>CM033427.1:120315393-122715393 GCA_019425775.1 Rafetus swinhoei | reverse complement strand
AGCTATGGGTGCAATCGGGAGTAGGACCAGTGTCTAAATTGTGACAGAATTTTTTTTTCTTGGGGTATCTGCAAAAGAGAGCGCCATTGTGAGTAAGGAAGATCCTGGTTTTGCTGAGGTAAAGAAATATACTTTTTGTTTGGCCAAGTTGTCTGACAGAGGAAAGATCTGATCCTTATTTCTGCATTTTATTAATGTGGATTTGTTGGTAGAGAATGTTTACTGTGAACAGCAATACTAAAAATCTTACAGACTGGATGAATTATAGTTGGATTTTCCAACACTTCGAAGTCAGTTACCTGCTTTTGAAAATCTCATCTGTATGAGCATCAAGGTGAAGATAAAAGTTTGACTAGAAAGTAACTTGCTGAGACCAAGGCCTTGTCTAGTTAAGACTTGCTAATTCAAATTCGGAGAGTGCTGCCGCCAGCATCCAGTACTCCTCCTTTTGCAAGGAGTAAGGGAAGCTGATGGAAGCAAATGCTCTCATCGGCCTCCCACTCTGGGGATGCTGCCAAGCTCCACATATGCTTAAGGTAAGCTGACTCCAACTATTAGAGGGGTAGCCGTGTTAGTCTGGATCTGCAAAAGTGCCAAGGAGTCCTGTAGCACCTTATAGACTAACAGATGTATTGGAGCATAAGCTTTCGTGGGCAAAGACCCACTTCGTCAGATGCATGTTAGTCTATAAGGTGCTACAGGACTCCTTGTTGCTTTTCCGACTCCAACTAGGTATTCTACATAGCTGGAGTTGCGTGCCTTAAACCGGGCTGCCAGGTCTAGTGTGCACTTGGTCCAAGCATAAGAGAAGTTAGTCATTCTGAAAACTGCACCATTCACTGAAACATACCAAAGACTGCTCATTGCCCTCCATGGGAGAGGAATACACAAATGAACTTAGTAATAGTTTTTCATTCCAGGTAGCTATAAATGGGACTGAACATATGCTACTTCTACTGCTAAGACTATGGAGACATTGTGGAATATGTGTTTTCCTGCAGAGATCATTCCAGATTATGGCCATCAGTTTGCCTCTGAGGAATTTCAGATTCTCCACAAGAGAATTTCAGCAGAACACATTAGATCATCTGCATTTTATTATCCAGCATGAAATGGGTTAGCACAAGTCTCTGTGCGGACACTTAAAAGGCCATTAGATTGAAATAAGTAGAACCCAGCTGCATTCCTTTGTTATATAGGTCCATACCACAGACCACTGTGCAGAAAATTCAAGTTATTTCTTAAATAGCTACAAATCATATTCAGTGGGCATAGACCAGGTTTAGCTAAATTCTTAGATAAAAGCTAGTATAGAGGTACAAATCTACAACATAACACTCCTAAATGTTCATAGTTAGACCCAGTGCTTTTTTTGTGACAGTACGCCTTGGAACTTAAATGAATTGCATTCCCCTTGGGCATACCAGCACCTCTTTTCCTGGGGCAGCTGGGCTCCTGACAGAAGACGGAATTCCACTTGGGACATGCTGCTCTTAAAGGGGCTGCGTTGGTATCCTGAGCGGCTTTTTTTTTTTTTTTTTGCTTAATAACTTTTCCTCCAGAGTACCAGCACCTTTTTTCTTACAAAAAAAGCACTGGTTAGACCAAAGGGTAATACTTCGAAATCACAGATGAGGGAATGGCAGAATTGAAGGGGGGGGAGGGTTTATAAATACATTTATTAGGACCATTGATTTACCTGACTAACGTAAAAGGAAGTAGTGAAGAAACATAGTAACCAGGGCGAATTTTTCAAAAGCCTCTGAGAGACTTAAGTTAATATATAAAATATATCGGGTTAGTCCAATAATGTGAGCACATTTCAGGGGGGTCCACCAAGCAGGGCCATCATTCGACTTCCGGAGGCCCAGAGTAGAAAATCAAAAACCCACCCCCCAGGCTGAAGCTGATACCTGAGCAACTTAGCTTCGCAGGACCCCTTCTGGTGTGAGGCCCTGGCCAGTTTCTTTGGGTGACACCCCAAAATACCAGCTCTGGCTTTTATATGCAGAAAAACAGTTGTTGCGGCACAGTGGTTTATAGCATGTTGGGGGGGGGGGGGAGGGTCTCAGAAAAAATATGGTTGAGAAGCCCTGATCCAGCCCAATATCCTGTCCCTAACAGTGTCCAGCGCCAGATGCCTGGGGCAGCTGGAGGTTCCTAATCCCATTTCCAGAAGTGACTGGGGTACTTGGAACTTAGGTGCCATTGTGTTTCAGTGAGACTTCGGCTCCTACCACAATCATGGATTTGGTCTTTTTAAGGACGGCTGTGCTTTACAAAAGACAGAGGAGGACAGTGGTGTGTGGACTGATAAAGTAGGCTGACTGTGTGCGGTTAACCATATCTTTTAAAGTCTGGCGCACTGTGGAACACAAGAGTTCCAAAGACATGTTTGTTGGCAGCTAGCTGTTTGGATTGGAGACTGAACCAAAGAATGAGATGGCACCAAACAGAGATGATAATAAATGATCTTCTCCTGCTATTAGCTTGACTATGTGTCCACGGAGAGCTCTACTTCAGAAGCCTTTTGCAATGCTTGGCAACAAAAACAACTTTATTGGAACTATGTATGAACAATGACACACATTCTTATGTGCCAGTAGATTATGCATTTAATAACAACTACTTTAGACAGCTTTCTTCTTTGTATAGTACTTCCACTACTTTCTTCAATCCTAATTGAGTAATTCACCCCTCTTGCTAACCCAATGGGCCCCAAAGTTCCCTCGTGCACAGGACAGAAGTTCCAAAGGACCCGTGAACCGAGATGAATGGAAATTGGTTGTATATTTTCATTCTGGGGAGCACTGTTAATTTTTGTGATCAAACTGGAGGTTTTTATCTGATTTCATGTCCAGTTAATTTTGCCCCAGTTCACATTTTGCTGCAAGATTCTATATATCTCTCCCCCTCAAAACATCAGAAGGCTTGGGCACTCAAATGTGGGGCTAACAGTGAAAAAGGTGCAGGAATAGGAAGTAGAAAAAATGGCAAAAACCTCCAGGTTTGTAAACTAACTGCCTAAAATAATTAAATAAAACCAATTCACTCCCATTAAATGAAAGAAACAAAGGAAGTGAGCTGAAAAGGGATAATGCAGGAGTGCGACTCAGCTCACAAAGTCCTGATGCAAATCTGAACTTATCCAAAGCTTGAGCATGTTCAGCTCCAGGATTTTGGGTCAGGCCCATCTCTCCAGCATGCACAATCATATCCCACAGAGCAGGAAAGAGACCTTAACATTCGGCCGGACAGGTATCATTTAAACAGGAGCAAAGATTGTTCCTCAAAGTAGAATTCTCTAATAGCAGAATTTTGGAAGATCTTGCCTAACTTTTTGGAAGAGGGACGTTAACTCTTTTGCCCAGCTTTGCATCTCCTGGCTGGAACACAGCAAAGGAGCTGCGGACAATTCATGCCACATCCCTAGCTCGGGACACAGAGTCGTGTCTATGGGATTTAGCAGCTGTCCTCTGAATTTTCCTAGATGGTAGAAGTAATGATGGATTCACTTATAAATGCTACAATGACTTAATATTAGTTATTATTGTTATTGCAGCAGTGTCTGTGAGTCCCAGTGATAGACCATGGGTCCTAGGTGCTATACAGTCACACACCAAGAAGACAGTCCTTTTCCTGAAGAGTGTTATGTCTCCTAAGTGCTTTATAGACATGACTGAAGGTATGTCTCTGCCCCCTGAAAAGCTCATCACTGGAGCAGGCAACAGGAAGACACAAGGCAAGGGACATAATTTTTTTAATATTGGGTATTAGAATAGTGGAAAGTGGGTTTGGAAAAGGAGTACTGAATGAGAGAGGGCCTTGGAGGGAAAACAGACAGCATGGGCAAATGTTCAGAGAAGGGGCTCAAAGGAGAAGAGAAGAAAGGGGATTTGGAGGGGGACTGAATTGTCAAGTTCAGAGGCCCAAGGAGGAAAAAAGCTGGGGGAGGAAGATGTAGCTAGCTAGAGTGAGAACTCTGTGGAGCCTTGACACTGATGAAGAAGGGGGTGCAGTGCTAGCAGAGCAGGAATGATGGGTTCGTAGCAGCAGGTGAGAAATGGGTTGGATGTCTGCATGCTGGATGGACTAGAGGAGGACAATGTTGACTGGCTGAGAAGACCAGAGAGATGGAGATTCCAGCAGTTAAGATGGTAGATGACATGA
The DNA here is from genome assembly GCA_019425775.1 of Rafetus swinhoei. Lineage (NCBI taxonomy): Eukaryota > Metazoa > Chordata > Testudines > Trionychidae > Rafetus > Rafetus swinhoei. The sequence goes on along the minus strand of CM033427.1, from coordinate 122,711,223 downwards.
CAAGGCTTTTGGCAGATGAGATGGATTTTGTGTGTGCTGCAAAGGAAGCCGCTTAGGATTTAGCACCAGCCTGAATGCCTGAGGGGTAAAGAAAGGGAATGAAGGAATACACCAAGATTGAGGGCTCAGAAAGATCATGAAGTCCTCTACCATCGTGGAAGAATAGGAGAAGGATCCTGGGCTTTGGGGGAGATTATGGACCTGATCCAAAGCCCACTGAAATCAATGGGACTCTTTCCACTGACTTAAATGTCCTTTGGACCAGGCCCTCACTCAGAACTTTTGTGAGTTCTTCAGCCCTGTTTCCAAACCAAAGAGATCCTGAAGAAAACAGGCTTTGGATAATTATTCCCAAATAATGATGCTCCTCTGAACCTTCAAAAGTGTGTCCATCGCTGCATTGCCTGTGCTTTCCTCTTGGCCTGAAAGTGAAAAGGAAACCTAAATGCTTTCCTTTGCTAGACTGCATCTGTGTCTTGACGTGGAACTCCTGAGGTGTTGAGGAGACATCCTTTGTTCCTCAGGCATCGGCGCACAGGGCTTTATGGGATTCTGTAGCATCGTAACAATGATGCTGAAGGCATTTATTGAGTTTCATTCTGTCTAGTGCTTTTCACTTATGGAGGAAAATAGCACAGCTGTAAACCAGCTGTGTTTCATTTGTGCTCAGGAACAGGGCCCCTTTGTCTGTCTCAAATGTTATTTACTCCCGCCCTTTTTTCCCCCCTAGATTTTGGCTCTTTACAGGAAAAGTGGTTGTTGAAAGACAGGTTCACGCTTTGAAGCTTGTCATTCACACAGACTTAACATCGATCTTGAGGATATTAAATTCAAGGCAGCTTTTCCTGTTTGTGATATAAAGTGAAGTAGAGAATTCATCGTGCTGGGACATACAAAAGAGCCACAGGCTTTCAAACCAGTCTGTAATTTCATTTGGAAGAATGGATTTCTCTTTGAGCGTTAGTGTTGGTTGAGTCTACAGTCTGGTGACATGTTGCAGAGAGGTCGCATGCTACTCCAGAGTTGCTGCAGAATAAGACACCATTCAGAGGGAGTGTCTATCAACTAATAGGGAATGGCATGCAGCTCATTTGAGAGAAAAGTCCAGCTTCTGGGATCTACAAGTAGCCTCTGATGTTGGAACATAAACCAAAACCTATAAAAACAGAAACAAAATCCCTGTCTTCATTATATACTTGTGACATGGATAAAACTCAGCCAGATGTAAACCGTTTTTCTAAAAAGACAAGACAGTGCAATGCAAGTTTAGGGTCTGATTCTGCAAATGCTTACTACTGAGCATAATAGCTGTGAGCTGCTCCACTGAGTCCAATGGGACTGTTTATGCTAACATTAGGCATAGCGTTTGCTGTCAGATATCATGGGACTAATCAATTCCTTACTTTGGCAAACTTCCCACAGATTCCAGTGGGAACTTTATCTGTAGAATAACCCATGATTTGACCCACAAATCACTGCAGGAGAACCACTGGGAAGATGCTGCAGTATGTCTTTAACACAATTTGCTTTCAGTTAGTTTCAACTCCATTAATCCAATGGTAGAGCTGCACCTACCTACCTGACAGCAGGACTGATCCCTCGCATTTATCCATTTGTTACATGGATTTCAGATGCACAAATGGTAAAGAGTAAAGTAACATTGTGCAGAGTTCAAGACATTTTTCTTTTGACCTCCGGGATCGATTTTGATGGTATCAAAGAGGCGGGATTACATGCTGCTGTTGGTTAGAATGTTCTCGCTTAAGAGCCACGGTTTTGGGTGGGGGTTCTTTCAGTCTAAGAAATGTCTCTTCGACAGTAACAGTTTGGCTGATAGTGACATCCAGCAGCCTGTTAACAGCATCATAGGTTTCCTGGCTATCCCAAAGGATGCCCACCACTTTTGTACAGTAATTCCTCATTTAACACAGTAGATACATTTCAGAAAATGATCGTGCTAAGCGAAAACGTGTTATGCGGGGTCAATTTTCCCACTGAAAATAAAGGAAAAGGTGGGGGTTGCGTTTCAAGCGGTGGTGTCAAAGTCAATTTTCTGTTGGTACTGAGTTGTCAACGTCAACATTAGACGATGTACTGTACAGTAAAATTCCAGTTGTCCGGCATCCAGCTGTCCGGCATCAACTGGAACCCGGAAGTGCTCCGGTCAGCCGCTCTCTTGGCCAGGCTACTGTGAGCCACATGTGTGCTCGCGGCTCCAGCCTGCACTTGCTAGCAGCCGGCCACTGAGCACAGGCAGCTGCCTTGGGACCGGGACATAAGGCTGGGGGAGAAAAGGGACTGGGTTACAGCAGGGAGGGGAGGTGTTTGGCTCTGGGGAAGGGAAGGGGGGAAGGGGGATTGGATTGGGAGTATGCCCCTGTGACAGGTCTGCCGGGACCTGCACTGTGTCTGGCGAAGGGGGGTCGGCGGGGAACGGCGCGGCGAGCGGCGAACCCTCCACTGCTTTGCAGGGAGGCAGGGGAAGCCCCGTGCAGCCGCCGGCGATGGGCTGGCTGGGGAAACCCAGCTACCGGTCTGCAAGCGGGGGTGGAGAAGAGAGGGCGAGGCGTCCGGGGAGCCCATGTCCCCGGACGCCTCACCCCCTCTCCTCCACCCGCTTGGCCGGGCGGCTGGGTTTCCCCAGCCGGCCTGCCGCCAGCAGCGGCACAGGGCTTCCCCCGCCTGCCTGCAAAGCGGCGGAGGGTTCTCCGCTCGCCGCGCCGTTCCCTGACGCCCCCCCCCCCTCGCGGACGCAGTGTAGGTCCCGGCAGACCTGTCACAGGGGCATTCAGACCTGTATTACCTCTGTTTTCACAATTTATACCGCCACACGAAGTAGTCCGCCACTTGATTTTTTTGTGTGTGTTATTTCGGGGACGGTCGTGTTATTCAAAAAACATTCCCTAAAAAAAAAAATCATGCTATCGCGAAAACGTGTTAAGCAGGCACATGTTAAATGAATAATTACTGTATTTGCAGCCAACATGGAGCTGGATTCAAGCTGCAAAAATCATGTCCAGACCCAGATTTTGCATACTCTCACATTCAGGGTTGTGCCATTTTTGGGTTTGATTCATTCTATTATAAAAAAAAAATAGGACCACCTGCAAAATTTTGATCCAGAACCAAAGTTCAGATCTGTGGTTTTGGTTCAGTCCCATCTCTAATTCTGGGTGGCCTTCTGAAGTCAGCTTGGTTGTCTCACTTGCTTTGCTCGGCTCACTTTGAGTCAGGTTCACACAAAGTATTTCAAGAGCTTAAAACCAAGAAGTAACTGGCCCCACTGAAAGGAGCTGGCTTATCAGGGGAGAATTTCTGCTTCCATGAGAACAGATTGTAGGTTCAAGTCCCACATCAGGAGGAAGGTTGTTACTGCAACATGATGGGAACAGGGTGCTGTATTGTGACAGCCTAAACAAACCTTCCTGTCAGTAAAGCAAGGCAATCTGTGAGTGATATACTGCCTATAGTATATCCCAAAGGATGCCCACCACTTTTGTACAGTAATTCCTCATTTAACACAGTAGATACTGTGTTATACTGTATATTGTTTTATACTATAAGTAGCTCGTATTTAAATAGCTATACTGTAGCTCGTTGTTTTATAAAACACCCTGAGGTACTAGAGAAGGAAGCCCCGATTCTATTTTGTTCAGGGGAATGGTGACTGGATTTTGGATTTTAGGCAATTTTGAATCCATCTCCGAGGCCACTGATTCCTACTCAGGCAATGGTTCCAGGAGGTGTTTGGGCTCAATCTTAAGGGTTTGCTGGTGTCCACCTACAACTTGGAGGAGCTAATAACAAAAAATGAACAACAATCCTTTGGCAGGGCCCAGCTCTGAAACACAAGCCCTGGCAATGGGATAAAAAAGCGGGCGGCTGTTTGCCCAGCTCCTTTGATTGCCGCTCACAAACTGAATTCATGGCTGAGAACTAGCAGAAGACAGTCACTGCAGAGCCCTTTGGCCTCCTGCTTGCTCAGGATGGTTGGCTGTCCTGACATCAATATGATGAGGCTGATTCATCATTCCTGACTCTGCATGGAAGACGGCCTATTTATGAACATATTTTCAATTCCCAGAAGAATGCTAAAAATAGCAGAGGTGCTAAGCAGACCTTCGGTGGAAACTCGATGTGTTGCAGTCCCGATGAAGCCTTCTGAATGAACTGTGTGGCATCCTAAACTGCATCTGTATCTTATAATGATACCATCATGAAGGGAAGGGGAGAAATTGTACTTCACTGATTTATGCACCTCTCATGCGTCTTGAGGGGGAAATTGCAGCTTTGCCACAAGTGCCAGGCAAGTGTCAGGGTGTTCTTGTGCAGCCCCTGGAGCTGACTGGAATGCACTTCATGACTCTGAGAACCATTTTTCTGCTTCCCAGCTCCCCACATGGGAGCTCCAAGGCTCTGTCCGTTCTCTCTGCCCCCTTGTTGCCTGCCCCCGCCCACATGCATGAAGCGTAGTGGTCCCATAGAGGCTGCTCTTACCCTGTGCAAGTTACTCAGGGTAGCACAGTACAGAGCAAAGGGGGTCAACAGGCCCCTTATTCTCCTGTGTGGCACCACAAACCAGGGTGCACTGTGGCCCCTAATCCCAAAATGTTACACACAGTCTGCTCCTTGGCAAGTGAAAAGGAGCTCTACTAAAGTCTGAAATGGCAGCAAAATAAGCTCCTATCAATGCAGAGAATGAGGGAGAGATGTGCATAGCACCAACCACTGCACTGGGTTTTTTTGGCTTCCTCTTTGACCCTCCATTGGCAGTCTGTAGAGATTAGTGCTGCCCCTTCAGTAAGAACTACCAAAGAAAATTATTAGTCACAGGACAGAAGTGCAGAATGAAACAAGCTGTCTTACCACCCCTTAACCTCCTCCCCTCCACACACACACAGAATCATAGAAGATTAGGGTTGGAAGATACCTCGGGAGGTCATCTAGTCCAGCCCCCCAGCTCAAAGCAGGACCAAGCCCAACTAACTCATCCCAGCCAGGGCTTTGTCCAGACAGACCTTAAAAAACTCTAAGGCTTTGTCTACATTGCAGGATTTTTGCACAAGAAGCTTTTTGCAGAAGAGATCTTCCGCAAAAACTTCTTGCACAAAAGCGTGTCCACACCTCAAAAGCGCATCGCAAAAGCACAAGAGAGCATCCACACTGCATGGACACTCTTGTGCAAGAAAGTTCTGATTGCCATTCATAGAATGGCCATCAGAGCACCTGTGCTTTTTGTGACCTGCTCTTTTTGCGCAAGAAACCCCTGTTGAGCATCCACACTCACCTTTCTGTGCAAGAACTCTTGCGCAAAAAGGAGTCCTGCCTCATAGAAGGAGATATATCTACACCGCAAAAAGCCCTCTGTTCTGTCCATTGACTGTAGATTTTCTTGTGCAAAAACGCGCTTGAGGTGTGGATGCTCCATGGGGTTTTGTGCAAAAATGATTGTTTTGGCGCAAAAACTCTGTAGTGTAGACATAGCCTAAATGGAGATTCCACTACCTCCTTAGGTAACCCATTCCAGTGCTTCACCACCTTCCTACTCAAGTAATTTCCAACTTAAACTTCCCCACCCTGCACCTTGAAACCAGTGCTCCTTTTTCTGTCATCCGTTTCTAATGAGAACAGCCTGGCTCCATCCTCTTTGGAACCTCACTTCAGGAAGTTGAAGGCTCCTATCAAATCCCCCCTCACTCTTCTCTTCTGTAGACTAAATAAGCCCAAATCCCTCAGCCTCTTTTCATCAATCATGTGCCCTAGCCCCTTATCCATTTTCATTGCCCTCTGCTGGACTCTCTCCAGTTTGTCCACATCATTTCTTTGATAGGATAATGAGTCTTGTGGATAAGGGAGAAGTGGTGAATGTGGTATACCTAGACTTTAGTGAGGCGTTTGATACGGTCTCGCATGATATTCTTATCAATAAACTAGGCAAATACAACTTAGATGGGGCTACTATAAGATGGGTGCATAACTGGCTGGATAACCGTACTCAGAGAGTAGTTATTAATGGTTCACAATCCTGCTGGAAAGGTATAACAAGTGGGGTTCCGCAGGGGTCTGTTTTGGGACTGGATCTGTTCAATATCTTCATCAATGATTTAGATATTGGCATAGAAAGTACGCTTATTAAGTTTGCAGATGATACCAAGCTGGTAGGGGTTGTGACTGCTCTGGAGGATAGGGTCATAATTCAAAATGATCTGGACAAATTGGAGAAATGGTCTGAGGTAAACAGGATGAAGTTTAATAAAGACAAATGCAAAGTGTTCCACTTAGGAAGGAACAATCAGTTTCACACATACAGAATGGGAAGTGACTGTCTAGGAAGGAGTACGGCAGAAAGGGATCTAGGGGTTATAGTGGACCACAAGCTGAATATGAGTCAGCAGTGTGATGCTGTTGCAAAAAAAGCAAACATGATTCTGGGATGTATTAACAGGTGTGTTGTGAGCAAGACTCGAGAAGTCATTCTTCCGCTCTACTCTGCGCTGGTTAGGCCTCAGTTGGAGTATTGTGTCCAGTTCTGGACACCGCATTTCAAGAAAGATGTGGAGAAATTGGAGAGGGTCCAGAGAAGAGCAACAAGAATGATTAAAGGTCTAGAGAACATGACCTATGAAGGAAGGCTGAAAGAATTGGGTTTGTTTAGTTTAGAAAAGAGGAGACTGAGGGGGGACATGATAGCTGTTTTCAGGTATCTAAAAGGGTGTCATAAGGAGGAGGGAGAAAACTTGTTCATCTTGGCCTCTGAGGATAGAACAAGAAGCAATGGGCTTAAACTGCAGCAAGGGAGGTTTAGGTTGGACATTAGGAAAAAGTTCCTAACTGTCAGGGTAGTTAAACACTGGAATAAATTGCCCAGGGAGGTTGTGGAATCCCCATCTCTGGAGATATTTAAGAGTAGGTTAGATAAATGTCTGTCAGGGATGGTCTAGACAGTATTTGGTCCTGTCATGAGGGCAGGAGACTGGACTCGATGACCTCTTGAGGTCCCTTCCAGTCCTAGTATTCTATGATTCTATGATTTCTATAATGGGGGCGGAGCACAAAATTGGACACAATACTTGAGATGTGGCCTCGCCAGTGCCAAATAAATAGGGAAAATCACTTCCTTTGATCTGTTGGAAATGCTCCTACTAATGCACCCTAATATGCCATTAGCCTTCTTGGCATCAAGGGCATGTTTTTTACTCATATCCAGCTTCTGTAAGCCCCAAGTTCCCTGCAACATTACTGTCAGCGGAGCCCTGAGCCCCTGACTGGGTGGGGCTGATTAAGCAGATGCGGGGCTGGGCTGCCATGCAGCTTAGAGGGAACCTTGATGCGGAGTGTCATGGGGTCCAGTGGGACTCCACGGAGGAGATGCTTCCAGGATCGTTAGGATAGTTTTTGCAAAGTGTCAAAGGATCCCTCTGGAAAGACACTATGGGTATGTCTAGACTACATGCCTCTGCCGACAAAGGCATGTAAATTAGACTACCCGACATAGTCAATGAAGCGGGGATTTAAATATCCCGGGCTTCATTAAAATAAAAATGGCTGCCACGCTGTGCCGGCTCAGCTGATCGTCGGCACAGCGCGCGAGTCAAGACGCGGATCGGTTGACAGGGGAAGCCTTTGTCAACTGCTCCCTTATGACTCGTGGAATGAGGTTTACAGGAGTGGTCGACAAAGGCTTCCCCTGTCGACCGATCCGTGTCTTGACTGCCACGCTCTGCCGATGATCAGTTGAGCCGGCACAGCATGGCGGCCATTTTTATTTTAATGACGCCGGGGATATTTAAATCCCCACTTCATTGACTATGTCGGGTAGCCTATTTTACATGCCTCTGTCGGCAGAGGCATGTAATCTAGACATACCCTCAATGTATATAAGGCGGAGTTGTCAAAAGTGCTCACCATTATCCTCATTCATCTCCCACTGTGGGAGTTTTATCACTGATTTCAGTTGGAGCCGAGTGAGGCCAGTGCCAAGGGGTTTTGAAAAGCCCACCAATAAGGTATTTCAACTATTGCAATTAAAATACAATTGTTATCCTGGGATAAGGGTGGCAAAATAGTTGCACAAGTAAGAAAAGCAAGACATCAAATAGGCTGTGCATGCCACACAGAGATCATCAGAGCACAAATCCTCCCGTCTTTCTGAATGACTGTCTCCAGCAATTTTGTACTTTCTGGTTACAGAGACTCTTGGCTTCATTCATGTCAGTCAGAAGAGATGTTGAAAATGCTCAGTGTTTAACCATGAATACAGTATATTTGTCCTTTTGGTCTTCTCAAGGGATGTATTGACACAGCATTCACTTAGTGACATGCAGCAATTTGAAGAAGCTATTTGACACATTTGAGTTATTTCAGCATTAGCCTTTGGGAAAGCTAAGATTTTTTTATTATTATTTTGGACAAACTGGAGAGCATCTCAATGGCTCCTTGAGCATCTCTTGATGTCTCTTCCAGACCTGCTCTTTCTGTCATTCTCTGTGGCACTGCATTTTTCAGTGTGTTATGAAAAAAAAGGACCAGCCCTATGAAAAATAACAGTGAGTGAGTGGGGTTTGGCAAATGATCTTACATTTGCTAAAGACTTTAGCACCTTTCATCCAGGCGGCTCCCAGAAACCTTACAAATGTTACTAGAGCCCCCATCTGATTTGTCAAACTCCACCACTCCTCAGCTGTTGCACTTACTGAAGCTCCTAAGTTCTTCACATAGGTACTCTCAGACCTTTCTTATGTCAAGAGGACAGGGATACAGGCAAGAGCTCTGGTGTTTTCTCTGGGCTCCGTTCCTTTCCTCTCTGCAGGGAGTAAATTCCTGTCCTTTTTCAGAATTATCTCAGATCCCATCTAAAGTCTTAGCTTTACAGGGGTTCCTTGTTTGTGCGACATTGGTTTTGGTTTCTCCTTCCTCCCACCTACTCCTGTCAACTCCTTCTCTTAAAAAAAAAAAGTGGGAGTTTGTTGTGTCTTTTGCTATCGGCACAACATTAAGAAACTACTCAGACATAACTGGCTCCTAAATGCCTGTGTTTACTAACTACATACCAACATACATGGCCTATCTATCTATCTATCTATCTATCTATATGGCTTCTCTATCAAGTTCTGATGGCTTCTGCATTAGAAGGCACAGAATCCCCCTGATGGATCCTCAAGCTATGTAAAGGGATTCTGCCCAGTTACTGTACATTCCAGAACTAGGTGGTCTAATGTTGATCCTGGCATAAACCCTGTTTAAGAAGATTTTTTGAAAGATAATTGTGCTTTTAATTGAACACTGCTTTGGAGCAGGGTCATCTGAAGCTCCAAACATGCAGAGCTACATGTAAGCACATTTTGGATTGGTACATGAACCTGATTAACCTTGTTTAAGTATGTCTTGACTAAGTCAGTCTCCAGCTAAGATGTGTTTGAGTCTGACCAATTTCACCCTCTCTGGACAAATAACCATGCTGCCCACCACTGATGTTCACACTGGAGAACCACACATCAACAGGTCCAACAGATAATTAGGTCTTACATTCATTACATCCAGTTACCTTCAGGTTCTTAAAACTGATGACAAACAGGAATGCCTGTGGCCTTTTGTGCTTTATCTGAGCTCAGAGCATAAGATTCAGACTGACGTGTGATCTGTTCCACTAAAGCCGCTTACAAGAGGTTCCACGCAATACTTGTCCCAGCGCAAGGGACTGAAATTTCCATTACAATCCATTGGCCCTGGAACAAAGGCAGCTTAATTTAAGCAGGTCTAATGGTACAACATGGTTTAGAAATACAATAATGACTAGGATTTAATCACTTAGCTCTTGGTCCTGCAAGGACGTAACCATCTGAGTAGAGCTGCTGACTTGAAGTTGCATATAGGCTTAGGTCTTTGTATCTTTGAAACCTTCAGCTAAGATGATCAGAAATGGATGCCTACAGTTAGGCTTCTAAATCCATAGTTAGATGCCTAAATGAATGACCTAGCATTCTGGGCATTCTGCACATCCCATTTTCGCACTGCGTAGGAGTAGTAACGGTAGTAGTCATTATCGGCATTACCAGGCAGCCTAGAGCCCATAACCAAAATCATCACCCCATTGTGCCAGGCATGGTACAAAAATATAGCGATGGACAATCACTGCCTGGAAGAGTAGCCACTCTAAATAGATAAAACAGAGATAAGAGTGGAAGAGGAAACAGGCAGAGAGGCATTAAGTGACTTGACTAAGGTCAAACAGCAAGTCAGTAGCAAAGCCAGGAGCAAATGCCAGATCTCTAGGGTCATTCCTGCTTAATATCTGTCTATAAAAGTCTGTTTCCACACATCTCTTCATGATGGTATTGTTGCTTGGCTATTAACTGCTGTGCTGCCAGTGATAGTATAAGGGCTGAAAATTGATTGCAAAAGCTCAGTTTAATTTTCCCAGAATGCTCTTATGCAAATACGGTGGCTAAGTCCCTTCAGGAGAATGCAGTCTCATTACCGAGCCCATCATTGTTTACTATTCAGGCTGCATAGCAATATTACAAGTCAGGAAATGGCACAACCATCGAATTGTAATTAGTTGTGTATGGAAGGCTTACATAATATGAGCACCGTGTTTACCATTTTCTAGAAATGTTGATGCGCGAAGAAAAATAATTTGGTGGCTCTATGCATTATTTACCCCCAAAAAGTCATCTTCTGAGGATGCTAACATTACTCTTTCAGCTGACTAACTGCACAGGTCAGGCGCTATGCTAGGCTCCTTTCTCGATTTTTCCATTTTTTTCTCCACTCCTAACTCCCCCATTTCCCCTCGGCTTGCCTCAACTCCAAATTTTTTTAAAAACTCTAGCTCCACCACAATGCCCCTGAGTCAGTGGTTGGCAGCAGGAATCAAACCTAGCATCTCTGATTCTAAACACTTGGGCCTCACCTACCTGAGCTTGACAGACTCAGCTCCGCTATGGCAAAGTGAGCAGCAGGTTCCTAAACTTCTGTGTGGGCCTGCCACTAGCGTGGAACTGAGTCCTAATGTGCTGAAGGGAGTTACATAGCTGGCAAAGCTCTCCCAAGTTCACCAATATGCTAAACTCTTGACAGTCCCAGGGCCTGTCTTCACTACTCTGTGTGAACAGGTTTGTGAAGGATGGAGTCAGACAGTGTGACGATGACCGTCACTTTATCACTGGTGTAAACCAGGAGAAATGATCCTCAAGGTTGAATTATGATTAAATGACTTGATGCAGGATTTGATTTTATCCTTTGTCTACACAAATCCCTCCCCGGCAGTCATCATCAGTACCAAATCGGGTAACTCAGTTCTTCACGATCACATTCAAAGGCTTTAAAGTTCTATAGTGTAAATGGGCCCTTGGATACTAGACTCTCTTCCTCTGTGCATATACAGCATCCAGAACAATGGCGCCTCCATCTTGACCGGGGTATCTGGGTATGACCATAAAATAAATTGTTATAATCAATACTAGTAATATAGTTAAATATAGTTTGGGGTTTGTAATTAAACACATTGGACTATGAAAATTGGTGGTGGATTATTTAATCTGTTATGTTTGCAGCCAAATAACATGTTGACTGCGGTGGCGATTTTCGTTACTGAGAATGATTGGAAGCTAGAATGCAGGGTTATGGGAGGCATAAATAATATATATATACAGCATTTTCACCTCACTCCCCTACTATTCCCTTATAACAATGCTAAGTGAGATGTTTGGGTATGTTTCACGGGGTTTCTTTTGTCTAAACCCTCACCAGCCTCAATTGAGGGGATCTAATGAACTTAGAATGCATGTAGCTAGCAATCTATGAGTTGGCTTGTTCAGGCATTTTTAAATTAGAAGAGAAGTGTCTGATGCCATCAGAGTGGAATTGGTGAACTCCTACATGGAATCAGTGTTGACAGAGACAATAAAATCAGCTCCTATGAGAATAATAAAATGGATTAAAAGCTGGTCTGGTCTGGGCTATGTAGCTTCTCTTTTCTGGTGCTTCCTTAAATGCCTGATCAAAAGCAAGATGGGTCCAACCTAGGGTTGCTGACTTTTTAATTCCAGAAACCCAAACGTCCTTTCCCTGCCTCCTACCCCTGTCCCTTCCCTGATGCCACATTGCTGCTCTGCCCCTTTTCCGAGGCCTTCCCCATGCTCACTCCATCTCCCCCTCCCACTTTCACTCACTCTCCTCCAGTCTCACTCACCTTCTCTGGCCTGGGGCAGAGGCTTCAGTACAGGAGGGGGGTGAAGGCTCTAGCTGGGGGTGTGGGCTCTGGGGTAGGGCCAGGGATGAGAGGTTTGGGCCTAAGAGCAGGCTCTGGGCTGGGGCTGAGGGGTCTGGGATGCAGGAAGGGTCATGGGGTGTGATCTTTGGGAAGGAGTTTGGGTGCAGGAGGGAGCTCAGGGATGGGGCAGGGTGTTGGTATGTGGGGGGGGGGGGGGTGAAGTGAGAACTCTCCACCTTCTAGGCTCAGGTGTGGCCCGGTGGCTCTGTGAGCTTCCCTTGACTTCCAGCATTGCCCCCACAGCTCCCACTGGCCATGTTTCCTGCCCAATGAGAGCTGCAGAGTCAGTATTCGGTCCACCACCCCTGTGCTTAGGAGGCAGACATACTGGACTCTTCAAGGAGCTGTGTGGAGTCAGTCAAGGAGCCTGCCTTAGCCCCATGATCCAGACTTTGAGTGGTCCATTAACATCTCCCAAATTGCTTTCAATAGCCACTGGGATATCAATGCTGAGTCCGGTAGATTCCCAGCCAATCCAGAAGGCAGCCACAGTCCAACCTGCTAAATTGAGACCCCAGCATGACGTAGACACAGGATTTTGGTTGGGGCCTATCTCTAATGAAAAGAAATTGCAGCCTTGGCGGAAGTAGCTTCTTCCTTTCTTGCCTGTGCCCTCCATCTTTTGTTTCAGGATTTTCTGTCTGGGTGTTGGTGTGGGCCAGCAATTTCAAAAGTGGCTGCTGACTATTAGGTGCGCAGCTTGAGGCAATGTGAAAGGCCCGAATTATCAGAGGGCTGAGCCTCTGAAAATCCGGGCCCTTTAAGGTGTCTCTGTTTAGCCACTCCTAAAATCGGCCCACTCCAAACCACTGGTCACTTTGGAACAGTTAGGCAGTGGCTCCCTCGCCTGCATTTTCTTGTTTCTGTGGGTATGTCTGTACTGCACGCAATCACCTTTGGCTGGCCTGTGTCACAGGATGCTATGTAGACGATCGAGTGGAGTCCAGGCTCTCACACCTGTGAGCCCGGATGTCTGTATTGCTATTTTATAGCCTCACAGTCCATTCCCCATGGTCCTGAGTCAACTGACCCAGGCCAGCCATGGGTGTTTGATTGCAGCGTAGTCAGACCCTGTATTGCAGGAAGACACACACGGAGGGGAAGGAGAGCATTAGAAATTTGGTCTAGTGTGTTAATCCAGTTGTGTAGCCCAAATGGTGAGACCAGAGTGGATTGTGGTATTTTGGGTGGGGAAGGGTCTCTTGTCCCCTCCTGATGGATGATTAGGATAATTGTAAACCCCTAAAACTTTGATTCTGAGCAAGACCTTTGATTTATCGCACTCTTATTCAAGTGATGCTGAACTGGACCAAGTTGTCAAATGTGTGTGTGTGCATGAGAGAGAAAGCGGGATGCACTTTACTCCTGGGTGTCTTACACCGTTCCCTGTGGCCCAGTCGCCAGTGTGGACCAGAACCCCACATGAGAGATGTCCCTGCTTGCTAATGCCATTGATTCTGGTATAGGGTTCTGAGCCAAAACCTGTTGAAATCAATAGGAATCTATCACAGTCTATCCACTTGCCACCATGGGGTTTGGAGTAGGCCCGCCATGAATGAAATGTTGCATAAATTAATGTTACACAAACAAAGAAACTGTGCAGAAAAAAAATGATGCTTGCACAATGAAATACTGTACTGGGTGGTTATTTAGCCAGAGCACACCATAAATACTGCTGTAGGGAGCTATGTAGCCAGGGTACACTATAAAAGCAGGGCTGAAAAATAAGCTTGATTAAAACTGCTTTAAGTTATGGCAGTCACACGGCTGCCCAAGAGGCAGATATTGCGCATTTGTTTGTTCACTAATACTTTTGTATGAGGCATCTGTGGGCTAAGTTCTGGTGCAGCTGATCAAGGCAGTGCTCTGTTCAGACTGGCAGCTGAAATTGTTATGCCCAGAGAATTTGATGTAGCAAAAACGGGCCCGTGCAGGATCTAGAGGAATGAGGCAGTAACAGGGCTTTATGTGGCCATGCAGAAGACCAAGGTTTGATTTCCACGTGTGTGTTCTCACTCTAGTCACAGTTAGTGAGCATTCAAAAGCAGGGTGGTTGGAGAACAAGCACACCCTTTGTATTGGCTGCATGAACGAGGCGCTCTGACTTCTTAACACGTCTAGATTACACTGGGCATGTTAATTGCTTAGACATATCTATTAGCATAGCCACGAGCATATTAAGATCATTAACATAGTCCAACCTAGCAAACACCGTAATGGCTGTTTTCTTTACAACTTTCTGGGCAGGCAGGAAGTTTGGACCACCATGGAGACAGCATGCCCAGCTGCCATATGAATGGGTGGGCCGTGGGTCTTATCGGTGATCCCAACCAGCTGACTGAGGAGTGGCCCTGATAGACTCTGAAGGGAATCCTTCCTGGCAAGATGCTGGCAAAGTTAGACTTCCAGGGTATTAGGCGGTATTAGGTCCAGCGGAGGGCAACCAAAATGATTAGGGGGGCTGGAGCATATGACTTGAGAAGAGGCTGAGGGAGTTGGGTCTGTTTAGTCTGCAGAAGCGAAGAGTGAGGGGGGATTTGATAGCAGCCTTCAACTTCCTGAAGGGGAGGTTCCAAAGGGGATGGAGAGAGGCTGTTCTCAGTAGTGACAGATGGCAGAACAAGGAGCAATGGTCTCAAGTTGTGGTGGGAGAGGTCCAGGTTGGATATTAGGAAAAACTATTTCACTAGGAGGGTGGTGAAGCACTGGAATGGGTTACCTAGGGAAGTAGTGGAGTCTCCATCCCTAGAGGTGTTTAAGTCTCTGCTTGACCAAGCCCTGGCTGGGTTGATTTAGTTGGGATTGGTCCTGCCTAGAGCAGGGGGCTGGACTTGATGACCTTCCGAGGTCTCTTCCAGCTCTATGGTTCTATGATTCTATGATCCATATGGAGGGAGGATTCTGCCTGGAGGAAATAAAAGCAGAGGTACAATTTGCTTATTTGCTGCGTTTCTCAGTGTATTTGCAGTGTACATTTCAAAAGCTAATCAGGGCTGACTGCCAGACTATGCTGAGTTCTAGCCCTGGGTTTTATACTAATTCCTTCTGTGGTCTTAGGCAAGTCTGGATCATTTATTCCCTGCCTGTGAAATGAGGATAATGTTGACCTCACCCGAATAGAGAGCTGGCAGTGTCTGTAAAGAGCTTTGCACATACAAAGTACCCAATACAGCTGCTAAGTATTGTTATTACACTGGGCTCTCCAGTGTGCTTAGTCTGTTGTTAGCCTTTGAATCTCTCACGTGACACAAGTAGGCTGCCACATCCAAAAGCAAAGAAGTCTCCGGCCAAAAATCTTTGATGTGGAGCTGAGCGGCTCTGTAGGTGCAACCCACACACTTAGGCTACGTTTACACTGCACCTATCTTGCACACAAAAGCCTATGCAAATGAAGCAAGGATTAGCATACTGCTGCATTTCATTTGCATAATTAATTAGGGGCTGTTTTTGCGCAAGAGGCTTTTGTGCAAAAAGGAGCTGCGTGAAGTCTCCTTTTTACGCAAAAACCCCGTCTTGTGCAAGAGCCGTTCTTCCTGAAAAAATGAGGAAGAACAGCTCTTGCGCAAGAGGGGACTTTTGCACAAAAAGGAGCAGTCTACACAGTTCCTTTTTGCACAAAAGCCTCTTGCGCAAAAACAGCCCCTAATCAATTATGCAAACGAAGCATGGCAATATGCTAATCCTTGCTTCATTTGCATAGGCTTTTGTGCAAGATGGAAGCAGTGTAGACATAGCCCAAGTGTGGTTCATTGGCTCATGTAGTGGTGCTTAGACCACTTACAGAGAGAGAGAAGAACAAGGGAGCTCTACAGCCTAGCTAAGTAGTAGCTGGCTTTATAGCTCAAGCTGTAAAGGCTCCTACTCCAAGTTCAAATCCATCCAGTGACTGGTTACATAGACATGAGCTAACAAACCAGGCCGTAAGCATTAAACCATGAAATCCCACTCTATATAGGATTCTCTGCACTTATGTTTTCTCCACTGTTACTTTAAAAAATATAAACAAGATGCTGGCCACCAGTCAAATATCTGAATTAGTGGTGCAGGTTTCCCTCCAGTTTATGCTGACATTGCTGAGTGCTGGCTGGAGAGGAGAACAGCGTGCATCCAGCAGCAGCAGCAGCAGGTTGCTTCTCATTTCCTCTTTCCAGTTATCTTCTGACCCTCGGTGAAAATCAACTAGAGCTGTGGAGGATATTTATCAGGGTACAATCAAAATGACTACAGAAGGAAAATAAATTTACCTCCCCAAGTTGCAGCCATGTTCTGCTTATCCATGGCTTTCACCAGTCAGTGGTCAGTATTTTAATGGGGAGTAGGGGAAGGAAGTGAGTTGAACGTCACCTCTGGAAATCTGAGTCCAAACCACGGCCCCTCATCCAGGCCTTTAGTGGAATCAGTATTTTAAGAGCCACATGATTCTTCACGGACCTTATAATAAGGCTAGGAGCATGTAGATTCTAGAGCAAGGTCAGCTTTTTATATCTTGCTTCTTATCTGCCAAACTCTTGCTACAATCTCAGATGTTTCATTGGACTTTACTTTGCCTAGTTTTGCATCTGGGGAACATGTATAAAGAGTCATGAAAGGGAACATAAAATAGAAAAAAACGTAAGTATATTTGCTCTGCAGAGCTGTGGGAAAATGACTGCATCGAGCCAATGCCAAACAAACCCTTTATTTCTCCTTCCCAATAGCAGAGAGGCACAATAAACCGTGGATAGTCAGTGGAAATGTGACTGTCTAGGGAGTTACAACAATTAGACTTCAAACATAGTCTAAGCAACCTACTGGGCAGTCACCATTCCTCTCCAATTTCCTTTTTGGAGAGTACGGATTTCTTTTAGAACTGATCGTAATGTTTTTTCAATTAAAAACACCTTTAAAAATCAAGCTTTTGCAGAAATTATATTTTCTTTCAAAATGGGGAAAAAACAGAAAAATTCAACCCAAAGAGTTGAAAATACAAAATATTTCCATTTATTTTTAAAAAATCCTTGGGGAAAAAAACATTTTCCAACCAGTTCTAGTTACAGTGAAACAAGATCAATGTTAACAAGCAATGTAGATAATCCTAAGGGAGGAATCTGAGTAAGGTTTTATACCAGTGTCCATCTTTGTAGTGTCAATATCACAGCCCCTAGTGCACTGCACGGAGTGGCTAGAATCTCTCCCTTTTTAGAGATAAAACTCTGCTTGGGCTAGAGTTTTGTTTTTATTATTTTGGGGGCAGATGTAATGGGGAGAGTTGGTAAAAGTTAGGGGAGAAAAGGGGTGTCTGGAATTGATTGTCATTGTGATGGTGGAAAGGCGTTTTCGAAGAAGAAGGCTTTGCAGTGTTTCCTGAAGACATTCAGTCTGTGGGTGCACCTCATCGCCTTTGAAAGGTCATCCCGTAGACAGATCCCTTTAACCGCAGTCTCACTAGATTCAGAAGTCTGACAACCATACAGAAACGAAACAGGAGGATGCTTCTGTGAAGTCCAGCCCAAACCAATTTCAGTTATTTGTTCTGCAGTTCTGGTCTAGAAGTCTCTGAAGGTTCTGTCTTGTGCTACGGCTGCCCCTCTCAGACTGTCTTGTGAGGCTGAAGTGTGACCATGTCCGGGTCCCCTCCAAATCCAGAAAAAAAAAGTGTGCATCAGGGCTTGTCTACAGTGGTGTGTCAAGCTATACTCCAGGGCTACGTCTAGACTGGCATGATTTTCCGCAAATGCTTTTAACGGAAAAGTTTTTCCGTTAAAAGCATTTGCGGAAAAGAGCGTCTAGATTGGCATGGACGCTTTTGCGCAAAAGCACTTTTTGCGGAAAAGCGTCCGTGCCAATCTAGACGTGGTTTTGCGCAAGAAAGCCCCAATCGCCGTTTTAGCCATTGGGGATTTTTTGCACAAAACAGTCCTGAGCTGTCTACACTGGCCCTCTTGCGCAAATACATTTGCGCAAGAGGGCTTTTTCCCGAATGGGAGCAGCATAGTATTTGCGCAAGAACACTGACAATCATACATTAGATCGTCAGTGTTCTTGCGCAAATTCAAGCAGCCAGTGTAGACAGCTGGCAAGTTTTTCTGCAAAAGCAGCTGCTTTTGTGGAAAAACTTGCCAGTCTAGACACAGCCCAGGGTTTTCACTGCCCTGCAGTAGTGTCTGCATGGAAGGTTCCAGCAAGGCGAGCTGATGCACGGTAGAATCATACATTGGCTTGCTCGGGAGTAGCTTTTTCTGTAGTTTACATGAGCCCTTAAAGTCATCTGATTTTTTCCGTTTTCTAAGAGCTTAGTTTGGTTTGTGGTTTGGGCAAAAGACTTGGGTTGGGCTTTGTTTTATCCTAACCATTTCACTCAGCCTTAGTTATGCATCAGGGTTCAATAAATCAGGAGACTCAGGGTGAAATCCTGGTTCCACTGAAGCCAATAGGAGTCTTTCGAGTTCTTTCAGGAAGGCCAAGAATTCACCCTAAGAATCCTGCCCAGGCTCTTCAGTGAAACCCCTGTTAATTATGTTGCTTTTCAAAAGGAAATGCCTTGCTGTATTCATCACTTTTTCATTGGGAGTTGTTGTTCTGGGAGCAGTGCCATCCTTTTATTTTCTTAAAGTGGGCAGCGAGTTTAATTAAGTGGTCGGGTGCACCATGTGGGTTAGACTCTGCGACCCAGTGCCTGTAATTATGCATGCTAAGCGCAATCAGCTCATGTCTCTATTTCAGGCTGCGTACTGTTCCAGCAGCAACTTTCCTACTTATGGGCAACTTGGCCGTGTTCAGTCTAAGTTATAACCCTTCAGCTGGGCTGTGGGTTAAAGACTGGATGTACTTGCCAGCATTCCAGCATCTAGAGACACTGTCCTGCAGAGGCAAGGTGGAATTATAAGAACTACAGAGGCTCTGTTGGGAGCACATGTACCTATATTGGGCTGGACAACTGATGTGGTTCATTCCCACACTGTAGACTGTAAAAGTTTATCACTGGACTGTCTGGTGTCCTGGCCAGTACGACTGTACATCTTAATGTGTGATCTAGTGTGATACCACTTTAAAAATGCATACACACATTAATTTAAGCAAGTCATAACAGATGATGTATGGGAACAAGCGGCACCCTCAGTTAACCCAACAGGGGCCAGTCTAAGATATGTAAATTATACAAACTTAACATGCAAACAGTTAGTTGTCTCCATATATTTCTCCTATTCAGAGTGGCTTGCTGATTTGAACAGGAGGGAGGGATGTAGCTACTAAATCTATCCGTTTCCAGTGGAAGGAGCAATTCTAGTGGTTGTGGAACCATAAAGTTCTGTTAAAGGAAAGTCCTTTTTATTTTAACGGAAGTCTCTCCGTTAGGCCAAATTCCTTTAAATCCTTACACATGGTTCCTGGAGCGCATCTGTGTGCCACCAGCTGCTCTGGTGCTGTGCTCCCTGCTGGTGAAACTGGAGCACAATAAAGGCAGACACGTATTTCTGGCCTTAGGGTATTGCTGTGCTTCTGCCCTCAGGACACTGCTTTCTCTGATTGAATCAGTATTGTCTCTGACAGGAACCTGTTCCTAAATCAGAGACACTATTCCTTTGTGGTTATCAGGCTGCCTGGAGTTTCCCAGACACTCCTGGTTGCTCCCCTGCTGGAGTCTATCCCTACAAAGTGGGTCTATTCCGTGCCCACAGGCAACGTACTCAGGCATGTCCCATGCAGAGCAGCGGGTGGGCTGGCTGGCGTGGCTCCAGAAGGTGACTCCGTCCAAGCCAAAGTCCCTGTTCAGAAAGGTGGGACAGGACACAGCAGCAGGAGCTATGCTGCCTCCTGTCCCTCTCACCACTCAAGGAAATAGCTGTGGACTGTGGAAAGGGGTCAGGATCAGGCCAATGCAAGTAACACCCCTTGTTCAAGTGGGTTGCATCCTAGTCAATGGCCACTCCTGTTCCACGGCTGCAGCATCAGCTCCTAAGGCGATGCCCCCCAACTGCCCGAGAACATCCCGTCCGGGGGGCTGATCACTGCTTGGAACATGCCTAGTCCCGCTCTTGCGCTCTGCAGACTCACCTCACCCAAGCAATTGCACCTGCTTTTCTCTCACTCATTGTCCATCGTCAGCGTATGCTGTTGAGATTCATTGTGTTTGTTCAGCACCTCGCCCGGCTGGGTTTGCCCCAGCATCCATATCTTTATTCTAGCTGGTTCCTGCAGGATCCTTAGAGTATGTCTAGACTACATGGCTCCGTCGACGGAGCCATGAAGATGAATTTACTAGACATAGGAAAATGAAGCGTGAAATGAGGTTTACCAGAGCGGTCGACAAAGGCTTCCCTTGTCGACCACGGCGCGTCCAGACTGCCCCGCTGTGCTGCCAAACAGCTGATCGGCACAGCGTGGTGGCCATTTTGATGTAAATGAAGCGGTGATTATTTAAATTGCCGCTTCATTTTCCTATGTCTAGTAAACTCATCTACATGGCTCCGTCAACGGAGCCATGTAGTCTAGACATACCATTAGGGAGAGCGGCTCCCTGCATCCTTCCCTCCTATCCTATGGCCACCACAGATGATGTAGTCGTAATGTCCTCTTTGGCTGGGTGTGGGGCTGGGTGCAGATCCCATTGCCCTGAACTTCCTGGTATTTGAAATCCAGAACCAAGTCTGGATTTTTTTCAAAGCCTATCTGGATGTAATTGGTTTCTAAGGCTACGTCTACATTGCACAGTTATTTCAGAATAAGCTATTCTGGAATCATTATTCTGAAATAGCTTATTTTGAAATAGCACGACCATACTTCAGGGAAGCCTCAAAATTAGTCCAAGGCAGGCTTCCCTCATGTAGATGTGCTATCTCGATTTAGAGCCCCAGGAGGAATAACTTAGAACGACTCTGGTGAGGGGCTACTTCGAAATAGCAGCAGTGGAGCATCTACACACGCCTTATTTCGAAATAGCTATTTCGGAGTAGGCATTATTCTTCGCAGAATGAAGCTTACAGAAGTCGGAATAAGCAATCAATTATTTCAAAATGCTCGCATAGTTATTTCGGAATAACGGCTGTTATTCCAAAAGAACTTTGCTGTGTAGTCACACCCAAGGGTGATTGTTTCTAGGACTCTGCGTAGGAATTCAGTGCTGAGCGTCCCTAAGATGAGATGCTGCAACTCCATATAACGATTCAGCGTAAATGCTGTTGGCTTAAATTGGCAGGAGCCAACCAACGTACTGGTATAATTGAGGCTGGCGTCAGAGTGTCTCTCCAGGCAAAGCAAACTGAGGCCTCGGATGGAGATGGAAACTGCTGGAAAACTCTAGGAAGATGAAGGCTAGGTAGGACAAAAGCAGGCTGGTTATGTTTTGTCACTATTGATTGAATTACAAATAAACTCAACCCACACGGAGCTCGGCAAGCATGGACTATCCTGTGTAGCATGCATACGTTCTGTGTGGAGCAGGGCAGACACTCCCTCAGCTTTAAAGGGGTTTTCACCTTGTTCTGAGGGATCTCCGATTGCAAGCTGATGGAAGCAGGAGACTAGAACGAACCCTCTCTTGCCATTGTAGCTCCTATATGACTAGCCATTGCCATGAAATTTGCCCCAGGGCAGTCATGTCAGGGCATATCATGTGATACAGTCTGATGTATTTGACAGCGTGTTGAGACGCCCGCTCTTGTATTTGCATTTATTTTTGTAAGTGGGCATTGATTATTCCAGTGTAGCAGCCGGCATCTTGCCACCAGCCGTTGAGGAATGTTTATTCTACTCTGCTAATGGCACATCTTCCGTCTCCCGCCTCCTCCCCGCCTTAGTGCTGTAATTTCTATTGTATTCTGTTTACAATTGCAGAAGACGTTTTGAGTCACAGTTTACAAGGCCCATCCAGTACTAGGCTGCATTGTTGTAACTAGTAGAGATAGTTGCTTGTAATTATAGTTTCCCCCCTCCTGAAACACAATAGGAAAATAAAAGGGCTCGGCCATGTGGGAATGAAACACATAGTAGAGAATGAGCGAACCAATCACTTGACAAAACAAAAAACCAAAAAACCTAAGCTTGGTTGTCTCTACTTTTTTCCCCCCAGTGAAAATGCTAGCACTGATCCTAGAGCAAAAGAAAAAATTCTGCAGATTTGATTTCACTGTAAAATAGCTGGTGAAGTCACCACAATGCAGACTCTGTTCTTCAAAGTGCCTTGCAGGGAGGGGAAAAAATCAGAGAGGTTTTAACTTGTAACAGAGCACTGGTTTCCATGAAGGGTAGCTTCTCTGGGATTGTGCTAAGTGCAGGTTGCAGTCATTAGCACAATCGCAGATGCTTGCCTGCTCCCAACGTGCAGAATGCTCCTGAAACAGTGGAGAAAAAAAAATGAACTTTTTTTTTTTGCTTTCCTAAAACCTGGCTGGCTTAAATATCCAGGGAATAATATCCACCAACTGTGCTTCGTAAAGAACATTTTCTGTATTTGTCAGCAAAATACCATGCATTGTAATTTTCTTTTGCTCATGCCTTTTTTTTTTTTTTTTTTTTGCATTTATTTCTCATTAGCACAACAGACAGTTCATCCCTCTTCCACCTGCTTCTCCTTAACTATTGCAGGGATGAAGCAATGGGAAATCGGTGTACGGAGATTTGCTAATGCTCAGCTCATCATAGTGCCACTTAGCTGTGGTATCAGTCTCACCTATTCAATGTAACCCACATCACCACAACAATTTTTCGCCTCACTCATTATGGACCACATTTTGTCATTGGATTCAGGTGCACAGTTTCTCATTGGAGTCAGTGGGAGAAGGATACGCAGGCTTAGTTCTGTGTCTGTATTTCACTTTTGTCTTATATGGCTTGGCTGGAGAATAAAGGTGGGAATGACCCATAACGGCTCTGCTTAGTCAGACCTACCTGAGCTCAGTTCAGGCCTGGTGTAAAAACCACACCCTACACTCTGAATAGTGCCTTCTGTGAGCAAACAGGCATGGAGCAACAGAAGACAGCAGGAATTGGATGGAGTCGGGCAGAATCCTTTCAAGAGGTGTAGTAACTTGGGGTACGTCTCCACTGCACACTTATTTTGAAATAAGCTGTTCCAGAAGAAATGCTCCGAAATAGCTTAGTTCGAAATAGCACATCTACACTACAGGGAAGCCTGGAAATTAGTCCAAGGCAGGCTCCCCTAATGTGGACGCGCTACTTCAATTTAGAGCCCCAGGAAGCACTGGGGAGTAATTACTTGGATTGGCCCCGGGGAGGAGCTATTTCGAAATAGCAGCAGTAGAGCGCCCACACTACCGCTATTCTGAAATAGCTACATCGGAATAGATATTATTCCTCATGGAATGAGTTTTACAAAAGTCGGAATAAACCATCTGTTATTTCGAATTTATTTCGAAGTAATGGAATTGTTGTGTAGACCCTCGCATTGTTATTTCGGACTAATGGCTGTTATTCCAAAATATCGCTGCTAGGTAGACGCACCCTTGCTGTCCCAGCCTCAGATAATGGCGGGGAAGGGGGCAAGGAAGGCATTGTCATGTGGAGCCTTTATTTAGGACTGAGTCTATCTGATCAATCTGGCACTGTTTGCTGCCCCCCAACCAGGTGGCACGAGGAGCTGAATGCCTTTGAGCGTAAAGACTGGTGGCCAAACCCTGCTCTCTCTGTAGTCAGGCAAATCCAGAGCGGCGCCAGTGACCTCAGTGGGTTTACGGTGGGGTTACACTGAGATCCTGGCACGCATGCCGATGTTTTCATACTTCGCTTAGATTTCATGCAGCCCTTTGATGGAGTGATCTCAGTCCACAGCTAAATGAAAGAGCTGTGTTTAGCGGTGCTGGGCGCCTCCCTCCTGCGCTGCCGCAACAGGAGCTCAAGGAGGCTCCGCACCTCTGAAAATCAAGGTGTCGTTTTTATTGAGGTACCCGACTTCTCGCATTCCAGGTGGAACATTTTGGCCTAAGTCTCATTCTCAAGAAGCAGATTTCATCACACAGAGGCAACACTGCGACCCCACCACGCAGGCTCCTTCTGTTTTCCCAACACCCGTTTGTACGTGTGGGAACCGTGTTCCCAAACAGGCAGGGGGCACGTAGAGCCAGAGGTTGGGTCGAGGCTCCGCTCTTCTTTAGGGGAGTCTCCCTTTCGCTGGGCGCTGCATCCTCGGAGAAGCAGAAAGTTACACCCACAATGTAACCGGATGGGGAGTCTGCATTTTTTTCATCTCTCTCTCAAGCTTATGTCTCGTTACCTCTGCACTTCTTAAAGCTACACACAGCAGCCGCAGGATGGCAGACTGCAGCTCTGGGGTCAGGGCAACGTAAAGCGCCTGTACTGCAGCAGTGGGGAACTTAAGGACCAGGGGCTGGAGCAGCCCCCAGCTTGCCTGGATCTAGCCTCTAAGACTCAGGGCTCCCTCCTGCCATCAGTCACACAAAACCCACTAGCCTGGGCTCCCCTAGGCTCTCGTGTGGGAAAGAACATGAGGAGTGTCTTTCTGCTTCTCAGGTGAGGCCACATCAGTGAGGGTTTTTTTTTTTTCTCACATGTTAGTGGCCCCTACTGATTCTTCTGTGGGTCAGCAGCCCTCCACCCCTGCTCTACTGGGTTGTTTGGCAATGGTGACCGCTTTTTTCTGCTGTTTCAGGTTTCTCTGCTGGCTGGGATAGGAGAATATCACAGGGGTGAAAAACCTGGCAGTTTTGCTTTGCTTGAAGTGTATAAGAACATAAGAACGGCCATACTGGGTCAGACCAAAGGTCCATCTAGCCCAGTATTCCATCTGCTGACAGTGGCCAATGCCAGGTGCCCCAGAGGGTAATCCTCATGTGATCCCTCCCCTGTCACCCACCTCCAGAGAAACAGAGGCTAGACCATTCCTACCCATCCTGGCTAATAGCCATTGATGGACCTAACCTCCATGAATCTATCTAGCTCTTTTTTGAACCCTGTTCAAGTTCTAGCCTTCACTGCATCCTATGCGCACGTTTCCTTCGATTCCGATTCACATGGAACCACATGTTCATGCAAGTTTCACTGGGAGTTTTAAGTAAAGTTTCTGAGCAAAACTCCTCAACCCTCCACCCAAGTTTCACCAGGTTTCCCGTCTAAGTCGCAGGTTTTTGTAATTTTGATGTAAACCCTTTGAACAAGCGTGCTTACAAAGTCTGTCCTTTTGGTTTTCATGTACGAGTACACTCCCTGTGATCCCCAGGAATCATTATTTGAAACCGATCATAGTAAAATTGTTTGATTCACAGACAGACAATCTTGCCAGTAATTAGGAAGTTCCAGAAATTGGCAAAGTGTGCTCTAGTGTGATCCCCATTTGCCAGAAATATTGTACACAACTAAATGCCTCATCAGCTCATGTATCCTCTAGCAATGCCCTGTGCTTTAGTCTCTGAGCACTCCAATCCAGAAAGAAGACCCAGTAACAATGCTAGGCAGTTACTTATGGCAGGTAATGCACAGATAGCAAGACCAGAAGGAACCATTTGATCATTTAGTCTGACTTCCTAGATAACACAGGCAATAAAACTTCCCCAAAATACTTCCTAGAGCTGATCTTCTAGAAAAACATCACATCTTGATTTGAAAATGGCCTGGGATGGAGAATCACAACTAGGGATGTTTAATTAGCTAACTGTTTAAACGATAAGTTTAACTGGTTAACTGATAAAACAGGGGCGGGCTGGAGTGATCTGCCTGCCATGGGCAGGTGCCACTCCAGCCCAGCTGCTTCCAACCCCAAAGGGGCTGCCAGCTCCTGGCCATGCAGTGACGGAAGCGGCAGCCTGGTGTGAGCCCGGCAGGGCTGGAACAGCCCTCCGTCCGTGGCGAGCTGCAGGTGGGGGACTGCTCCCTGGGTACCGGTTAACAGTTAACTGGTTACCTATTAACATCCCTAACCATGACCCTAGGTAAATTGTTCCAATGGTTAATTACTTGTGCCATTAAGAATTTACACCTTATTCCCAGTCTGAATTTGTCTAGCTTCAGTTTCTGTTAGATTTAAGAGTTCAATATGAAACATCCATTGCACATGTAGATACGTATAGACTGAAATCTGTCTAGTGTGACCTAGACAGGTTAGAGGATTGGGCCAAAAGAAATCTGATGAGGTTCAACAAGGACAAGTTCAGCATCCTGAATTTGGGATGGAAGAATCCCAAGCATTGTTACAGGCTGGGGACCGATTGATTAGGTAGCAGTTCAGCAGAAAAGGACCTGGGGGTTACAGTGGATGAAAAGCTGGATATGAGTCATCAGTGTGCCCTTGTAGCCAAGAGGGCTCATGGCATATTAGGGTGCAGTAGAAGGAGCATTTTCAGCAGATCTAGAGAAGTGATTATTCCCCTTTATTTGGCACTGGTGAAGCCACATCTGGGGTATTGCATCCAGTTCTGGGCCCCCCACTACAGAAAGGATGAGGACACACTGAAGAGGGTCCAGCAGAGGCAACCAAAATGATTAGGGAGCTGGAGCACATGACCTACAAGGAGTGGCTAAGGGATTTGTGCTTATTTAGTCTGCAGAAGAGAAGAGTGAGGGGGGATTTGATAGAAGCCTTCAACTTTCTGAAGGGAGGTTCCAAAGAGGATGGAGAGAGGCTGTTCTCAGTAGTGACGGATGGCAGAACAAGGAGCAATGGGCTAAAGTTACAGTGGGGGAGGTCTAGGTTGGATATTAGGAAAAACTATTTCACTAGGAGAGTGGCGAAGCACTGAAATGTGTTACCTAGGGAGGTGGTGGAATCTCCATCCCTAGAGGTGTTTATGTCTCGGCTTGACAAAGCCCTGGCTGGGATGATTTAGTTGGGGTTGGTCCAGCTTTGGGCAGGGGACTGGACTTGATGACCTCCTGAGGTCTCTTCCAGACCTAGGGTTCTATGCTTCTATGATTCTAAATCAAGTCACCCCATAATCTTCTCTTTGTTAAAGTAAATAGATTGAGCTCCTTGAGTTTATAAGCATGAGGCACATTTTCCAACAGCAGTCTCACCAGTGTCACATACAGAGGTAAAATAACCTCTCTACCTCTACTCAAGATTCCCCTGTTTATGACATTAGTTGTTTTGGACACAGTATCACACTGGGAGCTTGTGTTCAACTGATTGTCCACTACACCTCCCAAAATGTTTCTCACTATTTTCTAGGATAGGATTCTAGAGCTTCTAAGTATGGCCTGCATTCTTTTATCATATGGATATATTTATATTTAGCTCAGTGGTGAGCAAGATAGGTCGGCGGGTCATATCCAGCCTACCAAGCCATTAGATCCAGCCCGCAACTGCCCTGCTGCTCCCCAATCCCCAGGCTAATTGAGTCGGGAGGGAGGAGTGTACGAAGTCTCCTCCCCACACCAGGGGCATGCAGCCACAGAGGGAACCACCAGCTGTTCAAAATAGCTGGCAGTTCCCTCTAGCTGTGTATCCCTGGCAGGGCGGGAGGGGAGGGGTGAGAGACTTCGCACACTCCCTCACCCCCAGACCCTGATTGGCCTGGGGTGCATGAAGCACGTGAAGTTTCCTCCTGCCACCAGGAGCCAGCTGGGGGAGTCCCTCTAGGTGCTGAGCGCCCCTGGCAGGGTGGGGGCTGAGAGACTTTGCATGCTCTTCCACAGCCCTGACCCTTCCACCCAAGGCCACACCCCCACTTCCAAAATTTGTGAAGTGGCCTCCCTGCAAAAATTATTGCCCACCCCAATTTAGCTGTATTAGACAACATCACTGAAATACTGTTTGCTTGTGCACAATTTACCAGCTGATCCAGATTGCTCTATATCAGTAACCTGTCCTCTTCACCACTGACCACTTCCCCAATTCTTATGTCATCTCCAAACTTTAGCAGGGTTGATTGAAGGTTATCCAGTGGGGGCTGGAGCAGATCCCCGCCTGCCACAGGCAGGGGGCTGCTCTAACCCCGTGGGGACCTGCTGTGGACAGAGACTGCTCCTGCAGGCAGGGACCCCTCTGACTGGCCTGGAGTGGCCCCTGCTTGCAGTGGGGGGGGGGAGAGCCCCCACCACCACCACCACCTGCCCTCTCTTTTAATTGGTTAACTAGTTAAACAATATGTTTAATTGGTTAACTAATTAAACAGGATTTTACATCTCTAAACTCTATTGGCTGATATAATAATATAGTATTTATTATGTTATAGAATAAAAATTAGGTACCATTTAAATAAAATTACCTGGGGAAAAACTTTTTAAAGCACGTTTTATTTTCATTGTTACCAAGACCCTTCGCAGATTAGAATCTGTTAAAATAATTGGCCCATTTGGAAAAGCTATTTTATATTCAGGCAAACATCAGAATGTAGAATATTCTAAGAGATGCTGAACATACAACAGTGGAACCAAGACTGCACTCAACATCCAGAGCCCATGGTCAATCCCAACAAGGCTTTCTAATGAACCTATTGCTCACTCTGTGTGACTCGCACCAGATACAGAAGCCAGCAATGAGTCCGGAGCTTGATAGTAATTTTTGTAGCATTTGGACATGTGACTGAATAACTTATTGAAACCAGAGTTGCCGTCTGTTCATGGCTGATGTGTTCCAGCCATTAGAGAGTTTCATCTTACTTCACTGCTGTGCGTTTTGTTAGGACTGAGGTCTGCCATGCTGATGACAATTACTACTCCAGAATATTGCATTTATAAAATGTACATCAGTGAAAATGGTTAAACATCATTCACTTGTGATCAAATGTATTATAAATGTTTCATGATTTACTATGAACCATGGCACTGAAATATATTATGTGACAAGGGAATAGGCTATTGTGGAGGGGGTTATGTTGTGCAAGCCTGCTCATCACTAGGGAATGGATTGACATCACAAAATTCATTTCACATGAGCCACTGAATAGCTATGCTATGGTAAGAGCTTTCATTGACTGAGCAATCTGAACTGGATTTAAACTAGTGACCTAAAAGTGATAGGCTCTCCTATTGCCAATTACCAATCCCCCTGAGCCATACAGTCTTAAAAAGAAAATTATTTTTAACATGAGTTAACTCATCCAAATCCTTGGGCCATAGTGAAAGACCATTGAAGGAGATATGAAGTCAGGCTGACTGAAAACTGGGCGAGTGGAAACATGACTAGTATTCTCATTTAATTCCACTAGTTAGTAAGTAGTTCAAGTATTTTAGTGCCTTCTCCATTGTTGCCTGAGGGGAAAATACTCTAAGTGCTTTGCTTTCTTACAACAAAAATACATTTTTAATCTACGTTTTTTTAGGTTCTCCTGTCATAT
Source organism: Rafetus swinhoei (assembly GCA_019425775.1). Lineage (NCBI taxonomy): Eukaryota > Metazoa > Chordata > Testudines > Trionychidae > Rafetus > Rafetus swinhoei. Next base: position 122,681,724 of record CM033427.1, on the reverse strand, counting down.
CCATTATAGGACATGGCACAACCAGCCAATGAAAATACCTTGGTGATTTTTATCATATTTTATTAAGTACTTTCTCTGCGATGGGTAAAAAAATAGGTCAACTAAGTGTTAGGAAGCAGGTATTTTGCTTGCTTCATGACTAACAGGATTCAAACTCCCACACAAATCAAATCAGAACAGGAGAAACTTGACAAGAACGGGGGGAATTATCCTTATTAGAATATTGTTGCTATTAACAGAGGCAAGTCTAATCACTTTAATCTACTATCAAAAACAGACAAACAGGCTCTTTTAGCAAAGAAAGCAGAAGAATTTAGAACAGGATCTGATGAATCGCTTGCCTGTAAAGCTACAGTGTTATTTCCCCTGTGTCCAAAATTGCAAGAAGCAACCATGAAAAAGGTGGTTCTTTTTGTAAATGCTGAGCCATCCATTTTCCTGTTTCATTCAAAAATGCAAAAAAGAAGAAAAATTCTCCTGTGGCTATCACATCATATAAAGGAGCTCATTTTTTCAAAAGTGCATACCCAAATTTGCCGTGCACACCCTTTGCAGACACAAATGGGGCATTTGCCTGTCGCAGTTCAGGTAGTTGCCTTATTACTCAGTGCAGATTTTATGTGCCACATTTAAAATGCATAAAATTAAATTGTGCACATGTTTGTTGCATGTAATTATCACAGAAACTGGAGATGGAAAAGACCATGGAGTCCATCTCTTTGCCAGTATGGTTCTGTGTATATTACATGTTTCTAGTGCTTTTGAGCAGCTGCCTCAAAAGTACTAAGTGGTAGTGGGCTTTTCGCCACTTCCCTTGGAAGACTATGCCACAGCCTGACAAATCTCATTGTCAGGAAAGTCTCCAGTCAGCTACTCAGTTTGCTGGAAGTTCCCTCTCCCCTAATTATCGCCTTTTATTCCCACTCTAATTTACAGTAAGACTCATTTATATTGTGCAGGCAAAATGAAGGGCACTGATGGTGGGTGCAAGTTGCATTTACACTAGGGTTGCCAACTTTCTTATGCACAAAACCTAACACCTTTGTCTTGTCCTCTGCCTGCCCCTGCTCTGCTCCTTCTCTGAGGCTTCACCTCCTCACTCCATCCCCCTCTCATTTTCACCAGGCTGGGGTGGTAGGTTGGAAGCGGGGGAGAGGGGAGTGAGGGCTCTGGCTAGGAGTGTATGCACTGCAGTGGGGCAGGAATGAGGGCTTAGGGTGCACAAGGGGACTCTGAGCTGGGGCTGAGTGGTTCAGATTGTGGAAGGGGAGAGAGTTTGGGTGTGGGAAGGGGCTCAGAACTGGGGCAGAGGGTTGACATGCGAGCGCCGGGGTGGGAATGCAGATGAATTTGGGGTGTAAGACTGGGTCCTGGCTGGGGTTGAGGAGGGTGAGGCAGGACACTTAGCTTGGACCAAACGGTTCGAGGTGCAGAAAAGGGCTCAGGGTTGGGACGGGGCTTGAAGCTCAGGTGTGGGGTCCGGACAGTGCTTATCTAAGGCATTTCCTGGGAAACAGCTGAGAGGTTCCTGCAGTTCCTGGGCTGGCAGCCAGGGAGGCTCTGTGCACAGCCCAAGTCTGCAGGCACCGCCCCCATAACTCCCATTGGTTATGACTGCTGGCCAATGGGAGAAGGGAAGCCAGTGGTTGGGGCGGGGGCAGTATGCAGAGCATTACTAGCCTCTCTGAATGCCTAGGCCCCTCAGGGTGCATCTACACAGCACCCTAAACTATAAAAATTTTGTATCTTATTTTGATTGTATTTCAAAATAGCTTATTTCAAAATTTGGCATGTAAAATTTTGAAATAACGCACTATTTCGAGACATCGCTTAACCCTCATGGGATGGGGAAAAGTATTTCCAAATAACGGGCACATTTAAAAGATGCGGGGTAGCTACTCCAGTGTCTAGACGTACCCACATAGACCTGCTGGCCCACTTCCTGGGAGCTGTGTGGAGGCGAGGCAGGTAGGGAGGCTTCCTGAGCTCGACTGTACCGCCGACCAGACTTTTAACGACCCAGTCAGCAGTGCTAATTGGAACTGCCAGGATTCCTTTTTGACCAGGCATTCACACCCTGCCCCATCTAATAATACTGAGACCACGCACAGAAGAGAATACAGCTGACTTTTAACTGATGTGGTACAGGTTCCTACACTAAGCTCCAGGGGTCCCAGGTTCGATTCCACCCGCAGATGACCACTCGCCATTGGACTGATCTGACTGTCATGGAATGCTTTTAAGAAGAGAAAATGGTTTGGTCAGTTAAGTGCTAGACTTTCTCTCTTAAGGTGGCTGAAAAGTAAAGCTCTGCATGGATACAAAATTTGTATCCATGTCCGCAAAAATGAGCCGTGGCTATCCACATCCATATCTGCGGATGGGGAGACCTGTGGATGTAAAGCAGATAACTGCAGATTTGCAGGGCTCTACCAAAAAGGGCACCAATTAGTGCCAGCTGCTTAAAGTGCATGTTTTTCATTCCTGTTTTAAATGACTCGGCACTGAGGCTGGTTGGTGAGGTAATACAGTGCTTTGAAGAGCTGCATGTTCCCATTGAACTAAGGTGGGGTCTTATCATGGATTTGGATGGGAGAAGGATGAGGTCTGTAATCTTAGTGTTATCCTTTCTTTATCAGTCATTCAATCACACACACGCTTTATGGTGTTGCTGTTGTTCTTTGCACTAAGCGAGCCTTAATTTTGACCTTGTAGAATATAGGTTATTAACAGACAAGGGTATTTGTGTCCCTCTAACTCCATTGTTAGCCAGCATCCCTGTTCTTTTCCCTATCCAGCTCTGTGTACTCAGTGGCTGCTCCTATGGCTGCATGTGAGTGAGGAGAATTTCTCCTGCTCGGTGAACAAGTAGCTAGTCCTGAGCTGACATGTTGCGAGGATGCTGTACACCCACAGCCAGAGAAGCAGGTGAAATGTCTGTGCGGATGCCAGTGGTGACATCTGTACAGATGTGCTTGGCTGCTTAAATTCTCTTTTAGGAATCTGCAGTCCGTAAGGCTCCCGTCGCTCTGACGTGCTCTCTCTCTTTATTTTCCCAAGGAAAAAAGGAAAAGGCAGACAGAAATAGAAGGCAAAAGACAACAGCTTGAAGACCAGATTCTTCAACTACAGCATTTCAAGGTAAGGGATTGATGCCAGCCACGATGGATTGACTAAATCTGTTCATTATTAGACATGCAGATCACACGTCTGGAAGCTGGGAAGAACCTGCTCCGATATGCAGCAGCTTTCACTGCCGGAGCCTCTCTCTTCCAGCTGATCATGTCCTGCCTGTTCCTCACCCTGTGTCTTTGTCATACACAGGACATTGTTACTGAAATGGTTTTGGGAGCCGAGAGGCAGAAGGGTGGGCCTGTGTAATACTTATTAAATGCTATTATTTATTACACAAAATGTCAGTCGCTGTAGATATGGGTGTGCACTGCGTGGATTAAAAGAGGTCTTGCTGTCTACATGGCTGGCTTAGATTTCTATGGTGTCAGTCACTCTAGGATTGAAGCTTTAGCATGTGTCTGTCTGTCTCTCTGTCTGTGTGTGTGTGTGTGTGTGTGTGTGTGTGTGTGTGTGTGTGTGTGTGTGTGTGTGAAGGTTTAATTGCCGAGTGCAAGTATAAAGCATACATGGCATTGTAAGTCTTATATGTGCATCTCTGCAGAAAGGGTGTGTACACGTGTGTATCTAATATAGATATCTTCAGTGGAAACTGGAATTGCTTGGTGCATTGGAAAAAATCAGGCCATATTTTTATATATTGATATCCATAAGATATCCAACTGAAAATCAGCCGAATTATTTTTATTATGCTGCAAGTAGAAAAGATTTCCTTTCTACTTGTATGCATGTAGGAAAGAGGGGGAAAGACACACACACAGAGGATGCTTTTGTATCCAGTGAAGAAAAGAACAATTCTATATGTGGGGCCAAATCTTGCTGGACTAATTTAGCCAAGGGATCCTATGGAACTCAGTGGGATTATGCACCCAAATGAAAAAACTGGTCTGTCCTTGTGTCAAGCATGTGGGAGTTAATTTAAAAATTATTATATTATACTCTGTGTGTGTGCATTATATATAAAGCACATACATCCTTCCCCATGTATATTGTTAACACACACACCCCATACACAGAGTGCAGCATGTGTGTAATGCATTTGTACACACCCATGCTCAAAAAGCAGACTTCAGATTGTGCTACAGGCAGTATTCTTTTTGTATATCTCCAAGTTTCCATCATAATAGTCTGTAAATTGTGCTGTGGGTTTTAGACATAATGAATTTAAGTCCAAGTAATTGATTGCAGCCTAGGCAAATGCTCCATCACTGTCACCACAAACCTAATGGTGACACACGTTGTCTCCTACATTATCAGGAGATAATGGGATTGCATTCCTATGGGGCAGCATGAGTTGCCATTTTGTTCCGGCTGCCGTTGGATCCCAGAGAGAGAATTGCTTTTGGCTTCCACAAGCTAATGCGACAGGGTCTGTGGGTCACACTCTGGCTGGGAAGATAACAGGCATCTCGGATGTTTTCGTAGTGCGCGCTGGGTATCTCCTTCGCCTTGTTAATGGATTCCAAGCAAACGGATTTGGGCTTTCTGTGGAATCCAATCAATGTGTGGTTTTGTTTCTGATGACCCACTGAGTTTGTGCCATGTATGTAGGGTTAGGTTTAAGGATATTACCATCCTTAGAGGAAGTAACACTGTCTACAGTAGTTATTGGCAGTGTTGCTGGGTGAGATACTCCGTTGTGTAAAGTGCTGTCGATAGGTTGACTTCAATGATACCAGCTGTGGATCTGGGCCATTGCATATATTCCCCAAATGATGCACGGGATAGTTACATACATTTTCCCCTTTATAATTTCCCGCAGGGGTGGAGCAAGACTAATGAAAGTAACAGTCAAAGGAAAGTCAGGGAGGTCAGGGCTAAGACAGCATAGGGCTATATGAAATCTCTTTGTGGTTGGGATGAGGAAATGAACACGTGTTGAGACGATGGCCCCGATCCATCCCTGCCCTAGTGCTGAGCCTTGCACAATGACTAAAAGAGAGAAGCATAGGCTTCCCTGATATAGGACAGGTGCACAGGTTACAGCTGCCCTAACTTGCACCAGTCTCTATGGCCATTGTACTGCCAAACAATACACAAGGTGTAGGAATACCACAACCCCAACTACATCCTCTCCTGGACTCAGTGTGCCCTCCAAACTGGGGCCTCTGGCAGAGGATGATGGAGAGCTGGCTATTGTGGTTTTGGGCCACATACCTCTATGCCTGATATTCCACAGATGGTCCTTACCACTGCTAGGCCCTGCTTAAAAGGGATGAGAAGAAACCATGGGATTCTAAAAATCAAAACCTTAGAGACAGGTCAATACAGTTATTCCCAGATATGAAAACCATACAGTAGTGGTGGGCAACCTGCACCCTGAGGCTTTTCAAACTTTGCACTGAAAAGCCTTTGACTATCATGTCTAGGTTAACCCTGTGACTGTAATAGCTGAGTTGATCCTGTAAGTATAAAAGCTGGGATATTTACCCCCCAAACTTAGCCTCCATCATAATGGTACTTGCTTGGTTCGTTGTTGGGAGATGTTGTTGTTATATTTTATTAAATAGGCTATGTGAAATGATATGTTTGATTACCTACTCAGGGTTTGGAATACTACAGGTATCTGGATAAACCCATACAATTAATATCACTGAAAAAAATATAAAAGCGATAGCTCTCCATAAGCATTCCTTGCAGTGCTCAGGTGGTTGAGAGCAATTAGTCTTTGGCTGAATGCCTCACAATATGCTCAGTTCATTCACTTTCCCCTTGTTATATACACGGCTCATGCTGAGGAACCGGATGTGAGAGCGGACTCCAATTTGAGGCAGTGTATTATGTAGTTAGAATTGATGAGTGCATGCCTAGCATGGCGCTTTTTACTAAGTATTTCACAAACACTTCTCACTATTCGATAAATATTATCCCTCTTTTGTAGATGAGGCAACTGAGGCACAAATATATTCTATCACTTGTCCATAGTGTGTCTGTGCAGAACAGGGAACAAATGATGGCTCTACAGACTCTCAGAGGGAGATCTTGGTCCTTTATTCAGGCCCCTTTATACCAGGTAAAAGGGACAGCCAAGGTGTAAAAGTAAAAGCCCTTACTCTGACTGGGAAAAAATAGAGGCTCCGAGGGAAAGGCCATAATGTGGAATCATTGAGGATTTTTAAGAGCAAGTTAGACAAACAACTGTCAGGGATGGTGTAGATCAGGGTGGGCAATAATTTTTAATGGGGGGCCACTCTAAGGTTTTTGGTAAGTGGTCAAGGGCCACACTTCTGTGGAGGGAATGTGGGGTCTGGGATGGCAGGCGGGGTGTAGAAAGGAGCTTGGGATAGAGGACTGGGGTGCAGAAGGGCATGTGGGGTCTGAGAGGGAGTTTGGATGAAGGAGGGGGTTATGATCTGGGGTAGCGGAATGGGGTGCAGGGTCCAGAAGGGGTTATGGGTGCAGGAGAGGATCCTGGCCTGGGGAAAAGGTTCAAGAGGGGGTGTAGGGTCTGAAAGGGAGTTGTGACCTGGAGGAGGTGGGGAGAGGGGATACAGAGTGTTTGGGGGTGGCCTGGGGCAGGTACTTGAGGAGCGGGGTGGGTTGCCAGAGGGAGGCTCTGGCTGGGAGGTGCTTACCTAGGGGCTCCCAGCCAGCAGCTCTGCAGGAATCTGAGCCTCCCTGCCTGAAAATGGCACAAGTCTTAATCTGCAGCAAGAGTGGTTTAGATATTAAGAAAAACTTTCTAACTATCAGGGTAACTAAGCTCTGGAATAGGCTTCCAAGGGAGGTTGTGGCATCCCCATCATTGAAGGTTTTTAAGAAGTTAGACAAATACCTACCAGGAATGGTCAAGAACTAGGGTGACTTGCTCCTGCCTCTGTGCAGGGGGCTGAATCTGATGACCTCTCAAGGTATGCTCCAGCCCTATGTTTTTGCAGTTCTGTAGATCAGAAAGGTTCACCAATGTAATCACAATGCACTCTTCTAAGCAGCATACAAACCTGATTACATTAGAGTTTGAGTGACTTCAATTGTCATCTCTTTGGTGTAGAGCATGGTCATTTAGTGTCTATTTGTGCTGTGCCTGGCGCAGTCACACGCAACCTGGTGAAGTCCTCTAGAGCAGTCATCGAGTGAGTTTCAATCCAGTGACGCCTGTGCAGGTTTGAAATGGAGGGAAGTAAATCTGTTAATCATGAAGACACCCAGGGGGTGCATCTACACTGCACCATTATTTAGAGATAACCAGCATTATCATCTATATAGTAGCCCAATGTCTGTGACTCTGTAACACTGTAGCATTACATGTTGCCTCTGGGGGGCGCTGTTGCCTCCCGCCATGGCACTTGGCTGACTTCTGCGCCGCTCAGCCAGGGCTACCACAGAGGAGGATATGGAGCAAGCGTCTGTTTGGGGTCCGTGCTCCCCATGCACAGGGCTCGCCGAGTGGCAGCGAGTCCTGCTCACCAACTGCGTGGTTCTGCGCTCTGCGCATGCGCAGATCGCTCTGCGCTGGCTCTTCTGGGGTGTAATCTACTCGCCATGGGCAAGTAGATTACATTGTTTGTTGAGCCCTTCCCATGCAGCACCGGGGTGCTGCATGGGGAGCACGGACCCCAAATGGCCGCTTGCTCCCCGTGGCGGCCCAGCTGAGTGGCGCAGAAGTCAGCCGAGAGCCACGGCGAGAGAGGAAGTGGGGGCGGGGCTGTGATGTACACGGCCGGGGGTGGGGCCCGGCCATGTACGTCACCGCCCCACCCCTTCCTCCCACCGTGGCGCTTGGCTGAGTTCTGCGCTGCTCAGCCGGGCCGCCGTGGGGAGCAACGGCCGCTTGCTCCCCCGCGGCAGCCCGGCTGAGCAGCGCAGAACTCAGCCGAGTGGCACGGCAGGAGGCGAAGGGGGGCAGGGCGGTGACGTGCAGTGTGACAGAGGCTCCAGGCCCTGCCCCCTGGCTGTGAACAGACCCTGGCCGGGGGGGGGGAACAAGGGGGAGGGGGAGGACAACTGGGAGGCTGCAGGATCAGTGCTGGGGTGAAGGGAAACGGTTCGGGGGGCAGCTGGAGCTCATAGGCAACTGCTCAGCCGGGCTGCCACACGGGAGCAAGCGGCGCAAACAGCTGTTTGGGCTCTGCGCTCCCCATGCAGGAAGAGGAGGAGAAGAGAAAGAGAGAATAAGAGGCAGGAGGAGGAGGAGAAGAGAGAATAAGAGGCAGGAGGGGGAGAAGAGAAAGAGAGACGGAGAGAGAGGCAGGAGATGGAGGAGAGCTGAGAAAGAGCGGGGGAGGCAGTAGGAGGAGGGGAGAGAGAGAGAGACGGAGCGAGAGACTGGAGGTCTCAGGAGAGAAGACCGAGATAGAAAGGGAATAGGACGTGGAGGAGAGACCTGAAAATCCCATTTTATGACAGGCTAATTGGCTAGTTTCGAAATAATAATGCAAGCAGCTACATGGCCATTCCATTATTTCGAAATAATTTTGAAATAATGGACAGCTTATTCCAAAATCTGTAAACCTCATTCTGCGAGGAATAACGCCTATTCCGAAATAGCTATTTTGAAATAAGGTGTGTGTAGACAGTCCACTGCTGCTATTTTGAAATAGCCCCTCAGCAGGGTCATTCTTAGTTATTCCTCCCCAGTGCCTCCTGGGGCTCTAAATCGAGATAGCACGTCTACATTAGGGGAGCCTGCCTCGGACTAATTTTGAGGCATCCCTGCAGTGTAGACATGCTATTTCAAAATAAGCTATTTCGGAATAACTATTCCGGAATAGCTTATTTCAAAATAGCTGTACAGTGTAGATGTACCCCCAATGGGCCCAACTCTGCTCTTTTTGCACCCTGAGCAGCCACATGGACATCGGTGTGAATTAGCACAGAATGTGACCCTCTCTTGTCAATTAGAGAGAATGTCGAGATTTTTACTCAATCAGCTTCAGCAGGAAGAAAGGAAGAGCAGCCAGCATTAGTCAGCCTTGCCCTCTGCCTGCTGAGCTCACACTCACCTGAAGCATGGATCCGGCTTCTCTGTTTCCTGGCTGCCAGGGTTCTGCATAAAGTCAGAAAATGAGGCAGAAATGGCACAAATCCGGTTGTGAATGATTTGTTGCTATGTTAACTAGGGATGTAAAATCCCATTAAATTGGCTAACCAATTAAAGGGGGATTATCAGGGTGACGTTCCAGCCTGGTTGGAGTGCCTTCCCCCTCCTTCGCTGCAGGCGGGGGCTGCTCCAGTCCCCTCCCCCCCACCAGTTAACCTTACCAGTTAACTGGTTAACTGGTTACACCTTCACATCTCTAATGTTAACCTATTGAAATAACTTGTTCTGAATAATATTCTTTTTATCTGCCCTTTTTACGTTCTGAGGCGATTTTTGTACCCACCAATTCAATATGTTATATTCCAGAATATATAACTGTAATATAAATTCTTACTATGCTGGCACCACTGAGCTTTTGAATATCATTATCTGATCAAAGGAGCACTTGTACATGGTACAGTCAAGGAGCAGAGGTATTTAAAATAGAGAATATTTTTACAGGTCACCTTCACAGGTACTGCACTGCTGGATTCCCCATCCCAGGCAGCTGTTAGAGGTTCCAGTTCCATGATGTGTCAGGAGGAGAGAACTTCATTCCCCATGCATGAACACCTTTTGCGGGGGGAGGAGGGAATTCAAATCATTTCACATGATTCAAGTCATGTATCCACCTACTCAGATCATAGAAACAAGTTCTAGGGAGGTTGTGGAATCTCCAACACTGGAAATATTTAAGACCAGGTTGGATAGACATCTCTCAGAGATGGTCTAGACGGTGGCTGGCCCTACCATGAGGGCAGGGGACTGGACTTGATAGTCTCTCGAGGTCCCTTCCAGTTCTAGCATTCTATGAGTCTATGACTCAAGACCAGATCTTGCTCCTCTTAATGTCAATGGGAATAGTAGCAGACCCAAGGATGGTTTAGAAGCTCCACACCATGTGTTTCTCTCTTTGGGCAGATCAGAGAGAGGATTTAGGAATCTGAGGGAGGATCAGGGAACCCCATTAGCACAACAGGCAACCTAGAACTCGGATACCGAGTACAATTATGGACACAAGCCAGATACTATTGGCCAGGTCCTCAGCTACTGTATATTAGTCAAGTGCCATTTAAATCAACATGGGAGATCAACCAGTATGCTGAGAGGCATAGGCACCTATGAAAATATTCAGAGGGGCTAAAGAGGGATGCAGCTATGGATAGGCCCGAGTGGGCACAGTCAGCACCCAAACTGGGGCTGACCAGATAGTGTGGGAGCTGAGAGCCATCTGACCAGTACACAGTTTGTGGGGGAGGGAAACCAGGCTCACCTCTGCCCATGGGGAAGGAGTAACCAAAGTGGGAATAGAGTGGGATGGAGCCAGAGCCTATATCAATGGGGAAGGGAGCAGAGACCGGGACTGGGAGAAGGAGCCCATGAACCAGGTTGCAATGTCATTGGTCCAAGTCCCTCTCCATCACTCATACAGAGGAGGGGCTCAGCTCCAGGCCCTGCTTACCAGCTTGCCGTTGGCTCCCAGCAGACACAGCCCATCTGGTTGTAACCTGCCCCCACCCTCCGAACCACTGGCAAGTCAGAGCTCACCCCTGCCAGTCTGCCAACAGGCCAGGGAGACAGTCACCAGAGATGGGGGAGGTTTAATGGGGAAGCCCCTTCCCAGCTGGCATCATGGAGGGGCAGCTGGGCCAAACAGCAGTAGATGGGCTCATGCTCCCAGTGCTGGGCTCAGCCCCATTTGGCAGAGCCTTGTCCAAGGAGGTGCAGAGTGGAGTTTCAGACCCAGAGCAGAACTCCACACACAAGGTAGCAACTGCCTCACTTTTAATGCTCTGCCCATGTTAATTGGTCAGGCTACAGCCCACCCATGGCTACTGCTGAGGCAGAGAGAGATTTGGGAGGGCTGAGCTCCATCTAGACCTCGCCACCCACCTCTTATGCTACACGCGCCTGTAGGAGGTGACATGCAGCAGTTATCCTAGTACTGTGCCAAGGGGCCCTCCACACCCTGCACATCAGTAGAGTTCTGCTAATTTAAATCCGTTAGGATCTGCCCTGATGTTTCTAAACTTTCCTGAAATCTTAGGGCTTGTCTACACAGGGAAATCAACCACAATAACTATTCCACTTTAGCGATGTCAGAATAACTCCCTGTGCGGACAGTATTATGAAATAGAAGCAACTGTATTCTTGGAATAATACTGCTTTTATTCATAGAATACTAGAACACTAGAACTGGAAGGGACCTTGAGAGGTCATCAAGTCCTCATGGCAAGACCAAGTACTGTCTAGATCAGTGGTTCCCAAACTTTTCAGCATCACGCCCCCTTTTTGATTTTTGAGAAACCCTCATGTCCGTCCCCCCGCCAAAAAAAATTTGCAGCAAAACTTGTTGAGAAAAAAAAAGTTGCACTCTTTTAAAAGCAAAGCAGGCATTGCCCTTTTAAGGTGGCCATTTTGAAGTCTGTCCGGGACGCTCCATCCTCCTCCCGGCCCAGCCAGCCCTGGGAAGGGAATTGATGGGGGGGCTGGGTCACCTCGTGCCCTCCCTGGAATTTCTTCACATCCCCCCCCAGGGTGGCATGCTCCCCTCCCCAGTTTGGGAACCTATGGTCTAGATCATTCCTGATAGATGTCTATCCAACCTGCTCTTAAATATCTCCAGTGATGGAGATTCCACAACCTCCCTAGGCAATTTAATTTCAGTGTTTAACCGCCCTGACCATTAAGAAGTTTTTCCTAATGTACAACTTCAATCTCCCTTGCTGCAATTTAAGCCCATTGCTTCTTGTCCTATCATCAGAGGCCAAGGAGAACAATTTTTCTCCCACCTCCTTTAACACCCTTTTAGATACTTGAAAACTGCTATCATGTCCCCCCTCAATCTTCTCTTTTCTAAACTAAACAAACCCAATTATTTCAGTCTTCCCTCATAGGTCATGTTTGCTAGACCGTTAATCATTCTTGTTGCTCTTCTCTGGACCTTCTCCAATTTCTCCACATCTTTCTTGAAATGTGGTGCCAAGAACCAGTTGAGGCCTAATCAGTGAAGAGTAGAGTGGAAGAATGACTTCTCATGTCTTGCTCATAACACTTCTGTTAATGTATCCCAGAATCATGTTTGCTTTTTTTGCAACAGTGTCACACTGTTGACTCATATTTAGCTTGTGGTCCACTATGACCCCTACATCCCTTTCTGCAGTACTCCTTCCTAGATAGTCACTTTTCATTCTGTATGTGTGAACTGATTGTTCCTTCAAAAATGGAGTACTTTGCATTTGTCCTTATTAAACTTTATCCTGTTACCTCAGAACATTTCTCTAGTTTGTCCAGATCATTTTGAATTTTGACCATATGCTCCAAAGTAGTTGCAACCCCTCCCAGCTGGGTATCATCTGCAAACTTAATAAGCGTACTCTCTATGCTGTCATCTAAATTGTTGATGAAGATATTGAACAGAATTGGTCCTAAAACAGACTCCTGCAGAATCCCACTTGTTATTCTGGAACAGAATATCTGCATAGGAGAGTTCTGAGAGCTAAATTATACCAGAAAATAACAGAACTCCTCTTGTTGTTACCTACAGTCCACAACTCAGACCCCTCCAACGCATTATACACAATCTACAACCCATCTTGGAAAATGATCCCTCACTCTCAGAGGCCATAGGAGAAAAACCTATTCTTGCTTACAAACAACCCCCTAACCTGATAATCATGCCACACAACCACATCATAAGTCTCCAGGAACCCAGCCCTGCAACCAGAAAAGATGCCAACTCTGCCCACATATCTACACTGACAAATTCATCACTGGAGCAAACAACATACGCCCCAAATTAAAAGGTCATTTGACTGCACATCCAGTAATTTGATCTATGCCATCAAATGCCAGCAGTGCCCCACTGCTATATATATTGGACAAACTGGACAATCTCTGCGGGAAAGAATCAATGGATGCAAATCGGATATACGTAAAGGGAACATACAGAAGCCTATTGGTGAGCATTTCAGCCTGCCAAACCAGAGTCTGACAGACCTGCAAGTAGCTGTCTTGTCACAAACCAGCTCCACAAGCCAGATCCACAGGGAGGCCCTGGAATCACAGTTCATCCGCAAATTCAATTCACATGCTAATGGACTCAGTCATGATATGGGTTGGTTGGGACACTACCTACTTAATAACCACTGAAGGTGCTAACAGCTCCCCTGAGTAGTATCCTTCCTGTCTTGGGAATCTATTGACTTTGATTTTTATCTGCTTAAGTTTTAGTACCCATTCTCCAGATACTTAATGATGCTCTGTCTCCCATCCCCCTTCCTTTTTCTTTCTCTCCCCCTTCCCCCTCCCCTCTCCTATTTATTTCGAGTTTTCATATCCCAAACTCATAACTGCGGTCATCTGAAGAAGTGGGCTGTGCCCATGAAAGCTCATGATACCATCTACATGTTTTGTTAGTCTATAAAGTGCTACCAGACCATTTGTTGTTTTTTTTTATATCAGGATAGTTATTCCAGATTAACTATGTTGATCAGTTTCCCCTGTGTAGATAAGGCCTTAGTACCTGACCTCATGTGTTCTCTGACTGCCTATCAGGTTTTTTTGTACACAAGGAAATTGACTGGCATAACTATTCTGCTATAGCTGTTTCAGTATAACTCTCCTGTAGGACATTTGATGCTGGAACATAACCACTTGGACCTGGTCAATAGTAGACCAGGAAGGTTGGCTTAAGTTAGGCAAAATGTGTAGCTGGAGTCAGCTTACCTTAAGCCAAGCCTTGGCAGTATCCACACAGCAGGAGACCAATGGGAGCAAACACTCCTGTCAGCTTCCCTTACTGCTTACAGAAGGAGGAGTACCTGACGCTAGTACCTTCCCTCAGCGATCAGTTTACAGGTCTATACTAGACATGCTCAATTGAACACTAGAAGATCAACCTCTGGAGCGCAGGTCTTCTCGTAAGTATAGACATGCCCTTATAGTCCAGAATAATCAATCCACTTCCAAAGCAGAGTAATTATTCTAGAATACAACCACTTTTCTTTTGAAGTAACGTGTCCACACAGGGAGTTATTCTGGAATAGCGATCATGGTATAGTGACACTAGACTCACTGTGCTGGTCAATTTGCCTGTGTAGACAAGCCCTCAAAGGCCTTCTCAAAACACAGAAAAACTGGCACTCCAGTTTCTTTAAGTGGCATCTATATGAGAGCATTAGCTCTGCCATTCTGGCACTTTTCATCTTAAAGGGCTTGTGCCAAACCAGCTGCAGGAGGTTTGTGTCTTTCCAAAAATCCTTGTGGGGAACTCAGCATGCCATATACATAATCTCCTCCTTCCACTGACCTGACGTTTGCTTTAGAAAGAGACCACATGACCCAGATTTAGTGTTTTTGAAACAGGGAGTATAATTATCCACAACAGAATTAAAGACGTAAATTGTTGGACTGCAGCTCTTTTTAGCGTATTGTGATTGAATGAGTTGGGGCGGGGGCACATGATAACTCAGGGCATCCAGAAGCTTGAAAACATTGAATAGAACTAGTCTTCTTTCCGGGAATTGCTCTTGCACTGTGGAGACGACTGACTCTCTCCTAAAAGCTTGTGCAGTTTTATGTAAGGGATGGTGAACTTGTCCAGAAGAATAAGATCTATCCCTGCCTGAAAAACTTTGACTCATTTTCTTTCCAGGAGTAAATCTGGAATGAGTATTTGGATTAAAAAAATAAACAAACTTCTGGCTCTACGTGGAAACAGAAATGAAAATAAAGTTTTCAGTCCAGTTGGGCAGAGTAAAAAAGTTGAAGTTAGAGACAGAACTGAAATTCCCCAAAGAAGAGTGGTGTTCAGCTCTGGGATTTGGGGTCAAGACCATCTCCACTTCAGCTAAGATTTGGATAAGCACCTACCAGCTTAACCCAATGAAATCTCTGGCATTTTAATTTTTCTATGCTCATCTTGATTGAACCCAAACTCCCACACTTTCAAGGTTTGCCCTTCATTAGTTTTCCTGACACTGCTTACCCATCATTTCCAAAAATAACACATCTCTGAATAACTGGGATGGATGTGTTGCCATCATCCCATCATACCTCAGCATGACTCTGTAGGCCAACTTTGCCCATCCCCATGAGACATGCTGAAAATTAGATTTCAGTACAACAATTTTTATTTCATTCAAACTTTTTTTTCAGTTAAAAACATTTATACACAGTTGTCAGGTCACATTTTTCAACCTGTGCTGCATGTAATTTACTTTAAGTCTACAATTTTAAGCCCTGATGTAAATGTTAAAGTACTCCTAGTTGTCAACTGAGATGTAGCTATGAGTCTATTACTTGTAGCCCATATAATATGTAAGTAATCTCCAGGATCTTGGATTAGATGAATGATCTCAATAAGGCTACGTCTAGACTACACCCCTCTGTTGGCAGAGGGATGTAACTGAAGCACTTCGAAAGTGCAAATGAAGCGGGGATGTAAATATCCCGCGCTTCATTTGCATAATCAAAAAATGAGGTTTACAGGATCTTTCGAAAAAGCGCCCCGTTTTTGAAAGAACCGCGTCTAGACCGTGGTTTTACTTTCGAAATGGCGCTTGTTTGAAAGAGCGCCATTACGTGATTATGCAAATGAAGCACGGGATATTTACATCCCCGCTTCATTTGCACTTTTGAAGTGCTTCATTACATCCCTCTGCCGACAGAGGGGTGTAGTCTAGACATAGCCTTAGAAGTGAGATGAGTGAGTCTCCTCCTGTTTTCTCTCTCATGGATGTTTATATTAGCTCTTACTTTCTGGTTTTATCTTGACTTGAAGAGGCTGGGTTACTTCTCCTCTTTGTATAAATATTATAACTGTCCACTCGGTTTGCATATTTTAGAAAGCAAGGTGATATTCAACTGTGTGATGTGAGTAATTTAGCTGTGATTGAAAAAGTTACACTGGTAAGCACCCCAATATATGATCAGGCCATGGGAAATTTATTGTGAAATCACAAAGTAACAGACACATTTTCAAAGTGGTCCCAGCCCAGCCTCTAAAACAACTACAATTGTTTCTCCCGTGTGTTTGCATGAGCACAACCTTAGAGGTGTGTGTGCAAACTACAGTTGAATGTCTAGATCACTTAGATCTTGTCTACACTACAGGGAAGATCGTAGCTGCCACAGTTGATCTTCCAGGGTTCGAATTAGAAGGTCTAATTTGAACTCAGAGGGCACTCCCGTCGACACTGCTAGTCCTGCTCTTCTCAAGGAGTCAGGGAAGTCAACAGGAGCATGTACTCTCATCAACTTCCTGCTGTGTGGACAATGCCAAAACACGATTTAAGATACTTCAACTCTAGCTACATAATTAACATAACGAGTTGTGTATCTTAAGTTGATTTTACCCTTCAGTGTAGACCAGGCCTTAGCCAACCACCAAACTTCATAGTTGTGGTTGCAGTTTGAATATGCTAATCAAGTTGTGTGTAGGTATAGTTGTATAGTTGGATTTGGACCTCTAACTCTCCTATATTGAGCTGGCACAAGAAAGGGCACTAGCTGATGTCAAACTCTAGCTGATGTCAAAAAAGGACATAAATAATTTCAAATTCTGTCCTTGCTCCTTAGTCCCCCTACCAGTTTTTGTAATATTTACAATCGTGTTCCCCTGTTACTTTAATTATCTCTTTCTCCCATTTTGTTGTGTGCAAGGAATAAACAGGGATAAGTGATTGATTGACTCGTTAATTGAAGGACTGTCAAATGTACCCACTAAAATAGACAAGAAAAAGACAGCCTTTTTATCATCTCTTTCTGTTACAGTAATTCTAGGTGTTACTTGTAACAACAGCAGATGACACTTGTAATGTTCAAGCAGGTTTTTTTGTGCATGAGACCTGCCCCCGCATCACATGTTCTGACCTCGTTATGAATATCTGTTTTCCCAAAACACTCTCTCTACTTCCAGTATAGACACTGAGCTTTACCCACATGCAAAAGTTGCATTTTTTAACAATACCAGTATAGTTACAACAGTAGATCTCCCCTCTCCTCCTGTGGATTATACTGATAGAAATGTGTTAATACTGGTAAAAACAGATTCCGACCAGGAAGGGGAATATGCAATATGGCTGTGTCTACATTGGCACCCTTTTTCGGAAAAGGGATGCTAATGAGACCAGTCGCAATTGCAAATCCGCTGGGATTTAAATATCCCCGCGGTATTTGCATTTACATGGCTGCCGCTTTTTCCGGCTCGGGGCTTTGCCGGCAAAAGTAGGCAGTAGGATAAGAGTGGAAAAGGGTTTATTTTCCGCAAGATCCCCGTCTAGACTGGCGCTTTTCCGAAAAAGGGTGCCAATGTAGACACAGCCAACATGTATAATGCACCATTACATCTGCATAATTGCTTCCAAACTAAGGGTTGTACTCCTATCACTATTCCATTTAAAAAAAATCACCTACCTAACTGACATAACTAAACTGATACAAAATCTGTGTGTAGATCAATCCTAAAAGTTTGGAATTAGGTTATATTTGAAAACAAATTACGTAATGTAATTTTAATCACAGTTTTACACTTAGTACAAGCAGGGTGTCAAACTGCAACCAGTTAAAAAAAGTAAAACTTTTTTTACTACAACTTTTTCATTGACATTAAAAAAATATTCTCTCACTCGATACCCTGGTTGAAAAACTCCATTTAAACAGCTTTAAATGCATGTTAGCTGGTCTGTGCTGATTTTCAGTGCGAGTCTAAGGTTGACTGTGCCTTCAGTTGGCTACAGTGAAATTTGCCAATGGTGACCAAAGTGGTTACTTGTAGAAGGTGGTCTCTTTTCAGAGGTTTGCACACCCAGGAGGGTCCAGTAGCCTCTGCAAGTAGGTGACAGGCAGTCTAACATAGGTTGAACTGTAACATGTTTTCAAAGTGTTAAACGGTGTTTACGCTAGGTGTACAGTTGTGATTCAGATCGTGTTAACTAATGTGTTTTCAAACACAGCTTCCTTCCCACAAGTCTGGGACACAGCTGTGTGTGTTTCACTGTTGTTTTCTCTAGAAAATCGCAGGAGCGATTTGATGTGACGTGAATGATGCTGTCCCACTTCACGCTAGTATGGCAGAACTCAGTGCCTGCCCCCTACTGGAGTGAGTCACTCATGTTCTGCCTGTCAGCAGCAACCACTCGCTAGATTACGTTTGAGTTCTGCTCCCTGCCGCCGGTGAGCACCCAGCTCGTCTTTACCAGGCTCCTCAGACACTCAGATTTAACATGAAAAGTGTGGATTGTAAAACAGCCCCCTTGTCTGAGCCACACTGGGTGATTTTTGGTGCACCACCAGGCTAGCCTGTTCACTCACAAAACAAGGACAATTGCCTCGGAGACTGAACAGCCGGGGCAGCCTCCTATAGCTGCCTGCACAGATACAGTTGGGATATGCTTGCTGTAGCCACAAATCCTCTTTGCCTGTGCAGGGTTATCAAGGAACGCTTCATGGAACCCATCACCAAAGCATCCACTCACCCTGCATCCAGAGCAACCATCCATCCTCTCCCCCGTGGAGGCTGGGGGAGGGGACTAATATCCCTGTGACACCAGAACTAGCACTGATCAGCACTTTGCTGGAGCAGGGACTGCTGGCTGCTCTGTAAACCGCACCAGCTGGGGCAGGGTTAATGGGAGAGCAGTGTGAAAGATGCCAGTCAGAGCACCCACTGTCAGGGCTGGCATGATTATTGTCAGGGCCTAGTTCAAATATTTGGAGCGGGGCCTATTAGCGTGTGCATTATGGACTTCATTATGGCACTTGGTTTAAAATTTTGAATTTTGACCTTATCCTCCAAAGCACTTGCAAACGAGCTGAGAGGGGTTGCAAGTACTTTGGAGGACAGGGTCAAAATTCAAAATGACCTGGGAAAACTGGAGAAATGGTCTGAGGTAAACAGGATGAAGTTTAATCAGGACAAATGCAAAGTGCTCCACTTAGGAAAGAACAATCTGTTTCACACATACAGAGTGGGAAGTGACTATCTAGGAAGGAGTACAGCAGAAAGGGATTTAGGGGTCATAGTGGACCACAAGCTAAATATGAGTCAACAGTGTGACGCTGTTGCAAACAAAAAAAAAAAGTAAACGTGATTCTGGGATGCTGTTGAGGGGCCAGTCCCCTTGACAGTCAGGATGCCCCAAAGTCAGGGCAATGACCCTTTTTCGCAGGGCAAATACAGCCCTATGGGCCTAATCCCAAAGTACGGTGCCCTCCCACAAGGGTAAATACAGCCCTCCAGGCCTAGTCCCAAACACACTCCTCTCTCTCAGAGTTGCTCTGGCCTAGAGGCCTAGTCCACAGGTAGGTCTCCCCAAACTGTTAGGGAGCAGGGTACCAGAGGGTGGGGAGGTCGGGGGACCCAGGTCCTCCCGCTCCACCAGGTCCCAGCCCAGGACCTGTTGGCAGTGGGGGATTTCACTGCCTGCTCAGCGGGGATTCCAGCCGAAACACGCCGAGCTCCAGGAGAACAATCCTTTGCCCTGGGCCACTTCCTGCCCTTCCCAGTGCTGCTCCGCTCTCGGGGTGTCGCTCGGCAGGTCAGACCCTCCCGGACGGCCTCCCTGGCCGGGGCTGTGGCTGAAGTGGTTGCGCCGAAGTCGCTGCTCCTGGGGCAGTGGTAGCAGTGGCAGCTGCTGGGGCTGCTGCTGCAGGGCTGATTCAGGAGCTCCGGCCTGAGCTCCTTCCCCTCTGGCAGTCCCCCATGACTGAGCTGCTCCGCTGTCTCTTATACTGCTCCAGCACTTAGAGCATGCCCAGTCTGGGGCAAGGGACGGGACTCCTCCCCCACAGAGTCCTAGCCTCCACCTTCAGTGTGGGGTACACTCTCCCGACACAGATGCATTAACCAGAGTGTTGTAACCAAGACACGAGAAGTCATTCCTCCACTCTACTCTTCACTTATTAGGCCTTCATTGGAGTATTGTGTCCAGTTCCAGGTACCACATTTCAGTAAAGATGTGGAGAAATTGGAGAAGGTCTAGAGAAGAGCAACAAGAATGATTAAAGGTCTAGCAAACATGACCTATGAGGGAAGACTGAAAACTTTGGGCTTGTTTATAGTGTTACCAGATGGTTTCCAAAAAATACTGGTCACACTTGATCTCGGGGTGGGGCGGGGACTGGAACTGGCCAGCCAGGAGTGGGGCTGGCCGGGAGGGGGTCGGGGGAGCGGGCTGGCCGGGAGAAGGAGCAGGGGGGCGGAACCAGCCCGCGGAGAGCGTGGCTGGCTGAGGGAGGGTTGGAAGGAGCATGGCTGGCCGGGAGGAGAAGCGGGGGAGTGGAACCAGCTGGCGGGGAGCGGGGCTGACTGGGAGAGGGTCAGGAGGAGTGGGGCTGGCTGGGAGGAGGAGTGGGGGGGTGGAACCAGCTGGCAGGGAGAGGGGCTGACCAGGAGGGCTCTGGGGAGTGGGGCTGGCTGGGAGGAGGAGCAGGGGGGCAGAACTGGCCGGCAGGGAGAGGACTCTGCGGGAGTGGGGCTGGCCGGGAGGAGCAGCGGGGTGGAACCGGCCGGCGGGAGTGGGGCTGGCCGGAAGGCAGTCAAGGGAGTGGGGCTGGCCGGGAGGAGGAGCGGGGTGGAACCAGCTGGTGGGAGCGGGGCTGGCTGGAAGGAGGTCGGGGAGTGGGGCTGGCCAGAGGGTGAAGAGCAGGGGGGAACCAGCCGGCAGGGAGTGGGGCTGGCTGGGGGAAGGTTGGGTGGAGTGGGGCTGGCCGGGAGGGAGCAGGGGGGGAACCAACCGGTGGGGAGCGGGGCTGACCCCGGGTACTGCCCATCCCGTGCATGGTCCCGGTGGGGCGCACGGGTGAATCCAGCACGAGGGATTCCCTCCTGCCCTGGCCCCGCCCCTGCCCCTGCCCCCCTCCTCTCTATTGTGTAGTTGCATACTGCCTGGCTGGTAGACACGCTCATGCAGTGTGAGCATGTCTACCAGCCAGGCAGTATGCAACTACGTACCGATACTCATGATAATAATAAAACTTACTTAATTAGAAAATACCAGATATTTATATGTCCAGTATTTTCTCAATTTGTTTCCCAGACAGAAAGCTCAAATACCGGACTGTCTGGTTCAAAACCGGACTCCTGGCCACCCTACTTGTTTAGTTTAAAACACAGAAGACTGGGAGGAGACATGAGAGCAGTTTTTCAAGTATCTAAAAGGGTGTCACGAAGATGAGGGAGAAAAAAATCTTCTCGGCCTCTGAGGATATGACAAGAAGCAATGGGCTTAAACTGCAACAAGAGAGGTTTAGGTTGGACATTAGAAAAACTTCCTCCCTCTCAGGGTGGTTAAACACTGGAATAAATTGCCAAGGGAGGCTGTGGAATCTCCATCTCTGGAGATATTTAATAGCAGGTTAGATAGACATCTATCAGGGATGATCTAGAAGGTGCTTGGTCCTGCCATGAGGGCAGGGGCCTGGACTTGATGATCTCTCAAGGTCCCTTCTAGTTCTAGGATTCTGTGAAAATGGACGTACATATTTTGACCTTATTTGTATTGGTCACAAGGAACATTTCACTTCTACACAACAAATGTCTGGTCAGAGGTATTTTTAATATAATTTGAACTTTTAATCATTATTGCTCTAATACGCAATAAAATAAATGGTCTAATTCGCCAGTTCATGAGAGTAGAGCCTGGAGCGGGGCCAGTAATAAAACATGGGGCTATGTGTGGGGGAACTGACTGTGCACACAGGCTCTGCCCACTGGTGCTGTGTGGGAAGGAAATGGGAGGACTCCCACATTTATTTTATTTTTATGCTTGGTGAGGGGTTTTGGTTTTTTGTGGGGTTTTTTGGCCCCTAAGTTTTGTACCACCTAGGCAGGTGCTTGTTCTGCCCACCTGCATGCTCCCAAAAGCTCTTCTGAATCTCATCCAGTTAGCCGACAGACAAACACTGTTACAGTAGAACCTCAGTGTTCTTTCTAACTCTGAAATGTTCAATTAGCTCTGAAAGCCTGTGGCTGAAACCCTGAGCCCCTGGGCTAACACCCCAAGGCAGTACCAATATTTGGGTTTGGGGAGTTTTTTGTCTCTGCTGCTGCCTAATTGGTTACTTCCAGTTCCACGTGATGTCTGTTTGAGTGGTACGTACGTAAGTCCGGTGTTTGTATCTTTGAGGTTCTAATGTGCCATCAGCGCTGTTAAGCCCACATAGCCAGCACAGAACTGAGCTGGGTTCTGTTCATTCTTGGGCACCAGCAGCTCCAGAAAGATTATGCTTGGGGGTGATTTCTGAAATACAAAGGGGCAAATCTGAATGCTCCTAATGATCCTTAATGCACAGCTTATACTGGTGCTCTGAAACATTGCTTTTCTCTTATTCAGTTCAAACGCCCTACTGCCAAAGTGTGGGAGGTTTTGGTTGTGTTACTCCATGATTTTTTAAATGCAAGGTCTTGTCCCCTCTGGTGCACAAGGGACTTCCCAAAAGCATGATTCTGTGAAAAATTAGATCACAAAGATTTAACAGTTGGAGACTGAGTCTAAAGCGAATCCTTTTTCTCATCATATTAACTGCATGCAAGAGAGAGAAAAAGGACAATTATAGTTTTGAGATCAGATCTTTTTTGAGATAGGTGTCATTGCGACCGGGCTCTGGCAAAGAGATTCAGGAATCCTCTTCCCATAGTGTCAAGCCCTCTCCCAGCTCATCTGTGTGCATAGCTATAGTTGGGACAGTTGCAGACATATCCTTCGTGAAATAAGGTGTTAAATTGCCTTTGTGTCAGGATTATAGATGGAGTTTGGGCTTGCAGTTTCCAGCTCAGTCTCTGTCCCATAAAATACACCCCACTGCAAAACAAGCATTTGAGTTCCATTGCTGAACATTAGCTTTCTGCAGACATTTGTGTGAGTAACCCAGAGGGCCTTGAGCACTGAACTTAAAAGGCGGATGAGAATGGTTAAAGCAAATTCTTTTTTTTTTTCATTTGAGTTCATGCTTCTTGGAAAACCAGATTGGCAGCCTCTGCCCAGCTTTGAAAATGAGCCCGGAGCCCAAGGAGCAGCAGAAGGCACCCAGAAAAGGTGCAGTTAGAATGTTTGTAGAGATTAAAGCTGACATGACTAAAATGATGCACCAACTGGTCATTGGTTTGGAGAGGCGCCTGTTCACACAGTGCAGTTTTCTTTCCCATGTGACTGTCTACTCTGCTCTTGGGCAGACAGGGGCCTGAAATATTCTAGAATCCAGTGCTCAACACAATATGAAACCATATCCTATGCTACACACCCATGATTCTGAAGAGAGACACTAGGGTTTTTTTGTTAAGAAAAGCAAATAAGAGCTCTCAGTTGGGAAGGAAGGGTGGCTGATATGTTAACAAATTGTGTGTGACATAGTATTTTTTATTAATTTAAGTAAACATCAGGGTGAAAGCCTGGATAGCATCCCTTTAAGTGTGATGTATAGGATGACATGGCTATTGTGCAGCATACAACAACTCTTATTAGAGTTCTGTAGTCTGGCGTAATACTGATAGCATTGTATCCAATGAGTTTCAGGTCTCAAAAAGTATTTATCACTGAATCCTTGTCTTCACTCTGCTGAAGATTGACGCTGCTACAATCGATCTTCTGGAGTTTGATTTAGCATGTCTAGTTACAACTCAGTAAATCAAACTCAGAGTGTGCCCCCACTGGTGGCTGGTACTCCTGTTCTTGTGAGGAGTAAGGGAAGCCAATGAGAGCATTTGCTCCTGTTGACCTCTTGCTGTGGGAGACAGCACTAAGCTCAGCTTAAGGTAAACTGACTCCAACTACATATTCTAGGTAGCTGGAGTTGCGTACCTTAAGCTGAACTTCTGGGTATAGTGTAAACTATAATATTTCCTGAGAAATATTCCAGGCTAAACCCAATCCTGTTGTCACGCTATACAGTTGCACTAAGGATGCATATGTCCCATTGATTGCAGTTTGAAAGAACATCGATGGTATTTATTGTTCTGTTTTCATTACTTTTTCTCAAGAGCCAACATAACATTTGGGGGTCACCTTTTGACCTTCATTTGATCTCTTGAGACTATCCGTTTCCTTGGAAATATCTCCGGCAGCCAGAGGAATGGTTAGCATCAAATACAACTGACCTTAGCAAGAGGATGTTTCTAAATTGTTTTTAAAAAGCAAAGCCAGAGTGAAGAAACTGAATTAAAATGTTGTAGCATCCTCCAAATTTAAAATAAAGATGCCAAAGTGTCCCAATCTGGCTATTGGCTTTGGTGGGACTGCATATATAAATATGTGCTACTCCCTTTGAGTAATGGCTGCAGAATCAGGTCCTAATTCAGCAATTTGAGATGGGTTCACTGAAATGCAACACACATGGAACGCAACTCTCACATTTTTACAGGGTCGCTTTCAAGGGTATAACAGCGCTTCAACATGCTGTCAAAATAAATACCATTAATTAAAGGAGCATTTAATATAGTATTAAAACCAACCAGAACCATGGAAGCAAAGGTATATTATTTTCAAGGTGGCTTTAATTACAGTATGTGCATTCATGGGGTCGCACAATGGTCCCTTTATAGGACAAATAGTAAACAACTTGAAACCCCTGAAGGAATTAGTGTCCTAAATGCCAAATCTTAAGACTACAATAAACATGGTTAAATTAAGCCTTGCCCCAGGTCTCTGTATGGACTTGTGTTGCGGGGGGAGTGTCTATTACAGGGAGTCTGTAACCACATGGCCCATCAGAGTACTCCACTGGCAGGCCACCAGACATTTTTTTTTAGTAGACCATCTGCAGGCAAACCCCTCCTCCCCTCCATCCCCGCAGCTCTCAGTGGCTGTGATTTGCCATTCCTGGCCACTGAGAGCTGCAGGAAGCAGTGTGGGATGCAGCCAGCTGCCAGAAATTGTCGACCCTTGATCTGTTGTATGTACATGATGTCTGCATGTATACAGATAATATGCTTTCAGAAATTCTCAAGCATGACAGGTTATCCATAGTTTAATAAATGTTTCAATCACTTCACTGTTTCAGTTGCTTCCAGGACATCCTAATCTGGATTCCCCGTGCAATAGTAAGTAGCGGTAGCTAGTCCCCTTGAACCTGCATCCTTTTTTCCTCTCTGAAAAGAAATCCCAATATCGCAAATCAACTGCATCTCAGCCACCACCTCTGACACTTGAAATAAAATGTGGTGACGGTCTCACTAAGGGAAAAGGATTTCTAACATATCATGCCTGTCCCTAAATATGTCCTAACAAAGTTACCGAGGCTGTTTCCAGTTACAAGTTCCACAGTCATTCCAGTCACGGCTTCCAAAGGGCGGCTTTAATGTTTGGGGCGGAGTGGGGGGTGGGAGGCAAAGCAACCTGAGTTGTAGCTTAAGTGTTTCACATAAACAAAAAAAGCATGCCATTAAAATACCAGGGGTAGCTTAAAATACATTGCTACCCTGAAGGGATTGACTTTTTCCTCTGAAAGCTTCAGCGTAGAGATTCAATAAGTGCACATGGAAAATACAGTGACATTCAGTGGACAGTAAATCCAGAGCAATCATTAAGTAATGATTTCACTCCTTTCTTTCCTTCAGAAGGGACCAAACTGTGCCCTATTCAAGGCTGCATTAGGAGCGTTGGAGCCGTATCTATGTGACTGTAAATGGAATAGGTTGAAGCCGCCTTTATCGTTAGCCTTTGGCCTGTTTGTCAATGTTAGGTGCTGAATCTGAACATCTCCCAGAACCATATTTGGGGGTTTAGTTTAAGCCCATCTCTGTCTTTCTCAATGTGGCCCATGGAGGCTCTGTATTCCATCTTGCAGTGGGCCATGTGCCTGTGTTAAACATGAAGGCAGCCACAGCCTGGACTGAAGAACTCTGGGGTCCTTCCTGGGGGCTCGTCCCAGGCTCCAAAGGCCCTGGCCCAGCAAATTGCTTACGTCCATGCTTAATGCTGTCCATGAAACTACCCGCCTGCTTAAATGTAAGCACATTCTTCAGTGCTGGTTGGAATGGGGCCAGAGAGGCCAACGCCATCCAGCGTTACCCCATGACTGATAGGCCTCATTTTGTCCACTCCCTCTTCAGTTCTTGGCACAAGTAATCACGGTCAACCTGGTGTCACAGAGCTGCCTATTCTTTATGGAAATAGGCATTTGAATATGCATAACAGGGAAAGGCTTTATGCAAAATACTTCATGTAAGGTGTCATTTGAAAAGGTGTAAGCTACTCAATATAGTTTTCCCATTTGGATGCATGGATCATCTCTGTATTTGAAGTTAGAAATATGAAGTATAAAGTTGTTTTATTCAGGCCCTCTGATGGAGGAGGGACAGAGGAGGAACTGCCCTAGGGTCCAGAAATTGAAAGGGGTCTGAGGTTCCCAGCTGGAGCCCTGGTCCCTTTCAATTGCTGCTGGACCCCTGTGGGGCACACTGCAAAACCCCAGGCAGCATATACTGGACTGCCCTTGGGGAGGGGGACATGGTCCAGGCAGCACTGAAGGCTCACTGCCCCAGCCTACCTCTTTGGCCCAAGGCCCCAGCCCTTCTGGGAGTGTGGAGCTGGGCCCCCCACCCACCTTGCCCAGGGCCCCAGTGAGTCTGTGGGCCGGCCTGACTTTACTAAGTGAGGGCCATTATGGGTATTTCCGATTTAAAGCCCCTAAATCGAATTAGCTGGTAAACCTCATTGCAGGAGGAATACCTGCTAATTTGAGTTAGGGCTTTAAATCAGAATCCCATTTCACTGCCCCGTGTAGACGCGGGCAGTTACTTCGGGCTAGTCAATTTCTAAAATGGCGACCGGCCAGGAACATGCAAATCAAGCGCGGGATATTTAAATCCCAGGCTTGATTTGCAATTTCGGTCACCCTCATTAGCCTCCCTAGATCGATCTAGGGGGCTAGTGTAGACGTACCCAGACAGACAGACAGGCACACATTTCTAACATGTACAGTAAGAAGAGGGCAGACAATGTGAGCTTGCTCTGTGTAAAACAGTAAAACGGATTTATCTGGGGTTCAGGTCTCAATGGGGCTGTGTTCTGGGTTGCTGAGCCTCCAGTATCCAAAATAGCCATGTACTGTAGACGTACCCTCGGTCTGATTTAAACCAACTGAGATGATGATAACACGGCCAGCCCTACTGCGGGCTGAATAGAAAACTGAAATATCAGCCAAAGAAGCTCTCTCAACAGCTGATGTAACTCTTCAGGTAGAATCTGCAAACCACCCCCAACAAAGGCAATTACTGTTTGTGACAGTTGTGGTTGAAGATTATCATTAGTAATGCTGCATGAACCCAAAACTGATTAAGCTTTGAATAATGACAACAGGCTTAGGTGTGTAACGAACATGGCAAACATGTCATACTAAAGTTCTCAGCAACCACTGATATTTCCCTAACATTATTAGCTAGAATTTTCAAAAGCATGTAAGAGACCCAGGACTGGAGATCATAGGACTTGTGCTCTGAAAACACTAGGGGGCTTTGGAAAATCTTACCAATTATTACTTTTTTAAAATGTTTGGTTTTACTGGGCAATGAAAACGAGAGTGAGGAAAGAGAAGGTGAGAGAATGGAGGATACTACAGTTTTCCCTCCCTGTTTTATTTAATAGCAAAAGAAGAAGTCTTTTTAAAAGGATTGACATAAAATAGCAAGTTCTTTACAGAGGTTTTAAAATTACTGGCTTTCATCAAATGTGTCAGAAACCAAACTGCGGTAGAGAATCATATTGCATTAGAGTCCTCTCAACAGAAACACACAATAGGCTACCTAGTCTCTCAGCTAGCAGCTGTCCTGATTAATTTTTAATTAAAAGAGACTTTAAATTAAATATTGTACTGAATCCAAATAATCTCTCCTCTTCACTTTACGGCATCTTTTACGTCCTGATTCAGCAAAGCATTTAAGCACATGCTTAAACCCCAGGAGCGCGTAAGAACATGCTTAACCTTAATTGTGTCCTTATTTGCTGAGTCAGGATCTTAATCTGTGACTGGCCACTTCTCTATTAATGGAGGGGAGCTTAAACTTTCCCGGCTATTAAGCATGATTAAGCACCTTGTAACTACCTGCACTGTACAAACACAACCCTATTAAGCAAAGTTTGGCTATCACAGCGTGTACTATGTTGCAATCAAGTTATAGGCTAACTAAATCTCCTGGGAGACATCTTAGAAAATGGACAGACCTCAGACCCAACTAGCTGAAATAGTGATGCAACTGGGCTGAGAGCCGCTGTGCATGGGAAAGATGCTTCTTCCATGCATTCCTTGTAAGAGGAATGAAATTAAAAGACAGTACTCAGAAAACTAATGCAAAAAATGCTAATTTACTCAGACACCGCCAACCTGTGGAACTCATTGCTCTAGGAGGTCGGAGTTTCTACAGAGAATTCTTTCCAGTGTCTGGCGTGTGGGTCTTGCCCACAAGTTCAGGACCTAATTGCCATATTTGATGACAGGAAGGAGTTTTCTCCCAGGTTGGCAGGGACTTTGGGAGGTTTGACTTCCTCTGTAGAGGAGGGCATGAGTCACTTGCTGATTTGAGCTAGAGTAAATGATGGAATCTCTGTTACTTAAAGTCTTTTTGTCAGGATTTGAGGACTTCTGCAACTCAACCAGAAGCTATGGGCCTATTACAGAACTGGGTGGGTGAGGTTCTTCGGCCTTCAGTGTCCAGACTAGAGGATCATGATGTTCCTTTTGGGCCTTAAACTCCAGGGGCCTGTGAGTGCAAGGCTGCTAGATGACTGAGTGATGAGATGCCTCAGATCAGTGTGGGTACAGACTGCAGATCAGGAGCTGCCCAGGTGGTTTGGGTAAATGAGCTCTTGCTGGTAATGTATGATGACTGTGGGTGGGATTTTTAAAGGACCTGAAGTGACTTAGGAAAACAAGTCCCTTTGATAGTCACTCCGGCATGTGCTCCTCAATCACCTAGGCCCTTTTGAAAATCCCACCCTGACTTACTAGGCTGAATATGTGTCAGCTCTCTCTGATACCGCTGCTCTTGAGGTCTTCTTGACTCGCTCGCTGACTGCAGCAATAATGGACATGGCAGCGCCGGTTCCTCCTGGTTCCTTTTTTTTCCCCCAGAGGTTGGCATTGGACTATTGCCCTTCATTTCTAATGGTGCTGGTGTGTGGCGCTCCGTCACATCTACCCTCTTATTCACCACGCATTTTGGACCATCGGGAGGGCTAGCAAGAAGGCTTGGGCTGGTGTGCATTAGGCCTACCAACACCCTGCGGATATCTGCCAGTACATACATACCATGGTATCTCACCGGATGACAGCCAGATGACAGGAGCTCACTCCAAACGAGACTGTAGTGACGCTGGTAGGCTGGGGGAAACATATGGAAAATGTGGGGAGAAACCAGTGTACTTGCTTATTGAGTGTGTGCTATTGCCACTTACTACCACAGTCTAGGGGTGATGTTCATTACCCAACTGCTGTTAAATTATCATATAGTGATATGAGATAATTTTTGTCTTAGACTGCCTAGGAGATTGTAACCATTTCTATAGGCACTGTGTTTGGGTTTTTGTTGTTTTTTTAATCACATCTATGGCCGTAATCAGCTTAACTTTTCTAAAGCATGTTATGTTTAGAACCCACAGCTTTTAGTTGATGTATCACTCTTTGCTTTTGATTCTATAGGTATTTTATGTGGCTATCCCTCCAAGTCCTTGCATTATAGTTCATAAAATGGCCTATATCCAGGCTGGAATTTCACTACTTCTGGGACTGCTGAGTCTGAGTGGTTGGAAATTCAGTTTTCATTTGCAATTAAAAATAACTTCAGACTAACAAATCAGTGACACAATATAGTAGATACAGTAAAAATGACACAGTAGAACAGGGCTCTTGGCTTTGGCTGCCTCCCAGCCTTTTTATTCTGTTGTTAATTCTGGGTATGTCTAGACTACAGAGTTTTGTCGGAGAAAACGGCTGTTTTTCCAACAAAACCTGAGTTACGTCCACACTGCAAGCACATTCTTTCGACAGTAAATCAAAAGAACAGAGGGTTTTTGCGCATTTGATAATTCTCATTCTACAAGGAAGAAGACTTTTTTCTAAAGAGCTCTTTCGCAAAAAGGCACATGTGGACGGGGAAGAGGGAGTTTTTTCGGAAGAAGAGGAAAGAGGAGAAAGCACAGGTGCCCTGGTGGCCATTCTGTCCATAGCAATCACTGTTTACATGCGAGATCGTGTCCAGGCAGTATGGACGCTATCTTTCGAAAAAGCGCATCACTTTATCGATTCACTTTTGCAGTGTGGACACTCTCTTGCACGAGAAGATTTTTTTGGAAGATCTCTTCTGCCAAAAAGCTTCTTGTGCAAGAAGCCTGCAGTCTAGACGTAGCCTCTGTGCCCTGGGAAGGAAAATTAACAGAGCCTTCCTCAGACTAATTTCAAGGCTTCTTCATAGTGAGGACATGCTATTTTGATTTTGTTAAATCAAGAGTTATGAAATCAATTTAAGCAATTTGGAATAGTTTCCAAGTGTAGCCATGGCCTTATAGTCCTGGTCTTCACAACATCCTCTGGCAAGGAGTTCTACAGATTGACTGAGTTGTGTGATAAAATACTGACTTTTGGCTGACCTGATATCCAGGCAAACCCCTCAAAGATTAAATATGATATACATCATACACACTGGCTAAAGTGCTAACTAGTGATTCAGTAGGGCCTGTGACATATTCAGAATCAGATAAGGCTTCTCCTCCAGCTCAGGGAACTCAGTTTTCCTTCTTTCAACTCTTCTCTTTTTTCTTTTCTTTTTTTAACTTGTAGTCCAAAGCACTTCGAGAAAAATGGCTGCTGCAGGGTATTCCTGCTGGCTCAGCAGAAGAAGAAGAGGCCAGACGGAGGCAGTCAGAAGAGGATGAGTTCAAAGTGAAAAAGCTTGAAGACAACATCCATAGGTAGGTGCAGTTTTCCTTCACTTTTACCAGGTTAAATTCTGCCCCCTGTTGTGTGTGCATGTGTGGTTTCCCTTAAGCACTTGCGCCAGAATCTCCATTGCCGTGCATCTCCTGTTGTCATTACATCAGTGCACAGTCCGTGCAAAAAGTGTGCACATGCTGCTTACCGTTCTGCTTTGCACGGATGCAATTAACTACACAAGGGGCAGGGTAACAGAGAATCTTGCCCAAGGAGTTGTGTCCATGCCTTCAGCTGCCGAATGTGTCCCCTACCATTTTTTTTTTAAATCAATTTCTCATTACTCCTTATGTTGCCCTGTTTGCTTGCTTTGTTTCAAAGGGTGTGTTCTAACACCAACAAGAGCAAATGCTTTTCCTGCTGGAGAACAAGCTCAAGCCATGTGCTTCCCTCAGTTATGCCCATGTAAATTCTGAGACACTGAAGTCAGTGCATGAACTCTTAGATTTTCAGCAGCATAAGAAAGGTTGAATTTTGTTCCACAGACTTCATGCATTTGCAATTCCAGTCTCCAAAGTAGTCTTGATCCTGAAGTAGAGGAAGGATGGTGCAGTGGTTAGAGCACTAGGACTTGGGAGACCTAGTTTCAGTTCTTTGCTCTGACACATACTTTCCAGTGTGACCATGGGCCGAGCCGACCCAAGGTACGGGCCAACTGGGCTACCGCCCGGGGCAACCAATTGTAGAGGGTGCCCCATTGTACAGGGTGCCTCGCAGGGCTGCTGGGCACCTGGAGCAGGGCCACGCATGCACTGGGTGCCTGGGGTGGTGGGGCGTCACACTCCTGGGGGCAGCACCGCGCTCCCGGGGCACACGAATGGCTCGGGCTGGCCCTGACCATGGGTAAGTCACTTAGTCTCTGAGTGTATCAATTCCCTCATCTGCCACAGCAACATCTGGCCACTGGGATGAAAGAATAACAAGGACTGAGACCTCTCTGGAGACCTGTATTCCTAATATTGAACAGATTCCTTTGACAATTAGATCCCTCCCACCAGATCCCATTGAGACAAGTGTTAAGGAGGAAGTTCATGGAGGATAGGTCCATCCGTGCCTATTAGCCTAGCTAGTCAGGGACACAGCTCCATGCTCAGGGTGACCCTAAGCCTCTGACTGCCAGACAACTGCCCTGTGCTGTACATTTCCCCAGAAGCCCTGGCATTGGCCACTGTTGGAAGACAGGACACTGGGCTGGATGGACCATTGGTCTGACCCAGTAGGGTAGTTCTTATGTTCCTGCAAGTGGTGGGGAAAAGGGGAGCCAGCAGGAGTAGGAGCTGGAAGAGGGAACCACAAAGAAGCCTGAACACCCTAAAATGATTATTTCAGTTTGCTGTTGGCACCTAGCCAGGGAGCTTGAGATAGTGAGCTGCGTCCCAGGAGGCCTGGAGCCAGAACACGTTAGAGAATTGAGAGCCCTGGAAAGAGTTGCATGGTAATACGCTGGAACAAGATGTGTAGCCACATGGCTTCAGCAGGACTCTCTGAAAATCCCACCCTAAGACTCTCTCAATGCCATTCCCTTTGAGTGAATTTGCAATGGGGTTATTAGCAACACAGTGAAGGAACCTTTTCTTTTTTTTTTTTTAAACCATGACTTTTAATCTGACAGTCCCACTTTAAATTGGAGGGACCATTAGGGCTAAAATATGGGAATTCCATCCTTTCACCTGGGAAGGAGAACAAGGCATTTGGGGTGGGTGTTTCTCCCTTTTGTGACAGGAGACCACTGAGAGGAGTGGGAAAGGGTCCAGTGTTCCCCTGTAAGCTGTGCGCTTGTGTGGGCCACTCAGGAGAGATTCGGATGCTGCCCAGCTAATTAGCAGAGTGCCCACAGCTAGGTTTTATGTTTCTAGTGGTGATGCACATTCCTCATGGCTCAGTGCACATAAAACATTTATTCTGTGCATGGATGGAAACAATCCATGGATAAGATTAGCAGGGACACTGAAAGGGTCTGGTGAGAGATCACTGGAGAGAATTGTCCCTCTCCTTGTATCAGAAGCAAGCTCAGTGTGTATGCATGGAACTTGATGGTAGAAGAAGGCACTAATCCTCTCACCTCCAAGTCACACATCACTTCCACATTGGCACACACTAGAAAATTCACAAGTGGTGGGAAAAATTAGGTGGGAAAAATTAGAGGGAATCAGCCTCACCCATTGAGCGTATGAAAATGTGTCTTGCAAATTGAATGTTTCTCCTCATAAGATCTCTGCCCAGCATTTGTTGAGTTCCAATACTTTGTGTTTGTTACATAATCCATCATGTTTTCCAAATTCTTCTAGAGCACTACTGAAGACTAGTAGTCTCTTGTCAATTGTTTGAATAGCTACGTTTCACATTTAACACAGACCGCGTCTTTGCAACAAAGAGTTGGAATTTACTGTTGCCTTGAATAGCCTCACTTTGAATAGCAACTCACTCCACAAGTGGACCCATTGAAATCATTGGGACCACATATGCAGCAAGGCCCACCCATGGCGGGTGCAGGTATCAGACTCAGACCCTTTGTTGGAAAGTGCTGAAAAACTCAGAGCTGAAAACTCAGCAGTGTTTCAGTTTTTCCTGGTTCGTCATTAGATTTTCATGAAAAACAAGAGACACGATACCATCAAGTATGGCCTTTAGCCTGCAAACTTTTATGCAGGTGAGTAACTTTACCCATGTGTGTAATTTCGCTGACTTTAATAGGACCACTCCTGCACAAGTGCTTGCAGAATCAGGGCCTATCATAGTCAGCATTTCTGCATACACAATCCCAGTCCAATGCAAAAAGTCGTTATGGCCCACAGACATCATAAAAACAAGTTGTAAAGTACAACAGTCCAGAATATAGAAGCCATTACAAATAACTAAATACTGTTGTGTAATTGTGCAGATAATTACCAACAAAGAGCATACAGAAGTACAAAACAGACAAACGATAAAGCCAGGAAACAAAGACTGTGGCAAAATACAAGCAGAATAAGAGCCTTGAAATAAAAATCAGAGAGAGACCACTGCGTATTTGGGATTATTTTAATTTGCTTAGAGAGGGAGGAATCCTAGGAGCATCAGAAGCATAATTAACCAAGCAAGAAAAAGCAAGATGGGGAGAGTCACACAGCTGAGGGATCTTTGTACCCAGGGATTTATTTCTGACCTAGCCCTGGGCAATGGAATAAGACTGATGAAGCCTAATTCAAAGTGACTGGAGTTTGATGTTGCATGCTTTTAGAAAAGAGAGGATGGGGGCAGAAGAGGCTGCTGTGTCTGTTTTTTCAAACTTACTTGAGCAGCCTCTGTAGGGTCGTAAGTGCTTGGAAATCAGCTTTTTACTCTGGGCCAGAAGAAAACTTCTTCCCGTGAAGACTCATAGACTCATAGACTTTAAGGTCAGAAGGGACCATTATGATCATCTAGTCTTACTCGAAAGTCACCTAATCTTGTACTGGCTGTTCATTTGGATCTAGACTTGGGCAATGATTCAGTTTGAGGAGAGAGGAGATATTTTCTTCTGAACACTTGGACCAATCATTAGCTGACATGTTTAGCATATATGGTGGGTTTGATCTTGCTTTGAAGTCTCCTTAAAAGACTTTGAAGTCTCTTGCCTTTGGCTTCAGTGGGAGCATGATTGGGTCTAAACAGAAGTTAGATGGGACTTAAATGAAAATCAGTCTTGAACTACAGGTTGCACCTCCCCTAAACCAGAACTCTCTCACCCGGCAACACCCGTGGTCCAGCCGGACCGCAGATGTTGCTGAATGAGAGAGTCCCAGGGCAGGAGGGCCAGCAGCTGAGAGTCCCACAAAAAGGTGAGGCTAGTGGTAGCAGGGCCAGGTGCTCAGCAGACTGGTGGCAATATCACGGCCGCAGTAGCGGGGTAGGGGCAGCCTGTGCGTGCCGTCCCAGCAGCAGGGACAGAGCCGTGGCAGCCTAGTTGGCGGTAAGGCCGGGCCACAGCAGCCCAACAGGGGAAGCCCATCTGGGGCCATGGTAGGTCGGCAGCCTGAATGGGGCCATGTGCCGGCTGGCAACGGGACCAGTGCTGCATGCTGCCATGCCGGCAGTGGGACTGGAGCAGCAGCTATGGCAGTGGGGTTGGGGCAGCTGTTTCTCCTAGCTGGCAGCAGGGCCAAAGGAGCCAGCAGGGGGAAGGGGCCACAGGCTGAGGGGACGGAGGCAGGGTGTCTTCCCTGGTCTGGCAAATTCCTTCATCCGGGACCACTCAGGTGCTGGATCAGGGAGATCCACCCTATATTAGATTCAGCAAACATGACCAAGGCTGCGTGGCCTGTTTTTTTTAAATCTGTAGTAAAATGCCAGGCAGAAGTGTGCAAGAGTGGCACAGAGCAGCCAAGAACAAGGAAGAGCAGCATTAGGGATAATACTGTTTTCCTTTTTCTTATACGGTTTCTTCTTCAACTCTGTGAGGCTTTGCCATTGCCCTCGGCTGATATTCCCTGAGTTCTACACTTGTAGTAGACTGTGGGCAGTAAATAACTCTGCAACTCACAAACATGAAATGTATCCTTTGGTCTAGCCGCGAGATAAATGCCCAGTGAACTTTCGCAGACACATTCTTGACTAAGTGCTGTAGGTGAAGCAAGCACCGGAATGCTCTGTCGGCGTGTCATAGTTATTTTTACCACATGACAGTCTGCTATTTTACAGCAGCGAATGGAAAATTGGCATTCGACATCTGGGTATTAACAGTCGGCCTTCACGGAGTATGGCAGCCCACCCACAGCCTGCTGTTCCTTCCCCGCATTGAAAAGGCTTACAATCTGATTTTAATTCCCAAGATTATGTTATGTAGTGTCCCAGAGACCTACATTTGCCACAAAGGGTGAAGGATTTTTCTTTGCTATGAAACCATTATGCAAGATGCTTACACGTTATAGCCTTTGCGACAACATATTTCATCGCTTGATGACGCCAGGTAACAGGGCTGGTAGCTTCTCTGATTGAACCTAGCTGTCACTGACCTGCCACAAAACTGATGGGACTTTTATGAACTCCAAGGGAGGATGAATGCTATTCCAGTGACTTGCTTGATACCCTGACTTGCCGATATAAAGCTGTGCTCCTTGGGGGAGAAGGGGATCACTCAGCCAAATCCTCAGCTGATATAAATTGGTGTCTCTCTACTGAAGTTAGTGGAGCTACACCAGCTTATGTTGGCTGAGTGTCTGGTCCACCATCTTCAAAGGGGAGACAAGTCAGTTCTTTACTCACTGTATTCAGATCTGGATTTAGGTGTCTGTGAGCCACACATAGAGCTTATGGCATCACTTTTTAAGAGGGCCTCAAAGCACCATGCACAAGAAAAAAGGGGGAGAGACACTTTTAACATTTACACCTGCTGCAACATGTGGCACTTGGGCAGTTCTTGGGGTGGGTAGAGTGAAACACAGTGGCTTGTGGGTATGTCCAACGCCCTTTACTGGACAGCTTCAGAGCTACTCAGGCACCTGTTCATTCATTGGCTAATGTTTGTAAAAGCCCTTTGAGGGTAAGAAGTTGAGCGGCGGGGATGCATGCTCAGCAGGATCGGTTTTATATTGTGAGATTTCTTTCTTATTTTCCAGTGGCTTGCCTCAAAAGAAAAGCCTAAAACTAGCTATAGCTAATGGAGACCGTCCTTAAATCTGGGGTTAAGACCTGTGCTTTGGAACAAAGAACGAGTTGTTCCCTGTGATTTTTGCTGGTGAGTCTTTTGTTAGCATCCTTTGTTTTGGATGGTTATAAAACAAGTATTTGAATTCCTACGGCCTGAGGATGCTCACACTAGGTGTGTTGTAAAGCGATTTCCAGCTGAGAAGAGTTGAGCATGGTGCCTACCAGGTCGATCAAAAGGAAGGCTTCCCTTCAGCTGACCAATGTGTGTCACAGATGAGGTGCCAAGCAGCTCTCTGGTAGCGAGAGGTGCAGGGAGTATCGGAGGATGACTGCTGTTTAGTTCTGACTGATTGGTAGCTAGCTAACAGCTGGCAGGCAGAGCTCACACTTTGGAGAGGGCCAGATCCAGATTGGATGCAAGGAAATGAATCTCCGCTGAAGCTGCCAGAATTGTATCCACCGTTGACTTAGAGGGATATTCAAATCAAGCCCTATCAGAGTTCTAGTAACCCACAGAGCCTCACCAGGAGAGAACTCTTACTAAAGATGTATTTAAAAAAAACCTTATTAACAAATATAAATTCACATCCATTTGGTAGCCATTTCAACCCAAGTTCCTCACAGATCTATGACTCCAGCCTGAGCCTATGCTGAAGCCATTTCTCCTGTCTCCTGGGAGCTCCAAGGAGACATTAACTCTAGGCTAATTCTTGTTTGGACTACTGCTCCTTTTCCCCACATCCTGTGCTGAACCACCAGTCTTCCCTAGTTGTGTCTGTTCCCTTGGCCTCTCCCTTGTTTCAGGACTCAGATGTGTTCTCTGTCTGTCTCACACTGGGAACCCTGAATGAGGCACATACTCCACGGTGTTATCCCCAATTTCAGCAGTCCATGAGAAAGCATGAGGCTGCTTAGAACATCAGGACTTGTCTCCACTATGCAGAGGATTAATGCTACAGTGATCAATCCATCAGCTGTTGATTTATCATGTCTACTCAGACATGATAAATCGGTCTGAGAGAGCTCTCCCGTTGATGCTGGTACTCCATAGGACGGGAAGAGTAGCCAACGTCGATGAGAGAGTTGCCCCTGCTGACCTTACCGCACACAAGACATTGCGTTAAGTACACTGACTTCAGCTATGTTATTTACTACGCTAATTACGTAGGCGAGGTCACAGATTAGATCGACGGTGGGGGGTTAGTGTAGACAAGGCCTAAGTGAGCACACTCCCTTAAGCACAGAGGCCATTTAGGATCTGAACCAACACCTTAAGCCCCATCCTGAAGCCCAAAGTGCAATGCCAGAGCACAGGTGCTGTGATACTTCGCTTAACAAGCAGGCCACCACATTTTGTACTGGCCTCCAGCTTCCTAATTGACGGAAGCTGTACCTTCAGGTAAAGAACATGAGGGAGGTGAACTGTAACCTCTTTGCCAGACTAATAAAAAAAAAGAGCCCTCTAGGTCACAGTTACTATTTGATTGTTTAAAAGTAGCTTTTCACAACATATATATAGGCTGTGCCCTACTAGATGGGACCAAAGGACAATCATGTATCATACCCCTGTGATAACTATTCTACCCAAGACTCTGCTGTTGACCTGTGCAAGGTGGTGGTAGATATCACATAACCCCCTAAATATCCACCAGCACATTTTAGAGGAATAATATTTAAGTACACCATTTTCTCTGTATGTTTATATGAATCTGTGTGAAGGGACCAGTGCTCTGTGTATAGTACCTAGAAGAATCCTCAAGCCCAGACTGCAGCATCTAGGTGCTACTGCTTATACAAACAAACAATAACCAATCATCTATGTCATAAATGTTTGCATCCCCCAGTTCCCTTCCCTGACATTCCTACCACTACTTATATACACATCTGCAAAGTACTTTTCCAGCAGAGTTGAACCTGTAGAGGCTCCTACACTAAGCTCCAGAGCCCCCACTTGTAACCACCCCTGTATAGATTTGAACCTGGGACTTCTGGAGCTTAGGGTAGGCACCTGTACAGTTTAAAGCCAGCTGGCTCTCAGCTAAGGCTATAGAGCTCCCTTGTTCTTATCTCTCACTGTAAGTTGTCTAAGTGCCATTACATGGGACAGCGAACCACATTAGGGGTGTGTCTACACTGCACTGTTATTTCAGAATAACTTATTCCAAAAAAAAATAAAAAAATAAAAAAATGCAAGCGTCTACACGGCAATTCCATTATTTTGAAATAATATTGAAATAACGGGTGGCTTATTCTTACTTCTGTAAACCCTATTCCATGAGGAATAACTCCTCTTTCAAAATAGCTATTTTGAAATAGCTGCAGTGTAGGTGCTCCACTGCTGCTATTTTGAAATAGCTCCTCACCAGAGCCATTTTAAGTAATTTCTCCCCATTGCTTCCTGGGGGTCTAAATCGAGATAGCACGTCCACATTAGGGGAGCCTGCCTCAGAGAAATTTTGAGTCTTCCCTGTAGTGTGGATGCTCTATTTCAAAATAAGCTGTTTCAGAATATATCTTTCAGAATAGCTTATTCTGAAATAAGCGTGCAGTGTAGACATATGCTAGGCGTGTGGGTTACATAGGCATTACAGATGTTAGCTCGTTGTCATCAGAGTCAATTCTTTAAAAACATAAGAAGCGCATTTGTGGTTTTAAATCACAAAATTAAAGAAATTACTAGTACAAATGAATCTGTGAAAGCTGAAGATCTAGTGTAGGCAAAGAGAAGTTGAATATATAGAGAACAAGAGAGGAATGGCCACTGACAACTTCCCAGTCCCATCTGTAAAATTTCAACTGAAGTAGAAAAGTCCTCAGGTGAGAAATGCCACCTGCCATTCAGGAATGGAGACCAGTTACAAAAAGTAAGTTGTTTTACAGAGCCTTAATGTGTTGGAAGAACTATACGAGCCACCCAAGAATGCAGTATGTGAGTGATATGGTTAATACAACAACCAAGGACATTCAGAACTTTCAGATCAGCATGTTACAAATGTAAGACAGCTCACAGCCATGTACAAATATGGAGTTTTGTGGGGATGGACTGATATGTGATCGTATGGTGCTGGGCACCACGGAATCGTGCTGGGGTCAGGCTGTTAAGGCAACCCAAACTAGACTTACCGTGTGCTGTGAACCTGCAGTGGCAGTGAGACTGAGAAACTGCAAGTGAGAAAGAGAAATGCAGGCCATTTAGAAACAGCAAATTGCATTAGAAAATCTTGGAATGGAAGGAGAGGACTTTAACAAGAAATAAAGGAAACCATGCAGAGTTAACTCAGTTCCTAGAGCAAAATAAGCCATACCAGGAAGGGGACTTTTTTGCTAGCGTATCTGCAGCATAAGAATGCAGTTGTAAATAGATCACACCCATAACCAACATTATTATGCCAGCAAAAGCTCCTGGTGTAGAGATGGACATAGGAATCAGCTAACTGAAAACATCCTGGACCCATCTGTGCAATGTACGTGGCTCAGCTTGTCCTCTGAAGTCTTCTGTCTGTACAGCAAAGCTCCCTTTCCCATCCTTTTCTACTTCCTCTGTTTAGACGGCAAAGTCTTTGAGCCATTCCAAGCGGATTGCAAGAAAGCCAGTCATTGATCAGATGCTATGGGCACAGCCAAGCATATACTTCATGAGTTACTCCAGCTCCTGCGCTCATATGGAGAGTCCTGGACATTTAGCAATGGATCAAGCCGACACCATTCCTACTGCTGGGAGTGGCAGCTCCTATCTGTTACACTCAGATTCCAGCTTTGCTGCCAGGGGATTTTCAGCTAAGAGCTGTGAACAAAAAAG
The DNA here is from genome assembly GCA_019425775.1 of Rafetus swinhoei. NCBI lineage: Eukaryota > Metazoa > Chordata > Testudines > Trionychidae > Rafetus > Rafetus swinhoei. The sequence continues at coordinate 122,641,246 of CM033427.1, read as the reverse complement.
AAGTCCTCAACCTAGGGCCAGTAAAATAGCCTTCCTGTTTTGGAAAAGGTTGCATCATGAAGTGTACACACAGTGTGTGTTTCACATAAATGTTGGATCTGCTACACATACATTATAAACTCCAGTTTGCAGAGGGACACTTCCTCAGGTGTTCACTCCTACAGCCCCCTGAATCAGAATATGCTGAATTTTTGTTGTTTTGGCCCATTGCCATATGCCAGATAGGTACAGAGTGGTGTTCCTCTCAAGAGCTAAAAAGTCACTTTAGAACAAAGTCAGGATAGTCAGTGGTTCCGAATGTCAGGGTGGAGCTGAGTGGAAACAGCCAGTGCCTTCAAGTATCTGCTGCTGGTCTTTCTGGCCACACCACACTCATCTTCTACCTTTTCCCACGCATAATTGTAGGCAAATTCAGCAGTATCAATGAATAGCAGACTGGGTATGTGTAACAGGGACGTGACTCACTGGCACGGCGCTTCCTGCTGGTCTCCTCGGGAATTAGCTCTTCAGCCTCAGAGCACCTTCTGCTGGCCAGCATCTTGCCCTCCGTTACCTGTCCTCTGCACTGGTTCAGGCTCCATGTTCCTCCCAGCCCACAGTGCCCTTTCCTCGCGGTACTGCCCTATGGTAATGCCCCTGCACTCTGGGGTTCCTCCCACCAGGGAACCCCAACCCCCCTATACCCACCTTTGCCTCAGTGACCAGTCATCATCTAGCCCCTGCCCCAGGGGCAAACTGCAGTCTGAAATGGCCATTCATCATTGGCAAGGGGGTGTGGACCTGCTGCTCTGGCTGCCCACCTGCAGCCCTAGTACCCTCAGGCCTTGAGAGCAAGGTCTCAGCCTGGGAGTTTGCCTGGCCAGAGCTCCCCAGCTCTGTCTGCCTTTCCCAGCCCAGCCCAGCCCAGCCCAGCCCTGCTCTGCTCTGCTCTGCTCTGGAGCATCTCATCAGCCAGGTCCTTCCTGCCTTACAGCTGGAGCAATAGTTTCCTCCTCCTCCTCTCCAGGAGCCCTTATTTATACTACCCCAGCTGAGCCCTAATTGGCCACTACCTGCCTCAGCTGCTTGCTCCACAGTCTCAGCCCTCTCCCAGGGCTGTGTTTAAGCCTTGTTCCACCTGGAGCAGAGTGACTGCCCTGCTACAGTATGGAACAACATCACCACACATCTTCCTGCTGGAGTGTCAGCAAACCCATGAAAGGACTCCCCAGCCACTCCCTACCTTGGCCATCAATGGGCGGCCCAGCAAATTTTAGGGTATTCACATTTGTACTTTTTTCCCTATTACGCTTTCAGTCTTCACTATGTGTAGGTGCTAGCTCTTGATTAACTTCCAAGAGTGGGACAAATGAAGGGTCTGCATGCTTAACAGCAAGTCAGCCTAGTTCAGCAAGGAAGCGAAAAAGGAGTTTGAGGCCTTGATCCTGCAAATTTACAAGACACAAGTAGACTGCTGTGTCCCGTTGACTTCCACACAGGTGCAAGGTTTTGTCCATTACAGGCTCAGGGCCCTAAGTATTTTGAAACTGTAAAAATATTTCCCACATTTTTTCTCTTTGTGCAAAAGCAACTGGTTTTAGGCAGAAAAATCACAGCCGTTTACAAGCCAGTTTTAAGACTCTGGCAGCATTAAATGCTTCCCTGGTAGCAGCAGCCAAAACACAATTATAGTCTCATCTTCTAGAAAATGATTGCCAGGGTCATCACCCTTGAGATAAGAAAACACCATAATGCCTTTGTCTTTGCACTCAATGTGGGGGTAGCGTGACAAACGGGAACCCTAATTACATAAAGCCCTTACACACATCATCCTGAATGGATCAGGTTTTCCCCTACCCTGTTATCAGGAAATGGCCTTTATAATTGTTCAGAGGTCAGTTCCATGTAAAAATGCCCTGCCTCTGCTCCCAGGAGCAGCAACCCTGAAAGTGTCAACATTCTCTAAAAGTAGTTTAATGAAAACACTTTAAAGTTAATGAAAAATTCCCTTCCTCTGACTGTCAGATAGACCCGTAGGCTTGAAGGTCAGAAGGGGCCATCAGGAGCATCTCATGCTGACTTCCTGCACATGGCACTCCTCACCCACCCTGACCTCTGGCTGAGGTACTGTCGTCCTCAAATTGTGATTTAAAGCAGGTATAGGGAACTTTTTGGAGGTCAAGGGCTACTGACTCACAGAAAAATCAGTCGGGCACTGCACACAAGTGAGAAGCAAAACCACAAACCCTCATGCATGTGGCCCCTGACTGAGAAGGAAAAAAGACACATTCCCCTCACACACCAAAGCCTAGAGGGCCCAGGCGAGTAGATTTTATGTGCTCCAGCCCTGCTGGGGGGTGGAGGGGCTGGAGCATCAGCACGGGCTCCCCAGTGCTGGGGGAGGAGCCCCTAGCCTCGAGGGCCAGACCCAGGCAAACTGGGGGCCGCATCTGGCCCCTGGACCTTAGGTTCCCCACCCCTGAAAGACTTCAAATTTCAAAGAATCCACCATTTGCACTAGTTTAAACCAGCAAATACCGTTTGCCCCATACTGCAAAAGAAGGCGGGTCCCTCCCCTACTCCACCCAGGGTCTCTGCCAATCTGACCCAGGGGGAAATTCCATCCCAATCCAAACTGTGGTGATCAGTTAGCCCCTGAGCATGTGGGCAAGACCCATCAGCCAGATACCCGGGAAAGAAATCTCTATAGTAACTCAGAGCCCTCCTCATCTCGTGTCCCATCAGTGGGTACAGGAGATATTTGCGTCTAGCAGTTGCAGATCAGCTACATGCCATTGTAGGCAATCTGCTCATACCATCCCCTCCAGTTAGTTTTTTTTCCCCCATTCTCCTCTTGGAAGGTTATTTCAGAATCTCACTCCTCTGATGGTTAGAAACTTTCACTTCATTTCAAGACTACACTTGGTGGCCAGTTTATAGCCATTTTTTCTTGTGTCCACATTGGCGTGTAAGTTGAACAACTCCTTTCTGATTCTAATGCTGCTTGTTATTTGGCTTTGGGGCTATCTGACCATGGTATAATTTATGTGACAATAGTGTCATACAGACACCCACTAAGAAACGAGAGTTTACAATCTCAACACACAACAGGACCTCCGTCCAAAGCCCGCTAGGGTCAATGGAGTAGAGCCCTGCGTGGATACAAATTTCTACTGTGGATGTGGATATCCATGGATAGAAATTGGCATCCACTGACCCGCAGGGCTTTACTCCCAGAAACCCACAGTGGCCAAATGAGAAGAAGATGGTGCCACCACTCCCAGGAGGCAGTGCCCCATGCTAGCAGCTCCTCCTAGTTACGTGGCTCTACCACTCCTTGTCTTCTGTCTGGGGTCATGCAGCCCTGCTGGTGTTGGACAGCCGCCCAGCTGGGAGGAGCTGCCAGTGCCAGGCGTTGGCTCCTGGGCATGGTGGCACCATGTTCTTCTCATTTGTCCACTGTGGTTCTCAGGAGTAGAGCCCAGTGGAGACTGATTCCTGTCAACAGATAGAAATTTGTTTCCACGCAGGGCTCTGCCCACCAGGGTCCAGGATCTTGGGATCAGTGCAGGATGAAAGGAAACAAGATGCACAGAGAGGTGAGGGGACTTGCTGGTGGCCTAGCAGCAGAGATGGGAATGGAGCCCAGTTCAGTGTTGTCTTCTGGCCCACACTGTGCCTCCACTGTGTGAGGGACGGGGAGCTTGTTCCTTTGGCTCAGGCTGAGCAGAGGCTATTCAGCGCCTTAGCATCAGGACCTTGGTCCTAGCCAGAGGAATCCCTATAATGTGCTGAGCCAGCTGTGCAATGCTGAATCTGCAGAAAAGGTGAGGAAGATTTGTCCCTGATTGCTGCAGTAAACAGTTTACACACTAACGCAGGGTGTGCTATTAGATTCATTCCTCCCTCTGCCGCAGCCCTGTGTAATTAAAATGATAACACCAATGAAAACAGGCAATACACAGCCCTCCCCTCCTCCCAGACCAGTGTCACTGCAAGTCATTGCTATCAGACAGCTGGTTTGCCTGTTCTATAAAAAACATTCCCTCAGAGCATGTGCAAAAAAATAGTGATACCACGTCCAAATGTCCAACACCGAAAACCCCTTTGAAATGCCCCTCCAGCCAGTGTGCAGCCTTCCACCATCGCCTGTCCATTCGACTCTCCTCTGCCAGAAGAGTCTGGGAGAAAAGACAAGCTTTTTAGTCACCCGAGTGTCATCAAGTTGATGCCCTAGCAAACCCACGAGGGTAGTGGGGGCTCCATGTAGGGTCCAGATCCAACATAAGGGCCAACTTCTGCCACCCTTGTGCATGACAAGTAGCACCGTGGTCCTCGAGTTGTCTCATCCTTACAGGGAACACTGACAACAGGGGGAGCAGCCCCTCCACAGGGAGGCTGCAGGAGGAGAAGCTGTGGGGGGCAGGGGCTTGTCGCCATTTGCTGCAATGGCATCCAGTCCCTTTGGTCCGGGAGAGCTGGCAACCCTAGCTCAATGGGGCCAGGAGGGAGGTTCACCTGCAGCCTCAGGGCAGCAGGGAGGCATGGGCAGTGGCAGGAAGTGCGAGTATGGGCTGGGGGAACAGAGGCCATACTGGAGAGGGAACAGTCGCTTCTCTCCAGCGCTGGCTGCACGGCCACACTCCATTCCTCCAGAGTCCTCCGGCCCACACTTGCTGCTGCCTGGTGAGCAGGGGCTGGGTGCAGCCCGCAGGGGGAGCAGCCAGGGGATGGACTGGGAGCTGCTGGAGCTGGTGCTGAGCATAGACAATAGGTGCCTGCAAGGGGATGGGGTGCAGGGAGGGCCACCCAGAGGCACAAGCAAGCCCATCCCTAGCAGGTTGCAGGATCTGGGGAACCACCCAATGCAGTGCATCAGGCACTGAGCCCAGGACTGTCACCCTCCCACCCGCAGCCACAGGCCCTACCCTGCCTCTGTTCTGCCCCCTGCCTCACCTCTTCCTAAGCCCCTTCCCGCTCTGCCCTGCCATGCCCCCTGCCTCCCTGCTCTGCTCCTTTTCCCCTGCCCTGTGTGACTCGCCCCGCCATGCTGCCCTCCCAACTGGCTGCACTTTGCTTCGACGCAGCAATGGGAAGCGGAATGCCCTGAGGCTGGGGCGCTCTGCTTCCTGCTGCCATGGAGAAGCTGAGCACAGGGCTCTGGGAGGAGGCAGCAGGGAGGGGCCAGGTAGAGCGGAATTGAACAGGCTGCCAGGCCACTCTGGCTCCTGCCACCAGGGTGGGGGGCCGGGCAACCCCTGCTGCCTCCACGTACCCGGCCTGTCCATAGCAAGGTTGAGATGACCGTTGCAGGGTCCCCCCAAAATGTGGGTCCTGGGGCGGCCACCCTGAACCATGGACAGGATGGCTCTGTGAACAGGAAAGGCATGAGGGAGCACCCCTTTGAGCAGTCAACATTTTGGCAGGGGCACATGGGTACTACCACAAGTTGCCTATGATGCTGTGCAGTGGTGGGCAGATAGAGCCAAGGGTGGGGCCCCTGGAGCCAGCACTGTCTGTGACTACTTAATATCCCATCTCTAGGCCTATGCAGCATAGGGCACCACTATGCAGCTATGTATGCTGCATATGCCTAAGGACAGCCCTGGCTGGGTCAGGCCAATGGTCCATTTAGATCCTGTCAGAGGGAATGGACAAAATGGAGGGAATGGACAAAAGAGGGCAATCATGAAATGATTCCTCCCCTGTGAGCCAGTTCTTGCATCTGGCAGTCAGAGGCCTAGGAACAACCAGAATATGGGTTTGCCTCTCTGACTCTGTTGGCTAATAATCATTGGTAGACCTATCCCCCATGAACTTATCTAATTCTTTTATAAATCCAGCTATAGGTTTGGTCTTCACAAAATCCCCCAGCGATGTGTTCCACAGATTAACTGTGTGTTGTGTATAGTAGCACTTCATTCTGTTTGTTTTAAGCCTGCTGTTTATTAATTTCATTGGGTGACTGTATGGATCTTCTGTTACATGAAGGGGTAAATAACACTTCCTTATTCATTTTCTCCATACCAGTTGTGAGTTTATAGATCTCTGTCATATCCTGCTTTATTTGTCTCTGTTCCAATCTGACAAGCTCCAGACTTTTTAATCTCTGCTCATATGGAAGCTATTCCATACCCTTAATCATTTTTGTTGCCCTTTTCTGCACCTTTTCCATTTCTAATATCACTTTCCTGAGATGAGACAACCAGAACGGCACATAGTATGCGAAGTGTGGGCATTATGATATTTTCTTAGTGGTTCATAACATTCATAACTGCTGCTGCACATTGAGTGGGTGTTTACAGAGAACTATCCACAATGACTCAAGATCTCTCTCTTGAGGAGTAACAGCTAATTTGGATCCCCATCAATTTATAGGTATAGTTAGAATTATGTTTTTCAATGTGCACTACTTTGCATTTTTCAGCATTAAATTTCATCTGCCATTTTGTTGCCCTGTCACCCAGTTTTGTAAGATCCCTTTGTAACTTTCCACTGTCTGCTTTGGACTAGTGATGTGAGTAGTCGACTCGACTACTCTTTTACTTCTCCTCCCCCTTACTGCTTCTGTATCAGAGGCAGCAAGGGGCAGGGGAAGCAGGAGCCGGTGCTGTGGGGAACTGACCTACCTCCACTGCGACTCTGCCTTTTAAATGTACTAAGAGCCGCCTGGACCTACCCCTGCTGAGGCTCTGCAGTTTTAATATAGTAGGAGCGGGGCTGTCTGCGTGCCCAGCTCCCACTACATTTAAACTGCAGAGCCACAGTTGGTCCCCTTATCTACTAATCAAGTACTCGATGCAAATTGTATTGAGTGCACGATTAGTCAATTACCTGCTTCTTAGCATCCTTACTTTGTACTAAAGCACTGTTGTGTGTTACTGCTGCTGGACTGCATGTCGCAGGCACTAATTTCACTCCAAAATGATATTTCAAAGGAAAAACAATTGTCTGAAACTCAGCTTCTTCTCTCATTATGGGGTGTGATGCAACACTAACAAGAGACAAGGGCAACCTGTGGCATTTTTGCAAATGGGATTAGAATCTAGCCCTTCATCAGAGATTTACCAGAACCATAATACTTTCATTAAGATCTGTTACCAAAACAACAAACGGACTAAACTTTTTTCTATGTTCTTAGGTTTGGTTTGTTTTTTCATCATCCCTTATGTCAGATTACTGACAGCACTAGAAGGATGGTATTTAATGACATCACTGCCCCATTAAGTGGGTTGGTTTGCAGCTTCTGGAGCAGTAAAAGCTGCAGAATTAACATTGGTATCTTACCTTATAAAGAGGTTGTCATTGTTATTGTACTATCCCAGTACCAAACTACTGAGCCTTCCATTGCCCTGCTAAATGTAAAGATGTCTGAATTTTTCAGGAAAAACTTTCCAAAGCAATGAGTCAGTGGTGGGGAAACACTTGCATGAGAGAAAGTGGAAACAATAAGATGTGTGAGAAATCCTGGCTCTCCCTTGCCTCAGGATGAAAGAGGGCTATTGTGTTCATTAATTAGTCCGTTGCTAAATTGTCTTTTATTGAATTGTGGGTGTTTGGGTTGATTTTCCAGTATCTTGGAGGTTGAACGATCATTGACACTTATAAAAGCAAGTGTACAATGTGAGAGCACATCAGAATTTTCTACTCATGCCTCACAGAGGTTGCAGTTAGTAGCTACTTTGCACAGGTACAAAGGACAATACAGAGTGCAGGGGTTGAATCTGACTCAAAAAGCGGGATCATTGCATGGGTGGTTTTAAAAGAAACTTGACATGACTTAAAAGAGTAAGCCAAAAACAACCTGCAATGTAACAATGATTGTCTAGCCAGATAACTGTGAATGAGCTTCCTCTTTTAAAAATGTTTTGACATGAATAAAAGAGTTTTACAGATCAACAGAAAAATTGTGTGGCTTGATTGTCAGATGGCGTAAATTAGCCTACCTCCCCGTTGGGTTTAATTTGGGTCTTGGTTAGGCTCAGTTAATGATATTTGTACTGATGTCTGTGGGGGAAGAATTGGGCATAGAACTACTTCTAGTTAGTGGAGGTTTCCCTGCTGGTTGTTTGAAAGTAAAACAGGCTGTAGAATATTTGGTCTCTTTCTAAGTGACTCTGTTAAGTTTTCATAGAGGAAAAGTTCATGCTGTTCTATGTATTACTAAACCCTATTTCTAGGTCTGTTCTATGTATTTCTAGGCCTATTTCTAGAGTTGTGTATCACATACAGACTGGTTATTTTGATCTGGGTACGTGCGTCTTGGACTTTATCCAGATGCTGAATACTTTTGTGACTTTAAAGGTGGGATTCCCTTCTTCCCCACCTCCAAAAAAGCAGTTTAAAAATAAAGATCAGCATTTCCTATCTACTGTGGGAAGAAACATATGGTTCTGACACTGGGAAATACTCCAAAGAGTGTGCAGCTCTGTTAGTTTTCACTCTAGCACTTTGTGTTGGTGAGTAAGTCTATGCATAAAGCATATGGAAGCATTTCTTATAATCAGGGGCTTGACAATTCCACTCTCCCCAGCTTTTCATGGAAAGCCAGGGGCCCTCACTGTGCAATTTCTACAGGATGTAAACTTTCATTTAAAAACAATGTTGCCCTTCCGACTGGGAAATTAAATTTGTGTATGTGATATAGTGTCATTTTCCTGAGTCAGAACACAGCTCCTGTGCCTCCGCTGCTGCTCCTCGCTTAGCCAAGCAGCAAATCCGAGTCAGTGATGTTATTGTTTTACAGAACATGTGGGCAGTTGTGAAACTGTCAAGAATTAAACTAATTTCACACTGCTGGGAAAGGCTGAGAAAGGGTAGGAAGCAGAAATCTTCTCTCCCCATCTCTGACTTGCTCCAGCCCAGAGACACCAAAAACAGGACTGGTCACAGAAAATTCATTCTGTCTTCTAAAAGCTGCAGGAGAGTGGTGCTTCTCCTTTATAAAACACTCATGGTTGCAGTCAGGATGTATAAGCTCTTAAACCAATTTCAGTCACCTCTCTGCTTTTCAGCAGCTCCCACAATGCTCTCTTTTTCCATTTTTCACCTTCCCCACACTCCAATCTCATCCCTAGCTTTACTGGTTTGCTTCATAATGATTTTTATTTAAATATTGTTAATGGGTGTCTCTGCATTGTAAAACACAGGGCCTGGGGCAGGGGAGTTGTTCTTGTGTATTTCAGTTTCTCTCACCACCTAGCCCCTTGTGAGGTGATGAAGTTAGGGGCAACACTGCATGTTGGTGATAGTGTAATGAGGGTGGGAATGACAAGCAGATGAGGGCACATGTGGGTTCTGCACTTTCCCTTTGGCTATATGGGCTTCTGGGCTTCTGAAGACAAGTGGTGTAGCTCCATTGTGAATTCTGCACTCTATCCAGCAACTCACCCCTCCATCTTCTAACTCCTTGTTCTCCATCCACTCTTTGCCACTACCACTACACCATGTGCCCTGTTCTCCTCAGCCACTCATCCCCATCAGCCACTCATCCCCACTACCACCCCGCCCGTGCCCCGTTCTCCTCGGCCACTCATCCCCACTACCACCCCGCCCGTGCCCCGTTCTCCTCGGCCACTCATCCCCACTACCACCCCCCACTCTCCTCGGCCACTTCTTCCTACTGCTACCTGGCATGTGCCCCATTCTCCTCACCTGACTGTCCTCACTACCACCCCCACACATCACTCACACTTTGTATGCCCCACTCCCTCTTCTAACCCCCCTTACCTCATGCACTACCTCACCATCTTCCCTGTGTGCCTCATCCACCATTTCCTCTCACCATTGCTGTCTATCCCCTCCACTCCCCACCCCACACTTCACCGTTCTGTCCCTCTCTCACTGTACTCCATGCGCTCTGTTGCCACTGCCCCTCCCAGCCCACCCATTCTGTGGCTGCAGCCCTCCCGCCCCCCACAGCCCATTCACTGTCCCAATTGCATTCTACATACTCCCATTCACTCCCCCATCTCTCTCACACCTCACTCACTCACCCTACATAACCCTCTTCCTGTGGGTCTCAAGGGGAGCACTCTCCCACTCTCCCCATGGGACCCAGGAGCATCTCAGCTGTCTGCTTCCCGATCCCTTCTGGGGCAATTGTTCTCTTACCCTTGGGCAGGCTTGGCTGGGAGGGTTCTCATTTCTCTAGACTGTTGCCCTCTGCCCGCCATGGTAGGTAGCACTCAGTCCATGTGTGTCTCTAGCTAGCTCTGCACCCTGCCTCTCAGCCCTTCTCTTGCTAACATGGAGCAGACAGGACCCAAGGATGGAGATATATGGAGAGGCTGCTGCTAGAATGAGCATTGGGTGCCCTCTGCTGCTCTTCCCACTGAACTGCGAGCAGCAGATGTTATAAAGCAAAGCTCCACTCCAGCATGTGTCCTAGTTAGGAGCCCAGCTGAGCCCAGACAACATATACTAGCTTATATGAAATGTGGAGCCTTCAAGAAGGGCCCACGATAGACATCCAGGCACCTTCAGCCCAGCCATTTCCTCTGGACCTTGGGGATGGTGCTACTCAGCCCTCATCTCTTTGACTCTTCCTTTGATCAGATGCCTACTAGCCAATTTGCCAAGCCCTGACAGCATTCTCTGGGCCCGCCGGCTTTCCTGAGCTACAGGGAGGCAACAGGACAGGAATTGTCGAGCTGGGTGCAGGGAGCCAGTGACAGCTTTTAAGATGAAGTAATTCGTAAACGTTGGCCAGATGGGGCTGTGGATCAGCAGCATAACTGGGTTGGCAGGCTATAAATTAAATGCCAACCGTTTGTCATAAAGCCACAGGCAGGCAGTCGGGGCTAATACGGTTCTGCATAACTTTCTGGCTCCTCCACCTGTTATAGGCAAATCAGCTGTCACTTGTTTGTGTTGAAGTTTGCACCCTCTCTGCTATGTGGGCAAATGTACACGCACTACAGAGAGATCCATGACCCTGAGGTGCACTGTTGCCTGATGAGAAGGTGATCAAGCCCAAATAATTACTTGTGGAGAGAGGCTATACATGCAGAGAGGCTAAAATATATATATAGTCTTTCATCTGAGGAGCCAGTTCTTTCAAATAAATACCAGCTGCCCACCAAGCATTTCTTTGACCTAGTCTCTACCTTTCCCTCACCTAAACCATTGATGCTTTAAACTTCTTAGGAAGCCTCGTGCCTGATCCCTTTATCCCAGGATTTATTTTCTTTGCGTATCGTACTTCTCTGGTGACTGGGCCATAGAGTCTTCAAAACCCACTACCTTCCTCCCTCCCCCCTTCTCAATTGCATTTACTTCTGCACGATGGAATCACGTCCATTTGCATCTGTCTGCTCCCAAACATCCAAGAGGCTACAGCTTCCAAGCAGTCACTGCAGTAGCCTTCAAACAGAATCAACTTTGCCTTGGTTAAATAATGCTGGTTCTGACTGATGGCAAGAAGCCCAAATGCTGGGCGCTACAGAAATTAGATGTAAACAAAGCAAGAATCAGGAAATATCAGAACAAAAGGCCTCTCATCCAGCTCTCACCTCTGCTCCTTTGAAGATATTTATCCCCCTTCAAAGCCTTGTTCTATATAAGCTTTTGGCCTAATGTAGATTTTTAAAACTATATTGGAAGCAAGTTTGTTTGTTTGTTTTCGGGTTGGGGAACACTTCCCTTTGTTCTTTGGATTCAGAATTGTTCAGTATTTGTTAGCACTAAAAAAGGTCTTGGCTGGAGTGCAGTGGGGAAGAAGGAACAGTTTGTAATGTATTCCTATCTGAACCCAAATATATGGCATACCCCTATTACACTGTAAATCAGGCATATCAAACTCGAAGCCTACTGAGGGCCGCACAAACGAAAACTGATAGCTTTCAGGGCCACCTAGGGTTCCCAGGTGGTTTGTTGAGAGAAGAGAAAAGAAGAGAAAAAAAAAAAAAAAAGCAGCAGAAGGCACCAATACCGGACAACCTGGGGGCCACCAAAGAAAATGTACTTTGTTGGAAAGTCATAGTTATGTATGATTATAGATTATGGTGTAGGTATATTTTATAATATTACAATAATTTGATGTGTAAAATTATTTGCTCATATTAAATAATTTTTAAATTAATTTTACATAATTTTAATGTAAATATAAATTTAAAGTACTTTTAAATTTTGTATATGATACATAACTTGTTTTGTTGAAATAAAAACAAGTATAGACCATGGTTAATCAAATAGAACAGGCTTCTGTGAAAATTCCAGATATACTTTGTAAGTTTGAGATTTTGCATAAAGATATAATTATTCGTGCAATTGCAAAAAATTGACATCTTTGATATAAAATTAATATATATTTTGTGATTTTATTTGGGAATAAATAAATAAAAAACAAAATATTAACAAAATAACCCCCTCCTCTCTCCCAGAGCTAGGCACTCCGATACTCCTGTTCTAACCCAATCCCCCTCCAATCCTGCACAGCCAGACCCCCAACCTAATGCCTCCCTCCTCCCCAGAGCCAGCCCCCAACCTAATGCCTCCCTCCTCCAGAGCCAGCCCCCAACCTAATGCCTCCCTCCTCCCCCAGAGCCAGGCTCCCCCAACCTAATACCTGGGTCCCGGAGTCGAAGTTGCCGCCTGAGGCGCTGGGGCGGCATGAGCACAGCGGCCAGCTGTGAGTGCCTGCTGGAGCGCCCAGCGCAGAGCACCCAGCCGGCCATGAGCACGTGCACTGAGCAGCCCGGCTGGCTGTGAGCAGGCACTCGGCCACGTGCTCCGAGTGGCCAGCGGGCCACACTTCATTCTTTTATAAAAATTTTGATCGGGCCGCAAAAAATTTTGATCAGGCCGCATGCAGCCCCCCAAATGCCAGTTTTACATGCCTGCTGTAAATGATCCCTTTCATGTTTCTCCCAGGTACCTGACAAGAGCAGTACCTACTATGCCCAGTAAGACAAGAAAAATAGCTGTTTCATAGGAATGTAAGTCCAACTCATCCTATCCTGATATTACATATTGGAGGGAATGGTTTGAACTACTCACCCACCACAGAGGATTCTAAATTAATTGTGTCAGCTCTGGAAAAGGACCTGAGTTCATAGTAGGCATGTTAACAATCATTTATTTTTGTAAACGTACAACCACTGAAATTTTTCAGTGGTTACACATTTACACTAGGGATGTAATAGTGTAGTCGGTTAATCAATTAACCAATAAGCAAAAGGTTATAGGTTAATGCTGTAGACTACACGCATTTTCCCTCCCCGCGCCAGTAAATTTTTTAGCAGGCTGGCCAGCAGCCCAGCTCAGTTCCAGCTCACGACAGGTCCAGGAGCTCAGCCCCACCCCGGACAAGGGCTGCTGCCACCCCATGCTACCACCTCTGTATCAGAGGCAGCAGCGCTGGGCGACAGGCAGCTGGTCCGCGAGGGGAGCTGGTCTTTAAACTGGCTCCCCTTGTGAACCAGCTCCCTCCTGGCTCCCTGTGCTGTTTCCTCTGATACAGCAGCAGCGTGGAGAGTCAGGAGGCTCCTCTGGAGTGGGGCTGGAGTGCACTGGTTGCTGCCCTGCCCCCGGGACTATAGAATAGTTGAGTAACCGATAAGAATTCATGAGGTTAATCGACTATTCAATTAACCGATATTTAACATCCCTAGTTTACACTCAGGGGTGCAGGCTCCCATTGTCCTCCCCCTCCCCCTGCTGCTGCCTCTCATACAGATGCAGCAGAGTGGGGGGCAGGTGGCTCTGGGGCAGCTGTTATGCATGGGGAGCCAGCTTCAAAGCTGGCTTCATGCATGTACCAGCTCCCGCCTGCCTTCCTGCCCCACCTCCCATCCCCTGCACTGCTGCCCCTCTATCAGAGGCAAGAGTACGGATGGAGGCAGGTGGCTCCATGGGAGCCGGTGCTCAGGTTGAGCCGGCATTTAAGCTGGCTGCCCCAAACACTGCTCCCACCTGCCTCCCTGATGCTGCTGCCTCTATGGGAAGCAGTGGGGGGGAGGAGACAGCTCCAGGAGCCAGCATGCACCTTCCCCCCCGCCCATTCCTCCGCTGCCTCTGATACAGAGGCAGCAGGAGGTGCATGTAACCATGCGGGCTAACCAATGAGCCCAGGCTTATCAGTTAACCATGTACACAAGTATGTTAACATCCCTAGTTCATTGTGGATAACTCACAGCTGGTGCCCATTGAACCAGTTGAAAAAGCCAGCAAAATGTTGGGAAGCACAAGAGCTGGGTTGGAGAATGATATAGAAAATGTGAGTGTGCAGGTATATAACTGATATAGAATCAGCAGGGGCTCTGTGCTGAGCTGTGCTCAGCCAGGATATTGCAGAATTCATGTGGGTGCTTCAGAGAAGGTGAACAAGTGTGTGTAGGGACAGAGAAGCTCCCACAAATGAAAAGATCAGGAATAGGGAAAATCATAAAAGTCAACAAAAACATCCTAGAGAAGCTATAGTGGGGCCTGCTCTTCAGTCTGTCTCAGAACACAGGAACAAGAGGACACAGACTGCGAAAAGGAACCACTTGTGCAGGCAGCAAACAGCCTGTGCAACTCATTGCCACAGGATAACATCAGGGTGAAGAGCTTAGCAAGGTTCAGAAACAAATTGGACGCATCCATGGACAATAAGAATATCCAGTTATACTAGCAAACTTTTTAAAAGTGAGCAAGAGTGTGGAAAGGGGTAGAAACGCAGTCTGGCGATTCCTCTGTTGTTTGGTGACACAATCTAATGTGGCACAGCTCCAGTCACTGATGTCATGACTTGAACATATACTGGGTCTTTTCTTTTCATTTTCCCTTTGCAATTGGAAAAGTATTTCTTTGTTGGATCCACTCCTTTTAGAGCTCTCATTTCTCAAATTATGATGCAGCTTCCACGAAAGGGAGACTTAAAGAAATCCTCGGATCTCCATTCAAGCCCTTTATGCTTTTTGCCAAGGAAGATTATATTGTTAGATACAGGGAAATATGTTCATTCTTTGTCTTTAGTGTTCGACTACACATTTGTAAGTGAAGAATGGAAAGTATCAGGTTTAAACTCTGCTGTCCAAAGAGTACAGCAGAGTGACAAGCTTTAAATTTCTAAAAGAAAACAGAAAATGAGATGGTAACTAACAATGGTCAAAAGATGGGAGTCCCATGCTGGGGAAATTCTGAGATTTTGACATTTTATTTAATCCAAATTGTCACAAAAAATCAAAATCTCAGAACTTTTTGCAAAACAGCATATTCCAAAATACATTCTCTTAACCTTATCACATTGCATTTCAGCATTATTCTTTTGACTTACATATTATATTACTTAATATTATAAATGTTGAAATGATAAAGTCAAAATGAAGTGTTTCAACCTCTTCAAAAGGAAATGGTTGCATGATTTCCCCTCATAAACATTAATGAAATCAATACTTTCCAGGATACTTTTCTATTTTGTCACATTAGCATTTTCTGACAGAAAAATTTTCTACCAGGCTAGGTCTACACTACAGAGTTTTTGCTCAAAAACGGCTGGTTTTGTGTAAAAACTTGTGGAGTGTCCACACCTCAAGCATGTTTTTGCGCAAGTAAAACGAAAGAACAGAGGGGTTTTCCCGGTGTAGGTATTCCTCTTTCTACGAGGAATATCTCCTTTTTGCGCAAGAGCTCTTGTGCAAAAAAGGTGTGTGTGGACGGGGAACACGGGGTTTTTGTGCAAAAAGAGGCAATTGAAAAAAGCCCGTGTGCCAGGCTGGCCATTCTGTAAATAACAAATCAGAGTTTCCTTTCAAGAGAGTGTCCATGCAGTCTGGATGCTGTCTTTCACAAAGCGCTTCGCTTTTTTGATGTGCTTTTGCAGTGTGGATGCTCTCTTGCACAAGAAGTTTTTGTGGAAGATCTCTTCTGAAAAAAGCTTCTTGCTCAAGAAGCCTGTAGTGTAGACATAGCCCCAGTTCTAGTGATAACATCCTGCATTTTTCTAATCTCTTTCAACCTCAGAGCAATCTTAACTAAAGTGAAATATCAATTATACTTGAGCAAGGATGTAGCCATGGGTGGAGTAAAACAAGACAAGTGTTTAATAGGAACACTGCACAGCAGTTCAGGATGGAAGGTGAAGAGCAATTCATCAGGCTGTAACTTGGAAGAGGAATTAAGTAGTTACAGATTTTTTTTTCTCACACAGCAGTTAAGCAGTATAGACACAGAGCTGATGAGTAGGGCTCCGGATCTGTCATGAAGATCGCAGAGGTCACAAATTCCATGACTTCCTGTGACCTCTGCAGCGGCCGGCATGGCTGGCCCTGGGGACAGCAGCTCAGGCAGACTTGGGGACAGGCTGCTGCTGGAGCTGCCTAGGGCCAGCCACTCTGGTTGCTGCTCTGGTGGTCCCAGGCAGCTGGCCCAGGGGACAACCACACCATCTGCTAGCTCCCTGGGGCTTCCTTCCCCTGCCAGCTGGTGCCACAGGCTCCCTGAACTTCCCCTCCAAGATTCAATAAGGGTATTTATGGTATTAGTTGGTCAAGTCAGGGGTCCTTATTTTTACTTTTTGCCTGTGATCTGTTCATGACTTTTACTACACATACCCATCAATCATAGCTTTACTTATGAGTACTGCATTCCCCAGAAGTTGTTTACTGAACCTCTCCATTTCACATCTTCAAGTTTCTGGTATGGAACATTCAGAGCTTTTTTCTAGTCTCCACTACTGGCATGGAAGGTTAAGTATTAAGGGCATTAAGAAATGTAATAAATGAGTTTCTTCACATGCCTGACAGTGGGAGCTAATCTGGTTGCTGACAGACCTGACTGACTGGAACATAATTCTTGTATCACTAAGGTCCAAAGTGTTAATCAATTGATTATTCATTGAATAAAGTCCAGAGTATTTATACATTAGGGGCCTACCAAATTCACAGTTATGAAAAACATGTCAGAGACCATAAAATCTGGTCTCTCCCCCGTAAAGTCTGGTCTTTTCTTTTACCCAGTACTATCCAGATTTCAAAGAGAGATCCGCATCTCTCAAATTGGGGGTCCTGACCCAAGAGGGAGTTGACACATAATATACAGAGAAACTTCCTTGGTATTGCTCCAGTGTGCTATTTGTGGCTAGGTTAGGACTTCACATTGCTGCTTCAGTAGTGCAAGTTTTGTAGCTACAGGATAAGTTTTATATCCAGCATAGATCTGGGGGTCAGTACACTTATGTCAGTGCCAGAGATTTTATCCCATGGGTCGATTACAGGAATGCGTAGGAGATGGGCAAAATAACAGTTCCTATTTTGAATTGCAGCTGCCCTGGGATAGACTTTCCAGCTGGAGAGGTTAATGTTGCATTCTGTCCTCTGTTACTGGAGCATCAACTGCCGAATTTTCAGCATCTTTCCATACCATGGGACTTTAATGCCTATTCTCTCTAGTCCTTTTTATACCAAGCAGTACAAGGGCTGATAGGAAATGCAAAGCTCAGGAAAGGACACTCATTTTATCCAGTTTGCCTAGTCCTACACAGATAATGATAAGTCATGGCATCTTGGAAGATGTTGAGTTAAGTAGGTCACTTCCTCAACAGGTGTCAACCAGTACAACTCCAGGAACTTGGACCCTGATGGATACCAGCTCAGGAGCTGGCTCTGATTATATAAAAACTAGCCAATTAGCCCGTCATAAGACGGGATTTTCAGGTCTCTCCTCCACGTCGGTTTTCTCTCCTGAGCCTCCGGTCTCTCGCTCCGTCTCTCTCTCCTCCTCCTACTGTCTCCCCCTCTCTCTCTCTCAGATCTCCTCCGCCTCCTGCCTCTCTCTCTGTCTCTCTCTTTCACTTCTCCTCCCCTCCTGCCTCTCACTCGGGGGACCGCTGAGCCCAAATGGCCGCTTGGGCCCGTGACTTCGCGTGCTGCATGGGGGGCACGGAGCCCAAACGGTCGCTTGCGCCGCTTGCTCCCATGCAGCGGCCTGGCTGAGCGGCGCAGAAGTCAGCCAAGCTCCACGGCGGGAGGCGAAGGGGGGTTGGGCGGTGACGTTCACGGCTAGGGGGCGGGGCCTGGAGCCGCTGTCATGCCGCATGTCACTGCCCCGCCCCCCTTCGCCTCCCACCATGGCACGCGGTTGACTTCTGCACCGCTCAGCCGGGCCGCCGCGGGGGGAGCAAGCGGCACAAGCGGCCGTTTGGGCCCCGCACTCCCATGCAGCACGGGCCGCCCAGAGGGAACAGCCAGCATTTCAGCAACAGCGCCGCCCAGAGGGAACAGCCAGCATTTCAGGCAACAGCGCCCCCCAGAGGGAACAGCCAGCATTTCGGCGTTACAGACTCACAGACACTGGGCTACTATATATATGATGGAGCTTCAGATTTAGCCTTTCTAAGTATGATTGAGTGATATGTGTAACCTAGGTATTTGAATTTACCAGGGGACTATCAGCATGGCCAATGAGACAACTTCTCTGAATGGGTTCCTAAAGGCATTACTCTTGGCTTAGTCCTATTTACCTGGTATGTTTACCAGATGTGGGGCTGTAAGCCTCTTTTAAGTCACTGAATGGAGGCTTGTGTTTCACTGAGTTGAAGTGAGATGTCACTTGCCAGAGGAGCCATTTCAGGTTGGCAAGCAGTGAAGTGGACAAGGTGACAAAGGGTAATTTCTCCTTGAGTCACTTTTTAAGGAGAATGCATACTTTAGGTCAGGCTAATACTGGAATGTAGATTGAAGAATGTGCTGGAGGTTATAAATTGATATGCAAGAGTAAATTTCTACAGTACCACAAAAATAAAATCCTAAAAACACCATACTGGGTAACTTTTCTGCATCTTGTTCAAGAAAAAGGTTGCTTACATTTGATTATAATACAATGAATATTAAGATTGGTGGGTGTCCCTGGAATAAAGCCAGATCAGGTAGCAATCATGAATTAGAAGTGATAGGTAGAACCCTGCATATCCATGGATATCTGCTTTATATCCACAGGTATCTGCATCTGTGGGTGGGAATATCCGTGGCTCATTTCTGCATACATGGATGTGGATGTGAATACACATTTGGCACATTTGTATTCACATCCACATCCCTGCAGATGTGCCAGTGTCTGTTTTATATCCAGGGAAATCTTTATCTGTGGGTTAGAGTGATTGCTTCCCTGGGATTCAGTTTAACAGTTACAATGTACAGAGGGTGTATGTGGGCTCAACAAAGAGGTGTTCAACAAACCCAACAATAAAGAAAATAAACTGATTGTGTCTAACTAAACATTCCCTGTTCCACTTACATCTCTGTTGTTCCAAGGTTTAGACCTTCCCTAGGCATGGATATCGCTGGAAATTCCATGGCTTGCCCTGGCTTAACTCATCTTTCCCAGCTCTCATCACACAAAAGACTGCCACAAGAGGGTCCCACTTCAATTCAAAACTCAAACTCCCTTTTCATTGGCTCTCCTGGCTCCCTGCCAAACACTTCCTGGAGACTCTCAAGGACCCACAATCTCAGGGTTTAACCCTTTCAGTCAATTTAGTTAATTGAATGGCTGGAGGGTCCAGAAAAGGGTAGTACCCCCTCATCACAGCTCTGAGTTTTCCACTTGTCCAGGGAAATTTAGGAGTTGTACTATTATTGTTTTAACTATTTGTTTATTTGGGAAGTTGTAGCAAGTTTACAAATCCTTGCCATGTAAATATCAGAAGCAAAACAATTGTTACAACAGTGAGTGTTTGTTTAGAGAGACATTATATAAAAATATAGACATTGGATCTGTTGATTTTACAGGGTATTACCGCATTACTGAATTGGCATCATTACAATACCTATAATGTGTAGTTTCTAGTGATTTTATTAAACTGAGTGAAATCTTTACAGACACACTTAACAGGCCAGTCATATCTGTTAGATGTAAATATTCATAAAATGGGGATAGATGTGCTGTTTTTTTGCAAGTGACTGTACTTTCAGTACTGAAGAAAGGGTAACCAAATATCTATTCTTCTGAGTACCTAACTAATGTGGCAACATTTCCATAACCACAATCTCCCATTGTTTTTCAAACCATTCCTCTATGGTTGGGCTATTATTAATAATAAATGTTATTATTTGTATTATCATTAGAGCCACAAGCCCCAGTCATGGATCAAGCCCCTCATGTGCTAGGTGCTATACAAACTAGAGATGTAGAATCCTGTTTAATCAGTTAACTGCCTAAAAAAGGGGTTGGCGGGGAGGGCTGGGCCCACCGCAGGTGAGGGTTGCATTGGCCAGACTGAAGTACCCCTACCTCCTGCTGGGTAAAGCCCACCATGCACAGGGGCTGCTCTGGCAGGCTGCAGCACCCCCACCCCAGCCCACTGCTCTGGCCAGGCCCATCACAGGTGGGGGCTCCACTGGCTGGGCTGGAGCACACCCCCTCACACACACACACACACACATACAGCACACTGCCCCCAGCCGGGCCTGGCCTGCCACAAGCGGGAGCTGCACTGGCTGGGCTGGAGTGACCCTGCCCACGTCAAGCAGAGGACTGCTCCAGCCCCCGCCAGTTAAGCATAACCAGTAAGCATTACCCGGTAAGGTGATGCTTACCAGTTAACCATTCACATCCCTAATACAAACACAGAACATAAAAACCATCCCTGCTCCAGGGAGTTTGCCATCTGAGTATAGGACAAAGGACAACAGTTGCATTCTTTGGTGTTTGCAGGATCAGGCCCTTCCAGGAGAGCAAGCAGAATAACCCAGACACTGGAATTCATCACTATGATAAGATTCAGGTTTCAGTCATTTAAATTGGAGGTTTCCAGGCTGATTCAAATTTCCACCCACAATCTCTCTGTAAACCTACATGTATTTCTGTCAGATGCTAGATATGCTGGTAATGAACACTAGGGGTGCAACCAAGCAAAAATATGATCTCTGCTGACAAGATAGAACAGTGGGCCAGATCCTTAGCCAGTGTAAATGGAGGTAGCTCCATTGATTCAATAGAATTACACTAATTTCTTCCAACTGTGTATCTGCTTCCTCTCCTCTCCAAGTCCTCTGATTTATCTGATGAACCGAGTGGGAAGCTTTTATTAAAAGCTTTTCTTACTCATGGTAAAAGAGATGAGTGTGATGACTAGAGAGTGCTATTGGTGTGCTATTCCCATAGCTGTGCTGTGAGGTTATTAACAAAGACAGCTTGTGTAAGGACTGGATGGGCCAGATTGTAGGAAACAAAGTTCAGTGATCAGTTCAAATCCAGCTCAGATCTGGAGTGTTAGAAGTTTCATGAGTAGTAGCTGTGCACTGAGGTAGTAACCAGATGTCCCCTTCACCAAAGCAACTATTGGATTTCAGCAGTCTCAGCAGCGAAGCTGACAACGAATGGGCATAGAGGCGGCGGGATGACTTTTTCACCCCAAAGGAGGCTGTCACTGCAGGTCAGGGTTAAGGCATGTTGGCTGGGGAATGTGGAGATGCTTTGGTTGCAGCTTCCCATGGTATGCCCTCTCTGCACACCATACAGAGTTTGCTTTCCAAAGCTGTCAAGCTGGCACTTCCCGATAGCATAAAATTCCGCTCTCTAATTTCTGGGAATGGTAAAACTGATCCTGGCTTTCCTTGTCAGTGTGTCATCCTTGCAAACCTCCGCCTGACACCAACAAGCTGTGACAGCACC
This sequence comes from Rafetus swinhoei, assembly GCA_019425775.1. Lineage (NCBI taxonomy): Eukaryota > Metazoa > Chordata > Testudines > Trionychidae > Rafetus > Rafetus swinhoei. The sequence continues at coordinate 122,619,673 of CM033427.1, read as the reverse complement.
GATTGCTTTGGCATGGTCTCCAGGCCAACAGCAGCTTGCCATCATTAACATTGCTTCCTAAGTGCAGGATTCAGGTAAAATGGACTTTCCAGCTTGTTCACCACAAAAACTTCCAATGCAGTATCCTGGTGCCCTACTCCACCTCAACCTCAGAGCTTAAACTGCACCAGGAGTCACATACATGAAACCCTCTGACGGAACATTGTGCCCTTGTCACCATGTTGCTTTTCTGATAGCACTTGCCCTCTTTTTCCTGTGGTAATGCTGGGAAAGCAGCAGCAGCTTTCAAAAAAGGTTGTCTATCCTCCTGGTCACAGGCGTGTGAAGTCCACTAGGAGAAGTCTACAGTACAGGAGTAGCTCGAATCAAGATATGCAACTCCAGCAGGAGTACCCAGATAGACCCACTAAATCAAACTCTAGAAGATCAATCACGGCACGGTCAATCTTCTGCTTAGTGAAGACGTGGCCTGAGACAGGTGAGGTGGCCTAAGGAAAAGTTGAGACTCTGTCACTGTATCAGCTGCTGTCATCATGTTGGTGTCCACTAGGTGTCCTCACACACTGCAGCAAAATCCTTCCCTGATAGAAATTCACCTTTTCTCTTCAGCACTAGTCTGTTCAGGTTTCCCTTCACATACCTCCCTCATTCTTCATTCCTGGGCCAGAGTTCTTACTCACCAGGCAGATGCTGCCAAAGTACAAAGCAATCCCTCTCTATTGCCTAAATGGGTCGTCCAAATAAGTATGCAACTGGAATGGTGACAAAAAGGTTAGCTGGTGACCTTTGTGATTATATTGCCTTATAAGACCTGACCCAGGGCAAAACTGAGCCTCTGCATTCTGAGTAGATTTCAAAGGGTTGTTCAGGGTTCTTGCGATCCAGCCTCGTGGATGTATTATCCCTTCCTAACGGGTTGTTTTTAGAGCACAAAACTGTAAATTAATCAACAGTTCCTTTTATAGCAGAATATCCAGTGCATTACAGAAAAAGTCAATCTTCAGCAAATGAGAAAATGAAGATTTTTTAAGGTGAAATGTAAAATGTATAACCCTGAGGCACTAAATGATTAGGACTCCATCCAGAAATTATCAATGGCATTTATACAGCCCCCATCACTGCAGCACCTCACAACCTGAGGTGTAGCTCTCATCACAACACCTCGATGACATAGGGCAGTGCTATTATCCCCCTTTTCCAGATGAAGAACCGAGGTGCAGTGAGAGTAAGAGTGATGTGCATAAGGTCACACACAATGTCCATGGCAGAGCAAGGAGCCGGTCTCCCGAGGCCCAAGCTAGTGTCGTACTGCAGGGACCAGGCTTCTTCTCTTAACTAGACTTCTTGACACATATTTTGAGACTGAATTGATCTGTTCAGAGAAAGGCATCCAGGGCCGCAACTGCTTACAGCACCCTCTCCTTTCCTTCCCCCCTTGCCCACATTTAACAGCACGGCTGTCTCCCTGAGACGTTGTGGAGAGGCAGTTCATTTTCAGAGGATCTCCCTTATGCTCCTCTCTACTCTGTCCTTCGTGGGTCATCAGTGTTGGACCAGGTCCAGGCAACCCATTCAACACACCCAGAAAACCACAGACAGACAAGGAAGGCAAAATGGCGGACAGAAAAGCTGGGCAGCGAGAAGGTGACAGGACAAGGACAATCTTTGTGGATAAATGGTGGCATAATCTGGTGCCCTACACAGCCCCAGCACCTGCACCCCTCAGCCCACAAGGTTGGAGGATGGCCACTCGGGGCGGGGAGGCTGCTGTGCCCAAGGGCTGCAGGGCTGTGAAGGTAGGAGCTGAGGCAGGGAGGCCCAAAGATGCTGACCTGATGGAGAAACAGGCAGTGGCAAGACAAGCTGTAGAAGTTGGGACACAGCTGGTGAGTGGCATCGGGAGGGCTGGCTGTCGGATGGAGCAATTTGGGTCCCCAAATCTGGTGTTGCCCTAGGCAGCTGTGTATTCTGCTTATCATTAGGGACAGCCCTGCCCTGCACAGAGCCCTGCATGAACCATAGGTTCATCCAGTACTTGACTGCTAGGAGACAACACTCAGCCTCTATTTGGGTGACAAGTACTCATCTCACTGGTCAGGCTGTGATACCACTGGAGTGTCGGAGGGCCAGCCTCTGTAAGATGGAGGTGCGGCTCTCTTGACGTCCTCCTCTGTGCTTGGAATCCCACACCGGCGCTGCTAAATGCCTCTTCATAAATGACAACAGCAAGTTGATGTGAATGTGACCAAGACAAAACCCAAGTGAATTCCTAAAGCGGACAGGAAATGAAGAGATGGAGCTTGAGGGCAGGTCATGGTGCCAGCAAGGCAAATTTTATTGCAGAGAGTGACCAAATGTCATTGCCTAGAGGCCACGTGGGCTGTTGCATTGAATAGAACAGGTGTGTGGAGTTATTCTAAAAATGAATCTTGTGCTGAGGCTGGTGTGGGGGGCACCACAAAGGGAAAACTAAATCACAAGCAAGTCCGGTTTCAAATGCAGGAGAAAAAAAAACCTTTAGGAAGTGGATCGTGTCCATCTAGTGCTTAACAGCTAAGTCTTCCCCTGCTCTGTAGCTGGTGGGCTTGACAGTCTGCTGACCTGACCTCTGTTACAGAGGGCTGATATTAATACAGCCCTGCTTGTTGCTGCTTCCACTGCACATCTATTGTTACTGCTGCTAAGTATGTAAGGTTCGTTTTTTAAAATCTTATGTTTAATCTACATTTTCCAAAGGACTAGGGGTCTACTCTCCCTCTCACCCTGCCATACGTCCATGTGTAGGTTTAGGGGATGGGTCTTTTAGGCCCTGATTCAGGAAGGCACTTAAGCATCTGCTTATATTTTAGCATATAAATTCAAACCAATGGGATTATGCACATGCTTAAAATTAGGCATGTGCTTAAATTACTTCCTGAATCAAAATCTTAAAGTACAGACATCTCACCCGTCAATTGCAGAAATCCCCTGCCACATCCGTTCTCAGCTGTTGTTTAGCTTGCTCCAGCCATGCAAAATGTTCACAGCACAACCCCAACCGGCAGAGAAGTCACATGGCGTAAAATCATCAAGTGCCTAAATGATTTAAGCATCTAATCCCATTTTAAAACGTGAAAGCCAATGGGAATTAGACACCTATTTCATGTCATGCTTAGAAAATCCCACTAGGCGCCTAACTGAAATGTTAGGCTCCTAAATCCCTTTGTAAATGTTGATCCCTAGGCACTTGGGAGCCCAACCCTCTTTGGGACTGAGTCTCTTAAGGGCCTTTGTTGCTTCTGAAAATGGGACTTAGTCTCCAAGTCACTGGGGGTATGTCTACACTAGCTCATTAGTTCGAGCTAGGTAGGCAAATGAGGGCAACCGGAGTTGTAAATGAAGCCCGGGATTTAAATATCCCGGGCTTCATTTGCATGTTCCCGGGTGCTGCCATTTTTAAATCCCCCTTAGTCCGAACTAACTGCCCACGGCTAGACACGGCAGTTAAACGTTAATTCGAACTAACTCCTTAGTTCATGGAATGAGGCATAACAGTTAATTCGAACTAAGGAGTTAGTTCGAATTAACGTTTAACTGCCGCGTCTAGCCACGGCAGTTAGTTTGGACGAAGGGGGATTTTAAAATGGCGGCGCCCGTGAACATGCAAATGAAGCTCGGGATATTTAAATCCCGGGCTTCATTTGCAACTCCGTTTGCCCTCATTTGCTTACCTAGCTCGAACTAACAAGCTAGTGTAGACATACCCTGAGACACTTTACCCAGAGTCTCATTTCATTACAAACTTGAAATGTAGACCAGGTTCTCAAAATGGCCACTCAGGGTTGTGATGTGATTTTCAGGTTTCATATTGAGCCTGCATGAAAGTTAGTTTTCCCTTTTCCTAGGCAGATCCTAGACTAGATCCCACATTTTTCAGGGGAGCGTTGTTTTACTTTGAGGGTTGGCTCAAACGCCAAAACTCCAAGTGAAAGCCGGGGAGAATTAACTCACATGGGTCGAAACTGGAAATACTCACAGGTTTGCCCAGAACCTGGGCCGGGATTGCTGGAAAGGTTAGCAACCATGTGTGGAGTCACAGATTCGTAACAAGACTCAACCCCAAGCAAAACACCTGCTTTGGGGATTTATTAGGAAAGTCCTGCACAATTCTAGTCTGAACTTATTTCTCCTCTCATTAAATGTGTAGTAAGTATATAGGTGAAGCCGGCTTTGCCAAGCTTTTTTCACAGCACTGATCACATCTTAGTATTGAAATCCTCTCCCGGATCCCCTCTCACCACGGACCCCCCCTCATTCACAGTTACGCGGGGTCTCTTTGGCGAGTGCAGCAATGTTCCCATGGATAAGCAATAGGAAGAAGGTATTGGATGTATGTACTTTAGTTCCTATTACTACCAGTTTATAAGCTGGAACCAATGAGGAAAAGATAGGTCTGTATGGATCACAGCCAGCACTCCACAGACCTTGGCTGGCCACGGAACAGGTTCGAAACCTCTCTGTGAGACCACATACCTGGAGCATAACTCAACTGAGCATGAGCAATGTCCAGACTTTGCTTTCCTGCCTGACCTCTGCAGTCACCCACCCTGTCACCTAAATAGATATTGGTAATCGCGTAGCTCTTTGCCATCCCTCGGGAAGTGACCCATGTAACAAACTAGAGCCTCTAATATACTTTGAAAGGACTTCAATGAAAAGAAAAACTTTCCTAGCCCATGCCACGCCCTTGGACTGCAGGTGCCTGACTCATTTTTACCCTCTGACTTGAATCAGTCCAGCTGTCTGCTTCAGTCTGACTTAAAGCTTCTGCAGTACATTGAAAATCCAGAGGTCAAGAATTTCACCTGGGTGAGGCCCACTCAGGCAGGAAGCAGTCAGCTGACTCTTGGTACAAACATTCAGCCCTAGATGAATGTGAAACTTTTTTAGCTTCCCGCAATTAAACCCTGCCCCGTTCCAACTTTCCATGAGGCAGCGGGGGGATTGCAGCCGTTATCTATTGTGAAAGAAAAGGATGTTGTCACTTCATTAAACTTGCTCCTCTTTTTGTGGGGGTTCAGACGCCATATGGGATCAAACAGTTATGACTCAGATTTAGATACAGTCGGAGCCAAGGGCAGGCTATGTAACCTCCGAACATTCTCAGGGCTCTTTCTCTCATTCATTTCTTCAGGCCTTCAGCTGTTTGGCTGGCCAGAACCTGAAGAGCTCAGAAGTGATCTAATATTTGCATGTCCATGGTTTCCTTTTGTTTGGAGATCTCAGTGCTTGAGAAGCATGAATTAGGGCTCCTAGTTTCTCTAAGGTACAGCAGCTGCAGTGGTTAACTGTGGCACAAATGCATTCGGATAGGGCCACGTTTATGTGGTTCATCAATGATGGATTTGGGAATTCATGCCCAGGAGTTGTGACTCTCAGTCCTTTGTCACCAACTACGTTACAACCCCTTGTGGGTGATAAGCCCACTCTTTCTATCCAGAGGCAGGAAAAAAAAAAATCAGAAGTTGCTTTAGGGAAAATAAGAAAGAATTTTGCATCCCAGAGGAACCTAAAATAAGGGGCTAATACTGTCCCTGACTAACCCTCATAACCAGCATACAGCCTGTGTATGCTTTAGCCATAATATATATTGCTACAAGGACTCATCTAACTGGGACAAGGGAGAATCAGGTATGCTGCCAAAAAAAAAAAAAAAGATAAAGCCACATGTGTCAGTTGCTAGAATACAGCACATCACCTGCAGGAATCTTCTCCGGATCCTACAGCTCTGAGTTAGCAGCACCTTCATCCTGACCCACCCACCAGTTTCTACTAGGCTATTCAATGCCTTCTTCTGACAAACAAGCAAATTCACTCGGCTTTGGATGGCATGCTTTCATCCTCGCTTGTCTGAGCACAGACAAGGGAAGAAGCCACCCTGCCTCTCTGGCTTCTCATGTCCATTTATCACTGCCAGCCCATCTTCCCAGAACTTGAAGGCGGGCAGGGAAATCTAAAGGAAAACCACAGAAGAAGAACACCAAAAAGTTCTGTGTGCGTCTTGTCTGTGAATTCCAGAGGCCTCCCCCAAAACCTTGAGGAAAAATTAACAAGAACAATGGCAGGAAATGTCTAAGGGTGGAAACAACAAACGGAGGACAGCCCACAGTTCTAGGCGCTTCCTGATTGGCTTGATTTGCCTGGGCAGGAGCACTTAGAATAGCCTTGGTTTATCCCACCAGGATGAAATATCTCCCCATTAAAGCTGAATTTGCTGCACACTAGGCTGCAATATGGAAAGCTTGTTACAAAAATTGAAAGCTTTAAGGAAGATCAGTCTGGAGAAGTAGAAGCAGGAACCATTCGGCCTGCTCAGGACTGAACTTGGGCTGTCTCTTAAGCTATGTCTACATGAGAGCTGGTGTCAGCGTCACATACATCACTCGGGGGGTGACTCAATCAGCTCTTGAATGACATAAGTTACACCGCCATCCGTGTTGGTGTGAACAGCGCTATGAAGGCGGGAAAGCTTTTCCCGCTGACACAGCTACTGCCATTCACGGGGATTGGAGTGGTTAAGGCAATAGGAGAGCTCTCGATCGTCGGCTTACAGCAGCACAGCTGCTCTGTAGTGTAGCTGTGCCCTTAGACTGAATGCTGGGGGGAGAGGAAGAGAGGAGAGAGAGAGACGTTCCTCATGTCAGATTACCAGCATTGTCCTTCACCAAACGGAGTTCTGGAACTTACTGTTTCTAGTAAATCGATGACATCAGAAATATGGCATCTGGAAGATAAAGTCATATAAAATGTTTATATTAAAGAATCAAATCCCACATCGTGTTACACTTCCTGCCCTGCTGTTTCACTGATGTCCCTGGCTTTTGATCCCTGCCTTGGCAAGCTGAGCAGGATGTGTGTGTGGGAGTGAGTCCAAACGGATGTCTAAGGGTGGGTGGGATTTTCAAGGAAACCTATGAGGCACCCAATCGGCAATGACTCAATAGGGTTTGGGTGCCCTCAGATTCCTTGGAAAGCCTCCACCTAAAGTCTAATGAAGGGGAGAAAAATCAGCCGGGGGCCACACACAACGGAGAATCAGCCAGGGGCCACACACAACGGAGAATCAACCCCCCCTCCCCCAAAAAAAACCACAAAACCTCACTGACATATCTCCTGACTGAGAAGGAGAAAGACACTGCCCATATTCCCCTCACGCACCAGAGCTGGGGCAGGGGGGGAAGCCTAGTAGAGTTTGTGTGTTACAGCCCCGCGGAGGGGCTGGGGTGCCAGCACAAGCTCCCCAATGTTGGGGGAGGGGGACCCTGAGTCTCAGGGGCTGGATCCAGGCCCCCTAGTAATCCCCTGGCTCATGTCACTCAGGGAAGGGGGCTTTGAGCAAGGGGGCGGTGCAGGGGCAGGCTTGTGGGAAGGGGTGGAGTGGGTCGGGGTAGGGAGCAGGGATTTCACTCCAAGGGGACTTAAAACAAGTGGAAATAATTTCCCAAGTTGTATGTCAGGAAGTCCAGGGCAAAAAAGTCTGGTATGTTAATTATATAATTTGAATAGAAGGATATGATTTGATAGGAAAGGCTTTTGCATTTGCACAGGGGAACCACATTTGGGGTATGTGTAGAGCATATATTTTCAAAGTGCTAGATGCTAATGCCATAGCTTGCTGGTAACTAAAGCCAGAGTCTAATCATAGAATCATAGAATACTAGGCCTGGAAAGGACCTCGAGAGGTCATTGAGTCCAGTCCCCTGCCCTCATGGCAGGACCCAGTACTGTCTAGACCATCCCTGATAGACATTTATCTAACCTACTCTTAAATATCTCCACAGATGGAGATTCCACAACCTCCCTGGGCAATTTATTCCAGTGTTTGACTACCCTGACAGTGAGGAAGTTTTTCTAATGAAAGTGCCTTATCTGAATTGCATGGAGAAATATCTGAGGATCTGACCTAGAATACTGTAATTGACTGTGGCAAAACTAATTATTATGTAAATGGAAATCTGCGTGAGAATTATAGATGTATACCCGCACCTTTCCATGATGGTGGAATTGGTGGGGGTTTGCAGATCAGTTTTTCCATGAAAACACATGTTCTCAGTTGTGCACATTTGTCAATTTTGCCATAGCAGCTTCCTATGTCTATGAGCAAAGCTGGTCACCCCAGCAGACATGGGCGTGAGTGTCTATAGGTTTACATACCATTTTATTGCATTAAAATGATCATTAAATGAATGAGATAAGTGTTCTAAGTTGCTCTAGCATGTGTGTAGATACAGATATTAATAAAGAGACAGCTGATCTGCAGTCTTGGGTAAGGAGTATGAAAGCACAAGGAAGGAAAAGCTGCTGTCATCAGGAGATGTGGTACTATATGGCAGTCGATATGAGTATCTCATCATTATAGAGACTGATATTAATAATGCCATTTTATCAGCTTTACATGTACACCTCAGGTCTCCTGACCTCACCACTAGACAACACTGCTTTCCAGCTGCTAAGAATCCCCTCCTCCTACTTTCAGCTGGAGTCCCAGAGAGATTGGTCTTTGGCCCGTCACGTGTACCATATCACTAGGTGCTTTTATCTTCAGCTACTCTCTCTATGCTGTTGACTTGCAAATTTGCCTCTCTTTTCCCGACATGCCTCTTTCCATCCTGTCCCAGCTCGGACATTTCCTTATGGAAGCCCTGCCAGCAGCTTAAACTCAATGTAACTCAAAAGTTGAGCCCCTTATTTGCACCCACAAATCTTCCCTGCCTCCTTTTTCTTTGCCACCATTAATAACAGCACCAACTTCCCAGTCACCCAGGCTCATAAATTCCCTGTCACCTTCAACTTGGCCTGTCTCCTATCCAGAGCTTGAGACATCAGGCTCCATGCAGTCTATGGATCCAGCCTTTTCTCATACCAGACAACTCCAACTCCCACCCATTCAAAAGGCTGCTGCTACTGTCTCATCTTGGCTTCTTGCTTTGAACAAGCTGTCTGCTTGAGTCCTTCCAGTTGGCTCCTGCCGCTGGCACAGCATCAGCCACTAAATTCTGATCCGCAACTTTAAAGTCCTTCGCAATTCCGCCTCCCGCGGTTTATCGTTATTTTATCCTCCTGCATCATGACCCACCTCCTCGTCTCGACCAGCGATAGCAGTTGCCATCACACGCTCATCCTATTCTCCCTCAAGCACCTTCCCACCATCTTCCACAGTGCCCCGTATGCTCCGAACACTCTCCCCACATTGACCTGGCTTGGTGAGTTAGTCTTCAAATCTCCTTTCCAGACGGGCTCTCTTTAGATGTCAGCTATTTGGAGCAGAATGTCAGGGAAAGATTCCCCATTAGCTTCCGTGGACATTGGCACATGCCCTAATACTGCATGATCAAGGAGAATTAATAATAAACTTACCAATAACTATACAATATTTTGATTATAATCTATTGATACATGTAGCCAGCCATATTGATTCTGTGTCTCGTGTTATTTTACAGAGACAAGATAGGTGAGGTAATATCTTTTATTGGCACTTTCGAAACCAAAGTCGGTCTAATACAAGATATTACTTCATCTACCCCTTGTCTCTCTAATATCTTGGGACCAACATGGCTACATCTACACCGCATACATCTCGTGTTGTGCCTCGTTCGTTTTCCTTGGTCACACAAGGCCCAGCTAAAACCTGTTAAAGCGGTAAGGCTTCCATTGACTTGTGCAGGCATTGGTAATATGTATTATTTTTGGTACCTTCATTTAACCAGACACGATTTCCTACTACATCAGTAAGGGTCATGAGAAATTTAAAATAAATACAAGGGTTCCACTGAATTTAGCTCTTTCTGAAAAAACAATACCAGAAAGTGTTTCCCATGAAGAAATTTTGTAAGTGCCTATAGCAAGAGATGAGAAATTTTGCAGCCTTACTGACAAACCCAGAAAATTAGAAGGACCTTCTTGGATTATTTGGTTTTTTTGTTTGGTTGGTTTTTTGTAGCTGTTTTTCTGTTTTTAAATTATATTTCTCTAGCATAAGAGAACAGTCTGTTTATTTACAAATAGACATCCAGAGTTTGTGTAAAGGCACAGCCGCGTAACAAAGATTTGATTTCTGGTACATTGTATTTGAGTTGCTATCCAGGCAATGTAAATAATAGGTACATTAGAGGAAAAATTGACATCCAACATATTTACATCCTTGAGACTGAAAGGAACTGGCTTTTTGGGGTGGAGACTGGGAAGAAATATTGCTGAAATATGAACGAGATACAGAGAAACTACTAACCGCAATAAATGGCAACTCGAGAAATAATTGTTTGTGGGATGCTAAAATAATCAGATTTGCAATTCAATACCCCCATCCATCTGCAGAATTCAAAGCCCGTGACAAAAAATGAATTTATTAAACCGTACAACGCCCAAGAGCCCAATATTTCTGTTTTTATAAATTAAGACATTTAGGCCCAGGAGATTAAGTGACTGGTCTATGGTCACAGAGCAAGACTGTGGCAGAGAGCTCAAATCTCCTGCCTTCTGGACTTGTGCCAGGCATCACAGAGGACCATCTGTTTCAGCCCTGACGAGTTCCCCCTGCAGGATGCTCACCAGGCTGTGGTACTGGACCCAAACCTTGGGTCCTATATGATCTTAGGTGTGGACAGAATTTAGGTGCTGTTTCTCTGGGCCTAGGCCTCTCAGCACACCCCTCTGGACAGTTAGAACCCCACAGTTCAATTGTCTAGCCCCTGAAACTAGGGCCAGCTCTCTCAAGACTCCCAAGACTCAGAGTCCCTTTGTGGGTGCTGACTCCCCAGTTTGCTGTTCCCTCTTCAAGGTCTGTGAGACAATGTGAGCAAGTCACACAGAGACTGTGCCAGGGGACTGCTACAATGTGCACATTTCCCTCCCAGAGAAAGCGCATGAGACCTAGAGATCCATGCCAAAACCATATAGCGCTATCTGAGGTTTGGTCAGTCATTTCAGGGTCCCAAGACTAGAGGTGAGTAAAGAATTGGGGCTGTTTTGCAGTCAATAGCCCCACCCATCTGCAGAATTCAAAGCTAATGAATTTGGCAGTTGGGGTCAAACCAGAAAATCCGTTACAAAAATTGATTGGCTTCAAACTGAAGTGCCTTGTTTTCTTTTTCTGTTTTATGAAAACGTAAGCCAAAAAAAATGCCCAGATCTGTTTCCTTCTCTTTGGAATCAGAATTGTCTTGAGAGTTACATGTCCTAAAAGTCTGTGCTGGCAGGTGTACAAAGCACCTTCAATTCCCGTGTCAGTGCTTTAACTCGTTTACAGATGAGGAGAGCGGAGGGCGATTAGCATGGCTCAACAGGAACTCTGCACCTCACAGGATCAGGCCCATCATTTTTTAATTCTCTGTGTGACCTCATCTGAGCACAGGGGAGAGAGACGGGAAGCAAAATCACACACCTCTCTGGCAACACGTGGGATAGCTCTGAAGCAAATTGACATAGAATCATAGAACTGGAAGGGACCTCGAGAGGTCATCGAGTCCAGTCCCCTGCCCTCACAGCAGAACCAAGCACCATCTAGATCATCCCTGACAGGTGTCTGTCTAACCTGCTCTTAAATATCTCCAGTGAGTGAGATTCCACAACCTCCCTAGGCGACTTATTCCAGTGTTTAACCACCCTGACAGTTAGGAAGTTTTTCCTAATGTCCAACCTAAACCTCCCTTGCTGCAATTTAAGCCCATTGCTTCTTGTCCTGTCCTCAGAAGCCAAGGAGGCCATTGGTTTCAATGGGCTTTGGCCAAGGCCTCTGTTCTAGGATAAACTGCTAAGTCTGCATGGAAGAGTTAGACACCAGATAAGGTGCAGTTAGTAGCTTGGTGCTGGCTGTTGTTGTGTTAAGTGCCTCTCCCATGCCATTACTGACAGCTGTCTGTGGCCCATTCCATGAAACTGGGCTCACCGCTCCTGTTCCAGGCCAGGCTCCAAGATTTACCAGACCAGAGGGCTGGGCAGAACTGGAGGAGGAGGGGAAGTAGGGAGGGCTAGAAGAGGTCTGGGGAGAGCCAGTGAGAGTCAGGCAGGAGAGAAGAGCTGCCCTAGCGAGAAGGTGGTTTCTGAGGGAGGACTGAGGGCAGCAGAGTTTGCTGGCTGATGTTCCCTAGTCAGAGAGGTAGGGCTTAGGGATGTGAAGGGTTAACCAGTTAACCCTCAAGCCTCACCCTTAATGCATAAGGCTTACCGGTTAAGCTTACCAGGTAGGGGCTGGAGCAGGTCTCATTTGCCATAGGCAGGGGGCTGTTCCAGCCCCATGGCAGCAGGGCTGCTCCAGCTGGGATGCCGCAGCAGCCTCTGTCCGTGATGGTCCCAGGTGCCCCACAGGTAGGGGCTGCTCTAGCCGGGCTGAAGCAGCCCCTGCCTGTGTCGGGGTGGCTGCTCCAGCCTTCCCCTCCTCCCTCACTTGTCTGCCCTTTAATCAGTTAAACAACGTGTTTAACTGGTGAGCCAATTAAATGGGACTTTACATCCCCACGAGGAGGTATAGTAATAGTACAGCTGCAATAGGACTAGAGAGAGGTACGTGGCTTAGAGCAAATAGACATGCTCCCTTGCTAGCTTCCATCTGTTTAGTTTGTTTGGGCTTGGAGCTTCCAGGCGCTTTTCTGTTGCAGCCCCATCTGAAGGAAGCTATAATTTTCCATGAGCACAGAGAATAAACATCTGTCTAAAAGGCAGCCTCCCTGTGCAGGTTCACTTTCCCGAGGTTACGCTGCTGGCCTGCCACAGCTGTTTAGCACGGTGTGGTGTTGGCAAAGCACTGACTGCGACGAGAGAGACCCGGGCTCAGTTTCAGACTCTGCCCAGTCTCCCTGTGTTTTCTTGAGCAAGTCAATTGATCTCTCTTACTTCCTACCTGTACAATGGAGGTTACAGTGCTGCCCTCAGTTGGTCTTGCCTCATTAGACTATGAGCTTTCCAGGGGAGACCTTCTTTCTCAGTATCTGTATGTCCGGCACCTAGCACCATGGCTCCCTGGACTCAGCTGGGCCATTAGGGTTCTACAAGTAAGATGAAGTAGGACTTACAGACCTAACTCCTTTGCCCCCCTTATAATTCTTATTACCACTGAACAGTTTGGGCAGCTGCTAGAGGGACAAGGCAGATGAGGGCCAGCTTCTGCTGGAGAGACAGAGCCAAGCTTTTGAGCTTACACAGATCTTGAGCTCAAAAGCTTTTCTCTCACCTGCAGAAATCATCCCAAATAAAAGAGATTGCCTCACCCACCTTGTCTCTCTCATATCCTAGACCGATGTAGCCACAGCAACCCTGCATACAACATTAAAAGCTGAACCTCTCTAGTCCAGAACTCTCTGATCCGGAAACATCCATTGTCCAGAATGATTTTAGTTCGCTGGATGTCCACTTCTCATGGGTGTGGCCAAGTTTCCTGAGGTCTCATAAAGTTTGTTTACAGCCACCAGTCCTGGCTCTCAGTTTTCTGTGCTGTTTAATTTACTACTAAATGTCCTCTAAGGGCTCAGTGAGCAGTGGAAGTGTTGGTAATGCTGCTAGACAATGTTGACCTCCCGTGGTCCGGAAAATTCTTTGGTTCGGAACCGATCAAGTCCCGAGGGTGCCAGACTAGAGAGGTTCAACCTGTACAAACACTTCACCCTGTTCAGAAAGAGGCTTTTAGCTTCTATCCTTTTCTTAACCTTTCTGTCTCAGGAAGTTAATTGTACTTTTTCTGAATACTGCCTTATGACACCTTCATAATCCCAAGGCCAAATCTTGTTTAGCACAAGCCTCCATTGAGGGTAATGGAGTCTAGCCCACTTTTTCCAGTTGTGTATTTGGACTCCTATCTTCAGCATCCCTACAAGTTTGAACTGCATGGGAAGATCTGGCCCAGAAGTGGTTAAATGTAGTAGCAGCGGCAGTTTGTTGGATGGAAGAGGAAGCCACTGCCACATAACCAGTTTTTTTCATTGTGTATAATGTGCCAACATTGGGTCACACTGGTATCCAGTAATGATACAGGACTGCAGAATGAACTCTCAGAAGTCATCCCTCTGTTTCTATCTAGATCTGTCCCAAGCTATAAATAACACAGTGCCGTCTGCAGTAGAACTGTCCGCATCTGCCAATAAACCTCAACGACTTTTCAGGTTCATAGCAGCAATGTGCTCTTAGCATGGTTACAGCGCTAGCTCCACTGTTGTCCCTTTGCTGGTCTCTCTGAGCCCACCCTCGCCAGCACCAGGTCTCACACCTTCACCTCGCCTGAGAGGGAATCACATCATCATAGAACACTAGAACTGGAAGGGACCTCGAGAGGTCATCAAATCTAGTCCCCTGCATGCATGGCAGGACCAAAAACCATCGAGACCAGTGGTTCCAAAACTTTTTGGCATCACGCCCCCCTTTTTGATTTTTGAGAAACCCTCACGCCCCCCCCCAAAAAAATAGCAGCAAAACTTGGGGTGGGATTGATGGGGTGTGTGTGGCTGGGTCGCCTCGCGCCCCCCAGTTTGAGAACCCATGATCTAGACCATACCTGATAGATGTCTATTCAACCTGCTCTTAAATATCTCCAGTGATGGAGATTCCGCAACCTTCCTAGGCAATTTATTCCAGTGTCCAACCTATAGCTCCCTTGCTGCAATTTAAGCCCATTGATGCTTGTCCTATCCTCAGAGGCCAAGAATAATATTTTTCTCTCTCCTCCTTGTAACAACCTTTCAGGTATTTGGAAGCTGTTACTATGTCCCCTCTCAGTCTTCTCTTTTACACACTAAACAAGCCCAATTTTTTCAGTCTTCCCTCATAGGTCATCTTTTCTAGACCTTTAATCATTTTTGTTCCTCTTCTCTGGACCCTCTCCAGTTTCTCCACATTCTTCCTGACATGCGATGCCCAGAACTGGACAGAGTACTTCAGCACACCAGGAAACAGCGCCGGGGGGGTCTTCTGTCACTGCACCTGTCACACATCCCTATAACTGGTTCAGCGCATGTTATTCATACAGAATAGATGTGCATCTATCACAGGCTGGGATGACTACATGCTTGGTTTCTTGCAGTGCAAGGATTTTGCATCAGCTGCTATTCAAGGTTACTTTATTTTAATGTTGGATGTTTGATACCAGAAATCCCACACAAAGAGTTTCCCTATGACTCAAGACAGGGAAACAAAGAGTGACTGGCCTAGGAAAAGAAAGCCCCCTCCCTACACATGGGAGCTATGGTCATCCACTAAGTCCCAAGAGTTCGTTTTCCCTGGCAGGCTGGGCTGGGGAAACCATATGAGGCTATTGCCTTTTTCTAAAAGCATAGCTTGCCAGGCTGAGCTAGCCTCTCAGAGCCTTTATTCAGCTGTGGAGGGGAATAAAGGGGGATTCAAGCCTGGCCCATATTCTGGCCACAACAAGAAGAAGTGGATTATATATGCCTGAAAATCTGTGAACAGAAAGTGGAAGGAGTTGTACTCTTCCCCCACTCCTGGGCCAGAATGTCTGGCTGGACTCTGAGCAGAGGACAGGCTGTCCGATAAAAAGGGGGGAAGTAATTTACACTTCCCAAAGAGAACAGGACAGCAGGGAAGGAAATTAATTACCTGCTTGGTTCCTGAGTCAGTACAGCTGTACACATACACCCTGATGCAAGGCAATCTGTAAGCTTCCCATCTAGCCCAGACCTGAAGAGCTCACTCTGTGTAAGCCCAAATGTATGTGTCTCACCAGCGAAGTTGGTCCACTAAAGGAAACCTCACCTCACCCATCTTGTCTCGCTAATAGTCTGGGGCTGACATGGCTACAGCAACAGTGTCCACAATCTAGCCCATCATTCCACTGGCACAAGAGTGGCAGATTCTGCCCCTTCATATGAATAGTGTGATTGAGGGGAACTCTGAAGAGAGGAGTCCTGATAAGAGGATCCAAATATCTGAAGGGTGTAAACACCAAGAAGGAACAGTACAAAGGTGGCTGAGGGTGTCACAAGGAGATAAAACTAGGCATGAGGAGATGACACTAAAAAAAGAGGAAATTCAGGCTGAGTACAAGGAAATAATTGCAAGATGGTGGAATAGTCTCCCAGGGAAATGGTAGAAGTCTCATTGCTTGGGAAATGCAAGATTGACTGGACAAAATACTAGGAAAAGTCAATCTCCTTGTCTTGGCCAAGAGAGGGACTTGATTATATGTTAGATTAATCATCTCTGATTTCTGCAATTCCAGGTCAAAGCTCTTGTGTTACCTCAGCAGAAAAGCCTCCATTTCCTGAGCAGGCAACACACTCAAAACAAATTCCCTTCCCCCTGGATGCAAAGCTTTACAGCACACATAATTGTTAATTAATGATAATTGGTTTTAATCTGGATTCCCTTCCCCACCAACACCCTTACAAATTCTTGTTTAAAGAAGACCAGACACAATCTTTTGCTTGGTCATGGGAGGAAGGTGCTTTCCATATGCATGGAGAAAACCTTACAAAGATGCTACCACAGCTTCTTGTCCAGTGCAATGCACGGATCTCATTTACAAGCCCTGATTGGTGATAATGTATTCTCCTGGAGGCTTTATTCCCTTCTCTAAGTGCTAATTAAGTTTGCAGCTGTTGATTAGCAGCTTTGCTCCATAAACAACACCCTTTGATGCACAGTCTCTCATTTCCAAAGAGGAGAAATTCAAAAGGAGGAACTTCTGCAGAGGGGCAAGCTAAGAAGCACTGGACTCCTTGACTATGGCATCTAAATTCAAGCTCAGTACTGACTCTGGAATCAAGCCTCTTTCAGCCTCTTTATTGACTGTGGGATGAACTATACTGATGTCTCCAGAGGACTCTAGTAGATATGGCACAACTATTGAGTGTGCAGAGGAAACCGGGTTAGTGTCTGCATTCTAAGCAGTAGGGCCCCATCAATTCCTTTTCATGTTTAATGTTTTTATTAGTTTGAAGGAATTTCATGTTATTCACGAGCAGAGGTTAGGCCCTTCTGGGGATGGGAGGGAAGATCTTGTGAGGATCAAGATCTGGGAGGGAGGAGAGACCTGGAGGAGGGGTTGCAAACTGAACCCATCTAACATTTACTTACCAGCTGTGGTGCCTGACTGCTTGGGTGGGCCTACCACCCTGCTACAGATATTGTGACCTAGTGCACAGTGTAGCCACACTGCTAATGTGTGGCCCAGCTGCCCCCTCTGTTGTCATGACAGAGGGACAGCCAGGCCAAATTTGAGAAAGAGGTGATGTGGCACCTATGCACCAGGTGGCAATCTACTTGCTCCATTTTGTCCTATCCCTATCATGAGGGAGGTACAAACCTGAGTGGCCCTGCAACCCCTTGGCACCAGGCTGCAATGCCTGCAGTCCCGGGCCCAGTCCAAGGGACAGGAGCTGCTGGAGCCACCACTGTAGGGTGAGGTTTTTGTTTTACTTTATATTTACAAAAAACAGGGTTCTGCTAAGGAGTGGCTGTCGCAGACCCATGCATTTCTCCTGCCTAAGATCACTGACTAGCAGTGTTAATGGGCAAGGCACATAGATAAGTGGCCAGCTGTTTCAGATTCTTGGTTTCCAGCTGTGTGGCTCTGGTTTTAACCCCTGTTATGGGACCACCAGTACGTGCTCTTAGAACGTTTGGGTGCTTTTTTTGGTTATAACAGCGACCTGGAAGATCAGCGAGAAGATTCAATGCTCGGCACTGCCAGAACAGTACAACAACCTGCATACAATAAAACAGACTCATCCCTGTGGTCTGCTTCTGTGAGGTGATCAAAAGCCCCATCGGGGCTAGGGTCTAAGACAGCAGCTGAGCTTCTAGGAGAGAGACAAAGGTCAGTAAGAAGACGTTATGCCCCCTGAAGTCAGTGAGACCTGCATCTTTGTACGCCTCCTCTGCCCACAGAGGATATGGGTCTGTACAGTACTCACTTGAAAGGCTGCCTCTTTAGCATAAGCTATAGCAACCCCTGCCTTTAGCTCTAGAGGCCCAGGGTCTGTTGGCCAAGATGGCAGCTATCACCCTGGCAACTAGTTTGAATCTAAGTCAGTAGAGGTGAAATGTCGCACATAACCTCGCCACTTCTTTCCCCCCAGCTTGTTTTCTTGCCTATAAAGCCTTTCCTGTTTCCCCCTCGCATGTTCTGGATTCTTGTTGTGACAGGCTCAGTCACTGAGACCCCCTTGAGACCAGGGTTCCCTGTAGGCTGAGCACTTGGGCAACTGTCCAGGAGAAATTCAGGTGCCACCCAGCTGATTAGCAGAGCACCCACTGCTGCCCACAATTAGCTGCATGTGTTTCTATTGGTGGTGCACATCAACACATGCCTTGGTGCACATAACAAAAATTTATTTCCAACATGGATGGAAAAACTTAGTGTGACCATTGCTTAGGACTGTCACTTAATGTGCAGAAATATCACTGAGCCCACCTTCCTCCCTCATGGGTGCAGCTCTGTCCTGCTGAGCTAGGCCCTCAGGTCTCCTTCAGTAATGGCACAGAGATAGGGTCACAGCCTTCTTCAGTAGAATACAGCAGAGGTCAACTCGGCTCTGGGAAGGCTCAGCCAAAGGGACTTGCCTCAACACCCAGGTACATAGCTCCACTGGGACCTGAACCCCAGATAAGTCGGTCTTACTTTGTATAAAGTTTCATGTTGGGTAAACTCATGTGGCTGTGTCTACACTGGCATGATTTTCCAGAAATGCTTTTAACAGAAAAGTTTTCCATTAAAAGCATTTTTGGAAAAGAGCATCTAGATTGGCACGGATGCTTTTCCGCAAAAGCACTTTTTGCAGAAAAGCGTCCGTGCCAATCTAGACCGCTTTCAAGAAAAAGCCCCGATCACCATTTTCGCGATCGGGCTTTTTATGAAAACAAATCTCAGCTGTCTACACTGGCCCTTTTGCACAACAGTTTTGTGCAAAGGGACTTTGCCCGAACGGAGCAGCATAGTATTTCCGCAAAAAGCACTGATTTCTTACAGTAGGAAGTCAGTGCTTTTGCGGAAATTCAAGCAGCCAGTGTAGACAGCTGGCAAGTTTTTCCGCAAAAGCGGCTGATTTTGCGGAAAAGCTTGCCAGTCTAGACACAGCCATGTTGTTTGCCCTCTTTCTCAGGGTAAAGAGAGAGATGCACAACTGCTTGCCTCCCCCTGAGTAACAATTATTTACAGTGGATTTGTTAATAAACAAAAGTGATTTTTATTTCGTATAAAGGTACAATGCAAGTGATCATAAGAGATAGCACATGGAATAAAGTTGGTTACTAAACAAAATAGAACAGAACACACAAGCTTAATACACTAGAGAGACTAGTCCTACGTAAGATCTCACCCTCAAAGTTGTTCTAATAATCTTCTTTCACAAACTGGAAAACCTTCCAGGCTGGGCCCAATCCTTCCCCATGTTCAGTCTTCAGTGGTTCCAGCAGTCTTCTTAGGTAGGACAGCCAGGGAGAACTGGCAACCTGGATTACCTCATTCCTCACCCTTAAATAGGATTCACATAAGTTCGGAGTCCATGGCTGCAGTTTAACCCTTTCCTAGCTAGTCATGGAAAAGTATGTGGTTTAAGCTGGATTCCATTATCAGATGACATGGTCACATGTCTCTGCAAGACCCCTCTCTCCATAGTTCAGGGCTGACCCTCACATCCACAGGAAGGCCAAGCTTCATTGTCTCTTTGCTCATGGGCCATTATAGCCCTGAAATACCATTAATGGCCCTCTGTAGTGGTCTCAGGCAGTCGTCCCACTGGGGTTGGCAGGGTAAGGCTCGCCGTTGCCTCTGGAGCTTTGGCCAAGCCTCCTCCCTGCTCTGCTGCTGGGCCCTAACTGAGATAGGAGTTCTCTCTCATACTTCCGGCCCCACCCTTCTGCTTCCTGGGGGTGGGGCGGGGTGCTCTGGCACCGCCCACCAAGGTGTTTTTAGGGGAACTTCCTCCTCTGGGTCATCAGGAGACCATGCTGCCTTCTTACACCCTCACTTAGCCTGACTGCATTAATGACACAGGTTTTATACTCCATATCCCTTAATTGCTCTACAAAGATGATACATGCACAGAAACAGGAAAATCATACTCAGCAGATTACAACTTTTCCAGTGAGATCTTACATAAAACGTATTCCAGTTATGTCATATTCATAAGCATGTTTTCATAAAGGCTACGGACTGCCCCATCGCACTTGTGTCTTGCATCCTGAAGTTCTTAGCGAGTAGATTTTTCCTCATTGCTGCCGAAGAGTGGCTTTTCCTCTGGTGTGTACAGACAAATGTACATAAATAAGACTTCATAATTGCAGTTCCATTGCTATCTTCCTTGACGCAATGACATGATTGCTCCTCAGGGTTGTCTAGGATTTATGCATAGTTAGCATAGTACAAAGAGAATCGATCAATCTCTCTTAAAAGTTTTATCTTCTTGCTATTCCTGTCTCGACTGGTAGCACTGAATTCATGATACCTTCCGAACAAAACTCGGTCAATATTTTCCCCAGGCATTGATAGCCCTGGGAACCATCTACGCTAAGTTAATTAGCCAGGCTAGAGGAGGCTCTCAGAAACTGAAGCACAGTTCTGCTGCTCATGGATCTGCACGTCCTCATTGCAGAATGGCATGTGGCAAAACCACCCTATTCCAGCCACACTGAATGCTGCTCACAAGAGCATCCACAGTGTGTGCATTTTGGGGGGATTGGGAAGAGTGCAGGCAAGAAGAGATGCCCTTGCTTCAGAACAATTTCTTTCTCCTGGCAGAGAGGAGGGCATCTGCTGGGAGACAGACCACCCACCCGTGTGCATATAACTCTCCCTTTCCATACCCCACCAGGCTTATGTACAGCCTGCATCCTCGGCTGTTCTCCTCTACTCCCACGCCTTGACTTGGCCACCTTTCTGTTCATGTATCTCATATGAGCCTCTGCACCCCCATTACTTCCCTTCTGGGGAGCTAAGAGAGCCTTTTTTCCCTTCCCCTCATAATGTCCATGTAGGCTAAATGAGGAAGCAATTAAATGCCTCATGGCTTAGAGATAGCTGGAACAGTAGAAGCCACCACTCAAGGCTTGGACTATCTTAGCAGTTCTGAGTAGAAGCTAAGTCATGACACCCAATGGGTTTTACTGAAGATTGTCTGCAATTGCAGGAGCTGGAGCATTGACTGGGGTTAGCTGCATGGTCTGTGTATGTGTTTGGAAGGAAATAGAAAGCAGGGAGAAAGAAGGAGAAAGCAAGATAAGCCAGGTCTCTGGGAGAAGCTAAGGGAGAGCTTCTTTTGGTAACAGTACTTATTTGAAAGGCCAGCTTAGATTTCTAATCAAGGAAACCGCTGACAGTTGTTTGATTCTTACTATGTCTGGGGAAACAGGACTTCTCCTAATGGAAACAACCTGGAAAGGCCCCAAATATTGGCTAACTGTTCATGCCAAGGTCAACAACATTAACCCGTCTGTTTTCACACTTCCTCTGTCCTGTCCCTGTATCACTTTTCACACCCAAGTATTCCCTGTGGCATTCCAAATGGTCTGATCGTTTATTTGGCTAGCATTACAGGTGCAGCCGTCTCTGAAATTCCAGCCTGAAATGTACAAAGAAGCCAGGAACAGGAAACTATAAGGGTTTCCTTCCCAGGTGTCAACTGACAATGAGGGTATATTTACTTAGGAGGAAGTTATTCAGAAGGTATGAAAGGGATATGTGTGTGTGTGTGTGTGTGTTGCTGGGTAATACAGTGAAGTGCACATTAGAAATGAGTACATATGTTCTGGGGTTTCCCTTCAACTTGTTAATTGCCTTTAGATATCTCGGAAATGTTACCTCACTCTAGTAAGCATAGGGAGTGCCCCAAATAATGCGGTAAAGCTATTTCAGGCATAACTGGAATAATAACACGGGCCTTCACACAAGGCAGATAACCTCCTCTGTCCCCTAATAGAGTGACTCAGGGACCCTTTTGTGCTAACTGGCAGAGGGCCCAGGAGTACATAGGGGTTATAGGGTTCCCCTGGGTCTGGCATCTACTAGTTTTCCAAAGAATGTCATGAAAGATCTCTAATGAAAGCCCGTGTTGCACTGATGGTCAACATAGGCAGAAATTATGTGTGGAGGTTTGGGTGTGTATATACCAAAAAATATGTTCTGAAGGGATGGGAATTAAGGCAGGTCACCAAAAAGCGCTCCATGTATTCCTGTCAGGCAGGCAGGAAGAGACGATTCTCTCTCTCTGCCTGGTTGTGTGTGCAAATTGAGTATTGTGTGATTCACAATGGATACCCATTCACCACCTAAGCAAAATGCTGATCAATAGATTGTGGGGGCTGCAGGAAAAAACAAACCCAGCACAGGTTGTCCTTTTAGAGAGTAAAGACAATGAACCTTTGGGGTGCAGATGAGCTCCCCAATGATCCCTCATTTGGGGTAGGCAGTCGGCAAGCGGGCTTGGCCTCATAAGAGAAGGGTCTCAGCTATCCTGGTTGAAAAATGTGATGAGAAGAACTTTGGGGTAGGCAGTAGCTTATTAGAGAAGAGTGCACCTTGTTAGCTAAGTTTAGGCTTTAGAATCTATGCTATGACTTTGTTTTGTGTGTACCCCTTTGTTTCCCATCTACTCACTTGTAATCATATGAGTCTCTGTTACATAAATTTCATCTTGTTTTCACTATAAACATATCTCAGTGCTGTGTGTTTAGCAGAAGCCATGTTCCAGAGTGGAACTAGTAAGCTGCGTTGTGCTGTTCTTTTGGGAACAGAGGCTCTGACAATGCTGTAAGTGTCTGATGGAGAAGGAGCTGGATGCTACAGGGGAGGCTCGGAGGACTCGGGGGTTGGAATGAGCCTGTGGCTAACCCATCAGTGAGTGAGGCCCACGGAGCTCAGAAGGGAGTGCTTGTGTTGCCTGTTGCTAGGAGAGTCAAGGTGCTGACCTTGGTAGGTACAGAGTAGACTTCTTCACACTATGGCCAGGTAGCACCAGATGCCTCACAGCAGCACCAGGACATTCCTGGAACGGCCAGGACTGCTCATATAGTTCATAGTGAGGCCGGCAGGGACAGCAGGTCCAGCATTTCATGCAGATTTTCTCAAGAGTAGATCAGCTCATCAGAGCACCTGTTTCAGGCTAGATCCTCAGTTGGCATAAAGCAGCATCTCTCTGTTGTTTTTAATGGAGCTATGCCATTTTACACTGGTGGCAGCAGTACCAGGCATTCTTATTTAGTGCCAGACTTAGAATCCATGTCTCTTCACCTCCAGCTAGCCATCCTGGTAGCTTCAGCCTAGTTGCTCCCCCCGGCCCCGCATTGCTCTTACGGCTTCTTAAGAGAACCAAAGAAGGGGTTAAAAAAGCAGAGAACAATATGTGCTGTCAGAAAGAGTTTGATCTATTGTTGCATTTGCCTGACTGTTCTTTTAACTGGGGCAGCAGGCAGGCAATCTGGCATGAAAGCAGTAGGGACTTTGGGAGAGAATGGGTGGGGGGGGGGAGAGACATCATGGAGTAAAACTAAGACAGCAAAACAGCCCAGTAAGCAATAAAAGAAAATCAAAACAGAACCTGAGAGGGTTGTGGGGTTTTTCGTTTGTTTGTTTTTGTTTTGTCTTTTTGTTTATGGTGGCGGGGGGCGGGGGGGGGAAGAGAGATTTGTTTGGTTTGGTTTTTGTGGGTGAAACAAACTTTCTCTTCTGGCTTGAATCAACCATGCCAACCCTCTTATTCAAAGATGTGAGCTGGAGTCCAGGAACTGATGCACTTCCCACCACCCCGCATTTCTCCACACCAGATTTAAATACTCTTACTCATTCCTGTGTCACATTTTATTCCATTGACTTCAATGGGATCATAGATTGACTAGTACTGCTTTGTTTAGAAGGGGAAAGGAGTTAATTCTCCCTCTGCAATTTTCTGGCTTTGTCAGATGCACATTCTTTCCCCCTATCAACCAGGCCACCTGGAACCATTTGGCTAGCAGAAAGCACTAGTACAGAATTCATAATACTGAACTACTGACTCCACCAAAAAAACCCAGTTATGTGTGCACCCATCTCCGAGGTGTAAATTCATCAGGCTCCAAGGTACATGGAATTCAAATATCTTTATCTGTGAGGTATAAACATGCCTGGGTAACAGTGCATTGCTGGGGAATGAAAGGACAGGATCTAGCTAATTTGTGACAAGGACTCTGGTACCACTGATATCCCTTTCTGATTTATTTGCTGAGTTAGGAATGCTCTAGGCATGCGCTTTGATAAGTGACTGACTGGCTCTCCTGTGCAATGCATTTTCAGCCAGGCTGGCTATCTTGTATGCCTGCAAGGAAAGAAACAGGGGCCAAGGCTTTCACCTTTGAGTGGCTAATGTGAGAGTCTTAGATGCATATCGTAGCCCCTGAATAAGAGGTGATGAAGAACGATAGCTCTCACTGAAGTGAATGGGATTTCTGAGCTTTTGACATCCCTGTTTTAAAACATTGGCCTGTGTTCAATGGCAATTTATGTGTTGATGGATGGTGCAGGAATAAAGATAATGTTGTTGTAAGTTCGGGTACGTCATCTCCAGAAACACTCTGAACTAGATCCTTCAGGGGTGTAAACCACTAAAGTCAATGGAGTTAGCCTGACTTACAACAGTGGAGGATCTGGCCCTATAGATCTACAATAGAATATCCTCTTGGCCCTCCTTTGAAGAGTGCTGACTCTCAGTGAAATCAGTGTGCACTGTGGGTATTTAGCTTTTCTAGGGAACCTTCACCATGGTTTTTCTAGGCAGGTCATGGTCTGTATGACCTGCAGGCAAATACATTTCTGCCCTCATGATCATATAATAAAAATGGGAAAGGTAGAAAAATGGAACTGAGACTCCTACCCAAGTGAAGGCTCTTTCTGCTGGAAATGAATACTGTGCAGGTTGAGAAAATACGACCAATGGGGCTGGTGCACTGCCAACCTCCAACAGCTGCTGCAAGTTCTGTCCTTTATGGTGTGGAAGGATTTGGAGAGCTTTCCTCCAAGTAGCATTGCGTGTTTCTATGTTTACCCTACTGAGATTTCCAAAATGAAAATGTGTGCCCAGGAAATGGAACAGGAAGTGTGTGTAGGGGGGAGTTAAATTAAACCACAAATGTTCTGAGAAAAGCCCATCACAGCCAAAATTCCACCTCTTTCTATACCACAAATGCGCTAAGCTCAGTCTTCCCTCTAGCCTCCTCCTATGCCAAGAAATGATTTTTGAACAAGATTTTGAAACTCCCTTGCTGTGTCCTGATATGTTTTAAGCTCCCGATTACACCTTCACAGCTGGGAAGCCAGGGCTCACTTACCAGGGTGATGCTGCTTTCAAGTACCTAGTGTGCCACCGAAATAAATGATGGATGTTTTCTCCATGTCTTCCAGGCTGGAACAAGAAATAGAGAAGCTCGAAAGTGAAGAATCCCAGATATCTGCCAAAGAGCAAATCATCTTGGAGAAACTGAAGGAGACAGAGAAATCCTTTGAGGACTTCCAAAAGGTACAGCAATAGAGCCTCAAAGAGCCATGGCGTAATACTGATTGAAAGCAGCGTAGGCGGTGTTATGTGCTTTGCACAGTGGGAGAATAGCTGTGGAGAATATAATAAGTGGACCGGGTAAGATCAAAATCTCCAGAGCTTTCAAACCCACTTATCTAGGACAGTCTGTTTTGTTACTCACCTGCCTTTCCAAAGTGAGATGGACTTCCTAAGCTTTTTTAGGATGTGCCATTGATATTTTTGGGAGAGATAGGGGTTGGGAAATCTCACCATTTCACTGGAGAGAAAGTACAGGAATCCTGCAACCACCCTTAAGGAGACAGCAGACAGATAATAAAAAATCTGGTTGGAGAGAAATGCCCCCCTCAGGCAGTCCAGAAATGCACCTGAACATCAACAGACTGTCCTGGGAGCAGCTGGGTATGTATTCTCCCCTTTGTTGGACTCACTCATCTCAGAAAAGATATACTGGCATTGGAAAAGGTTCAGAAAAGGGGAACAAAAATGATTAGGGGTTTGGAATGGGTCCCATGTGAAGAGAGATTAAAAAGACTTGGACTTTTCAGCTTAGAAAAGAGGAGACTAAGGGGGGATATGATAGAGGCCTATAAAATCATGACTGGTATGGAAAAAGTGAATAAGCAAAAGTTATTTACTTATTCCCACAATATAAGAACTAGGGGTCACCAAATGAAATTAATAGGCAGCAGGTTTAAAACAAACAAAAGGAAGTTTTTCTTCACTCAGCACACAGTCAACCTGTGGAACTCCTTGCCAGAGGATGTGGTGAAGGCTAGGACTTTAACAGAGTTCAAAAAAGAGCTAGATAGATTCATGGAGGTTAGGTCCATCAATGGCTATTAGCCAGGATGGGTAGGAATGGCATCCCTCTGTTTGTCTGGAAATGGGTGACAGGAGAGGGATCACGTGAGGATTACCTGTTGTGTTTCCTCTTTCTGGGGCACCTGGCATTGGCCACTGTCGGCAGACAGGATACTGGGCTAGATGGACCTTTGGTCTGACCCAGTATGGCTGTTCTTATGTTCACTCCTTTGTCCTGTAGCTGAGTTAGGACCCAGATCACCTTCCACACTCTAGAACTGTGGTGTCCAACACGCTAGCCAGTAGCCCCATGTGGCTATTTGGCCAGTTGAGAGTGGCTAGTTGGTTTGAACAATGTGGCTGTTTGGCCGGGTGAGCGTGGCTAGTTCACTATAGTGGCTACTGCTTCAGAATTGGTTGGACATCACGGCTGTAGAATATTGCTTCCTACCTTGCTCAGTAGGTGTTGTCATGTCATCTACACTAAGCACCGCCTTCTTCTCACCCCCTAGTTACCCTGAAGACAAGCTTCTGTTGGCACATACACACACACCCTGCCCCTCCTAGCACTGGTGTAAATAGCAGTCAGTGTAGGTGACAACACACCACATAGGTGAGGGAAGTCAGGCCTGAAGGGGGTAGGTGTGTATGTGAGCATACACTGCACAGCTTTCTACTCACCTAAGCTGTGTCTCCTCATTTACACTGCCATTTTTAGCAGCGTAGTGTCCTGCGGGTGGAGATTTTCCCACTACAGGGAAAGGCTTTGGCCGAGGGGAGGCAGCTGGGGAAGGCTGAGTCTTCCCCCGCTGCCGGAGACTTTCACTATTACATGTCACCACACCGCAGTGTGGACACCGCTTGCTTTTCACTGTGACATTCAGAGATACGTTCCCTACATGCTGCTGATAGCGTGTGGACATAGCTTTAGACCTCAGTACTCCTCTTCCTTCCTCCCCCCCCACCGCTTTGAGGGTCTCAAAGAGGCACACAGCAAACAGATGATAATTCTAGAGTAAAAACTTGGAGACTTCCCATCACATGAAGGCTTAACCGATTCCCCATATTTTTGTCTTTACAGAGCTTCTCACACCAGGATGGTGGTAAGTGCCATGTCTACAGCTTTCACTGGCAATGCGTAACAACAATTTGTTGCTAAATGTTACAGGGTGGGAATTATTGGGGGTTTATGAGGTGTTAGATGTTGTTGGGGCTTTTTTTTTGCTTTGGTTTTACTGTTGCGCCCCATACAAACAGCACTACTCCTGTACAGTAGGGCTTCGCAGTGCATTTGTGTAAAAACTCATGAGGGAACACATTCTCCTCTGTTGTCAGTGTATCCCAGAGCAACTGTGTTACCTTTAAATATAGCTGCTGGCCTTCATGTCCATCATTCCCAGAGTATTTTTCTGTAGAAGAACCTTGGGCAGCACAAAAAACTGGAGGACTCCAGAATGACATTTCTTACATATAAATTCTACAGCATCCTTGTTCTAAGATGTTAAACAGTGGGTAAAAAAGACAGCTGGAAGTGAGTCTGGTTGTAATTAGGGCAGTGGGGTTTACAGAGGCCATGCTGCTGAGGTCTGGATTGGGTTTCATTGGTGCTGAGGTAGAGACGAGACTTTTTTCTCTGCCTCTGTTCCATCCAAGCCCCGTGAGGCCAGTGTTCCCTGCCCTACCCTCTCCACTGTGTGTTTTCTGTGGGTCATTTATGCCTTTTACTTTGTTCAAATATCACCCTCCAACAGCAGTTCTCAAATTTTTTGGCCTGTGGCCCACCCTGCTCAAGGCAGACCTTTCTGCAGATCACCAGCCAACCACCCAAGATGCCAAAATGGGCGCAGGAGCGGGCTGAGGGTGGGGGGGATCTGGGTGGGAGGTAGGGTGCAGGAGTGGGCTGAAGGTCGGGGGTTTTGGCAAGAGAAGGAGTGCATGAGGAAGATAAGGGTGCAGGGTCTGGCCCCAAGGGGGATGGGAGGCCAATGGGAGCAGCAGGTAAAGCCTTCAAGTGAGTGGTTTCCTGTGCTGCCATTCCTCCAAAGGGAGCAGCTGAGTGTGGAGTCGCTTCCTTCCCCCGCAGACTGGATCCATGGTGGGGGGCCGGGGTAGGAGGTTGGAGCACAAGTGCAGGCTCCCTGCTTTGGGGGGGGTGAGCCCTAAACCTGTGGCCCACCTGCAAAAGGTCGATAGCCGGGGAGCACACTTTGAGAATCACTGTCCTAGAATTGCTTTTTCCTTCTGCCCCCTCCATCATCCTTTACTATCACCTTGACTGGAAATGACATGAGCTGAAGCACAATGAAGTTGCATCACGAACCACCATGATCCCAGCCACGCATATTTTGAGCTAGATCACACAAACGTCAGTCTTCAGACAGCATGTAAAAACACCCATTACCACGCCCCAACTGGCCTTTCTCTTTAATCATGCTCGCTTCCAGCAAGAGGCTGGGCCGCTAAGGAACCCCCTGAGATGTGTGGTGTTCCAGGCCCAGGGGCAGTGGAAATGGGGCTGTCTGGGGGGCCATGGCTCACCCACTTTTTACTGGCTGTAAGGACAAACGAGAAGGGGAGGGAGCAGCGAGGAGCCAGTGGACAGCAGGGCCTCAGGAGGATGGAGGGAGGAGAGGCAGCATGGGGGTCAGGGCCACATGCGCTTTTAGGGCGCTTCTGCTGCTCCGCTCCAGGGCATGAAGTGTTTGCCATCAGGGGTGCCTGAGAAGCAATCTCCCTCCTGTGAAAAGTTTCAGAGATTTTGGAAGTTTTCATCCTGAATTGAGAGACAGAGCCTGGTACGTCCTGTTTCAGGAGAACCTAAAGGGAATTTTTCAGCATGTTCTGTGAGCTGACTCCTTGGGGACCTGGCTGCCTGCGGTCTGCCTGGGGGCCTAGGCTGCTGAGGAGTTGGAGAGTTCATAGGAGGCAGATGCACAGGCAGACAAGCTGACAGGAAACAAGGCGAGTTTCTGTCAGGTGCCTGGTGTCAGGAATCAAGGCCAGCAGCTGAGCCCGGGGCCAGCTTGCTGCTCAGCAGCTAAACACTAATTGCCTTTCAGTCAGTCAGGTGCTTTGGGCATCAGCAGACCTGCTCTTAAAGCCAGCCCCAAGCTGCAATCTCTCCTGTGCCTGCCTTATTCCCAGCCCTACCCCTGCTCTCCTCCAGCCTTGTTCAGCTCCTGCCTCTGGCTCTGACATCGAGTACCTGACCTTGGTTCTACAGCCCCCCCTCCCAAGATAGCAGGGGGGGTTACCTTGCCCCACCATCCAGCCAGCCAGCTTGCCTGCCCCCCTGTGGCTCCTTGTGGGGAGAGGGAATGGGGGGGATGGCAGCTTCTTCTAGGGGAACTGTGCTGCCCAGTTCCCCTGGCTGCTGGGAGAGCTGTCTAGCTCCCCCAGGTGGCCAGCCTTGCCGGCCCCCCCACGGCAACTCCTTGGGGGGTTGGGGGCTGGAGCTAGGCTGCCTGGTCCTCCCCCAGCATCTCCTCATGGGGAGGGGAGGAGGCTGTACTGCACAGCCCCGGAGGTGGTCCCAAGGGGGCCACGATGGTTGGGCTAGTGGCTGGCAGGGTTGCAGCTGAGGGCCAGGGGGAAGGAGTTTGGGGCTGGCAATGTGAATAGCTTCAGCCTCAGCTGGCCACCCAGTTTCTGGTGTGGCTGCCCACCTGTGATCACTCTGCAGTGCAGCTGACCCCAGTGGTCACTCTGCAGTATGCAAAAATATAGCTGCTGGTCTTCATGTCCATCATTCCCAGAGTTTTGTCCCTAGGGTGAATGCTGCCATGACTGTGACAGGCCCTGTGCCAGCTGTACCCCTTCATCCTCCCATGCACCTGTGCAGTGTCAGCCACAATCAGACACATAGGCCATGCATTTCTAACATGGGTCCTCACCGTCCATAGCGAGGCACCTGTACACCGGGTGTTTTATAACTTGCTTTCTGCCACCAAAGTCAATGGCAGGCTCAGGTGCTCAGTGCCTTTGAAAAGTTGTCTACTTGTATTTAGGGGCCAGATTGCCACAGGTATTTAGGCACAAAGGTGCAGATAGTTTTTTACAAGCACCTAAGTGAGTTAGGCACTTAATTCCCATTAGGGATGTAAGTGACTAGTTGACTAATCAGCTAGCCGACTAGTCACTTCCCCCGCCCTTTGCTGCCTCTATCAGAGAGAGGTAGTAAAGGGTGGGGGGAGCAGGATCCGGTGCTGGGGGGAGCCAGCTTAAAAGCCAGTTCCCCCCAGCACCGTCTCCGTGGGGAGAAGGCGCAGGGGCACAGCAGGGAACTGGAGGTGCTTCTGTCTTTGAAATGTAGCAAGAGCAGAAGTGCTGTGGGGAGCCTGGGACGAGCTGGGGACTCAAACAGCCCCCCGCTGGCCCTGTGCTCCCTGCGCTTTGCTTTTTTGAAGTGTACAAGAGTCTTCCCAGGGAGGCACCTGTATACCGGAGCGCAGGGCGAGCGGGGGACTGCTTGAGTCTCCTGCTGGCCTTGCTCCCCGCAGCACTTCCACCTTTGAAATGTAGCAAGCGCCAGCAGGACTCTTGCTACATTTCAAAAGCAAAGGCACCCTTATCGACTAATCGAATAGTCAATGCAAATTACATTGACTATTGGATGAGTTGATTAATCTAAATGTAACATCCTTAGTTCCCATTGATTTCAATGGGAGTTAGGCTCTGAGGTACCAAACTGGATTTACAGAAGTATCTAGCTGCACCTTGATGTGCCTAAATGCCTTTGTAAAATGGACTCTCTGTGTCTCCGTGTAGGCAGCCCAAGTTATAAACTAATGGCCGCAGTATTGTCTTGGTTCCTCATAGCACCCCAATAGTGACGCTTCTCAAGGATCCAAAAGTGACTTCACCTCTCGTTCCAGCTCACCTGCCTCTTGAGGCTAACTTTCCTCACGAGCCGGCAAGAGGCAGGATTTCACAGTGGCTGACAGGAACTTCCAAATCAATGCAAAACTAAAACTAAGCCTTGACAATGCAAATAGACAACAAGAGCACAAATACCGCTGATGAGATATGCGCCTATTATCATCCAAACCATGTCACTTGTCTGTTATATCGCTGCCCCTTGCCCGTCCTCTGCTACTTGTCTGTACTCTAAAGGGCACAGATCAGGTCTTCCTGGCCATGATGTCATGACTGAACCATTAAGCCTCTTGTGTTCTGCTGCAGGCCCACCACATGGATGCTTGGGTGTCATTGTTTGACCACAAAGCAGCTTTTGGGAAAAAATAACCCTTTCTTTTCTTTCCGCCGTCTGAGGCAGTATGGACTGGAGGCATATTAGTAAGCCTAAACTAGAGCTGTTTTCACTAGGAAGAAACTGGTATGTAGCCAATAGGGAGCAGTCTCATGATGTAATTTTTAAATACCTTTCAAAGGAAACAGGAAGAACTGAACTGCTGCAGACCAACCCTCTTTCTGACCGTAACCGCTACCAGAGCCCTCAGAGGAAAGTGCAAGCAAACCTCTAACAGAAGATGAAGAAAAGCCCTTCTAAAGCTCAGATCTGCCTGCAGTGTCTAGCACTCACGTCCCTCATGTCAATTACTGACATTTTCAGAAGGACTTGGGGTCACAGCATTTAAAGCTAGACAGGACCATCGGATTATCTAGTCTGACCTCCTGTATGGCACGGGCTGCCAAGCCCCACACTAAAACCCACCTGCAATCAGACAGAAGCATTACAACCTGGAGGGTACAACATGATTATGAGCCACAGGCCACAAAGGCCCATGGATGGGAGGGACCTTGATTAAGTGACATATGCTCAGAGGATCCAGGCAAGTGATCCATGCCCCGTGCTGTCGTCAGAGTCGATAAACCAGAGAATAATTTGTTCTGTGCACATCCTTGTTTTTTCCGTCTGTGACACTGGTTGTTGATGGTCTCCCTTTTACTTCAAATGTTGATAGGGTCAGAAAAATGACTCGAGAACCCAGGTGGAACTTGTGGTTCTGGAAGATGGAGTGAAAGACGTTTTCATTAAAGTCCAAAACCGGTCATTTACTAAGTCACGGAGGCAAACAGACATCACTCCCACGTTGTCACTTTCCACCATGTAACTGTACTGTGACTGACTGCTAGGGGGTTTGCAAGTTGCAGTTAATAAATGAAATGATTGAGACGATGCTGCTAGCTGGGAAATGACGTATGAAGAGACAAGGAGGAGAGAGGTTAAAGGATGTGACCATGGTCCCACAGCAAGGTGGCAGCACAGATGGGATTCCATAACAACATAGTTCTTTACATCTTTAGTTTATTTTAAGAATGTAGGTCTTACCCACCCTGACAATTCCTACGGTACATTTTGGACGGTGACCAGCGCCACCTGCTTCAGAGGAAGAAATCAGAACTCCACAGTAGCAGATGTGGGATAATCTGCCTCCCAGATTAGGTCTCATCCTAGTTACAATTTGTCTTACACCCTGATGCACAGCATTTAATGGCCCTTCCATACATTACAAATATTATAAACCTAGCTAACCCTCATAGTGCCCTATCACTAGGATAATTGTTATTCCCTTTTTAAAGACGGGAAAACCAATGCTAAGAAATGAAGTGATTTGCCCAATGCCCTAGAGAGATTTCCAGTCAGAAAAGGGTTGGCAAGTCAGATGTCCTGATACCCAGTTTTCTATTCCAACTCAGTTTTCTATTCCAACCATAGTCTCCATAGTCTGGCTGAACAGCTATTTGTTGGATTTCCATTACTGCCAGAACAAATTGCTTCATATGCTGGCACATCGAAAGAGCCAGCAGTTGTGTGTGTGGAAAACAGATTTCAGAAACTAGCTGATGCAGTTTCCAAGAATAAGCACATAAAGGAACTGTACCAGCATCTGACCAAAGGCAAGAAACCTTGTAAAAGACATAGCAGCTGTTACTGTCCATTGCTCAGTGAACTGTATCTTAAATAATTGTTTCTCTCAGGCCTTATTGCAGCAAAACAAAAACACTTTCGGAAAACATTCTGCATTTCAAACAAAAAGGCCAGTTCCCGAGGCTTATGTTTGCCCACTGAGGTGTGACATAAAGCGCTTTTCCCCAGCCACAACCTTGCTTTCAGGGGCGCTTGGTACAAATCCCATCTATGTGTTTCCATGAGGAATGTGGGCGAAAGATGCTGGATTGGCAGCCTTAGATAATACCGTCCTCCATTTACACACACAACGTATACAGCATGAGCAGTGGCAGTGGAAGTTCCCTCACGCAACCAAGGTGCCTCAACCAAGAGCTGGAGGACCAACTTCTAGGCTGTTAACTCCATAGTACACTCCCAAGATGATAATTCACTGATGATACCAATGGTGGGGGAGGCTATAATGTGGACCAGCCTCAGGCATTTCTACCACCACGTCATGAATGACAAGTCCTGAGGTTCCTACCCCAGATGCAGCTTTACAGATCCGAGGGCAATTCAGTCTTCATGCCTGCCATGGGGTGGATGTGCCTGGCCTCCTTGGAGGCAGGGTGTTAGGCCTTTCAGGCCTCTTAAAACATGTTCCACCCTGTGAGTGTCTCGGTTCCTCGGACCCAGAGTCTCTCACTACACCCCTTCTCCAATACCACAGTCCGGCCTAGTGGCCGCAGTCACTACCAAATCCCCTGTTCATGGGGCAATAAGGCCTAATGGCCAGAGTCAATAGCAAACACACACACACACCCCGTTCGCAGGGCAATAAGTCCTAGTGGCCAGAGTCAATCATCATAACCATAGCGCCCCTTGGGAGTTAATGGGAGTGGGGTAAGGGGACCTGGGATCACCCTCTCCACTGGGTCCCAGCCCAGAGCCTGTCAGTGGTGAGCCTGGCCCACCACTAGCTCAGCAGGGAATCCGCCCAAAACATGCTGAAATGTCAGGGGCCTAACTTCCTGCCTTCCGCTACTTCCTACCAATCTCACAGCTGTCAGCTTCCTCTCCAGTTTCCGCTGGTCTGAGAGCTTCTCCAGCCATTCCCTGGTGACTGGCCTCTGTGCTCCAGTCTGTCCGTCGCTCTTCCTCCAGAGCTCTGGCAGTACCTCCTTCCTCTGCAGTCATGAGTCCTGACTGGGCTGCTCCACTGGCTTTATACCCCTCCTCCAGCTGGAGCATGCTTAGCAGGGCTGGGGGTGGGGCTCTCTCAGCCAGGTTGCCCTCGTTAATTCTTTCAGGCCCAGTGCAGGATTGGTACACCCCGTCACAACGCCCCTTTGTCTGCTTCATCTTTTTGCTGAGACTCCCACCATTTGGGGTGGGTTTTGTGAGCTGCACATTTGTGCACAGAGAACTAGATGAAGCAGCCACCACATGAATTCTTAATCGTGATTTCTCCCCCACCCGCGTGGGTCCACATCAGAGTTCCATGTAAGCTGTGAATGTGTGCGGCTGCTCAGGAGAAATTCCAACGCTGCCCAGCTGATTAGCAGCGCGCCCACAGCTAGGTTTTGTGTTTCTACTGGGGGTGTACATTTGCACATGCCTTGGTGCACACAAAAATTATTCTGCACATGGATGGAAAGGAATAAAGGGAATATTGGTCCACACACATTCTGCACAGACCTTCCCATCTCTTCTACACATGTACAAGCAATGGAAGAAACCAAAGCAGGCAGATTTCTCCCCCCGCCCGCTGTATTCATTGTTTTGCCAAGATTTTACACACCAGACTTAGAAGAAACAAATCTATATTTTGTAATCCCAAGAACTGTAAATTTGTGTTTTGATGGAACAGAGAATACAGAAGCTCTTATTTAGCATACAATTTGGTCAATATTAGAATTTTGCTAAAACCTATCAAGGTGGCAGAGAAATTTGCCTTACCTTACGCTTGAGCTTCTCAGAAGGATCGTCCAGTGATTAGGATGATAGCCAGGGGCTCAGTAGATCTGAGTCCATTTCCTTACTCTGCCACAGACTTCCTACCCAAGCGTGACCAAGTTACCTAATCTCACTCTGTCTCATTGCCTCATCTATAAAATGTGGATCATATCACTTTCCTAAGTCCCAGAGGTGTTATGAGTATAAATATATTAAATCCTCCTGGGGGAATTGTGTGCCAAAAACTTAAAAATGCTGCCATAAAAATTGAAAATGCTGTGCACAATATTTTAAAATTCTGCATGAATTATTTATTAAAATATAATTATGCATTTTCAATTATTTTGGTAATTTTATGTAGACGACAGTACAAATGAGGGAGAATGGAATTGGGGAACAGTGGGGGAAATAGCTAACTCCTCTCTATCTAATAGTAACATAGCTAGTATTGATCCTTTACTTCTAATTATTAATCAACAAATATATGCAGCCAGGTGCACAGTGTTACATCATAGTCAAAGAGCAAGTGAGGGCTGGGGACTTAAACTCACAATTTACGTTGATTACTGACCATCTCCAGAAAAGTCAGTAGCAAACATGGACCACATTTGGATAGGAAATTTTTTCAGTCGAAAATGTTAGATCAGTTCTAACCATAAACGTACTATAAGCATTTATAAGGCTATACAGAGCTTTACAACAAGGCTCCTTTAGACCCCTCTGGCAATGTAAAGAAGCCATAAACATTTTTACACCTGTTTTATACTCCTTGTGAATTCACCAAGAACAATGGGAACAATTCAAGTAAGCAAGTGGCTACATCCTGCTCTGCTTGAGACAGAGCCTTCACCACACCTACCTCTTCAGGAGGGCACCTGCCCTTCCATGCCAAATGTGCTGCAAGCACAGAGTATCTCTCTCTTGCTCTCTCTCACATGAATGACTGCTCAGCCCTTCCCCCCAGCAGTGATTTTACATCTCTATCAGCTGCTCTGGGTACTCAGACTGACCTGTCTGCACTGAAACGCGTGACTGCTCTTGTTTCTTTCCTATATGTCCTGATCAGAAGTCATTTTTCTGCAGGGAAACAAAGAAACCTGCACAGGTCATGAATTCTGTGTGCACGCAATGACGCAAAATTCCCCAAGGAGTAACTGAGCAAGGAATAGCTATTTAAGTACCATAGATGGACAGAACTTATCACCACAGATGGTGGAAATTTCCAGACTGTACAGAGGTTGACCATCCCGATTGGAATATATCAGGATTAAGAGTTATTATGAAATAGATTGTGCCAAACACCTTGCAGTACAAAGTGAGATTTAAAGCCAGGGGAACCCAGAAACGTTCTCTATCTGTCACATCTCAGTGTGGGGGTTTTAATGTGCAATGCCTTAGATAATTTTGAGCAGAGGCTGTGAGGGAGCAGAAGTTCTGACTGGAGGAAGCAATAAAGACATTCTCTGTCTCGGGAATCAAGCTCCGTGGGGGCCTCACACTGGTATGGATATACCTATTGTTACCTGAGGGACTAGGACTCAGTAGCTTATTGGATTTCAGGGAATCAGTGTCGTGATAAGTAGACTGAGTCAAATAGCTGTGCCTTGAAATACAGAATCGATTTAACAAACCAAAGGAAATACACCTCTTGACTGTACTTCAGTGTTGCTTCATGAGTCAAAAACTGGTCCTTCTTCTGCCTAGAACGCAAACCTCTCGAATGATTACTTTGTTTTGTATGCTTAAACCTGGAAACAAGTTCCTAGAGCAAGCGATGGACAGCTCCTTGCTCCTGATTCTGCCATTGGCTGGAAGCATGACCTTGGGCAAGTCTCGTATCCCACCTGTGTGTAGATTGGAAATCTTTAAGTATTTCCCTTAGTCTATCTCCCAGCAGTGCTGTTGTGAGGCTTAGTCAATATTTGTTGGCCACTTTCCAGTCCCATTTCAACCAGCTACTGAAGCAGGTGCCCAATTGTCAGCATCTAAGTAGTTTTATAAAATAAATGCTCACAATTAGGCTCC
This sequence comes from Rafetus swinhoei, assembly GCA_019425775.1. NCBI lineage: Eukaryota > Metazoa > Chordata > Testudines > Trionychidae > Rafetus > Rafetus swinhoei. The sequence continues at coordinate 122,582,554 of CM033427.1, read as the reverse complement.
TACTGTCTGAGGGCCAGAGAGCTTTTGATGGAATGTGGCATTGTGGAAAAGCAAGGTATTATATTTCCACCAGATGTCAAGTAAGCATAGGATCAACCAGCATGGAGACTATTTCCTTTACAGGTAAACTCCAGTTAAATACCAGCTCACCAACCTATAAAGTAGGCCAAATAACTGATAGAAAGGAGCTGGCCTCTCAGGCTATTTAAACACTCAGTTACCTCCAGAGTTTTTAAATCTCATTTTATATGAGTGTTTCTCATTAACACATCCATTAGTCCACCCATTATATGGGGTTCATTCCTTTGCTGAGGTCACTGACCTGATAAAATCCAGAAGCTCCTGGCAAATAGTTTGATGTGTGCAACTGACACAAAGTTTGAGTCATCTGGACACGTTCCCTCCTACCTCAGCTAGTCTGCAGAACACAATCACACCACAGTGACTTTGCACTTTGTTTACTTTGTCCCAGTTATCCAGCGCAAAGCTGTGATGTCTATTGTTTGGGTTGATAACTTAACACTCTGCTGTCTAAGCAATGAAGCGACTGGCGTTCATAACACCGTATCTAACTGTATTTCCTGTTCTCTGACACCAGATGCAGTAAATTACATTTACTCGCAGATCCCCGAATTCCCAACCTTCTATTCACGCCCAACAGAGCCAGTTCCTGGGAGGGACGGATCAAACCGGGTTACTGGTAAGTCTCAAGGAGCTCTGTATTCTGTCAGCCAATCCCGTAATACAAAGCTCTGTGTATGTATATACCTTCTGGGACCGATGCCCAGATATAGTTTAAATGGAAGGAAATGCTACATGATTTTTAATCTGTGAACAAGTCAAGGGCTCTTTTGAGCAGCAGCAAGCAATTTCAGACTGGGTTATTTATATTATGTACCTTGTGAGTCCTAAAAAGTAGCATTGTACACTTGGCAGATTTTTTTTAATGGAAGTTTTCGACTTGATTCTTTTTCCATCTCTGCTGATGTAAATCTATGGAATCTAGGCCATGATAATAGCACTTTTCCTGCTCCCACACAACTTCCATTGAGATGAATGAGAGACACAAACATGCGCGAGTGACCCAAAATGTGCACAAAATCTTACAGAACAGAAAGAAGTTGTTTATTTCACTGCAATGTTTAACTCTGTAAGGGGGCAGAAAAAGATGTCACCTGGCTTTGTGTTTTAGGCTGAGGTTCCAGAATTTCAGCTTCAGTTTGTTTCTAAACTGGAGCAATTTATGAACAAGATCCTAGATGTTGTTTTCTTTCATATTTTCACTGTTGTTCCAGTCTATCCATGAAATAGGCAGCTTAAGACGTCATTACCTTCCCAGAGTGGCAATAGCGAAAGATGGTACGTTCCAATTCTTTCATGCAGCAAGAAAGTGTGTAGATTGGAGGTGCTGTCCACACATGGGATGCTTCATTTTGGTTGAACTCCACTTTCCAAGGCACTCAGAAAGCATATCCCAGTGCAAAATCTGATCTACTTTCGACTCAGACTGATACGTCCCATTTGCCTGTGTGTTTCTAGCTCCACTGTGTCAAAACCATGAAAAGATTGTCTCTATCAAATGACCCAAAAGCTAGACCTAATTGTGTATTTCTTTGATAACTGGACTCCATGCACTTCTACGGTTTAAAGCACAGGGGAAGCAGCACATATACAGTCAAAGACGATTAAACAAACATGTTTTTTATTACCTGTTTAAAGATTGTGCAGAACATCTTTTTAAAAAGTAACAGACTCACTCGACCTTTTTCCAAGACCGTTTAATAAGCAGAAACATTACTCAGTAAGATGTATTCTGGTGTCTTATTCTTATGAAATACTAAATCAAGGTTACATTGGAATTAAACTTGTACAGAAAGCATACTTACATTAATGCAGGCTCATGTCTTCAAGTACTGTTGGGCTTTCAGCCCTTCACCGTCAACCAGCTTCGAACCATATTAATTAGTTGTGCATTTTGCAGTTTGATAAGCACGGCAAAGATAAAAAATTAATAATGTTGGTTTATTTTTCAACATCTTATATTCCTCGTTTCACATTTTATGTGCCAGCAGATTAACAAAAACAAAAGTTAGCAAAGTTCTCTTGTTCTGCTTTTCCCATGGGAATACGTTTCAGCAAGGGTCTGTTTCTAATTGTGAAGTATTTGCTTGTATCAATAGGATTTATTCACAGGAGTAGTTTTAGTCAAATCATTGGCACTGCTTCTGTGCATGAGAGCTAACTAATGTGAGGGTCCCAGGTGTGGCATTCTGAAATCAACCTGACTGGGAACAAAAGAATATATAACAATGACAATAAGGTGCCAAGTCAGTGCCTTAATACAACCCACACCCATTAACTTTCTAAAACAGATGAGCAGTGGGAAAACAGTGCCTTCCTTCCAACTAGTGATTTAAATGGTCATTGATGACACTCTTCTGTATGTTGTGAATTCTTTTGAAACTCTGACCCTAAATGCCTAGGAGATCATTGTACATGAAGAGAAGATGTCTGGATAAAGAGATGCATCTTGCAACTCTTTCTAAATGTGGACAAGTCGATACTCACTTGTATTTCTAGAGACCTTATTCCAAAAGGGAAGAACCTCTGGGTCCTGCAAAGTCAGCTATAGATGTCAGCACCATTCCTCCAGCCTTCCATAGGTATAACTCCCATTGATTTATTTTCTGCATTACACAATGTGAGCTCACAAACCTCAGTGACACCAGGCAGTGCAGTTAATCCCCAGATGGAGAACTGAGGCACAGAGAGAATAAGGCCCAAATCTTCAAAAGGTTCACACCTCTTGAAATGATTAGCATGTCTGAAGCAGACATACTATTTGAACAAGACAGCAACTGTTGCATCACTGAGAGCTGAAGTGTTTGCTCTCTAAGATCCTCAGTGTGCCAGAGGGGTCAGGCGACTTGCCTGATGTCAGACACCCTATTAGGGCAGAACCAGGAAGCCCCAGGACGTAGCCCAGTGGTGGGCAACCTGTGGCCTGCAAGACAGTTGTTTATATTGAGTGTCCACAGGCACCTCCCCTCACCGTTGGCAGTGGCCACAGTTCACCATTCCCAGCCAATGGGAGCTGCAGGAAGTGGTGGGCCACAAGGATGCACCCGCAGACACTCAACGTAAACTGTCTCTTGGCCAGCCAATGACTTACTCTGAAGGGCTGCAGGCTGCCCACCAATAGTCTAGCCTCTCGATGACACTTCCTCTCAGAAATTACAGCCCAAAACAAGCAAGCCCCTGGGCAGTAATATTGGGGCTCTGCTTCCCTTTTGTTTAATAGTCTCAAAGGTCTCTGGAACTTGGATTTGAGGTTCACACAGTAACTACGCAGCTAAGACATTAGAAACACTACTCTCAGAGATCCCAAAATGGGGACAACCCAAATGACAGAACCAAGCTACTTCTCACGTATTGTCGCTAAGGAGGCACACGGAGATACCAAACCCAATCCGCCAGTGAAACAGCAACAAAGAATACAAATCAGGGTTCTGTTTTAAATGCTCAGCACTGACTCCAGGCCCGCCCTGGCGGTACTTTCACACAAGTGCAGGAAACTGGCCTAGGGGCCTCTTGTTCCAGCCATTCGGTCATGACTCAAGCAGCAGCTCACGATGCCTTCCTAACACTGGGCAGATCACTGAGGGATATGGCAGGTTAAACTGGTGGCCCAGGCACTGTAACCTCAAGAGAGATTTCGGGAGCTCATAAACCCCCTCCAGTCTGCAAATGTGTGTTGCCCTGGGGAGCAAAAGTTAGGCAGTTACACTGCTCTCTTGCTTGGAGACCCAATGACAGTCAACTCCCGGCAGCATCCCTTGGCATGCCCACTAATCTAGCAAGTTCATAAGGGTGCCATGTAGACTCAGGCAGCTGTGTTTCTTCCTTGTTACTAAGCCATAGGCATTCCTATATCAGAGAGATGTCTCGCTCAGCTGCTGGGCACTGGACAGAAAGCTGAACTTGGAAGGCACCAGGGTGGTGACCTCACTCAAGGAGTCCCATGTAGCAGGAGCAAGAACTAGCAGCCCCTCCCCTACCCCTTCGACCTCAGCTCTTATCTTTGAGAGCAAAGGCATGGAGAAACCTAAGGAGAGGCTGGGAGAAAACTGACCAAGCACTGAGATGTAAATCACTACATAAGAACAACTGGGATATGAATGTCCTGCTGTATAAAGGCAGTAGGGATATAGAACACCTTCACTGTGGCTGCTCAGAATTTCACTGGCTGGATTCTCAGATGCTTGGTGCATAGCTCCAAGTGGCTTACAAGTGTTTAATGCAGGACTGGATTTACCGAGGTGTGCAGAAAGAAGTCCACTATGCACAATATTATATGTTCCCTCTGCTTATGACAGAGTTGGGCCGTAGGAACCTACACATAAGCTTGACAATATGGTGTGGGAGTAGGGAAAATTGAAACCATGCTAGGAAATATTTACATTGCCACTATTTTATATTTTACAATGTACATTTTACAATGTATATGGATTGTATTGACTATCCCTCTTAAAAGGTGCAGCACTGTTAATGGACAGAGTAACAGTTTATCTGATGGGGGAAGGGGTTGTATTTCCAATAAGCGACTATCGCCCCTAGTAAGAGAAACCTGTTGTGGTCCATTGAATTGGAATGATCATGAGATGGTGCGGTAGGTTTCACAACAGCTAGCGATAACTCCCACCATGGTAACTGCAATTATTTGTGTGTTTGTACCTTCTAAGGAGATCAAATGTTTTCATCTTCATGCAAGGAGTGCTTAGACAGACAGTTCTCATTCAGGCAAGCTGTGAGACGGTTACAAGTTGTACCCTGAAAATCAAGCTTCAGTTTGCACCATAGTCTTCTTTCAGAATGTTGGCTGGATTTATTTGTGTGTGGGTTGCCTGCCTACCCTACTGTCTGGTGATCACAATGCTCTTCTTGTTAGTGCCCCTTTCTTACCTCTTTATGCTAGGGAATGTTTTCCTTGTTAGGCTACAATTAGTTTGTATATATATTACCTTTTATCTGGTAGGGATGTGAACAGGTAACCAGTTAGCTGGTTACCCAGTAAGCATCACCGTTTCCAAGAAATGCTTACTGGTAACCAGTTAACCAGTGCCTGGGAGCCTTCCCCCCGCCTGTGGTATGCCATGGAGAAAGGGCTGCTCTAGCCCAGCCAGGCCCACCCCACGGCGAGCTAGGGCAGGCAGCCAGCAGCCCCGTATGGCCAGGAGTCTGCAGCTGGCAACCATGCAGGCTGGGGGCTGCTCTAGGCCCACCATGGAATCCCACTTTCTCGGTTAATCAGTTAAACATAACGTAACATTTAACTGGTTAACAGATTAAACAGGATTTTACATCCCTATTGCTTGGTCAAGTTTTGAAATCAAATTCACCCCTATATTGTCTCTGCTTTGAAAACAATGTTGAGGAACCTGTATGAAGGATCAACCTGGGTACTTACATGCTTTTTTTTTTTTTAAATATCTACTTTTCATTACAATCCAAACATTAAAAATACACCTACCTGCCTTAAGTTATGTACTGATCCAATGGACAGAGGGCTGACTGGGAAGCCAGGATACCTGAATTCTATTCTGAGGTCTACCTGAGGTGTGAGCTGGGCATGTCCCTTACATGGTCTGTGCCTCATCTGTGTAGCAGGGGTAACGCCAGCCCCCACGCTTTGCAGAGTGTTTTGAGAGCTACGCGTGCATGGCATATATAGGAAAAAGTATTCCAGAATAAAACAAGCTGCCAGGGACAGTTTATTCATTCCCAAATTTGCTGTGAATGGGCGGGAACCGGGAGCGGTTCAGGAGCTTTGAGTTCAATGCTTCTCGGAAGCTGAGGCAAGCACAAAGATGGCTATAGCAGACCTGCATGCTGTCCTCTCCTTTGAGCCATGAGCCCACTTAACCCAAATGCTCCTCACACTTCTAATGGACCAGAACCCCTTCTGCACAGACTGAGTTGGAAGAGTATCTCTGTTTGACAGCAGGAGTAGCTAGCACCCAGCTAGAAGTATTGTAGTGCTGTAACCAGCTCTGTGAGCAGTGTGCACCTCACTTCTAACGTAGAATGCTTGGCTCTGCAGAAATAGCTTTGTAGGCCAGGGGCACGGTAGTTTTCTCTGTCTGTTTGGCAATTAACCGTTCACTGGCTTTTTTTGTTGTAACATGCACTTCCTCTCTTGTTTTCATTCAAGCTTTGCACGCCATGGAAATTAATGTGGAGAAAGACAAACAGACCAGAGAGACCAAGATTCTCTCTGCATCACCCATTGGCCCAGAGGGGACCCATCAACGAAGATTCAAAGTCTGTGATGATGGTACCAAGGTAGTCTATGAGGTTCACTCTGGAAACACAGTGGTAGAAAATGGAGTCCACAAATTAAGCTCAAAGGATGTAGATGAACTTGTACAGAAAGCTGGACAATCAAGTGTAAGAGAAAAGACTGTGTCAGCCAGGAATGTGATAGCAGATGGAAACCTTGCCCATGTGAAGGAACAAATGCTCTTCAAAGAGGCAAAACTAGAAATGGTACATAAACCTATCAAAGGGAATTCTGGGAATCCTCAACACCAAGCAAAAATCTCTGGAGATGAAGTCCGGGAGGCCAGCATGGATCAACCCGTGACAATGATTTTTATGGGTTACCAAAACATCGATGATGAAGAGGAGACAAAAAAAGTGTTGGGCTATGATGAAACTATCAAGGCAGAACTGGTCCTCATCGATGAAGACGATGAGAAGTCCTTGCGTGAGAAGACAGTGACTGATGTATCCACCATGGATGGAAATGCAGCCGAACTGGTCTCTGGAAGGCCTATGTCTGACACAACAGAGCCCTCCTCGCCGGAGGGGAAGGAAGAAAGTCTGCCCATGGAGCCAGTCCCAGGTACAGAAAAGAAAAAGCGCTGTCAATGCTGTATTATCATGTGACCACTTCTTCCTCCCTGTTCTGAGAAACACCTGCTCCATCACTTACTTTGACCTCATGGTACTTCTACCTGCAATACTGTGAACTGGAAGTGAATGCCTATTGCCTTGCTGATGGGTTGCTTTGATTTCTAGTTCTTCAGGAAGATTCACACACGAATATGATTTTCTCACCAAACATGTTGATTTTTTTCTCCAGTTTTTAGAGTAAGAGAAAACGGGGATGTGAACAAATGCTTTCATATTTATTTGATTTTATATAAAAATATATATATAAAGAAAACACTTTTTATATTTTACTTTAAGAATCTGGCAGTTATGATCATATTCCCAGTGTTTTGTGGGAGTTTGAATTTCACAGTAGCCAGGTATGAGAGCCTTAAAAGAATCATGTTTTAACACTGTTTTATAGATTTTTTGGATGGAGGGAAAATAGATGATTTTATCATTTTAATTTGCTAAAACCCAGACACACCTGTCTCCAAATGTTTGCATAATTTTGTTTTATATTAACTTTGGAGTTCCTTTTGTGGCATCAAAAAAATGCCATAGGCTATTTCTGCTTATTGGTAAAACCAAAAGTGGACCTTAATTATTCTTTCTATCAAATCACAAATGATGATTTTGCCTTACATAAATCTTCCAGATTACAGTATTGTGCATCTACTTCATCTCTTTAAATTACAGTGGAAATTACCTTGACATCAAAAATATCCAGCTGTCATCACAAGTGAACTGTAGTTACTGGTTTAATTACTTGCCTTTCAGTAACTCTGCCTATGTTTATTGATGAGATTTTTCTGCTGAGCACCGGCATATGAGAGATACTAGTTTTCTGTTTCCTTCAGACATGAAGCATTTTACTGTCTGATCTTGCTCCCAGTGAAGTGAGTGGCAAAACACCCACTGACCTGAATGGGAGAAGGTGCAGGTTTTCACTGTGCCCTTCCTGTCAAAGAAGCATTTCTTGATACTTGTACTCAAGATAAACCTATACACTTCCAAACCTAGCACCTGACCCTCCCATCCATACTCAGGCAAAGCTTCCATGGAAACACATTGGAGTGTTACTTGAGTAGATATTTCAGAAGGCAGGATTATGTTGATTACGCCAAGATTTCCAAAAGTGACTAGTGCTTTTGGATGCCTCATTTTTTTGGGAGGGGGGAGGGAGTAGTCCGCTTAATTTGAGGCACCTTGGATCAGCTTGATTTTCAAAAAAATTTCCCTTGCCCTCTGAAAATTCAAGCATCTCAAATAGAAAATCCCAAATGCTGAAGCATCCAGAATCTCTAATTGGTTCTCAAAGTCTTGGCTTTTCGATTCTACTGCTGTATCTATAGTGGAGAAATCCACTTTTTCATGGCAAAACTATGGCCCTGGTTCAAACCTTAGTTACACTGGTTTTACACCAGTGTAACTTCATTGACTTCAGGGGCACTAGCCCAGTACAAGCGAGATCAAAAGCAGCACCTATAATTTTTGGCGGTAAAATATTTTCACTCTTGATAATTATGTCACCAGACATCCCCCCACAAAAAAAGAAGGGAAAAAAAAGGAAGAAAAGGGAAAAAGGAAAAACAAACACACACAAAAACCAACTTTTTTCTGAGCTGTGGTGGCTTCTATGATGTTTCTACTCTTTCTTGGATGGTGTTTTTACTGCATTAACATCTGATTAAACAGTTCTTGCTCTGAACTCTTTTCTTTCTGTGCCAGTAAGACGCACTTGTTTGTGGTAACTATTTTATGAGACATATTAAAAAAAAGGAAAAGAAAGGAAAAGGAAAAAGGGACTTCTTATGCTAGACCAGTTAGCCATTAATGGCAATCCTCTTATGTAACCTTTCACGGTTATCCTGTCAACCCTTAGTGAAAGGTAAATGAAGACTAGAAAAAGACAGCCACCAATGCATGGCTCCTGCTGAAATCAGACTAGCTGACACATTCACTGCTGGTATTGAGAATATACCGCAGGCCTGATGTAAAGTTCATTGGACTCCCATTGAGCGTACACATCACAACCTAATTGAATTGTTGGAATTCTGCAAAGTATTACTCTAGATTTCCAACATTTTTATCAGGAAAAAAAAGTTGTGGGCTGATCCCATGCTTGCATGCTTGCTAACCTTTCCGTCCCGTGACCCTTGTGTAGCCTCGTTTTTTAGAGTTGCTGATACCTCTCAAGCCTCACCCAGACTAGGGATGTAATAGTGTAGTCAATTAACCGATTAACCAATAAGCAAAAGCTTATAGGTTAATGCTATAGACTACACATAGTTCCCTCACCTGTCCCTTGCCAGTACATTTTTTTAGCAGGCTGGCCAGCAGCCCAGCTCAGTCCTGGCTTGTGACAGGTCTGGGACCTACCCCTGCTGCGTCTCTGCATTTAGAGGCCTGGCTCAGTTCCAGCTTGCACTGGGTGTGGGAACTCAGAGCCCCCTCTAGACAGGGGCTGCTGTCACCCCTCGCCGCTGCCTCCTTATCAGAGGCAGCAGAACTGGGCAACAGACAGCCGGTCTGCTGGCTTGTAAACTGGCTCCCCTTGCGGACCAGCTCCCGCCTGGCACCCCAGACTGCTGCCTCGGATACAGAGACAGCAGCGCAGAGTGGCAGGGGGCTCCTCGAGAATGGGGCCAGAGTGCACTGGCTGCCGGAGAATAGTCAAGTAACCAATAAGAATTCATGCAGTTACTTGACTGTTCAATTAACCGATATTTAACATCCCTAACTCGGACTCATCTAGGCTGTCCTTATACCTTCCTGTAGGCACCTTTAGTCACATGCTCCCTTATTACATGCTCCTCCTGTGCCCACTACCCTTGAAAGTCCAGACACACTGGGACATGCATGTTCCCAAGGATTAGGGCACTGTTATAATCACAAGGTCAGTGGGAGCTACAGGTTACGTTGGAAAGAAAGAAGTGAGTCTTTATTGGTTAGAAATAGAGCACAAGCCTTAGACTTTTATTTCTCATACTGCCAAAAAGCTAGTATTCGATTTTGCAACTAATATTTCATGTCCCTAACGGCCAGTGTGTTGCATTCATTCATGTGGACATCATGGTTAATGGGACAATGTTAAAGTAGAAAAAAAATGTTCCCCTAAACTCACAGGCCCAGGTCTCCAGCTATATTACCATAGCTGGCCCTAATATTTTTAGTTCTTAGCATTGTCTGGATGTTAGATTTTTTTCATTTTAACCGCCTTTCATTAAATTGCAGCCTCTATTGAGACTCCAAACCCATTAACATAGGCTAATGAATGTAAACAGGGTTTCCATGGCTTCTTTGCACTTCAGAGTAGGTTAATTTTCCTCCACCCCTAGACATTCGATAGCCTGTGGGAATATGTGCACAATCAGACACAAAGGAAAGGGTCCACTTTATTAAAGAAGCAGAGATAAATTTCACGTTGAGACTTCATAAGGATCAGGATGGGAGTTTTCTGATTTGTTCTAAATAAGCTCCCTGTCTCTGATTAACTTAAAAAGCTGAAAATATGCTCATTTGCAATTTCAGCATGAAAAGATATTTACAAAGAAACAAACAGAAATGATTCTGTGACAGCATTTTTGCCACAATAAACTGTTCGCCTTAACTTTTGTAAGAAAAACAAAAACAAAAATACCAACTTTTCAGTGTATCTTTTCCTAGACTGAAAAAAAAAGACAAAACAAACAAACAAGCAAATAGCCTGTGAAACTCTTTTATATTTTGTATTTTCTAAGTTTCTACAGATTTACTTTTCATGCCATGTCCAGTTTTCATCAAGGGACTATTGTCTGGCAAATCACTGCAACTGTTTTTTAAAAATGAAGAAAAAAATGCAAAAGTCATGAAACACATTATTCTTAGTGGCCAGGCTATCCTTTTTAATTATAAGAACATCAGTACAGAAAGGAAAGAATTACAGGGTTGTTTTCTTTTTTTATTCCCGTGGCTGATGTACTGTATGCTACATGTTTACAGAATTCTTCTGGTCTGCCTTTGTGATGTTATCTAAATGAATGACAAAAGAGGCATGATGTGCCATTTTACAGTTTGCCTTAGAACTCTTTAATTTTTCTTCTTCATGTTGTTTTTTCCCCATTACAGGCTGTATTCCAAAGCTGTATAAAACACAACATTATCTTTCAATCCCTGTGGTGATATTAGAGTGTACAAGCCCTTCTCAATTAAGCGACTGAAGCTCAGTCCATAATGGTGCAATATAAGGTCCCAATCCTGAAAACACATAGGCATATGCTTAACTTTTCTTTGAGGACTCCCATTTTAATCAATGGAACTCCTTGCAGTAGTAAAATTACTCATGTGCATAAGTGTTTTCAGGATCAGGGCCTAAAAGATTAACACAGGGTGGAGTTTGGGCATTATTTATGTACTCACTCCAGTTTTATGCACTGGAGTACAACCCATTGGAAATGTGATCCTGAGATGTGTTGAGTGGTGCAACTCCAATTGACAAAAAATGGTGCTTACCATCGCTTAGGATCAGATCCTGATTCAATAGCACTATATGGCTTTGTGGTCACTGCACTTGTAATGTTGAACTAACACTGAAATTTTACTGAAGACTCTTCTGACAGTTTCTCCCCATTCTAGACCAAGTTAGCCAACACAGAGGGTATCTCAATACTAAAAAGAAAAATAAACTGAGCAAGTGACTTAGTGGGAGCACAATGGTGCTTCCAAAAAGAAGGGTTCTTAATTAGGAGTGCAGTGCCTCTTGGCTGAGTCTAATGTTGAAGTTGCATACTCTGAAAATAAGAGATAATAGAATAGAAAATTTAGTATTCACATTTGTGCATTTTTAAGGAATAATATTTTTATAAGGAAATACGGATCCTGAATAGGGTTTGAATTTCAGAACACAAGCATACCCATCACACTGAGTCTCTTAAAAAATTTTCATACTCTGATGATAACGCCCAAGTTCATGGGATCTTTTGTAGACGGAATCTCACCCTTAGACCTGAAAGCAGGTCCGCAGTTCTTTTTAGAGGGCATGTCTACACTGGAGAGTCGTTTCGAAATAATTCCCCTTATTTTGAAATAACAAGGCGAGCATCCACACTACCAAGCCTGTTATTTTGAAATAACGGGCTTGTTATTTCAAAATAATAACTCCTGCTTGTGAAGAGGAATAAGCTTATTTCGAAATAGTTATTTCGGGAGTTATTATTTCAAAATAACTTATTTTGAAATAACCTGGTAGTATAGACATAGCCGTAGAGAAATGTTGGGTAGACTCTAGTAGACATTATGGGACTGGTATAAATCCAATTGAGGGCACGTCTACACAGCAGGGCTAAAGTTGAATTAAGCTACACAACTTCAGCTACATCAATTGCATAGCTTAAGTTGAAATAGCTTAACTCGGCTTTTGGTGCTGTCTACACAGCAGGAAGTCAAAGGAAGAACACTCTTCCTTTGACTTCCCTTACTCTTTGTGAAATGAGGGTTACCATGAATCAGAGTAAGAAGTCCTCCAGCTCGCCATTATTTTGAAATAATGGCTTGTAGTGTAATGTCAGTTATTTCAAAATAACACTGCTGTGTAGAAATGCCCTTAGTCAATAAAGTTATACTATAGACAAATTTGCCACAATGTCTTGACAACTAGATTAAAGAGTTTTAAGAGGTGTTTTACAACCTCAAATTTTATTTCTAGTGAGCCCTCAAAGAAGTTAATAACTACCTGTTAATTAAAGAGTGAGAGAGGAATGATGGAAAAAAGGGCAAAAATGATGTGATTTTTTTTCAATTTTTCCCCTATTTTACCAAATTTGATATTTGCCCAGTGTCAAAAACTTGAAAAATATTGACCAGGAAAAGTGGAGGTCGGGGAATAATTTAAAAAAAATTGATGATTTTTCCGATTTGATTTTTGAATGTTGAATTTTCAAAAGTCAATCAATTTTGACCATCTGTCTCTCTCTAGCGACAAATCCAGGTGTTGCTCAGATTATGCTGAGTCCGATATTTTGCTATCATTAGTAACTTTTTGCTCTGAGTTAGGATTACTGTGGAGTCTCCCGGAATTAAAAATTAACCTTTCATTAAAGATTATGTCATATGATGAAACCTCCAGGAAAATGTATAACCAAAATTGGCAACCTTACACTGAGTTTCAATGATAGATCACTAGCAATGGAAGCCTATAAAAGACACAGTGTTTTACTTTAATTTTGTACGTAAACCAGAAAGCTGTCTTCTATGAATGCTCTAACCAAGAGGTGGGGAACCTTTTTTCGGTCAGGAGCCATTGACCCACAGAAAAATTAATCGGAGGCCACACACAAGTAAAAAGCAAAACAAACAAAAAAAGGAAAAAAACCCCACTTCACTCACCCTGCTCCTAAGCAAGAAGCAAAAAAACCGTCACTCACACTCAACGTCAGGGCTTGCTCTGTTCTGGCCAGCCAGCTCTCAAAGCCCTGCAGGGGTAGCTGATGCTCAGGGTTTCATTCCCCACTCCTGCTATAAACTATAAACTTTAAACTATGAATGGATTATGATTTAAACCGAAAAGAGTGTAAATCCATCATATAATGTAAACACATGATATAATATTCAGCCTGTACATATTGAGAGGAATGCATGAAGTCTATCCCACTTGTAGTTAAAAGGACAGATAAAAATGCTGAACAAACAAGTTTTCAGATTGACTCTGTTTTCATACCCCACACACACACACCAAGCTTACCACTGCGCTCCCTAATTTTGGTCTTTTCTGGAAAAGAACCTTTTGCCAGTATACACATTTGGTTCAAAAAGCCCTCCAGATCAGCCACTTTCCTGCTATGCCAGCCTCACTCAGAGAGGCCCTGTCTATCAGGAACGGGCGGCCTTCCTGGCATGTGAGATTTTAGACTTTCCTAAATCTGTTCTTGGGTTTGCACGATAATGTTTTATTTGTAAATCTGCTTTTCCTGCTACTTAACCCCCACATTTTTCTCAAAGGATTCTTGATATTTTTTTTAAGATCTTGTCTACATGAGAAAGTCAACCAGTTTAACTAAATCCATTTAAAAATTGACCTAAACCAGTACAAACCCCAATTTGCAATGTGCTAATGCCAATTTAATCTTTACTGGTCAATTAGTGTGTCTGCACAACAGGGCTTAACTCGAAATAAGCAATGCAAATTGAGCTCTGTCAATTGCATAGCTTGTTTCAAAATTGGGAGCATCTGCACAGCACTGATTTCAAAATAGAGCACTCTTCCTCCAACTTCTCTTACTCCTCGTACAATGAGGACTACAGGAGTCAGAGAAAGAAGTCCTCCAGCTTGACAGTATTTCAACATTATTTCAAAATAACTGCCTGTCTAGATGCGGACTAAGTTATTCCGAAATAACACTAGTTATACCCTTACTGACTTGGGCCCCGACCTAAAGACTTGCCCACAGGCATAATGAGCAGTCAAAGTTAGTCCAATAGGACTCCTCACATGAATAAAATGTAAAGCATTTGCATAAATGTTTGCAGGATTGGGCCCTTAAGCTATACAGCAAGAGTCTAGAGCTGGTGTTTGCACTAAATTGACATACCTACCTTTCTCATAGAGCTAGAAGGGACCTTGAAAGGTCATCAAGTCCACTCCCCTGCCTTTACAGCAGGACTAAGTACCATCCCTGACAGATTTGCCCTAGATCCCTAAATGGCCCCTTCAGCTATTAAACTCACAACCCTGGGTTTAGCAGGTCAATGCTCAAACCACTCAGCTATCCCTCCCCCTTTACTAAGGGAATGAAACTGGCTCACATTTCTAGTACGGACCAGGCCTCAGCTAAGATATTCTTCTAGCTGACAGTAAGTCTGTACCATGTATCAGAGTTAAAAGAACTTCTTTTTCTCCTGCGCTCAGCTCAGAAAGCTAGGCTGTCATACATTGGTGGCCTATAATATATACACTGAAGCATTGTATAAAATATTGAGAGAAAGAGAGAGAGAGATTTAGTTGGGGATTTTCCATTAGACTAATCCCCCTCACCATCTCTGCTCTTTTTCTCCCACTCTCTGCTGGCCACTCTCCTCCGTTGTTCTTGCACTTCCCCTCTCTGATTTCTTTTTTCACAGTCTACCCTAAGCAGAATGAGAACCTAATAAGTTAAGAGTTGAAAATTCAACCCCCATGCTCTTCATGTGGGTCCTAAATAAGACAAATTCAACATCACCTGAAACTACGTCTACATCACAGACCATACAGCGGCACAGCTGCAGTTACACCGCTGCAAGCCCTCCCGTGTAGCCGCTCTGTGCCGACAGGAGAGGTTAAGCCACCTGCAAGGAGCAGCAGGAGCTATGGTGGCGGGAGACACAGTGCTGTTCACACGGCAATTTTGTAGATGAATCTTATGTCAGACAAGAGAGAGTTTTCACACACACATACACACACACACACACACACCCTGACCAACAAAGGTTTTACTGACAAGCGTGCTAATGTAGGCAAAGCCTTAAATGCCACTGGACAAGTTCTGCCCTCAGCTGCACACATACAATCCCATGGACATCCATGGGGTTGCAAGTATGTGCAGGGGACACCATTAAAATCTTTCCATTTCCCCCCATTCTTATGTCATAAATATCCTGGTACAAAATGAGACCCTGGTGTATTGAATGTCACTATATTAATGCCACCCACTGTACATGAGAAAAGAATCTGTCCCCGGGCTGTTCTTTGGAAAGTCGTCCAGTTATTGTCAAAGGAAGGAACAAAAGCAGAACGTAACATCCATCACTGACTGATCCAATTTGTGAAAGGCTCTGCCCCCAAAAAAGAACTAGATAAATTCATGGAGGATAGGTCCATCAATGGCAATTAGCCAGGATGGGGAGGGATGGTGTCCCTAGCCTCTGTTTGTCAGAGGCTGGAAATGGGTGATAGGAGACGGATCACGTGACGATTCCCTGTTCTGTTCACTCCCTCTGGGGCACCTGGCATTGGTCACTGTCGGCAGACAGGACACTGGGCTGGATGGGCCTTTGGTCTGACCCAGTCCGGCCGTTCTTCTGTTCCCAAGGTTCTAATAAGCATCAGTGTTCTGAACGATTACCCCACCAGTCAGAGTCAGGCAGCTATGAAGGTCTGTGCAACCATCTAAAGCCCCAATTCAGCAAAGTGCTTAAGACTTAAGCACATGCTTAAAATAAAACACATGCTCAAGCTCAGTGCTGAATAGGGATAAAGTTCAGCACCTACTTAAATCTCAAGTGCTCTTCTAAATCAGGGCTTTAATTTTGGCCCGTACTTTATAATTAAGGATCTAGGCACTGCTTAGGGGCAGCTGCAGGACACTAGTCCCTTTAAAAGCTTTTTTACTTTTCAGTGACAGCTCTGCCCGTGCACTAAGGGCAGAGAAGCAACGCCCGGTCAGAACAAGGACAAAACCACATTTCCTGCTTCTTCTCCCACTTGGGGAATGAATAAATAATTATTTTAGGGGTCCAAGAAAATGTTGTGTACAATGCAGCTTTTATGGTGAATGTAGGTTGTGGATGAGCCTTTTATTTTCCCAAAGCTTTAGTCGCCCACTTTCTTTGTGAGCAAATGTAAATAAAATCCCATTTGGTTGGGGGAAAAACTGTTGTGCTAACACTGGATTAGAATTGCTGGGATAGCTGCTGTACTTTGTAACCTGAAGTGTACTTTTTTGACTGTTATGTTTTCTTCAGATTAAAAAAAAAAAAACCAAGAACAAAAAATAAACCAAGAACACTGCCAGCAACAGCCAGGCTGTAAGGGTGGCTTCTCTCTTTTTTCTCTGTACAGTACTACTAGTAAATAAATCTGCCTTTCCACTGCGCCTACTCCTGTGTCTTTGTGCTGTGTTTCTCCCTAACGCCTACTCTTCAAGATGCTCTGTGATCTCCAGAACATACTCCAGCGGAGCAGCCTTGCTCACTAAAAGAATTAAAGTACTAACCCCACACCGGGTTTTTTTTTCTCCCTTCTGTGCATAACTGCTGCTCCTGCTGCTTCTCTTTGATGCTTCACCACATAATTAACTCATCATGTTTGTTGCTGTGTCATTTTTCTTTCCCCTTTTCTTTCTCACAAGATACTTTGCCTGACACTCCATAGTCCCTATTGGCTGTAAGATCATGTAGCATTTTCCTCTATGCCCTAGTCTACACTGGGGAGTTATTTTAAAATAACCCCCCTTATTTCGAAATAATAAGCAGAGTGTCCACACTACCAAGCCCGTTATTTCGAAATAAAGGGCTGTTATTTTGAAATCTGAATTCCTGCTTTCCTTGGGGAATAAGCTTATTTCTAAATGCTTATTTTGGGAGTTATTTTGAATTTAGTTATTTCGAAATCATTTCCTAGTATACACATGCCCTATTTATGGAAGATAAAGGCTTGATTTTAATCAGCAAACCAACGTTGCACCAAGTTTAGGGTGAAGGGAGTCCCCAGTGTATGGGCACTGGGAATGGGCTTGGAAAATTATATTTGTGTCACTCCAAAGGAAAGGAAAGTTTTCTGTGAACTTGGTGGAAAGAATTGTTTCCAAATGAAAAGGAGAGGAAAAAAGCTTCCCTGTTTAAAAATGCTAAATGCTCTCTCTCTCCGTTGTTGTAAGAAATGCTTCATATCCGAATTCATCAAACACACAGAGACATTAGTCTGGATCTTTGGAGACCCAGGGTCAAATCTCCTCTCCACCTCAGAATTCCTCTCTGGCTTTGGGCAAGTCAGGTAGCTTCTCTGGACCAGATCTTCCTGATCTGCAAATGAGGATAATAATACTGACTTGCTACATTAAAGATTGCGAGGCACTGAAATATAACAGTGCCGGGCACACTACAAGTGCCTACGATAACTAGAAAACCACGTGTAACAAAACAATGCCAGTAAACAGGATCTGAGACTTCGAACTCCTCCCTAGAGAGAGTCCCTTAGCAATGGGTCCGTTTTCTCTTCCCATGAGCAACATTACACAAAAACATGGATTATTAAAAATGAACTCAGCTGCTTGCAGCAATTGCACGTTTGATGAAGAGAGCCTATTTGGCCAAAGAAGGGGGTTTCCATTCAGGAATTGTTTGCATTCATCTCCCTAGGGAATCCATAATGGGCCAGATCCTCAGATGGGGTAAATTGGTGCAGCTCCATTACCTGCAATGGAGCTATTCTGAGTTACACCAGCTCAGGGTCCAGCCAGATGCCTATAATTCTAATGGTATCACATAACTGCTATTACCTTCTTGCAATTGAAATAAAAATACCTGCATTACCTTAAGTTTCCTGTAGATTTAGATCAAATCAACTATGCCCACTGTGAAACTGGCGCTGCAGCATTTTTCTCACTGGAGAAGCTGACAGGGTCATAATCAATTCATCAGTGAAACAGAGCAAATATTTCCTTCTAGTGACGAATTGCTGCAATTTTTTTTTTTTTTTTTTTTGGATTACTCTTAATTTCCAGGCAAATGGTGAACAGCAAAGTGATGCTACAGTCAAATACCAAATGCATTAACCATGCCACCTGTGTAGAAATGTGTTGTAAGACACACACACCTGGAAATATACAGTTATTGCTATTTCACTCTACACCTCTATTACAAAAGCTGCTTTTTATCACCTGTGGGACATTAGTGGACCAGGAGAAGTAACCCAGATCTGTTTCCATTTACAACAAACTGAACAGAAATCATTCAGTGTAGTATTACAATGTAGTATTACAGTGTAGTATTACAATGTTTCAAGTCTCCTAAAGTCTCATAAACGATCTAGAGAAAAGGGTAAGCAGTGAGGTGGCAAAGTTTGCGGACAAAACTAAACTGTTCAAGATAGTCAAGACCAAAGCAAACTGTGAAGAACTCCAGAAAGATCTCACCAAACTGAGTGATTGGGCAACAAAATGGCAAATGAAATTTAATGTGGATAAGTGTAAAGTAATACACATTGGAAAAAATAACCCCAACTATACATACAATATGATGGGGGCTAATTTAGCTACAACTAATCAGGAAAGAGATCTTGGAGTTATGGTGGATAGTTCTCTGAAAACGTCCACGCAGTGTGTAGCAGCAGTGAAAAAAGCTAATAGGATGCTAGGAATTATTTAAAAAGGGGTAGAAAATAATACAAAGAATATTTTACTGACCCTATATAAAACTATAGTACGCCCACATCTTGAATACTGCGTATAGATGTGGTCACCTCACCTCAAAAAATATATTTTGGCAGTAGAAAAGGTTCAGAAAAGAGCAACTAAAATGATTAGGGGTTTGGAACGGGTCCCATATGAGGAGAGGCTAAAGAGACTGGGACTTTTCAGTTTAGAAAAGAGGAGACTGAGGGGGAATATGATAGAGGTATATAAAATCATGAGTGGTATGGAGAGGGTGAATTAAGAAAAGTTATTTACTTGTTCCCATAATATAAGAACTAGAAGACACCAAATGAAATTAATGGGTAGCAGGTTTAAAACTAATAAAAGAAAGTTCTTCTTCACATAGTGCACAGTCAACCTGTGGAACTCCTTGCCAGAAGAGGCTGTGAAGGCTAGGACTATAACAGCGTGTTTAAACGAGCTAGATAAATTCATGGAGGTTAGGTCCATAAAAGGCTATAAGCCAGGGGGTAAGGAACGGTGCCCATGGCCTCTGTTTGTCAAAGGCTGGAGAAGGATGGCAGGAGACAATTTGCTTGATCATTGTCTTCGGTCCACCCCCTCTGGGGCACCTGGCACTGGCCACTGTCGGCAGACAGGATACTGGGCTAGATGGACCTTTGGTCTGACCCAGTATGACCATTCTTATGTTCTTATGTTCTCAGCAACTGGACTCATTTAATTATAGGGGAATCACAGCTCACCTTTGAAGCAAAGACAAATTTTTCTAGCTCTCAAGGTTGCGGGGGAAACCTGGAAAACGTGAATTCTGTGTTTGTAAGACTCTTGGGGCTTTTTGTTCTGTTTTTACAGTTCCTAGCACAATGGGACCTGGTATATGCCTGGAGCTGCTAGGTGCTACCACAATCCAAATGATAAATAATAATAACATAAAAGCCAGAAGGCAAAGTAAAGGAACTTCACGGTTTATTTATTTAAAAATCTCATTATTTTCTAAGCCTGACTTGTGGTGATGGAGGACCTGAGGGATTTTTGAACATGGTGTTGGCAATCCTGGAATTGCATCTTGCTAGGACTCCCATGTGGCTAGACACAATCCAAATATGTATGCAAACACAGAACCTGCCACAAAAAGGGTGTAGCTCTCATGCTTGCATGTGCTTGATTGTTCTATCCTGGATAGGGCTGCTATAGGGAAAGAAATTCAGTTTCTGTGAGTGTTGCCTTCTTTTTAAATAGTCTTTCCTTACTGAGCATTTGAAATATGTGACATTTATAATTAAAGAACACAAGGAAAATCAAAGCTCTTATCCAAAGTCAACAGGCACTTGGGTGGTGGGTGAAGGTAGGGCTGGGGGAGGCAAGTCTCGAGCCCCAGCCCAGCCCCACTCCTTCTGCCAAAGCCCCGCCTCCCATGGGAGCCAAGCCACCTACCTCCCTGCCCCACCCTACACCATGGGGAGGCAGGGCAGTGTGCTCCTCGCTCCTCCCTCCTCCCAGCACGGGAAGGGCAAGTGCGCGGCCCCAGACTCCTCAGCCCCACAGCATGGGGGCATTTTGGCCTACAGTAGGCATTTTGGTAGCGGAGTGTGGGTGGGGCCAGGCTGGCGAAGTGTGGGCAGAGCCTAGTATACCCGCTGTCCATGAACAGGCGCTTCATAGAGTATAAGGCCAGAAAGAATCATTATCAGATCATGACCTTAAAGTCCCAACGGTTCTGCTGCCAGAGCTTTCAACCTGGTTCTCTGAGGCCATAAGCAGGAATCACACCACCAGCCTGCCTACTTAAAGATAAGCACCGGTGAGTTTGCAGGACCAAGGCTTCATACCCTGTGCGACACCCTCTCCCCCTTGCACTCAGTGTGGAAAGTATGAAAGGGCAAATTTTGCCCCAGAACATAATAAAAAACTGATCAGAGAGAAAATTAGTATTCAAATGAGCCTGGCAACATTCTACTTGCTCAGAGCGAGTAATGGATTGTTGGCGGATAAGTGAAGTAGGATGCTCTTGTGATCAGCCGTAGATAGCCAGCCTTAGCAATGTGGTAGACAGGAGTATGGAGACACACTGTAAAGCAGTGGTCACCAACCAGTAGATTGGGATCTACTGGTAGATCTTGGAGCCTCTGGCAGGTGATCCTGACTGGTTTGGCTGGGAAGCTACCAAGTGCTGGAACTCCAGTTGCCTCTCCACCCAGTGTCATGCTGCTCCTGCCCTCTACCTTGGAGTTGTCCCCCTGGGAGCCTCCTGCTTGCTGTGCAGGGTGTGTGAGGGAGAAGAGGGGGAGTGCTGATGTCAGGGTGTCCCCCTGTCCCCACTCCTGTACCCTATCACCACCCAGAGAGAAGGGGATGGAGGGAGCTTGGCAATGTAAATCTCTGTCACTCTCACACGCTGTGTGTGCGTGTCTGTCACATTCTCAAACACACACTGTCCTTCACTCTCATATCCCAACCCAACACACATGTGGGTGGTGGTTGTTACTTCTTTAACTGCTTGCAAAGCGGGTTATTTTGGCGTGTTTGACTGGTCTGTGCATTTCATAATTTTCATTTTTCTCTTACGCTTAAATTGAATTCTTTGAGTAGTGAGTTCTAAAATGCCTATCCTGTCGTGGCTGGAGTAATTATCCCTGTGATAATTGCTGCTCCTGGAAGAGGCTGGCATGTCCCTGTAGCCCCTGAGAGAGGCAGAGCAGGGGGTCTCCACATGCTGTCCTTGCTTGCAGTCACCACTCCTGCAGCTCCCAGTGATCAGTAGTGGGGAACCATGGCCAGTAGAAGCTGTGGGTTCAATGCCTGTAGATGAGGGGCAGCACATGGCACCATGGAGCCGTTGTTATACATACCAGCTGCTTTCAGGAGTGGTGCAGGGCCAGGGCAGGAGTAAGCCTGCCTTAACCCCACTGATCCACCCAGAAGCCATCTCAGTTGCCCAGTGCCCTGCCAGAGCCTGCTTCCCGAACCCCAGTCCCAGCCCTGAACCTCCTCCTAAACCCAACCTCCTGCCTCAGACGTGAGTCCCCCTGCACCCAAACTCCTTCCCAGAGCTTGTACCCTGAAACCCCTCCTGGACCTGAATCCCCCACCCTGAGCTAAGCCTGGAGCCCCTCCCACACTCCAAACCCCTTAGCCCAAGAGCACAGCCTACACTCCAACCCCTGTCCCAGCCTGGTGAAAGTGAGTGAGGATGGGGGAGAAAGGGAGGGTGGAGTGAGCAGGATGAGGCCTCAGAGAAAGGGTGGAGCAGGGGCAGGGGCAGGGCCTCAACAAAGGGGTGGGAAGGAAGGGTGGGGGACAGGGTTGCCAGATGGTTTCAACAAAAATACCGGACACATTTGACATTCCATCACCATCTACATTCCATCTTAGTTAGAAAATACCGGACATTTCTATTTTCTCATTTCTATTTTCTCAATTTGTTTCCCGAACAGAAAGCTCAAATACTGGTCTGTCTGGTTCAAAACCGGACACTTGGCAACCCTAGGGGGCAAAGGAATTTGGGTTTGAAGTAGATCTTACATTGCACTTAAATTGAAAAGGTTGGAGACCACTGCTATAGAGAAAGACCCAGCCTGACTCTGGTAGAGTGTCCTGGGGGAGTGGCTGAGCAGCTGGGCTGCATTTGGGAGGCAGGCCTTTAAAAGGAAGTGTTTGGGGGCAGGTGAAGGCATTTACTTCTAGGCAGAGAAACAGATGCTTGTCAGGGTGTGGGGAAGGAACCTGCTGACTGCATAGAAGATCTAGAAGGTAAGAGATTCTATAATTATTCTACTTGGAAGTACAGGCCTATTGTAAGATCAAGATTGGGGTGTTTATATGTTGTTCTCTCTAGGGAGCGTGTCGAGTACAATACTGTATAGTTCTTAGCAATTATCTTGATCAAGGGTGGGCCTGAAAGGTTTATGCTAAGCTAGTAGACTTTGTTTTTGCAAGGCTGTTATTTGTAATAGGTGGTGGCTTGTGTTGGGTGAGGGCTTGAACCCTTGACTCTGGAAGCAAATATATTATTCACTGTGCTACTGGAGGAGCCCTTGAACCTCCCTTAACTTCAGGGCTCCCTTTATCCTTCCTTTGTTTCCAGGGTGTAAGCTCTGTCTCTCTGAGGGTGGCAGGACTCCAGCACCAGGTACCTTATCTACTGCAGGAGCCCCACAAGCTCCTTACATTCTGGGCCCCCCCCCCCATCTGTCCTGCTTCCCAAGGGCAGTAGGTCCATCCATTGCCAAGCTCATGTTGAACTGGCTCCATTTCTCTGGGTAGCCAGTGTTGGTAGTCCTGCTGTTCCTGGGGGTCTGAAACTCCCCATCCTGTGCTCCCCAAGTGAATGCATTAGCCCCTCAGCCACTCCAGAACACACCCCACCTCCCTACTTTCAGGGTGTCCCTTATCCTGCCTTCCCCATGCCACAGCCAGCTCTGGAGCAACCAGTGTTGACAGTCCTGCTGCTCCCAGGGTTGGCCGGGGGGAATGGACAGACTAGAACCCACCACTCTGTGGCCCCAGGCGAAAGCCTGATCCCCCTCAGCCACATGTCACTTATCCTGCCTTCCATAATGCCGCACCCTCCACCTGCCCGGGAAGCGACCGGAGGAAAACGAGATAAAGGTCCCGCTGGATATAGGGTGGTGGGGTGGGATCTGGCGTGGCTTAGGGGAGTCACCTGAGGAGCATGGGGAGGTGGGTTCAAGTCCCACCCTCTCTGCCTACCCAGGAAGTGGCAACACAGGCTGCCCCAAGGATGGAGCTACCACCTGTATTAGAAAGGCGGGATAGGGGACTGGCTGGAGATGGGGTAGTTGGGTGGCTTCTGGGGTGACCCAGAGGATAGGGCATTCACTTGGGGAGCATAAGGTGGTGGGTTCAAGTCCTGTCCCTTCTGCCTGCCTGCCCAAGAAGTGACTAGAAGAAGGCAAGATAAGGAACCCACTGGAGATAGGGCAGGCAGGTGGGTTTTTGCATGGCTTAGGGGATAGGGCATTGGCTTGGGGGAAAGTAAGAAGCCTGACAATCTGAGTGTCCCTGTATATCCATGCCTTGCAGGCTACCTTAAAAGCTCCCCACTACCAATAGGGTGGAGGCAAACTCTGTAGCCTAAGGGATATTGCCAAAGAAAAAACCTGAATGACATGTCAGAAACATTACTGGAAATTGAAAGGCTTTCTGTGGGTTATTGAATGTGAGAAATGTGCCTCCCCATGCCCAGCAAAGCCTGTGCTTAACTTTTGGAGCATGTGAGCAATCAGGTGAGAGTACTTGTGCTTATCTTTAAGTAAGTGCTACAGCAATAGACAAGACTGGGATTTATGCTCATCCTATAGGGTTTGATCCTGTAAGGTGCTGAGCACTCAGGCCTTGTGCTGCTGAGGGCATGCTTTAAACTTTAGTATACGTATAAGAGTTTTCAGGGGCTAGAGTACTTGGCACCTTGCACCATACAGAGGATTACACCATTTAGAGCACTTTCTATTGAACCCCATTGCTTGAATCCTCATTTTGCTCTATCGACCTCATGTCTACAAGATGGCTGCCTACAAATATAATTGTGCCCTGTAAACACAAATGGCGAAACACCTGTAGGAGCTTCCTTGGGCCTGTGGGATGGGAAGTGAGCAGTGCGATCACAATGGAGCTAATTAGCTGGGGGGCATTGGAATCTTTCCTGAGGGGAGAGACAAGTGCTCAGCTGACAGGAAACACTGCTGCCTCATCATTGTGGCCCTAGAACATGTGACACCCTAGAGCTGCTTGTCCCTCCAAGCTCAGCAGCAATACAATTCCTGGCCATCTGGGGTTTTATAACTGGCATCTAGTGGTTGGGCAGAGGGATAGCTCAGTAGTTTGTGCATTGGCCTGTTACCTGTGGGGTGGTGAGTTCAATCCTGTAGGGGGCCATTTAGGCATCTGGGGCAAATCTGTCAGGGATGGTACTTGGTCCTGTCATAAGGGCAGGAGACTGGACTTAGTGACCTCTCAAGGTCCCTTCCAGCTCTGAGAGGCATATCTCCATGTATTGTTGTTATAATGCACTACAATGGTTTGGCTGAAAATAGCTATACCCTCAACAGCTTGTGCTATTGCCTTGCACAGCACAGCACTTCCTCTGAGGGAGGAATTTCTCTGCCTTGGGTCACCAGCCCACTAGATGCCATCTGGGATTTTATAACTGGCCAGGAATTGTATTGCTGCTGAGCTTGAAGGGACAAGCAGCTCTAGGGTGTTACATGTTCTAGGGCCGCAATGATGAGGCAGCAGTGTTTCCTGTCAGCTGAGCGCTTGTCTCTCCCCTCAGGAGAGATTCCAATGCCCCCCAGCTAACTAGCAGGTTTTTGTTTCTACGGGTGATGTGCATTTGCACATGCCTTGGTGCACATTAAAAAATTCATTCTGCACATGGATGGAAAAGATTAGAGGGAACCGTGTTCTGAAGGCCCAGGAATCAATTGGATTAGGCTAGGCTCTGAATTACAGGGAAGGGGAACTCTTGTCACTAACACTCCTCCCCACAGGCCTGATGTTGTTTTGGCACCTTCCTTGGCTGAAGACTGCTGGAAAGAAGGGAAATCTTTGGAAGCCAGCCAAGTGGGGTTCTTACTTGGGGGTTGGGGAGGAGGCTACTGAGCAGGCTGTCCATACAGCATCCTTAGCCCAGGGGCTAAACCCAAGCTTCTAACTCTGCTCTTTGCATGGGGAAGTGGAACCATCTGCAGGTCTGCATGCCCACCCACCTCTTCCCTCCCTTTGTCTACCTCTGCTCCATCCATTCACTGCTTCTGCCCCTCCTTTGCTTTCACACCTGCGTGCCTGCATGATGCTCCTCAAAGGCTCTTTACACCCACACATATCCCACTTTGGGACTGGAAGGATGGAGCTCAGCTAGCTCCACCACCAAGAACTGAGGGTCTGATCCAATTCCTGTTGCAGTGAATGGGGGGGTCATTTCATCATTCTTAATAGAAGCTGAATCATGTCATGAGTGAGCAGATGGGAGGACAAATGTCACATTGCATCAGTCATTGCTAAGTCTAGTCTCCCGGGAGCATTATCCTGCCAGAAGCCACATCACGTGCCTTGACTTCACCACACAGCCTAGAGCAGGGGTGGGCAATAAAATGGTGGCAGTCCGCCAGGGATAGCCCCTGGCAGGCTGCAGCCACTATATTTACCTGTGCCTCCACAGCTCCCGGAGGCTGTAGTTCGCCATTCCCGGCCAATGGGAGCTGTGGGAAGCACCACAGACCAAAACACCACTTCCTGCAGCTCCCATTGGCTGGGAATGGAGAGCTGCAGCCAATGGGAGCTGCAGTCGCCTGTACCTGAGGAGGCGCAGGAAAACGTAGTGGCGGTGGCCAGCCAGAGGCTAACACTGAGGACCTGGAGCTGGCCTGTGGGCTGGTATTTGCCCACCCCTGGCCTAGGGAATGTTGAGACCTCTTCCACAGGGCAGCCGGGCTGTGGTTAGGAAGGATTTTTCTCTGTGACCCTCCAACAGTCTCATTTTCACCTCTGCTGCAGACAACAGCCAAAACTCAAACAATGAGGTGGGTTTGGGAGTGGGGAATAAAAACAAACCACTTGTGTTATGAAGTAATGGCTTAATATGTCTTGTGAATGTCCTAGCTGTTCACTCCTGGACAGCCAGACATATATCCCAGGAAGACAAGCTTAAGACTTGTGACCAGGAACCCCTCAGGGCTCATGCCAACTCTGAGACAGTGTTGCTATGGATAAATCTCTTACATTCCCTATCACCATGTCCCTGTCTCCTGGAAACAGGTGGGGCTCCTCCCTATCACAGGGGGCTAATTTGAGCATCGGTTAATGCCTGCAGAGAGCTACAGACAATCCAAGTAGTCCCTACTTGGGTCACAAATACAGTGAGCCTACTGGCTGCATCCTATGCTTGCGTGAATGATTTGCCCACACTTCACGTGTGTGTGTGTGTGTGTGTGTGTATTCAAACCTCATGCTTGGGTTCAGCCGTTCCCACAGTGGGGATGGACTGGAAGACTCTTCCAATATTGAACAAATTAGCTGGCTGTGTTATGTGGGAAAGAAGATTCCTCTTCGGCAGAAATATTAAGCGCTGGCCTCTCCCTGTGGCAGATGACACTGACCAATTCTCTGACCTGTTATGGCACACCTCACGTTCCCATTCCTGGCCCTAGCTAGTCCTGGCAGTAGGGATGGGGGCATGCCTCTGAATCAGTGATATCTGTAGGCAGAGGCCTGACTGGTTTCTTTGATCCTTCTCACAACCAGCCCTAAGGGTTTATCTCCCAACCAGCACTTACCTTTAAATGTCTTTTGGAGACAGGACCATTGGCTTCTTACCATCTCTCTCTCACCTTCAGTGTGTGGCTTTCTGCTCTCCTCCCAGTTCACCTGGGGTGATCAGATGGTCCACTTTATTTCTTCAGCTTCTGGCCCCAAGGTAGGCCCCTCTTCCTCAAACCTACTGTAGGCATTCTCTGGGGGCGGGCGGGCCTGCCTATTCTGACATGCTGTTTGAGAATGCACTAGCGGGGCCTGTTACTGCCAGGGGCTCTCTACATCACTATGCTGAGGAAAATCCCACTGTGCAGTAGGGCCTGGGGGAAACTGCTTGGCCTTCTCAAAGATGGCACCGAAAGGTAAGTTGGAGGAGACCCTTGGTTTTACTGGGGGCAGTGAGATCTGTGGGGAGAAGAGGAGCTAGCTCAGTCCAGCTGGCTGATCCTTCTCCAGACTGTCTGGGACTTGTGGTCCCTGACCCAGCAGGGATCTTCAAATCCCAGAGCCCTGGAAAGGGGAAAAATCTAGGGCCATTTCTCTCCCTTCTCCAAGCCATATCCGAGTGGAGCATATTTAGGGGCACCCTCCCTCCACTCCCCTGAAGAGCAGCGGGAGTATCAAGGGATTTATTTTCTCTTCCTGCTTGGTGAGCAGATGTAGAACATCGGGCTGACAGCAGCCCTTTTGCCTCCTACTGGCAAAGCTGGGAGGTCTGATTAGTCTGCTGCTTTCCTTGTTGCTGAGAGATGCCAGGATGGTGTGTGGCCAACTCCCCAAAACACAAACTGACTCAACTGATATTCCATCGATGGCTGAATGAAGTGTACAGTCCATGCAGAGCTATCAGTTCCTCATGCTTTTGAACAATCAAGGTGTCTGGCTTTCAGTTTAGAAACACTAGAATACAACTACCAATCTGTGACTTCAGGGCCATACACCTCAGCCTACTGAGAGTCTGTCCTGGGTCTGCACTAGTATTATACCGTACGGTGTGTATGTGTGGTCTCTGCTCTGTGACCGTAGTTCATAACAGAGATGGATCCATGCCACACAGCTCAGGATTCCATCCTATTCCAAATGTCCATTTGGCACAGTGACAGTGGATAGACACAACCGGTATCTTCCAGTTTACTGGTGCAGGCAAAGACACTAGACTTGAAATAGCATGGGATGTCCAAGCTGGCTCTCCAAAGGAGCCTTCTCTGATGTCTGCCAGACCTTCATTTTAGATCAGAGGTGGGCAATAAGCAGTCAATGGCCTGGATGCAGTTTGCCAGGGTTAGCCCCTGGCTGGCCGCCAGCACTTCATTTACCTGCATGTCTGTAGCCAATGGGAGCTACAAGTGGCCGTACTAGGGGACACACAGGTAAATAAGTGCTGGCGGCCCACCAGAGGCTAACCCTGATGAACCGCCTCTGGCTTATTGCCCACCCTTGTGTTAGATTATCTTCAGGAATTGTGCATGTGCCAGCCACAATCTAACGGCATCTACTGAAGCTTTCCTGTGTGTCAGTGAGCTGATTAGTACTTGTATTTTATGTCAGTCTGCCTACCTTGGGTGCCTCTAAAGTACCAGTCACAGTAGTGTCTAGGCCCTGAGGGAAGAACCTAGTGGAATTGTTCTTAATTCATATGTTGAGAGCTGCTATATGGCTGTTACTACTTAACTGTTTTCTTAATGATTAAATAATATTATGGCAAAATTTTTTAATTTTTAAAGCTATATTTCACAGCCCCTTCAAGGTAAGAATTACTGTGCTCTCAACTCTAAGATAGCAGCCACAATGCTTTAAAACTGTGCTGACACTTTAAATTAGAAGTAATTTTGGAACTTTTTTGTACTTTTAATTTTAAAACGCTGGGGATTGAAAGGAAGAGAGTGTCTGTCTGTGTGGGGTTTCTTTTTTTTTTTCTTTTTTTAAACCTCGACTCTGGTATGTGATTTGCCTGAGTAAACGACTAAGGAAAATGGCTCCCTTTCAGAAGGCACTTTGACCCTGTTGTGGCAGAAGGATGACTGCTTTGCATGTTAGGATTAGAGATGGTTGAGCTCTGTCAAAAGTCAATCTAGAACCTCTTCACCCACTCCTGAAGACTGCCGGACGGACAGCCACCACAGGCCTCAGGGCAAGGTGTGGTAGGGGCCATCTCCCATGCCGGGAAGGGGCAGGGCTTCTGGCAGAAGGGTTTGGGGTGGGGCAGCCATCCCTCAGGGTGCTGGGACTGCAGTGTGCCCCCCCAGTGGAAGCTGAAGCCCCAAACCCCTTTGAATTTCTGGGTCCTGGGGTAACTGCCCCTTTTGTCCCTCCCCTCTTGGCAGGCCTGCTGGAGGAAGCCATAACAGAACATTCAGATTCTGCAATGGCTGGGTGTGGTTTTGTTCACTTGTAGCATTCTGCTGGAACCAGAAACTGGCGGTACCGTGAGCGCGCTGGTTCTTGTTGACTTTCTGACCATAACTAGATGTGAGTGCCAGAAATCTCTCCCTCAACTTGTTCTTGTGGAGCTCTCTAGCCTGGTCGTTCTGGACCATGCAGTGCGTACAGTGTGGATCATAGTGTATCTAAGGCTCCCGTCTCTAAAGTATCTGAGCATCTCACAATCTTGCATATAACTTTACAGCACCCCTATGATGCAGGGCAGTGCTACTATCCCCCATATTCAGAGGGGTAGCCGTGTTGGTCTGGATCTGCAAAAGCGACATGGAGTCCTGTGGCACCTTATAGACTAACAGATGTATGCATCTGACGAAGTGGGTCTTTGCCCACGGAAGCTTAAGCTCCAATACATCCGTTAGTCTATAAGGTGCCACAGGACTCCTTGTCGCTTATCCCCCATATTGGAGATGAGAAACTGAGACACCATGAGGCTAAGGGACTTGCCCAAAATCACAACGGAAGTTTGAGGTGAAGCAGGGAACAGAAATCCAGCCTCGTGCACTATCCACGCTTGCTCAGTTACCCGAATCAAACACAAATTCCAACCCTTTTCGCTTGTGTGAGAGGAACACTGAGATTGACGCTCCAATGCGAGGGGAAGACTAATTTCCATCCAACTGGAGCAGACAGGTGGCTGAAGATAGTGCTACCTTTACATGGGAAGAGTATCTGTTTTCATAGCAGCCTGCTTGCCTTTTCTGTAGATTCAAACTAAAAGGGGGAGATCGTTGAGCATCATACTTGAGCTTGGCTTGACAAAAACACTGCAAATAGGTGAGCTTTAACTAGCACATGCTGCTAAACAGCAGGGCTGACCTAACATACAGCCTAAGATTTTTTGACCTGGATGGTATCCCTGAGACAGGCGTGATCTGCGCATGAATAATTTGAGGCACAAACAGAAATGCATGGCCTCTCCTTGGATCCTTATTTCGACTAGGGATGTAAAATCCTGTTTAACTGGTTAAACCTATTGTTTAATCAATTAAAGGGGGCTCCAGCTAGGCTGAATATCCTCTGCCCACTGCCAGGGAACTGCTCCAGCCCCAACAGCCAGCCTTAACCAGGCGTGAGACTTACTGGTTAACCACATAAACCAGGGGTGGGGAACTTTTGGGGGGTCAGGAGACCAATGACCCACAGAAAAATCAGTCGGGGGAAGGGGGCTGCACACACGTGAGAAGCAAGAAACAAACCCCTCACTGATGTGACCCCTGACCAAGGAGACAGACGCTCCCCACATTCCCCTCTCACGCCAGAGCCTAGGGAGACCCAAGCTAGTAGACTCTGCGTGCTCCAGCCCCACAGGGGGATGGTGGGGAAGAGGGATGGAGCGCCAGCGCTGCCTCCTCAGTGCTGAGGGAGCGGGGGGGGGGAGATTCAAGCCCCAGGGGTCGGATCCGGGCAAGCCGGGGGCCACATCCAGCCCCTGAGCCTTAGGTTCCCCACCCCAGGTTAAACTTTCACATCCCTAACTTCTCCATGCACCCATGGCATGATGTGGTCTAGCAGATTGTTTCCCATTGAGGGAGTTTGGGCAAAGGAGTCCCCCTCAAGAGCCTGCAGCACTTAGATTCCCATGTCGATGGGATTTAGGCAGGTGTTTTTCTGAAGTGCTCCCATCTCCTCAACACACCCTTTCAGGGCGACCCTTTCGTCCCAAATTACAGTGACTCCACTTGGCCACACTTGTCAAGCGCAACCACGTTCCCTTGCGGTGTGGCAGGGAGGGAAGGTGTTCAAGCAGCCACTGGTAACCGCACGATCTGAAGTAGCCGCCTAAAGAATCCCCATCGGCAGACTTGGCTAAATCTGCGCCGTGGTGATAATGTTACAACTTGCTGCATAAGAGCCCCGGTCCTGGAGCAAGACCCTGTTGGGCTCGGTGCTATATAAACCCCACAACCAAACGATGGTCCTTCCCTGTGCCAAAGAGCTCCCAATGCATGGATCAAACCAGAGTACCAAACATTTGTGTTGGCTACTTCAGCTCCTCGTTGCTGCAGTCCGTATGAAAAGTTTTTCCTCGGCGCTGCTACACAATAGAAACCCTGCCAGCTGTCCAAGCTTCCTGCACTGTCAGGAACTTCCCCCTCAGGAGTCTGACACAACACTTCAGGTGCAAGGTGGCGGCAGAACCATTCACGTTGGCTCCATCTCTTCTTAAATCTTCTATTTAGAAGCTTGTACCAAGGGAAGTGACCAGCAATGAGCCTGTGGGTGGGGGAAGAGAGCCCCACAGGGCAGTCCACAATTGCCTCCCTTTAATTAACAGTGCAAGCTCTGCCCCTGTAGCACATTGCCTGGCAACCATCCAGGGCCTCCGCCCCATCCTGCCCTCCCCAATCAACGTGCAGCAGTGGCACTAGGAGCGTGCGTGACCTCCCTACTTAAGAAGGCTGATTTGTTTTGCACAATGTGCTCGTGCAGCGCCGCAAAGCAGTCCCCTGCCGTTCTTTAATGATCTCATTGTGCTGGTGCACTGATATGTGATGGGAGGGAAGTACCACTGGGTAAACATTGCAAAGCAGCATTCTGACCCTGATGAATTCGAGATCCATCTCAAGTGAAGTGCCACTAGTCGGGGGGTGGGGGGAAGGAATTTTGCTTACCATTTAGAAGTGTATTTTCAAGCTGCAGAAACCCTTCAAGTGCTGCCCCTGTTGCCTTTACCCCGTGCTTCTTCCCTTTTTGCTCTCTAGTGCCAACCCAGTCTGAACTAATGAACAACTCCACTGTGCAGATCAGCTGAGTCACTCGTTTCTTCAGTAGGGCTATGTCTACACTCACGGCTTCTTGCGCAAGTACGGCCGTTCTTGCGCAAGAATCTGCAGAGCGTACACACTGCCCGCCCGCTCTTGCGCAAGTAAATTTACAGTACGGCGTGGTAAGAGAGGGCTCCTTGCGCAAGAGCTACGCTTTTTTTTTTTTTTTTTTTAAACAGGTGTAAGCTCTCTTGCGCAGGAGCTCTTGCGCAAGAGGGCAGTGTGGACGCTCGGCAGGGATTTCTTGCGCAAGAAAGCCCTATGTCTAAAATTGCCATCAGAGCTTTCTTGCACAAGAGAGTGTCCACACTGCCATGGGCGCTCTTGCACAAAAGCACAGCTCACACATGGCAGTGTGGATGTTTTCTTGCGCAAGACTTCTTGCACAAGAACACTTGCGCAAGATAATGGTAACATAACAAATGGGACTAAGGATATGGAGGTAGATATTACCATATCCGAGGTAAAAGCCAAACTTGAACAGCTTAATGGGAGTAAATCGGGGGGCCCAGATAATCTTCATCCAAGAATATTAAAGGAACTGGCACATGAAATTGCAAGTCCATTAGCAAAAATTTTTAATAAATCTCTAAGCTCAGGGGTTGTACCATTTGATTGGAGAATTGCTAATATAGTTCCTATTTTTAAGAAAGGAGGAAAAAAAAGCAACCCGGGTAACTATAGGCCTGTTAGTTTGACATCTGTAGTATGCAAGATCTTGGAAATTTTGAAGGAGAAAGTAATTAGAGACATTGAGGCTGATGGCAATTGGGACAAATTACAACATGGTTTTACAAAAGGTAGATCGTGCCAAACCAACCTGATCTCCTTTTTGAGAAAGTAACAGATTTTTAGATAAAGGAAATGCAGTGGATCTAATCTACCTCGACTTTAGTAAGGCATTTGATACAGTACCACATGGGGAATTATTGGTTAAATTGGAAAAAATAGGGATTAATATGAAAGTTGAGAGGTGGATAAGCAACTGGTTAAAGGGGAGACTACAGCGGGTCATACTGAAAGGTGAACTGTCAGGTTGGAGGAAGGTTACTAGCGGAGTTCCTCAGGGATCAGTTTGGGGGCCAATTTTATTTAATCTTTTTATTGCTGACCTTGGCACCAAAAGTGGAAGTGTCCTGACAAAATTTGCAGATGACACGAAGTTGGGAGGTATTGCCAATTCAGAAAAGGATCGGGATATCATACAGGAAGATCTGGATGACCTTGTAAATTGGAGTGATAGCAATAGGATGAAATTTAATAGCAAGAAGTGTAAGGTTATGCATTTAGGGATCAATAACAAGAATTTTAGTTATAAGCTGGGGACACATCAGTTGGAAGTAACGGAGGAGGAGAAGGACCTCGGAGTCCTGGTTGATTATAGGATGACTATGAGCCGCCATTGTGACATGGCCGTGAAAAAGGCTAATACGGTCTTGGGATGTATTAGGCGAGGTATTTCCAGTAGGGATAAGGAGGTGTTAGTGCCGTTATACAAGGCATTGGTGAGACCCCATTTGGAATACTGTGTGCAGTTCTGGTCTCCCATGTTTAAGGAGGATGAATTCAAACTGGAACAGGTACAAAGGAGGGCCACTAGGATGATCCGAGGAATGGAAAACCTGTCTTATGAAAGGAGACTCAAGGAGCTTGGCTTGTTTACCTTAACCAAAAGAAGGCTGAGGGGGGACAGGATTGCACTCTTTAAATATATTAGAGGGATAAATACCAGGGAGGGAGATGAATTATTTAAGCTTAATACCAATGTGGACACAAGAACAAATGGATATAAGCTGGCTAGTAGGAAGTTTAGACTTGAGATTAGACGGGTTTCTAACCATTAGAGGAGTGAGGTTCTGGAACGGCCTTCCTAGGGAAGTAGTGGGGGCAAAAGATCTATCTGGCTTCAAGATTAAACTAGATGGGTTTATGAAGGGGATGGTTTGATGAGATAACATGATCTTGGTAACTAATTGACCGTTCATTATCAGTGGTAAATAGGTCAATGGAGGGATGATAGGAGTTACTATAGAGAACTTTCTGGGTGTCTCGCTGGTGAGTCTTGCCCACATGCTCAGGGTTTAGCTGATCGTCATATTTGGGGTCAGGAAGGAATTTTCCTCCAGGGTAGATTGGCAGCGGCCCTGGAGGTTTTTTGCCTTCCTCTGTAGCATGGGGTACAGATCACAGCTGGAGGATTCTCTGCATCTTGGGGTCTTCAAACTATTTGAAGGCTTCAATATCTGAGATATAGGTGAGAGGATTATTCTAGGAGTGGGTGGGTGAGATTCTGTGGCCTGCATTGTGCAGGGGGTCAGACTAGATGATCATAATGGTCCCATCTGACCTTAAAGTCTATGAGTCTGAGTAAGAAGCCGCGAGTGTAGACATAGCCTAGGAGTCCCCTCACAGCAGCCACTGCAATCAATATGCCGTAACCAACAATGACTGAAGGGGTCCTTAAGTACCAGCTGCTAGAGAGTAGTCTCCCATTTTATCTGTAGAAGATGTAGGTGGTGGTGGTTGCATGGCTATACTGAAACAGCAAGCTGCAAAATCAGGCACTGTCTGACAGAGGCAAAATGCACAAACGAAGGGGAAAAATTAGAGGGAAAGAATCCAACACCACTGCAGTCTTGTTGCACTCTGTCTTGGGTCTCAGGCAGTTAGGGGAGTTTTCAGTTATTCGTTCTGGCCTTTAACACAACAAACAGCTTTAGGCAGGGCAGACCTCAGAAGAGGCATGACTGGCTAGATTTCCAGCCCTATTTTGTGGACCCAAGAGCTCCAACTTTTGGTGCCTTAGAATCAAACCTTTTCTGAGGTTGAGAAATTTCTGTTCTGAACAAAAGTTGCATGTTCGTAAACAATTCCACAGCTTTAAAATCCCATCTCCAGCATAGTTGTGCGTTTTACATCTTATGACTTCATTTCTCTCCACGCTCTCTTCCACTGGTGTGTATTGGGAAGGCGGTGTAGTAAGAAATGATCTAGGAACTATGATGCGGGAACATTTGGCACAGAAAGCTAACTGAACTGTCTCTTACTGTGGTAAGTCCTTCAAGTTCTCAATATAAACCAATATTATGACCAATTCACATTCAAACTGGGCTTTAAATGTCCACACTTCATGCCTTGTTAGCTTTCTCTCTTCAAAACTAGGTGTCCTCTACTAGATCTCCTTCAAGCATGCATCTCTGAGTTTTTCACAGCAATCTATGCATCAGTAATTTGCACTTCCTTTGAATGTAATGGCCAGGAAATGATAGATGTTCACTACATATCAAGCATTAATACCACACCAGGTGACTTAGGTAGGAAGCTATATGCTATCTGGATGATATTATTATATGTGGTGGCTTAGCTTTTGGTACAGCTTCAAGAAAATTGTGGCACTAATAGCTTAATTATAGCTCCTCTTCTGAGATTGAATAAAGGCCAAATTCTGGTACCTCCACTCCAGTCGGGTGGTACCTTACTCTGTACATCATTCCTGTCACATGCTGTGGAGTGGTTCGTGACTCAGTGCCAACCTCGGGGCAGACTCAAGAAGCAGGGCAGACACCCCACACTAAGATTAGATTTCACCAAGCCAGTAACAAGTGACTCTTGACGCACTGTAGCAGTCTTACTGGAAGGGCACTATCTTCCTATCTGGACTACGTGGTAATGGTCACGCCAAAGATCACAAGATTCAAATTGCTCCTCATCCCAAGAGACCAGTCACCCACCCCAGGTTAATTTATACCTTAGATCTCGCATGCCAGTGATAAAGCCTATAGCCAATCTTGTAAATGTCTGGAGGT
Organism: Rafetus swinhoei; assembly: GCA_019425775.1. Taxonomy (NCBI): domain Eukaryota; kingdom Metazoa; phylum Chordata; order Testudines; family Trionychidae; genus Rafetus; species Rafetus swinhoei. The sequence goes on along the minus strand of CM033427.1, from coordinate 122,546,230 downwards.
TTCTTACCTAAGGAACAAGAAATAGATCTTCCCTGCTTTAGCAGCAACAACTTATTACAAGTTAGCCTATGGTTTCCCAAAGGTGATGGATGTAGTTGCATGTCAGCACTGAATAGCTTAGGGCTAACCCAGGCAGACCATGGGCACCTTTCTTTGGTTAGCTCCAGTGCTGTAACAATTCAGACAGCTGAAGGATTTTCCTCTCTGTTCTTTGCTATCTCTATTTCCTTCTCCCAGCAGTCACGCTAGTGGGATCAGCTTCCTTCAAGTAGCACCTTTAGGGTATAAAGGCCATTAGCCCAGGCTTCGTAGATTCATGTTTCACCATTTCTTCCCTTAGTTTTGATTATATCCTTGGATATTGCTTTTTCTAGGACTGGAGCATTCCTGCAAGGTGAACATCCCTCTACCCATACAGGGCCCTTTCCCTTCCTCCCCAAACTCATTAACCCTTGGCTTACTGGCTTTTCGCACTATGCAAAGCCAACAGGGTTGTATGTAATAGTTAGCAGTAACCCCTCCTGCCATTTTACTTGGGCTGAATACTGCAAACCAGGTCTAGAATGCCATACTTGAAGAAGAGTTGAAAAATTGAGACAGATGTGACCTTTTTGCCACCCTTGGCTTTCCTGTCTCTGAACCCTGGTCTAAATTAGGGAGTTATTTTGAAATAACAAGCAGAGCGTCCACACTACCCAACCTGTTATTTTGAAATAAGGGGCTGGTTGTTTCGGAATAACTGCTGCTTTCCACAAGGAATAACACTTATTTCAAAATAGCAGTAGTGTGGATGCTCCACTCCTGCTATTTTGAAATAACTACTCCCCAGAGTCATTCAAAGTAATTACTCCCCAGTGCTTCCTGGGGCTCTAAGTCGAGGTAGTGCATCCACATTAAGGGAGCCTGCCTCAGACTAATTTTGAGGCTTCCCTGTAGTGTGGACACACTGTTTCAAAATAGATATTGTGGGAGTTATTATTTTGAAATTGTGCTCCATCAACACTCAGGGGATGTCTACACTAGGCAATCTTCCTTCTTCATCGCTGTGTCTGACTCTGAGCTCCTTAATTGCATGAGCCTGCCTGTATTGTTCCAGGCTGGCTGCTCCCAGCAGAACTGTACCTTTGAAGTCGGAATCTGAAAAGGTAGCAAGGTTACACCCCTCTGATTCCAGGATGCCCTTGCGGTGAGGCTGCTTTTCATCCTAAACCCACTCTCCTCCAAAGGCACGGCAGCATCATTAGTGTCTTCTTCAAAGAGAACCTGGCCCCTGCCTCGGGCGTCTGGTGCATTTCTGAAACTTTCTGAAGAGGGAACTAGGTTTTACAGGTTTACATTTAAACTTTGGAACTTTGTTTGGAGTTTGCAGCTAAGATCAGGGCCCCAGCGTGCTGGACACTCGCACACTGTGACAGTCCCTGCCCTCTAACTTAAAATCCAAACCCATCGGTGATAGGTGTCTTGGGCTAGAAAAGGCTCCGCCTTCCAGGCCTGAGCCACCCTGCCACCAGCTTGGCAGGTGAACCTCTGTCTCTAGTGGTGCCAGGGTCAGCATGGCACTGAACCGCCTAGTGGTAGCAGCACCAACAGAGTCTCCGGTGGTAAGATGAGCCTTCCGGGGCCCAGCCTGGTGCTGCAGGGAGAGCCCGTTCTCAGTGCAGCTAGCCCCATCCCAAGCACTGCGGCAGTGAGTCTGGCCCTCTGCCATACCTGCAAGCAGCACTGGGGCTGGTGCAAGCAAGACTGAGGGAGAGGCAGGAGAAGGGCTGTAGAGGGAGCATTGGGAGCCCCCATCCACCTCTCCTCCTTCCATAGCCATTAACCCAGCCCTCCCTCAAATCCCACCCATCTCCCCAACCCCGAGGTAACTCAACCCATCCGCCTGCTCCTCTTTAACCCTCTTACCGGACCAAAAAATGTTCCCACAGTGGGGATGCCTCATCTGCCCACATCAGGGACCAGGGTTGCCAGGTATTCACCCGGACAGGCTGGTATTTTCGGCTCCTGCCAGGTAAAAATCAGAGAACACCGAACACCTGAGATGTCCGGTATTTTCTGAATTTTTCCCCAGCCAGGAGGCGAAAATGCCGGGCACCTGGCAACCCTACAAACACTCAGTGCCCGGCCTCCCCCGGCCCCTTCAGTCCCCCTGCTCAACTGCTGTTCCTATCCCTGCACTTAAAGGGGACATGCTATTTTATTTTTAAAAAAAATGTTGGGGGGGCTTTTTGACTCCTTGAGTCTCCGCCCCTCGCTCCTTTTCCTCCCCGCCCCAACAGAATTTTTTCCCGGTTTTTTTTTTTGGGGGGAGGGGTGTTTAGTATTTTTGTTTCAACCATCTGGCAATCCTAGGGACCACAGACCTCCTTGTAACCTGCGCACTATACAACTCGGAACAAGCTAAAACTTTCCTTGATCCAGAATTACCCTACACAGTAGTTGGGTGAGTCTAATGGGCCTCCCGCTCTGACACTAGACAGGTGTCAGTTTAACTGCCTTCCCCTTTTAGACCATGAAAAGAGACGTCAAGAGTGACAGTGTAAGAGGCACAAACATGGCCAAGAGGCAGCGAGTGGAAGCTGGAGCTTTTACATGTTGCACAGTTTGGAATGTTCCAGAAGGAGACAAAGAACACAACTTTTTCTTAAGTTCTGGGTCCGTGCTCTATGCATGAGAGATGCCTTGGACTTCCAGGGTGGCTCAGGCTGACTGTTCCTCTCCTGCACCAGTGACTTCAAGTTCCCAAGGAACATCTGTCCTACTCAGACTCACCTGCTCAGATAGGAGCAGGCTTATAACCTCTAGGTGTTGTTCTCTGGCGGTAGCTCTGTTACATCCCTGCACTGGTACCTGGGTCCCAAATTCTTCTGGGTTTTAAAGCTGATCAACACCTTGGCTTGCACCCAGAAGCAATTTGAGCACAGATATTGTAACCACTGACTGCTTTGCCACCAAGGAGATGGGCAGCAGCTTTCTGTACCAAAACACATTCCTCTAGCCCTGGCATCCTGTCTCTCCCTGCTCCTTGCAGGTTCAACCTTCCTATTTAACTGGCAGAGTACCTCCATCCCCATCTTCAATTACAGCAGCTTCTTTCCCTCCAGTTTTGCCCATATGCATCTCTCAAGGAGAGAGACTGTTAGCTCAGCTTCATTTCCTTTGTGTTATCCCATCTTTCTTATTGTTGAACTCCCATCAAACCCTCTTCTCAGTTGAACTCAGCAGTAAATAAAAGGAGACCAAGAAGCCAGCCCTGTGCTATGCATAAGTGGAGCTAGGGATGGATAGTGCTGGGGGAACTACCCTGTGGCTGATTTATTTAATCTTTGCTGTATAGTCAGATGACAGGATAAGTAGCAAGTGGCTGTAATAGTACTGTCAAGTGGTGCTAGCTAGACTATTTTGAATAGAAGTCCTACAATACATTCCAATCTACTCAGTGGACACTCAGATCTCTGAAATGACCCATTACTGAATACCAGGGTCAGCTGTCAGATCCTTTATTCTTCATGTACACAGACTTCAACCCACTGCATACAGACCAATGCCCAGGTAGATGTAACCCACCACGAGGCAGATTTGAATGTGGGCCCTCTGGAGCTTAGTATAGGAGTCTCTACAGCTTGAGCTATAAAGCCAGCTGGCTCTCAGCTTAGGCTGTAGAGCTCCCATGTTCTTATCTCTCGCTGTAAGTGATCTAAGTGCCACTCCATGGGTCAGTGAACCACACTAGGGCTATGTCTACACTGGCGCGATCTTGCGCCAGAAATATGCAAATGAGACTAAGCGTGGAATATCGCTGAGCCTCATTTGCATATTTCTGGCGCAAGATCACGCCAGTGCAGACATAGCCTAGGTGTATGGTTTACATAGATACTAGAGTTTGTGGCCGCAGGCTCTGCATGGGGCAGAAGGAGAATGATGGCTGGTCCCATGAGGTATAACTGATCAGAATCTGGCCCCCAATGTATAGTAAGCTAAATAAATAATCAGACTTTAAAAAGTGCTCACTACCCAGCAGCTTCCAGACTCCGTTCATTTAGCTCCTAAATGAGAGCTGCTGTGTGCTAAGCTCTCTGGAGAAACTGGCCTTAAATTTCCAGTTTACTGCAGAATCTGCTCACTATAGAGGTGAACATTAATGTCACTGGGCACAAAGAAAAAGAGAAACTTGGGGAGGGATTTTTAGAAGCGCCTACAGGGACTTAGGAACACCCGTCCCACTGATTTGAAAATTAACGGGACTAAGCTTCTGTAAGCACTTTGGAATGTTCCTCCACAATACTAAATGCTTCGCTGTCCCTGTCATGAAAGCAAAATGACCCATTAGTCATTCTCATTCACTCGTGGGGAGGGGGGAAGAGGGAAGGGAATAATGCTGAAAAACAGTGTTCCTGCTAACTTTTTTCCATCTGTGGGTGGAATAAGTTTTGTTCTGTGCACTGAGGCATGTGCAGATGTGCACCACCAATAAAAACACATGCTGCCGGCTGTGGGTGCTCTGCTAATCCACTCAGCAGCATTAGAATCTCTCCTAGGTGGCCACCCAAGCGCTCAACTTACAGGGAACGCTGCCAGAAAAGTCCCGAATCAATAACCGGTGTTACATGGGAATACTCTTTTTCCCCTCGGTGCTAAACTATCACGAGCAACTCTGTTAAAAGGAATATTTCCATGTATAAGCCGCAGAATGACAAATTTGTCTCTTCCTTCAGGCAGACAATCCTTTTGAAAGGGTAACTATCCAATCAAAAAGCAGCAGAGATGTTGAATTGCCCAATGTCAATTAGTGATCAAAAGCAAGCATAAGACTCTTTGCTTGAACTTCTAGACTATTTCTTACACAACTGTGTGTGTAAAATGTAGCAAGTGCAAATGATGAAAGCATATTGCACGTAAGTGTGCAACACTATTGGGTATATTCTCCTCTTTGCCTGTACACATGTAAAATGCCATTCTAATAACACTACTGGAAGTTACTTGTATAAATCCTTGTGCATGGAGATTGCTGCCAAATGAACTGAGATGGTTCCAGAGTAAATATTCATCTGACCCAGACTTTAATCTGTTTTTGTTAGGTCAATGGCAAAAATCTAAACTTAAGTAATCAAACCACTGTACATGACTGCTCACACAGGAGCTGGCCTGTCCCTGGGTCTGACATTAGTATTCACTCTGGTTTTTCATAGCAAATATTTTCAGGTCCCTTTTGGGCCTTAAGATTGATTTGGATATACTCTTAATTTGGTGGTTGTTTAAACAGAATTTTTAAGTTGCCTTCAGCTGGGTGTGTTAATCGGATCTAGCGAAGTAGGGCTGACACTAGTTCACCTTGGGACTCTTGTCAAAGGAAACTTCTGGGCTCTTCAAGAAGTGAGAGGCTTGACCCAGGAGGAGGCTCACTTCCCTGGGATTTAATCTTCAACTGATGCCCCAGCATAGTAGTAGCATTGGACTACCTAATATGTGTATTTTGGATAAGGAAGAAAGTAAGGGCCTGATTCTCATGTATACTAAGGCCCCTTCTAGGCACTGCCGAAGCAGTGTAAATGAGAATTGGGGATAAGTGGTGACTAGCACTTCTGCCAAGGGTGCTAGCCCCAGCGGCCTGGCCAGATTGGAGTCGAGCTTATTTGCTGTCTGCCTATAAAACGTCTCTCCTGCTTCACTTAGATCTCTTGTTCTCCTTTGTCCTGCCCTTAGCTGTTGGGTAGAATATAGTACCACTCTGCAGCTGCTGTGTTGTGCCCCAGAGGTCCACTGATGGTCAAAGCTATTTCTATTGTTAGGGCTTCTGGTTTGTTTTTTTTTTTGGGGGGGGGGGGAGGATTTATTTCATTTTTCAAGATTTATCTTTGGCAGTTGGAGGGTTTTTTGATGCAAATGTTCAAACCTGGGGTGGAGGCTGGGGGAACACCTTTGTGTCTGTATATACTAATAAGAATTAATCTCTCTGTGAAACACACAATGAAGCATTAACATAGTACACAAACAGCACCATGTTCAAGCACACTAGAGAAGCTTTAGTGCTCATCAGCAGGGTCTACCCACATCAAATGTGCAACATCTCTGTGTACTTTATAAAACACGCCCCTGTAGTCTGTCTGTTCTGCAGACCCTTGCTCTTGCTGGTTCTCTCCATGGTTTTTTTAATAAACTTTTTTTTTTTTTTGTATGGGATGGCTTTGTTGGTATTGAGCAATTAAAACCTAAAACCAGAAGCCCTGATTAATAGTATGGACTCTTTAAGAATCTCTTTACCTATTCGGTCCTTTTAAAAACATAACGAAATTGAGCCAACTGTGACCTGTCACTGAATCAAAGCAAGCACCAAATGCAAACAAGACACACGTCTAAGGATGCTCTTCCTGACTTTGTTCATAGGAGTGAAGGGAATGGCTGTGTTGCCTGAGGATCACAGAGGATCGTGCTCATATGAGAGCCCTGAAACAGCAGTCACTGGAATGGTAAGTTCATATTTACCCTCTACATAGCCGCAAGTTATGGATTCATGGAAACCAACAGTAGGTGAGACAGTGATGGCAGAAATCTCTTTGGGAGGAATAGCTTATCCGTGTAATTTGCATGCTACTCGGATTGGCTGCAGGTGGGTCCTGTCCTAAATATTGCAAGCCCTGATGCAACAGTGGGATTTCGGAGGACTGTTTTTATGATATAACTGAAATATTTGAATTCTAGCAGAGGTGATGGCAACACAAATTGGAGCATTTAAAAACAAGCAACTCTTCAGGTTGTTCTCACAAGTGCCAGGTCTGTTTTTGCCCAGGAAAATATTTTCAGCAGGTCATGGCAAAAATAGGCTTTAGTTAGTTTGTATGAATGACTCCGTCCCCTACTCTCCAGGAGACCCTTCTCCGAGCTCTCTGCTCTTCTGAACCAGAAAAGCAGGCCTGAACCAGATCAGTGGTCCCTAGTTTTCCAGGGCTTAGAGATGTAGACACCACAGCATGTGGAACCGCTCAATAACATAGGAAAGGCACATGGACAGAGCCACGTTATACCTACACATCCGTCTTAATCTGTGGGCCAGGCATGCAAGGTGCTGATGGGTCCCTGAGATGTGTTGAGTGCCCTCTCCCGTTGGAGAGGCATGACCAGAGGTGGACATTCCTGGGCCCTTCTTTACTTATGTCCCTGCTGTAACTTCTAATGGATGGTGCAGGCAGATGCTGTTGTCTGAAAATTGGACTAAATAACTAAAAGATGGGGGTGGGGAAAATTGTGCTTAAAAGAAGCACCTGGGGTCTTTTTCAGGGGGATAAGGCAACACGCCACATTTATTGAACATACATAGATCAATCAATACTTCATCATGCATATGATACACTAGTCACACACACACACACACACACACACACACACACACACACACACACACACCCATCTTGTTACCAATAGTTGCTCCCCCTAACTGCACTGGCCAGGTTGGGGGAGGGGTGGAGCCAGGCTTCTGCCGATCTGGATCGATGCTCCAATGTTCACAAGATGAAAACCTGGGGTCCCTCTGCAAGATGGCTCATATTTATCCCTCTCATGCAGCTGGCTAGTCATCACCTCGCCTTTTTTAATGCTGCTTCAAAGAGGGTCCTTTCAAGGGTAGGCACTTGCTGCTTGACTACCAGGACAGTCTATATGTCAATGAGCTCACTTCACAGGTATTGTCTTGGATCTGGCTCCCAGCCCCTCTCCACACTTGCAACTGCTGCTGGAGATGCTCCCCTTTCAGTCTCCAGTCACACCTCATTCATTTCAACAGGGCAATCAAGGAAAGGGGAGAGATCGATTCTACTCCTAGCAAAATACATTTTTCTTTACCGTAACTATTCCTAAGACCTATAGCATAAAGAGCTTGATACAAAATTTCTATGGAAAAGACTGGATACAAGGTTTCTCTTAATACAAGGATTCTATAAGAAAGCTTAATATAAAGATATATCTAAAATAACAAGATATGTATATATAAAATCTCTTAATACAAAGTTATATAAGAATGATACATGGTTATATGGAAATGTTAACAGAGATTTATCCACAAAATAAAGGACTGAAGTCAATGGGAGGTGGAGGAAGCTAGCACTTTGTAAAATCAGGACTTGTGATTTTTTTTTTTTTTAATGCCTACTGGTTGTAATACATGGGAAACGTGTGTGTGTGTGTGTGTGTGTCCTAGAGTCTCTAAATTTCTAAGCCCAGGTAGCTTCAAGTAGGGACCAATAAAATAGCCACAAATCTAAATATTAGACACAAGCTCTTCAGGTATTAGGACGTGTGCAGAAACAGAGTGAAAGATCACTTCGTTTTTAAAAACAGTCTCCCTTAACGATCCCACACATTTCTTAGTGCCATTGGCAGTGCATTTTAATAGGAAAGCAGACACTGTTTTCATTGACACTTTGTGAACCAGGGATGCAGATGGAGGGGTGGGCAAAGGGGGCAGGTGCCCTGAGGCCTGGCAATTTAAAAGGGCCCAGGGTTCTGGGTGGTAACTGCCACTATGGCAGCCATGACTGTGGTCAGACCTCCAAGGGCCTTAAAATTGCTGCCCGAATCCTGGGCTACCTGGGTGAGCCTGCCCCTCCTCTCCCCCTGCCCCCACCTTTCCCAGGGGCCTGACATGTCTGTCCCTAGCCCTGATGTGATGTTACAGGAATCTCTAAGATCATCATAGAACCCTTACTGGCATCTATTGGAATCTGATATCCAGAGCTGAAACTTTCGCTCCAAGTTGCTAACTTTAGCAGAGCTTCACATACTGCAAGGAAAAGTCTGAGGTTTATATTTTGCAGATTACAGACTGTAACTAGTTTTGTGCTAGAGTATGAAACAACCAGGCATCATCTGCTTTTCTAAACTGCAGTTTGCTGAGATGTAAACCCCATTCTGTTGAATCCCTAACACCATTCTCCTAGCTGCTGTTAACCAATGAAATGACAGATGTTAATACAAAGAAGCATGACTGGTTCCCATTTTGGTTAAGCCCAAAAAGCTGGGTACAGCTATTGCTATACTGGTTTTAGATCAGCTGAGCAACTACCTCGTATGCTTCTGTAAATCTGCATAGCTCCATTGATACCACAACCTTAAACCAACTGAAGAGCTGGTCCATAAAATTCCTCCCAGCCTAATGAAACCTAGGATTGTAGGACCAGATTGTGAACTAGGTCATGCACATGTAACTCCCGTTCAAGTCAATGGGACATCTGTGCAGATTAACAGAGCACAGAAGTGTTACAGTGAAGATAACAAAGACCTAGTAAGCCCATATCAATTCCTTGCCAAGGACAAAGTAGAAGCCCACAGTGGAAGATGTACAGTATTAGACATTTAGCTGCTGTGCCTTGTGACTAAATGTAGTACAGGTTAAACCTTTCTAGTCTGGCACTCTGGTCCAGCATTATTTTAGTTAGCTGAATGTCCACTTATCATGGGTGTGGCCAAGTTCCCCGTGGTCCCATATAGTTGTACAGCCACCATTCCTGGCTTTCAGTGTCCTGTGCTGTTCTTTAGCTCTAATTTTCCCCTAATGTCTTGTAAGAGCCAAGTGAGCAGCGGCAGTGCTGGTAATGCTGCTAGACAATATTGACCTCCCATGGTCCAGCAAATTCTCTGGTTTAGCATTGGTCAGGTCCCAACAGGCCCAGCCAAAGAGGTTGCGGGGCCCAAGGCAGGGTGGCTGGGTCACGACTCCCAGTCAGGGCAGTGAGTGAGTGGCCGGGTGGGCAGAGCCGGGCAGCGCGGGGCCCTGAACATGCAGGGCCCAAGGGAGTTGCCTCACTCCCTTTGCCCTAAGGTTGGGCCTGGGTCCCAAGGATGCCAGACTAGAGAGGCTTAACCTGTATCAATCTTTGTTCACGGGGGCCATGTTTTAACAGTGTCAGCTGGCTACATGTAATGTCTTCAGGGCCAACCAAGCCAGGCCTAGGAGCCAAGACGAAGTTCATGAAGACTCAGTTTAAGAAAAATCTTACTGCAAATCACTACTTTCTTGATCTGCTTGAATAATATAGGTGCAATGCTTTCTTAATGATGATGTTAGAATAAAATGTTCTCTGCTATTTGAGACCTTCTTGTAGTGCTAGTTCAAACCGGAGATTGTGTGTGGGTGGTATCAACTGCAGCTGTTTTCTTTATTCTTCCACCCGCCTTGCTGCTTAATGGGAGAGAGTTGACATCTGCGTATACCATTCTGTTCTTCCTCTGCAGTGTTTGCTTTACAAGCAGTTGGGAAGCTCATTGTGGGCAACCTGTCACTTCAGTTGCAGATTTTTGTAGCAATGCCTCGTCCGTAGGTAGGCTGTATGGAATCAAAGCTCTAGTTGTAACTGATATCCTAGCCAGCGGATTGAATTACCTTTCAAGAGACATGCAAAAACGGGAGCCAGCAGCTCAGATAATCCCTTGAGCTCACAATTTTGGCTATGCTGCAGTGGAGATCTTTGGAAGCAAACAGTTCTTTCCAGGGAACACACCTCTGAGAAGCAGTTCAAGGACCGTCTTAAGCTATATCTACTCTCATGGCAGCGTATAGAGTCAAACACTGCATGCCACCCTAGCACAGGCATAACCACGTAGACCATAATGTTTAGCCGAACAGGATCACAACATCTCACAACCTTAGGCTAGGCCTGCACTAAAGGGAAAGGTTGAATTCAGATACGCCACTCCAGCTATGTTAATAACGTAGCTGGAGTTGATGTACCTTGATTCAAGTTTCCATGCCATCTCCACAGCAGGAGGCCGATGGGAGCAAACACTCCTGTCGGCTTCCCTTATTCCTTGCAGGTGCAGGAGTGCTGGCTGTTGACGGGGCACCCTCTGAGTTTGATTTAGAGTCTTGACTAGACTTGCTAAATCAAACTCCTGAAGATTGATTGTGGCAGCATCACTATCCTGTTGAGTGAAGATCTGGCCTTAGGGTAGAAAACCATGCAGATTACTGAATTGCTTGGCATGTAAGTATTCTGCTGCAGGGAGCTGCTGGAGCCTCTTTATGTTGTAGTGAAAAGCCCTAGCAGCTCCTGGAACTGCCAGTCTTTTCTCATTGCTGCCTCTCTGCCAGAGTCTTTCACTGCTGCACGTATGCTATGCAGCCTGTCTTTCACTGCATTAGGTAGCTAGGCATGCCCTACACACCCCCACAAGTGGCCAGGCATTAGACAAGGCATCACTGTGCAGCCTCCTAGTTTAACAAACCATTGAAGAGACCAAGTATGTTCATCATGAGTAGTTCTGTGGCCTCTTTTACCATGCTCTGGCTACATCTATACTGCAGCCTTTTGCCGGCAGAGAGTATGCTAATGAAGCACTCATTAGCATTTGTCATGCTGTCATTTGCATATTCTGTGCCGATGCATTTTGTGCAAAAAAACCCTCTTTCACAAGAGCCTCAAAAAAGGAGGTATAAGGATCTTGCACAAAAGGGTTTTTTGCGTAAAACGGACCCATCTACACTGCTTGTCTTTGCGCAAAAACCTCTTGTGCAAAAAGCATCGGCAGAGAATATGCAAACAAACGACAGCGTGACAAATGCTAATGAGTGCTTCACTAGCATACTCTCTACCGGCAAAAGGCTGCAGTGTAGTCGTAGCCTCTGAGTCCCTTAACACCCTTGTGAGGCAGGGAAGTGCTATTCCCCATTTTGCAGTGGGGACGTGAAGCTAATTGACTTGCCCGAAGTCCTGCAGGACATGACTCCTAAGTTCTAGGCTTCCACCCTCATCACTGGTCCAATTGCTTCTGCTTTATTGCCAGAATATTTACCAGTGATCCAGGCCCTGAATCTACATTCACGATAACCTACGCTAGCAGGAAATGAAAAACAATCCCACAAGCTCTGGCCAGTTTCTTTCTCTTAAAGTGGGCTGCTGGTACCATAAAACCTAAGGCCACAGCACCAAGAACAAGGCAAAGAGGAGGGAACTGACTCTTTACAGTGTGGCCTAACTTGGCAGCAGTGACCAGTGACTTGAAGTGCTTCACGTTTTGGATGTTCAGTTTCAGACCTCTGAAGGAGCCCTGACTGTCAGAGTAGATACTGAGTCCTCAAGGCGCTGGGCACCCCACATCCCTGAATCTTTTAAAATGTACACCTGCATGTGTGGTATAGAATTCCTCTGCCAATTGGCACCACATCTTGCCATCATTCTGGGCATCGATTCTGTGCAAGTCATTAAACATTCTGCATTAAACCCAAAGGTAGGGTAGGAGTCAATTTCAAAGAGCAACTTAATCTATTTTAGGTAGCTAAAGCCATCCCCAGCGGGCTCCTGCCCATTATAATTATTATGCTCCATAGGCCAAATTCTCCTCTTACAACAGTTACGACCACATTAATGCTAAAGTCAGTGGGTCTGGATTGATGCCATGGAGAGGAGACTCTGGATCGCTTATGGGATTGCTCAGGATTGCAAAACTAAGTATTCATTTTCAGTTATGTCCCTTGCTAATTGCTCTTGCTCAATCTCCTCCACAATATCAATGCAGCATTGGTAGGGGAGCTGAAAGCAATGAGAATTGTCGAAAGCTATTACAGCCATGATGTTTGACCTGTGGAATTGTAATTTCATTCATGTGCCTCAGCTTGGGAACTGCCAAAGGTAAGTAACAAACTGTCATCAAGTCATGCTTGTGTAAATGCACCCACCTGGCTTCATGCCCAAAGACAAATAACAATGCCCACTCAGAATGTAACCTAATGAGAGATCAAAATGCAGGAAGTGTCTGGTAGTGCAGAACTGGATTTCCATATAGATTGCAGTCTGCTTTAATTAGCAGGTCTACAGTCGGATACTAGTATCCATTATAGTTACATTTTGCATGATTTCACTTATGATAAGGGGAAAACACAGTGAATCTAAAATCTCCATCTTCTACTCAATATGGTGAGATGTGTGCTTATCTGACATGGGTTTGATCCACAGCCCCCTAGTGTCAACGGGACTTTTTCCTTTGTAGTTCAAGAAAAGAGCTGTTTTTATCACTAGAGAATTAAGAGAAGAATTAATTGTCTTACTCTATCATGAAGTTTCCTCAGAAGTACTAAGATGTTCTGGGTAGCCTTGGTTTCTTCACTTAACTATTCCAGTTTGATTTGATCTTGTCTCTTCCTTAGCCAATGCCATATCCACTGCTTGTGACTATTCTAACATCATTGTGAGGGCTGGGACTAGCTTTAATCTTCTTAGACTATACCCTGAGTATGGGGAAGGCTAGATGTAGCTGTCTACAGATAGGGAAGACAGCTTAATTTATTTATTGTAGTTTAAAGCTCCTGAATCTTGCATATTAACTAATACCTTTATCAGAAGGGCTTCTTAAGACTTTAGCAGCATGGAGCCAGAAAAGGTTAGTAATATGGCTTAACACTTTTAAAAGATACTAAGGGTCTTACTAGACAAAAATAATACAGGCTCAGTTAACCTCTGTGACTGTCTCTAATGTTATGGCCAAGGTCAGCAACCTTGTGCCTGCTGGCCTTATAATCAAAGGATAATTGAGTCCTTGCTAAGGGTAAATATTCAATTTTATCAATGTAAGCTATTGTTAAAATCATCCAGGCACCATACTGCAAATATTTAAACCTACGAGGGTCCTAAAGTCTTTATTTCCATGCTGGAGGTGAATGTAAGAATTCCCTTGCACATAAAAGATTTATGAAACATTTTATTTCACATCTAATAGACTGTATACAGTAGTAAGATAAGCACTTCTTCTCTTCAGTGTGGAGAAGCCAATTCTTGCAACAGAACAGGTTGCATTTTGCTCTGTGCAATGTAAAGGGGAGAGGTGGGAATCCAAGCCCATCCACTTAATGTTATCTGAACGGCCTAGTAGGCAGTCAAATGGGCATTATTTTAAAGGGCTCCCTCCACCTTCTTTGAGTCTTTCTCCTGTGGCCCTCCATTCTGTCGGTATCTCCCAGGGCTGTCTGTGTGGCTCTGTACTCTATCCATGGCCAGCTTCATCTGGTCACACTACTTCAGCTATTGTTCATCACCCCGTAGTTAATGAATTATTATTGCCCCCTCTATCTACCCCATATAGTCTCCCTTTCCGTTCAGCCTCCCATCTCCACTTGCCTCTTGTCTTCCTAGATGCCTTATTATATCACCATCTCAAAATTAAAATTGCACAGACCGCTCCTCCCCACCCATTCTATGCCATACCTGTATTTATTTCTCCCTGTTTCTCCTTTCTGTGTCACTTCATAACCTCCCTGTTCCTCTGCCTAGTAGTGATAGGAATGTGTACCCATGTACATGGTGTCCCCCCCCCGCCCCTGCTGCCTCTGTATCAGAGGTAGCAGGGGGAGGGGAGAAAGTGGGACCCAGTACATACAGGGAGCAGGCTTTTAAGCTGGCTCACCGCACATAGTAGCTCCTGTGGAGCCATCTGCTCTCCCCCTCCACCGCCCCGCCCGCTGGCTGCTGCCTCTGTATACATATCCTGCCCTGATGCATATCTGATAGAGGCAGCAGGGCAGGGGGCAGGCAGGGTGAAGAGGTGGGAGCCAGCTTTTAAACCAATTCCCTGCACGTACCTGCTCCTGCCTGCACTCCCTACATGTGAATGTGTAACTGCTGAAAATTTACCTCAATTATAGAACACTAAAACTGGAAGGGCCCTCGAGAGGTCATCAAGTCCAATCCCCTGCCCTCATGGCAGGACCCAGTACCATCTGCCAGTCCTGATAGATGTCTATCTAACCTGCTCTTAAATATCTCCAGCGATGGACATTCCACAACCTCTCTAGGCAACTTATTGCAGTGTTTAACAACCCTGACAAGAAAATTTTCCCAATGTCCAACCTAAACCTCCCTTGCTTCAGTAAATAAACACATTTTAGCATCCCTAAGGCCTAGCAACTTTTTTATCATATAATGCACTCTCCCTATCATACCACGTTCTAGGCCTAATCCTGCCAGGTTTTTTTTCTGCTACCTCTTCCAAAATCCACTTTTTCCCTTCCATTCTGATTATCTCACCTTCACTACAGCAGCATCCTCTAAACTGGACTCACCTTCAATCCATCCAAAATACTACTATCTCAAATCTTTCTTGTCCACTCCTCTACTCACATAGCCTCTCAGGGGCTTCTCACCTTGTACACCAGATAGACAATCGCTTATGCTTCAAGCAGGTTCTAAGCAGTCCCTCATTTCACTTCCTGTCACTTCTACACATGCTTTTGCCAAATCTCCTTAACCGCCTCTTGGGATGACTTTGGCCACCTGCACCTTCCTGCAGGCTGACCTTTAATCTTGAAACCAGCACCTTAGTCCAGCCCATCACTCTTCAATTCATTATAGTGCGATGGCATTAACAGTATCTATTAGGGAACTGAGCTTCAGTGTTAGGTGCTATAAACACACAACAAAAAGACTTAAAACCACCTTCATCAAACAAGGACACGTCCTCCAAACAAGAAGCTCACATCTTGAAATGGGACACAAATCCCTTCAGAGAACCTGTTTAAAAATAACACTGGCCCTCTACTCCAGATTCTCACATACCACCCTGAGCGGGAATCCAAACAGGATATCATTAAACAATTGTGACCCCACACAGACAAATCTTCCCTAAAACCTTCCTCTTTTCTGGCATTCAAACTACTCCCTCCTCAAACTCATCAGAAGCAAGCTTCTCCCCTGGACCAACACAAACCAAGGTGGTGACACCGCACCCTTGCCATAAGATAGGTCTCTAAGAATTGCCTACTATCACCATTCACCACCACTCTGATTCAGTCCCCCCGCAACAGTCTGACGCATTCCTATAACACATGGTGTACCTCATCCAGTGCACCAGATGACTCAGTAACTGAGTGATACAAGACATTCACTAAGTACTCGAATGAACTCGTGCAAAAAAATAAGGCAACCACACTAGCACTTGTGGGTGACTGCTTCTCACAAAACAATCACTCCATAGTCGACCTTTAGTCCTCATCCTCAAAGGAAAGCTGCACTACACCTTCAAGAGATGAGCATAAATTCATAATTTTGCTAGACACTAAAAAGCCTGGACTCCATAAAGACACTGGATTTATGACTGATTACAACAGTCCATAACCTACTAACCCTCCTCTGTCCTGTGACTGCAATGTATTAACTGCCCAATTCACCTTGAGTTAACACATGATTCATCTTTCAACATCTGCTTAATGGTCTGCTCAGCTCTGTATGTAGCTGTGCCACTTGAGACTTGTCTATACTTGAAATGCCAGTGTAGTGCTTCAGCATAGAGGGTATCAACGCTCACACAGCAGGAGCTTTTCGGGCTGTAGCTAATCCAATTCCCAGAGAGGAGGCAACTAGGTAAACAGAGGCAGAGGTACCATAGGAAAAGTCAGATCAGAGATACAGACTGGGGTAAAATTGTGTAGAGTTTCTCTACTTTTATTGCTGTAGATCAGTGGTCCCCAACCTTTTGGGGCTGCTGCACGTTCTGGGGTGGGGCCCGAGCGTGCACTGCATGCCCAGGGCACAAGAATGGCTTGGGCCGGCCCTGATCACTTGGTGGGTGCACATAAGTGCCCCAGCAGGCACCATGGCGGGGACCACTGCTGTGGATTGTGATGACTGCATTACCTAACCCCTGAGTGCCATGAAAGCGTATATGCAATTGTTCCAAACAACTGCAGCAAAAACTCTTATTGTGACAAGGGCTATGAATTTCTTAGGGCTAGATTAGTTAGTTACCTTGCTCCAAACTACAAAACAAGCTGAGGGCTGAATGGTGGGACTTCAATTGGAAGGATGGGAAAATACTTTAATGTTTCATACTTTATTTTGCTATTGATGTAACTTAAGTAGGATCCTACCATGAGTAGCTACCCACTCTGATGGGACTGATTTATACATCCACCTGTACTGATAGGATTAGGTGTGTAATTGTAGGGTTGATGAAACAGTTCACAGAATCAATGCTGTGACACTATTTCCCCCAAAAGTCACACTGAAGACATATGTGATTGCATGATCAGGGTTTGTGTGATAAATACTGCCTGTTTGTGTAAGTAAGAGGGATGTAAGCCTTGGAGCCATCTAAGTAATTGTAAATGTTTATATTATTAATATCTCAGTCAAGACTGAGCTCCCACTGTTAGAAGCAGTACAAACACATAAGATCTTCAGGGTAGGGAGTGTGTTTTATTATCTAAATTGACAAGAAGAGTATGTGACTGTCCTTAAGGCCTGCAGTAGGCTAATGAGAGCCAGGAATAGGACTTCTGACTCCGCTTGTTCTGTATCTACCAGACCAGTGTTGCTCTCTAATATTAAGCATTCTACCCGTGTATTGAATATAAAGCACTTCTGAATGTGACCTCCAGCTTTCTCATAGCTCTGATGCTAGCTGACTGGCTCACTGCCATCACTGGGCTCTTATGGAGTGCACGGAGGATGCACAGGAGTTCTATTTTTTCCTTTCAGACAAACAGTCAGTGCAAAGATGTGTGGTCCTTCATTCACATTATGCTGATAATGTGCTGAGAGTGGGAGAGGGAGGTTCTAATCTCCATTTTTTGACAGCTATTTTTAAAATCTGCATTACAAGAAAAACCTGCTCCTCTTCTTCACTGAAAACTGAGGCTGGAGCCTAACTGATAAGACATCATCTTTCAGGGTTACATTTCCTTTCCTTTCATAATGGGAGAAGACATGAGAAAAGAAGCCTGTTACCAAGAACACACATTGCTTTCCAGAACCACCTGGGTTTAAACAAAGCATTTTCCCTTCCTTGGTTATGAAGCCCAGTACCGGGCCCCACAACACTTGTACTGAAAGAATTTCATCCTTTTAAGATGTTCTCCATTCCTGATGTGTTCCCCAGACATGTTCAAAACTGAAGGCACATTCTTGGTCCAACCAGCATACACCTCAGAAATCATTGCAACTAGACGCCTAGGTATCTATGAACATCTCCATTATTACTGAAAGGACAACTCATGTTCATGTCAAGGTTTCCACCTGCCCACATGGGCGTGTAGGCCACTAACTGCCAGGAGGGAGGGGGGATAGCCCTTCCTGCTTGGCCCCTTCACCCACTTCTGACTTCCTTTACCATTCCCTCCTCTGGTTTTCATCCTGCCCAAGTTGAGGAAATCTTTGTTCCTCAGCCAGTCAAAGTTACAGTTCTATTTCTAGCCTGAGGCCATGACTGAGGACAGGCAGTCTGTGACCTAGGTCAGCTGATGGGAGCAGATGGAGTGAGTATAAGTAAGCACTGTTACATGCTTAAAAGGAAGCCTTTTCTTCCCATAGAACGAATGGAAGTTTTGTATCTGTAGTTCCCACTGACTTCAGGAAGAGTATCAGACCACGGCAGAGCTTGAATGGCCTGACTGCATGTGCTGGTATGAAAATGGGCTCAATCCTATAGCCCTTAGGCAGGTTTCAATCATTCCTTCTGTGGAAAAAATTGCAACAAGCCATGCTACTTTTAACATGGGATTTTCCCATTCCTATATAATACACAGTGGGTATGACTCCCCAGATTTGCAGGTGCCCCTGCAATGAAAATCCCCCCAATTTGGAGGCCTCCACAGAGGATGCACTTCAAGGCCATTCATGTAGATGCTCTGTAGTACTGATCCAAGCCCTCCCTGTCCAAGTGCAGCAGCGAAGAGGTTCGGGGCAAAGTGGTCAAAGCTAATTCTTTTTGCAAATCAGCAGTATCTTGCCCTTTAAGATGTCCACTGGCTTGAGTGGGAACAAGGATATGGATAGTGCTGCTTCTCTTCCAAAACCACAGAGCACCAAAAGCAGGAATGAAGCTTTTGTGGAGTCAGGGGTGGGAAAATATCAGTTAAATAATAATAAAAGCCCTTCCCTTAGCTGACAACTCGATTGATTTTGCAGCTATTACATATTCTGCACCCTTTCCAAAACACTTTTGGGACAACATGCATGGATTGAGCTGCTCATTCACTTGTCAGGCAAAATTCCCATTTGCCTTTAAAGAAAAAGTTAGCAACGGCTGCAATCTGACAGTCCTCTCTTCTTCCTGCCTTTCACTCCAGCTCCTGCAGTTAGCTCCATCTCTGCAAGCAAGAGGCATAGCATTAACAAAATGCATCGTTAAAGCCAAAATTTTAAGACACAATTTTCTTCCACTGTTGTAAATGTTAATAATGCAAATTACAAGCAATATGCAAAACTCATTTAAAATATCCATGATGAAATAACACTTGATTTCCTCTGTGCTTGCCTCATTAATACTAATTAAATGCTTCCCTGCTGTAAGAAGAAGTAAAAAATCAAAACCGCATCAGGGTTACTTGCTATATTGCTTCTGCTCATAAAACAACTCCATGTTGTACTCAAACAATTTAAATCTAGTCCAGTGCAGGGGCAATAAGAGTGGGGGAAGACGGAAATGCTGTATTGAAGTTTCAGAAATATCTGAATCTCTTTAGAGTTGAAGCATCTTATAAAGGGCATTATTTTCTTTGGGGTTCTTTTTATTCACCACCTGCTTTCTGAGCCTTTAGGGCACTCTTACATCTGGTTTCCAAGCTTTTCTCTCCCAAGGCAAGGGCTAGAAATGTACTACGTGGAGTTTTTTAATGACAGCTGAGATGCTGACCCCAGAAGTTGTAGCATTAAGAAAAACACCAAATATGGCAAGATTTGTAACGTAGTCATGGCAGCAGGCACCAGTGATTTCTCTAGTCTCCCTCAACAGCACCTTTGTGATCCTCATGGGCAGGGCTGACTCTAGGCACCAGCAAATCAAGCACGTGCTTGGGGCGGCACATTTCCAGGGGCGGCATTTCCAGGTAAGCAGCGGCCCCAAGCAATGCCCGGCCTGCCCCACCGATTTTAAAGGGCTGCAGGAGACACCACTACCCGCTGCGCAGCACTGCCACCGTGCGCGCCCGGAGCCTGCTGGCCGCCCTCTGCCTCCTGCTGCTGCCTGGCTCCGCCGCCTACTTCGGGTCAGCCCTGCCCATGAGGGGGCGGGGTGGATTCACGGGGGGATGGCCCCGGTGGAGGAAGTGCAGTCTCCCCTCTGGCCAGGGCCATGGCGGCTGCAGGGGGGCCGGGCACCCGCTGGGGCCCCTGCAGCCTCGGCACGGCCATGCGGACCACGCTGGACAAGGCCCTGCAGGTGTTGGAGAAACTGTAGGTACTGGTGGAGCAGCCAGGCCTGGGGCTGAGGAACAACCACCCCTGCCTGCCCCAGCTCCTGCCGCAGACATGCCAGCACCTGCTGCTGATCCGGGCCCAGCCTAAGCTGCCTCTGGGAGGCCAGCTACTTCCCCGTCTTCATCAGCAACCTCCAGCGCAAGGCCAAGCAGGCCACCAAGCTCTTCAAGGGACACCCTGAGGGAATTTGTCAGGAGGGGTTGGCCTCCAGGTACTGGCCCCCGGCAGCGGGGGCAGAGCAAGGCGGGGATGCCCAGGGCTGTGGGGCAGGAGTGAGGGGCACTGGCAGGGCTGGGCTGGGCTGGCTGTGGGTCAGGGAGTGAGGGGCACTGGCAGCTGGTGGGGGGAGCACATGGCTGGCCGGGCTGTGGGTTAGGAGTGAGGGGCACCAGCAGGTAAGGGGGGGGTAGGGCTGGGCTGGCTGTGGGTCGGGACTGGGGTGCATAGGGTAGGGAAAAGGCTGTTGTGACTGAGCAGCGAGTGAAAGGGGAGGGGGAGTTTACTTGAAGCGTCTTTGCCTTTATGGAAAAAAAATAATTAAAATTATATTTGTATGATGAATTCATAGCTTTATCTGAGCTAATAAGTCCTAAAACTTCTCCTCTAAAAGTATTAGAATTTATAGCAAGAAATGATTTTTTCACTCCAAACACTGCTATAGCATTACGCATTCTTTGAACATTACCAGTATCAGTGGCTTCTGGTGAGCGCAGTTTCTCAAAACTGAAATTACTAAAAAATTATTTGAGGTCCGTCTCAAAATCGTTTGTCAGGACTCACATTAATTTCAATTGAAAGTACCATTGCAAAAAATTTAGATTTTACTGAATTATTAAAAGGCTACGCAAGTATAAAAACCAGAAAAATTCAGTTCATATAAATTCTTTTAATTTATGAGAAACTGGGCGCACCAGAAGACACTGTTTTTCATTACAGTATATAGTTGAACCCAAATTGTTTGTAATTATGATTTTGTTAAAATTAAATGAGTACACTAGTAGGAAATTGTTTTATTTCAATAACTACAAATTTTCTGTTTTCATTTTTTTTTAAAAATTTTAAACAGTCAAAACAAAACAACCATTGCACAGTGAAAACATGTAAAAGCCAACAAAAAGTGGGGCAAAAACCTTTTTTGCTTCGGGTGGCAAAAAACCTAGAGCCGGCCCTGCTCATGGGCCCATGCACCTGTTGTAATTTGGTTTACACAGCTCTATGAGGGAGTAAGGGATAGTAAACCTCCCCTTATAAACCTGTGTGAGCTACCCCTGAGCTTTGAACCAGGCAGAAAGAAACAGACAGGTACTGTGTACCCACTTACTCCCTGCCACAATCAGGTAGGCAGAGAAGGACACAGGTTTGGTTCTACCTGTCCTATTCATTAGCAGCACAAATGACGGGGGTAGGGGGAATAGGAAAGGAGAGAGATATAATTGACTATCCTCAAATTCCTACCCCATGCCTCTCAGCAAGAAGAAAAGTAGGGGTGAAGTGGCTAGTTAGAGGGTTATATGAGTTAAGTACATTGCAAGTACCCCTTCCTCAGGGCTGGGCCTGGAACCCTTTTGCCTTGCCCACAGTGTATTCTCTTAATGCAGGGCTACTCAACTGTGGAACCTCTGGGGCCCACTATGATACTCACAGCACGTGCCTAGGGCTGCAACTTAAGTGTGGTTCCGTATATATGCAAATAGCTTATTTCACACAGACAGGTATGAATACAAAGATTAAGGCAAGACTACACAACACACAGGCCCCATTTAAGTCAGTTCTGCTGCTATTAATAAAATGCAATATTTACCCCATTTCCACCCTATGACAGCACTTTTAATACATAAGATCGGCCATACTGGGTCAGACCAAAGGTCCATCTAGCCCAGTAGCCTGTCTGCCGATAGTGGCCAGCACCAGGTGCTCCAGAGAGGGTGGACCGAAGACAATGATCAAGCGATTTGTCTCCTGCCATCCTTCTCCAGCCTCTGACAAACAGAGGCCAGGGACACCATTTCTAACCCCTGGCTAATAGCCTTTTGTGGACCTAACCTCCATGAAATTATCTAGCTTCTCTTTAAACTCTGTTATAGTCCTAGCCTTCACAGCCTCCTCTGGCAAGGAGTTCCACAGGTTGACTACACGCTGTGTGAAGAAGAACTTTCTTTTATTAGTTTTAAACCTGCTACCCATTAATTTCATTTGGTGTCCTCTAGTTCTTCTATTATGGGAACTAATAAATAACTTTTCTTTATTTGCCCTCTCCAGACCACTCATGATTTTATATCTATCATATCCCCTCAGTCTCCTCTTTTCTAAACTGAAAAGTCCCAGTCGCTTAACCTCCTCATATAGGACCCGTTCCAAACCCCTAATCATTTTAGTTGCCCTTTTCTGAACCCTTTCCAAGGCCAAAATATCTTTTTGAGGTGAGGAGACCACATCTGTACACAGTATTCAAGATGTGGGCGTACCATAGTTTTATACAGGGGCAGTAAGATATTCTGGGTCTTATTTTCTATCCCTTTCTTAATAATACCTAGCATCCTATTTGCCTTTTTGACCACCGCTGCACACTGTGTGGACGTTTTCAGAGAACTATCCACGATAACTCCAAGATCTCTTTCCTGATTTGTCATAGCCAAATTAGCCCCCATCATACTGTATGTATAGTTGGGGTTATTTTTCCCAATGTGCATTACTTTACCCACTTTAATGTGAAATCCACATTAAATTTCATTTGCCATTTTGTTGCCCAATCACTCAGTTTGGTGAGATCTTTTTGGAGTCCCTCACAGTCTGCTTCTGTCTTGACTATCCTAAACAGTTTGGTATCATCCACAAACTTTACCACCTCACTGCTTACCCCTTTCTCCAGATCATTTATGAATAAGTTGAACAGGATTGGTCCCAGGACTGACCTTGGGGGACACCACTGGTTACCCCTCTCCATTCTGAAAATGTACCATTTATTCCTACCCTTTGTTTCCTGTCTTTTAACCAGTTCTCAGTCCATGAAAGGACCTTCCCTCTTATCCCGTGGCAATGTAATTTACACAAGAGCCTTTGGTGAGGCACCTTGTCAAAGGCTTTCTGAAAATCTAAGTATACTATATCTACTGGATCCCCCTTGTCTGCATGTTTGTTAACCCCTTCAAAGAACTCTAATAGATTAGTAAGACATGATTTCCCTTTACAGAAACCATGTTGACTTTTGTCCAACAAATTATGTTCTTCTACGTGCCTCACAATTTTATTCTTTACTATTGTTTCAACTAATTTGCCCGGTAGTGAAGTTAGACTTACCGGTCTGTAATTGCCAGGATCGTCTCTAGAGCCCTTTTAAAATATTGGTGTCTATGACACCAATGAGCTACGACAGTCCAGGAATTTAAGTACTAAAATGCATAGCAACAGCTCATTATAATGACTACTTTTTTCTTTTGGCTCCCACTCGCGGGCCGCACGTTGAGCCCCACGTAACCCCAAACTGTGCTGCAGGCTGCAAACATACGGGCCCCATGTTGAGTAGCCCTGTCCTAATGCAAAGTTAGTTGCTTATGTATGTTAGTACCTAAGTGCTGCAGCTCTAGAGCAGCTCCCCTGTGCTAGGCACTCTGCAGGCACAGAACAAGAAGGTGAGCGCAGCTCTACCTCGCTCATCTCTAAGCTAGTTGGAGTGGGACAGGGAGCAGTGAAGTTGCAGCAGCGTGCGGCCCAGCCCTGTGACTCCTCTGTGTGTGGCGGTCTAGCCAGGCAGCCTCATTACAAAGCAGCTGGCTGCAGCCACTCTTCTCCGCCTTAGGTGCTTTCCTCCACAGGGCAGTCGCCCTGGCCCGGGCACTTACAGGGGACTGGTGTTTCCAGCCAACACCGCCCCCGCGCCCCCCGGCCGCCAGGAGGCCCCACTTGCCCGGGTTGTCCCGGGCTGCTGTAACCTGAGCAAGCGGCTCGGGGTGGTGCCCCCGCCCGCCGCTGCGTGCACGGGCAGCCGAGCCAGCCCGCCCCTTGGCCGGTGCGTGGAGCCGGCTGCCGGCGGCAGAGGGTGAGCGGCCTCGGGGGCACGCCGCGCGGGGAGCCCAGCCCACGCCCCTAGCGCGCAAGGGGGCTGCCGCAGTTTGCTGACGGGCTGGCCGGAGCCGGAGCCTCGGGGGCACCTCTGGCGCTGCAGCCCGCATCCCCGCCGCTGCCCTGGTAAGTGGCCCCCCCCGGGGGAGGTGGCGGGCGCTGCTGGGGCTGGAGGGAGGGTAGAAGCTCCCCCCGCAGAGGGCAGGCGCGAAGTGCCCCGGGGTGCGGGCAGCTCCCCGCCGCCTGCGAGCCGGAGCGCTTGCGGGGCCCGGGCTGCGTGCCGCAGGCTTTGGGGGGCCGGGCGCTGGAGGCGGGCAGTGCGGCACGCGGTTGGGAGGCGGTGGTTGGGGGCAATGACTGAGGAAGGGGGCGGCCCGGCGGCTGTGTGCTCCGGCCGGGGGCTGTGAGGGGCTGATGAGTGGGGGGGGGGCAATTCATAGCGCCGCGCCTTGGGGGCGAATGCTGCGTGGCTAAGGCGGGGGAAAGTTCCGCGGGCTGCGTTTGGCTGAGCCCCCCCCCCCCCCCAAGTTCTGCTTGGACGGGGAAGGAAGGGGGCATTGTGTGGGGTCGGCAGCCCGGGAGGGGCGCTGGGGCTGGGTGTGGGGTTGGCAGCCTGGGAGGAGAGGGGAAGGGTGGCGCTGGGTGTGGGGTCGGCAGCCCGGGAGGGGAGGGGTGGCGCTGGGTGTGTGGGCAGCCTGGGAGGAGAGGGGAGGGGTGGGGCTGGGTGTGGGGTCGGCAGCCCGCGAGGGGCAGTGGGGCTGGGTGTGAAAACGGGTGAGGGGTCGGCAGCCCGCGAGGGGCAGTGGGGCTGGGTGGGGTCGGCAGCCTGGGAGGAGAGGGAGGGGTGGGGCTGGGTGTGGGGTCGGCAGCCCGCGAGGGGCGCTGGGGCTGGGTGTGGGGTCGGCAGCCCGCCAGGGGCAGTGGGGCTGGGTGTGGGGGCCGGTGAGGGGTCGGCAGCCCGGGAGGGGAGGGGTGGCGCTGGGTGTGGGGTCGGCAGCCCGGGAGGGGGGGCTGGGCTGGAGGCAGGCATGCTCTGCTGGGGACTGTGCTTGGGAACCCTTTGACCCTGCAGCTGGGGGAAGCCGGTTCGGTTTGGGTTGGGGGGGGGGGTCTGTTCAGGGGCAGGGTCCTATCTGTAACTGGTTTGGCCATAGGAGGGGGTGGCTGTGCAGCCAGGGCAGGAGCAGGGGCGCAGCTGCGAGGAGGCGGCGGGGGCCGGGGCAGAGCTGAGAGCAGCGCAGCAGCCGCCGGAGGGGCAGAGCTTGCTGCAGTGAAGACGCGGGCGAGGGGGGAGCAGAGCGGCCAGCGGCTGAGCCCTCCATGTGTGCGGCATGTCAAACACTCCGCGCTAGGAACCCTGCGCTAGCACGTTTCCCTGCTGCTGCTGCGGCGGCCACTCGCTAGCCCGCGCCGTGAAACCTTTGCAGCGCGCTCCTGGGGAGTTCCCTCCTGCAGCCGCTCCGCGCCCGGGTCCCCAGCACTTCCAGTCTCCTCGCCTTCTCGGCAGGCTTACTCCTGGGGTTTGCAAGGAGCGGATCCCACGCGGCTCGCTGGGAAGCTGCGACTCCTCGCTTAACCCGCCTCCCGTTCTAAGCGCTGAGCTCTGCCCCTGCTTTCCTCTGAACTTCGTGAAGTCTTCAATGCAAATCTGTGGGAATTCTTAGCAGGCATCCCCAACGAAATGCCAGGAAGTCTGGTTGAATTTTGAATCATGTTTGCAAATGTAGGTACAAAAATGAATGAGAGTCAAGGAGTTAATTATTAGCTGGGAAATCTTGTAGCAGGCATGAACACTCAATTTGAAAAGAGCCCACATTATTTCTTTCAAGTGCTCCGAATTTTTAAGGGGGGTAAGTTGTATTTAAAATTGTCTGGTTGGCAAATCATGCCGCCTCTGGGTCACTGTGAAATAAAAACACGCTTGTTACGGATTTTAAATATTGAGGGCTTAATTTTAAACCACTCTGAAACTTTTCCCAATATTTCATCCTCCGTTTTTGGTGTCACTTTTGAAGGTTATTCAGATGTCTGTGTAGGAGGGATAAGAGCCCTGTATGAGCAACCACTTGAGTTACTAATGGAATTAATCATTGGCTAGAATGAGCAGTAGCAGTATTAAGCCTTGGTTCTCGGCCATAATCACATATCAACTGCAGAAAATGTATGTAAAGGCAGTAACTTGTTGGAATGAAGTCCTTGATTCTGATTTTAATAGTCAAATGAAAGTGTTTATTTTGAAATGTGATGAGTACTTCAGCATTGCAATGAAATGCTGGATTCTATCTAGCATTCTCTCAGAGCTCAGGTATGCCAATTGATATTCATAGCTGGTGAGTGCATTGCAAGGTTTTGCATTGCTGAGAGGGATTTATTTTATTTCCATAATTATATGGTATTGACTCAACAGCTTTGGGAGCTCTGTAAGGCTGCTTAACTTTTTTTTTTTTTTTTTGAGTGCAAGTTGATTCATAACCTACTAGCTCACAGTGTTTGAAATCACCACGCACAGCTGCGAATGAAGCACTGGGGCACGTAATCTATTTATTGAATATTAATTTATGCATGTTCCAGAAAAGTGAGTGCATGGGTGAGTTTTTGTTTAATTTCATTGCAGAACTCTGGCAGACCATTTTTTAAAATGTGGATAGCCCATATTTCTATACTAATTGGAAATTTTTAGTGTGTGTGTGTGTGTGTGTGTGTGTATCTATCTGTGTGTGTGTGTGTGTTTGACATTAACAGTATTTTTTCCTTGTTTTAAAATACCTGCTCAAAGATGGTTTTACATGATGAACCATGTGAGCTTTAAAGTAAATGAAACCATGGAGGTGCCTTTTAATAGCAGAGGTAAGTAGCAGTAGTTCATGGAGGTTTCGATATAAACCAGTAATGTGTTTTTTCCCTTTCTTGCTATATGTACAACCTCAGAACTAGTAAGAGCTGTTTTGAGTCTGCTTCTGTATTCTTTGCAAACTAATATTCCTTGTACGTGGAATTCAAGAGCCAGGCCCCTTAAGGGTTTAAAACAGGGGTGGGGAACCTGAAGCCCCTGGCTTGCCTGGATCTGGCCCCTGATGCTGGGAGGGAAGCCCCAAGCCTTGGGGAGTCTGAGCTGGCACTCCAGCCCCCCGCTATCCCACAGTGGGACTGGAGCACACAAAATCTACTTGCCTGAGGTTCAGCAGTCTGACCCAACAAAGGTTAAAAAATGCCCCTAAGAACTGAACAGAAGCATCCAGGATATCTTGCTTTTAAATCTCAAGAAACTGATTAATATTTTGAGTGTGGGATGAATTTAATTATACCAGTTTTTGTTTGACTTGCTTGAGTGTTAGAAAGCCAGGTCTGCACTGAGGAGCACACAGCTGTGAATTGGTAAGCTATGCAGATACTGTATTTGTTGCAAGCTTCACCAGGAAATGAAATGCCTTTGTAATATGCATAATGCAACATCCACTGTTATCCTTTACTGTTACCATTCTCCCTGTGATTTTTGACATTTCAACATTCTGAACTATCCTTTCGCAGCTAGGCCATTCTGACTTCAGCTGACCAGCAATTAACACATTTGCAGTCCTTGAGTGAACAATTTTGTTCAAGCTGCCAAGGTTCTTCAATTTATTTATTTATTGATATGTTGGCTGTCTCTCTTCTAGCAGTTGGTACTGATGGAATGTTTCTTACGTTTTTTGTGCTGCAGTAATACATGAAAGAATATTAAATGACTGGAGGTTTATGAGAGGAATTTATGTGCACAATGAAATCGATATAGAGTAGATTTGTCCTTCAAATCTAGGTAAATGGACAATTTTCTTTAAACATACACATGCATCTTAATTTAGTTTTGCCCATTACCACCAGTAAAATATTCCTTAGCCCTCAAAGAACTAAACCTTTCCCAGTTAACCAACTCACTGCAAGACCTCACAGAAAGACTGAGTAAACAGACCTTGAAGGTCAACGAAGTTAGGCTGTCAGAGCAATGGACAAATAGGTTCTAGAGTCAAGAACTCGCTACAATTTCCTGCTCCCATTGCCAGATGAACATGTAGGATTGTCTGCCTGTTCCCAGCTATGCCACCTGCCAGGTTATAAGAAGTTGTTTGCAGTGTTGGTCCCAGGATATTAGAGATAAGGTAGGTCAGGTAATATCTTTGATTGGACTCTTTTGCTGGTTTAAAAAAAGACAGGCTTTCAATATGGAGCTGTTCTTCTGGTGCTCAATGTCACAGCTAAATATAAGGTGGGCCAGATTCTTTACATAAGTAGTTAAAGTGTATTGTTTGAGATCGTTCAAGGTGAAGTGGCCTGTTAACACCTCTGCTGTCATAGAACAAAACAGGGGGATTAGTGGTCACAGATTGGTGTAATAAACCAGAAACCCAGTGTCTTTGAGACCATGATTTTAAGCGTCTAGCAGAGTTATGAATTTAAACTCCCAGGCTCCTTGTGATAACACTCCCAGAGACAGACACCACCTATCCGCTGAAGTTTCTGAGTCTCAAATAAAAATATTGAAATCTGACTAATAGATGTCCTGGATCATTAAAAATGGGAGCCCAAACTTAAGCTCTCATGTTGCATATTTAAGTGTCAACATATGGAACGTAGGAGCTGACATACCAGGTCAGACAAGTGCATGATCAAGCTCAGTATCCTGTTGAATTCTTCTGCAACTGAGAGTCCCTTTTGGCACATTGTAAAATTTTGGCTGTTTTGTTTCTTAATAATGGAATCTTCCTGCTGTTCTGAGATCATAAGTTATATCCTGTTGTGCCTACACACGCTGAAGTGGCAGTCTTATTCCTTTGGGGTTTTCTTAATCCTTTACAGTTGATCTCTTTAATAGTGTTTTTAACAATTTCAAATTTGCTCTCTGGAGTCATTGATTCCCACACTTGTATAAATCAGGAGTAAATTTAATTTGGTTGCAGTTCATCCATTGAATTTGGTGCAGTTCATCCTGGGCTAAAAACTGAGAGTGAAGAACTGGATGTTAGCAATATTTACACTATCTGTTTTGGTGGTAAAATTTGCTGCTCAGGCTTGTGAAAAAACAAACCACTGACTGACATAAGTTAAGTGTGGACGGCACCGTGTTGGTGGATGATGGCCTCCCATTGACATAACGACTGTTGCTTTTGTGGGTGGTTCATTTATGTTAATGGGAGAGCTCTCTCTAGTCAGCTTAGAACTGCTATGGGTGCAGATGTGTCCATACAGCTATGCTACTGTGAGGTTTCTAGTGTAGACTTAGC
Source organism: Rafetus swinhoei (assembly GCA_019425775.1). NCBI lineage: Eukaryota > Metazoa > Chordata > Testudines > Trionychidae > Rafetus > Rafetus swinhoei. The sequence goes on along the minus strand of CM033427.1, from coordinate 122,516,742 downwards.
CTTACTGACTTCAATGGGAGCTGTGTATACTTATCCAAGGGTAGTATTTGGCCCACAGAGATTTGTGTTTTAATTGGCACTGGCCTAGGCCATTAAAGCATGGCTTTGGAAAATGAAGTCTTATTATGAACTCTAGCAGCAGTATGGACTATTTGCTGACAAATGCAGTAGTGTATTTAATTGGTATAATTCTTACCTAACAGTTTGCTAAAATGGTTGATACTTGTTTTCAATAGCTCAAGAATTTTAAGAGCTCTCTCCTAAAATTATTCTTACATGATTTCTGACACTATTGCTGTGGCAAATTAGTATTCTACAATGGTCCACTCCATCCTTCTAAAGGATGTCATTAATTAATTTTGTAGTGAGACAAATGCAGATTAGCAAAGTTCACATTCACCTTAATTGTAAGTGAACAGGATTAAGAAAATATCACAGCCATAGCAAACCTGTTTTCCTGTCCTTGGATTCTTTTGCTGGTGTGGAAGGTAGAGATCATTCAAATCTTCCAGGAGATGGGAGATAGAAGGCATTGGACTGGGTTCAGATGTACACATTTAGTTTTGTCCAAGGTCACAGACTTCAAGTGTAGCCTTGGGCAAATTCTTAGAGTGGAATTTTCATAAGCACTCAGCAGTGAGCTAATTTTGCTTCCATTTAAACCATTCACAAAACTCCCATGCACATCAGTGGGAGAAGTGTTAAATTAGTCCTGAGTGCATCCATAGATATGTAATATCAGTCAGATGTGTAGCCTGTCCAACTTCAGTGAGACTGCACTTGGTTAAGACCTTCCTGGCTAGGGCCTTAAATCTTTTCTTGCCTTAGGACATCTGTAAAATGGAGATAATGGATTTTTTGACTTCTCTGTTCAGATTGCATACTCTTCAGGGCAGAACTGTCTATTGTGTTTGCACAGCTTCACGCACAACAGGGCTCCAACCTCATTGGATGCCTGAAGGTATTATGTTTACCTAATAAAAAGCTCATCGTGCAGTTTGGATCCAAAATGATGGCATAAGAGTCAACATTTTTAATTAGAAGTTTGTGATACTGTGCAAAATGCATCCTTTCTTTTGCTTCATTTTTTAGAATGTAATTCCAGAGAAGCCCCCTCATAACATTAAGCTCACACTTGGCATTTACATTGCATGATCAAATCTTGACATTCAGTTTTCGTTGCAGGGTTCAACATGGGCCATATTTTGCAGTCTTCACCCAATAAAAATCCCATAGACTTCAGTGGGGGTTCTGGCTGATTAAAAAGACAGAGGAGAATACTGAAGCCTTTAAACAGTGGAAACAATACTGTGATTGAGAGGGAAAAGCAGCGTTCAGGATAACTTCAGAGAAGTGGTAGAAAACAATCAAATCTAAAAGAATAATGATGCTGCATTCTGTGTGTTGCTCTATACTATATCTTCATGTGATGTGATGCCAAAAGTGAGAGGTCCCCGACAGTTTGGTTGAGCAGAGAGAATGATTTCCTTGCTCCCTCATTAACAAAAAAAAGCAATAATGCATTTTAAGTAGGGCCAATTCCCTAAAAACATTAACTGGGCCTTTAGAAGCATCAATAGGGATATGTTAAAGATGGACATTATAATTTAGGAACACTTTAAAATATGCCATTAAAATATAAATCTGGTTTTTGTTCACACTTGTTTTAGAATCACCTTTGTAACTTTTGCTCATTATTAAAGAGAGGAATTGTGGTCTAAGGAAGAATGATGTTTGTTAATAAACTGCACCATCATAACATTTGCATTCAGTTCCTGGCACTGCCACAGATGTCCTTTGTGACTTGGATAAGTCATTTAATCTCTCTGCTTTAGTTGTACCAATGGGGATGTTAATATTGCCTTTGTCGTGTCTACTCATACTGTAAATGCTTGGGGGCAGGAACCGTATGTATAGTTATCTAGCATAATGGAGCCCTGATTTATCTTGGGCAGCTGGAATAATCAGCAAAGTATTTCTTTGTAAACCAAGATGCTCTCATCTTGAAGTTTTTTTTTTTGTATACTGGTTCTTGTAGTGAAGTCATGTAATACTTGTGAGATCAGTTATTTCTGTGGCATCGTAAATCGGTGATGTCCATAAACAAAACATTATGATTCCATTGTGGCATCAAACAGAAGGAAAGCTATGCTTTGAGATGGTGATATTTTATCTGAACACAAATATTGTCAGCAAAAGTACCACCAGTAGTGTAGGCAAAACATAATACATTGCTCTTTGCTGTAGGCTCCCCCCTCCCTCCTGAAGTATTGTAGCAGTGCAGAAATCTTCTACATGTAAATGTAACCGGCATTTCAAGGACTTAATACTGTGCTCTGCTAACTTAAGCTAGCTTTTAATTAAATTTATGGTCATAACCATGTTTATAGGATTAGCTATGTAAGGTAAGATCAATAAATATTCAAATACAGAATCACAAAAATGTTAGTTATGTATCTGTGTTTTGTGGTGCAGTATTGCATGTAGATTAATCCAATAACCTGTCTGTAGCAAATATCTTTTTCATAGTTTCCTATTAACTTAATTGGCAGCTGGTTTCCATGTTCTGTAGGTGGTGGTATGACTATCACACTGCTGCCCAAAGACTTCCTTTAGCATCAGGGGTCTGTTGTATGCAGGGCTGCACCCTACAAAACAACTGGATAGGCATAGTCTCTAGCAACAATGTATTTCATATCTAGGTACATAGTAAACAAAGAGCTACTACTGACATGCGTGTGGATTTAGAAGAGAAACACGATAGATAACCATCACTGTGAGATTTGGGTATGTTATTGAGACCCTAAAACAAAAGAGGGGGCACAATAGACCATGCGGCTTATTTTTTGTAGCTACTTTAAAAGACCTATTATGGAGCACATAGTAAGCAAGTTTTCTGTTGCATCTCCAAGTGCATTACAGAGCTAAAAAACCTAACCCACAAACCCTGAAGAAATGTTTATGGTAAGAAGTAACTTGATATTTTGCACAGAACAAGGGAGGAGGGCTGAGGTACCATGATGAGTGATAAGAGGCACTTAGATACACAGTAAAATGTGTGTGTGGAGCACTTCAAGGGCTGCCATTCATCCCACCCATTCAGAGTGAAAGATAAGGGCAAGAAAAATAAAGATCTTAAATAAACAGTAGGTTGCAAAAAGACTTTAAAAAAAAAAAAGTGTAACCGTTAAAATTCTTAGGGATTACACGCACTGCAGGCTCTGCAATAAGGATTATGCTGCAGAGCCCACAGCATAGCTGGCTCCCCCGGGAGCTGGGCTGGCAGCCGACGTGCAGTGGCAGCTGGCTTATGCTATAACCCAACTCCTGGGACACACTGGCAGCTGGTGCTGACATGCACTGTCTCTAGCTGCTGGCCCCACTCCTGGGAGTGGGACTGGCAGCCGGACCTGGTGTACACAAAGAGCTGGCTAATGCGCAACGGCTGCCGGCCCTGCTCCTGGGAAGCTGGCTGTGTTGCAGGCTCTGCAGTATAAAGTTTATTTAAGTTTTATACTGGAGAGCCTGCAGCATGTAACCAGTGAGATTTTCAGCGGTTACATGGTTATCGATTTAAGTGTGAGTTGACCAAACATTGTGCCACCATTTTTTACCTTATTTTACTCTGTTGAAATATAGAACGGTATTCCCAAAACATTAAAAGAGAAACAGAAGTGTCAAGAGAGCCTTAACTCTCAAGCATGCTTCTGATCTATTTTCTTGTAAATAGGTCGCTTTCTTCCACTTTTAAAGGTCCCTCCTCCCCGGAAAGTTGGCACAAGAAAAGATTCCTGCTGATATGCTCCTGAGAACAATATTCCCATGTTGTTATGGAAACTACTATCAGTAATTTCATAGACTTAATTTGACCTGGTTTTAAAACGCTTAGGCACTTGCAAAGTGACAAGGAAATAGTGGGATGTGTCACAAATATGCAATTCCAATTCTTCATATGTTTTTAATGTGAGCTGTATCACACGGCGTATTTTCATCTAGAGAGGAACAGGCATCAGTGTGGCAGGCAAAAGTGTCAGAGGAAAGCCATGACTCACTTGCAGAAAGATCAAATGTATGTAGGAGACAAAAATAATAAAAACGATTAAAATTTTAACTTTATGCATGTAAGGTTCAAAATGTAGTTGCTTAAATTGATTGCGGCACATAATCAAGACCGACCAGACCATATCCTTACCCAGGGTAAATTGGCATAGCTGCATTGACTCCAATCAGGTATGACTAGTGGATATAAAGGGTTCACTAGCTGGGGTGGGGAACATGACCCCACCCACCCATGTGACTTTTTTCCACCCTCAGTCCCATGCCCCCTGCCCATAGAGGGGTGGGGGTCTGGAGGGGTGGGGGAACTCTGTCCTTTCTAGGGCATTCTCCAAGTCAGTCTCTGGCCACACAGCAGATGCCTTGGGGGAATGCAGCCATTGTAGTGGGCAGCATCCCAGGCAGGCTGCCTGGTGGAACTGGAAGAGGAAAGACTCGGGCTCCACCTCTTCCCTTCCAGCTCTGCCTTTGGCCCCTTGCTCTCCCTCAGCATCTCAGAGAGGGGCATGTGACCATGTGTGCCCCTCCCATGCATCACCCCTGCTGTCAGTTGAGCTATGCCAAATCAGTATGCACTAGATGAAGACCTGGTCTAATAAGGATGTTCAAAGAACAGTGACAAAGAGTTCCTTTTTAACTGAGGGTCAGTAAGACCTTCCTGCTCCTTGGGCTTCCGCTGCTATTTTTTAGGGTTATCGAGGAAAAACAAAGCAATGCCTTGACTGCATCATTTCATTGGAGTCTGTTGCCTATCACAGTTGAACCTTTTGAGAGAATCTTGAGTGTTTTCCTCCTTGAGAGCAAAATAATTCAGTATTGTTCAAATTGTCTTAAAAGCTGTTTCTGAAAAACCACCTCAGTCAACTTCTTTCCTCTATATGAACGAGGAGTCCTGGGGCACCTTAGGCTACGTCTACACTACATGCTTCTTGCGCAAGAAGCTTTTTGCGCGTGAGTTTTTGCGCAAAAACTTCTTGTGCAAGAGCATGTCCACACCTCAAAGCACATTGCAAAAAGCGATGTGCTTTTGCGCAAAAGTGTGTCCACGCTGCATGGATGCTCTTGCGCAAGAAAGCTCTGATAGCCATTCTGTGACTGGCCATCAGAGCACCTGTGCTTTTTCCCTGTGGTTTGGCCTCTAGAGTGTCCACACTTGCCTTTTTGCTCAATAGCTGTAACGCAAAAGGGAGTTACGCCTCGTAAAAAGGAGGTTTACCTACGCCAGAAAAAGCCCTCTCTTCTGCCGTTTTACTCTTGATTTACTTGCGCAAAAGCGCATTTGAGGTGTGGATGCTCCACAGGTTTTTGCGCAAAAACCTTGCAGAGTAGACGTAGTCTCAGAGATTAACAGATTTATTAGGGCATATGCTTTCCCGGGTAAAACCCACTTCATCAGATGAATAGGGGTGGAAGTTACAGTGGCAGAGGTGTATACATAGTGTTAACGAGGCTAATCAAGTCAGAGTGGAAGTGGCTCATTCACAGCATTTGTTGTGGCGATGTGAATACCAAAAGAAGGGAAATTGCCTTTGTAGTGTGTTAACCAGTTAAGATCTTTATTTAGTCTTAAGTTGCTTGTATTGAATTTGCAAACAAACTCCAGTTTAGCTGTCTCCCTTGGTAATCGGGTTTGAAAATTCTTTTGTAGAAAGATGGCTACTTTTGAATCCATTACTAAATGTTAAAGTGTTTCCCTACAGGCTTATGTGTGTTCCCGTTCCTGATGTCTGATTTGTGTCCATTTATCCTTTGGCGCAGAGACTGTCTGGTTTGGCCAATATACGTGGCAGAGAGGCATTGCTGGCACTTGATGGCATAGATCTCACTTATGAAAATCTTGCCTCTTGGTGTTGTGTTTGAAGGGTTTTTTTAACTTACCAATAAAGCCCCATTCGTCATGGCATATAAGTACGTTGTACCACATCATCTGCCATGGTTGATGGAGAGGATCAGAACCAAAACAGAGAGAGCACTCTGGTTTGGTGAGGATACTTTGCCAAAGGCTTCTGGAGAATGGTTTTAATTTTCAGTAAAAATTGTGTGTAAACATTTAATTGAGCTCTTCACTCAGTAGGCCCTATGGCTTTGAATAACAGCTAATTCATCAACCAGCTTCTTGCTTTAGTATGGAAATAACTAATGGAGGACCGCTCTGGCGGCAGAGCTAGAGGTGCAATGGTGACTAGAAAGCTGGCAACAGATTAGACCACTCTGTTAATTTTTGGGGCCAGATTCATAGAGGCACAACTCAGGGCTTGTCTCTACTACACTGGCAATTGATGCTGCAGTGATCAATCAACCGGCAGTTAATTTCTCGTGTCTGCTTAGCCACAATAAAATGATCTCTGAGCGCTCTCCTGTCAATGCTGGTACTCCACCAGGACAAGAAGAGTAGCTGGTGTTGACAGGAAAGCAGCCCCCACTGACCTTACCATACACAAGACACCGTGGTAAGCACATTTACTTCAACTACACTATTTTGTAGCTGAAGTCATGTAGATTAGATCGACAGCAGGGATTAATATAGACAGGGCCTCCTAGAGCCAACGCATCCAATCTAGCTCATTCCACAACTGTTTCCATTGATTTCAGCATGCATAGGGCTATCCACATCTGGCATCATACTCATTTGGGTCAGCCAGTCACTGAACGTAGTCTTTTGGTACACAGTGCATTCTTTCAAAATGGGCATGATTGAACACAAGTGTGTTTTAAGGGTGTCCTTCCCCTCCAGACTCTTCAAACATTTACATTTATATCAGATTATTCCAGTTGTCTCCTGCTTTCTGAAAATTCTTTGCAAACTTTTCAGTCTTCCAACTGCTCTTTCTGGATCTTTTCTTAGTTCAGCAGTTTTATAATTGCTCATGTTTGGTTAAGCCCTGTTGAGAGAGCGAGTTCTCTTTTGGGACATCTGGGAAACACAAGTTCAGATCTCAGATATCACTTGCTTTCTGTTCTTGCTAACTCTGACACAAAAGTGTGCCCTGCTGGTCTGCACAAAGGACAGGACTCCCATGGTGACCAGCTGGGCAAAGCTTCTAACAGACTCTCTCCTGCAGGGGAGCAATGCTTTCTTCCTTTGAGGCAAAGATTGAAGGGCTGCTCTGTCAAATGCCCCCAAACTCTGGATTATTAGAAAACCCAAGGAAGAGGGATCATCCCAGATATGCATTACAAACTTTTGCTGGGGTGTAATGTTGGTCAGGGGCTGTGATTTTGTTTTTGTTTTTGCTTAAAAACTGTGTCTTAGTTTGGACAAGTGCTTTTGCTGGGATAGCTTTGTTTGGAGAACTGATATGAGCTATTTTTGCTGGTATAAGCTGTATTTACTCTGCGAGGGTATAGTTGTATACAGTAGTAGGTATATGGGGTTGGCTGATGTAGTTATTTTTTCTACTGTAGACAAGGTCTCAGTCTGTGACACTACTGGACTTGAGGTAAAGAGGTTAATCCACTCACAAATTGCTGTGTGTGAAGACTGTGTGCTGAACATCTCTGCTAGCACTCCTCTGTTCATTACTTCAGTGGCTATTACTTTTTTATTCTTCATAAGACAAAGGATAATTACAAAAACATAGAGAAATAGGAGCAGATATATTCATTTTTCAACTGTATGCCTTTCTTTTTTTGCTAGTTACTGATATGGTAGCCCAGATGCAGCACTGAAATAAGTCAAGCAGTTCAATGAGTACGTACACACACCCACAAAAAGTGGGGGATAGGGGAGAGACGGTAATTTGCACCAAATCACAGCCAGGGGTGTCTCAAAGTCACACTCAAGCTCTCTCTTGTTTTGTGCTTAAGTTGTCAGCTCTTTGGGGCAAGGACCATCCTATTCTCTGTGTGTGCAGCGCCTAGCACCATGGACTCTTAGTCCACGACTATGGCTGTGAGGCACTGGCATAATACACATGATGAGTGCTACAGAGTGGGTCTCTGTGCTCGCCCCTCTCAGGGAGGCATGGAAGTCAGGAATGTGAGATGGCAGGGTAGGCCATGCAGAGGGAAGACATGGAATCCACGTCTTCATTAGCACTGAGTCCTGCTAGAGGGGGGCCAGGCAACTTCCCTTCTTCAACCTCTATTAGAGCCTGATCCAAAGCTCTTGGAAATCAATGCAAGTTTTTCGGCTGTCTCTGCTGACTATTACACCAGGCCCCAAAAGAGCCATTTTCAATAGCATGTGAACCCAATGGGTCATATTCCTCTTGCCGTCCTCCTACAAGTAACCAAGAGCAGGTAGGCCAAATCCTGTTCTCACATTGGTGTGAAATAGTACTCTTCAGAGAAGCTTTTGACTCCCCATCTGTTACCCTTTTCAATCTTAAGGCTTCGAAACAGTCCCTTAATTCATTATTAAAAACAAATAAGAAAGGATCGATGTTAAGAGTTATTGTAAAGATCAGAAGAGTGTTTTCTGGGTGCTTTTATTATTGTTCTGGTTTAAAAGCTTGGTTTCTAACTACCTATGAAAAAGCTCCAAAAATATATACAACTACAAAACGAAAAACCTCCTTTCGTTCAATAACGCGAACGGGCTAAATTAAACGAGATTAAATTCAGAAGAAAGGGGAAGTTCACTGTGCTCTTTAGCGTCTGATTTGCAAACTATTGAATTTTTTTGTGCCATAATGACAGGCATAAGTGTAGGAGTTTGAACACAGTAGCATGGAATCTGCCATCGTGTAGTAAAGTGGAAGTCCAGTTTTAGTGCTATTAACAAACACAGATTAATGGGCAAGTGAAACAGTGATGCAGGGCAAAATCTGGAAGTATTTACTCAAGCCATATTCCCAATGAGAGTGTTGGCCGAACATGAAAAATAAACCGCTTACGGGCCGAGTTCTGCTCCCGCTCAAGTCAGTGACCGGACGATTAGGCTGCACGTATATGATCCTGTGACAGTGTTCTATTTGCCTCTGAATTTAGAATTGTTCATTAATTACTCTCGTACAGCAAGTGACCACAAATGTGTACATATTCTCTTTCCTTTATCCACCTATATACAGTACAGTCTTGCTAAAAAGAAGCTTCAGGGGGTAGCCGAGTTAGTCTGTACAGGATAAACTTAAAAAACACATGGTCTGGTAGCACTCTATAGGCTAACAAAACATATAGATGGTATCATGAGCTTTCATGGGCACAGCCCACTTCTTCAGTCATCTGCCGTCATCAGAGGAAGTGGGGTTGTTCCCATGAAAGCTCATGATATACCTATCTCATAGAGCTGGAAGGGACCTTGAGAGGCCATTGAGTCCAGTCCCCTGCCCTCACGGCAGGACCAAGTACCATCCCTGACAGATTTGCCCCAGTTCCTCAAGGATTGAACTCACAACCCTGGGTTTAGCAGGCCAATGCTATTTCCCACCCCCCATCCACATGTTTTGTTAGTCTAAAAAAGTGCTACCAGACCATTTGTTGTGTTTTAAGTTTAATTTGATGAAAAGGAAAGCCGTTTTTAAACAGCGGTTACAAGAAGTAGTTTAAACTAGTCATAGAATCATAGAACCATAGAGCTGAAAGAGACCACAGAAGGTCATCAAGTCCAGCCCGCTGCTCTAGGCAGGACCAATCCCAATCTCCATCTGTAACAGTCCAAAAATGAGTATATAAATATGAACCCTTTTAACAGTTGAAAATGGGAGGTTTATGTGATGCTAAACCAGTATAAAAGAAGTATGGAACTGGGTTTCTACCAATAATACTATTTCTTGATAATGCTGGTATTGTCAGTTGACACATTCTGCTTTCGGCTACCCTAATACAAATCTGAAGTTGGTCCATTAACTTCAGTGAAATCAGACTCATTTCAGATTTCACTGAAACTAGAATCTGTCCCACTGTCTGTTGTCAGCAAGATTGCCTATGCTAGTGGCTCCCAACCTTTTCCAGCATACGGACCCCTTTTCAAGCTATTAAAATTTTATGGACCCACCAGACAATATAGCTGTGTCTGCAGCCTGCATGTCCCTCAGCCCGTGCTGCTTCCCAAGCCGTGTTCCTCAGCCCGGTCAGGGACCTGCACTGGCTGAGGGACTTTCTGGCTGCCGGCATGGAGCTTCTCCGCTCCCAATTTTCTGTGGACCCTCTACAGTTCCATCGTGGCCCACTTGGGATCCGTGGACCACAGGTAGGGAACCACTGGCCTATGCTAATGGTGGTCAAACAGAAATACCCAATTGAATGACAAACTGTGGGCCTGATCCATCTCTGTGATGTTCCAATTTTACTCTGAACATCACAGTGACTGTTGAACCACTTCTTACCGCTTTCAGATGGCTTTGCGTTACAATAGTGTTCAGAAAATGCAGTCTGTAGACTGAGCACTTTGCTTCTGAATTCCTGTATCCAGTGCTCCTACAGCGGACGGTTTTAAAGGAATAAAGCTCATCCAAAGTATGCAATCACAAAAATGTGATGCCTTTTAAGGCCTGATGCTGTCCTCAAACCCAAACTCGCACTCATAAACAAGGAGTAGTACCTTGACCTGGGTGCAGAGGAAGCTAGGCACATACTAAGATTCATATTCAAGAGAACTATAGCATCTAAAATTGAGAGAAACTTCTGCAGTTTCTCTATACAAAGTACACAAAGAACCGTGTCCACCCACAGACATCTCCACTCCTTTCCATTTGTGTCTAGGTTGCATTCAACAGTGCTGCTGGGAAACAGCTATGTCCTTTGATGTCACTTGGGTATCTATTTGCCAATGAAAACACACACGTTTCTGAGGAAGAATCCTGGATGGCTTTTCTCACTTCATCATGCTCTTCAACATTTATGGGCATTCTAAAAGTGATGGACATCATAATGTAGCCCATTGGCGCCATGCAGCAGTGCAGAAGTAAGGGTTAGCAGTACTGCAACACTAGTGCAATAATCTTGCAACACTCCTCTCCCCACTCCTTTTTGGGTCAGGACCCCTACAGTTACAACACTGCGAAATTTCCAATGTAAATAGCTGAAATCATGAAGTTTGTGGTTCTTAAAATCCTATCACCATGAAATTGACTAATATGGACAGTGAATTTAGTAGCTCCTACTCATAACTGTGAAATAGCCGCCTTTCTACTGATGACTGTAGGTAACGTTATTTGATGACATGGCTTTTTTTTCTTCTCACTTTTAGGGCCAGATAGTGTAATTCTTTGATCTGTGTGTCCTTTTCACTGGGATCAATGAGAGTTCTATGTTCTTAGCTCAACTTTTGTGCATGTTGTTCTTCTATTTTTTTAAATTTCTTTTATACACACATGGCTTTTTTCTGCCATAAAATTAAATTGACCTTCTGGGCTCAAACTCATTACTCAGAAGAAAAACAATGTAAGATGTTTCTTGCAAACAGTTAATGACAAACTCATTGTACAAAAGTCAGCTTTATTTATTTATTTTTTTTAATTTGGTGGGGGGTAGAAGGTTGGGATGAGAATAGAGGAATTTCCTTCTCCTCCCTTGCCATTGCTAAACTGTAATTCAATATTGTTACGGCGAGGAAAAAATAGCAGGGTCTCAAGTTTTCCTCAGGATATTGTTTTGTGCTTTCCGTTAAAGCTCCTAAAATGACAAATCTCACCTAAAAGGTTTTCAGAAATGCTGGACTTTATCCAGTCAATACATTTAAAAAAAAATCAGTTCAATTGGATTAACCCAAGAAGCACATGCTTCTGCAAATTCAAAGCTTTCACCTCCTTATTTCATAGTTCAGTGGAAATTTTTAATGTTTTATGGAGCTACTCGTGAAGCAATTTGTTAATTATTCCAATAGACATTCTGAGTTTGGGCTGGGAAAGTACTCAAGCCACCCATTATTGATTCTCATGTTTGCTCTCCAGCAATACAAATAAAGCCTGTTGTTTTGTTTGTGGCAATAGTTTCTAGTTTCGCCTTTTTACTAAAAAAAACCCCCCAAAAACCTTTTAACCAGAGAAAACAGTATTGGCGCCTCACATCTAACAGCAGGAATTTAATTACAGGTGAAGTTCAACTCCCATTGACTCAATAGAATGGCTGCCGTTGGGTGGGAGTTGGATCCGTTTTTTTGTTGGGCAGGATGTCTGAAACCAGATTTCAGATGTGCCTCTTTCATAAATGGTTTTTGTTGGTGGATTTGTTTGAAATGGCCTGGCTCTCAGAGAGACTTGCGCCTGTGCTAAATGTCCATCTCATAAGCAGGCCCTCAGGCTCCACCTGCCTGCCTTCTGTACTGTTTCCTTTTGTTCCCAAGGGACGTGTCACATGCATGTGCTGCTGCAGGATCAGGGCCAAAGCGTCCTGTCCTGCTGTTTCTTAATTAAACTTTTGTAACTATGTTCCTGATGCCATCAACCGTCTTCCTGTTATTGTTCAAATGAAAAACCAAAGACGGTATATGTGGCTCATCGTGTTACGTTAGCACCTAGATTTATCCAACCAAGACCCACACTCTGCACTGTCCAGAAGCACACAGTAAGAGGCAATCTCTGCCCCCACAAGCCCCACAGTCTAAATAAACACAGACAGTGGATGGAAAGGGGAAGATGGGCATGGATACCTGGAGTGGCTTGTCCCAGCCTGAGTACACTGCCCCTGTATGCTGGACAGATCTCAGTATAATTCCTTTTCAAAATATTTTACATAATTATGATTTTGTAGACAATAAATCTTACAATTGTCTTCTAGGTTTATGTTTGGGGTCAGTAATCCTGTGTGTTTCTTTGAAATCTAGTTTGGTTTATTCTCAAAATACCACCGTTGGCTTGATTCTAGATATAGGAACAGCTCTAGTAGGAAGGGTGGAGGAGAGAAAAAATGAAATGAAACAGGAAGGCAAGAAATCCTTCAGGTAGTCTCTTAATTTCAGTCCATTGTCTTTGATTCGTCCGTATAACCTCTAGACATATCAGAATAATCAGCCTTTTCATTACAAGTGTATACCTTTTGGGTAAATTGTTGCTACTCTTAATAACAATGATGTTTCCAGCTTTTTGTGATGTTGAAATCACACATTTCTAAGTGGAGCAAATGTCAATAGTTTCCCCAGATGTAGAATTAATTGTGTGTCTGGCCTTTAGTGCCTTCATTCTAAAATCATGATAAACTGAGGTTTTGTGAGGGGGGTGGAAAGGAAACCACACTGGGGAAATGTGCAGAGAAACTCTCCCACAGTCTGAGAGTGAGATGGCAGGAAGGAATTGTTTTGTATTTTTTAATTACCAGTCGGAACTGTGTAACCTCACTTGCCTGGGTGGAGGAATGGTGAGAATGCCTTATACTTCAGTGCAGCTGTGATGAGCTACCAGCCTACCAACTGGGTCTGGACTTGGTTAATTTATCCTGAAGGATGTGAGGATAAATGATTTAAAAGTATTTCATGGACCTGATCCAAACCTCACTGGAGTCAGTGGAAAAATTTACCCAACTTTAGTGGGCTTTGGATAAGGCACCAAATGCGCAGTTAATCAGAACAGAATTGGAGTTTGTTGCATTACACTGTTACAGAGCAGTAACATGGTTAAATTTATCAAGAGATGATTTTCAAACATGCACGGAGATCTGCAGTACATATATTGAATAGTAGTGATTTAAGAAGATTTTAACTTCGTACAGGCAGGTGATCTTGAGACACATAAATAGTATTCGATAACTCTCAATAGACAACAGTGTTTGGCTGCAGACATTTTAAAAGAATTTGGCGTATTAGGAAAATGGTTCATGAGGTATTTATATACAATGTGTGGAATGTAGACTGAATCTGTTCAAGCCAATGCAATGCTTTTAATAATTGTATTCTAAAATCTATTTCTTGTGATTCTTGTGACTAAATACACCGATGTTTACACTGATTTTTACAGGCAATACCAATTCAGGTACATTTTGCATAGGGGCACATGCTGGATCAGAACTGAGGTCTGTTGAGTTCAGTATCTTGGACAGTGGCCAGCACCAGATGGCTGTGAGGAAGGTATGGTAGGCAGTAACAGGATAACCTGTCTGCAGAAGTGTTTCCTCCTAGCCCCCTAGTTAAAGTTGGTTTTGCCCTCAAGCATTAAAAGAAAGTATAACATCAACAGTATTCAGACTACTTGGTTTGAGTTCACCTTTCCCCAGATTAAAGCTGCCTTATGTATTTTCTCTGCATTCAGAGTAATCCTTTATCAAACAGCAATATTTATTCAGGACATTTGACTAGCCAAAATGGCAGCATTTTGTAGGCTTTTATAGAGTAGTATCAATTTACATTTATTTTTGGCTTAAAACCAGTTTCTTACTAAAGGAGAATTTCCTGTGCATTGCACAGCAATCAGTATGTGTGGTATGCCCAATTCTAAAAATATCTTATAGCTGTCTCTTGCTAGGTAATAGTCACAATCCAGAGTCTATGGGCAAAGCCCTTTGAAGCCAATTAGTCTTTCCATGGACTGTAATGGGATTTAGATCAAGCTTTTCTGTGTGTAAAACACACACACACAAAACTGTTTTGTTGGCTTGTGGTTAAGCATGGCATTCCTGTTGTAAAACCTGAACCTAAAATTAGCTAGTTGATTAGAGGGAGGCTGCCTATTCTGAAATCCCATTTGAAGTAATTTTTGCTTTCCAAATCACCAGCAACCTAGATCAGAGAGTGGGAGTGGATCAAGAACTGAGCGGGTGACACTAACAATGTCAAACCAGGAGAAGGTGTTGTGGGGTGTTTAGTGTTATGACCCTTTAGTGTTCTTAGTGCATTAAAACTACCTACTGGCAAACCTGTTAAATTCCATGTGGGTGCTGAATTGGGAGATGAGTGAATACAAAACAGGCATCAATAAAAAAACCCCCATAAAGTGGATATATTTTACCAGCAAACCTAATAAGAATGTGTGGTTGCATTTCACAGAAAAGACTACCCAGAATCTTTAGCCAGAGTCTTTGAATATTAACCTGACACTGAATATGAAATAAGTAACGAATGATGTGGCATGTTCACATTTTATTGTAACTTTGTGGTCTTAACAGCTGTACTTCAGGATTTTTTAAAAAATTTATTAACAGCCCAGATGTAAATCAAAGTTTGAGAAAAGGACCTTGACATATGTAGCCAAAACAATTCTGTAAGGAAGCAATGTAGGTTGGATCCTACCTTGAATATTGGTTTAATGGGCCTGACCCTGGAGTCGTTAATCACAAAACTGCCATGGTTAGTGAGAGTTGAATCCTGTCTGTTTTGGAAATGGACACTTTCCACCAAATCTCATATTTATTCTGCATTTTAGCTTATGCTAGACCATCCCTATTCAGTCTATGTGTACATGTGTATTTCACTTGACCAGAGTGAGGAACCACTGAAACAGTAACTTAATTTTTTTTTTTTATTGCCATACTGAGATTGGTGGTCCTGTTTTCCATTTCATGCCCAGTTCCTCTGAGGGCAATTTCTTTCCAGGTTCTTTCCCCAACGTGTCCTTTTTTTTCCTGTTCGAAAATTTGTCTGCATGTGATTTCTCATTCAGTACTCTTCAGCTTTGAAAATACAAGTTGCTCAAAAGTGATCTAAGAAACTCTAGGGTGAGCCATTAATTGTGTGACCTTGTCAAAGCACCTAACCTCCTTGTCTCTGAACAAACCCAGCTGTAAAACGCTTTAAAATTAGAACCTCAGTGAAAAACAGAGGCCACATTTCAGTTTTCCTGTATAATAGATGGGGAAATGACCAAACACAAATATTAACAACATTAAAAACAATAAATAGACTAGTAGCACCTTAAATACTAACAAAACATGTAGATGGTATCATTTGCTTTTGTGGGCATAGCCCACTTCTTCAGATGACAGGAGTGTAAGAAGTCCAGATCCAAGAATAAATAAGGGAAAGCCGGGAGGGGGAGGTAGAGGGAGTGGGAGAAAGGAAAAGGAGAACAAAAAAGGAGAGGAGGAAGAAGAGAGAGAGAGAGAGAGTGAGTTAGATAAGCTTCAGAGGAGTAGGAAAAACTAAAAAAACAAAAAATAGTCTAGTAGTACCTTAAAGACTAAATAGTTCCAAGAAGCTGATAAGAACCATTAGCACCTCCATTGGTTGGTTAGTAAGTTAAGTCATAGGATGTGGAAGATGGTGTGCCAGCCAGATGATGTCCTTGTTCATACCATTTGCATAAGAATTAAACTTGTAAATGAAGTTAAGTTCCAATCCTTCTCTGTATTTGGCTTGTGGAATTAGCCTGAAATAAAACAGTGACTTGGAGAACCATTAATGAGTGTCCAGGTAGATTAAAGATTCCAATAACCACACAACACACCTCCATCATAATCATCCAGGAACCCACCCCTGCAATCAGTCCCGGTGCCAACTCTTCCCCCACATCTACACCAGAGATTTCATCACTGGACCCAACCACATACGCCACCAAGTCAGAGTCTCACTTAACTGCACATCCACTAATGTGCCATCAAATGCTAGCCATGCCCCACTGCCATGTATATTGGCCAAATGGACAGTCTCTACGGGAAAGAATTAATGAACACATCAGATATCTGAAAAGGCAATACACACAAACCTGTTGGAGAACACTTAATCTACCCGGCCCTCCATGACTCCTGGGCCAGATCGTGCAACTGCTCCAGCCGGGGATGATCCGTGGGCTGAGTTTGAGACCACTGACAATACAGTAGCGGCAAGCATGCGTTATTAGAACGGTAGCCTCAGCTTTTCACCCGCATCCTGTCCTGACAGAGACCAGTGACCACATACGTTCTGTAAGCCCTACATCAGTGGCAACATATTTCTCTTGTAGTACAAGTTGAACCTCTGTAGTCAGGCACTCTATGGTCCAGCATGATGTTAGTTAGCTGCAGTGCTTTTTGTGTGTGTGTGTGTGTGTGTGTGTTTAAAAAAAGGTGCAGGTACTCCAGGGGAAAAGTTGTTGAGCTCTGACTGAAGGTGCTGGTACTGTGTCTGGAGGTGCCGGTACTGCATACTGGGCAGTACCATCACAAAAAAAGCACTGGTTAGCTGGATGCCCACTTAACATGGGGGTGGCCAAGTTTCCTGTGGTCCTGTAAAGTTTATTTACAGCCACCAGTCCTGGCTCTCAGTGTCCTGTGCTGTTGTTTAGCTCTAATTTACCCCTAAATGTCTTCTAAGAGCCCAGTAAGCAGTGGGAGTGTTGGTAATGCTGCTAGACAATATTGACCTCCTGTGGTCTGGCAAAAATCTCTGATTCGGCACCGGTCAGGTCCTGTGGATGCCGGACTAGAGAGGATCAACCTGTACTTAGGACTTTAAATCTGTCTGCTGGCAAACGTTAATAGACCATGATTAATTACTTCCTGCTCAAATGATGCTTTTTCACAGGGATTATAGCCCTCAGAAAGAAAGGAGTTAGAAAACAGCTATATTAATTGCAGAAAGGTTGATTTTAAATGATTATAAGTAGCAGGCGCAGAGATCAGGGTTGGTTATCTAAGAAATAAAGTAAATTCACAATCTAAATTCTAACTTCAACAGACTAAGCAAGATTTGAATCAGTCACTCACCCTGAAAGGTGGTAGAGGCAACTTACAATTCTTCAATGCACTGACACCTTCCCAGCTTGGGACCAGTCTCCTTAGATCAAAGTCTTTGTCTAGGGGCAGGGTTTGGGGGAGAAGCCAAGTGATGATGTCATGGTCTCTCTTTTTACACCTTCTTTCATCTGCTAGAAAGATGTTTGCTGTGACTTAGGTTGGGTTCCCTCCCCCCTATTGTGTATGTGCCTCCTCTCAGAAGCCTCTGTGGTAGTGGATTCTGTCTGATTGGCCATCAACGCCTGTCTGGCCTGCCTCTCTTGGAACCTCACAACAGATTTCAGCAGCACATATACTATTTCAGCACCACGTATAACAATACTTGATAATATCATAGAACAGTAGAACTGGAAGGGACCTCAAGAAGTCAAGTCCAGTCCTCTGCTCTCATGGCAGGACCAAGCACCATCTCTAGATCATCCCTGACAGATATTTATCTAATCTGGTCTTAAATATCTCCAATGATGGAGAGTCCACAACCTCCCTAGGCAATTTATTCCAGTTTTTAAGCGTGCTGACAGGAAGTTTTTCCTAATGTCCAACCTAAACCTCCCTTGCTGCAATTTAAGTCCACTGCTGCTTGTCCTGTCATCAGAAGTCAAGGAGGACAATTTTTCTCCCCCCTCCTTATAGATACTTGAAAACCGCTATCATGACCCCTCTGTCTTCTCTTTTCCAAACTAAACAAGCCCAGTTCTTTCAGCCTTCCCTCGTAGGTCATACAGGACATTAAAACTCAACAGATCAAGACTTTTTTAAATGATACTTTGCAAAGCATACTTGGTACAAATCATATCATAATCCTATTGCAAGGGTGAATATGGAGAATCCTAGATAGGATGCTTAGACTCCAGCACTACCTGATCCCCCACACTATTTTCCCAAGGCATTTCAAATCATTGGGAGTGTACAACATTTGTTCATCTTGAGTGGTTTTTTTTTGTTTTGTTTTGTTTTTACACACAACTGCTTGTGTGTACAGAGCATCAGTAAGGCAGTGAAAAATAAGGCTGCAGTAAGGAAAAGCATGCTTTGGAGTGGGTCTTGGCAGTGTAACTGAGACATTGCTAGAGGTCAGAAGTGCCTGGAGCCAGCTCACAGCAAGACAGGGCTGCCAAAGTTTCTGAGCCAGCTCTCCAGCAAGAATGCTGTGACGAGAGCACTCTCTTCCCATTCCAAACATCCTCTTCTAGTCAAAATAAATGGCTCAGGTTTAGGGTTTCCTCTTGAAACAGCTCAATGGTGGCTTTTTAGCTATATGGCCCGCCTTTAGGCTGGAGGAAAGGAAGCAGGAGCCATGCTGCGGAGGGAGGAGGGAGGAGTAGCATGCAGCCAGAAATCTCCCTTCGACAAAGCACCTGCTGGTGCAGCGATAAGCATCTCTTCTTTTGCCAGCCCCTCTCCATGGCAGAGAAGATTCAGGACTGTAGTCCCGCCTGTTGCTTTTCAGGAGGCTAGTGTGGTGGCTGGGGCTGGCTGGGCACAATGCGAACTTTCCCCATCCAACACTGTCACCAGCTCATTGGGAGAGAACTCTCCCCTTTCCCCCACACATGCACAGGGCTAGGTACAGTCACGTCCTGTATCAAGAACAGTTTAAAAATTACTCCTGTGCAACTTCCAAAAAGCGCTCTCTTTGTCTCTGACATACTTACTGCATGGTGTAGTCATGCTTAAGTGCCAAGCTATTCAGTCCAGTGAGATCATGGGAGTAACCAAGGGCAGTATTTGGCCATTACCATAGGCCGTATCTTGGGTCCCTCCTTCCAGCTTATTTTTATCTTCAGTATTAAGCACCTGAACTTTTTAGCTATCACATCCATTGACAATTTATATTTAGTCTTCTACTAACATTCACCTCGCCCTCTGAGTTAACAGCAATGAATAGGTCAAACCTATATATCTTGATGGTGGGAAACAAACAAAACATAAACAGACAGTGAAGGCTTTAAAACTAAAGCTATGTCTACTCTGCAGTAAAAGACCTACAGCTAGCTTGGATCAGCTGATTGTGCTCAGGTGGCAGGGCTGTAAAACTGCAGTGTAGAGGTTTGAGCTCTGAGATGCAATGAAGGGGGGAGGGGCTTGGAGCCAAACCTCTAGTCCAAGTCATAAGGTCAACTTTGCAATTTTTAGCTCTGCAGCCCAAGTCAGCTGACCTGGGCTCTGAAATTTGGTGCTGGGAGGTAGGGGGAGGAGGAGGTTT
Organism: Rafetus swinhoei; assembly: GCA_019425775.1. Taxonomy (NCBI): domain Eukaryota; kingdom Metazoa; phylum Chordata; order Testudines; family Trionychidae; genus Rafetus; species Rafetus swinhoei. Next base: position 122,496,959 of record CM033427.1, on the reverse strand, counting down.
TTGCAAGGTCGATGTAACCAAAGAGTTCAGATTCTGCTCTCTGTTTCAGTGGTCTAAACTGCGTTGACTTCAGTGGAATTACTCCAAATTTTCACTGGTGCGACTGAGAACAGAATTTGGCCTGCAGTCTCTTGCCATTCAACTTTATTATGTTTGGTATAATAAAGAATCTTATTTTCTTTCTTGAGGATATTACTAGAAATGTGTCTGTACCAGCAGCATCACACAAGTACCAAGAAAATAACCCAAGTTATTTTCCCAGTCGTGTCTTATATATTTCTAATTAAACCACTCAATCTGCCCAGCCTAGCCAGTGAGTAGCATACGTACCTGCAGAGCATAGCCTCCTGTGCTTGAGTATCACTAACAGTGTAGTTGCTGAGGTGTGGGCAAGTAAATACACACCAAAGGGGTGAGGTATGTATGCAAGTACGTATCCCTTGTAGCTCCCCGGTTGTCCAAGCTACGCTTGATTCTGCTGTCGGAGCCTTCCCCCTCAGCAGGACAAGACTGGCAAAAGTGGGAGGGCAGTAGAGACTCTGCCATAGATGGATCCTTTCCCCACCACCAAGAAAACCTCCGGTAATGGGGCAAAGGCTGCCAGCTCCCCCTGCCAGAGTCTTTCCCTGCTGCCAGGAAATCCACTGTCTGCCAGAGCCTTTCACAGACCCATGTAGCTACACACCCCAGCATGGACGCTGTGTGCCTTACACTGCCACATGTCGCTATGCATACCCTACCCACTGCTGCCAGCGGAGTGTCCTATACATGGAGCTTTGTCCCCCATGTGCCCCCTGACCATAAATATTTTGCTAATCGTTAGATTTATCTCTCTCTAAATTGAATTGTTCAAAGAACGAGCTGAAGCTTTTTGGAAAATAAGTGAGCACTTAACAGTGGTATCCTGAACACTGGCAAGGGTGAAGTCATATTAGCTCGAGGAAGACTTTATGGACCAATTCTGCTCTCTGTTACATCCATTAACTTTAGTGAGCTTTTTTGGGTGTAATGGCGAAAGGGGTTTGTCTTACTGGTTATCTTAGCAAAGACTTACCGTGGGATAGATAACCCTGACAAAAGTGTTCCAAGTCCTAGTTATCTGTTTATATATTTAAAACTGAACGATTTAATGATGTGATTTTTAGGCACAGTTGTTTCCTTTTGAAAATAATTTTGTCCTCCATCTTCTATCATTTTAATTAATTTGATTCACTTGTGGCACTGAAGAATTCTAATGAGGTTTCTTTTTAATCAAAGCGTGGGCAATATGAATCCCAGAGGCAGTATCCTGCTCTCAGTGAAAATTACCCTTGTGCCAACAAGAGGCTTTTGCAGTAACAAAGCTGTGAGAGAGACTGTAGATAGAGAGGCATAATGATAATCAATGATCTTCCTCTAAAAACCTGCCCGTTTTGCTGTTTGAAAAACAAATTTACCAAATGGGAATATGCAGGCAAGACCCTAAAACTAATGGCATCTCTTGTACTGAGGGAAATGAGTGCTTGGAAGACTTTTCAGCATTAGACTAAAATGGGTGTAGTATGAGGTCTGATTGTGTAACCCACACACCTAGTGTGGTTCACTGTCCTGTGGAGTGGCACTTAGATCACTTACAGCCAGAGATAAGAACAGGGGAGCTCTACAGCCTAAGCTGAGAGCCAACTGGCTTTATAGCTGAAGTTGTAGAGGCTCCTATACTAAGCTCTAGAGGTCCTGGGTTCAAATCCACCCCATGGTAGTTAGGGATGTAAGCAACTACAGCCTCTCTCCGAGTTACGGACCAAACACTTGGCCGTAACTCGATCCGTTTGTGACTTGGACCCCATTGAGTTACACCCGACCTCACTGTTCGTAGGCGTGGGTCACGTTCGTAACTCGGGGACCGCCTTTACGACCGCTCCATGGGAGCTTTGGTTGTAAGTGCCAATGGCAGCAGCCAGAGAGCCCTGGATAGCGCAGGCCAGGGGACACTGGAAAGCTGAATGAGAGGCGCTAGCTCACTAGCTCCACCACTTCCGCCTGAGAGCCTGCTGCTGCTGGGGGGCCCCCGAGCCGCCCCTCCTCCCCAACCTTGCCCAGGACCGGGAAAAGTCTGTCAGCCGCCCTGTATTAGCCACGCGTGAACTGGAGAAATCTCCATCTTGGAGGAGCAGATTGTATGCTGCTGGCTAACCCCTTGTGCAAGTCTGTTGCAGTCAGGCAACTGGAGACAGGGTACCGGATATGGGACAGGCTCTTGTAAAATTAAGCTGCTTTTTTATTCTGAGAAAAAAAAAAAAAAAAAAGTGGCCTTTTTTCAAGTTGAACATGTGCGAAGAGCACCTTCATCGTTCCAGGGTCAAAATCGGCCAGTGGTTGCGAAGCAATGTAGCCCCCAGCTGTTCCCTTTCTGTGTGATCTCTGTGTTGGTGACTCTCAACATTTTTGACATCCCAATATAAACACGGGGAGGAAAAGGGGGTGTAATTCTGGCTGCATTGAAGTCAATGGCAACACGCCCAAAGACTCCAGGAGGGCAGGATTTTACCTAATACATTTTAATAGCTGTTTATCGGTTTATTGTTGTGTGGGTTGTAGCGCTGTGTAGCACTTACATTGTTCAGCACCAGTACACATAAAAGGCCTTTTAGAAAGGCATAAACAATCACAATTTCATCCTGTTAGAGAAAAAATAAAAATATTTTCTTATGGGGAGAAGAATACAAGATAAAAGCTGCAAGAACAAATTATTGCTGTGTCTTTGTTATCCTCAGACAATGTTTTTCATACTGGCCAAAAAGTGAAGATAGTCTTTGTGATGTGCCATTTATTGTCCTGTTAAAAATAAATGCTGTGGATTTTTTTTAAAGGGTTTTATTAGGATTCAGAAAACTCGTGACAAATTCTAGATACATTTTTTTTTTTTTTTAGTACAGTAGTTAGTTTTGTGCTAGAGCCTGAATTATTAATCTGTACTGCCCATCTCTTCTGATGTTTGGTGCTTCAGGTAAATAAGCACTGGACAGATTTATAACCCAGTGTTCAGAACAACAAAACATCCATCGCCCAGGCTTTGTTTTATATATCGATATTTGAAGCTGACATAGGTCAACACTGGAACCATTTATCATCATGAATTTTTTTGGGGGGGAGGGAGGGTTCAGGATCAGTCTCTGTTATGTGCATTTCGACTTTATACATTTTTAGGTCCTGGAGCCCAGGCTGTTAGGTTGAATAGTGCTGCTACCATTCACTTCCATTTAATTATAGTGAATAACTGTCTGACCTCTCCTTCTCATGAACCTTGGCCTTAAGAACAAGCAAAGGGGAAAGATGCAAAAGACTCAAATGAAACAATGACAAATTTTAAAATAGTGCATCTTCCTTTTCTGCCCAGCAGCCATGACTTTTGTCTGTATTCACAAACCCAGCTGTGTATCATTTGACCATATTGATTCCTCTTATTAATTCACATGCTCCTCTTAAGAGAGTGGTCTGTGGCGGCTCTCAGGGCCCTTTGCACTTCTGGATACACAAATTATGCTACTTAAATTGTGCCTTACAGTTTTGTGTGTGTTCTCTGCAGTTGGATAGTATCACTCTTGAAAGCTTTGGACTAAGTTCTATGTGAGCAACTCCCAGTAACTTGAGATCTTTACCTGTCAAGCTCCCTATAGGAGGGCCCATTTCAAAAGCCCACTGAAGTTAGTGGATTGGTCTCCATTGAGTTTAATGGACTTTGAATCAGACCTTTTAATGGTTCCTTCTGCCCATGAAGATTTTCTGAAGTGTACCGTATATGTAAAACATGTGCCTAGGAGAAGAGTGTTTTTTCTTCTATATTAAAAAAAAATGGTTAGGAGCAAGCATTTTTGGAATGGAGTATGGGGAAAAGTCATTTGTCATTAAACTGACCTTGAAGATAAAAAAATCTTTTGTTTTGAAATAAGGAATGAATTTGGACTCTTCAGGCAGAACACATTTCCTTAGCTATTCACCAGCCACCCTGGGATTTATGATTTGATTATTACACTAGATTTACACCTCTGAAATATAAAACCCATTAAATTCCTCAAAGTTTCCTTTTCCGTGCCACTGAAAAAAAGGAAGCGATGAAAATCTTTCCTAAGGCAGGGCGTCGCTAGCCTGCTTTATTTATGTATTTATTTTATATAAAAGGGATTTATGAGCCTGAGCAAACTGTTGGGTTTACGCAGGGAGTTTAATGGCCCTTTTGCCTTTGAGATGTTTTTAATGAATATGACACCTGTTCTTCATAGACCAGCGGAAGTGTGTTTCCACGTGAGTCTGCTTTGACTGGAGCGGATCAGTTTAAAAGGGGGTCTTGAGTCTCTCACATGTTTGCCTTTGTTAAATGCCATCTGCAGTAAGAGCCGTTCCTAGTTTAATCTGCCTAATCCATAACAGACTCTGTGTGGTAGGTGAGGCAAAGTCAGGCCATGCATAGTGGAGAGGAAGTGCTTTCATGTTTCTTATTTACGAGAGAGCAGGGAAGGAGCATGGCTATGGGCAGGGGGAAGAGCTATTCAAAACTGACTTATGCTGGTTCCTGCTTAGCCTAATGTAGGAGGGGACCCAAATGATTCTCACGGTGCACACCCTCCAACATTGCCAGTGGTAAAAGCGGGGCAGAGCCTGCTCTGGGGTTGGAAGGAGTCCATGCAGCCCTAGGGGGCTTGCCAACCCTTCCGGACTGGCCAGGAGGTCTCCCGGAATCAGAACCAATCTCCCGGTGGCTACTGAAACTAACCTGGGAGATTTTAATAGGCTGCTAAAAGTCCGGTGAGTGACACAGTGAGTCTAAGGCAAGATCCGCACAGCTTCTGGAAGCAACCAGCACTTCACACTGGCTCTTACGCACGGGGCGGGGGGGAAGGCGGGACAGGCCGGTTGCTTCTGGAAGCTGCCTGAGGTACCCTGCCTGGAGCCCGCACCTCTTACTCCCTCCTGCACCCTGTCCAGCCCTGAGTCCCAGAGCTCCCCTCCCTCCCCCCCGCTCCCGTCCTTGTGCGAGCCCTGTGAAAGGGAGAGAGGGTGACAGAAGGAGGAGGGGGATGGAGGGGGCAGAGACTCGGAGAAGGGGTGGGGCAGGGGGTGGGACAAGGGTATTTGGTTCTGCCTGTGATTGGACACTCAGCAAGCTTGTGCCTTACTGGGTGGAAGTTGCAGAACAAGCCCAACATGCCATTCACCCTGTGTCAGCAGCTCCTGCAGTTCCTGCCTGCGAGGCTGACAGGGCTCAGCTCCCTGCTGCAGGCCTTTCAACCTGACCCTGCCACATGGGGTCACAGCGTGCCTCAGGCGTAGGGCAGCCCCCCTGTTGTGGTGGTGGCCGACCAAACCAAATGTAAGTGAGTGTTAGTGTGACCAGGCAAATGTGGCCCTCCAGATGGCAATGCCTGTAGTCAAGAGCAGCCCGACCAGCCCCAAGGGACAGGACCTCTTCGGGGAGGGAGAACTGATAGTCAAATCAGGACAGTCCCACAAAACCTGGGGCTCTCAGTATGACCATTTGATTTACAGCATGACCTAGTGGGGACATGCACAAATCATCACCATCAGTCAATCATTTGTATGTGGTGCTTTGCCATTAGTCAGTGTACTGCACAGGTACACGAATCATCCTTGTGCCATGATGCGTACAGACACTAAAGACACAAAAGGTACAATAGGATACAAGCCATTGCAAATACCTTTTTGCTGCAAATGATTGCTGTGGAAGCAGTCTCGGGTGGCTGGCTTATACATTTCAAAGGGAGAGGCACAGCAGCAGGGATGCCTCTGCCCCCCATGGAGATGGTCCTGGGGGGAACTGGTTTTTAAGCCAGCTCCCCCCAGCACTGGCTCCTGCCCCCTTCCCCTTCTTGTTTCTCTCTGATAGAGGCAGCAAGGGAGGGGTGAAGCGACTAGTCAAGTAACTACTTGACTATCCAATAAGCTTATGCTAGTCGACTATCCGATAAGCTTATGCTTAGCAGATAGTCAACTAGTCACTTACATTCCTGTACAGAGGTTGCCAAATGAAATTAATAGCAGGCTTTAGTCCTGGGGGAATTCTGCAATTGTTGCATTTGGAGCCATGGTAAAATTGCAGAATTTCCTCAAGAGTGATGTTTAAAACAAAACCAAAACAAAACAAACAGAAGAAAGAAGTACTTCACATGATGAATGCACAGTCAACCTGTGGAACTTCTAGCCAGAGGATGTTGTGAAGGCCAAGGCTATAACGGGGTTTAAAAGAGAACTAGATAAATTCATGGAGGATAGGTCCATCAATGGCTGTTAGCCAGGATGGGGAGGGATGGTGTCCCTGGACTCTGTTTCAGAGGCTGGGGCAACGTGGGGTGGATCGCTTGTTACCTATTCTGTTCACTCCCTCTGGGGCACCTGGCACTGGCCACTGTCAGAAGACAGGACACTGGACTAGAAGGACCTGGGGTCTGACCCAGTCTGGCCGTTATTACATTCTTATCTCAGAAAACAGGCCAACATTTGCTCCAAACCAGTGATCTGCACCTGAAAACTGAAAGAGGAAGGCCTGAAATTGGTTCTTTAATTTTTTGCATAAGTAGGAAGGAAGTTGTCACACATTGTATTGACTGTTACTTTTCAGAGGTAGAACATTTCTTATAGCTAATGGCATGAACTGTTTGCCCTGAGAGGTTTTCTGTTCCAAACCTTATTTTGAAAGTTATTACATAGTTGCTGAGAATTTACACCTGAAGTTTATATTGAGGGCTGGAGGGAGAGCAAGGAAATAAGAGATGACTGTTAAGTCCCATCCAGTTTTTAAAGAAGCAAGATGAGGCAAGGGAAAGCATAGGAAGAAGGTAAATTTTACAGAAACTTTCTCTACAGCCTCTAGTTACTAGCTCAGTGCAATGTGGAGGCGAGAGGCCTGGGAGACAAAGCACACTTGGTTAATACCTTGATGTAACCTGTGGAGGACACTCTTATTCCTCCCACCTGGGATTGCCCTCCACTAGTTACATCAAGGTAACATTGCACTGCACTGAGATAGCTACAGCAAAATAATAATTTTTTTCCAGAGAAGATGTTGCCTGTGTGAGCAAGGCTACATCTCCAACATTGATCTAAGTAGAATTATGCCACGTGTTTGCTAGCATGGTAAAAACACACCATTGTCCATAGTGGGGACTTGCCTTAAGTGTGCAGGAGAATCTGGCCCTTAATTGTAATGAACATTTTTCTATGTTCCAGTTTCTCTTTCTTTTGTATAGGAAAGAAGCAGCAGAATTCTGCTGGCATGACACAGTCCTTTGGCAACTTTAAAAAAAACACTTTGCAGCTCTTGAGATTTGTTACCCATTTGGTGAAGCTCCAGCGTAGATTTAAATGGACAAACATGGGGGTTGGGATTGAGAGCAGGATGTTGTCTAAACAGCTTGATATAACTCTTGAGTCTTCTGACAAACCCTTCCGTGGCTTTCTGATCTTTTGTCTTTCGCATATTTTAAAAGAACACCATGTACCTGTGTCTGAGGGCCACGGGGAAAGCTGCAAAGTGCCTTTTTGAGCTCATTGAGAAAACTGCTGTGTTTTCATTGAATATAGAATAGCCTGACACAGAGGCAAAGCAACTGTGTCACAGCTAATTATTCATTTCAGCCCTTGGCTGTGGAGTGGGCAATGGCCAGCCCATTATGCCTTTTGTTTGTTAGGACTACAGTTCAGTTTTGAGCATATAAAAGGCACTTTTACAGTGAAAATTTAAAAAAAAAATCAGGAGGCAGATTCCCCCTTTAATTCTGTACCATACTGGGGAGGAGTCATTAACACAAACCAACTACATTGTGGCTAGTAAGTAGTAATTGTGCTTCATACCCCTTCCCTAGCTCTGAGCCCCTGGTATCCCTCTCTGGTCATTCATATTAACCACACAAGGCCAGGGCTAGGGATGTTACAATGCATGTATTCAGGTAAATGTGCAACCAGCGGGTACACATTTACACACGGGAGGAAGCAGCTTCCGCCTCCCTACCTTCCTTGTGCTGCTGCCTCTGATACAGAGGCAGAAGCGCCGTGTGGTGGTGGCTGCATGTAACCGTGAAGGTTAACAAATGAGCCCTAACTCATCGGTTAATGGTTTAGATGTCTACGCTATCACATCCCTAGTCAGGGCGCCATCTAGTTCCATATATTTGGGATTGGGACTGGGATTCCCTTTTGAATCTTTAGGATCCATGTGCTTTTAAGACCACATCCTTTCAGTGTTCCTTCTAATTTTTTATGTGGAATGGATTTTAAGTGCACCAATATGGAGGTGGTGGGTGACACACCACCTCCATATTGGTGCACCTAACAAAATTCAGTCCACACATGAAGGATGTGTGGCAGGGGTGGGGCCAAGGTATTTGCAGTGCAAGATGGGGCTCAGGACTGGGGCACGAGGTTAGGGTATGGGGGGGGGACGAGGACTCTAGCTGGGAGGGTGGGCTGGGGATTAGGGGCATAGGGTGCGGGACTGGGGCAGAGGTTTGGGGTGTGGGGCGAGGGCTGTGGCTAGGGCTGCAGGATCTTGGTAGGGTTGGGAATGAGGGGTTCAGGGTGCAGGCTGCCCCTGCTCTCTCCCTGGGGCCAAGTGAGAAGACCAGTTCCATGGCTGGGGCAGCTCCAGTGGTGCCGGGCTGGAGGGGGAGCACCTGTCCCCCAGCCTCAGCGGATCCATGTTGGGGCCGGGAAAGGAGCACCTCTTCCTGCTGTGTCGGGGCTGGGCCGGGCCAGGGGGAAGGGTGCCACAGCAGGTCCGGGGCTTGCGAAGAAGCATCTCTCCCCCACCGCAGCCCTGAACTTCTGTGTGGGTTTTAACTGGCAGCTGTGTGGCCATGCAGCTTAGAGGGGCCTAAACCTTACACCATCTGAAGAAGTGGGCTGTGCCCACGAAAGCTCATAATACCATCTATATACATGTTTTGCTTGTCCTTAAAGTGCTGCTGGACTATTCGTTGTTTTTCCAGTTACAGACTAACTCGGCTACCCTTCTGAAACTATCTAGTCTGACACTGATTCCTCCCTGCAGCAACACAAGGTACAGGTTGAACCTCTCTAGTCCAGCTCTCTTGGGACCTGACTGGTTCTGAACCAGAGGATTTGCCAAACCACGGGAGGTCAACAACTAACACTTTCACTGCTCTGGGCTCTTAGACATTTAGGGGTAAATAAGAGCTAAATCACAGCACGGAACCCTGAGAGCCAGGACTGGTGACTGTAAACAAACTTTATGAAGCCGCAGGAAACTTGGTCACACCCGTGATAGGGTGTTCTGGACTACAGAGATTCAACCTGTAGTGTGTCTTCCAGTCACTTCAGTGTGTGATTTTGAAGTTTATTTTCCTCCCACTTCCTTCTATAGACCTGAAGCCTATTCCTGGCTCTGCCAGAACTGGTTTTTAGAGCCTCTGTCTTTAGCTGCCCAGTCTATAAAAGGGGTGATTGATAACTTCTTGGTGGAGGCGGTGGTGGAAGAGTAACCCATTAGCTCAATGTGATATGCTTTCTAATAGATGTTCTGGAAAAGAGCCTGGTAGGTTTTCCTATATTCAAATCCTTCTCCCAGAATCAAGCAAACAGCATTTTGCTTGTCCCTGTTTAGGTTGGGTGGAAAAGCTGGTACTGAAGCTGGATAAGGAATGTGAGCACAATGCAAATAATCTCTTAGTGGAATACCAGCATTTCAGTGTTCCTCTGTGGAGGGCCTAGTAATTTGCAACTTGTATATTGCCATGCTTCTAGCTTTGTTTTAGTACAACCTGCTAGATCTCACTGAGAGCTTATAAGGATTTAAGTTTCTTGTGCCTCGCCCTTTTGTTTTTCACAAATGTGTGTGCGTGCACCACATGAAACAAAAAACAAACCCCCACCTTTCTGAAACTACAAAATTCTTAATTCCTACTGAGCTGTGTCTTGGGAACCACTTGATCTGTTGACCTCGAATTTTCCCCACAAAGTGTCTCCTGATCCCTGACCTGGCAGGCCAATTTTCAGGATTGTTCTGTGACTTCTAGAGGTACTGCAGAATTCAGCTTTAAACAGTAATTTAGGCAGTAGCCTATCATAGTGCTTGTGTTCCTTTTAAGTGGTGTCATTCAGTGTGAATGTTTGTCCTCACTTCTTTTGTAGAATAAGGCCAGGATGTTGCCATATCAAAATAAATTGCAATCAGTGACATTGCTATTGCTTAGAGTGGATCGGTACAGAAACTGGCACAGCAAAAGATTTCAACTCACACCCATCAGTTATTGTGATGTGTTCCTGAGCTTTAAATTTAGATGGAGACTATGCTGTTTGGTTTCATCTCAAATCTTGCTTTACTGACTTAAATTGCAATAACATTATTTTATATTATGAATGTGCATATACAGACTTCCACTGAAATAACTGAATGTGTGAATTAAAAGCAAGTTACTTCATTGTCAGTTTGAGAGAGTCTGTGTTGCTGCTGACAAACCCAGAAGCCTTCCAAAGGATCAGAAGATAAAATATACCTGGAAAGTAAATAGAGTTGGTTCTAAAAGTGGCTCACATACCAGCACTACACTTAAGCATGGTGATTTCAAAGGAGCCTTGATTGGTTTTGTGCTGAGGAAAGGATCTTCAAGGCAAGAGACTATTTTACAGAGCATCAATTTGAGTCTGTCTTTGTTGGAGTCTCTTCTGGGACAAAACAGTGAGGTCATCTCTTTTCCTCCTTATTCACGAGAAGAATTTTGATGCTTTAGATCACTTGTATGGGTCTGAAACACATGCATTGGTCTTTGCTTTTCCTCCTAGTACCATGTCCCTGGTTCGGGGTAAGAGATTTAGGGAAAATGGGGATGAAATTTGCTTAGAGACGGATCTAAATTTGACGCAAACAGATCCATGATTAAAGGGCAGAATTAAAAACTGACGGAGAAAATATAGTTTTGCTAACAGAGCTAAGGAGCACTGGGGAAAATCAGCATGAACAAACATAAGAAGATAGGCTATTTTATGGTACCATAAGCATCTTTAATTAGACTTGGCAATTGGCTTGTAATTTTACTAGTGCAAAAGTCGAAAAATGTTTGAAAAGCAGACAAGACTATTTCTAGTGAGTTAGTTCCATTTCAGTCTGTAGCCTTCCATGGTTTCGAAGCAATGAGCATCTCTGAGATCCACCCTTTTCCTGGACTGTTTTTGGTAATAAGCAGCAGAATGCATAAGGGTTTAACATAAACAATTGTGCAAGTCAGACTTTTCCATGCTTGGGATTCTCCTCTGCGTTTCCTTTTACGCAAGAACGTTCCTGTCAGTACTTCTTTTCAATTGAGCCGATTGGCCTTCCAGGAAGATTCTCCCCTCCCCACCTGCACCCCTTTTCACAAACACGCACGTTCTGTTTAAACAAGCAACACTCCTATTTTCAAAAGGTACAAGGGGAAAAAAATCCCTTTGGTTCTGGCCAGATAGCTGCTTGTATTTACATTAAACGGTTCCTCTGCAGTTCAAGGAGGGATAGAGGTCTGAAAGCTACTGTGTGGCATCAGAGCAGTGCTCTGTGGGACGACTCTCATTAAGAATGGCCCGTGTATTCTGAAAAATGCTGGCTTTATAATTAACCTACTGGCATGTCTAATAACATTTAAAAAAAAAAGTACAATCCAGTTGCTCTCATTGATTTTGTTCTTGGAGACAGTGACACGGTTTGATAATGTGCCAGTGCAGATGAGGAAGGGCCTTTCATTTTACATCCCATACTCTCTGTAAAGGGATGGGAGGGGGATTTCTATGAAGTGCAGTGCACACTCCACTGAGATTGTATCGTGCAAGTGGATTCCTCCCCCACGCACTCTCACTAAGACTGAAGATTGGGGATGTCCGAGTGTAACCAACTAACCATTTAACTGATAAACTGACGCTTACCGGTTAACGGTGTCGGTCCGCTTAGCATGCTAGCCCAATGAGAGCTAGCGTGAGCATGTCTATTCAAGCTGGAATTCGCACCCCACCTGTAAGTGTAGAGAGAACCTGTGTGGGAATTTACAATGGGATTCTCTAGTAATGCTTTAGCATTGGTCTAATTAAACTTCCAGGGATGCCAATGGATTTTTTTATTGTTGATTGCAATGGAAGCAGAGTTAGGCAGATGCTAAAAATCCCACCATCAGTGATCCTACTACGAGCTGGCCTGCTTGGTCCCCATGACAGATTCCCCCAGGCGGGGAGGGTGTCTGCCCACAAGACAATACAGAACTCACTGTCAGCAGTGGAGAAGGGCCAAAGAAATCTGGAGCTTCAGCCAACTTGGGGGAGAAGGGAGAGGGAAAAAATGAGAGAACAGAGACAGGTGTGCAGGTTTGTCTTGGAAACTCCCATCCATGCGTTCGCAGAGTAGGTTCTGCCAGGCAGCTGAAACGCAAGCTTCCCGTGCACTGTCCCTCCGGTGGAGGCCAGTTCTTGAGACGGAGGAACTCTTTATGCCAGGGCTACTCAACATGCAGCCCGTGGGCTGCCTGCGGCCCATTTGTTTGCGGCCTGCGGTGCAGTTTGGGTTTACGTGGGGCTCAACATGAGGCCCGTGAGTGGGAGCCAAAACAAAAAAGTAGTCAATATAATGGTCTCCTGTTGCTATGCGTTTTAGTAGTTAAATTCCTGGACTGTCATTGCTCATTAAAAGTGCTGTCATAGGGGTGGAAATGGGGTAAATGTTGCATTTTATTAATAGCAGCAGAACTGACTTAAATGGGGCCTGTGTGCTGTGTAGTCTTGCCTTAATCTTTGTATTCATGCCCATCAGTGTGAAAGAAGCTATTTGCAGATATATTTGCATGTACGTGCAACCACACTTAAGTTGCGGCCCTCAGCATGTTCTGTGAGTATCATTGTGGCCCCCCAGGGCTTCCAAAGTTGAGTAGTTCTGCCTTATGCCTAGTCTGTGGAGATTACCAGCAAAAGTACCAATTATTACCAGCAAATACTTAATAGCACTTTTATGGCTCCTGGCAGTTGGAAATCTCAAAACATATTTGTGGTGCAAATAAATTGTTTTCCTTTTATTTTAAAACCCAAGCTGGGTTCCATCCATAAAAATAAAACAGACTGGCTTTTTCAGCCAGAGTAGAAGAAAAAAGGACCCCCATAAGGGTCGTCTGGAGGGTGTTAACAAGCGAGACAATATCATAGCTTGATCAAGCATGGCTGAACTTTGTACAAAACGTTCACCAGAGGGAAAGAAGCCTGAGAGTCCTGAAGAGGCCTTTGCAATGTGGTGGATTAAGAATGAGCAGTTAATGCTAGGCTAGATCTTCGCCAGGCATTAATCAATGTAACTCCACTGGGATCCTTTCCTAGATCTTTATTTTAGGTGCTCCTTTTTCTCCAAACTGTATATGCTTCTATTCAGTCAGTCAGCCTACCATAGACACTCCTTGCCACATTGTGCCTGACCTGATGCTTATGTGCTGGGGTAGAGAGTGCACATAGGAAATAGGAATGTTAAGGACTAGTCGACTATCCGATAAGCATTTGCTTATCGGATAGTCAACTAGTTGCTCCCCCCTCCCCCCCCTTGCTGCCTCTGTGAGATAGAGGCAGCGGAGGGGCGGGGTGGGGGGGGCAGAGAATGGGGTACTTCAAAGTCGCTGTGGTGTTTCAAAGGGGCAGTGCCCATGGAGCCCAGGATCAGCTGTTTGGTGCTGCCCCTTTGAAATGCCATGGTGGTGGCGTTTCAAAGCACCAGCGCTGCCCTATTGACTAATCAAATAGTCGATGGAAAAATGCATCAACTATTCGATTAGTGAAATACAAGCTACTTAACATCCTTAATAGGAAATCCCTTCCTGCTCACAGCACCAATACACAGGAAGCAGCCATCGTATTAGGGCCATGATCCTGCCCAACCTCTCTCAGAAACCAGGCAACAATGGGAGGGGAAACTGACTACACCTTTGCAGAGATTTAGCAAATACTACAGCTCAGCATCTAGGAGGTTCTAAACCCTAGTGAGAGAGATTTCTTTCTGATGCCATGTCTCAGGTGGTGTCACTCCTTCCCATCTGCAGGGCCACTCGCCCTGGTGACAGGAATCATTTACCCCTTTATGTCTTTGATCTACTTGGTGCAGCTTCTCCGCACCCCTTCCCAGGGTTTCACATCCGCAAAGAAGCAAAGAGCCCCAAACTGGTTATCTTCTGCAGCTGCTGTCTCACCCTGTTCTTAGCCGTTACTAATGAGAAGGAGGATGCCAACAGATTCCAATTACAGTGCTTCCATGTATGATCTGATTGTGCTGCTCATTTGTTGTGGTTCTTCAGGGGGGAAATTCTGGCATCTGTTGGTGGCATGTGGGTTGGTTGTTGTAAGGAGCATGGTGGGAAGGGAAGCCGAGCAAAAATTCTAGACTCTAACTAGTCTCTGTGCATTCAAAGTCTGCTAACGGTGTAAGCGTTAGTGCTGACCTATTGTAGCCTCATTTTCTCCTGTCAGATAGAAATGCTACTCTCAGCTCATGCAGTTGTCGAGAAAACCACAGCGTGATTGTCTGAGAAATTTACAAAACCCGCAAAGATAAGCTTGGCCAGAAAAAATAAAGTAAGAGATGTTTCTCTCCATCGTCTGCCTGATTTCAGTTAAGAGTTGTGTAATCACAATTGCTTGTCCCTGGCTGGCTAGAATTCCTAAACTTCTTAACTATGAACTTCTGACAACAATAAAATCCAGAGAGCCAAGATACACTCTTTTTATTGGATTCCTGTCTGGATTTTCTATTTCCTGGTTTTGAATGACTTAGCCTTTTATTTGAATTGTTGTCTAACTCTGAGCTTTTTCTCTGTGTTGCATCTTCCACTTCTGTTGCATTTTGGATCTTTCCTCATTGCTGTTAATTATGCTGGGCCCAATCAGCCTCCTATCTGAAGGGACAAAACTCAGGTCAAAACTCCAAGAAGGGGGCATGGAAAAAGGGGCCAGGAGGGTTTCCAAAGTATTTTTGAGCCCATGAAGCCCTTCTCCGTGGAGACGGGCTGAAAATCTGGGAGAGAGATCATGAAGGAGGTGGCAGTCTCTGTGTTGGCTGTCCTCCAAACCCACATGCATCCTGTTCTTTGGAGAGGCACAGAGCAGCGTTAATTCCCAGGAAGACGCCTGCTGGCTGAAAGCATGATATGGCATATACATTGGCAGCCTTGCGGAGGGTCCCACTGTCCAGTTGCTCTGGTCTCTCCAGTCCTCCACCAGCACAATTGGGAGGAGAATTTTTATTTTTTGGTGACTCCTTTGACCGCAGGAGTCGGATGTCCTAGACAAGGTTTTTAATTAACTGTACACAAAAGCCCCGTGATGTTCTTGATATGCTGTTCTCTCGTTGTGTACAAAATACACTGCAGACAAATTAATATTGAAACAAGGCACACGTGACGGGGGTGAGTTCTGGAGAAAAGGAAAAGACACTGCAAGCCTGTGGTCTGTTCTCCATGTTCTCCGTCAGAGAGCCCTGCAAATCTGCATGCACGGCTCATTTTTACAGATACAAAATTTCTGTCCGCTCAGGGCTTTCCTTAGAGTTGATTGATTATATTGACCGTCTTCAGCCCTGCCATGAGTCGTCTTATTTCCCTGGAGTTGTACTAGCCAATAAGAGTATTGAACCTGGACCTGTGTGCACGGGGTGCCAAGGGTATTGGTATGTGATGCAGGGAAACGGAATAAGGGAAGAGGAGAGCAGCTGTTGCTTAGTCCTTGTAGTGTAGCCCAGATGGGCCTAGGACAATATGGGAAGGCAAAGCTTGTGACAGCTCCATGTTGGTGCTCACTTTTCCCAGCCCAGGCCACTCACTCTGGAACTGGATGGTGGGGAGCTGCTTCCAGCATTGGGTTAGATGCAGAGGCACAGGTTTGTGTGTGAGCGGAGCCAGCAAAGGCCACAGAGAGAGTGGGAAGGGTGGGGAAATTAACCCTTAGGAGAGAACATCCGGGAAGGAAGCTTTGAATCTCTACAGGTGCAGGGCTGGTGGAAGCTACAGTGAGGAGAGACTGATTTGGTACATCTCACTGCTGACCTGGCCACCGCTCCTCCCAGTTCACACTGTGTCATTCTGGGGTGGCCCCAAGTTGGAGGGGAGGACATGGCCCACTGAGCCTTTGGAATGACTTTCGGACTCGGAAGTGACCCCGCCAGGGTTTGTCACTGGCAGGAGCCGCGCCGAGCCCCTGACGCAGTGCTTATACCTACCAGTGCTCCCTCACCATTGAACGAGCTTCACCATAAATATCCCAGCGCACCAGCACACAACCGCAAGGCACCTTAACAGAATCAAAGCGTCTTGTCACCAGTGAAAAGCACAACCGAGCCTGGTTTTCCAACGCTCAGTCCGCAGACGCGCTAGAACTGCGGAAGGCTACTTCCTCAGAAAAATTCCTAGGTGGTGGCGTTACGTGCTGAGAAACTTGTTCATGCTGTAGAGTTTATCTTGTTTTGATAGTGTTTTGCTTGGTGGTGCTCCTTGGAAACCAAATGAGCACTTCCTCTCTGGCTCAGGAAGAGTTTCTCAAACAATGCTAATCAAAGGGTGGCGGGGTTTCCTTTGAAATGGAAGCTTTTGACTCTCTGAGAGTTGTAGGTAAAACCAGTGTACTTAAAAAGTGGCGCATTATTTAATATTGGAGAAATATGGATTCCCACTAACCCAGGTAATCTGTTAGTGGGCTCTTTCCATACAACCGCCTTGCTGGCCTGTTTTTGGCTTTGAAATGACAGATGTATCTGTATGTGATTGCAAGGCTAGCTGCTGCTTTTTTCCTTCAGGGACTTTTGCATCCAGCTGTGATTGGGAATTAGAGGGAACTAGATTTAGAAAAAAAAATTGGCCCTACTAGTGGGAAAAATGCTTTTTCATCCGTGTCTGCATGCTATGAATGGCTGTGAAATAAGTAGATATTTAGTGTGACTTATTAACTGAAAGATGGCACAGGACTGTACTTGGGGATTTCGGAGGGGAATTCAGTGGATGGATCTTTTCCTCAACTGTGGAAAACAAGACACCACATGGGTCCTACTTGCCACAGATTTTTCAGTCTCTTGGGAATAGAATATTTATTGCCTAAGTCCTAACATTTGGCTTGGCAGAACTGCATTTGTATTCTTTTGTAATTTTGACAAATAATATTGATAGTTTAAGCATTTTTCTATTTTTATCTCTCTGAATTTTGCCAAATTTGGAAAATTTATGGGAGGGAGTGTTGGACAGTGATGATTTAACAACTGGGGATGTTGAGGCTTCAAAAATTAAAGTTTATTTCTTTGTAACAAGCCTAACTGAAAGGTCTAAATCATAGCTCGGAGGCTCAAGCGTAACACAAACAAAAAAGCAAACTTGGGCTTTTGGCCAGTGTATGAGTGAGTGGGGGCCCTTGTCCTGGAGTCCCCAAATAATCAGGATACTAGATCTCTGAGGATGCTAGGTACAGCAGAGGCTGTGCTTGCCAGTTAATATAGATGGATGTTTTTCATCCACTTCTGTGTGTCAGGTGAAATGTTTATCCACAGCTAACGATTTAGATTGAATCCTTTCAGACCTACATATAATGCTGCTTTAGGCTGGCTTTATAGGAAATAGACTGAATTCTGCACAGGGAGCCGATCGGTTCGTTATCAAAGCCTAACTTTTCTAGTTCTGATTGTTAGCTGAGGTTTGGTTTTGCATCTCTCGAAACACCCCTTGAGTAAAATATAGTCTGTTCCGTTCGAGAACTCCCTTCTCTATAGAGTAGCTGTTGTTAGCTGTTCCTGATCATTTGGTTCCCATTTATAAGTGTGTGTTTGCGTTTGCATGGCTAGTCAGGCAACATCAGTCTGTTCCTCCAACCTGTTTTCTGAGCACCTAGAAGGATAGTCACTGGAAGCTGCAAGCAGTGGTTTAAAAACCAAAACGTTACGCTAAGAAGGCTCTTTGTACTGTTTTGCAGGGTTTTATTTCTCTGTGCGTTTGTCACGCTCACTGACCTGCTAGCAGATGATTTTATATTTATCATGTGTACTGTATCTATTGTACAAGACAAAAAATCCTATGGAGGGAAAATGGAAGGGGTGGTTTCAAACAACTGTTCTGCAGAAGAATAGCTGGAAGCATTAGCTTGTGTTTAGGTCTCCGCAACAGGACAATAGAAGCCTTTGTAAGGGAAGTCTATGATGTGAATGTGCATGGAGAGGACTCTGTCATTAGGACGGAGGTGCTGATGCAGTAACCAACTATATGGCTGCTGGTTGAATAGCGCTGGTTGTTCTGTTGCGTTAATGCATCGTGGTGGCTTAGCACAGGAAAACAAGCAGCCTATAATGTAACCCTCGATATGGTCCTGATAAAGGAATTACTCCCTTACTGATTCCTGAGGCTGTTGCTAATGCCTTCTATTGCCTCCCTCCATGAAAAGAGCTCTGACCTTAAGTCAGAACCTTGTGCAGCAGCAGCTGTTGTTAGTCCTGATAGTGGCTAATTGCTTCTGTGTCTCCAACCACTTCAATCTCAAGTTTTACTGTTAAAATTCCTAGAGCTAAAAAATGTGTATTAACTGGGTTGTGGCCCCTGGAACAGTGCTCTGCCTCCTTCTCCAAGCCCATAAAACTTATGTGACGTAATTGCTCTTACACTGGTGACATCTGGCGTGGGAGAAAGCTCTTACTTGTTCAGCAACTGCCTGCCCTGGACAGGCACCCGTTAAGCAGTTAGTGTCAGGAAAACATACTTCTACAGCTGTCCTTGGGAAACATGCATCCGACTGACTGCTGGAACCACTGTCAAAGAGTAAACATGGTACAGAGCTAGGCCTCTTTATGGAGGTTATTGAATAACACACATGCTCTCAGCAGCATTGCTCTGGTTCTCTTCAGAGGCCAGTTGCATTCCTCAGCTTGAGAAGTATTTTTAGTGGCTCAGTAACTTTTCATAATGACATCAAAACTAAGTAATGGTGAGAATAGGGTATTTAAATAAATCCTAATTTACATGGATCAGATTAGCGGACCCAAGAAAAGAGTCATTGTTCTGAAATTAAAATGAAAGAAAAAGGGCACACTGATATAATTGAACTCACTCTAAATGATATTTAATTGTTACATTAAGACCCTAAAGTCTGATGACATTTCTTATTAGTATAACAGATATGGTGATGGCAGCAGAAGTTAGACCAATGCTGAAAGCATCGAAAATCTTACCCCCAAAATAAGTCATCCCAAAGTATTTAACAATTTTTGAGCCAACTCTGATGACAGATGAGCACTGTGGACTCTTAAGGGCAAAACTTAGTCATAGAGGCCTGATTTTTAAAAGACCCACAGCCCTTGCAACTCCCATTGACTTGAATTTGAGTTGAGTGTTCTGCTTACTGTTTGGTGTGATCATTTTTACTATTGCATCTTAAAACAGACTTGCTTTACATCCTGCATTTTCAAAAATGGCGAGGAAACTGAGGCTTCTAACTCATGTATTGAAGCTTGTGGATATGCTGGTATCCCATCAGTCAACTTACTCCCATGCCTAACTAGGTCCCTTACATAACTAGCTGTGTGTATGGTGGGGAATGGATTTAGCCAAGAGGAAAAATACGCCATTTTGGGGGGGAAAGGGTCAGGGAAAATCCTTTGTCAAATGAGAGAGGATGCAAAAGCAAGAGAGAGACAACTTTTCCCTGAACCAATAAAAGGCTTTACAGACAATGGAGAAACCCCTCCTCCCCTAAGCTATTTTTCAAGTGAATTTTATGGTGTTCCTTTAAATTCCAGTGATGTGACAAAAAACGTAACATTAAAAGCTGAGTTCCTTTGGTGCATCTGAAATACCAACAACCGAAAACTTGTGAGGCCAAAAAAAGATGATTTGATTTGGAACAGAGGATCCTCCCGTCCTCCCCCACATTTCTAAGCAGTGAGAGACCACTTTATAACACCTTTCGGGGCCTCTTTATACACTTTGATTCTCACAGGGCCAGGGGTTATAAACCGAGTAGACAGATCGGGGAGTGGGGATGTCCATGCTCCCCTCTCTGGTTCTGTGGAGCCTATGTGGAGAAGATAATTCAGCCTTCAGCTGTGTTCTCTCTCCTGTAGAATCTCCATGTCCATCCTGACATCCAGAGGGTAGCACAGAGAAAGTCACTAGTCACACAGCTCTGGTAGCAATATGCTACAGCAAGCTGGGAGTGGGTGGGCTGGTGAAGAAGGTTGGACCTTGGTGGAAATAGCCCTAATTCTCAATGATCTTGCAGGGTACGTTTAGGGACACTTCCGGCACCTTTTCTACACAGGAGAGCCCTATTAAAGTTTATCACCTGTTAGCTATATGCTATCAAGAGAACATTATTGTGGCTAAATATCACTAGGACTTTCAGTAGGCTGTTGGGGATGGGTGGTGGGAAATTCTGTTTACTTTCAAATTTTGTTCTTGATCTTGCTTGTTGTCCATATTCTCCACCATTCTATTGGTTGCATCTCTTTGTCTTAGGCCCTTTTCTGTTAGTGCGGTGCATGTCGCTGCACTGTCTTGTTTTTCCTTTTGATTCAGGTAGACTCCACCTGAATCAAAAGGAAAAACAAGACTCCATCTGTGAAATGTATACAGAGAAATAAGAGCTTTAGACCCGTGCCCTGATGTGCCTTCGCTGACAATGCAACCACATTCAAAGGACACTCCCAGGCATTTCTCGGTCTCTAGCTGCAGCCTATTTTTTGCTGAATTTCTTGAGTCAGAAATGTCAGGGCTGGGAAGGCGGCACTGGAATTCAGCTACTGGGATGGATGTTCCAGCTTCCACTCTCATTGTAAGAACAGAATAATAGTAGGAACAGAAACCACATCTGTCCTGACCTTTTAAAATGTATTTCAGATGCCACCCATTTGTTGTATAACTATACTCTATAATCCAGCTCCTTCGTCTGAAATTTAAAATCAAAAGACATGTTAAGTTGTTGTGAATCCATCCCTATTTGTTCATGTAAACGTGCCTGCTCCAGTATGGTTTTCCACAGCTGACATTTTATTTTAATTATTTACTGTTGGAAGACACTAGTAAAGTTCCTACCTTGTTTTCCCTTCCAAAGCCTTGATTCTCATCTCTCACTGGCGTCCATCTGGAGCAACTCAGTTGATGTAAATTGAATTTTATTGGTGTCAAAAACAATGTAAATGAAATCGGAATCTGTTCCATGCCCTATTAAGGCCTGATCCCAAGTGGCCTGAAAAGCTTTTCAATGGAAAAGCTGTGGATCAAGCTTGACTGTCTTGGGTGGTTTGCCATACCCACATAAAGATAACTGTGACTTTCCTGTTGGTGTTTTCAGTCTGGAGAGCCTGATGAGTTGTAAAGCAAAAGACATATTAATAATCAAACTTTGTAAAATTTACATTTAGACATCATGAGAGGTTTCAGTAGGGAGAAGGGTCTTTCTTTATCTACCACGGCACTGATGGTCCCATTACAAGTAGGGATGTAAAATCCCATTAAATTGGTTAACCGGTTAAACATATTGAAGATGATAATTCACCTTGTCTGAAGGCTGAATACTCATCTTCTGTACTACCTACCTGATCTCACCCCCAAAATTAAAATAAAAAAGGCATAAAGAGAGGCTTCCCATTGCATTTCACCACTGAATAATTGTGGGATTTGGTTTGTAAGCACAGTGATCACCAAAAAATCCCGGGTAACAGTTCTCCACCCTCGCACCGTTTAATGCCAAGGAAATGAGTTGTATGTCCTCTGCTCAGTGCTGTAACTTTAGTAACTGTATCCAGGGCATACAGTAGCATGAGCTGGCATTTAATCATTCATTCATTAGCACTGAGTGGTGCCTGAAAGACAAATAGAGGGTAGGAAACTGTGTCAGCCCATCTCAGAGGAGTATGCTGAAGATGAATTGGACAAGGTCGCTGCATTTTCTAGTATTCTTCCTGCACCACATCATCAGCTTTGGAGGGCAGCTGCTGCTATCACAAGCTGTGGAGAAGGTAACTGCCCTTGCAGTGCCTGTCTGAAACCTTGCAGCTGCTGTCATTTGTTAATTAGGATGAGACTGTCAGAGGAGTCAAACAACTGCCAGGTGGCAGACTTCCACTTTGCTGTAGAATTGCTGGGATCTAGTGTGTTGTATGGCTGTCCCCTGTGCTACTTGTTCTATGTATTGTGTTACGCCTTGTATTCCACCGGACACAATTATTAATACAACCTTTATAAAAACCCAGGATTCCCCATCAGAGGCATAGCAAGGGTGTTACGCGCCTGGGGGCAAAGGCAAAATTTTCGCCCTCCTCCCCTGCTGCGCAGTGGGGCCCCGAACCTGGAGCACTGTCGAGCCTGACCCTGGGAGGAGGGGGGAGAGCTTGTACCGTG
Source organism: Rafetus swinhoei (assembly GCA_019425775.1). NCBI lineage: Eukaryota > Metazoa > Chordata > Testudines > Trionychidae > Rafetus > Rafetus swinhoei. Next base: position 122,474,601 of record CM033427.1, on the reverse strand, counting down.
TCTTCCCCCACCCCCTCCAGTTTGGAGCTGGACCCCCGCATGCACTAACCCGCCGGCGGAGATGGAGGAGGGTCAGTCTGGGGGCGGAGAGGTGGGGAGGAGGCTCACGCCGGTGAGCGAAAGAGGAGTGACAGGGAGCGGAGGAAGACTAAATTGGTGCCCCCCCAGCGTGGCGCCTGGGGGCAACTGTCCTCCGCCCCCCCCGCGCCCTTACTGTGCCACTGTTCCCCATCTCCTCATTTGATACTGGATGATTATAGGTTGTAGCAGCACATTCGCAGCATTCCTCTGTTGAAGTTCAGCTGCATTTCTTCCGTAAACCCTGAGTTAATGCCAGTGGGACCCAGCAGCTCATCAGATTTCACAAGATTAGGAGGGTCGGTCTAGGTCAGAAGTTCTTAAATTGTGGTCTGAGAGCCACCAGTGGTCCATGAGCCCTATTCAGGTGGTCTGTGGATAATTCCCTCTAAAGTACGCAGCTGAGCAGCTGCATATGAGAGACTGAAGAGCTGCCCACCTGATGAGTGGCTCGCAGCTGTGGCTGGACTCTGGATCCTCACATGGCAGGTGAGGTGGTGGCCCCAGGGGGAATACAGAGTAGGTGGCAGGGAACAGTGAGGTGGGGAAAATAGGTGGGAGGGGCAGTAGGGTCAGAAGAGGGGTGGAAGGAATTAAGTGGCCCTAAAAAATAATAGCTGGAGAACCACTGGTCTAGGCATTACAGGGTAGTTTGATGGGAAGCCACCTAATGAAAATTTCGGGTTGTAGGAAAGGGCATTGCTGATAAGTGCTGGCAATTGAGAATTTTCTTTGGGTCAGTAGTGAATCAGTGCCTTCCATTGCTTAAAACTATGTGGGGCTTTTGGAGAGGTCATCTCTAGGGAGGTGGCAAGCAATGTTCTGATCATTTGTGGTCATTCCCAGATATCATGGTATTTTGTGTGAGTGTTCAGGATGTAGAGTGGATTCCACCTCACAAGTGGTTGCATTTCCGTGGTGAGTGGTACCTTCTATTTGCAGTTTGGGAATAATTTTGCAATCCTTTTTGGATGAAAGAATTGCTATTAAAAGTAGGAGGACTCTTAAATAGCCATTAAGTGCTCTTCTGACTCAAACCCAAACTATCTGCGCTTCACCCCTATCCCAAATTCCTCGCCTGGGTGGACTCCTCTTTTTCTGCATTTGTTAAGAAGAACATTAGAGGTAATTAATTAGAAAACAGCTATGTAGAAAATGCTAATGGCACTAAAGAATTTGTGGGAATTTCCTGTTCTTCTGGTTGTTTCAGGATTTTTGTCATCTATCCCACTTGTACAAAAAAAAAAGTTTGGCTTTTGGTCCCCGAGAGGTTAAAAGGTGAGCAAGCAGCAGTTGTACTTGCTTTGGAAGGAATACACTTGGAAGCTGAGATTTCCTGCTGACAGCAGGAAAATCCAAAGCCCATTGCATTTAATGGAAGGAGTCCTATTAACTTCACTGGGCTGTGAACCAGGGGTTAATGGAATGGAGCATCAGACAGCTGAAGTTGCCACATTAGACAGTAGGAAACAGTGTTTTTTCTTCATGCTTTTTGGTGGCAGGCTGCATTTGGTTCCCCATTTGGTAAATGTAGAAAGGTTTAGAGTTGCAAACGGTTGTCTATATAGAAGTGATAAATATAAAGCAACCCTACTTGTTATCGTCAGTTATTTTTTGCCACACAGCAGGATGTGGAAGGAGAAGGTTTTGCCTCAGTAAAATAACCAACTGTTGATAAGGTCTTGGTCTTCATGACCTCATACATTCCTTTTGGGAAATGTGGTCGAAAGAGCTACACTTGCACGCAGCTGTTGAGATGGGTATTTGGCCGGCTTTCTCTTTCTTCCTGACACTGAGAAGTGGTGTGCCTGAGATTTCAGTTGCAGGATGTCATACATTTACCCTTCTATTAAAAAGCCAGTCCATTTAGTTAGGCCCTTCCCCTGCAAAGAGAAATACAAAACTAAGGAAACTGTTCTCAAAGTATGTCAAGTGAGCATAGGCAACTAGTGCCTCTGTGGGGAGAGGGGGGTGCAGGGAGGGCCACCCAGAGGAATGGGGAAGGCAGCACGAGGAGGCACCCCATTTAGAAATTAAAACATTGATGGGTGTAAGGGGGGGCAGTGCTGGCACAACTTACCTATGCAAGAGAGCTCTTATGAACACAGTGAAAGTTGTGCAGAATTGCACAGTATGATTCCTTGGCTAACCTCTTCTCGGAAAGTCCCTTCCACCTGGGTCCATACCCCCCTGCTTATGCATAGCATGGCTGCATCATTGTGTGGGCACATATCAACATGCAACTTTGCCTCTTAGCCAGTCACTAGTGCGTGCACCAATGTAGTGTACCTTGCGTTCTCCCAGTGATCGCATTACTCCAGCAGCGAGGGAGCATTTTAGGGTTAGTACAGTCGACTGGAAGGGAGGGCCTGGGGTCATTGACATGCAGTTTGGCCTTGGACAGGAAACTTAACCTATATGGGACAACTCTTCAGGTGGTACAAATCATCAAAGCTCAAGATCTGGCCCTCTGTGCGGTGTGTACTATAGAATGCTAATTGAAAAGAGCCCAGCGAGGCTTAATGATTGTAAATCAACAGCACGGATTCTACATTGTTTCAGGGAAGGTTTAGCAACACCATCGTTCCAGTTCACTCGCCCCCCAGAAGGTAAGAGTGGCAGAGCTGCTCCATTCCTTGGTCTTTGGCCATGTCGAACCATGGAGATGTGCCGGTCACCTTTCTAACAGAACGGTTACAACCAGAAGCAGCTAATTAATGGGATGTCCTAAATGCCACCCGGCACTACACTAGAAGCTCTACAAACTTGTACATTTAGACTTTCATAGCCAGCCTTACCGTGGGGTCCAAAAACACTTAGAAAATTAAGGTTTTTTTTTAAAGTTACAGACTAACACGGTTACCCCTCTGAGACGTCTACACATGTGGTCCAAGTGCTGTATTATATTTAAATGCCTCTTGGAGCACAAACCTTTAAAGACTGAATGCTCATCTTAAAACCAGTTCTAATGCATAGTCTAGCAAGCGAGCGAACAAGTGAGCCATATAATCCAGTTTTTGCCTTGTTTGATGCAAAACACAGCATGAGGATAACATGGTCATTTTATCAGTGTTTGGTGTTCTGTTACTCATCCTGTGTTTGTTCTTCAACAGCATTCAAATACACAGTTTTCGTGAACTGAAAGCAAAGGAGTTTCAGCCACTTTCACATGCATCAGGTGTTGTGAGAGCAGCAGGGTTACAAGAGGTGGGGAATGTGTGTAAGGTAGAGACAGAGCTTTTAATAGGTTAACTTTCTGGAGTTGGTGGTCACAGTGAAGCCAGTTGCACAAACCATGAAATGCATCAGGGAGCAGTGAGAGGCAAAACCCTACAAAATGTTTGTTTTTGTGAACGACCTAGTTCCTTTGTCTCAGCCTGTGTTCAGAACATGCTGGGGATGGGTAGGAGGAGAGAGGAAAGCGGTCAACCTAACTAATGTCAACAAAACTTAAATGACACCCAGAAGTCGTCAAAACAAAAATCACCAGAGGGTTTTCACACTTGGTCCCTCTGTCAACAGTTCGTATCCACACTTGGTGGCATCATCATCCACAGTGTGAGCAATACACTCTGGGTATGTATTTTTGAAAGGGGAGGGGTACATGCCTGCAGGGCAGCAGAGATCAAAACTCTGAGCAGAGCCATCAGGGCAGTCAGGAGGATGCTAGTTCTGTCCTCAAAACAAACAATAGTGTCTACACTGACTCTTAGTCAACAATAAAGGGAGGAGGGAAGAAAAAAGTCTCTCTGGTAAGGGTGGAAGTTTTTTGTTGCCGAAACTGGGCATTTTTCCAGACAAAAGTCCCACTGAAGTGTGTGCGCGCTCATTGTTTTGTTGCCAAAAAGCAGTTTTACAAAACTTTGTAGTGTAGACAAAATCTTAACTAAAATCTTTCCATTTGGGGTTTTAGATTAATGCATCCAAATCAGACATAGCCCTGATACTACTTTCCGTCAGTTAGGGATGTAAAATCCCATTTAATTACTTAACCAGTTAAACATTATGCTTAACCGGTTAACTGCTTAAACAGGGGCTGCCTGGAGCAGCCTTCTGCCCCGTGGCATGACGCATTGGGTCCCCACCCCCCCACCCCCGCTACTGGTGGGAGCCTGCTCCAGCTATGTCAGGCCCACCACAGGCAGCAGGCTGCTCCAGCCCGGCCAGGCCACCAGTTAGCTGTAACCGGCAAGCATCACAGAGAGACTGCCTGAGCCAGGAACTGAACTGTAATCTTAGTCCATTGTCTAAGGCAGGGCTACTCAACACGTGGCCCATGGGCCGCATACAGCCTGTGGCCAGTTTATTTGTGGCTCACGGTGCGGTTTCAGTTTACGCAGGGCTCAACGTGCGGCCCGCGGGTGAGATCCTTTGAACATGGCCTGCACTGGGAACACGCTCCACAATGGCGAGGCATCTCCCAGGCGGGGTGAGCATTGAAAGATGCAAGCGGACAGGCCGGCTGGAACAGATGGGTACAGGGTGTTGGCATTTCTAGGCCCCCGGGAGTTGGTGCCGGGAGTGCCATGGCATTGTGTGAACGAAGCTATTTGCATGTATGTGCCATCACACTTAAGTTGCAGCCCTTGGCATGTACTATGAGTATCGTTGTGGCCCCTGGGGCTTCCACAGTTGAGTAGCCCTGGTCTGAGGGCATGTCTGCACTACTGTCTGGATCAGGGGAAGCCCTGAACCTCAATCCTCCCTTTCCCTTCCCCTCACCCCATGGAGGCTGGAGTGCCAGAGGAGTGAGGTGTCTGTTGGGGGCCACATCAGTGAGGGTTGGGGGTTTTTGGAGGAGTTTTTTTGCTTCTCACTCGTGTGATCTCCATCTGATTTTTCCGTGGATCAATGCCCCCCCCCCCCCCAAAAAAGGTTCTCCATCCCTGCCATAAATAAAGGAAACATTGAAACCTTTTGTATTTTATTTTATTTAAAATGAAGTTTAAGTGTTTTAACTTTCTCATGTAGTTAAAACACTTAATCTGTTTAATAATTTAAATGAAATCATTCTCCCCAGCTGTAGCACTAGCAAAATGGCTCTGGCATAATTTGAGTTTCCATTAGCAACTCGTAGTCCGTGGAAAGGTTTGCATTGACCCAGGTGGTCCATGAGGCTCATAGTGGAGAGAGCCCCTCCCAGGAGAACAGCCTGGCTGAGGCAGGAGGGTTAAATCCTTGGCACGCCACTTTGGAAAGGTTGCTGACCCCTACTCTGGATCAATGGGGCAGCAATCAAACCAGCGGGGGTTGATTTATCGAGTCTAGCAGAGCCGCAGTAAATCAACCATTGATCGCTCTCCATCGATGCCAGTACTCCACCAGAATGAGAAGCACAAGGGGAGTCAATGGGAAAGTGTCTCCTGTTGACGTACTGCAGCGAAGATACCACAGTTAGTAGGTCTAGGTTTGCTGACTTCAGCTACGCCAGTCATGTAGGTGAACTTGTGTAACTTAGAATGATCTTGCCCTGTAGTGTAGACCTGCCCTTAGTCACACTCTGGCTTTATACTGGCCTTCTACACAGGGGAGAATTTCATCATACTAGTCTGATCTTTTCTTATTCATGATGGGTGAATAAGAAAGGTGACTGGATCGAAAAGCCTGGCTCTATCAGCTTGAACAAATTTATTCTAAGGCCTTATGTTCACTAGGAAATAGCATGTAGAAAGCCAATGCTATTCTTAAAGCCAGAATCTGCCTCAAGGCAAGTAGGCAAGAGCAGGCTGAGCTTAAGTTAAACAAGGCATGAGATAAGACTGGTTCTGTATTGGTATGTGCATGGAATTCTATACTGACTTGAATTGCTCATGGCTGCAGGGAGTACCAGCCACTATGGGAAGTTTTATGTGCAGACCCATTTTGAAGATGGGCTGGAAAACACCATTGTTCTCAGTGCTTTGATTTGTGGGTAAATCTTGTGCTCTCCATGATTTCTGATAAGAGGAGACAGAAGGATACAGTACTACTCCACAGGGGTACTATTTAACATCTGTTTGTTCCCTGTCTTCCTGTAGACAAACCAAACCTGGCTGCTTTTTCTCAGCTTGGGTTTATTTCTCCTCTGATATCACTGTCTCTGTGATACCTTGTTTAGAAGAGAATATGGGAGATTGTTTAAAACTCTTGCCTTTCTAAACAAAAAACCAGAAAGAAAGAGAATTAATTGTTTAAGGAGGGGAAAACCGGTTTCTACATCCTGTAGTTAACAAGAAAAGAGCAGAGAGAATGTGGGCTTTTGCTTTTAACTCAAGTACCTGTTGGAACCTCTCCTAGTACAGGTGCCACCCTAATCAGCTGTGTCATTATCCTCCACGTTGTTGATGTACTGTAGTAGTTCTGAAAATCCCCACATAGATGTTCAAGGGCTTTCAGTTCACCTACCAGCCAAATGAGGGCTCAGACACCATCGCTTCAGGGATCCAGCATTCTATATTTGACTAATTTCCTATTGACGTTACTTTACTCTCCTGGTTTTTGGTTTTTAATGAAGACAGACTTTCCTTCACCGGTAGTTGGACACAGAATGTAATACTTAGCACTTAGATGAATCTGTTCTTCATTAAGGATGTTAAGAACTAGTCGAGTCGACTAGTCGATTTCCCCCCCTTGCTGCCTCTGCCAGATAGAGGCAGCAAAGGGGGAGTAAAAGGGAATACTTCAAAGGAGCAGCACCGCACGGAGCTTTCCCTAGGCTCTGTGTGGTGCTGCCCCTTTGAAACGCTGCAGTGGCATTTGCATGGAGCCCAGGGACAGCTGGGGAGTCCCCAGCTGATCCCGGGTTCTGGGGAAATGCTGCGCAGAGCCCGGGATCAGCTGGAGAGTCCCCACCTGACCTGGGCTCTGCGTGGCATTTCAAAACAGCAATGCAACATGGAGCCTGGTGTCAGCAGGGGACTCTTGTCGCCTGCTGACCCCAGGCTTCATGAGGGCGCTTCCACTTTGAAATGCACAAGAGCCTCTGCTGGGAACTCCTGTACATTTCAAAGCTGGCACCCGCGTGCAGCCTGGAGTCGGTGGGACTTTCCGCTAGCCCAGGGCTGCACGTGGCATTCCGCATTCCTCCTTTGAAATGTACAAGAGCCCCCTGCTGGGGCTCTTGTACATTTCAAAGGAGGAATGTGGAAGTACCTATCGAGTAGTCGATGGAGAGTCCATCGACTACCCGACTAGTAAATTACTTGATATTTAACATCCTTATTCTTCATCTTCTCTGTAATCTTCAGCATTGAGTTCTATTGGATTATCTTCTGTATGTGTGTCATGTAAAGGCCAAATACGGCTGTTGCTTTAATGACCATGAATAATAGGCCAAAAGCCGTATATTCCAGTGGGGAGCTGAGGAATGGGAACTGCTCCCAGATTCTTCCTTCCATTCCGTGCATAGCAAAAGTTTGCAGCTCTACTTGTGGACAGCTGAAAGCAAGCATAGAATAGCTCTCTCCCCCAAATAGCTGTATCTCTGTGCTTGGCCATATCCACATCTGCAAAGTAATCAATGCTCTCTGAGATCCCCATACAAGTTAGAAGATGGTGCAGTGTATGCACTGAGATGTGTGGGTTAGAGAAGTGCCTTGGATTGTTCCGGAGCCTGGTCTGCCTGCCCCATCCTTGCTCAGCTTGCTAGAGTAGTTTCTTAATGGCAGTGGAGGTGACCTCTCTGGCACAAACTCTTTTACTGGGCCAACTTCTGTTGGTGAGAGAGACAAGCTCGCGAGCTTACACAGAGTTTTTCAGACTTTGCCCTCCTTGTGTGTCAGACCGGATGGCTACGATTCTGCATATAAAGTTGTTTGTTGCTTACATCAGACGTTGGTCCAAATCCCATCTATTTTTGCTAGCTGGCTTTTTTAGACTAGTCTCAAAGAGCTAGGAGCTGGCATCAATTAGAAGGGCTCTCACTTGCTCTTGGCACCTTGCTAGATGATAGATAAACAACCATAAAATAGGTAGGTACAATGAAGCTAATGTTTGAGTAATCTCTTCATCAGCTGCACGTACACATCCTTCAAGTCTACCAGTTTTCTTGATGATTACACTTTGATTTGAAGCTGTTACCACTTTTCTCCAGATGGTATCACAGAAGTAATTCAAGTCTTTGTGTGCACGGGATTATGCTAGAGACCACACCCTACTTCTCTGATTTTCTGGTTATAATGCAAAGGCATTCTCATCTCTGCAGCAACACCTTCAGGGTAGAGCAGACCCCACCTTCACAATTAATTTATTCTGTACTTTTGGCGTGTAATACTTGTCCATCATTTGACTCCGCTTTACAGACATAGCTAGATGCTCAGTTAATGAGAGGATTTGGCATGAGAGGTTCCCTTTGTTTCTCTGGCCAGCCTAAGAATATTTTAATAGATACAGTTCTGTACCACCGTGTAGCATTGTGATTGCTGTGTTTCAATTTAAGCCAATCTTATTTGGCCATTGGGGAAAAAAAATAAACACAGGCATATATTGCTTCCAAAAGAAACTCAAAATAAAACCAAGAAATGTTGTACAGCACAATCATTTCCCAGAAGGGCAAAACTGAGAGCAAGGGAGAGCGAGCATCATGCGACTTTCTGTTTTTACTTGCTAAGTAATTTAATCATGAAGAATTGGGACTCGGTGTATATTGTGTGTGTGTTCAGTAATACAACTATAGCTGTGTGTGCGAGTATGTGTTGCATGCATTTCCTGCTTTAAAATACATGAATGCAAGTATCTGTAGTCGGATTCAATTTTGCCCTTGCCAGGCGATTGCGTATATTCAACAAATATGCTGTATGGTAAAGAAGGCCCTAATTCAGACTATTCATGTGCTTAAAATTAGGCATGCACTTAAGCAATTTGCTCAATTAAGGCTTTAATATCTGTTGATCAGAGAATTTTTACTGTGCCCATCACAATAGTGTCTGAACATTGTATCGAGGAGGAAAAAAAATCTTGAGAAATTTCCTCCAAGTAGTTTCACACACAACCACTATGTATTTCTAAAACTCTTGACATGATAATTTAATTAATACATCTGGCTGTCACCTAAAGTAAATACCAATTTGCCTATTCATCAATTTTGGTATGATTTTATTTTATTGTAAATGTTATGGGCCTTGATGAAGTTCTGTGGTTTGTCATCCTTCATAGTTCGATGTGTCTTTATTATAATTTATTTTGGTTAGCTTGCAAAAATGCAAGAGTTTGCTCGGAAATAAGAGAGATTATAGATCCTGATTTTTATCCTGTGATATCCTAAAATGACTCTTGTTTCCTTCGCTCTGATGTAAAACAAACAAAAAAATGTTGAGGCAAATACTTAAGCCTTATCTAAGCGATGTTCTTCCTGGTTAACTCTGGGCGTTCTCATTCTAGAATGAGTGATTACTCCCAGTTATCTTAATACGCAATAAACAAACCCAAATCCACTTTGTATGTTAAGCTAACCAGGAAAGAGCCACTCTCTTTCTGGAATCCGTGTGTCTACACGCACAGTTAATCAAGAATGGTTCCTAAGGTAGACTAGACATTGGTCTAAATCAGTGGTTTTCAAACTTTTTGGCCTGTGGCCCACCCAGCTCAACACAGACATTTCCATGGCCCACTAGCCAGCCATCCATGATGACACAGTGGGTCCAGGGTCTAGGCAGGAGGTAGCATGCAGAAGTGGACTGAGGGTGAGTGGGGAGATTTGGGTATGAGGGAGGGTGCAGGAGAGCAGGCTGGGGTTCGGTGCGGGGAAGGAGGGTCTGGCCGGGAGGAAGAGTGCCGGAGTGGGCTGAGGGTGGGGATCTAGGAGGGAAGGAAGATACAGGAACACGGTGAGAGGTCTGGGAGGAAAGGAGGATGAGGGAGTATTTATCAGGCTCCATGCCCCCCGCTGCTCCCAGGCACCTCCCCCGTTGCTCCCATTGGCCATGATTCCAGCCAATAGGAGCAGCGGGGAAAGCTTCAGGTAAGCGGTTTCCTGTGCTGCTGTTCCTCCAGCTGAGGGGAAAGGAAATGGCAGCACACGGAGCCACTTCCTTCCTCCACAAGCTGGATCTGGCTTGCGAGGCTCCCTGTCTCCTCCTCTTCCACAGCGGGATGCTGGCGCTCCAAACTTGTGGCTCCCTGCTGTGGAGCCGGGGGGGGAGGGGAGCCCCAATCCCGTGGCCCACTTGCAAGATGATCACATGGACCACACTTTGAGAACCATTGGTCTTAAATATCTCGGGGTAGCCATGTTAGTCTGTAACTTAAAAAACTTAAAAAATGACAATAGTTGCATAGCACCTTAGAGACTAACCATGAAATATATCTAGTATCATGAGCTTTTGGGGGCACAAACCACTTGTTCAGATGATAAATATGGAGCAAGAGGCACAGAGGTGCAAATATAAAGCAGAAAAAGAGACGGGGGAAGGGGGGAAAACGTGAATTAAAGTGTAATGCTAAATGAGGCTAATAGAGTGAGCTGTAAGTGCCCGACACTTAGCTTTTGATGTCATTTGGGTGTTGTTTGGGATGTTATATGACCCTCTCCACATTTTTCTGCTTTAGATTTGAACCTGTGTGCTTCTTGCTCCATAGCTGTCATCTGAAGAAGTGGGTTGTGCCCATGAAAGCTCATGATACTATCTATATATTTCTTGGTTAGTCTCTGAGGTGCTAAAGGACCATTGTTGTTTAAGTTTTTTCACTGGTCTAAATGGTCAAGTATGCATCCACAATTAATTGTAAACACAAACTTCTTGCATTTAAATAAAGAAAACATTGTTTTTAGAAACCTGGCCATTGATTGTGTACACAATAGGCATGTTTCCTTACAAGTAATAAAAAACAAGAAATATCAGTTTGGCCTAGAAATAACATCAGTACATTAAATGGTAGTTTTGTCCTTCTCCCCATTTAGTCACCCATAGGCCAAGTCTTTCTTAGTTCAGCATGTGAAGTTGCAACCAATGATTGTTCAGGTTTTAGATCACAACTAAACGTAGAGCATGTTGTGGATGTTGCTAAGAGACGATTTGAATTTATTTTTGAGAAATATTCCAACCTCATTTAAGTTGATGATATTTTAGCCCGGTGATCTTTAAAATCACATTTTTAGCCATTCTGAACAGTTATACATCCTTCCAGTAAAATCTAGGGGTTGTACAAAACAGAGGCAGTGAGCCCTGAGGCTTTCAGCCGGGAAAGCTAGCCAGGGTACCACAGTGAAAATGAAGCTTCAGGTGCACCGGATTGTCTTTGAATACTTCAGAAACAACCGAGGTCTTTTCTGATGTCTGCTCTGAGAAGTTGGAAAACAGAATCAGATAGCAGGAGTGAGCAAAAGGTGACAAAAAAGAAATAAAGCCAAGATTTGGAAGCCAGCAACTTGTGAGTGACATGCAGTCCATTGTCAAAACCAGTAGCCTACAGCACAAGTGGGAGGTTCAAAGGTTATCATCCTGTTATGCTAATTGAGTTTGAGCTAAGCTCTTCCCAAGAAAGAAAGCCTCTTAGTGAATTACTTATTCAGTTCCTCTGGTCTGGCTGTAACTCTATCTTAGAATCTACTGAAGAGGCCCTTGAAGACTACCACTAAAGGATTTCTCTGAATTTAAGCATCTCCAAATGAAAAGCAACCAAGAAAGCTGAGCGATTGAGTGCCTTTTGCCATTTATTGTGTGTGCTTAAGAGGCCAAAGATGTTCAGGTACACAGCACCTTGGCAAGTCCTCTGTCTGTCCATGGAACAGGGGCTAAGGGTAAGAGCTCTTTGTTTTCATGCTGCTGTCAGAAAAGTATAATTCATTATTTGAATACTTAGAAGTGTTTGTCTTTGTATGAGTCTGTGTGTATGTAGCATCAGAATTATCTAGCCAATGAAAGAGATCACACCCTTCTTTGTGAGGTTATGCAGGTATGTGTTTTTGTTTTGAATATATGATAAGCTGATTTCTGTGAAGACCAGGGCAAAACAGAAGCAAGTGAATTCTGAAACATAAATACGACCTTTATATCACTTCTGTTCCTATAACACTTCTAGCCCAAGGCTCACGGAAAGATAAAAACATGTCATGAATTAGCCCTCACAACTTGCTTGTGAGGTACTTTTTAAAAAGGGGAAGCAGGCAGGTTAAGTGTCTTGCTCAAGATCGTAAAGCACGTCAGTGATATTTATGAAAATAAAATCCAGATCTTTGGATTCCCAGTCCTTTGAATTGCATAATGCTCCCTCGCTGTCTTCTAAATTGGATTTTGCCGGAGGCTACGTTTTAATCTTCACAATGTGAGAATGTCAGAAGATAAATTTCTGCAACAGAATTATTATTCTTGGGAAGTTTTAAATCTATAAAGGATATGAAAAGAAACAAACTTTTTTGGAGTCAATTTAAATTCATGTTTCTTTCAGTGATTGTCATCATGATTCCCATATGGATAGTGCGGTAGTTAGGAATGTAAAATCCCGTTTAATCATTTAACCATTTAAACGTTTTGTTTATCTAGTTAAATACTTAAATGGGCTGGAGCAGCCTCACCCTTGCAATATGGCATGGCATTTTCCCCACCACTAGGGGTGGTTTTCTGCCTGTAGTTTGGTGGGCTGCTCTGGCCAGGCTGCCAGTTAACTGTACCTAGTAAGCATCGCCTAGTAAGTGTGATGCTTGCTGGTTAGCTGATTAACCATTCACATCCCTAGTGATAGGATCCTTTTCCTTAAAAGCAGTCTGCATTAGATATTTAAAAATTATGGAGCTTTAAGTAAAGCATTTTTTCCCCCCAAAAATACATTAAACAGTAGGGACTACACAATTAAGAGATAAGCCTGGTCTTATCGGTTAATCCTATTGACTACATGCATTCTCTCCTCTCCCCCTTCCCCCGCAGTGAGGAGGGAGGATGCGGGAGCCAATGCTTGTGGGAGCTGGCTTTTGAACCGGATCTCCATGCATGCTGGCTCCACTGAGCTGCCTGCCCCCTCTTGCTGTCTCCCACAGAGGCAGCGGGGAGGGGAAGGTGGTAGGGGAACTCCTGCTTCCCTCGCAAACTGGCTCCCATCTGCCACCCCCCCACTGCTGCCTCTGATAGAGAGGCAGCATTACAGTGTGGCAGGGGGCTCCTTGGGAGTGGGGCCAGGAGCACGCTGGCTGCCACCTCTGCCCCTTGGGACTATCAAATAGTCATGTAACCTCTCAAATTTGATGTGGTTATATGATTATTCAGTTACCTGCTATCTAATATCCCTATTAAACAGCTGTGTTGCCACCCCTCATTTTTTCTGTTGTGATTCTCGCAATACTCAATGTTCTTCCCTAAGGCCCTAGAGATGAAGGAATTGGTGAATGTGTGCAAGTCTCAGCTTTTGTTTTTTAAACGTATATTTCTAAGCCTTGTAATTGCAAGAAAAAGCTTGAAAATATTCCTAATGGCTCTGAAACCAGCCATCCCACCCTCATAAGTGGAATTTTTAAAAAAATCTCATGTTCATAATTTTGTCATGAATGTTGAGTGCCTGACTCGTGACTTTTGAATGCTTGAGACTGGCAATACTGTATAAGTTGTAGCTAATGCAGGCTTGGTTGTACAATTATTGAAGACTTCTTTATGGCAAAAAATATTGGTTATTACTAGTAATGCTGCTCTTTCTAATAAGCACTTTCATTCAGGGTCTTTGCAGTGATTTCTGACCTGAATGCAATGTCCTTTTGATCTCAAAGGCTCTGATCTATGCAGGTTTCATAGGTGGAGCTTACTTATAAGCACCCGTGTAACAACCTTTGAGTGAACTGGAGGATTTGATGTTACCCAGACCACACAATAGTCTTTTAGAAGAACAAGTGACTATTTTCTCCATGTGAAATTGAGCTACCCTGACGGTAGCTGGAAGAGCCTAGAGATCTGTCAGTGCATGCACTCTCTCAGTGTCTGTTGATTCGTTTCCACTGGTGCCCCGCCGCAAAGGACCCTTAGACACTTCTGATCAGTAGCTCTGTTGATGATTCACTGAGAAACTGCTGTGTACAACTTTTCTCTGAAACTGCTGCATAGGACTTTCCTTTGGGTGTCACACAAACAGTCATTCTCCTTAGTCTTGCTATTTTCATGTTGTTTGTCCCATAGTCACTTTGTGCAATCGGGTCTCCTGATGATTTGCCTCTTTGCCTTTGGCCTCTTCTGTCCACTTCACAATCATAACACATCCACACTTATTCTTACTCATTCTTACCCCATTAATTCATTATAATTAATACATAAATCAATAAAATCTGTATGAATCGTATCAATGATGAGAATCAGTATCATAAACTTAAGCATACATACAGCATCTGTTTCATTATGGGAACAACATAGGCTGCAGATCATGGGGAAACCCTGATACAAACGTAACAATCATTTTGCTTAGGATTATGGGCTTATTTCCAAAGTCTGCAGGAGTCAATAGGAGCAAATAGCTGTCCAAGTAGTCATAACATCTCAAGGAACATATTTTGCCAAGCCATTGATGTTGGAGAATCAGTGTCTTTGATTCGTATTTTGCTCTTCCGGGTGTTTTCTAAAATAACTCAGGCTCTGAACTTGCAAATGCCTGTGCACATACTTCATGGGAATTCATTACACTGACATGCTTCAAGTTAAGGCAGATGCATAAGGGTCTACAGGAGTGTGGTCTATAGAAAATGTTTATAATTATGTGCAAGAAGACTATTTCTTCCTACAAAGGATTGCACTACCTCATGGGAAGTTTAAAGAATTGAAACAAAAGTATGTAAATTTCCTGCAGGATAAAAATTATTCCTTTTGTGCTATTAATGAGGGGATTATTTGCCCTTGTGCACATGCAGACTTCATATCCCCTGCCGCTTTCCCCCTTTCCTCCCGCAGAAAATACATTCTGCCAGAAAGGTGCTGCACCCATCAGGGATGCGGTGATACCAGTAAAGAGGGCAGCCAGATTTCTACTCCCACAAAACCAGTCATCCTTGTTCCATCCCTGCCCTTCCTCTTCTCCGAGGCCCCTCCTTGCTCCACCCCCACTCACTTCATCCACTCTCCCTCTGTTACTTGCTTTCCCCACCCTCCCTCACTCATTTTCACTGAACTAGGGCAGGGGTGTGTGTAGATAAGTGCTCCAGCTGGGGGGATTCAGGCTCTTGTTTGCCCAGAGACGAGGGATTTGGGATGCAGGATAGGGCTCTGGGCGTGCAGGGGAGTTGTGAGTGTTCTGTCTGGAGGTGCATGCTCAGGGCTGGGGATGGGGGTCAGAGCTTTGGGGTGTAGGAGGGTGCTCTGGGCTGGAACTGAGGGGTTCAGAGGGTGGGAGGGGGATCAGGGTTGGGGCACCGGGGGGGTGGAATGAGGGTTCCAGTTGGGGGTGCAGGTTCTGGAGTAGGGCTGGGGAAGGGGTTGGGACACAGGGTGTGTAAGGGCTTTGTCTGGGTGTGCAGACTTGGTGGGTGGGGTGGCGGGGGATGAGAGGTTTGGTGTACAGGAGGGTGCTCCGGGCTGGGATTAAGCTGTTAGAAGGGACTCTGGATTTGGGCAGTGGGTTGAAGGGGTGAGGGTGCAGGCTCCAGGCAGCGCTTACCTCAAGCAGCTCCAGGAAGCAGCAGCATGTCCCCTATCCTGCTGCTATGTGGAGATGTGGCCAGGCAGCACTGCATGCTGTCCCATCCACAGGCACAGCCTCCCACAGTTACCAGTGGCTGCAGTTCCCAACTAATAGGAACTGCAGACCAGCACTCGGGATGGGGCAGCGCCGTGTGCAGGGCCCCCTGGCTGCCCCTAGGCATAGGAGATGGAGGAGGGACATGTTGCTGTGTCCGTGAGCCCCGGGGAGCCTGCCTTAGCCTTGCTGTGCCATTGACTGGATTTTAATGACCTGCTGACTGGAGCTGTCAAGGGTCCCTTTTAGACCAGGCGTTCCGGTCAAACACTAGATACGTGGCAACCCCAGTGAGGAAGGAACCAAGGCACATGGGGATACACTGGACTTTGGGGTGGGTCACGCTGTTAGGATTCAGAAGGGCTGGTGATGAGAAGACAGACTGGAGTAGGGGGAAGGTGCTATTGGTTAATCCTATTGACTACACACATTCTCTCCCCTACCCCCGCCCCGGCCCGCCCCGCCCCCCGGCTGCCTCTGTATTAGAGGCAGCGGAGGTGGGAGCCAGCTTTTAAGTTGGCTCCACAAGCACTGGATACCATGGAGTCTCTTTCCCCCCCGCCTCTGATAGTTCACACGGGAAGCCGGCTCTGGAGACCTGCCTGCCTTTCCTTGCTGCCTCCCACAGAGGCAGCCGGGGAGGAGGAAGCAGCTTGGAGGGAACAGGGGAAGCTGTCATGGGATGCCTGAGCAGCCTCTGTCTACAGGGAGCTTCAACCTCCGTGGACAGAGGCTGCTGCCACCCCAGGCTGCTGCCTCTTTATCAGAGGCAGCAGCCTGGGGTGGCAGGCGGAGCCAGTCTGTACACTGGCTGACGGCCCCATCTGCAGAGACTATTGAATAATCGTGTGACCGCTAAGAATTTATGCGGTTACACAGTTATTCAATTGCTTGATATCTAACATCCCCTATTTGAAAGTTACATTCTAATTCAATCAGGATTTAGTTCAGAGAAGTCCTATGGCTGTTACACAGTAGGTCAGAATGGATAATCTGATGATACCTTCTGGCCTTATTTCTGAATCTATATGTATATTCCACAAGAGTAATATGAGAGAACCTAATTTAATTAACAAAGTCTTTCAGTAGCAAAAAAACACATGCTAAACAATGGCAAGATTTTTTTAGAAATGGGAGCCTAAAATTATTCTCTTGTCTATTTTTAGTCACTAAAAGGTTTGACTTGAAGAAGCTCCCTTCACCTCAAGCTTCTTACTTCGGTGCCTATATGTGGATTAAAGAGCTTAATTTAAGTTTCCTGGGGTTTTTTAATGTTCACTGTAAATTATTTTTCTTTTGTTTTAAAGAGATATATTGTACATTCAGAGGTATCTTGAATGTAGTGTATGATCTGGTCAAGTTCTTAACTAGATCCACTAAATCAAACTCCGGAAGATTGATTGCGGCAGCGTTAGTTTTCCCTGGAGTGAAGACACGGCCTAAGTTCTTGGTCTGATCCATGTGGGTGCACTCTTGCCCCTGTGAGGTAGCTGGGTGCACAAAGTGGACATGGGGCCCATCATGCAGATTACATTTCAGCTGTAAAACTGGAGAAGGTTGAAGTGACTTGTGCAAGGGAAGGGGGAGGAGTGGTAGAAAGTTGGGGTTTTCAAAACTCTTTGCATCGTTGCTTTCAGCAGTAAAAGTGATAATGGAGCTGGTAACTCGGGCTGAAGGGTAGAATTTGTCACCATCTTTTGAAAAAAATCAATGTTCAGATACACAAGCGTTGTTAACACAGCAACGACGTTAGCTATGACCTGTTATGCAGCAATGAGGGCAGATCCCTGCACTCATGCAGAACCCCTTTGAAGTCTGTGTGGTGGTCGCAGAGATCTACCCACATGGCTTCATTTGTGGGATCCAAGATGAAAGAAATGCTAAAAGCAAAATACAGGATTTTCAGAAGCGACTATAGGAATTAGGTGCCTTCAAAAATTCCACTCTCTTAGCATCCAAAGACGTCTGTTCTGTTCTGTGCACCCTCTCAACGCTGTTATTGGAGTGCCTCTGATTACTGCTTTGAGATGTATCTAACATTGAAAGACTCCTGATTTTCTATCCATCCAGTTCGAATGCTGTTGAGCTAGCATCATGCCCTGTGTCTTCTAGAATGTAAAGATGGCAGCTTCTTTTGGTGGTGATTGTGTGTTTCAGTATTACATGCTGGATTTAAAACCTTGTAATTTTTTTATAGTTAAGGAAAGACTGTCGATCAGCAAAACCTTTACAAAAATATGTCCTGTAACTCTCATCAATAACTTTCATTCATTATATCCAAGGAATGAAATTCCCTGTGATGGCTTAAAATTGGATGCTCAAATCTTCATCCTGCTGGGTGCTGACCATTCTGTCTCTGATCCACCAAAGCTTTAACCAGTGTGCTATCGCTAAAAGCAGATGAGTGGATCCCATTGAAGTCAATGAAAGATTTATGCTCAGAGTTAGGCAAATGATTAAGTACATAAGAACATAAGAATGGCTGTACTGGGTCAGACCAAAGGTCCATCTAGCCCAGTAGCCTGTCTGCTGACAGTGGCCAGCACCAGGTGCCCCAGAGGGGGTGGACCGAAGACAATGATTTGTCTCCTGCCATCCTTCTCCAGCCTCTGACAAACAGAGGCCAGGGACACCATTTTATCCCCTGGCTAATAGCCTTTTATGGACCTAACCTCCATGAAATTATCTAGCTCCTCTTTAAACTCTGTTATAGTCCTAGCCTTCACAGCCTCCTCTGGTAAGGAGTTCCACAGGTTGACTACACGCTGTGTGAAGAACTTTCTTTTATTAGTTTTAAACCTGCTACCCATTAACTTCATTTGGTGTCCTCTAATTCTTCTATTATGGGAACTAATAAATAACTTTTCTTTATTCGCCCTCTCCAGACCACTCATGATTTTATATACCTCTATCATATCCCCCCTCAGTCTCCTCTTTTCTAAACTGAAAAGTCCCAGTCGTTTTAACCTCTCTTCATATGGGACCCGTTCCAAACCCCTAATCATTTTAGTTGCCCTTTTCTGAACCCTTTCCAAGGCCAAAATATCTTTTTTGAGGTGACAAGAGCCTCAAGTAGCTTGTTAAATGAAGGAATTATTCAGAAAGTGGGATTTTTTTGGTATGATTTTATATACCCAAGAAGTACTTCCATTATATTTTTTAAAAAGAGATGCCCCACAAACTCCTGTGCTGTATTTTTATATTGGGTCTCTTTTTATGAATCTATTCTGTAGCTACACCATGTATTATGGGCAACTATAAAGAATAGGAGAATTTGGTCCAGGGTCCATGGCTTCCCTAAAAGCACAAAATACTTCTTTCAACTCAGTTCAGTGTGATATTTTCACAAGTGCACATAATAAAGCAGTTTAATATGTTCTGAATGCTTGGCAGGAAGTGAATTAAGGTGTCAGGAAGCAGCATCCAGACAGCGGCTCCAATTCAGTCCGTGTAAAGTTCTACTGCAGAACTCTGCAAATCTGCAGACATCTGCTTTATACCTGTGGCTCTCTACATCCACAGATTGGTTCTATTGTTTTCAGCCTTTGTGGATCAGATGCAGATCCAAATTTTTGTATCTGTGCAGAGCTCTTCCCAGTGCGATAGTGTGCTGGTATGGACACAATACATATAAAAGGTGGAGTGCAGATCGCAGGTCTGACACAAATTAATAATCTTGGATGTGGATCCAAATTATTGTACCTATGAGAGGCTCTATATATTTGATATACTGTTTGAGCCAAATCCCAAACAGCGTATATGGGGAACAATGTTCCCACTAATTTTGTCCATCCATGTGCAGAATAAATTTTGCTATGTGCACTGTTGCATGAGTGGATGTGCACCACTTGTAGACACAAATGCTGCTGGCTGTGGGCGCTCTGCTAACTAGCTTGGTGGTACCCGAATCTATCCTGGATGGCCGCTCAAGCCCACACCTTACAGTGAACTCTGCGAGAAAACTTCCTCTATCAAATGAAATTAAGGGCCCAGTTTAGATTTACACATGTTAACTTAACTTTTCCCATCCTTGCAATACAGTCTTGCGAGCGATTGACCCATTAGCTCTGTGCAAAGATTCATTACAGTCGTTGTTACCGTGCATATCATCTCCATTACTTTAGTGGGCATTGGATTGGGGCCTCACACTTAAGTGTGCCTTCCTTGCTCATCGATCCAGAATCTTTAACAGGCAATGGAAGCCTGTTCTCAATGTTTACGTTGTCAGCCAAAGTATATGAAAATTACAGACTGCCACCCACTGTTGGCCTATTTTACACCTAAGAGGCTGCTCTGTTGGGAAGGTGTGCAACAAGCTGGGAAATGTACATATTCTCTTCTGGGGTATTTTTCTCCACTGGTGTGTTTGGATCAGTAATTAATGAAGACAGTGCAGCAACGTATTTAGTATATTGTTCATTGAGGCATTTTCATACTTGAATGCTTACTACAGTATCTTCAGTTAGCCGGCTGATGAGAGCACCCAACTGCCCTTTGCAAAGGGGTGTTAAAATATTTCACCACCACCTGAGCACGGGGACAGTGGGGGAGAACAGGATCAGGCTTTCTAAGTAACAAGCTAGTCCATCCTCATGATGGACCAGACAGACTCATTCACAATAAGTAGCACCATACTCCAACTGAAGTCCTACTACTACACACGTGGCAGGGCATGAGAATTTGATCATGAATTTGAGCATTGGTTCCCATCTTCACTCCAGTGGTCTCATATGGCCTCATGTCACAGGACTTTTCACACGTAACAGGTTTTTTTTTTTCCCCAAATATACTATTGTGCAGTATAGTTGGAATATTTTGAAACATCTATAGTAGTTTTAATAACATCTGCATTTGATGCAGCACAATTTTCTTCCACAATAGGAGTATCACCACCCCCAAGCATTGAAAAAGCATAAGGGCAATCTAGAAAAGCCATGAGATTGCGATAAAAATCAAGGGAATGTAAAATATAATGTTCAGTTATTTGGGGGGTTTTTTTGTTGGGGTTTTTTTTTTTTTTTTTTGGCCTTCTGGGGATTTTTTGTGTTTGTTTGTTTGAAACTTTCGGATGCATCTCCTTTCTGTTTTCAAACTTCCCTCCATAACCCGGAGAGCTAGGAACTTTAAAAGCAATGAAAGCTATGGTTCTCATGAACTCACTTGACTACAGTACTTGAGCCCTGTATTTGACAAATACAAAAGAAAGTTGTCAAATATCGTGAGACTTGGCATAAAATCAGGAGAGATGGCAATACTGTATTAGATATTGGGAATCTGCACTGTTACCCCATTGCCATTCACATTTCCAGAATAGCTAGTTTTGTCACTAGACAGCCTTCTAAAAATCAGTAGCAATGGGCCTATGTTTAATACCAAGATACTCAAGTAACTCAGTAAATGGCATATCAAATAGATCTCCTTCTAACATTGTTTAAAAGGACCAGTTGTTGTGTAAGTCCATGAGACAATCAAAATCACCATTTAGCATTTTGTCTTTCGGGGAATGTCCAACTTAGCTTTGACACACAAAGTAAGTTGTTGCCTTTCTTTAGGCACAAAGCCTGCCCCGTTCAATTCGATAGCGAACACACATCGATTTCCGTGGGAGCAGGACACAGTTCCCTAATACAAGGCGTTTCCGGTATACATCGGTTCCGCACTAACATAGTTGATGCTTGTAGGAACTGATGCGTTATGAGTCCTCCCCTCCCATTCCCTACTTTTACGTAACACGACAACCTCTCCCCCAATTTGTAGGGTTGCCAGGTGTCCGGTTTTGAACCGGACAGTCCGGTATTTGAGCTTTCTGTTCGGGAAACAAATGTTCTAACTAAGTTTTATTATTATCGTGAGTATCAGTACATAGTTGCGTATTGCCTGGCTGGTAGACGCACTCATGCTGTGCGAGTGTGTCTACTAGCCAGGCAGTACACCACTACACAGTAGAGAGGAGGGGGATGGGATAGGATGGAATCCCCGGGGCCAGACTCGCCTGTGCGCCCTGCTGGAACCCTGTCGTGCGTGGGATGGGCAGCACCCCGGGATCTGTGTGCACCCGGGCCAGCCCCGCTCCCTGCCGGCCGGTTCCCCTGGACCAGCCCCGCTACCCCCCAACCCCTTCCCAGCCAGCCCTGCTTCCCGCCAGCCGGTTCCTTCCCCCGATCTCTCCCAGCCAGCCCTGCTCCCCCCAACTCCCTCCCGGCCAGCCCTGCTTCCTGCCGGCTGGTTCCTTCCCCCGGCCAACCCGCTCCCCTGACCTCCTCCTGGCCAGCCCCGCTCCTCTTCTCCTGGCCGGTGTTTCCCCTCCTCCCGAGATCAAGTGTGTCCGGTATTTTTGAAATCATCTGGTAACCCTACCAATTTGCACAAATGGAAATCAGTTGTGGGGGGGAAAATCCCCACTTTACGTCATTTCACTCTACATCCACGTTTTTTGGAATGTATCTTAGATGTATAGCAGGGATGCCCTGTATAATATTGGATGTACTATTTCTACTGATAAGCAAAACTAGGGAGACCTTGCTGGAACATTATTGTTGGAGGCTTCGTAGTCATAGCAAATAAAATTAGTGACGGGACAACCACATCCAGTTTCCCTCTACAATGAAAAAGTGTTACAAGATTAATAAGGAACACATTTTAGCAACGCTGTTTGTATGTATTAATTAGACTTAATTAATGTAGCTTTTACCAATACTCACTTTTAAAGGCTTTAATTTGTGCTCAGCCTGAAGCATATAAGGAAGAGTGGCAAGAGAGTTTGTTTGGCATATAAAGTGGAATTAAATAATTGAAAAACCAGTTTATTTTTATCATGTAAGTATAGTATAATCCTTGGTCTAATTGCCACTGTATTTCTATCAGGAGAGTAATCAGCCAGGTTTGTTCCCTTTTGCATAATAATTGCTCCCTATAGCCTCTGCAGATTTTGAGTACATTATCAGGTGACTTGGTATTGGCAAGTTCTGGAAGAATACTTCTATTGTGACTAATTTAAAATAATCAATTTCTTACCACCTCATCTCAGATTTAAACTGTGACATAGTAACTAGTGCGTTAGAGTTAAGTATGTTGTCATGTGCAATTGAACTCCCTGTCACATGGATCATAAATGAGTTCCATAAAATGTTGGCCAAATTAATAGATGGCTCATTCTCTTCATAGTACAGAGCAATACAGTTTCCTTATATTTCTCAGTAAAAAGACTCTTAATATCTGACCAAATCTCTCACATATCTGAGATAAATCTCCGAGATCACTTGTTACCAAATAAATATCCCTACACAGCGAAGAATAATCACTGTTCTACAATTATAATGGATTCCAAGACACAGTATTTTGTGTACAAGTAATTACCAAAAAAAGGTCCTAGTAGGGATGGCGTTTAATCAGTTAATTGACTAGTTGATGGAATTTCCCATCGACTAGTCGATTAGTTGATATGGGGGGAAACTGCAGAGCTGCAGTGGAGTTATCTCCCGGCCCCAGCTGAAGAGCAGCAGGGGGGGACCAGGTGTGAGCCAGGAATCAGCTTGCACCTGGTCCCTCACTATGCCTCTGCCTGCCCTGCCTCCCCATGGAGATGGTACTGCAGGGGAACCGGCTTTTAAACCAGCTCCCCACAGCACTGGTTCCTGCCTCCCCTCTCCAACTCTCTCTAATGTCGGCAGCAAGGGTGAGGGTGGGGGGGAAGCGACTAGTCGAGTCACTGGTCAACTGTCCGATAAGCATTTGCTTATCAGATAGTCAACTAGTTGCTTACAGCCCTAGGGCTTAGTGAAGCTATCCTATACCGAGTATCAGGCACAGGCTTAGTAGCCTGATCAGAAGGCTTTTGAAATCAGTGGAAGTCTCCTATTGACTCCAGTGGGCTTTGGATCAGGCCAGAGATGTATTCATCCTTCTCTTAAAAAGCAGCTTTCATAGGCATCCAGGTTCTTAATGAAGAACCTCAATTCCTTTAGAATTAATTCTTAAAGGCATGTTGCAACACATGCACGTTGACTGCTGTTAGAACACCTAGCCTGCATATCTACTACTGCTGAATCCGTGTTTCGACCCTGGATTTGGCTGTGACGCTTGCAATATTTAGTGTTTTTCCGTAAATCCTCAGCTTTTAAAAGTCAGTTCATAGACTCATAGACTCGTAGGCTTTAAGGTCAGAAGGGACCATTATGATCATCTAGTCTGACCCCCTGCACAATGCAGGCCACAGAATCTCACCCACCCCCCTGCTAGAATAATCCTCTCACCTATATCT
Organism: Rafetus swinhoei; assembly: GCA_019425775.1. NCBI lineage: Eukaryota > Metazoa > Chordata > Testudines > Trionychidae > Rafetus > Rafetus swinhoei. The sequence goes on along the minus strand of CM033427.1, from coordinate 122,450,648 downwards.
CAGATATTGAAGCCTTCAAATAGTTTGAAGACCCCAAGATGCAGAGAATCCTCCAGCTGTGATCTGTACCCCATGCTACAGAGGAAGGCGAAAAACCTCCAGGGCCTCTGCCAATCTACCCTGGAGGAAAATTCCTTCCCGACCCCAAATATGGCGATCAGCTAAACCCTGAGCATGTGGGCAAGACTCACCAGCGAGACACCCAGAAAGTTCTCTATAGTAACTCCTATCATCCCTCCATTGACCTATTTACCACTGATAATGAAAGGTCAATTAGTTACCAAGATCATGTTATCTCATCAAACCATCCCCTTCATAAACCCATCTAGTTTAATCTTGAAGCCAGATAGATCTTTTGCCCCCACTACTTCCCTTGGAAGGCTGTTCCAGAACTTCACTCCTCTAATGGTTAGAAACCGTCTAATCTCAAGTCTAAACTTCCTACTAGCCAGCTTATATCCATTTGTTCTTGTGTCCACATTGGTATTAAGCTTAAATAATTCATCTCCCTCCTGGTATTTATCCCTCTAATATATTTAAAGAGTGCAATCCTGTCCCCCCTCAGCCTTCTTTTGGTTAAGGTAAACAAGCCAAGCTCCTTGAGTCTCCTTTCATAAGACAGGTTTTCCATTCCTCGGATCATCCTAGTGGCCCTTCTTTGTACCTGTTCCAGTTTGAATTCATCCTCCTTAAACATGGGAGACCAGAACTGCACACAGTATTCCAAATGGGGTCTCACCAATGCCTTGTATAACGGCACTAACACCTCCTTATCCCTACTGGAAATACCTCGCCTAATACATCCCAAGACTGTATTAGCCTTTTTCACGGCCATGTCACAATGGCGGCTCATAGTCATCCTATAATCAACCAGGTCTCCGAGGTCCTTTTCCTCCTCCGTTACTTCCAACTGATGTGTCCCCAGCTTATAACTAAAATTCTTGTTATTGATCCCTAAATGCATAACCTTACACTTCTTGCTATTAAATTTCATCCTATTGCTATCACTCCAATTTACAAGGTCATCCAGATTTTCCTGTATGATATCCCGATCCTTTACTGAATTGGCAATACCTCCCAACTTTGTGTCATCCGCAAATTTTATCAGGACACTTCCACTTTTGGTGCCAAGGTCAGCAATAAAAAGATTAAATAAAATTGGCCCCAAAACTAATCCCTGAGGAACTCCGCTAGTAACCTTCCTCCAACCTGACAGTTCACCTTTCAGTATGACCGCTGTAGTCTCCCCTTTAACCAGTTGCTTATCCACCTCTCAACTTTCATATTAATCCCTATCTTTTCCAATTTAACCAATAATTCCCCATGTGGTACTGTATCAAATGCCTTACTAAAGTCGAGGTAGATTAGATCGACTGCATTTCCTTTATCTAAAAATCTGTTACTTTCTCAAAAAGGAGATCAGGTTGGTTTGGCACGATCTACCTTTTGTAAAACCATGTTGTAATTTGTCCCAATTGCCATTAGCCTCAATGTCTCTAACTACTTTCTCCTTCAAAATTTTTCCAAGATCTTGCATACTACAGATGTCAAACTAACAGGCCTATAGTTACCCGGGTCGCTTTTTTTTCCCTTTCTTAAAAATAGGAACTATATTAGCAATTCTCCAATCAAATGGTACAACCCTGAGTTTAGAGATTTATAAAAATTTTTGCTAATGGACTTGCAATTTCATGTGCCAGTTCCTTTAATATTCTTGGATGAAGATTATCTGGGCCCCCCGATTTACTCCCATTAAGCTGTTCAAGTTTGGCTTTTACCTCGGATATGGTAATATCTACCTCCATATCCTTAGTCCCATTTGTTATGTTACCATTATCCCTAAGCTCTTCATTAGCCTCATTTAAAGACTGAAGCAAAGTATTTGTTTAGATATTGGGCCATTCCTAGATTATCCTTAACCTCCACTCCATCCTTAGTAATTAGCGGTCCTACTTCTTCTTTTTGTTTTTTCCTATTTATATGGCTATAAAACCTTTTACTATTGGTTTTAATTCCCTTTGCAAGGTCCAACTCTACCTGACTTTTAGCCTCTCTCACTTTGTCCCTACATGCTCTAACCTCAATAAGGTAGCTTTCTTTACTGATCCCTCCCATCTTCCACTCCTTGTATGCTTTCTGCTTTTTCTTAATCACCTCTCTGAGATGCTTGCTCATCCAGCTTGGTCTAACACACCTGCCTATAAATTTTTTCCCTTTTCTTGGGATACAGGCTTCTGACAGCTTCTGCAGCTTTAGCTTAAAATAATCCCAGGCCTCCTCCACCTCAAGAGCCATAATTTCTTTAGTCCAATCAACTTCCCTAACTAATTTCCTTAATTTATTAAAGTTAGCCCTTTTGAAATCAAAAACCCTAGTCTCAGATTTATTTTTGTTTATCCTTTCATTTAATTTGAACTGAATTAGCTCATGATCACTTGAGCCAAGGTTGTCCCCTACAACCATTTCATCTATGAGGTCCTTGCTACTCACCGAAACCAAATCTAAAATAGCATCCCCCCGTGTTGGTTCAGCAACTACTTGATGAAGGAATTCATCAGCTATCACATCTAGGAAAATCTGAGCCCTATTATTATTACTAGCACTTGTTCTCCAGTCTTTATCTGGAAAGTTGAAATCTCCCATGATTATGCAGTTTCCATGAGTATTTACTTCATTAAAAACATTAAAGAGGTCTCTATCCATATCCAAATTGGATCCTGGTGGTCTATAACACACCCCAAGCACTATCCCAGGGGGGGATCTGATAGTTTTCTTCCCCAATGTGATTTTTGCCCAAACAGACTCTGTCTTCTCCATTCCATCACTTTTATTTCTTTACAATCTACCTCATCTTTGATATACAATGCGACTCCACCACCTTTACCCTTATTTCTGTCTTTCCTAAACAGCACATACCCTTCAATACCTGTACTCCAGTCATGCCTAGTATTCCACCATGTTTCTGTTATTCCTATAATATCTGGTTTCACTTCCTGGACCAATAGCTCTAGTTCCTCCATTTTGTTACCTAAGCTCCTCACATTGGTGTATAAACATCTTAATTTTTGCTGTTTGGCCTCACTCACATTCTTTACCCAATTTGGCATGGACGTTGTACCTCCAATATGACCTATTAGACTAGTATCCACCCTACCCTTCCTCATGTACATTCTCCTACCCCCAGCTATATCCTTTCTTACTTCGTTTTCCTCCCTCTCAGTGTTAAAATCCGGCTTAGAGATTACCTGGACATCTCCCAACCGTCTCCCCCAAATTCCTAGTTTAAAGCTCTCTTAATCAGTTGAGTCAGCCTCTATCCTAGAAGTCTATTTCCCTCCCTACTTAGGTGAAGTCCATCCCAAGAGAACAGTCCTCTGTCCATAAATGCCTCCCAGTGACCATACATCCCAAAGCCCTCCTTATAGCACCACTGCCTAAGCCATCTATTGATCATCATAATCCTGTCACATCTTAGTTGCCCTTCTCTAGGAACAGGCAGAATCCCACTAAAGATCACCTGAGCCTCAATTTCCTGGAGCGTCCTCCCCAGCCTAGCATAATCTCCCTTAATTCGTTCCAGCGAGAATCTAGCCGTATCATTTGTTCCTACATGAAGGATGATCAATGGATTCCTTCCTGCTCCCTTAATAATCCTCTTCAACCTCAGTTCCACATCCCGTATCTTAGCACCTGGCAGACAGCACACCCTTCTATTCTCTGGATCAGCTCTGGTTACAGGCCTATCTATTCTTCTCAATAAGGAGTCCCCAGTCACGTAGACCTACCTTTTCCTGGTGACAGTGCGATTCTCTGGTCTATCTCTTGCTTCCTCTGGCTGCAAGTCCTTGCCATTCTTGTTTTCCATTGTAATCCTCTTTAACCCATCCTGTATCCTCCTGATGCTCATTATTGGTGTTGTCTCCATTACCTCTTCCCCTTTATCTATGGAACTAGCCACTCTTCTCTTCTTCCTTACCCTTCCATCTTCATTATCTACCTGCTGTACCCCTTCTTCATTCTCCAGCTCCACATACCTGTTCTTGAGCTCTATTTTTCCTTCACTGACCCATCTTTTCCTCTGCCTGGTTCTCTTAGTCACATGCTTCCACTGTCCATTTTCTTCGCCCAGCAGTCCCCCCTCTGAGGCCCTTGATCCTGCTTCCATCTGCATATCTAAACTTTCCCCTTCAGCCACGTCATGCCTTTGCTCCATCATCTGCTCAAACCCCCTTCTAAACTCGACCAGAGTTTCCACCTGCATCTCCAGTCCTCGGATCTTTTCTTCCATCAGCTCTATCAGGCGGCACTTCATGCAAACAAAACTCCTTTCAGGTACCCCCTCCAGAATCATGTACATACCACAGCTACCACATCCAATCATCCTCCTTGTGTTCTCTACTACTTGGGCCATGGCCACTACTGCCTCTGTGTTTTATCTACTCTCTCACCAAAATCCTATTAGTCCGGTGAACACAAAAACAAACCAAAACACCCCCTCCACAGCAAAAACAAACCCCAAACAAGTCCCACTATCCAAACTCCCTTTACAAACTCCCACTCAAACTCCCCTGTTTACAGCTCTGTTTGCTGGCTCCTGTGCCGTTGCAGCTATCTATCAGTTAATGTACATGAACATTTCATCTTTCATGCCTTTACCATTTTGTTGTTTTTTCTGTCCCCCCTCCTTTTTTTTTTTTTTTTTTTTTTTTTTTTTTTTTTTAAGTAAGGTTCCTGCAATTTTGCTGCACTCTTGCATGGTTTTAATAGGTGGTAAATGATTGCCTTTCCTTTTGGGGTTTTGACATTTAAAGTTGATGTATTGCAACATGTCAGTTCTCATTGACCACCCCCCCAACCCCCATTACCTGGGATTAGTTCATTTATATTATCTAGTTAGTCAATATCCTGTGGAAACAGACGGGGGGAGGGAAGGAAAAGGAGTAAATCCATTGAGGGAGTAGAGGCTGATATAAATATGATGATCATGCACTTCTGGGAGATCTCTAAGGTCCCATATAATTGAATGCTATGCACTCGTATGCTCTATGTCGGGGGTGGAGAACCTAAAGCTCGGGGGCCAGATGCGACCCCCAGCTTGCCTGGATACAGCCGCTGAGGCTCAGAGCTCCCTCCCCAGCATTAGGGAGCCTGTGCTGGTACTCCAGCCCCCCGCCGTCTCCCCACAGGGCTGGAGCACACCAGATCTATTAACCTGGGCCCCCAAAGGCGCTGGTGTGCAGGGGAATATGAAGGAGGGGCCACATGGGTGTCACTTGGGTGTGGCCCCAGATTGATTTTTCTGTGGGTCAGTGACCCTGATCTGAAAAAGATTCCCTACCCCCCTTCTTTGTATTTTGAGTCCGATACATTGTTTGGACGTCATAGTTTGACACCTCAATGAAATGTTTTTAAAATAATCTTTTCTGCAGTTAGTCATGTCATTCATTTGCACTAGTGAGAACCTGACCCCCTAGTGCAGGGGGTGGGCAAATACTGGGATCCAGTCTGCGAAGGTTAGCCCCTGGCAGGCCCCCACACCGCCTTTTTTACCTGCGCCTCTGCAGGTTCCGGGTTATCACAGCTCCCGTTGGCCACGTCGCCGCTCTTGGCTGATGGGAACTGCGATCGTCCATCTGTGCCTGCGGAGGCACAGGTAAACATAGCGACAGCGGCCCACCAGGGGCTAGCCCTAGTGCATCGCCACCATTTTTATTGCCCACCCCTTCCTACTGTCACTGAATGATGTTCCAACATTCCCTGGAGCCTGGTTAACGAGCAACAAAGTCTGTGAGTTCCTTTGAGGCTTTATAAATGGGTTCATAAAACACTGCCAAGGCAGCACTGAAATAGAACAGCTCTCTTCAAAGTTCTTGCTTGTTTACTGTTAGATTAATTAAATTATATTATATTCACTTTTAAAATGGTTCAGGGAGTTAGTTATTTTGATGTGAACAGTTGTCATTAACCTCCTTTCAAGGTAAGGTAGGTTTGAGATTTTAGTAGACCTCATTCTGAAACTGGTTATTCCACTTTGAAGTATTTTCTAAATCATCCCCTGTAATCCATGTATTAAAGTGCTGAATTAGGCAGAGCAACAGAATTAGGAGTGTAGTTTTTCATCCTCTGAAGAGAAGAAGAGGTTTGTGGAGATGGGGGTTGAATTGTTGCTCTCCTGGGACTTGGATGGATGACATGGAAACAAGCAGAGGAAGAAAGTTCAGCAGGATTATTCAGAGCAAGAAGTTCTCTTTGAAAACTAGCAGATGTACCCATTGAACTAATTTGTGGTAATCTGCTGCCTTGTAGTGTTAAACTCCTTAAATGCACTGAGGGCCAAACACCCCTTAAACTGCATTTGCAGCATCAAAAGTAATAAATCATGAGCATTCCTTTGGGACTCAACAGCAGAAATACAATAATTAGTATTTCAAATAAAACTTCAATTATTTATTTTAATTTGGCTTTCATGGAGCCTCTCTCATTCAACTGTCCCCTTCTCCGGCTGACACTGCCTAGCTTTACAAACGGTACCTATATATAACCCGCCTATCAGGTGTTTTTGGAATGTAGTAAGGGCCAGGTTCAGGCAGTGCTGTTGTGATTTCCTTCTGTGCACGTGTAGGAGTAACTTCTAGCTAAGTGGGACTCACGCTGAGTCCCCACCCAGAGGTCCTTGCTCACCCTGTGTTCCAGCAACACATAATAAGAGCTTGGTTTGCCAGACTGGTAGTTCTACTTCAAACACATAGTCTAATGTCATTTGCCAGAAAAGTTGGAGGATAAAACAGCCTGGAAAAGGTAGGTCTTCGCTTCAGTTAGGCTGGGCGATCAGCATTGGGATTAGTTTAGCCCACCTGTGAGCACAGCTGCATGGAAAAGCCTTACCCAAGTTACTGGGCACTCCAGGGTGCCAGGCTGACTTGGGTTTCGGTAGGACTTACCCCATTGGCCTGCGGTAGCCTGGGCTGCTCTATGAATCTTTCCCGTTGAATTTTGGGAGAATGTGTCTGTCCTTCTCAGCACAAAGGGGAATCATGGGAAGGTGCTGGAGGACTAGAAGCACTTCAAGCGACTTAGCCTGTGTCCTCGCTCCAAAGTTTCCCAGCCCTTCATGAAAGTGAACCTGGGCTGTAACGCCCACCCACAGGCCATCCAGCCTGGGCTGAAAGTACCGCCAAACTTGTGTGCGAGGTTTTCTTGTGTGGGCTGAATGCGGGGTTAGGAGCAAGTATGCAGATAAGAGCCCAGACCAACTCTGCAGTGGCGATCATACTCTTTGATTTATCACTAGGTTTCTGCAGTGCTCTTCAGTAGGGATGTAAAATCCTGTTTAATTAGTTAACTGGTTAAATGTTAAGTTTAACTGGCTAACTGATTATACCAGGCGCGGGGAGGCTTCAGCCTAGCTGGGCCGGAGCATTCTCCCCCGTCCTGCCGCAAGCAAGGGCTGCTCCAGCTCGGATGCTTCAGGCCCCGCGCGGGGCTAGGAGCCGGCAGCCTGATGTGGAGGCCCGAGGGTGCTGCAGCAGAACTCTGCCTGCGGGCAGGGGGCTGCTCCCTGGGTACCAGGTAACCAGTTAACTGGTGACCCGTTAACATCCCTATTCTGCAGTAACTGACTGTAAGACCACATCATAAATCATGCTCTCTTCCTAATCCCATGTAAGACCACCCTAATTGATAAGAAAAGATGCCAGTGCTAAATGGCTGATAAGGCCCTTAGCCATTGTATTGTTTGGTCTGTGCGCAAAGCCTTCACAAAGAAGCAGTTGCCTAATTGAAGAGACACAGTGCCTTTGGGTAGATTTCTGCTTTGCTGCCTGTGCAGCAAAACTCTGTCTTGAAATGTTTTTGGAAGTGAAGATTATTGGACAATGGTGTTAATTTTTTTCAGTGACTTTTTCGACATAAAGTAAAGCTTTTAAAAGGCCAAGCCAAACAGGGCAGTGTGAAACACGTGTTCATTCATGGCGGTTCTAATACGGCCTTGGCATGCTTTTACTCAACAGCTAGACAGCTTCTGCTTTGTAACATGGTTGTGCAGCTTTCTCATTCTGCACCCTGCCTTCTTCCCATATTGTGTGATACACTGACTGATGTTTGTCCCCAGCTCACTGAAATGCCAGGTACCGTATATTTGAAATGAGGTCACCACACTTTTTTATGATCTATGCAGCATTAATGGGCGGGTGGTGGGTAATGCTTTGCATGCGTGATCGCTTTCCTTTAGCATCTTGTTGGGCTTGTAAATTGGAAGAGTGAGCCTGGTTAATTCTGACTGACTCTTTCAGTGGACGGACGGACACGCATGCATGCACACTCACACACACTCACTCTCTCCCCCCCCCTCCTCCTTTCTCTCCATCTTTTCCCTTGGATGAGGAATTTAAAAATTGAGGACAAAATGTTTAAACCTCAGTTCCTCCAATTAAGCCCCTAACTCCATTTCTAAATAAATAGCCTGCTTGCCAGAAGTAATGAGAACCCAGTTGCCCCCCTGCACGTCAGTGGGGTACGTCAGTGCCTCCTCAAAATCAGGTGACTTTAAAAAAGTTCTAAATATGGATTTAGGAACCTAACTTCAATCATGCACATTTCAAAATGTTAGTTGAAGGGCCCCTGGGTGCTTTTCTTGGACTTAGAAAAGAGAGTCATCTGTTTTTATAAGAGTAGTGATTTGTCATCTCTATTCCTAGAGAAAAGCTGCTTTTCGCTAACGTCCCAGTATAGATGGCAAAGCAACATTGGAAGGAGAGGTAGCCTTGAAAAAATACTTATGCCTCAGAAAAGTAGATGTATTAATGAACAAGTTATATAACATGCATTTTTTAGCCTTATAATCATAAGACTTATAATCAAATACTTCTGCCTGGGCTAGTACTTTTTCCTGATGATTTCAGAATGGTGCTATAATCATACCTTTAATTCAATTTGCTTTTTCCGTACTAGACTTACTAATAGGATTCCATTTGTTTCACCTGATGGTGTAAGGAGAGCTACCCATTGTGCCTGGTGAAAATTTGACTGTTATTTATAGGTAAATCCAATTACTAAGTTAATTAATATTTCCAATGGATTTTTTCCAAAGGTACAAAAATGTTCTAAATGGTTCTTTTGCATATTTTAGCAATCAAGCTCTGCTCTGTTACAAAAATATAGTTTCTGATTAATTTATGGGTGAAAATTTAACTTTGTGAAAAGAATGGGCAGGTTTATTTGTATAGATTGATCTTAAATACCAGAGGGTAGGACCATCAGAGCTCAATGAGCCAGCTCATAATGGCATTAGCGTGTAAATTTCCTGATGGCCTGGTTTCCTTTCCTGTTACACTGAGTGGGGAGAATTAAAGAGTGCTTTGGTCTTTTGTGCTCATGGATGAGGAAACTTCCTTTTTTGGAGCCTTTTTTACTGGCTTCTTGACTGTGGAAAATGAGACATGGGTTAGGTCTGGTGTTTTTATTTGTTCTGCCAAAAAAACTGTAGTGCATTAAGCTCGGAATGTAAAAAATGTTAATTTGTTCTTTGCTGAGATCTATGTATAGCCCAAAGAACTCACATAATTAGTTTTACCAGATACAAATTGTTGGGATGCACATATTTTGGATTTGGTATTGTAGGAGTTAGCCTATGATAACTTTACCTCCTCAGTTTATTTGAATCTATTTTTTTAATTTTCAATTAATTTAATAAATAATATACAGTTCATTGATTGCATTCTACTTTGGAGTTGGCCATTAAGATGCTACCTGAATTGTGCAGTGTGTTAAGAGGAATAAAATGAGCACTTGCCCTGACTACAAGTCATCTTCTGAATCATCTAGTCACAGAATTTAGTAAACTGAGTTTCCCCTTGTTAACCTGTCAATCTAACAAGGGAGCCATGAAGAAAACTGACACTTCCTAACTGGTCCCTTTCCTTCTATCCAACTCAACTTGAAGATCTCTTCAGAATCCTGAGAAAGTGGGAAATGAAGTAGAATTTCTTTGGCATCTCCTGGGTTCTTAAACAAAGCAAAATCCATGAGTAGTCCTGTGGCACCTTAGAGACTAACGAAAATACATGTAGTATCATGATCTTTCGTGGGCAAAACCCACTTCTTCAGATGAGCTTGAGGAGGTGGGTTTGGCCCACAAAAGCTCATGATACTATATATCAGAGGTGGGGAATCTCCGGCCTGAGGGCTGTATGTGGCCCCTGGCTTGCCTGGATCTGGCCCCCGAGGCTCAAGGCTCCCCCCTAGCATTGGAGGACCCACGCTGACACTCCAGCACACACACCCTTGGCCATCTTCCCATGGGGCTGGAGCACACAAAATCTACTAGCCTGAGTCCCCAAGGCTCTCTGGTGTGCAAAAGGGGTATGTGGGGAGTGTCATGTCTTCTCAGTCGGAGGCCAAGTCAATGAGGGTTTTTTTTGTTGTTTGCTTCTCATTTATGTACGGGCCCCGACTGATTTTTCTGTGGGTAAGTGGCCCCAGACCCAGAAAAGGTTCCCCACCCCTGTGAGAGAGAGAGATAGCATAGTGAGCTTTATATATTTATTTATATATAAACACATATGTATCTGTTTAAAGTTACAGACTAACTTGGCTACCCCTCTGAGACTTTTAAAGCAAAACCTGAGCGTTCCTGGGGCTGCTTATATGAGTAAAATTGTATATGTGCTTGTAAGTGCTGCAATACTAAACTAAGAAGGGAAAATTCCATATGGGGAATTCTAAGGAGAAATGTCACTACAGTAGAGCACCAGAGTTGCAAACACTTTGGGAAGGGAGGCTGCTGGTAACTCTGAAATGCTAAAAAAAAATGCTCTGGTTGTTCTTTCAAAAGTTTACAACTGAACATTGACTTAATACCATACAGAAGAAAAATGCTGCTTTTCTGTGGTTTATGTTTAATACATACTGTACTGTGTTTGCTTTTGGGCAGAGGTGTCTGTGCTGCTGCCTAAGTGTATCCATCCAGTGTATGGTTCACCAGTCAGTTCGTGTCTCTGGCATTTGTAACTCTGAAGTTCTACTATACTTCTAAGATCTCAGATCCTCCAGATCTCTCTGGGAAATTGATAGCCCTGATTGTTCCCCAGAAAATCTTAAAGAAGGTAACCAAAAAAAAAAAGTTATCCAAGATCACTTGTTACAGGGATCCTCAGGACCCCATTGTGTGAATGCTTAACAAAAAAACAGTTCCAGCTCCAAAGAGCTTACATTCTAAATAACGTTCATTACAATTCTGGCATGTTTTGAGTGATTGCATAACCTTGTTCTACTCTGAAGCCCTTATCTACCAAGCATATGAAGAAAAAGGAAATTAATACGATCTTCTAAAAAATTAAAACCACAAAACGCAAGCAGAGTTTTGATTCTCCCCGCCCCTCCCTTCCCCCCCGCCCTGTGGGAGAAAATACTGAACACTCCATGAAGCCCACAGTGGATTTCAATGTTTCTATCCATTTTATCTGAAAGTTGCAAAGGCGCTACAGCGCTGAGCAGCAGTATGAAACCCTAAGTTAAGCTGACAAGTGAGGTGGGATCTTTGACCGTCTGCCAGCAGAGGGAACATGAAAGGATAACAGTGCGCTGACTGACAAGTAGATTCATGACTGCCACCTCTAGTCCTCCATACCCCCATTTTCAAAAATGCCCACTCTGGCTTTGCTTCAATACAGTTGGTACCTTATCCCTCAGCTACAGCAATGGCGGAGAGAGGGAGGGAGTATCCCTGCACAGAGAGGAATTGAATAGAGAGAGTATAATACAAAGTGTTCCATGTTTGGGTGACCATACGGCTATGAAGTACCTCTGCATTTAACATGTCTTTACCCTGGCTTGTATTCCAAAAATGTGGATACGGTTGTTGTAGCCATGTTGGTCCCAGGATATTAGTGAGACAAGATGGGTGAAGTAATATCTTTTATTGAACCAGCTTCTGCTGCTCAGAGGGACATGCTTTCCAGCTGACACAGAGCTCCTATGCAGAGGGAGGAAGAGCTCTGTGTGGCTTGGAAAGTTCTCTCGCCAACAGCAGTTGGTCCAAGAAAAGATATTTTCTCCATCGTGTCTCTCTGAGAAAAGGAGTCATCTGCAAAGTCAGTGAACAAAAAAAAAAAATGTTTTTTGTCATGAGTCAAGTCTGGTCATGCCCTGTTATCGATGGCCGTGTGCTTTTTTATTTCCTTTTTTCTTGGCACTGTGTTTCATTTGGGCACAGCTACAAGTTATAATCCAGAGCTCTTCTGCAAGGCTCAGTTTTACTCTGTCTCTACCTCTCCTCGCCATCCCATTACCCAGAAATAATTCTGTAATGATATCTCACTCTTTGTGACTGCGTGGGGAAAAGAGGAGGAGTTGCCACACACGAGCTTTTCACACAAACTGCTCCCTACTGTGAAATAAGAGGAATCCAGGTGATGTGGGCAGGAGGAACCAGCTCCCTTTATCTCACCATCCAGCAAGCTCTTACCATTGAGTTAGTTTCACTTTTCTGCCTTATTAAGAAGCTTCCAGGCCAACATTTTCTTTTTTCCAACAAGCAATGGGGGCAGAGGGGACATTTCTGAAACCTCTAACTGAATGTGACTTGCAGACAGAAGGAACTATGATCAGTGTGCAATGCAAAGGCAATTCTTTTGCAGGTAACCCAAAATAACAGTTCTACAGTTTGAGCACAAAACTTGGAGCACACTTTCCATTGCATTCTTTTCAAGAGAGAGACTATTTTAATAGTTCTTGGGGACTGGACATCTAGAAAACTGAATTCTCTTCCTGGGTCTGCCTCTGATTTCCTGTATGAGCTTTAGCAAGTCACTTTGGCTCACGTTTTCAAGTGGCCACTAATTTTGCATGCCCCATTTTTTGTCAGGCACATAAGGCCTTGTTTTTTTTTTTTTTGGGGTTTGGGGTGGAGGGGGGGTCAAGCAGCTGTACCTGCAGTGGAAGTCAATAATGGGAGGTCAAGCACTTAAAGCTTTTAGAAAATATTGACTCTCCATTCTTCGTAAAATGGAGACTGTATCGGGTATCTGTGAGGCTTGGTTAGTACAAATGTGCTTTGAGATCCTTATGTGACGGGTCTATAGACGTGCAAAGTGGTGGTGTGTCTGTTTGAATAAGAAGTACAGATGTGCTGCTGAGCTCCTTAAAATCTTCTCTCCAGACTGCTCTTTCAAGGATGGCTGGGCACAGGCATGGCAGCTCTTCATGAAGATAGTTATGCTTGTTAACCAAGTGTGAATACAGGTGAGAGAGAGATTCTGAGCCAGGCTGAATACCTAGATCTAAACTCAGGTTAGCTGCTACCTGCTGTGGGCTAGCCTATGACAGACCTGAATGTGACTGCTTGAAGTAAAGGACCAGCAAGCAGAGAGCCTGACCATTGGGAGAGCTAACTCTGCTCCTTCTGTGCCTCCTTGGGGTGCTTTGGACCCCAAGATGGCAGGGATGAGGTAAGCCAGGGACACAGTTCCTTTTTCTGCCACGTTGGCCTGACCAGCAGCCTGGGGAGAGATTGTGTCTTCAGGACTCCTCACATGGCAGTCAGCTTTGCACTGCCCCCTACAGAGGACTGCAAGTCAATGAGACACATTTCCCCTATCCTGGAGAAGTCTCTCTCAAATCCCTGCCATCCTGTTCTGGTTAGGGTTTTAATCTGCAAGGCAGATGGATCAGAGACCAAAGTGCTGTGGCGTGATAGCTGTTGATGTGAGAAAGGAGAGCAAAATTGGAGAGGTGAGAATGCTCTGGCACGGAGACCCATCCTCTGCTGCCAGTGTGTAGCCTGATGCTAAAGGATCTAACACAAAGAGGAATGCTGAGCTGGTTTATGATGAGGCTTTCAATACTGTACACCGCTGAGCTGGCTGGAATCGTTGCAGAGGCCCTGAATAGAAGTCAGCACCCACAGAAAGGGGTCAGTGAGTCATCTCAGCTGGTGTAAATCTGTGTGGCTTACTCTAGATGAAACACCAAATACTGTGAGACTTGGGAGGCGGGCAGTCACAAGAGCCGGGAGGCTATCTCTTAGACGTGTGGAGCCTGGCTCATTGGGTGGCAGAGGCAACCAAGGGGAGGCAGAAGAGAAAAGACTGAGGGGCGGTGTGCGTGCGTGCGCGCGAGAGAGCGAGTGCATTCCAAGGGCTGCCAGTGGCAAAGAAACTGCTCTCCGGTTTCACAGGGATTTTTGTTGGTGGCACTTGAGCAAGAAAGGGCTGCTGACCCCTCTAGGGTTGCTGCTGTGCTCAGGGCTACCCAGGTGAACAATCCTGCTGCTGCATTTGCAAAGAGGCATTTTGTGAAGAAGAGGAGGGGCATAGCTGGGCATCTCAAAGGATTCAGTCAGTCCTCTGGGCCTGACACCTGTGCTGAGAGTGTAACAAAAGGCTGTGTGCTTGCCTGAGGCTGCCAGGTCTGAAGCGAATGGACTGTAATCGTCTCGGCACAGTTCTAGGCTGCTCTCCACTCCTGCTCCAGAGCTGGGAAGGTGTCGGCCTCTATTCCAGCATTGATTAAGCATGGGCTGCGAAGTGTTGTATTGGCTCACTAAGGTCACTTGCTGCTAGAAGGCGCAGATCTGAGTGAGAAAATACGTTGTGGCCTGGACTCAAATTGAAGTGTCCCCCTTCCCCATCAGGAGCGTGGCCCATGCCACTTGGAAATGCCCTGGAGGCAGACTGTAGGAAGTAGTCTGGTATTGCATGTTGAAGTGCCAAAGGCACAGGGGATCTCAAACTTTGTTGTGCTGCAACCCCCTTCTGACCACAAGAAATGCTACCTGACCCCAGGAGAGGGGACTGAAGCCTGAGCAAGGAGGGCAAAGCCCAAGGGCTTCTGCCCCAGAGGATGGGAGGACTTTAACCGAAAACCTGCCACTGGAAACCTGCCACCCCTTCAGGCTTTGACCTTGGCCCAGGGTAGTTGAGGCACAAGCTTTAGCTTCTCTCCCCCACGCCTCCAGACTCTCACAAGTCTGATGCCAGTACTGGTGTCCCCATTAAAACAGGTCCTGATCCAAAATTGGGGAACCGCTGGTAGGGTACTGACAACCCCATTGGGCAGTCAAACAGAAGCCTAGAGTAAAAAACTGAGCGCGCTCAAAAGCTGCTGCAGGCTCTGTGTGCATTGCAGGGATATCATTATAGAGTGGGCGAGAGGAATTGGTCTGCGTGTGCACAGAAACTTGTCTAGCAAAAGGAGGGGAGGGGCTTTAATGGGGTGACTATATGCAGGCATTTGAAAGGTTAGCAAACAAACCAATTTATGCCAGTTTCACTGGATAAATGTTGACATTTCTATGTGATGAGGAGGCTTAATCAAAAACTTGCAACTCTGCAAAAAGATAAAGCCAAATCTATGAAGGAAAGTGTCTGTCTGTTACTTATTTTATACTTTAATTCAAATCACAGCTCCTGCCATGTTTGTATGCTGAGCAGCAAGTAGGGTTTGTTTTTTTTTTTTTAATGGCAAACAGTCCATTTTTATAATTCTCAAGGCAGCAAAGTTAACCCATATAAATTCGAGCATATGGTTTTCTGCAGTAATGGGCACCGTATAAATGTGGGGACCATGGTTATGCTAAAAAGGGTATTGAATGGAGCCACTTGAATTCATTCTAGATTAGTACAAATTAGCCTCTTCATTTAGTTGTTTTCACTTATATGGTTGTTCTTTGTGCATCGTTCCATTAATAAGAGAGGCTTAGGGGAAGTACAGTACTATCAAATTCGAACATACTCCGTAGTAGTTAAAAAAGGCTTGATATGAAAAAATGTCTTGTAGCACCTTTATGGGTCGAAAGTTTAAGTAAAATGACAGCCATTCTCGTAGTGGGTTTGCTAAGGGGAAACTATGGGGTTAGTTGTGACCGCTCAGCTAGCTCAAGCGGTGCTTACTAGAGAGGGCTCTCTGGTTACGTAAAAAGGAATTTTCAAAGTGTTGCTAGAAACGTTTGTCACTGTGTGTCAGCCATCCCGTGAATGAGACTCTAGCTCAGGTAGGTGCTTCTGCAGACTGAAAGGGTCTCAATCTGACATAGGTAGAGAGGGGTTCTGACGGCTATGTAGGTCTCAGGCCATTTCAGGCTTTCTTGTTCAAAACCAACTTCTTCAGTTTACAAGAACTGCTCATAGTCTTCTGTCAGAAATAGACATCTCAGGAGTCACTTGACTGAGAGATTTTGTTCCAGACTTTTACCTCAAGGATCCTCAGGTCTGCTGCCAATAAGGAGCTGTCTGGTTGTGTGAGGTTTTTAACAAGTGATTCAGCTACATCAAAGATCCATCTGCAAAACAGAGCATTCCTCCCTATCCTATGGATTGATGCTTCAGCCTGAAGGATTGTTGAGTCTCAAAAAAAGACTAAATGATTGCATTATTGTAGGGCTGTCACAATATTTTTTTAAAAATTTGTATTTACAAGATTTCAAAATCAAATTGATGAGTATTAATTTCACTGGTACGCAATAATAGAATACCAATTTACATGTATTATAAATATTTTTGAATATTTTCCTACTTTTTCAATATACAGTAAAACTCCAGTGGTCCGGTATCCAATGGTCCGGCACTCCTGATGGTCCGGCACCATCTGGAACCTGGAAGTGCTCCGGGCAGCCGGACAATTGGAGCTGCTCTGCCCCCGGCTTCCCGATTCAGCTGCTGCTGAAACTGACCAGCGGCTGACTTGGGGAAGTCTGGGGCAGAGCAGCTGGGGTGCTGCCGGGTTGGTCCCGCAGCGCTGAGGGGTGCATCCCCCACTCCACCCCAGACCCCTCATAGCTCGCCCCCTTCCGATAGTTCAGCATATCTGATAATCCGGCACCCCCTGGGTCCTAAAGGTTCCAGATTATCGGAAGTTTACTGTATTAATTTCAACTCCAACACAGAGCTGGAGAGGGGCGGAGCCTGGAGGAAGGGCTGGAGTAGGGGGCAGAGCCTGTGCGGGGGAGGGTTGCCCTGGACACCACCACTGGGGAACTCAGGAGGCCTGCATTGGGGCCTGCACTGCATATACCTTCTGTTTTACGTACTTTTGACACCTGTTGCCCTATTAGCTGAGTGCTTCACAATCTGTAATGTATTTCCCATGTTGTGTCCATGCAACTGTATGCTGTTCTGGTTGCCTCATCTAAACAAATATTAAAATTGGAAAAGGTACAGAGTAGAGATGTAAGCGACTAGTCGCGTCCTTCCCCTCTCCCCCTTGCTGCCTCTATCAGAGAGGCAGCAAAGCAGGGGAGCAGGAGCTGGTGCCTCCGTGGGGTGGCCAGGGGAGATAGAGGCACAGCAGGAAATGATGCCAGCAGGGACTGAAGCAGTCTCCATTCACACCACTTCTGCTGCGATTCTGCTGCGATTCCACTGGGGCTCTTGTACATTTCAGAAGCAGAAGCCCCACACTCCCTGACATCCCTAGCACAGAGAAGGGCAACAAAAATTATTAAGACTACCTAACAGCATCAATATGAGGAGAAATTAATAAGATTGGGACTTTCCATCTTAGAAGCGAGATTACTAAGGAGCTGATATGGCAGAGGTCTATAAAATCATAAATGGTGTGGAGAAAGTGAATAAAGCACTAAACACTCCTTCACTTAACACAAGAACCAGAAGTCACCCAATTAAATGAATGGGCAAGAGGTTTACAACAAACACAAGGAAGTACTACTTCCCACATCACAGTATCGATCTCTCTGCCACTCGTTGCCAGGGGTGTTGTGAATGGGGCTCAAAAAAAGAATTAGATTAAGTTCATGGAAGTATCAGTCAAGATGGCCAGGAATACAACCACACTCTGGATCTCTGCCAGAAGTAGGCATGGCCGTTGGGGATACATCACTCAATGTTTGTCTGTTCTGTTCGTTTCCTCTGGGATATTTGGAATTGCCCATTGTTGGAAGAGAGGGCACTGGGCTAGATAGACCATTGGTTTGACCCAGTACGGCCACTCTTATGTTCTTCTCGCAACATCCCTACAGATGGAGAACTAAAGTAACTTGCCCAAGGTCACAAAAGAAGTGTGGTGCAGACCAGGGAATTGAAGAGCCAGGCCAGGATCCCCCACCACTGCACCACTCCTCCTCAGATTCAGTGCATACCTGTCACGGGAGCTGGGACCATCTCTGCAAATTGACACTCTTGGATGATATCTCTCTGCTACTGTATCTAGGCCTTGGGAAGCTGGTGGAGAGGAAGAGGCTTGGGATTTAGGTTTTGTAACCTCGTTGAGATTCCACTCTTCCTGACGCCATGGCTACCACCATGCTACGGAGCCTCTCAACAAGAGTGATGGTTGTACAGCAGCTTCTGCTTATTAGCAACCCCTCCATTGCCAGCAAAAAGTTGCCTTTATCCTTCAGTTTCAATAAGCACACATTATTCAGAAACCCTTGAAATAGTAGCCCCTATCAGGATGGCTTATGTTCTTTTAACGTAGATGGATCCTCTGCCTCCCATCGGCCCGTTTTCCAGAGATTCATTCAGCAGGTGACAAGTACAGAAGTGGTTTCTGAATTACCCAGTTTACCGTGCTACTCTTTCAAGCTCTGCATTGGTTTGGACTCCTGTAGGATCCCCTCGGCATTGCTGCTGGATCAGATGGGTCATCTGCAGAGTGATTTGGGATAACAGCTTCCTGCTTCCTCCAGAGTTGCTCACTCATGAGTTTCCTTCTAGCCTCTCTGATGGGAGCTGGGCTGGTGGGAGACCTACTTCGCAAGGCCCAGTGCAGCCCAAGCCAGATTAGATCAGTACCCGCACTCAGTTCCTGTTGCCTTGGGTATCTTTAGGCAAACCTCATGAAAATACCTTAGTGAGACAGATGCCACAAATGGGTAAGATTAACTTTAAGGTCAATAAAGCATATTCCCCAATGATGTAGGGAAGGGTAGGAGAGATGTCCTGGAGGCCAAATTTAGGCTGCTAGGAAAGAGACTGAAATCCAGGACCTCTATGGTGGCGTTCTCGGAAATGCTTCCAGTTCCGCGCAGGGCCAGGTAGGCAGGCAGAGATTCAGAATCTCAATGCGTGGATGAGGCGATGGTGTAGGGAAGAGGGTTTGGATTTATTAGGAACTGGGGACACTTTTGGGAGAGGAGCCTATACAGGAAGGATGGGCTCCACCTAAACCAGGGTGGAACCAGACTGCTGGCACTAAACATTAAAAGGCCGTAGAGCAGTTTTTAAACTGAGAGATGGGGAAAGCCGATTGGTGTGGAGATGCACGTAAATCGGAGGGAGACTTCTCTTAGAGGAGAATCCATTGATAGAGATTCTCTAAGCTGTAGTCAGAAAGAGAGGAGGAGAGGGCAAACCATGGGCCAGAGCAGACAAACAACCGCGTACAAAGGAATCCAATGCATCAGGAAGGGCAGACAAATAAGCAGTGGCAAATTTTTAAAGTGCTTCTACACAAATGCTAGGAGTCTGACTAATAAGATGGGTGAACTAGAGTACCTAGTATTAAATGAGAGATTGACATAATAGGCATCACTGAAACCTGGTGGAATGAGGAAAATCTGTGGGACACAATCATACCGGGATATAAAATATATCGAAAGGATAGAGCAGGCCGGGTGGGTG
Organism: Rafetus swinhoei; assembly: GCA_019425775.1. Taxonomy (NCBI): domain Eukaryota; kingdom Metazoa; phylum Chordata; order Testudines; family Trionychidae; genus Rafetus; species Rafetus swinhoei. The sequence continues at coordinate 122,431,074 of CM033427.1, read as the reverse complement.
GCGGAGTGGCACTGTATGTGAAAGATAATGTAGAATCAAATGAAATAAAAATATTAAATGAATCAACATGTTCAATAGAATCGCTATGGATAGTAATTCCATGCTCCAAAAATAAGAAATTAGCAGTAGGGATATATTACCGACCACCTGACCAGGACAGGGATACTGACATTGAAATGCTGAGGAGATTAGAGAGGCTACCAAAACAAAGAACTCTATAATAATGGGGATTTTAATTACCCCCATATTGACTGGATACATGTCACCTCAGGAAGAGAAGCGGAGATAAAATTTCTCAATGGCTTAAATGACTGCTTCTTGGAGCAGCTGGTGCAGGAACCCACAAGGAGAGGCAATTCTCGATTTAGTCCTGAGTGGAGCGCAGGATCAGGTCAGGAAATAACCGTTACAGGACCGCTTGGGAATAGTGACCATAATATAATAACATTCAACATTCCTGTGGTGGGAAGAACACCTCAGCAGACCAGCACCCTGGCATTTAATTTCAAAGAATTACACAAAAATGAGGAGGTTAGTTAAACAGAAATTAAAAGGCACAGTGACTAGAGCCAAATCCTGCAAGCTGCATGGAAACTTTTAAAGACACCATAATAGAGGCCCAACTTAAATGTATACCCCAAATTAAAAAACATAGCAAGAGACCTAAAAAGAGTCACCGTGGCTTAACCACCATGTAAAAGAAGCAGTGAGGACAAAAGGCATCTTTTAAGAAGTGGAAGTCAATCCTAGTGAGATAAATAGAAAGAACATAAACACTGTCAAATCAAGTGTAAAAATGTAATAAGAAAAGCAAAAAAGATTTTGAGGAACAGCTAGCCAAAAACTCAAAAGAAATAACAAAATGTTTTTAAGTACATTAGAAGCAGGAAGCCTGCTAAAAAACCTGTGGGTCCCTAGGCATCGAACTATAAAGGCGCAATCAAGGGCGATAAAGCCATTGCGGAGAAACTAAATGATTTCTTTGCTTCAGTCTTCACGGCTGAGGGCGTTGGGAGATTCCCAAATCTGCACCGTCCTTTGTGGGTAATGAATCTGAGGAACTGTCCGGATTGAAGTGTCATTAGAGGAGGTTTTGGAACAAATAGAAAAACTTAATGTTAACAAATCTCCGGGACGGATGGCATTCATCAAGGGTTCTAAAAAGAACTCAAATGGGAAATTGCTGAACTATTATCTGTGGTTTGTAACCTATCCCTTAAATCGGCTTCTACCTAATGACTGGAAGGTAGCCAAAGTGACACCAATATTTAAAAAGGGCTCTAGAGCGATCCGGGCAATTACAGACCGGTAAGTCTAACTTCAGTACCGGGCAAATTAGTGAAACAATAGTAAAGAATAAAATTGTGAAGCATGTAGAAGAACATAATTTGTTGGACAAAAGTCAACATGGGTTCTGTAAAGGAAATCCTGTCTTACTAATCTATTAGAGTTCTTTGAAGGGTTAACAAACATGCGGACAAGGGGATCCAGTAGATATAGTATACTTAGATTTCAGAAAAAGCCTTTGACAAGGTCCCTCACCAAAGGCTCTTGTAAATTACATGGCCATGGGATAAGAGGAAGGTCCTTTCTTGGATTGAGAACTGGTTAAAAGACAGGAAACAAAGGGTAGGAATAAATGGTAAATTTTCAGAGTGGAGAGGGGTAACTAGTGGTGTCCCCAAGGGTCAGTCCTAGGACCAATCCTGTTCAACTTATTCATAAATGATCTGGAGAAAGGGGTAAGCAGTGAGGTGGTAAAGTTTATGGATGATACCAAACTGTTTAGGATAGTCAAGACAGAAGCAGACTGTAAGGGACTCCAAGAAGATCTCACCAAACTGAGTGATTGGGCAACAAAATGGCAAATGAAATTTAATGTGGATAAGTGTAAAGTAATGCACATTGGGGAAAAATAACCCCAACTATACGCACAGTATGATGGGGGCTAATTTGGCTACGACAAATCAGGAAAGAGATCTTGGAGTTATCGTGGACAGTTCTCTGAAAACTTCCACACATGTGCAGCGGTCAAAAAGGCAAATAGGATGCTAGGTATTATTAAGAAAGGGATAGAAAATAAGACCCGAATATCTTACTGCCCTGTATAAAACTATGGTACGCCCACATCTTGAATACTGTGTACAGATGTGGTCTCTCACCTCAAAAAGATATTTTGGCCTTGGAAAGGGTTCAGAAAAGGGCAACTAAAATGATTAGGGGTTTGGAACGGGTCCCATATGAGGAGAGGTTAAAGCGACTGGGACTTTTCAGTGTAGAAAAGAGGAGACTGAGGGGGATATGATAGAGGTGTATAAAATCATGAGTGGTGTGGAGAGGGCGATAAAGAAAAGTTATTTATTAGTTCCTAAACAGAAGAACTAGAGGACACCAAATGAAATTAATGGGTAGCAGGTTTAAAACTAATAAAAGAAAGTTCTTCTTCACACAGTGTAGTCAGCATGTGGAACTCCTTGCCAGAGGAGGCTGTGAAGGCTAGGACTATAACAGAGTTTAAAGAGAAGCTAGATAATTTCATGGAGGTTAGGTCCATAAAAGGCTATTAGCCAGGGATAAATGGTGTCCTTGGCCTCTGTTTGACAGAGGCTGGAGAGGGATGGCAGGAGACAAAGCGCTTGATCATTGTCTTCGGTCCACCCTCTGGGGCACCTGGGCCACTGTCGGCAGACAGGATACTGGGCTAGATGGACCTTTGGTCTGACCCGGTACGGCCGTTCTTATGTTCTTATGTTCTTATCTCCAAGGTCCTTACCTGGAGGAAGGTGTCTCCAAGAACCAGACCTTAGAAAGCAGAGGTTTGGTCCTGCAGGGTCTGTAATCCTTATTTCCCTCAAAGGGAGAGCCAGTCACAAAGAGATCTGGAAGGTGGAGGCACCTGAGACAGAAGCATTCTGAGGGTTAAGTCAATATTTAATTTAGATTTGAAATAATAAAAAGGCGCTCACCCATGACTCTAGGTATCCTAAACTCATTAGAAACACAGGGAATAAAATCCCAGCAGCATCGAAGTAATTTTAGCAGGCGCTCAGCCAGCCAGACATTACGGACGCTCCTTTGCAGCCCTTCTGAGTTGTGGGAATTATATTCTCAATCCTCTGCTGAAACCCTCTCAAATAGGTGTCTCTTGCAGCGTACCTGGAAAATGACCACATTCAGGCTATTTTGGATCAAGGCAGGGAAAAAGTTCCAGATCCCATAGTCCTCCCCATGGCCGCCCAGACAGCATAGCTTCTACTTCTGCTTTTCCTGTCCCGTCCCCTGGCATGCTTTAATTCAGCTATGCAGTAACCACAAGGTCACCACACCGGCCCCACATACAGCCAGTGACATTTTGTGGAAGGAAAAAAGGCAACCCATTATTTATTTCTCAGCTGGTGTAAAAATGAGGCACGTGGCTTGTGTCTTTCACAGTGCCTGTTCCTCTAACTACCTGACCCGTTGCTGATGTGCTTCCCCTCTCCCTCCCCCCAACTTCAAAGCAAAACCAAAAAAAATGCTATTTATGCTGTTTGCAGGTGCCTGGGAAGCTAATGCTGACAGCATGGCTCAGTCTTTAAGTTAAATTCTGCTGTTTTGCATGGAGGCCTGGTGTTTTTTTTAAAGAGCTCTCTGTGTGAATGGACTGGAGGGTGGCCTGTTTCTTTTTTTAAACCAGCTCTTTCACTCCATGACATCACAGTTCTGTAAAACAAAAAAACAAAAACAGGGAAGGAATTTGAGTAGTTGAGGGGGGTGAGAGGTGGTGTGTGTGAGAGAAGACATTTTCTTGCCTCAGCATTTACAGACACCAAAAGAAGTGGTGGCAGGGGAGGTAAGCTAAATGTTTCCTAACCTATGGGCTTGTGCCTTCATTAAGTCTTCCTGATTCAAAAGAGGGAGGTATATTTAAATCCCTGTCATGTGCAGGAGGGTGGTGAAATAGTTTTTCCTAATGTCCAACCTAGACTTCCCCCACTGTAAGATGGGGAAACGGAAGCAGAAAGACATAAATTACTGGCCTATGGTCACCCAGCAGGCCAGTGGTAAAGCTAGGAATAGAACTCAGGTCTCCTGAGTCTGGTCCAATGCTTTCTCCACTTGGGCCTACAGTAGTAAAGGGCAACCTAGGCTAGAGGGTGGGCTGCCTGGGTGGCCCTCCTTCATCTCAGTGGGCCACAAGGTAGTTGTAACCAAAGTGGTCTCGGGGGGATGAAACAGTTTTGCTAACTGTGCTTGCGTACCTAGAATGTGCGCGGGGGGCCGGGGTGCCGATGCAACCGTAGCAGCGCTTTGATTGGATGCAGAGGGAGCACATGGCTTTCAGTCACTGTTGTGTGCAACCAGCACCCACCTCACTTCCTGTGCCCTTGCTTTACGCACTATAGTAACATCGGTCAGAAAAAAACTACACAGACGGAAACCCGCAGAATCTGGCAACCCTGCCAGATAAAGAAAATGTGTCGTGGGTCACACATAGAACCCTGATGGGCTGCATGTGGTCCCGGGCCACAGGTTACCTACCACAGCCATATGACCTGTGTATACAGAAGCCATGTTAAACACCAGTGCACTTTCCTGCAGAGATTATGCTTTTAAAACAGTGGTTCTCGGCCAGGGCTACGCAGAAGTCTTCTGCGGGGAGAGGATACATTAGTTCATGTACATGTTTGCCAGTTTTACACCAGGCTGTGTACAAAGCACTAGTGAAGTCAGTACGCACTAAAATTTCATACGGCGACTTGTTTGTACTGTTCTACATACTGTACACTGGCATGAAAGTACAGTATATTACAGTTGATGTATAAGTATATGGTAAAAATAAGAGAGCAAACAATTTTTAGTAATAGTGTGATGTGATGCTTTTGCTTTGTCTGATTTGGTGTGGAAGTAGTTTTTAAGTGAGGTGAAACTTGGGGTACCCAAGACATTTGCCTCCTGGAAGGGGTACAGTACTTCAGAACAGTGGCGCTCAATCTTTCCAAAGTACCAAGCTAAATCAGTGAATCTGTATATAGCAACAAGGATCATCATGAGTGGGTGGGGACACGTGTCACAAATAGTTTCGGTTTTATGGGTGTGTCACATTATTGAATTTTAAAGGTCATTGCTGCACCCATGGGGGGGGAGGGTGTTTGCTCCAAAAGTCGGTACAAAGGGAGCCATGTGAGGTGTCACATGAAAGCTTATGTTCTACTGATTCTGTATATGCTATTCATGTACGTGTATAATATCTGTATGTGGAGTTATAAATATGTACTCTGGAAAATTCTCTGTCTGAGGCAGAGCAGTGTGCCAGGAATGTTTGTTCAGTGGCTATGCTAATTAGTGAGGCTCCATGGACAATAGATCTCTAAGTGCCAGAGACACACCTGAAGGAATGTGTCTGGCTACCTACAAACCAGCCAGGGCATAATGGCTGCAAGCATGTGAAACAAGGATAGATCCCTGAACCATGTGACCTGCCTCTGGAAGAGGCCAGGAGAGGTATATAAGTGCCATGTGGCAATCTCCATCTTGTCTTGAGTTCAGCTCCTGATCCCAGATGCAGCCTTGTAGGGAAGGACCGTGGATCCATCCTGACACAGGATGTACATCAGAGACTTTTTAAGATAGCAGTTTATAACATCTCTGCTAAGAGCCTGCATTGAGAACTGGGTGATTCGATGCACGTAATGTATTTTCTTTAACAACCTTACTCTCATGCTTTTCTTTCTTTTGGTAATAAACCTTTAGATTTTAGATTCTAAAGGATTGGCTCAGCGTGATCTTGTGGGTAAGATCCAGAGTGTAAACTGATTGGGGCCTGTGGCTGGTTTCTTGGGACCGGAAGAACCCATTCGGGGTAGGTGAGATTGGGTTCTATAACCCCTCACCTGTGTGTTAGGCCCGGGGCTGATTGGGGCGCAGGAAGAGCTGGGGTCTCAAAGGGGTTTTGGTTGTGAGGCTTCTGGCTGGCCAGATTGGCAGCTGAAGTGCTTGGTGTGACTGGTTTGTGGCCTATTTGGGAAGGTCTCCAGTCTGGGGCTGTAAGGATGTCAGCCAATGGTCAGGGCAGTGAGTGGTGTGTGTGTGTGTATTATACACCCGAGACTTCAACTGCCAGGACCGGGGTCCCTTAGCAGTGGGCAACCTGGAAGAGGTTGACGGGCGCTAATAAGTTTACAGGGAGAGCTTATACACCCGAGACTTCAACTGCCAGGACCGGGGTCCTTAGCAGCGGGCAACCTGGAAGAGGTTGACGGGCGCCCCAACGGATCTGTCCTCTGGAAGCGACACGATCCAACGCTCAAGCTTTCCCTGTATCTGTCCCTTATGACCGGCTGGAGTTCTTTTAAATTGTGCTTGGTTCTGTTACAGCAACTGAAGGAGTCAGGTTAAAGCTTAAACAGTTACTATTTTATTGTTACAGGGTAAACTTAGCTGTTAAATGCTACTGCTGTGTTACAGATAACACAGCCACTACAAAAGGACAGGACAGAAATTACACTTAAAACAAAAGTCACTTACAGGTACCATGAAACCCTTTTGGTTCTCTGAGCTCTTATTAAATGCATGCAAAATAGACACCTAGCAGGTATATATTCTCACCCCTGCGTTCCAGACTTGGCGTGGCCAGCGTCTTTCTCTCAATCCCTCGGGAAGAAGTAGGGCGAGGTTGGGCGTCCCACAGACCTCGGAGACAATCAATACCTGCCAGCAGGTATAGATGATTGGAGCTCAAATGGGGTGGGCTACTAAACCCTCTTTATACCCCTTGGGTCACGTAGGCTTCTTCCTGGTCTCAAGTGGCCAATTAGAGAAAATGGCTTTGAATGCCAAGTTTCCCACGAAGGGTGCAAAGCATAATTCACACCTGGGAAAATGCAGACAATGGGCACTTCTAGTATGTGATGGGCGAAGATTCCTCTCCTGGGACAGTGCAGGCGTGTCAATTACTGGTACTAGCCATCAGGGCGGCGGGAGGCCCCGGGTTGTCAGCTAGCCCATTTACTGTCTGGTTTCTGTTTATGGTAGAGTCAGGGACAGGCAGCACACCTGCGTTCCCAGGGCATCAAAGGCTGACTGCCTTTCTCTTGCTCTCTGGGGGGGGGAAACAAGATGGGGTTCATGTCTGGCTACAAAGGAGCCCCGAGTTTGAGCAATTCGCCCTGAGCGGACGCCCTCAGCTGTGCCCAGACCCGGCCCGGTCTGTCACAGGGTGTTACAGCTTAATTACAGAACCGTAAGGGAAGTTTCAAAAATATGCTTTTCTTTTTACTAATGAAGTAAAAGTTCCCAGGTTTTCCCATAACCTTGCTGGATGTAGATTTTATCCTGAGGAGGAGAAATTGTGTTATGATTCCCCTTCTGTTTCTTTGTAGGTCTAATAACATCCCTTGCAGTAATGATCTCAAATACTGGCGATGATGGTTAGACTGCTGTGTAACAACATTGATGTAGTGACATGTCTGCCTCATTGGAATTTAAGCCTGACATTTTTTCAAAGCTGGACACCCACCCCGTTCCCATTAGAGATTAATGGGAACTGGATGTCCTGAGCCACAAGACAACTCAGAAAATCTCAGCCTAAATTATTCCTTTATGAATGTTGTTTCCACATCCGCTCCTCCTTGCTGAGGATATTTTTCTGAGGCTGTGACTGAATGAATATTGGGAATTGCCTTCTCTCGTTGCCCAAATAACGTACTCAATATTAGGGATGTCAGCGTGTAGTGGACTCCATGATTAACGGATACACCTAGGCTTATTGGTTAATCCTGTCAACCACACACACACCCACCCACCCACACACACACACACACACACACACACACACACACACCTCTCTCTTGCTGCCTCTGTATCAGAGGCAGCAGGGCCGGGGGGAGCCAGTTTTTACACTGGACTCCCCCGAGCACCAGCTTCTGCCTGTGCCCCAACCCCCACACTATAGCCTCTCTCTCCGCAGGGACCTTGGGTCCCTGCAGACGGGCTGCTGCCACCCTGCAAAGAGACAGCAGTGCATGGCAGCAGGCAGGAGCCGGATTGTGTGGGGAGCCAGTTTTTATCTCTTCTGATAGAGGCATCAGCGGCAGGGGGCTCCCTGGGAGCAGGACTGGGAGCACACTTGCTGCTGGCCCCATCCCCAGCTACTATCGAATAAATACAAGATTTCTATTGGCATTTCTATTACATTTTGTAATAAAATGGCCTAAAAATGACCACTGTGTGCTCCACTCTATGTTTCTGGAAAAAAGGGATCGAGGACAAAGCTCTTCTGTTTGGTTGATTTTTGAGAGATTGGTGCTTAGAAAGCCCTGAAAGGTTGACTTTTCTCCCTTCTCGTCTGAGCAGTGCACTTAGGGGTGGAACTCGGTTATGCCTTTGAGTGCCATCGCTGCTATTTCTTTCCATTCCGTGTGACATAAAGCCAAAGCTTGCTGAATTTCATCTAAATTAATCTTTCTCCTTCTTAGCGTCCCCTCATTGTCTGCTTTGCCTGATTCTGGAGTTAATACAGCCTTAAATCTGTCTGCTGTGGAGCGGAATACCACATAATGTCATCTTAAGGCATCATGTGCACCCAGCGTGGTTGTAGGGAACTTTGGGGGCTTTTTCATGAAGTAGAAGTTTATTGGGGAAAATAGTGGTAATTCTTTTGCGTGTTCTCTGCATAGTTTCATTCATGAGACCTGTTAGTTAGTGCAGCTCAGACAGTGAAACCTTCCCATAGCTGTCTGGGCTCAACTGGACTAAACAAAGGCCATATCTATAACGTGCTGTGGTGGTTATAGTGTAGACTTAGCCTTAGCCTTTTCTGCATCAGTGTTTATTAGAACACTCACCCGGCTCTCCTTACCCTGTACAAAAGTGTAAAAGGGTATGGCGGGGTGGGGGGGCTCTCTGCCATCTCAGCTCCTTCCAGTTGCAGTAGTGGAGAGATCGTCACCATCATCAGATCCAGTTCCTTCTCTCAAACACTGGTCTATGCTAAAATTTAGATCAGCCCTGGTATGTCTCAGCGTGTGAAAGATTCACGCCCTTCCGCACTATAGTCAAGCCAGCCTAACCCTTGACGCAGAAAAGGCTAAGGTGACAGAAGAATTCTTTCAACAACCTAACTAGTGTCGCTCAGGGAGGTGGATTGCTAGCATCAATGGGAAAAAACCTTTTCTTCAGCATAGGAAGGGTCTACATTACAAACACTACAGCCCATTGTATAGACATAGCCTTAGGCTAGTTCAGTTTTATTGCCAGTGTTGTTTGCAATGATAAGTTTGTTTAAAGAAAAGTTCTTATTTTTAGGAGAGTTAGTAGTTAAGACTTCAGTTCCAGCTACTAGTTCCATGCTGGATCTGAAACCTCAGAGACTTGGCTTCAAAAGGCATGTTTCTTATCCAGCATATGCCCAGACAAAATGCTTGCTGTCTCTTAGAGAGTCACTTGCCCTCCAGGTAATCTGTCTATAGCACGGTAAAGTAGAGGAAACAGGCAGAGGGAAGTTCAATGTGACGGGCCTATCGTGTGCCCTGTGGCACAATCAGGAATAGAGCTTCAGTCTCATGACACCCAGTCTTATGCCCTAGCTACAAAGCCATCCTTATTTCCACAATGGATGACTAAGCAATCTTCATGGAACCAAAAAAATCTTTCTTTGGCATCTGCAAACAGAATGGTCTCCAGTTCCTAAGTCTTTCAAATGCGAGTGGGATCTCTGGGAAGAGTGGTGGAAACTGGAGCTCCATAAACGGCACACAGTGATCACCAAAGGTTGTCTCGCTACTTTTGTGTGCAAATCCTTTTGAATGCTTAGGTAGAATCCTCCCCTCATCAACCAGCATTACAGTGTTAATACTACTGTGGGTATAAATAAATTTTATGAAATACAGGCATGTAAAAGAAGGCAGCTTTGACTTTCTAATAACCCAGGCATTTAAGATACCTTACTGCTATGGCAACTACAAATATACTAAGGACTTAATTGACATAAGCCTATGACTAGCAAAAAAAAGGTTTTTATAGGAAGTTACATCAGTGCACAAAAATAATTTTGTTGTGGATGGGTGGGTCAGTGTGCACCCCTCGCTATTTCACCTAAAGGGGGGATGTTAAAAAGATTGTATATGTGCTGTCATCCCCTTAGAGCTTGCCAGCTAAGCAAAGCTGGACCGGTGTGGAACTTAGCATAAGTAACCCATGGGGACAGGTGCTGCTCATTCAGTAGGCAACATATTCTCCACTTTGACTCCGTAGCAGCCTGGTGTTCAGGGCTGCCTCCTTACAAGTGCTCTTTTAAGCCCGGATCTTGCATCAGACCCATTAGGACTGGCCCCTGGTGTCCATGTGTAGTCAGTGCCATTGGATTAAATAGACTCTGCATGAGTGTCAGTACACAGCAGTGGATCCTGATGCAGGATTAGGGGCTGTGCAAAGGGAGGGCCTCACTCCCGATCGTTAAAGATTCCGTGGCATGTCGTGGAAGCAGAATGTCGTCCCTGGTGCCATGGTCAGGCTGTGCACAGTGGGGAAACTGTGTTCTGTCTCTGAATTCCCCCGTCGCTTCACTTGAGTGTGGCATTCATCATTTCCTGTCCTAAATACAGTGCAACTCTTTCACTGCAAGAGGAGGCTGGAATGCATTTCAGGAGAATGTGCCGCATGTAACGTTTGTATGCCATTGTGATTTGGGATGAGGTGCTGTTTAAATGAGATGCCCCATCTCCTGCAATTTTTCTGCCTCATTTCAGCTCCAAGCAGATTTTACAGGCAAGTTACTATAAATAGGAATTTAGAATGGAAATGCCAATAGCTCTGTTAACAATAACAGTGTTGCCAGGTAGTAACCAATAGCCATCATTGCACAGTCTATTATTTTTTTTATGACCCTTGAGCTAATGTTATGTCTCCTACAGCATTTTGGATTACGTCCTATCATCACATCCTGTACTGGCCCTTACACTTAGAGCAATAAAGATAAACAGGCAATAAGACTAAATGACGTGTTAACGTTTTGAGTTACTCAGAAATCAATGCAGAGGCAAAGCAGCATTGGGATTGGAATTTGAACTGATAAAAACATCCGAGAGAGCTGAGAAAAGCCCCGTTCCAAGCCAAAGCACTTTCCGACAGTTTCAAGTGTTGCTAGAATTCGATTTCACGGTCAGGCTGGAAGAGGTGACAAGAATGAGCAAGAGAGCGGAGAATGAGAATTAATTTTGAATACGAGTTCTTGTGTCTCAAATCTCATCCTTGTCCTCTTTAGCATTTCTTTTGGGTTTTACTGGAGACTTCCATGTCCTTCAGTGATGCGTGAAACTTTGTTGCAGGGCTTCTCAAAGGCCCTAGGATTCTGCCTGCCTGCAGAAAACGGGGGAGGACTTATTAGGGTTGCCAGATGGTTTCAACAAAAATATCGGACACACTTGACATTACATCACAATCTACACTACATCTTATTTAGAAAATACCCCCCGATATTTAAATTTTCTCATTCATATTTTCTCAATTTGTTTCCCGAACAGAAAGCTCAAATACTGGACTGTCCAGTTCAAAACAGGACACCTGGCAACCCTAGGACTTATGCCAGTAACAATAACACAGTTTCCTGAAAATGAAAGTTTAATCACAGCTTCCTAGAATTTCAGATTTGCAGCTTGACTGTTTTGTTGAAGACAAATGAAAGAGGAAAGGAACATCAAATGGGCTAAACTGAGATTTATCTACTGGCTCTGCTATCCAAGGGAACTCAGTCGCAAAGCCATGGGTGGACTAGAGGTACTACAGGAATATATGGGTATCCTTTATGCATTAACAGACTGGTACCTGCCAACGTTCCCATTTTAGCTGGGACTATTAAATCCAGTCCTGGTAGGTAAGATCTGGGCTGGGGTATGATTCTGTGTTGCCCTGCACCTTGTGCAGAGCATCACACCAGTGCACAGGGAGTATAAATGCTACCAGATCAAAAGACTCAGTATTTGGGACCAGTTTGTACAGATGCAAGATGCAGGGTAATGGAAAGTGCTGGTTTCAGGCTGGCTGCTAATTTGTCTGATCAAAAAATGGTGTGGGGAAGAATTGGGGGAATTATATAGCTCCCCATCTGCTTGGACTTACTGTGCTAAGGAGGCGAAACAGGCTGTTTCTTCCTTTCTCCTCACTCCCACCCTGAGCACTGTCAACGTTTTGCTGCTTCTTGGAGTGCTAGAGGCGCTTCAAGGAGCGAGCCATGCTACACACGGCATCAGGAGCACCAGCCTGCCCTGGCCACAGAGTCCCTTCTGCAGAGACCCAGAAATGGCGGGGAGGGGAGGTGACCGCAGCAGCAGCAGGAGAGATGGAGGTGAGTGGAAACAGGAGCAGAAGAGATGCAGCCAAGGAGAGCAGCATATAACACGAGGGCAGAAACCCAAATCCATGCCCCTTCCACGAGGAGGGGAGAAGCCCTCAATCATCCCTCTCCCTCAGGAATAGAGACGAGGAGAGATCCCTGAAAGGTGCCAGAGTGGTAGGAACTGGAGTTGCCATCTTTCCTGAGCACAGCAGGGTGGAGAACAGTACTCAGCTTGGACATTTCACATCAGAGTGTCCTTCCAAACCCTCCTGAGCTCTGACTAAAGAGAAAAAACAACCAGGGGTTGTCCTCTTCCACCCTGGATGGAAAAAGATCTTGGAATTTAAACTTCCACCGAGGGTGGGTGGAAGGACTTGGATTTAAGGGAGGCAGAGCTCTTGCAGTCTTGTACAGCGGCAGCGATACTTGATCGGAGTCCTGATACAGTACACATACTTACAATCCAGCATTTTATTTTCTAAACCAGCAGTTACAATATTGTGGATTACCTTTTGATTCTCAAATAATACATTTTTGTACAAATCCACTTGTCTGTGTAGCTTTCTCTGGCCATCCAAGTCCTATGCAGGGATGAAAGTCCATGAATAAAATTACTTAGGTTTTTACAATGACTGCATGACACTCTTTAATTTACAAATGGTAGAAATGTACCGTACCTGTCCCCATAGCAATGATTACCTCTAATCTGATAGTGTAACACATTATTCATGGACTGAACAAGTTTATATTTTTAGGATAAGAGAAAATAACTGGCTTAAAGGATCAAGTCACCTATTACCTGGAGAAAACTGTTTCCAATTTACGTACTTGGTGTTAGTGGGAGGTAATCTGTGTTGTTCAGAAAATAGAAACCTGGCTGTGCAACAGAAACTTTGGCTGTTTGTCATTCAGACCACTTTTACATTTAAGCCATGAAGAAAAAAAAAAAATCTTTCTCCAGTATAGACAGTTGAGTATTCCAAAATATTTTTTTCCTTTTTTGAGCCAGTGTTCTCCAGCTTTTATTTGTGACACCAGCAAAAGAAAATTACATTCTGCTTTGATAAAAGCATGTGTACTGCATGGGGAAGCAGGGAGTCTGAGGCGCAGACTGGAACTAAGAGGAATATTGCTAAGCTGTTCACATGCTTTCCAAGCAAATGGGATCACGACACCCTCATATTAATAGGCAAAAATCAGACATTAGAGGAATTGTTGAGCAGATTTCTTCAAGCATGCTTCCAAGATAGCAACCAGTTTATGCATTATGTGCTTTGCAAATCCTGTATATATACATATTACTCAAAATTGGTTTCACTTTGTGAGGTGTTTTAGTGTTTTGTTTTGGGGTGTTTAGGAAATATATTATGTTTGCTGAGTGCTTAGAAGGCAAATAAATCTGTTCATGAAGGAAACCTGCCAATAAACCTTCTGGCCATCTGAACTGTGTCGCTCAAGAATACTGTTAACTGATAGAAAATGCTACTTTGGGAGGGGGTGTCCAAATCTGGTGGTTTTCAGTGCTCAAAAAGCAGCTTCCACCACTGTATGAAAAGAATACATATCAGCTTGTCCCTGCAACATAGCAGTAATGATTTCTATAGTGCCATGTAGGAGATCGAGGTTTCATTCCCCATGTAAGTGGCAAGAGTTGAGAATAGAACTGGACAAGTGAGAAGAGAGTGTTTATAAAAGTGACCTTTATCCAAAGGTACTGTATTTAAAAAAAAAAAAAAAACCATGAAAAAGAAAAAATCCCTTTCAAAAAGAAATGTAACTCTGTTTTCAATTAATGGAAAACTGAAGTGGGTTGTGCCCACCAAAGCTCATGATGCCATCTACATGTTTTGTTAAGACTAGTAGTACCTTAAAGACTATTTGTTGTCTAAGTTTTTCCTGTTACAGACTAACTTGGCTACCTCTCTGCAGCTTTTTATTTCTACAATGTTTACAATAATATTTTCAGGAAAAGATATTAAAAAGTTGCCATAAATGGAAAATGGGTCAGTTTCCTGCTCTTTGACTAAAAAACTACAACATAGTTCATGAGCAGGGCTTGACAATCTATGTAATCTACTCGCCCAGGGTGAGTAGATTACGTCCCAGAAGAGCTGGGTTCGGGCGATCTGCGCATGCGCAGAACGCCGGACAGCGCGGCTGGCGAGCGCGGCTCGGCTCGGTGAGCCCTGTTCATGAGGCTATAGTAGTTATTATGGTCTGAGCAGCTGTGGCTGGAAGGGCCTCCTATTTGTCAGCAGCTGCCCTTTTACCCTATTCCTTTCTCTTTCCTAGTATTTTTGCCTTTACCCCACAATCCCCTGCCTCAGCCTCTTTCCTTCTCAGCTCTCAGCACTCTTTTGACCCGAGTATAGGTTTCCCTCTCACAAGTTTTCTGCTTCACAGAAGTAGTTTCAAAAGAGCAAAATGTCATACCTATTCCTTCAAAACCGCCTTTTCACACAAACCCCACCAGAAACAAAGGCAGTCCAACCCCTGCTGTGAGCAGAGAGTGGGGGAGGACAAATGCTTCGACATGTCCGGCCGTGCTCAGATACCATCATGATAGCTATGAGAAACCCCCAAAGATGGGTGGACGGCTGTGTCAGTGTGAGGTGAAAGCTGCCAAGATAGTCTGGACAATGGTTCCCATCCTGCACGTGTTTTGTTTTGTTGTACACTGTCCCCTTTGTTGTTTGTTTAAACACCGACTTGTGGAGATGTTGAAGCGATCGCGCCCACAGGCAGAGTAAGGTCTTACCCATGCTCTTGTCAATTTAGATGATTAAGAAGGGAAACAAGCCCAGAGAGGTGAAGTGATATGTTCAAGGTCACACAGCCAGTGAACGGATGAGCTAGGAATAACATCCAGGTCTAAGTCACAGTCAAGTGCCTTACCTACTGGATCATGTATTAACACCTCCTGCAGACTTTCGGCAATGCATTTACCACAGGAGATTCATGAAAGATACCTAATGAGACAAGTTTCCTATAGTCCTTTAAGTGGATCTCATGTTTTGCAGCACACAGAGACCAGCTCCTACATTTCTTATGTGCCCCAAATTCCCTTGGCTACGAGTTTTCCATGCACACACGAGCTCAAGCTTTCTAGTTGGCACTGAATATTTTAAATGAGTGAAGGAAGGCATTACACCCAGGTTGGTGGTGTTTGGAATTTGTTTGGCTATGATATGGTAACTTTTCAATGCCACATCCAATCAATTCCAAAATGTAACAGTGTGTCTTAGGCATCATTAGGAAGAACTATAGTGATTCTGGTGAAAATTGGAAAATCTGAAGGGAGAAATGGGGTGGGGGCAAAATTCCTGGTACAGGTTGAACCTCTCTACTCCTATACACTCTGGCCATGCAGCACTGCTGCTTTGAAACAGTCGCAGGGAGCACAGGGCCAGCAGGGAACTGATTGCTTGAGTCCCCTGCTGGCTCCGTGCTCCTTTGAAGTGTAGCAACAGCCCTAGCTACACTTCAAAGGCGGAGGTGCCCTTATCAACTAATCGAATAGTTTATGCAAACTGCATAGCCAGTTAATCTAAATTTTACATCCCTAATACCTATATGTTTACTAACCCCTATACTATGATATCAAGGCAGGATAGGGTAGCACTTTGGGGATAGAGTTCTGTGTGACACTGCATGGGAGAGAGCCTGGGGGTATTTAATGAAAACGTGGACAGTAAAGGTTGGGCAGGTTGGCAGAAGGAAGGCAGGGTCAGCTTAGCAGGAGGTGACAAGATCGTTGAGAGCATGTAAGGCTTAAGTTTCAAAGAGACAAGTAACTTGTATTTTCTGTAGAAGTGAAGGGGGGAAATCCAGTGGAGGGATTCAAAGATTAGACAGATGTGGTCAGAGCAAACGAGCCAAGCAGGTCACTTTAGCTGCAGCATTCTGAACCCCAGTGAGGTACCTTTGCAATAATCGAAGCCAGCAAGAAGGAAAATGAAAAGCCAGATGTGAAATGGTGAGGATGTGGCTGTGTGGCCAGAGAGGAAAGGCGAGTTCTTAGAGATGTCCTATAAGAAAGTCACAAGATGTAGAAATGGTCTCAAAGTGTGGGCACAGGAAGAGTCCTGAAGTGGGAAGAGTTACTCTGCCTTCCCTCTGCCAGCCTGCCCAACCTTTACTGCCCACCAGGTTGGGCAAAATCACTACTCGACTAGTCGCTCACATCCAGCAAAAGTACCCCAAAAGCTTATCTACCAGGCTTTGGTATAAAACTTCCCCCCAAAATCTTAACCTAGATTTTGGGGATAAAAACTCTGCTGCCACCACCCAAGTATTGATACAAAAATCAGGGGAGAGATCACTTGGGAAATCTCACCCCTAAAGTACAAACCAGGACACACAAATATTAACCAATACCAGGTTAATAAAAATAAGAGAGAACGTTTATTATCACCACAATGTTCCTGTTGTAAGCATTATGACTAGATGGAAAAGTCACAAGTAATATACTCATGGAGGAGCAACCCACCATGGGCCAGGAGCTTAGTTACAAAAGAGAGCAAAAAGCATTTTTAAATGCCCAGACATCAGATCCCATTTCCCAAACCATAAAACAATAAAACCTAACGGATTTATCTAAACTTTACCCTACTTACAGAAGAGTGAAGAGTCTATTCTTGGAGAGAGAGACATGTCTGTCTCTGTCAGTAGCTGGAGAGGAATTGCTCAGGACAAAGGAGGGGAAAAAAAACAAAAATTCCCATTTTGTCCCAGTTTGAAATTCCTGCCTTCATTTCTATTGGCTGAATCTACCTGAGTTAGGTAAGGTTAACCCCTTAGTTCCCAGGCTGCTGGCTAACTCTCATGATCATGACACGTTCCCCCCCCCCCAATCACAGACGGTGCTGGACAGCTTCTGGCCACACTGGCTGTGATTTCTTCCTGGAGGTCTGAGATAAAACATAGTAAATAAGTACATGCACACTTGACGATGTCCTAAGTAATTGAGTCCGGAAATGCCTCGTTAACCAGCCAAACTCTGTCTCAAATCAAATTTAGAATAGCTTGGGGTCCTGATCAGAAGCTCAATTGACTAGCTTCTGTGCCTCCTGAGGAATACACCACTGTCATACACCAGGCCAGGTCTTGGCACTTCTGAGGGCATCAGCTCAGGGGGAATTGCTTAAAACCAGGGCTACTTGCTGCCCTGAACTAGGGTCCTTTTCCAAGGCACCCCACCAGTTACACTGAGCACTTCAGCTGCCACTCTGGCCAGCAGGAAGCCTCATCAGCAAAACCCCTTAGACATTCCAGCTTCCCTGTGCCACCATCAGACTTAGGCCTCACACACAGGTGAGAGGTTATAAAACCCACAATCACCAACTCCAAACAGATCCTTCTGGTCCAAACGACTCAGCCACAGTTCCAGGCCAATTTTCACTTTAGATCTTACCCACAAGAGCATGCTGGGCCAATCCTTTAGAATCTAAACTCTAAAGATATAGTAATAAAAGAAAGAAAAAGTTGAGAGTAAGATGGCTAATGAGAACACTTCATATATAAACATCACACCCATACACAAGTATCATACATGGAATCAGCAGAGTACAAGCTTTCATTAGACACCTTACATGGGCCCCTTTGCAGAAGTGGGCTAGGACCACGAAAGCTCATGATACCATCTCCGTTTCGTTAGTCTATAAAGTGCTACCAGACCATTTGTTGTTTTTTCTGTAACAGACTAACTCGGCTACCCTCTGAAAATCCCTTGTTGTAGTTCATGATGAATTACGGTGCTAATTAGACTTTCTCTTAAATGTCATTGTTTAAGGACATTGTTCCTGTGGTCTGGGAAGGATTGTCTCCCACTCCTTGTGTGTCTGTTGAGTCAAACAAAAGACAGAGAGCTGGCAGTGTATTCAGTGGGTGTCTCTGCCTCTACTCCCACATTTTTTTCCCTTAAATGGAGCTGCTCTCTCAAACACTTACACTTTGTAAATAAGGAATTCAACAAAGGAGGAAATATGCTAATAATTTCCTAAGAAGCTAATAACTGCACTCTACCAACGCTCTGCAACACTGTAAGAACGACACTGGTTACCCAGATACATCTGGCTTAAAAGGAGAAAACAAGGAGGCTTGTGCAGAGAGCTGTGAATATTAGCATGTCTCCTGAGGAGTGTTAACTCGGTGTTATCAGTATGTTCAGATAACCTTTAACACTAATCAAATGCAAACTCTACTCATAGAAGCAGGGGCTCCAGAGAAAGTTGGGGAGAGAGAACTCCTTCCCTCTTCCACTAGCAAGATGGTGTTGCAGCTACACATTTATCCACACCCCTCCTTTTTTACGCCAGATGGCAACAGTCCTCAGCTGTTTAATAGAGCTTTTGCCTATGTTGCTCTCTCCTTATCTGCCTCTAACGAGCAGGTGTCTGCTAAATTTTCATCCCCACGTAGTTTAGCTGGGCCCTTCAGGACTCCCCTTCGTATAATCCAGTGTCAGTAGCACTTATACCAGCCCAGTATTCATTATGTCCTCATGAAAATAAGTAGATCAAACCAGGAGGCAGGCCCTGATCTCCAGGACACCATGCTGTTAACTAGAGCTGGTTGAAATGTGCCCACATTCTATGGAGAAAACAATGCTGGAAAAAAAAAAAACCACATCAATGTGTTGTAATTTTTCCCCATATCTTTCTGACTGGCTTCTCTTTCACACCGAAAATCAGCCATTTCTTCCCACATCTCCCTCCATCACGCCTAATTCATGACAAAGACATAATTACCATTTTTCTGAATAGCCTCTTATTTGTTTTACTGTGTAAATAGATACATTATTACATAATTACATACATGGTACTAATTATACAGTCTTGTGTACTTAGGTCATTATGTAATGCCATAATTGCATATCCTAATTACTACATATACGTGTAGCTACCTAATTATGCGTTGCGGATTGTGGCTGTGATTAGAGGATGAGATTTGACTAATTAAGGTTATGTGAGTGGATAACAAAATAGTTCTTGACCTTTTGTTCCACACACTAAAAATAATTTGCAAACACAAATAGTATATGAAATGATATATAAAAGTTTGAACATAAACTGATACCGTGAAGGTAGTAGACTTGCTTCAATGCAAGTCCTGTCTGAACAACATAGTGCACTCCTATGAATGATCTTTTAATGGATTGTGCTAAGGTACTATTGAAAGGCGTAGTGTACATTGGCCCTTGTCTTAGCTCTGTAGCAGTGTGTGATTTATCTAGTGAGTGGCTCTATTATGTGCAGCACACTGATACATTACAACATCCTATCTCACTCCCTTCCACCCCCCTCTAGAGGCCTTTGTCTATTGGTGGTAGGGTGTGTAGAGACCAAAAGCCAGCTAGCATATATGCTGTAGTCAAAAGCATATTGTGGACAATACTGTCTTCTCGGAGGGGCACTGCAGCTCTGGGGTTGCTACAAGAAGTCCTGTTCTGGTCACTATAAAGTCTCTTGCACAAGATGCACTAGCCAATAATGTCTTTGCCTTTGCATCAGTGTGTCAGCCACAGCAGGATTTACCCTAATAAAAGAATGGAGTCACAGCCTTAAGCCATGTATTACCTCAAGTGTCTGCTTCATAGACATTCCCTGGCAGTTCTGCATGTCTCTGGGGGTGATCTATGCCCCTTAATGTTACTAGGAAGTTAATTTACCTGTAGGAGTTGCACAAGATGAAATAAAAGTTACGAGTTAATATAAATGTCATGGCTAGAGTTATAGCTTAGGAAAAGCTGTCAGTCCTGGTAGTGAAAGAAATGTTCAGGGGATGTGCTGAAATAAGGAGCAGAGAAATTGGGCTCCTTTTAGGAAAGGGCTAGTACATGGGAAAAGGGTACCCCATAAGTTCCTAAGTAGAAATAGGCCAGTGCCACAATATTCGGTTCATTACAATAGTTCAGTGATAGTTAAGTGTGGTAGATGGATAGTTTGGAGTCATCTTGATCGGGTTCCAAAGACTGCCACCACATATTCTTTGTTGTAAGAGGTCCAGATCTTCATCCACTTTTAAGCTTCTTTTGTGGTGCTGCAGTGATGCAAAGGAGATTTAAAACAGCTGTAAGGCAGCAGCTGGGAATTTTCCTGTGGTGATGAATTCCCTAACAGACATGTGGAACATTTTGTGTCTTGCTCCTGCCCAACCCATTCACCCCCCTAGAAATCTACATAGCTGGAGTTGCGTACCTTACGCCAAGCTGCTGGGTCTAGTGTAGACCTGGCTTGAGGCAAATCAACATTTATGACAGGGCTCCACCAAATTCACAGTCATGAGAAACACCTCACAGACTGAAATCTGGCTGTTGTGGTGGTATTGCCACCCGTTCTTCTGTGCTGCCTTTAGAGCTGGGCGACCAGATAGTGCAAGCTACTGACTGGGTGCCCAGCTCTGAAGGCCGTGCTAGCTAGACACAGCACAGAAGTAAGGGTAGCCTGTAATATAATGTATGAGCACATCCATGAAATGGGCTATTTATGCCATGACTGACCTGTGCAAAATGTGTGATTTCTCTGCGATTTAAGTAGACCCCATTAATGATCCTGCACATTGATCAAAAGCAATGGAAGTGAATTTAAATTTGTAACCTGTACACCATACAATTGTTTTTTAAAAGGAACTTTAGAAACTTCAGTTTAAAATGTGTAAGTTAGGTTTGTAAATTGATTCAGAAAGTGAAGTGAGAGTTAATGAAAATAAGACCATTAAAACTAGGTTGTGCACAACAAATAAACAAGAGCTTTTTTTAAAAAAACCCAACTTCCTGCTGTTTAAATTAGGGATGTTAAATATCGGTTAATTGAATAGTCAATTAACCTCATGAATTCTTATCGGTTACTCAACTATGCTATACTGCCAGGCAGGAGCTGGTCCGCAAGGGGAGCCAGTTTAAAAACCAGCTCCCTGCACAGGATGGCAGCAGCCCCTGTCCGGGGAGAAAGAGGGTCTAAGCTCTCGGACCCAGCACAAGCCAAAACTGAGACAGGATGCCTGCCTGTCTGGCTGCTAATATACTTTCAATGCAGAGCTGCAGCAGGGGGTAGGTCCCAGACCCGGCGCAAGCTGGGGCTGAGCCAGCCTGCTGGCTAGCCTGCCAAAAAATTTACTTGGGGGGGGGGGGGAAGGGGAGGGGAAATGCGTGTAGTCTATAGCATTAACCAGTAAGCTTTTGCATATTGGTTAATCGACTATACTATTACATCCTGAGTTAATACCGTTAAAAAGCAGAAAATATCTCAATAGCCAAACTGGACAGTTCCTTCAAAATTTACATGACTTTCAGCTAATGATTCATATATTTGTTGCTTTCTGTTGTGAAACTAAACCGCTTCAGTTTTTGAAAAACAGCTATCCTTTTAGCACATGATCCTGTAAATGCCAGCTGCCTGCTGATGATATGTGTTGCAGTTATTTGAGCCCCAAGCAAACAAGTCTTTGAGTTTCTGGGTGCTTCCCACTGTGGTATTTATCAGTAGCACATATGAAACATGACAGCAGTAGAAGTCATCTGACTTTTTTATGCTCTTGTATCCCTAAATTAGGGACTGGAATATGCACCAACTGCTTGGAGATACTGTGAGATTAAATTAATGACTGTAAAGCTCTTCCAAGGGCTGGCTTGAAAGGTACTGTGGGGTAGTGGTAGCATTAAAAGTTCTTTTAAACATTCTTGAAAGCCCAAAGCTAAAATGTCAGCAAAACTCTTGAGCACTTATATAAAATGATCAGAAATGACGTATGGTAGCCAGATGGGAGATATTTGAATGATGGTTTTGCTATTGCTTCAATATCTCTTCCAAGTTCTTATAGTATGTATATTCTTCCGTCTTCCTTCCCTCATTGCGTATGGCTGCTTTAATCTTAACTTTAGGAAACACTAGGATTTGCTGTCCAGATGGTGTTTACTGTTTTTGCGCTTGGCTTTTTGCATAAAAGAAAATTTCTCTTCATAGGACTTTACCATGGTTTTGTTCTCTTTCCTTTTAGAAATCATCCAGAATCCCTGAGGATGACATCAGGCTGAGAAAAGACAGAGACCGAAATTGTGCCAATTTCCCGGAGCCTGTTAGCGTACTTGCTACAAAGGAAGAGAAAATGGAAATTGAAGTCCCAGTCTCGGAACATAAAAACATCACTGTGATGGCTGCGGCACATTCCGTGGACAATCAGGCCCACTTCTTTTCACCTATTCCCAGTCACAATGGACTTAAGGACAGGCATGAGTCCCTGGATAGTGAAGTTGCTAAAGAGATCAGATATCTAGATGAGGTGCTGGAGGCCAACTGCTGTGATTCTGCAGCAGATAACCCCTTCAATGGGACATGCTCCCCTGAGCCAAGTGCAATGGTTATGGATGGCTCTGTTACCAGTGAGTCAGCACCCAATGAAAAGGACATCATAGCAGCAGGCAGGCAAGCACCCCAAATTGTTGAACAGAGTGAAACCAACCTAATGGCTGAGAAACTGAAACCTAATGGCCATTCTTCAGATGAACAGAAAGAGGAGCTTTGTGGCAGTCTAAAAACACCAGCGAGTCCATGTTCTTCAACCAGTTCCAGAAGATCTTCCAAGGACGGAGAACTAACTTTAACTACTATTAAGAAAGAGGCTAAATTTGAACTTAGAGCCTTCCAGGAAGAAAAGAAGCCATCCAAGCTCTTTGATGATGATAATGAGAAGGAGAATTACAGAGTCCGGAAAGTGAGGCCCTCGGAGGAAATAATAGAACTTGAAAAGGAGAGAAGGGAGCTTATTAAAAGCCAAGCGGTAAAGAAGAATCCTGGCATCGCAGCCAAATGGTGGAACCCACCCCAAGAAAAGACACTGGAGGAGCAATTAGATGAAGAACACCTGGAGTCCCACAAGAAGTACAAGGAACGGAAAGAGAGACAACAGCAACAAAGCACAACACCAACGTCGCCAAAACAGGTGGCTTATTCCTTTGTACCTCCAGAGCCAGCCTCTGTTAAAAAAGAAGATATTGTCATGGAACAGATAGATTTTTCGGCAGCCAGGAAACAGTTTCAGTTGATGGAAAATTCCAGTCAGTCTAATAGCCAGACTGCATCAAGGAGATCAGGGACACCCAGAATGTTCTCTATCAAACCCTTCTACAAACCCATTGGTCCATCGCAATTAGACAGGCCAACAGTTCCCTTGATGAGACCGGCTGCTGTATGTGGGCAAACAGGACCACTTGAGAGTAATGATATAACCATTATAAAAGCTCAGAAGGTCTCCTGTGTCTCAGAAGATCATCCTATAACTATTCAGAGTAGTCCAACTGACCCAGTAAGAGAATTGGCTGACAGTGATGTCCCAAAGCCTGGTCAGACCACAAAGCTGTGGGCAGATGACAGTGAATTCATGAGTGCCAGAGCCGTCTTTATGGTGGTAAAGGACGATGACCCAGGCATTTTGGATCAGTTTTCGAGGTCAGTCAATGTGTCTTCTCCTCCAGAGGAGCTGGACTCTGGTTTGGATGAATTGTCCGTGAGATCTCAGGATACCACAGTCTTGGAAACTCTTTCCAATGATTTCAGCATGGATAATATCAGTGACAGTGGCGCCTCTAATGAGACGATGAATGCCCTCCAAGAAAATTCACTTGCAGATTTCTCTCTACCCCAGACCCCTCAAATGGACACCCCCTCAGAGTGTCAGGGAGGTGTTTCCAAGTCATTTAGTGACCATGGCTTTGATTCCCCTTCCTCCACATTGCTAGACTCCATGTTGGTTGATGACCACCTGGACTACCATGCTGGCCTACTAGTGCAAAATGCAATTCAACAAGCCATAGCTGAGCAAGCTGACCCAGCAGGCTCTAAAGAAGTGACAGACAAAGATGAGCAGAAGAACCCAGTCAAGGACCAAGAAGAAGTCAACCCGGCACCATGTTCTGAGAAGCAGCAGAACACGATGTTTGAGCCACCCCAGGTGTCTTCTCCTGTTCAAGAAAAAAAAGATACAATACCAAAGACTTCACCAGATGAAGACTCGGGACTCAGGGAAGGGAAGATTTCCCAGCAATCTTCTGTACCCCATACCAGCCAGCCATTTGTTGTGGAGGAAATCAGGCCGGAGGTCAGCTATTTTAGCAAGTACTCGGAGGCAGCCGAGCTTAGAAGCACTGCTTCCATCCTGGCTACACAAGAGTCAGAGGTGACCGTGGGTCCTTTTAAGCTCAGGTCAAGAAAACAGCGGACTTTGTCCATGATAGAAGAAGAAATCCGAGCAGCCCAGGAGCGAGAGGAGGAACTGAAGAGACAGAGGCAAGGCCTACAGATGGCACAGAGTCCCATCACAAAGAGTGCACCTCCGCTGCCCACCAGAACAGTGGCTTACAAAACTGCTCCAGGTAAGAGCCAGAAGTTAAATATTTGACGTCATTAAAAGATGTGCGTTTTGGTGTATTGCATGACTTTGCAACTGCAATATCCAAAGACAGCAGAGAGTGTATATTCAGACAAGGCAAGCACATTATCTCATTACTCCTAGTGGGAGAGGTGTATGCAGCAAAGGGATATATATTCTTTTCCCCAAGCATAGCAGTGACAGGACTTGGACACTACAAGGATGAGTCTGAAGGTACTTCATAACATTTGTGGTCCTGGGGCTTGAATCTTGCTGTGTAATTTAGGACCGTCAGATGCAACACAGAAGAAGACAGTACTTTTTACAACGGTATGCCTATTTGAAGGGCAACCTGCAAGGGATTTTTTTAGTTCCCCTTTGAGCCCTTTTTTTGTTTTTATAATATTTAAAGACCTGAAAAGTTTGTTGTCTCCCTCCCTACCCCCAGCTAACCTCATTTTTTTTTTTCTGTTTGCATTTTATTGTGGAAATAGCAAATCTATCAAATCTTGTGTTGCTGAAGAGCTTCATATGGGGGAAAAGTCTCCATATTATGAATTCTATCTCTGAACTAACAGGATATTAATTGATTAGTCTTAGGTATTAAAAGTTAACAAAGTTCTTGCTAGACTGACTAAAAACACCTTCCCATCTCTGTTGTTCATCTTTCACACTCTTGTTTCTTATTGTTGTAATTGTGCTCGTGTCGCTGCTGATAATGGTTCAAAGCAACAGAAAATCTCCCTCCCCGCCCACACTTTTCCAAAACAAAAACAGACTCTCAGGCCTTCTGACATCATAAAAAAGACAAAAATAACACACGCCTGATTTTTTTTCTTTGCAGGTTTTCCTAATGGCTGTAGACCACTGTAGGGTCCAGTAGTATTCTAAATGTCTCGTTCACAGAGATCCTTGCAGAGAAATGTTTCATTAAAGTTATGGGAAGATGTAAATGTTGATCCAAATTCTGTTGTTCTTTCCGCTGACAGCATCAGGACTAAGAAACTTGAAAGAGTTTGGTAGGCCAATTCCATGTGCGGGTGTGGATGTGTGTGAGAGAGAGACAGGGGATTCTCATTTGAGCAGCCCATTACCAAGGGGTCTATTCCCAAGGAAGTCTGTGATGTACTTCAACAGGAGTTGTGTTTAGATTGCACTCCTGTAGCGAATTCGGATGTGAGCGATATGCCTAATATAAATAGTTAACTTTTAATTGTGTTTCCTTTATGTAAAGAGCGTGATTTTGGTCTCTGTTTCTTGTGGGGGAAAAATGGTACCAGATGTTGGTAACGTCTTTGAAGTGCTATTATTATCCCAAAACACAATATGAAGAGGAAGCCATATAGATTGAACTAAATAGAATAGTTTGTTCTCTGACACGCAAGGGTTTATCATCCCATGTGCTAAATTGCCATAGCTCTGTATGTGCCAAAGGAGCTATGACACTTCACTCAGGAGAAGACCTGACCATGAATTTTAAAGACTCAACAAAGATTCTGAGATTTTAAGGCCAACCAGCATTGTTAGATACCAGTCTCATATCCTGCATAGTGCAGGCCATAGAATCTCATCCTGGAACCTCTGTGGTGAGCTCTGTAACTTGTTCGACTAACCTGTATCAAAGAGATAAGAGATGTGGGCCTCTGCCGTGAAAAACAGCTTCAGTGACAGCTGCAGGTGGGAGAAACGTGGTTGGGGCAGGTTGCATTTCATTTGTTAGTAATTTTGGAATGACTGCTGAGTCTAATACTTACTTGAACAGCAGATGGAAAAGTGTTTGTTTCTCTTACTCTTATTTTTTCTAGACAACAAATATTTACTTTGTTTTTAAAGTTAAGATGCCAAATATGCATTATACTAGAAGATTTACCTGGCATTGCTCAGGTCCTTAACTCAGTTAATTTTTATTTTTCGTTGTTTAAATCATTATTCTGGGGAGGAGGAGTTCAGAATGCATGCTGCTCTGGGAAGAGAAGCCACCCCCATCCCCCTCTCACTGCAGCAGCTTGGGCCCCTGTGAGATGCGCCTGCCCATGGCCACTTCAGCTCCAGCAGGCACAGCTAGGAGAAGAATGCATGTCTCCCAGAAACAGACTCATAAATTCCCTGAAATCTAGAGTAGATAGCTGTCCCTTTTTCCACCCCTGCACCCTGCTGGCCCAATGGGGTTATAGCTGTCCTGGTCCCCATCTATGGACTCTTGCTGCCTCCGTGTGGTCATTCTACAGTATAACTGTCCCTCCTGCCAGATCCCTCTCCTCCCTTTCCATTTTATGAGAAACAGTTGAATTCCAGGCACATCCCATTGTCCTAGCACAACCAAATGCTGACTTTGCTTTAAGTTTTGGTAAGTGGAAGCTGCCTACCAAATTTGCTGGTCCTTGCTCTTACCATTTAGGAGGAGTTCTTGAATAAATGGACTCCCAGCCAGACAGAATGTGCACATTTCTAAAATATATAGTAAGATTTTTCTGGAAATGTTGCATTTATATTTGGAATGAGCCGGTTTGGATAGGTTTCCCTAAGTGTGTCCAAGCAGCGGAAGTTCAAGAAATATCTCAGGTCCATTGGCACAGCCTGTATTGCTTCATCAGACCTTGGTTACAGATGATATGGATGGTTCCTTGGGGGCAGCTAATCCACCCCAACACATAAGCCTGTCACAAAAAACAAAACAAGAAAAGAAAAGAACTCTGGCAAAATCTCTTTCAAAGGCCCTATGATCAGCTGTATTTTAACCAGTATGGACTGAATCCTGCACTGGTATAAATCAGCATAGCTCAGTTGAAGTTGGCACTCCAGGATGAATCCCTACAGGTCATCCTAGCTTTTCTTGTCCGGTTAGCCCACAGACTAAAGATGCTGTCATTATGGTTTTTGCAGTCTTGAGAGAAACATCATAAAATACAGAGTTGTTTATAAGTAACTGTGGCTGGCAGTGGAGAATTTTGCAGGTTGGAAGACCTTGTTTTTGATGTTTCTATTTGCAGGGCCAGGTGCTGACCATAAACCTGGTTCCATTGGCTACCAACCAGTTATAGGGGTGATTCTCTAGTCATTCAGCACAGGAGGAAATCTACCTTTGGCGATCCCTAGAAAAGCTCATGTGTAATACTTCAGATCTTTTATCTGATTGTAGGTTGGGATTTTGAGAGACTTCCACACTAAACCACTGAAAACCTGCGGTGTCATAGCAGCCAAATTGCCATTCATAAAGAAAGAGCTAATATCCTCCTTTGAGCACTAATATTGCACCATGCCACCATCAATAGAGTGAGGTTGGAGGAGGCATGTGGAAACTGAAGAATTGATTACTAATCTGAAGTGGAGCGGGATAAAGCCATCAAAACCCTTTAGAGGAGATGAAGCAATTGACTTCACTGATGTCAACCTACTTGTACTTACAGATGTCACTGATGCTTTGCTCTGTCATGTGATAGATGGAACAGCTTTACTTGAGACTCATGTTGGTCCTCTAATGTTTCATCTCAGTATAGTTCTTTTTTGGCCCTCTGAGCTTAGAACACTAGCACAGAAAGGGACCTTGAGAGGTCATCAAGTCCAGTCCCCTGCCCTCACAGCAGGACCAAACACCTAGATCAGGGCTCTCAACTTTGGAAGCCCCGGGGGCCACAATGATACTCGCAGCACAGGCCGAGGGCCGCAACTGAAGTGTGGTTGCATATACATGCAAATATATATGCAAATAGCTTCTTTCACACTGGTGGGCATGAGTACAAAGCACTTCCCACAATGCCCCGGCGCTCCCAGCACCTCCTCCCTGTGGGCTAGAAACGCCAACACCCTGTACCCATCTGTTCCAGCCAGCCCATCCAATTGTGCCTTTTAATGCTCACCTCGCCTGGGAGATGCCTCGCTGTTGGGGAGCATGTTCCCAGTGGAGGCCATATTCAAAGGACCCCACTCACGCGCCGCGTGTTGAGCCCCACGTAAACCCAAACCGCACCGCAGGCTGCAACAAACGGGCTGCGTGTTGACTAGCCCTGTTCTAGATCATCCCTTATATCATCATTATATAAAGAGGTACACATTAGCTTTTAGGGAACTGAGTTTGCATTATGACATAAATGTAGAAGAAAAAATATATCTTGTGAGTGTATTGTGAAGCCACTGATATTTCAAAAAATGTCCATTACCTTAAATAACAAAGGGCCTGATTCTGCCACCTTTACATGTGCTACATAGGGACTACTCTCAGAATAAGACACTATTAAAATTAGTACTAAGCAGGAGCAAGAGTGGATTTAAATCAGTACCTCTCAACCAGGGGTATGTGGGTCCTAGGAGTACTGAAGTGTCTTCCAGGGGCTACAGCAACTCATCTAGACACTTGCCTAATTTTACAGCAGATTACATAAAAAGCACCAGTGAAGTCAGTACAAATTAAATTTCATATTAGACAATTATTTGTTTATACTTCTCTGTATACTAGACACTGAACTATAAGTACAATATTTATATTCCGCTTGATTTATTTAAGCAATTTCTCAATAATAGTGTACCGTGATGCTTTTGTATTTTTGTCTGATTTTGTATGCTCTGGATTGGATTTGAAAAAGCTTTGAAAATCTGGCTTGCATTGTTACAAGTTAATTGCTTTCTGCATCTTTCACATCTTTCTTACTAGCATCCTTGTAAATGTACATTCTTTTTTCTGACCTTGATTGTGCTTCCTGTAGAAGGATGAGATATTTGGGCTGTCGAAGAATTAAATGAGTCACACGGGTTTTTTTCTTCTAGGGCTTTTGCACTGCTTTTAGTGAGAGAGCTGGTTAGAGCAAAACCATCTCTGTATACCAGATATCTCATCAGAAAACACGGGAAATCCCTAACATGATGTGACCGATGTCTCATGGTAGTCATCGCTTTCCCTAAGCTGCCATTCCTGCTCCTCGTTGATGTTCATGAGGCAGAAAGCAAGTTGTATCTTTCTTGCATGCAAAAACTCAGCTATATTGGATGTGTAAATACCTTTCTTTGTGAATTCCCTTGCTAATTAATCCTCCTTCGAAACAAACTGCAGAAACTACTTTTAGCTTCCTTGCAAGATGTCAGTAGAGAATAAAACCCCAAGTCCATGGCAGCTGTTTTTAAATGCTAATGATGATTGCATTTTAACTAAATTTAAGATAATTACTTCCCGAACGTGCTGAGAAATCTGAGCTTGCGATCTTACCAGTTTCTTTTCCAGCATAACAACCATCACAGCTACCATAAACCTATATAGAAAATCCACTTCAGTTTAAAGCCTCTTTTTCTCTCCTCATTTTTTCCCCCTCAGATAAATTACTATTCAACTGAAATTTCTCACTTTGTCTCACACCAAAGATTAATTTGGAGTCAAGGGCAGAGGGGAAATCTCAACAAAATTGGATGAGTCATGTTATTATTTGTGCAAGCATGGGGAAGGGAAGATCAGGAACCAAAATATATGTCCCTTCCAAAAGAAAAGGAGAGGCATTTTTTTATTCCCTACATACATAACTCAAAAACCAGGACTCAGCTGCAGCTGTCCCTGCTGCAGTGGTTGGGCAGGTGCGAGGGATCGGATGCAGTTAGAAGGCTGCAGCTTGCACTTTTCGATAGTTTGGAGGCCCTTTGTGTTGTGAAGTTATTTCCCCCAGTTCAAAGAATGAGAAAGAAGGATGGTAGCTGTCTATTGACTACTGGCAAATTTTGCCTTTTTAATGGTGACTAGCCATGAGGAAACTGTTCAAAAGAAGGGGGAGGGGGAAATCCCGGCAACGACCCATTTTGTGGATGTAGCTTCTTTTGAAACATTTTTTTCTCCTGTATTAGTGGCCACTGTTTAAAAAAAAAAATCCTCTACACGGTTAATACAATGGTTCCCTGTAAGCACTACCACCCCCATCCTTAGTAGTTGGTGACTGTTGCTAGCCACAGCCGCCTTAATGGTGGCTATGGAATGTGTCCCAAGTGTTAATACTCTCCATGGTGTTTCTCCTCGGCCTTCGTTTCACTCCCCTCTTATTTCACAACAAGCCGGCGGGGTGCACACGGTGCATTTAAATGGGAGGGGAGAGAATTTTCCTGTTTGTGATGCTGTATTGCCCCTTTAAGGAACAGGCTGGCATGCAGTCAGGGAGACCCCACTCCTAACCTAGAGGGAGGCTACATAAATAGGAAGAGGGTACTTAGTGAGGGGGAAGTTGAAGAGACACAGGCTGCAGTGAGTAGTAGTGGTTTTCTCTCCATTTCTAGAATAGGGGATGGGGAAAATTTTTTGCGCCAGGGTCCACTGAACCGCAAAAATAAATAAATAAATAATCCCTCAGCCTCACCAAAAGAAGTAAAAAATGTGGCCCCCAGTTGAGAAGGAGAAAGACACTCCCCACATTCCCCTTGCATACCAGAGTTTAGGGGAGCCCAGTCTAGTAGACTGCAGGGAGCCAGTAAGGGGGCTGGAGCACCAGTGCAGGCTCCACAATGATGGGAGGAGCCCCAAGTCTTGGGGGCCAGATCCGGCCCGTGGGCCTTAGGTTCCCCAACCCTGCTCAGGAAGACCAACCTAAACCAAAGGCTTTGTTCCGTGGACTTTCATGGAATCCAAAACAGAGTTCAACATCTCAGCCAAGGACTATATGCACCGTTTAATTGCTTCTGCCCTGAGGCCTTGTTAAAAGAGGATATGCTATTTTGTTAGTGTGTATTAGCATCTTCTTTCCCCTGGGCTATTACAGCACGCCTCTTGCCACCCAAGCCAGGGGAACTAGGGAAGGAACACTTGCAACACCACATGGGACCAGAAAGATTGTGCACAGGGATTGCCACTACCTTTGTTTTCAAAGAACATGGCCAGTTGTGGGATTTACAGAACCAAAGAAAAGCACATTAAGCCCCCATCCTTCCCCTTTAAAGCCAGTGCTGTTCTGGTCACTCATCTCAAAAGAGATACATTAGAATTGGAAAAAGTGCAGAGAAGGACAACAACAACGATGAGGCGTATGGAACAGCTTCCACTGGAGGAGAGATTAAAAAGACTGGGCGTGCTCAGTGTGGAAAGAGAGGTAATTTATGGGGAGATATGATAGAGATCTATAAAATTGACTGGGGCGGACAGTAGCTAAGGAAATGTTATTTACCCCTCTACGTAACACAAGAACCAGGTGTCACCCAATGAAATGAATAGGCAGCAGATTTAAAACAAACAGAAGGAAGTATTTCTTCACACAATGCACCATCAACCTGTGGAACTCTTTGCCAGAGGATGTGGTGAAGGTCAAAAGGAGAGCTGGATTAAAAAAAAAAAAAGAACTAGCTTAATGGACCTTTCCATAAATTTATGGCTAACAGCCAAGAAGTTCAGAGGTGCAACCCCATGCTCTGGATGTCCCTAAACTTCTGAACAACAAGGAATGGGTGAT
Organism: Rafetus swinhoei; assembly: GCA_019425775.1. NCBI lineage: Eukaryota > Metazoa > Chordata > Testudines > Trionychidae > Rafetus > Rafetus swinhoei. The sequence continues at coordinate 122,398,992 of CM033427.1, read as the reverse complement.
TTTATAATTGCTCTGTTTGGTTCATTCCTTCTGGAGGATCTGGTATCAGAAGACAGGATACTGGGCTCGATGGACCATTGGTCTGACCCAGTATGGCCGTTCTTATCTCCATATGCCCATAATTGGTTCTTTGCTGTTGAGTTCAATGTGTAGGTTGAAGCCCTAGGGCCACACATCCCTGGGACCAAAGGGACTTACTACAGGAGTAATTGTTTCAGCTCAGAGTTGGAATGGAGCAGAGGAACCACAGTTAAGGTGGGAGCCATGAGAAGAGGTCAACAGAGAGAGCCTATCCAGAGATGGGACAGGAAGGACCAGTCTTCTGGAACCAAACTCCATTGAGTAGCACAGAGCTTAGGAGCAGACTCGCAAAGGCTAGACAATGAAACCCTTTCAGAACTGGCAACTCGGATCAGACCCAGGTGGCCATGGGACGTAGTCAGTCTTCCTGGCTGTCGTTCACACATGCGGATCCCTCCTCTGCAGGGATGCCAGCACTGCACTGTCTCCGACGGCATCCCACATTACGCAAGGCAGATGGGAACCATGAGTCCAGGACTTGATCTCAGAGGAGGGGTTTGCAGTGGTAGGGAAGGGTACATCTTCCTCCCTGAGGAATGGATACTGTCTACTAGCACCAGATAAGGCTCTGCAGCCATTGAACACAGCTGCCTTGTGCAGCTCTGGCTGGCTTTTTACTACAAATTAAGGCAAGGGCAGGATTTGGTTAAGGGCTTATTTACATTACAGCAGACAGCAGCAGCCCAGACGCCACGGTGACCAAAGGCATTCATGTGTTTGCTGGGGAACTGTTACACCTCGCCTCCCGAAAGTACGCTGGTCTCCCGTAACACTGCGATTGGTCAGGGTATGCCAGGATTATCGTCGTTAGTCCTGGTGTTCAGCAAACTAGAATGTGGCTGGCAGCATTCACCCCGATAGAAACTTGGTGTGGACAATCTCCGCCTTAATCTTATTTCTATTGCCTGGTTTTCATGGCGTAACTTCCATGTGGCCTTTAACAATCTGTCCAGTGTTAAGCCAGATGAGGGGAGATGTAGGCCTGAAATGTTGATTCTGAAAGATACCAGAGCAGAGATCCCCTTTTCTGGGATGTGATTGCTCTTGGCACTTTGGAAATAAGTGTTATATGTGGGCCCATTCCAACTGTTACTTTGAACTTAACTAATTCAAACAGAGTCCTGTTTTTCACAGGAACCCCCAGCCCTCTTAAATAGTTTAATATACAGTATGGATTGCTGCCCTGCCTCTATGGCTCTTCTCAGCAAGGGAGAGCAGATGGGGTCTGAGAGCAATAGGGTATAACTTGCTTGAGCCCACCCTTGGTGCCCCACCCGCCCACTCTTCTTTGCGCTCCCGTTTTCTAGCCTTTTCAGCAGCACTATTGAGGTGTAAGGCATCGTGGCTTCTAATCACCAACCTGGGACCTGCAGAGGAATCCCAAGCAGCGAAGGGCCCAAGCGCATGCTCTTTCACCCTCTGGACTTCCTAACCCAGTGAGGGAATATGGGGCAATCCGTTCTTCTATTGCTCACCTGTGTAGAGGTTGGGAAGGCAAGAATAGTTCCCTGGTTCCCAGTGAAAACCAGGGAAGGGAAAGGGCTCCCTCTCCCAGGCTCCCATTTCTCCCCAGACTTACGTGGAGGTTTGGATAGAAGAAAGAATCTCAGCTCCTGATGTTCCTTGGCTTGGCACAGGTGTCTTAGGGGGCATCCTCCTCGCACCAAACTTGGCAGGAATGGCAGTTGTGCTGTGATGGCTGAGCACGCTCCTACAGGCCCCGGAAGAGCATCTGCAAGAACATCTCCCCGTCCCCCACCCTCCAAAAAAATGCATGAGGCTGGAAATGCAGCTGCCCAGAAACTGGAAACAGAGAGAGGGGTATCATTTCTGAGTAACTTTCCTCCACTTCCAAGAATCTGGAGGTCACCATCATCTCCACCCCTGTGGAACTGCACCATGCAATTGTTTTTCTCCTTGTCAGTGTCCATGTAAAAGACCAAAACTGCGTCTACACTGCACGATTATTTCAGAATAAGCTATTCTGGAAGAAATACTCTGAAATAGCTTATTTCGAAATAGCACGTCTGCACTACAGGGAAGCCTCAAAATTAGTCCGAGGCAGGCTCCCCTAATGTGGATGTGCTACCTCAGTTTAGAGCCCTCAGAAGCACTGGGGAGTAATTACTTTGAATGGCCTGAGGGAGGAGCTATTTCAAAATAGCAGCACTGGAGCATCCACACTTCTGCCATTCCGAAATAGGTATTTCAGGAGCGGGCGTCATTCCTTGTGGAATGAGGTTTACAAACACTGAAATAAGCTGCCCATTTCGAAATTATTTCGAAATAACGGGCTAGCTGCATAGACGCTCTGAAATAACGCTGCTGTGTAGACGTACCAAGAAACGTGACTATAAAGAGAGGGGTTTACAATGTTCGCTCTTTGCCCTTTCTTGGCAGCCTGTAACCCCTCCAAAGGAAGCATGATGGGGCTTAGGGAACAGAACATGTATTCAAAGGAAGATACGTCAAGGCTGGAAGACTAGAAATGCAACCAACATGCTGTGATGTGGATAGTGATTTAGCATGATTGATCTTATTCCCCTTGAAGTCAGAGGGGGTTCTGGCATGGAAACCCAAGTTGTCTCCTAACCCTTTAACTTCCAGGCTCCATGTTAACTTCCAGGCTCCTTTGGGAACAGGCTTCCTATCAACTTTACTTTGCAGCCTTTACACAAGAACTGAACATAGCCAAGCCATGTTGCACGAGCCGCACAAGATGCCAAGCCATGTCGCGTGAGCCTAGCTGGCAACCCAGGATGTGGCAGCAAATACCATTGTTCTGGATTGTTATTGGCGGGTCACTAGCAGTGCACACTTTCTGGATTTATTGGATTGCTTTTTTAAAGGAATGGAAAAGCCACCATGTGACCTTGAGCAAATCTCTGTACCTTTTGCCTCAGTTTCCCCATCTATAAAAAGGGAATAATGATGATACTGCAGTGCGATGTATGTGTAACTGTGCACTTGCCTGGATGGACTCTCGTGGCAATATAGCAAATGAACTAGGACCCTATTGTGCTAGGTGCTGCACCCACACACAGATCAAAAAAGACTTTCCCTGTCCCAAGAAATGTACCATACAAGAGACCACAGATTAATGCAGCCAGCACTCTGCAAGGAAACAATGAGACTGCACTGCTCAGCATGGTAGCTAGTGGACACAGCAGACCAGCAGCCAAACTGTTTTCAAGATTTGTGTAGGCATCGCCGAAATGGAGAGTTTGAAGGAGAAAATGGGTGGTTTTGTGGATGCTTATGGAGAGCTCCATGCAAGAGAAGGCAGGCTCACCTGGGTGGGGAACACCTGGAGATGTTTCTTTTGTCTCATTTGATCACGTCCCCAAAGTCTGCACCTGGAAGGGTTTTCCAGTAGGCAGAGAGCTTGAGATTGCTTAGGGGCAGAAGGAGCCGCTTTCAGTTAGGAGTGTTTTGTACAGCACTAAGCCTTTGTAAAGGTGACAGGGTGTTTATGCCTGAGGGAGAAAACACCAAAGGCCTTGTTGGGAACACTAAGGGCTTTGAGTCATCCTTGCATTACCACGTGTGCCCAACAGACTTGAACCAGTGTAGAAACACAGTGGGGAATCAAGCCCTAAACCTTTGGCTTTTAAAACAGACACCATTTTCCACTAGTTCCATCAGAGGATGGGAGTTGCTTTTCTTCTCTTGGACACCCCTAGCCCTAGTTAGCACATATTGCCATGCTAGAAAGGGAGCACATTGCTCTGTTACCTTAGGACGAGTCTGTGACGTCTGTGGAGTTATTCTGGGGTGATCAAGATGAGACTGACCCCAAGGCACAGGAAGTCTCACAACCCTTAGAGGCCCTTTGCCATTTTTAGGCAAAGTAGGTCTGGGAATGGAGTTTCCAGCTGAATCTCTATTTTTGTCAATTCAAACCATGCGTGTAGCATGTTAAGTTATTCACAGGGCTGGGATTTTCCATGTTGGGTCAGAAATGAAACCAGCTCAGTGAGGGGATTTCTGGTGAAAGGTCTCTGCTGGCTTGGTTCAGATTTCACTTCTTTAAAGAAGAAACCCTGTTGAGTCTATACAAAGCACCCAGGGATTTGCTGTGTGCGCGGCCTCTAGTGGCTGCAGCTTTCATGACTCGTTCTGTGAATTGCCTGTGATGAAAATCCATGCCCAGCCCTTCCAATTAAGACCCTTTGTTTCTGTGTGTGGTTTTGTTTTCAAGAACCTCCATGTGTAGGAGAAAGTTTGTCTGACATTGTTTCTAAATTTCCTTTCCCCACTGTCACTGATATTTAGGGGAAAACAGACGAATTCCCCTTTATTTGTTTTGTTTCCTGTAAAAAAACAGGCCTCCCTCTTCTCACTGCCCTCAAGATCTTATCTCCATCCTCTTCCGTTTCCTTGCCTGGGATTTGCAGTCATGCTGCTCATCCTTGCAGATGACACAGGCTACTGTGCTTCTTCCAAGCCTGCTGACACCACCCTTCAGTAAGCCAGAAGGGGTCACTGTAGGGTGACATAAGATACAACCTGTTCTCCGGGGAGATCTCCCAGTATCTGCCAGCCTAGAGCATGAAAGCCTCTGGTCTGCAGCTGAACTGTGGTGGGGTGAAGGTGACACACAGTATGCAGAGCAGTAGCCAGAGAGGGTAGTTAAGTCCTAAGCATTAGGTCAGAGCTGCAGCCCGAATTCATTCTGGCTCCCAGCTTTTCCATCTAACCAATGGACATGGCGTTCACAAACTCTTCCATAACCTGGGCTACATCTTAATAGAGAGCGTATATCACCAATCACCTTCCTCTCCCACTGGCAATCACATAGACTAGTTGCATGGAAAAGAAAATGCTAGAAAAAGTATATATGGTATTTTTAGCTTTTTTTCATGCAATTTAGGGTCTAGAAACAAGAAGGATCCAGAACCAGGTAACTGAACAGCCCTTCGTGAACCACAAATGCTTTCATGGAACATGTGGGACTCTCAGCAATACAGGGGAAAAAATGGTGCAGGTTTTTTGAGTGTCTGATTCAGTAATAAAAAATCTAGCTGTTTCCTTAAACATGCATGTATTTCCTGAACATGGAAGTGAAACATTAGGTGTAGAGGGTGATGTTCAAGGAGATCTCTAGTACAGGGGTTCTTAACCAGTGAGTTGCACCTCCCCATGGGAGGTGTGAAGGGGATACAGGGGAGGTATGAGGTGCCTCCCAGAAAATTTCACAATTGCCTTCTCACTGGATAAAATTCTAAAGTTTAGATTTCTTCATAATTAATATTATGAATTAAAATTATAAAAACATTAATTTCTTAACTTCTAGAGATCAGCACACTACAATAGCAGTGCGAATCAATCAGGCCTATGTGACGACACACTACAATAACAGTACGCGAGCATTGCCGACTTTCATCTTCAAATATTACGTAAATTCGTTAGGAAAAGGTTCAAAGTAAAAAGCTCATATTATTCATTTAGGCATTGTAACGGGGTTCACTCACCCCACAGCGCCACCAGCCGTCGGACTTGGGAATTAGCTCTGACAGCTGCGTCCAGCGTCCAGCTGGTTCGCCAGGTCCCAGGGTTCAGGCAGGCCTCAGGGTTCGAGCCGGGCCTTCAGCTCAGGCCGGTCCTCCGAATCACCAGGCACCAGTAGAGCCTTGGGTTCCTCTAGGTCAGAGGGTAGCCCTGCTGGCCGGCTTAGCCAGGCCTCGGCGGCCCAGGCAGAGAAGCCCGCTGGCCTGAGGGAAGGCGGCTGTGGGAGGCCCGGGCCAGGTCTCAGCCTCGCCAGCCAGGAGCTCTGGGCAGGCCTCTGTCTCCCTCAGAGGCTGGGCCCCGACTGAGCTCCCTGGCAGAGTTTTTATAGTCCTAGCCACACCCCTTAGCTTCTTGTCAGGTGAGGGGGCGGGGCTAGGCTGTGCACAAAATGGCTCCCGGGGTGAACATGAAGTTCACTTTCAGGGGGAAGTGTGAAGGTAAAAAGGTTAAGAACCCCCTGCTCTAGTATATGTTACTTGACAGCTTTGCTAGGTTTTATGAAATAAGAATTTTGAAATGTTTTCGTAAGTCAGGAGGGAGAAATGGGGGTGGGATTTGAAACTCACTTTGGCCATGTTTGTTTTAGTATATTACTTTACCGACATTTTGAATTTCTCGCGGCTCAGCCCACCCTGGATATATTGCTCCAACTCATTCCTTTTGCAAGCTGCATCTTCAGTTGGAAACTATGTGGGAATCGGCCCATTTAGAAAGGGTTCCCTTCATGTCGTTTCAGGGAAGATAGAGAAGATCAGGCCTCCTCCCTCCCCAACCACAGAAAGTCCCCTCTCCCAGTCTGACCTACTGTCTGAGGAGGCTGCAGGATCCCAGAGGCCCAAGAATTTGATGCAGACTCTTATGGAAGATTATGAAACACACAAAACAAAGAGGCGTGAGAAGATGGATGACAGCAGTGTAAGTACATTCTTCCCTTCCACTCTTCTGTGTGTGTTTCGCTACAGGCAGATTGCTGCAGTAAATAGGAGAAAATCTGGCCTCTTAAAGATCACGTGTTCTGTTCAGAATGGCTCACTGAGTGCATTAAAGATATTGAAAGAATTCAAAAACAAAACTCTGCAGTGTCAGGGGGAGCAATCAGTCAATCATAGCGGCAATCCTATGATGAGAAACTGTTCCTAGTTGCCCTGTGTGATCAGAGAATCACATGTGAATTCACTGCTCACCGAAACCCTGCGACGAGCTATGTGACTGCAGTGTGAACCTAATTGCTCATGTCTGTGCACTACAAGTGTTCACCCAGCACTCATTAGTCTCCCCAAGTCCTATCCCAGCATGTTCTGGGTTCACTGTAAGACCTCGGATGGATTACCTGGGAACGCTGTGTTGGGCTGCTCCAAGATGTGGTTAGGAATTTGTGGAATGGGATCCTGGACTTACAATGGACAGAATGCTGTTTCCCATTGAGTCTGTTTTGTTCTTTCCTGCAAGCAGAAAGGGAAATTGACTAAAATTCTGCTCCGAGTTCTTCATATAGGTGCCTGCAGTGCACATTTGTGAACTACTAGCATTAACAATCAGATGTTCCTCGCAGTAAGGGCCTGGGTATGAATTTCACAGATATTGCCAGTCAGACTTCAGATACATATAGTAAGCAAACTGTTCTCTCCTCAATGTACTGAGACTTTAGAGGTACCGCTCCTGGCTGATGCCGTGTGCATGGTATAAACCCTTGTGTGTATACAACTGTTAGTAGTTACTGTTGGCTGTTGTTTGTTTTTATTTGCTCTGTGCCAGACTCTTTCCAAACACTTAAGATAGACCATCCCTGTCCAAAGAGTTCATGATCTACAGAAACCACCTTCTGAGCACTTCCACTAGAAGTTCAGCCCTGCTATGACTATCCTCTTTAAAGTTTACTCTGCAAACAGTAACCCACAGAGTATGCTGCCGTTCAACGTTCTATCCACAGCATATGAGACTTCAGATTAGTAAACAGTGGAATGTAAAAGGCCCTCACTCCATTTGGGGTTCTGAGTTAATGAAAAATAGAAGAGTGGGTCTGAGGTGCAGGCAGATGCATTTCTGGCTAGGGTCTGAGCCTGCCCCAACTGAAAACAATGACAAAACTGCCACTGATTTCAATGGAACAGGATCAAGCTCTTAAGCCGGTTCACCTGCTCACAGGAACTTCATCTGACACAAGAAACCTAACTAACATGGCTTGTTGCCTTCTCCAGTGAGGACACGGTCAAGAATGAGTTACTCTCCAATGTCCTCTGCCTCTTCCAGAAGCAGAGGCTGTCCAGTGTGTGCGAGTGATCGTTTTCACGAGGTGGTGCAATGTGTCCGGATGCCCCTGTGTGCAAGTGATAGTTTTCAAGGAGGTGTTAGGAATTTCTCCTTGTGTATAGTGCCATTCTGATTCTTGTTGGGTGATGCTATGGAACCTTTCACCCAAGAGGTTTGGGATCTCCTTCTTTTACTTCCTGTGGCTATAAACCAGGAATAACGTCGTTTAATTTAGTAAAGCAAAACCAGCAAAAAGGGAGGAATATCAGTCCTTATATGGCCTTTATAAATCAGCCTTCTGGCTTTAGATCTTGATATGGTTCAGAAGTTGCTTTGCTAAGGGATAAAGTCTGATCGCAGTCTCATCACAATCTTCTCCCAGTAGCAGGCAGGTTGACTTACCAGGCTTATGGCTGGAATCCTTTGTTGCAGTCATTCAGTTGTTACTAGCTGTATGTTGTTTATTGTGTGGTATATGTGAATGCCACTGCTTTCATAGGGATGTCTTCATGCTGAGGGCCAGACTCTATTCAGTTACACCAGGGCAATCCCCCCTGTAGTCAGTGGAGTTGCCTAGGTGCCTTTTTGAAAAGAAGTTGGCCAAGATTGTCCATTGGAAAAAATAACCCCAACTATACGTACAGTATGATGGGGGCTAATTTGGCTACGACAAATCAGGAAAGACATCTTGGAGTTGTCGTGGATAGTTCTCTGAAAACTTCCACACGGGGTGCAGCAGTGGTCAAAAAGGCAAATAGGACGTTAGGAATTATTAAGAAAGGGATAGAAAATAAGACACAGAATATCTTACTGCTCCTGTATAAAACTATGGTACGCCCACATCTTGAATACTGTGTACAGATGTGGTCTCCTCGCCTCAAAAAAGATAGTTTGGCCTTAGAAAGGGTTCAGAAAAGGGCAACTAAAATGATTAGAGGTTTGGAATGGGTCCCATATGAAGAGAGGCTAAAGCAACTGGGACTTTTCGTTTTAGAAAAGAGGAGACTGAGCGGGGGATATGATAGAGATATATAAAATCATGAGTGGTGTGGAGAGGGTGAATAAAGAAAAGTTATTTATTAGTTTCTATAATAGAAGAACTAGAGGACACCAAATGAAGTTAATGGGTAGCAGGTTTAAAACTAATAAAAGAAAGTTCTTCACACAGCGTGTAGTCAACCTGTGGAACTCCTTGCCAGAGGAGGCTGTGAAGGCTAGGACTATAACAGAGTTTAAAGTGAAGCTAGATAATTTCATGGAGGTTAGGTCCATAAAAGGCTATTAGCCAGGGGATAGAAATGGTGTCTCTGGCCTCTGTTTGTCAGAGGCTGGAGATGGATGGCACGAGACAAATCACTTGATCATTATCTTCGGTCCACCCCCTCTGGGGCACCTGGCACTGGCCACTGTCGGCAGACAGGCTACTGGGCTAGATGGACCTTTGGTCTGACCCAGTATGGCCATTCTTATGTTCTTATGTCCATTTTTTTAAACGAGATTCTGTGTCTTATCTGAAAACTTTGGTCCAAATGAAGAGCATTGGGGCATAGAAACAGAAATCTGGGTATTCCAGCAGCTCAGTGATGACAAACTTGTTAAAAGCCTCTGTTAATTAGAATTTTTACTGCCATCCAATTAGCATCATTTAACAAATTGTGTACCTGAGCTTCAACTGGGATAAACTGGCAAGCTCCATTGAAGTTAAAGGAGCTACACTGATTGACTCTCACTGAAAGTGTGGCTCAGTTTTATTTTCATTCTCGTGTTCTGGAAGCTCATTTTAGAGCCCAGCTTTTTAAAAAATTTGTTTCCCTTTCTGCTTGTCTAAAATCTTCTCACAGGGCAGTGTTTGAAAGACCAGTGTGAGTCTCTACTAAACAGCTGGAATGTTTTCTTTCTCCTCTCTATTTTCCTTTTCCCTTGTGTAAACTACTCCTGAAGGAGGGACAGGGGTGTGGGCTATGAAATTTCAAGATAAAGATGTAGCTTTGCCAGGCTAAGCCGTAGAGCCAATATTTTATGTGCCATGCTAAGTAATAATTATTTAAACACCCACTAGTTCTGATGTGTCAGCAGATGCCTTTAAAATTGCAGTTTCAGGCAAAAGAGAGTAATCTCAGGATCTAATTATATACAAAAGCAAATCACTGAACCATTTTCAAGTGTCTACAGTATACTGAAAAAAGTGTAATTAACGGGCAAACAGGAAGCTGCCATTTTGAAAATTGAATCGTGCAGAGCAGGTCTCTGGCTCAGCTCACCATTTGAATGCAAGGGAAATAAGAGACTTTCTAAATTGTTGGAAGATCAGTTCTATTAGGTCAAAATCTCCTTTCCGCTGGGTTACACAAAATGAAGCAAAGCTGAATAGAGTCCTACAAACTCTAACATATGTGAATAGCTCCTCCCCCCACCCTCCCGGAGTTAGATGGAACTGTCTGTGTGCTTAAAATTAACCACATGCGTAAGTCCTGCAACACATAATAAATAGCAGCAAAGTCAGTGTGTACAAGATCAGGGCCTCAGATGCTACTTGCTCAAGTGGCACAAGATGGCTCCTTGTGTTGCTCTAATTTCAGCATGCTGTTCTCAACATGGCAGCTCTTGTAAGTGTTGTCAGCTTTGGTCTTTCAGGTCAGAGCAGTCTGCTTTGACAATGGTCAAATCCAGTATATTTGCCATTTGAAAGACTTCACTGCATCGGGAGAGAAAACATTTCTTGCTTTTGCTAGTTGTGTCTTCGGAAGAAGAAGCCACTGGGTAGGAGATGATGGTAAGAAGATGGTTAGCTGCCAGACTGAAATAGTTTGACCAATAAGAGTAAACTTGATGGCAATTGTCTAAGCAACTTCATTTAAAAACAAATCGAAAAACTAACCTTTTAAACAGGTCCAAACAGCTTTAAGTCCTGTTCTCAGGGGGTGGTTTTTTGTTTGTTTTTGATTCCAAATTCAACATGTCTGTACTAATGCTGGTCTTTTCCTTTCCACCAGTACACCTGTAAATTACTGTCTAACAAGGTTACTTCGGAGGTACTTTTCAACTGCTTATCTTTGCTTTCTCTTGCATGGTCATTCCAAATGCATGTGGCTGCAGTTTGCATTTCCATGCTGAGTACAGTAAAACTCCAATAGTCCGGCATCCAATTGTACGGCACTCCTGATAGTCCGGCATCAAAATGGCAAGAGCCTAGTGAGTGAGCTTTGGCAAAAACGAGTCACAACGCAGCAGCAGCTGCTGCTGAACCGAGCAAAAAGGGTAAAAAAGGGTTAAAAAAATAAAACATTACAGTATACTGTATCCAGTATGTACAAGAAAAAGGGTTAAAACACTTTATATATAGTATATACTGGATACAGTGTGTGTGTGTGTGTGTGTGTGTATATATATATATATATATATATATATATAAAACCACCTTATAGTACCTCCTGATAGTCCGGCATATCTGATAATCTGGCACCACCTAGGTCCCAAAGGTTCCGGATTATCGGAAGTCTACTGTATTAATGCTGTTTCACTTCAAAATAGTGGTGAGGTTGTGTATGGGGGATATTCCCTCTTATCCGTTAACACCCCCCAACCCCATATCCTTGGATTCCAGTGACGATTTTTGGAATGGTGAATATTGTGATTAGAGGGAAGGCTCCAAACCAAAACCTAAGATGGGAACTTTCCTCAGCTGTGGGGGAGTTAGCATCCGAATTCAGGTCTGGCCTTCTCAGATGGGCAAACCTAAAACCTCAGACCTTCTATAATGGGCAAACCTAAAACCTCAGAGCCAAATATCCCCAACCTTTGAGGAATTATGGACCCAGATCCAAATGTTGTGAGACTTGCTCATCTCTGGTGATAGTGTCTTCAGTACAGTTTGTACAGAGGATAAGCATGCTGACCTTTCCTCTTTGACAGCATGGCTTCAAATCCCAGTTCCTAGACACACATGAGTTTGGTGGCTTCGGCTGTGGCCCCATCCATGTCCCTCTCTGGGGGAGTTTGTTCCGCATCTCAATATGACCATTACCAGCATGCCAGTTTGCACTACGGAGAATGCAGGGACTCAAAGCTGCAAAAGTAGCAACACTTAAAGTCAAGGTTGATGTGAAGGGGCAGAGCATTTCAGGGGATGCTTGCAAAGCTGGGTTCTGACAGGGCTGGTTTACGCTGCAAGCCATTGGCATAACTACATTTATCACAGATGGGAACATTCCACGCCCCCAAGAGACATAACTATGCCTATCTAACCAGTGGGTAGATGACACAGAGGACTCCCTGCCCATACTCTCTCATCTCCTCCTTTTGGGTGTTATTTATGAATGGCCAAGGTAATGTCAATGTATACGATGCCTGTCAGAGGTGGTAGATTTTAGATTCCTCATTTGTTGGGTTCAGGTGGAGATGTCTCTGCCTCCCAGGTGGAATGGGTAGTGTTCTGATAACGGGTGAGGGTATAAGTGGGAAAGCTGTAAGAGTTGAAAATTGTTATAGACTAAGGTGAAAATCTGCCACTGCAATCCCTGTCATTAAATCTCAGTCTTATGTAGTAGCTTTCAATGCTGGCATTTTTTTAATGGATTCTCACCTTGATTTGGGAGTCCCTGACAACACAACTGTGATCAGCATTCATTTTGGAGTCCTGTAACATTACTGAGCTGTGAATATTCCCCAGAGTCTACTGTGGTTTACCTCCTTCAGAATCCTGGATTGTCCATTAAAAGCACAGCTTTTTGGTGTTCCACTTTTTAAAAGGACGGCCAATAACTGCATGTTTGCACACACATGTGCATGCACACATTCACAGTATGGTTATCCTGAAAGCTTCCAATTTGTCTTGGATGACTAACATAACATCATTGGCTATGATTCTTAGTGTTCCTTCTACCTAGTTATACCATAAGGAATACTCTGGCCATGTTTACTTAGAGGCAACGGAAAAGTTTATGAAGGTGACCACTGTAAACTTACCAAACACAAAATAGAAAGACAGATTAGTTTTGATTGCTGTTGACACTGACCACATTCCAGCACGCTGCACAGCACCAGTAACACATTCTTCTGTTAGGGTTTCCAGATGTAAGTGCAGCTCCCATTGAGCCCTGTGGAAGCCCAGCATGTGCATGTACTCTAAAAGCAGGATTTAGCACTTACTAAATTATCTTCGTACTGCGGGAAAAGAGAGTTGTCTTTGTTGGTGCTGCTAGTTGTGTGCCAGCCGATACGCAAGTATTTGCTTTTCTGTCATTGGACAGCCATGCTCAGTTTCTTAAGAGTAGCCAGCTTGCATTTGCTAGCAGTTTTGTGTGCACAGTTCATATATGCAAAGGTTTTTTGTGCATTATCTCTTGTACACACAGCTTATACACTTAGAACTCTATTGGAACTTAGTTGTGTCTGGTAAATCATATCGTAGGATGGGAAGGGACCTGGAGAGGTCATCTAGTCTAGTCCCACGCACTCATGCCAGAGCTAAGTGTTGTTTACACAATGGATGATGAGCACAAATACCACTTTTTCAAGCATTTTCACGGAAAGAGTTGCACATGCACAAACAAAGGTCATGGTTTGAGAATTTAGCTCAAAGTATCCTCGATATTTATCAGCAATAAGTCTTCAAACAAATGGAGGCCAACTGTTAGCTTTTCACATCACTTACCCTATAAAGCTTAAAGAATTTCCAAAGAACACTGCAAGTTCTAACCACTGTACCATGGTGAGGAAATAAGCTTTAACTTTGTTTTGTAGTTTACAAACACTTTATGCTTATGGAATTGCTCTTGTTTGTAAAAGCATTCTTGAATTCACTTGCACAAATATTGGAGGCTGGATTACAGCTAAGAGTCCCAGTCAATTGCAAGTCAACTTAGACAACATGTATGAAATTCTGTCCTCATATTAGTCTCTGGCTGCTTCATGACAATATGACTGCCACAGTACTGAGTAACAACGAATCCCAAAGAGACCCCTTTGAGGTCAAAACAGGAGTCAAACAAGGCTGCGCCATTGCCCCAGCGCTGTTCTGCATCTTCATTGTCATGACCCTCCATCTCATTGACAGCAAGCTTCCAGATGGCGTGAAGATCATCTACAGAACCAGTGGGAAGCTTTTCAACCTCAGGAGACTGAAGGCCAAAAGCAAGACCTCCATGACTTTGATCATGGAGCTCCAGTACGCGGATGACAATATGGTCACTGCTCTTTTCCCCCATAGCTCTTCAGACCATCTTAAGCGCCTTCGCTGAAAGATATGAGGAATCTCGGCCTCACACTGAACATCAAAAAGACCAAGGTGCTCCATCAGTCCTCGCCGATGGGACAATCTCATGTACAATTTATTAACGTTAATGGAGATCTTCTGGAAAACGTGGAGCATTTCCCATACCTTGTAAGTCATCTCTACGCCAAAGTCGACATTGACGCAGAAATCCAGCATCACCTGAGCTGCGCAAGCTCTGCTTTTGCCCACCTGGGACAAAGGGTCTTTGAGAACTCGGACATCAGTGCCAAGACAAAGCTCCTTGTGTTCTGCACAGTGGTTGTTCCAACACTGCTGTATGCATGTGAAACCTGGACAACATATAAGTGTCACCTGAAGGCATTTGAACAATATCATCAATGCTTCCTCAGGAGAACCCTAAATATCCCTTGGGAGGACAGGCGCACAAACACTAGCGTCCTGGAAGAGTCGAACATGACCAGCATTGAAGCTATCACCATCATCATCTACCAACAATTTCACTGGACTGGTCACATGGTCTGGTTGCCTGATCAGCGCCTCCCAAAACAGACTCTGTTTTCCAAGCTCAAGGAAGGACGGAGGAGCGTTGGGGGCCAGAGGAAGTGATTTAAGGACATGTTGAAGACAAAAATGAAAGTGTGCGGCATCGGTATCGACACTTGGGAGAACCTTGCCTAGGACCGTTCCCAGTGGAGAGCGGTAATCCGTGAGGGGGTGGCACAATTTGGGAGGTCCCACGCAGTGCAGACGAGGAGAGGCAGAGAAGGAAAAAAGAGCAGCAAAAACTGCCCTGCATCCCTCCAGTAGCCACCAGCACCTGTCCCCTCTGTGATAAGACCTGTAGCTCCAGAACTGGGCTGTTCAGCCATCTACAGATCCACAAATAGGAGGGTGACAGGAAGACGTCCTGCTCGTTATCGAGTGACCACTGAGTGAGAGAGAGAGAGAGATTAGTCTCTGGGAATTCTGCCATTACCTTCAGGAAAGCCAGGATTCCAGTTTCACTGCTTGCATGTCATCTTTGAAATCTTTTTAATTTTTTTAATTCTGTCAGGCTTAGGTCAGCAGCATTAAAGAGAGATTAAGCTTCCCATCAATATTAACTCAGTTTCGTTTAGTAACAGGTTCTAGAGTGAGGTGCGCTGGTAGTGAACTGTGTGCCTGCTGGCCTCCTTTATCTTCTGGCAATGAAGATACTGAGCACCCATTGAAGATGGGGGGAATGGGATAATTCACCAATAGATTTGTTTTTCTCTGTCCTCCACTGGGAGTAGGTGGCTAAAACTTGCAGCTGGCTGTAGGGATGGCTTCTGCCAATTTTTTTTTATCCTGTTAACTGTACACTTTAAAATAAACTTTGCTACTAAAATAATGTAACTCTTAACAAGATCTCAGCACTGGAACCCTAACATACATCTAGTAAGAGAGGTGAAGAGCAATTTTCACAGTTCTAAATCATTCCAGATAGTTACGTATATTTATCCTTTCAACATTTCAGTGATCTGAAATCTCTTGTTTAATGTCAAATTCGTTTTTTTCCAAAGAGAGCATATTTTTTTATATCTCTTGGCTGTTTTCATTGGCACTCTTTCCATGACGAGGTAGCCTTGTCAATTATTCAGTCGAAGCCTGAGAGAACCAACTAGCCTATTTCACGGTATTAACTTTGTGGAGCCTATGTGCCAATTTTCAACCCAATGCTACACAAGTGACAAAAGTCCAAAGAGCAGTAGCAGCAAAAGAGATGGCTATTCCCAGTTCTGTTTTTCTACATGGTGCATTTTACAGCAGGTCAGGGGAGGCTATGCCACCCCTAAACCAAGCCCTGGCCCTGCCCATACTCTTCCCTGTCCCCCAAGTCAGCATCCAAGCTGGCAGGAAGGGGAGCTCAGCTCTGCTGGCAGCCAGCGAACTGAGGCAAGTGGTGGCCGAGCACTAGCGCAGTTTGTGCCTATGGTGGGGCGGGGGGAGCAACTCAGGGGTCCAGCAGAAGGGGCAGGAGTTAGGCATCTAACTTCTGTAGGGATAATTCTGCTGTCAGCTCCACTCATACAGCACCGTGCCTTCAAAGGACTTGTAGGGGCGTAGCTGAGAACAGGAGGCAAAATTCCAATGCCTTGATTAGCACCTTACTCCATGAATAGCCCTGTTGACTTCAGTCCACTTGCTGGACACTTCAGCATAGCAGGGTTGCCACCCAAAGCCACATAAATGCAGCACAAGGCACACAGCTCCTGACTGTCCGCTCCAAATTAGAGGCTTTGACTAGCTGTGCTAAATGAGAATCTCTGTGGTCTATCGGGAGGACCCAGGCCTGTGTTTAGAGCTCTGACCAGATTCCAATGGCTCTTCAATAGTAAGTAGCCTATTTACTTCCCTGCACTGCTGGATGCTTATCCAGACAGCAGAAGTTGCCGGGGGAATTATATAGCTACTCAGTTGAAATAGGTGGTTTGGACTGTGGCCCAGAATGAGGTGCATTATGAGCAATCCAAAAAAAAAAAAAAAAAAGACCTGGTTCAGCCTCTTGAGCGGATTCCCTGGATATTGGACACAGGACTAGTCTGGAGTCCATTTTGCTGTCCCTGGCACATAGAGCATGCT
The DNA here is from genome assembly GCA_019425775.1 of Rafetus swinhoei. Lineage (NCBI taxonomy): Eukaryota > Metazoa > Chordata > Testudines > Trionychidae > Rafetus > Rafetus swinhoei. The sequence continues at coordinate 122,382,311 of CM033427.1, read as the reverse complement.
GAATGGAGGATCTGATGGCGTATGTATGAGATTTCCTCTTATTCCCCAAGTGGGAGGTTCAGCCATGTGCTGGTGGCCAAGATCAGGCCTGTGAATCGCATCAGTCCCTCTTCAGGCATGTGGTGTGTGATTTTTTTTTTTTTTTTTTTTTTTTTAAACCCAGTGGACTCTATGTTCTTCCGTGCATGCATTCCATTGATTGTTGCTTCAAGCCAAACACCACAGCAAGCGTGAAGGATTATGGTCTCTACAGGTAGTGACTTAGAACTGAAATAGTACAGCTTTGACCTTACAGACGATGTGGCGTAACCCTTGCTCACACGTAATGACATAGGTAGCCGCAGTTATGCGGCTCGTGTGAGGACTGCACCGCTTAGTGCTATGTGTGCAAGTAATTGTGACCGAGAAAAAAGGGGCAATAGAGAGGAATGGAAGACAGCAAGCAAATTACGTGATTTTTTTCCTTTTTCTTTTCCAGGTCCTTGAGGCTACCAGGGTGAACCGCAGGAAGAGTGCCCTGGCGCTGCGCTGGGAAGCTGGAATTTATGCCAACCGAGAAGAGAGTGAATAATTCCCTTGCAATAAAACGGGTGTTTTGGGACCGAGAAACCAAAAATTAAATAAAGCAGCATCATTTAATCCGATATTTATTAAAGATACAACAAACTCTCAGATTCACAGAGACAGGATTGCTTCATCTCCAGGCACCATTAGGGAAAGAGAAAAACCCACACACACACTCCAAAAAAAGACTGAGAAGGACGGTCAAGGAAACGTGTCATCGCCATTGGCAGAAGCAGGCCTATTGCAGCAGGTCAGCATGGGAGGCTGAAGGAGTGGGCAAAAACTTAAGACAGGGCAAATGTACGTGCTTCCTCCTCACTGAACTTCAGCCTTGCTTCATATCAGTGAGAGTTCAGCCCAGAGTAGCCTGGTTTGTCGCCTGGCTTCCTTTAGACTTGCCTGCTGCTTCTCCATCATCCATCCTGCTGCATTAAGAGCATTGATGTTACTTTGGTTTACTCTAGATAGCCATAAAATGCGATGATTTTATTTTTTGCTGTTGGGGGTGTGGTTTGGAGAGTATTTCCCCCCTTTCTCTTAATTTACCATTTAAAAATTGGAGGCAGTTATTGCAAATGTACAATCTGTGTTTTGCAATCAGAATACTTAACAAAGTATCCCATTCTGTAACACAATCTGTCAGCCTAGGAGAGTGCTGGATGGATGGGAATGCCAAGCCAAACAGATAACCTTAGCTTTAGGGTCCTGTATACTTGCAATACGAACTGGTCTCCAGTTTCTCAGTGCATATTTACATAACTGTGTTTCTAAATATACAATCTGTATTTAGCGGGTAATGACTATTTTTATGATGGGTGTGGGCAGAGGCGTATGTGCAAAATGAATAAAGATTGAACAATCAGAGTCAGAAAGGAAAGGGGGAACACACACACATAAATGTCATTTAATTTTTACTGAGGCAATAATTGAATCAAGCCAGACACTGGCACAAACAGAGGTATGAAACAAAGGAAAAAAGTTATGTCTTGAACTATATTTATACAGTATAAAAGGCCTTGGAGTTAATATAGAGTGTGCAGGTTTCCAGAAAATAAAGTTAAAGAAGGTGTGAGAGAGAGAGAGAGAGGAAAAAGGATTATTTTTGCTGTTCAACCAGTGTTTTCAGAGCTAAACGCAAAAGAAAACCTTTAGTTCATGCGTAGGCTTGGAATCTGTGACAAAGGGTGGTGTGTGTCTGGGCGCATGCGTGTGTGTGAGGGTTGAATACTAGAATGAACAAGAGCTATGGGTGTACAGATTTATTTTCTCCAAAGCTGTTTGCCAGCTATAGGGGTGAGTGAGAATTTCTTTTTTATGAAAAGGGATATAAAAAAAGGCACTGAGCTGATGCAGTATTTGTAATATTAAAATTTGACCCGACATGGTATTTGCATGAATCACAATTGCTAAGTATTGAGCATTTTTGTAATCTGACATTTAGAAAAGAAACGTGGTATTTATTCTTGTGCTTTGTATTCATATATAGTATAGAGGCTGACAGATTTACTCTTTCTTTTCATGCAAAGCAATACAATATGAATTTTACAACTAGGAACCATAATTTCTGGACTAGAAATTATCATGTTTAGGAGACATATACATGTATGTATTGTTTTTATAAACCTCAAATTATTGTAACTTTTTAAAATCAGCCAAGAGACTGATTCTCCCCTGTATCCTCTTCCGTTTTCATACTGCTCTGTGACCTGACATAGGTACGTCTACACTGCACACTTATTTTGAAATAAGCTATTCCAGAACAGTTATTTCAAAATAGCACATCTACACTGTAGGGAAGCCTCAAAATTAGTCCGAGGCAGGCTTCCCTAATGTAGACATGCTATCTCAATTTAGAGCCCCAGGAGGCACTGGGGAAGAACAACTTAGAATGGCCCTGGTGAGGGGCTATTTCAAAATAGCAGCAGTGGAGCATCTACACACACCTTATTTCGAAATAGCTATTTCGGAATAGGTGTTATTCCTCGTAGAATGAGGTTTACAGATTTCAGAATCAGCCGTCCGTTATTTCGAAATTATTTCAAAATAAGGTAATGACTGTGTAGACGCTCGCATTATTTCGAAATAATGCTAGTTATCTCGAAATAATGGTGCAGTGTAGATGCGCCCATAGTGTTTTATTCTGAGGCTCACCTAAAATGGCTTTAGATACTGTGAACATTACTCTGGTTCTTTTATTAGGCAAACACAGAGCTTTCAACCAAAAGATTTTGTTTCCTTCCAGCCTGTGGTTTGACACATACAAAATATGTCTCATGTTAATTTACACTGTCAAATATTTTGTAACCTGTGTTGAGGGATTGTAGCACAAGTTGGCAATAAGCATTAATTAAACTTGTTCTATGAATTGCCTCTAAACAGAAGAAAGTCCTTTTGAACTGGGCAGTTGTGTTGTACTGATGTCTTCAAAGTGAGTCTCATGCATTCGTATCGGAGTCTACAGATATACAAATAGACTAGCAGTTTGGAAGTGCAAATATATTCAGTTCTGACCCGGTTCCATAAAGACCCATTAATGTTGCCAGTAGACTATAAGAAGTATAATTCCACAGGCTCAGTAGTCTGTTGTCCAGCTGATGGGCAGTATCCCATGTAGTAACACTTACAGGAGTTGCATCCCTGTACTGAGAAGGGGTTTGGCTCCTCCTTGGTTTGAGAAGAGCCTAGATGAGCCTCGGAAAGGGTTTCTCTTAGCAATATTAGGTGGTATCAAGCTGTATGTCATAAGTGGCTCATTACTGCAAAATGGTCTTACATCAGGCATGTACATTTCAACTTCTTGCCGCAGTGGTTGAATTCTTACAGCTTTTGCTCCCTTTGAATTGAGTGTGCTTGTCCCATTGCATGGTTGCAGTTACCTAGGACTGAGGGCGTTGTCAGGAGTTCCTGGCTCTTTCACCTTTGAAGAAATACGCATCTTTTTTCCCTTGAGGGGTTTTTTTTGTAAGTAAAAATTAAAAAAAATAATAAAACATTGGATGTCACTTCTTCAGCATTATATTGCTTGTCACGGGGCATCTTCTGCTTTGCGTGCTCCTTCCCTCCAACTCCTGCTGTGAAAATAAAGTCTCCTATAAAGAAAACCTGATTTTGCCATCTTGGAATCAATCCTTTATGCTGGAATGGGATCTAAGCAGCATTTTCAAACACCCTGCAATTAAACAATGTTTGCATGCCCCAGGCCAGTAGAGCTAACCCATCTCCCACCCAAACAGTTTCTCTTCCAGAAATTATGGAAGCAAATAACATTGTTATCAGCAGCACATGGCTCAGTGCTATGATAACTTAAATGCTGTGCATTTTACTTGCCTCTTCTTTATTTCAGTTGCATGCTACCAAGAGCAGATGTCTATAAATACAGGCAGGCATACATTATAAACAATAAATCAAATGCAGCAAAGAAACACTAGTGCCGAATTGACTTGGTCAATAAACCTTTCTGTGATAAAGGCTGGTTTTAGTGGAAGTATGTAATGAAAAAGCATTAATCCCTAGAATTGTAAGTCTCTAGTTTTTTGGTTACAAATGCAGGTTTCCTAAATTATTATTGTTTCAAAAAGCTGCTAGTTTTGGTTTCATCTTCCTCTTGATCCAGATGATGTGAAGGTAAAAACAATAACAGTGATTTGTTTCACAACCAAAAGGTGGCGCCGTTGTCATGTTTTATCAAACCAGTGAGACCATCCCTGGTTTTCTGTACATATTAACCACTTAGATGTTGTTATCCTACTTCTGTGACTGAGGCATACAATGCAAGTATATTATTTTCTCATTAAAACAGAAACCTGTGTTAAGTTTCCATAGCCATGGCTGTTCCTTGAAAATGTTTGCAGTGCCCCGAAACAGGGTTGGCTGCTGCTAATCCCAAACGGGATTGGCTGGTAAAAGTGGAAGCAGGTACCATCGGGAGGAGAAATATGCTCTCACCCATCCGTGCAAACAGCTGCTAAAAGATGTGCTGCATCAGTGCCTAAATATTGTACCTGCTGTTCTTTTCATTTTCAGCCTCAGTCTGTTGCTATTTTTTTTTCATCTGAGAGGAAAGTCTTATCTCTGGAGGGAGGGCTAGTACCATATGACTGGAGAATAACTAATGTCATACCTGTATTTAAGAAAGGGGGAAGAGGAGAAGTGATTCCATCAATGATTCAGTTGAGGAAAGAATAATTAAATTCATAGGGGTAAATAGTAAGGGAAATGTAATTGAATATGGATTTACCAAAGGTAGATCATGTCAAACTCATCTGATTTTTTTTTTTTTTTAAGCTGAGGGAAGTGCAGGAGATCTCAGTATAGCAAGTGACACAGAATCACATGAGAAATTATTAGTTACGTTAGGGCAGATGAGGATACGTAGCATTGTTATGGGATAAGAAATTGACTATAGGGGAAAAGGCAGTAGGTTGTGCTGAAAGGTGAATTATTGGATTGGAGTGAGGTTACTAGTGGCTCCTCAAGGATTGATCTTCAGATCCATTTTACTGAATATGTTTATTAATGATCTTCCCACAAAAAGTAGGAGCATGCTAATGAAATTGACTGATGATACCAAGTCGGGAGGCATCGTCAATACAGAGGAAGATTGGAATATTATACATGAAGATCTGGATGACCTTGAAGACTGGAGTGACAGAAATGGGATGATTTGATAGTACAAAGTTCAAGGTCATGCCTTCTGAGCCTGAGCCAGCAATTGATACACCCGTGAAAAAGGCAAGTGCAATCCTAGGATGTATCATTTCCACCAGAGATACTGGAGAATTAATGCCATTGTATAAGGCATTGGTAAGATCCCATCTGGTATATTGGGTACAGTTCTGGTCATTTATATTCAAGAAATCAAGAAAGATGAATTTAAGCTGGAACAGGTGCAGGGAAGAGCTAATAGAATGATCAGGGGACTGGAGGATCTGTTTTAGGAGAGGGGACTGGAAAGGTCTGGCTTGTTTAGCATATCAAAAATAAGGCTGAGGGGGGATATGATTGCTTTCTATAAAATGCAGCCAGTGACTAAATACTGGGAGGGTGAGCAGCTATTTAAGCTACAAGACAATGTTGGCATAAGAATAAATGGATATAAACTGGCCATGAACAAATTCAGTTCATTCTGGCTAAAATATCAATGGCTGAGCTTTTCCCTTAGAGCCTGACTATATCAACAGACACCAGGCCACTTAATTATTCTCTTCTCGAGGTAAACGCCCAATACAGGACAGTAGAACCCTTGGGAATGGACTCTAAAATGTCTGGACACCGATCAAAACATTATGGTGGTTCTTTCTAAAGTTTACAACTGAACATTGACTTAATGCAGCGTTGCAACTTTACCCCGCAGGAGAAAAATGCTGTTTTCTCTTTTTTTTGGTTACGTTTAACACTGGGGGTGGGGTTACTGTTGTGTTTTGGGAGGCTGGAAGTTTGGTCTCTGTTGCTGCCTGATTGTGGGCTTCCAGCTCAAAACAAAGGTGCATGGTTAGCAATGTTGGTGTTCATAACAGTGAGGCTCTACTGTACTGTGAACCAGAGTCTCAGGCTAGGTCTACACTAGAGCCGGGTTAAGCTATGCAACTCCAGCAATGTAAACTTAAGCCGAGGTTGGTGCCGTCTTCACAGAGGAGGGCAGACAGGAGCAAACACTCCCATTAGCTTCCCTTACTCCTCTCAGGAGGAGGAGTGCCCCATGCCAGCAAGGGCTGCCCTCAGCATTCGATTTAGCAGGTCTTAACTAGACCTGTTAAATCGAACACCAGAAGATGGATCTCCGGCACTGCAAGTTCCTCAGCTGAGGAGAGGTCCATATCGAGCATGGATTTCCTGTCACATATTAATCAAGTAACAGGATATTAAAAGGCACTGGGTCATTTTACGCTCTGTGCCAATAGGTGTAGTTACTCAGGCTAAAACAGGACAATGCTGTCACCTTGTAACTACATAAGAAACACTTCCCTACCCTTCCTCTTCCCCTCATTGCACCACACTGAAGGAGACCAGATCCTGGATGGCAAATACGCTGTTCATAACCCACAGCATCTTTGAATTTTAGGACATTTAAAAATGGGAAATGGCCTGTTTGAAGGCTGCAAGGGGGACAGGGTTCAGTACTAGTTAAAATAACATCACAGCACCATGTCTCAGAGGGGTAGCTGGGTTAGTCTGTATCTGCAAAAACTGCGAGGAGTCCTATGGCACTTTAAAGACTAACATTGATTTGGGCACAAGGTTTACCCCATGAAAGCTTATGCCCTAATAAATCTGTCAGTTTTTAATGCCACGGGACTTCTTGTTATTACAGGATCGTTGGGTCTACTGGTTCAGGGTGTTGTGCAACAAAATTGGTTGTTACCAGCTGCTCATGTGTAGGCTAGCACTGCTAAAATCACTGTTGTCCAAAGCTGCCAAAACACCAGTCCAATTTAAATTCACTCGGCCTTAGAGCACCCTGACAAGTAGCAAGGGAATATAAAGGGTTCTCTGATACACCAGGGTAGAATCCACACCAAGGGCCTGTATCCGGTGGGAGGGTAAGCTATCCTGTTGCTCACAAGATCCAGCATTGAGTCACTCCCACTAAACCCGTGTGTGCTGCAGCCAGCCTGCCGCAACTTGACTCTTTACTAGTCTTAAAAATCACCACAGGGTGAGCCCCAAACACATGCCCACTCCCAGATTTCCCCCCAGAAATGCACCACTCAAATGCAGCCATGTCTGGGGTGGGACAGCTACACTATAGCAATTAACTCCACATTAACAGAATGATCGGGGGGCTTTAAGCTGTCAAAAATGCAATCGCTATGCAGACCAGAGCACTAACATTACCCTTATTGGCACTGAAAGTGTCTGGGACCGTCAATGACCACAGTAGACCTTAATCACATAGATGGCATTTGCTCCTGGCATCTTTTGAAGGGTGAGCAGTGCCTATCAAATCACTGACAGCACTTCCTTGCAGCACCTCTAGCAGTGGGTGGAAGATCTCTTTCCTGCACGAAAGCCCATTGAAATCCGTTGCAGGACTTTCATTGACTTCAATGGGCTTTTGCATCAGGCCCTAACCTCTGATATGGCCTACCCGACCTTATTTTCTGACATCAGCCAGGAACACATCCAAAAGGTGTATAGTCTGCAGGTCCAGTCATGGTGCAACACAGCACAGATGAAGGTCAGCAAATTCTATTGGCCACACAGCAAGTTTGGTTAAGTAGTGTTTTCTGATATTTGAATGTTTTCCTACAAAAACTACCAATCAGGACTTGCCAACTTGCCCTCAAAGTAGCTGGGCATCTCAGCATGTATTTTTTTCACAATGATTTTTTTTTTTTTTTTTTCAGTTCTCTCTAGCAAAGGGTTTGCTTGGGCTTCTTGGGCCAGCAAAAACCAGAGAAAAGGGCCGGGCTCCTGGTCTTGTTTAAATTGCGTCATTCAACAGATGTCCCCATCCCAGGAAACCTGTCAGAGAGGTTCTGTGCCTGACGTTAGAATGCCTCCCTGTCGAATATTGAGCATTCTATCCAGAGGGGCTGGGCTAGCGATATTCAAAGGCTGATCTAACTTCAACAGAGACTAAGCCCACAGCTGAGACTACAACACGTTCACACATTTTAGACAATTGTTAAAGGAGTTTCCAGTTCATCAATCCTACCAAATGGCTACTCTGAAATAAAGAGGTGAGTCTAAGGACCCAGATCTGTACCTTTCGCCACAATACACTCGTTCAGAGCCCTTTCAAGTCCGCACCAGTGGCTCAATGTTGATGTCATGTCATCGCTTGGATGTAGCATTTGGGAAAGCACATGGCTAGGCCAAGAAGCTGCCTGTGAAATCAGTTCGCTGCCCCTATCGCTTTTCTTCCTGTGGCTGGGTATAGATCGATTACCACACTGGAACTTTGTGCCTCTTTAGAACTGCCCATGTCAGTCGTTAACAGTGTATGAATAACGTTAGTGGCCAAGCAGATTCTCAAGATGCGCAAGATGTTCTCGCTTTGCAGTCCCCAGAGAATGTTCCTGATTGTTTGGGGGCTCGGCAGAGGTAGGTGCAGAATATCTTGAGGGTAGCGGTGTTGTCTTGAGGGTGGCGGCTTTGTCTTGGGTCTGCTCTGGACCTCGGCCCACATAGCCAACAGTGACCATGACCCTGATTTGGTCCCTTTCATCCTGTAGTTACTTTGTTAGCTGAATGAGACCTGAGCGAGTCCAGCACAAGCTCAGTTCTATTGGAGATGACATTTTTCTGTTTCCTCCACTATTTGCAGCCACCAGCTTCCTATTTAGCTAGGACTTGACAGCCCCTCTGTGATTTTGCAGTAGCCACCTCCTTGCCTCATCCTGGACCACAGGTAGCAGAATCTCTTTGCAGAAGGGCCTAATAGATGCGCTAACGGTGGAGGAACCAACACTCACGTTAATGGAAGGTGTAGGCCTTAAGCCACAAATTTGTGGAGTCGAACTGCAGCAAAAATTCAAGTGTGTTCAGCCCAGCTCCGATTTGCGCTGAGTTTGGAACCCATGGCTCAGTGGGATTTCTCAAGGTACCAATTAATTTTTTCGTGTACATATAGAGCTCACGAAAGAGGCGTGATTGTCAGCCCTGGAGGCTGAAGGTTCAAGACTGTTGCCAGCCCCAACGTCTGAATATCAATTGGAAAAATCGTGAGCTGTTTTAAAAAATTCGATTGTCTTCGTTTGTCTTTTGAACGACAAACGTTTGTCCCCTAGTTGCCCCCAGTCAGCTTGTGGGATATTGCCCACTGTCTCAGATGTATAGTGAGTGAGCATGCTGGTTTTGGCCCCAGCTGCACAAGAACTTTCTAGAAAACCTTAATGAGCCCTAATTACATAAATCTATATAAACTTTGCTTGAACCATCAGCAGGGCTCCTACCTTCCCAGAGCCCCAAATCCCAGTTAATTAATTCTATGCCTGCCCCCAGTCCTTCAGGTAATTATGGGCTCCCAGCCCCGCCTCATTTCCACTGAGTCCTCACAGCGGCCAGCTCCACAACTTCTTCCCTCCCTCCTGCACCGCCTGGCGCAACGCTGCTCTTCGTCCAGCGGTGTGAGTAACTCACCCCCGTGGGCCCAGGCACTGTGGAGTGGGGGTGAGGGTGGTGGCTCTACTGGGAGGGGCGTGGACAACACCAGGCTACAGTGGTGTGGGTGGAGTACACACCTATGGGCAGGGGCTGGGGCTGGATTAGGCACACCCAGCACCTGCCACATGAGAACTTCCATCCTGCCAGGGTATGAGCTAGCAGTGAAATGGTCTGTCCCCCATTTCTAAATGGCCCCTCCCCCGGCCTTTCAAAGCACCCACTCTGACAGGCTCCTTTTGAAGGCCAAACGCTGGCCAGCTGGCTCCATTACCCTTCTGGCCCCGGGGGCTGCTTGCTCTCCCTGCGAGCAGCCAGAGCACAGATGGCAGCTGCCTGCGGGAAAGGGGGTGGGGGGAAAGGTGGGAATGTCTCCTATCCCTTCCTGGGCCCTCGACTCAGGCTGGATGCCGCAATAAGGGAGAGAAAGTGGGGGGCGGGTGCAGATAACAAAGCCCCCCCCCATTTGAGAAGTGTGAGGGGGGACATGAGAACACAATCCAGGCGGATGTTGCGCGATTAGGGGAAGGGGGAAGGTTGGGATTCAGATGGAGAGGGAGCCAGAGAGAGAGGGGTGAGAACCAGAGATAGAGAAAAGCCCCCCAGCCACCCTCCTGCCAAAGAGAGGGAGCCCTTGGCCCACACTCTCTAACCACAGGCTTTTCTCCTGCATCTCCGTCTCCTGGGGGAACGGCCCAGGGCCTCTCACCTGCCTCAAAACCCCCCGCAGTCAGTGACACCACAGTTTGAGGTGCCGCAGAGTCCTGGGACACGGGGCTCACAGCTGGGAGCGTTCCCAAACCCCGGCGGGACAGGCAGCAGAGTTACCGCCAGAGCGGCCCGACCATGAGCACCCTCCAGCCGGAGTTCTGGTAAGGGGGTGCTTCTTGTGGGCTGGGAGCTTGGAGGGGTACAGAGGCCTGTGGCTCCCCTTGTGGGGGAAAGGGGACTGTCTGACTCAGACCCCTTTCCACACGGTGCTATTTAAACTAGTCCTGTGAAAATTAACCTCAAAGTCACCAGGAGCCCTGCAGACTCTCTGCCACCAGAGGCCTCATGCCACCGTTTTCTGCAAATTGCCCACACACAAGGACTGCAATGGCCGGCAATCTCCAAACGGGCGCTCTCAGCCAGTTGGTAAGCAAGAAGCACGTCTACCTGGAAGCTGGGAGGCAAAGGGAGGCTGAGACTCCAGCCGCTGCTAAAAGCCTCAGGCTTTTCCGTCCCTCCATTAGAGATGGAGCCGGTTCCTCTCAGCCAGACAGGCCCTAGGCGAAGGGTACTATGTTAGGCAGCCATGTTGGCAGTAGGTAGAATTAGCATGTGGTTAGCAATGCATGTGAGCCGGGCCAGTAGCACAGATGTGTGTGCCTTACCACAGTGATGAGAGAGCTCCAGAGGACACGACAAGGGAAGGACGGGGGCTGGACTCGTGTTGGGAGGTGGGGCAGTGGACAAAGACAGGAACTGAGACTGGACCCAGATCACCGACAATATTGAGGTGTTTGATTTCACTGGGCGTTTGCCACCTAAGAATCTTTAAGGCGCTGGGCCTTGGTTCCTATCACTTCAGAAATCAATCGAGTGAGTTTATCCTGACAGTTCGTATTAGAGATGGGACTGAGGCACAAAGTTGGAATGCAGAGCTGAATTTCCCCAAACGTAGGGGGCATTCAGAGCCAGAGTTCTGGTTCATGCCCACATACTGCTCACTATCCCAGAGTCAGCGACAAAAACCAAAGGGCGTCTGAAGGAGAAGCAGCCGAAGTGGGCCCAATGGGGAGCTCAGAATTTGGCACTAGCTATAATTTAGCTCAGAGCTAGTAGTAATGTAAAAAGTGAGTTTAAAACATCTTAGCAAATGCAAATGAGGCCTGATAAAATCATGAAATGCCTTACTGACCTTGGTCCCTGAGCAGTGTTCCTGTAAACTGTCCACTTGTGTAGCCACTCAGGAGAGATTCAAATGCCACCCAGCTGATTAGCAGAGTGCCCACAGCTAGGTTTTGTTTTCACTGGTGGTGCACATTCCTTGGTGCACATGAAAAAAATTATTCTGCATGCAGATGGAAAAGATTAGAGGGAACATTGTCCATGAGATAAGGGCTTCTGCTGCTGTATGTAGATACTAGTCATGCTGTATCATGTGATTGTTCAGTTGGGGGGGTAGCCGGAAACACCAAGGGTACGTCTAGACTACAGGCTTTTGTTGACAGAGGCTTTGTCGACAGATATCATCGACAAAGCTTCTGTCGACAAAGAGTGTCTAGACTACATCCAGTTCTGTCGACAAAGCAAGCCGCTTTGTCGACATGACAGTGTAGACACAAAGGACAGTGTAGATGCAATAATGCCTTCTGTCGACAGAACTCTGTCGACAAAAGGCGTTATTCCTCGTAGAATGAGGTTTACCGCTGTCGACAAAACTGCCGAGTTCTGTCGACGTTATGTCGACAGAACTCGGCGGTAGTGTAGATGCAGGTATAGTTTTGTCGACAAAAGTCCACTTTTGTCGACAAAACCCTGTAGTCTAGATACACCCTAAGGTGTGGGAACATGCCATGCCTCTAGTCATATACTGCTACACCTGCCCCCTTCTCGTTGCCAGAGCCATAGCAGAGTGACAGGGCAGAAAAATCAATGAGAGAAAAATGGAGCTGCCCAAAAGCTGCTTTATCAAAGTCCCTTACCCCTCCCTTGCTGCCAGATGCACAAAACGGACTGGCTCATGTGGATCTGTGTGCAGTGACAGTGACATCTAGTGTGCAAACCAGGATGTACAGAAGTAGGTGCTTTATTTCCCAAGGACAGACCCCTGCTGTCCAGTCCTAGGAAGTAGGTAAATACAGAGACTGGCTGTCATGTACCATAAAATCTCGAGTATAATGCGTACTTTTTTTCCGGGTTATTTAGCGTCAGAGTCAGGGTGAGTGTTATACATAGGAGCTATATTTTAAAGTTTTATTTTCGCAGACGCCAACGAACCTGTAAGTAGCTCCGGGCCGGGGAACTCCCTCTCTCCTCCACACAGAAACTTTCCCACTGCAGCGCGGCGCGGGGGCTGCCACCCCGCCAGGCTCCCAGACAAGGCAAGGAGCCAGCGGCGTCGCCAGGCTGCAGCGCCTGGCTCGCTGCCTGCCCGGTGCTCCTTCAGGCTGCACCTTGGGGTCCCCGCAGCAGGCGTGAGCTCGGCGCAGCGCGCGGGCAGCTGTCCGGGGGTCGGGGGACAGGTTTCAAACTCCGCTGCCAGCTCCCCAGGCTGCGCGCGCATTTCCCGGGCAAGCCTGCAGGTGGGAGCGTCCCTCCCTCCCGCTCTCCTGCAGCCCGGGGCCGCCTCCGGGAAGCAGGCAAGGCTGGGCTTGGTGTTGGTGGGTCAGCTCCTGGCCTTTTTAAAGAAAAATGTCTGAGGTAAGCTCGATGTACAGTGGGGTGCGCATTATATATAGGAGTTCAGTTTTTTTTCATTATGCTCAGATTCAAAAGTCAGGGTGCACATTATACATTGGTGCGTATTATACTCGAGATTTTACGGTATATACCCACCTAGGACTTGCATCTTACCTGCAGTTCCATACAAGAAAATCTCTTAAGGGAACTAAGTGCAATGCAGTAAGATGATTTGCTGAAGAAGAAGCAGGCCCAGTTTTAAAAAAAAATAACATTCAGTGAAGTTATTCCCTTTTTTTCCCTCCCTCTGGCACAGACTACCTTTGGTGTAATACATTAACACAGGAGTTGGCATCCGAATGCAACTTTGGAAACAGAATCAGATGGGCTGGTCCATGTTTGGGTAAGTTGTACAACAGTAACTGGGTGTAACTTTCCTGTAAAAGGGGCAGGCAGGGTAGGGTTGCAGCAAAGAACGGGAAAGCGATAAGAATAAGCAAGCGTCCCCTCTACTTATTGTCTCTTACACCTGCCTGTTGGCTGCTTTTCTTGCCATGATCCCTTGGCACATCAGTTATGCCCACTGGCCATCGTGGCCCTTGACAGCCTCGGAATGTGGCCCTCCAGATTTATGAAGGTAGGAGAGAGAAAGCCAGAGGAGTGACATGCGCCCCTTTTCACAAGGCTCATAATGCAGACCCACAGCACTTTTGTTCCTCTCTATGGGCTCTCTTTGTGTAAAGGATGTTTGTCTTGGTGGGGAAAATGGAAATAAGATCATCTCCTGTGGCAGCCAATTCATGATGCCAAAGTACTGTCTCATGAAATCTGAGTGTGCTGAGTATGGCTCAGTTTTGGTTTACCACTCAGGATTTCTAGCATCCATCTTAGCTAGCAAAACAAAAAACCCACACCCCCCTCTCTCTTTCTCTAGCCTCCAGACCACTAGGCTGAGCAAGAGGCATCAGGTAGGTCAAACCACAGACATGTTTCTGGGTCAGGATAGGAGGAATAAAAGAAATCAGGCGCCACTCTCCCTACCCTGCCCTGTTGGGATAGTCTACAACCCAAACTAGCCTTGCTCGCTCACTCTGTTTCAGCTTCTAACTACAAAAGCAATCTGAAGGAAGGGTGGCTTCATGTAACACTTCCTGTTGATGCAAGAAAGGGAAACTACCACCTCCTCTGTTACTGCAGAGTGCTTCCCTATTACCCAAAGGAGTTAGAAGAAGTGGTTTGGTTTTGCTTTGTCAAAGGTCATTATTGATGGCATTAGAGTTATGGTCTTCTCTCAGTCAAGGAAGGCTTTTTACTTACTCTTTGGGGTTAGGGCAGGAACCCCGCAGACTGGGGGCTGCTCCAACCTGGCTGAAACAGTCCCCAGCTCGAGTCCCGCTTTAGTCGGTTAATCAATTAACGGGATTTTACATCCCTAGTATGCAGTAAGTGAGTTATCCGTATAGGTGTTTCTAATGTAGCTACCAGCTTAGTACCTAGGCACCAGGAAAGTCAGATTCATTCTGCCAGCAAATGACCCTAAACTCTTCCCTCCCTCCCTCAGTATAGCCTTTGTTCTAAGTGAGTTCATTTAAGGGCCATCGTTAGGTCTTTCTTTCCTCCTCACACTTCTGTTACAGGTGCCTTGCGCCCTGATCTAGATGGACGCACCAAAGTCCTAGTCCGCAAAGGACACCAAAGTCTCATCTTCCTGCATGCAGGTTCTGTGGATCAGTTGACCCCCACTCCCAATCCTCTGTTCCAACAGACTGGGGCAAGGGATCTGAGATGCCCAAGGTGGCAGACCCAGTGCGTGCATTGGGCTGCACGGTATAGAACAGTTCCTTAGAGAGGTTGCCATGGGACCTGCAGCAGGCCGGGGTGGAGAATAGGGGAGCACAAATAAGGTGCTTGGGTACCATGAGGTAGTCTCAGGTTCCACTCTTGAGTCCTCTGTCAGGAATAGTGTCCTTATTTGTACCAGTCTGGCCCTCTTATCAGATTCACCTTTTCTCTATCGTCCAGAGAGCGAAGGAGTTCTCATGTAAATTCAGTTCTTTGTTTTTGCTGGGAAAGTCTGTGGATAATTGGTGAAACTGATTTTACGGTAGCCCAGGTACCACGGCACTGAAACCTGAAGTGCTCAGATACTGTGAGCAGCAAGAATCTATAGACAGTACAACAGAAATAGAGCAGAGATTTTTACTCAGGTTGTTGAAAGCGCTGGCTATGCTTGGTTCTCTTAACATGTTCAGGACTTGAACACCTGTCAAACTTAAGTTTTTAAACTTAAGATTCAATATCCCATTCCTTTAGTTAAGGGCCAGGAAAAGTCCCCAATCCCAGGTCTCTGATCTTTCAAGGAGACTTCCAGCAAACCGGGGTGAAGATAAAATGCAATTTGGAAAAAAAAAATAGAAAGGAAGAAGCTTTCTGAACATCATAGAGACATTCAAGGGGCACAACTCAATTCTTTCCCCTTCCCCACAATTTTGCAGATCAAAATTGTGTGACAAGAGACGGGGTGAAGGGTCAAAATGATCTTCCGAATAACCTGGCAGTAGTCAAGGCAGCTGATGAATATGTTTAAAAGGTTGCATTTACTTAAGGGTCCGGGAAGTTGCAGATCAGGAAAGAAAACACTCGAAGCAAAAATAAGACAGATGGAGAAGTGCTGTAAACAGTGGAAAAACCATATGTCAGAAAAGGAAATAAAAGCCAGACAGAATGATAACTAAAGGAAAGGCTTTTAATATAGTTTATTCTTGTGAGGTTGAGGGAACCGTTTCTAAGTCAGGCGAAATTACATGATACGTTAAAAAGAGCAAGAGTTAAAGATAAACAGCAGCTAATGCGTTTGGCCAAGACCAGTGAAATCCCAGCAATTCAAATTGCATGGGTCTGATGTGCTTTGTAAAGCAGACATTTGCTCCCGGGGGCCAAATCGATCCCTGGTTCAGCTCCTGGCCCTTTGTTTACTGGCTCAATCTCTAGTTAAGACTGCAGGAACGGCTGGACAATAACATGATATATGCTCCCTGGGATTTACTGCAACACATACATTGTTTTCTAATAGGCAAGATGAGCATTTGTATTAGAAGGTTAGTATCTTCCAGCTAATTTTCAAAGGCAGTGGTTCCCAACCTTTTCACTAGTGCGGACCCCCAATAACCTCCCCAAACTGTTCGCGGACCCCCATCAAAGCCAATTCTAACCGCGATTCTAGTAGTCAGTGGAGTATTTTCTCACTTTTCGTTTACTTATGTCTGTCTGAAGCATCCACAAGTGGAACGTCTAATCACTCTGCTCATCAGTCTCCTTTCTCTTTAGCAAGGCTGATTTCAGCCACAGAGCCATGTTGAATGTTTGGCTAACGTTTGTACACTTCTAACCGTCGCGATCGTTCGTCACACGAAGGCGCCACAACATAGATTTTCGGACAGCAATGAATAACATTATTGGAAGGTATTTAATTTAAAAATAATAATTGATTGTAACTTTGCAATTTATTTAAAACTTATTTTCTATTATCATTTTTATTTATCTTTTTTTTTCATGGATTCCCCTGAAATATCCTCGGGGCTCAGACCCCAGGTTGGGAACCACTGTTCTAAGGTATTTCTAAGGAATGGGGCATGGCATTTAAACATGGGTGAGCCAGGCTCAGTTTCTTCTTCTATGGAAGATAAAGATCTGCTCCCAGGCTGAGGCACCAGAATAATGTTTATAGCAGCGGTTGCTGAGAGCCACTGAAGCAAATGTAAGCCCTGTATATAATGAAAACCTCTCCAAGCTTGGAGGAGGGAGGGAGATTGACTGCTGTGTCTCATCTGCTGAGGTTACCTGGAAGCCCTTAAGTATATGCACGAAAAAATGAGTGAGAGAAGTAGCAACACAATCCCACTGCTGTGTGATAACATGTTTGTTGTTGTCGGACAAGACCGTGCCCTGATGCTGGTGGTTCCAACACCAGCTCTGTTGGGCTGGACCCCGTGGAAGCTGCTAACTGTCCATAGCTTTCATTAGAAACAAGCAGGGTATCTGATGTGCTCTGGGCAGTTGGCTTTCTTTATGCCGGAAAAGCTTAGTTTCTGAGTTGTGGGAGTTTCACATAGACACCCCGATGAGAACAGCTGCTGACTGCAATAAGGGATCAATTAAGCTTGTAAACATCCCCAGAGGTGTAGCATTGGTGTGGAATCTGTAGATAATTTTACAAATGAAGTGCACTTGTTTGACTTGACATTAAGCAGAGAGGAGTCTGGCAAACTTTAAACAGCTCCAAGACTGAAAACAAGTGAAGCTTTCCTTCCGTGTGTTTGGTTTGCTTGGTTTTGTTTCAATAGCTAGGACAGCATAACACCCGGGTACACGCTTTGAGGAAATACAAAATATATACAGTGTCATGAGCGTGGGTAAAACCCACTTCATCACTTATTCTCTAAGGTGCCACAGGGCTACTCACATGTTGCTCTTAGCATAAGCCTTCCCCATTTCTGTCTTTCTCCGGACATCTTATGACTTCTCAAATGCATAAACTCTTCAGAGCAGGGTCTGCATCCTTAGTTTGTCTGTTATTTGCCATACATGTTTGCAGCACTTTCTGAAATAAAATATAGACACGGGGTAGACAAGCATTGTTTCTGAATAACTTTCTTCAAATTAGGCTTCCACACATCTTTAGATTCAACAGTGATCCTTTTTTTCCCCTTTTTCTGTCAGTTGCCTGATGGCTCTAATCTTTCCACAGCTGACACTTTTGCTTTATCAGACTTGGAATTTTTTAACCTTATATTGTTGTTATTCCTCTTGTAGGCCACTGCACGCCCACCGAGACATGGCTTGTACCTTTTCCAGGCCTAAATCCTCCACCTTCCCAAAGGTTACATGAAAGCCAGGTGCTTTAAGACTCTGTTCAATACCATCAAGAGATATTTTCCTCCCTATGTGCAGGGGGTTAATGTAGGGAGATCCTATTCAATGTACAATCCCATTCATTCACTTAACTACTTCTAGTTCCCCAAAAGAGAATGAAATCCTGGATAAAATGTGTAGTTTGGAGGTTGCAGTAATCTGATTTTTCCACTAAGGGGAGCAGCACACAAGTGAGTGCAGCACATGGAGTTCGCTGGCTCAGCATAGGACTCTGGATTGAAAAATAAATAAATGTGGCAGGAGAGAAAAATCCAGAGATCTGCCACTTCTACTCCTCCAGTCTGCAGTTCTGAAGGGGAAGTAAAACAGCCATTAGTTAGCCTAGCTCTGGCCTTACCAGCTCTCTTCCAACTTGTCAAACATCCCCGGTGAGGAAAATAGATAAGTCAATACCCTCCATCCACAATAACACCAGCACCACATCCGGTTCTGTCTCACAGCAGCCTGAAACCACAGAGGTTGTTACAGATGATAACCGGTCGTGAATCACTTTCCAATGCAGGGGCAATGCAGACACCTCCCCATAGGGATCCAAACCCATCTCATTGCCTCTGGTGGTGTAATGCCCTGTAACAGGGCTACCCAACTTCGGAACCTCTGGGGGCCACAATGACACTCACAGCACATGCCCAGGGCTGCAACTTAAATGTGGTTGCATATGCATGCAATTATATGCAAATATCTTCTTTCACTCTGATGGGCATGAATGCAAAGCACTTCCCACAATGCCCTGGTGCTCCCGGCATCTCCTCCTTGGGGGCTAGAAATACCGACACCCTGTACCTGTGTGTTCCAGCCAGCCTGTCCACTTGCATCTTTCATTGCTCACGCTGTGAGGGAGACGCCTCGCCGTTGTGGAACATGTTCCCAGTGGAGGCCATGTTCAAAGGATCCCACCCGTAGGCCACCGCTGAGTAGCCCTGCCCTATAGGCTGAGAGACATACAAGCCGCTTCCATTAAAGTCAATGGGATACTCATGTAGGGGTCTGCCAGGCCCTCAGGTAAGGCTTGGGGGAGCTCCGCTCCGCATGCCAGAAGGGGCAGGGCCTCAGGTGGAAGGGGAAAATCTGGGGATTGGCATCCCTCAGTGCTGCCTGGAGAGCAGCATGCCCCACCCCATCTCAGAGCTGCCCAGAGCGCCCGGCCCAGCGCTCCAGCAGCGATGTAAAGGACCGGGATCTCTGACTGCCGCCACTGCTGCAGTAACAGTGCCAACGGCTGGGAGGGCCGGGCCCGTTTGTGTTGCTGGGCCCTGGGGATGTTGCCCCCTTTACTCCCTTCCCCAGTTGGCAGGGCTGATCGGTGTCCATGGAACTATGGCTACACTACAGGGCTTTTAGCAGCAAGGCTGCGTTGACACCATCATGTCACTAAAGTCAGGCCATGCAAACTAGGGATGTGAAAGTATAACCACGTGCACGGTTAACCCATAATCCTGGGTTTGTCAGTTAACCTTCACGGTTCTATGCAGGCTCCCGGTATGTGCAGGAAGCCAGCTTAAAAGCCAGATCCCAGCATGCACCGGCTCCCAGGGAGCCACCTGCACCACTGCCTCCGTATCAGACACAGCAGTGCAGAGGGGCAGGCGGGAGTCGGCGCGAGTGGGGAGCCAACTTAAAAGATGGCTCCCTCTGTACAACGGCTCCCAGGGAGCAGACTGTCACCTGGTGCGTAACCGTGTCACCGCTTTCCTTAAACGCATTTTAACATCCCTAGTGTAAACACTCACAGAGTAGCTGTGTTAGTCTGTAACTGAAAAAAAAACTGAAAAAACAATGTGCTGCAGGACCATTTGTTGTCTTTTAAGGTTTTTTTGTGGTGTAAATACTGGTTGTCAGCACTTTTGCTGACAGAAAAACATCCACCCCCTACAAGAAACATTTGCTTCATCGCTCCCGCCAACAAACACTGTTTATGCTAGCACTTGTGGCGGCAAAGCTTTTGTCCTTCGGGGGAGGGTTTTTTAAGCACCTGACAAAGCCTTACTGAAAATCAAGGGTTTCGTTCCAATAGAACTTTTCTAGCGGCTTTGCTGCAGCAAACACTTCTTCATCCCCACAGCTTGTCACACGGGTTGCCAAGTGTCTGGTTTTGAACCAGGCAGTCCAGTATTTGAGCTTTCTGTTCGGGAAACAAATTGAGAAAATAGAAATGTCACGTATTTTCTAAATAAGATGGAATGCAGATTGTGATGTAATGTCAAGTGTGTCCGGTATTTTTGTTGAAACCATCTGGCAACCCTACTTGTCACGCCAGCTCTCCTTTGCCTAGCCTGATTTTGGATTAGTTTCTGGGTGGAGTTTAAGGTGTTGACTTGGACTAAATAGTTTCACACCTGCTTAAATGAGAGGCCAGATTGCCACCCGTGTGCTCATGGAGAAGGGCTGTGTCATCAGCTGTGTGACTCACTCTCTTCCTAACCTCTTTGGCCTACTAAGGCCCCAATTGGTTGGCCTCAAGGTCAGGCTGAGCATTTCTCTCTGTGCCCAGGCTTGACCGAGGGCTGAGCTGCTGCGTGGTGTGATCTGGCTGTGGGAGGTCAATGACGTTTTTGGATCTCTCATATATTCGATAAGCGGCGAGGAGTTCTGTGGCACCTTATAGACTGAGTGTTGGAGCGTGGCAAAGACCCACTTCGACAGATGCATGTGACAAAGTGGGTCTTTGCCCACAAAAGCTAATGCTCCAACACTTCAGTTAGTCTATAAGGTGCCACAGGACTCCTCACCGCTTTTGCAGATTCAGACTAACATGGCTACCCCTCTGATACTCATATATGTGATGTATCTCTCTGGCTATCCACAGACACCATGATACAGCCAAAGCTGGATTAATGTGAGCCCAGAGCAATTTGATTTTGTGAGGCTCCTGTACACAAGTCTTTTCCCCAATTTAAAGCAAAATTATCACAATTATGGCATTGAGGCCATTAACGCTCTATTTGCCTTTTAACGTAAAGCCCTTCTGTGGCGACATTCAGTCTTCAAACATGTAAGCACATCGTTAATTCAAAAGAGCCTCCTTCTTACCTTAGAACAGCTGTTAGATTAGTTTCTTTCTGGGAGGGAGCGTAGTGCAAGAGGGGATTCAGACCTGTGCCAGGAGGGTGGAGTGCAGGAGGAGTTGTGAGGTGCAGGCTCCGGTTGGGAGGCACTTACCATAGGTGTCTCCTATGCGGGCAGGCACACAGATTCACAGCCAATGGGAGTGACAGGGATGGTGCTGGAGGTGTGGACAGCGCTCAGAGCCTCTTCCCCCTCGCACGGGAGATGCAGAGACGTGTCAGCCACTTCTAGGAGCTCCATGGAGCAATGCATGCAGTGTTCCTTAGACTTGCTAGACTTCTAGTGGCCTGGGAGATCACGATCGACTGGCAGAGGTGCCAAGATCTACCAGTCAATCGCAATTGACAGGTGGCTGACCACTGAGTATATAACTATGGATTTATTTTTGCAGGGCCTGCCTTAGCCTGAGGCCCTGGGCTGCCACCCTGAAAGCCCCTGTGTTAATCTGGCCCTGAATGCAGCATGGTATAATGCTCTGGGTCCCACCTGGGAAGTGCAACAAAAGACCAGTCTGCATCCCAAGTAACACCACTGAAGATTAGTGCTCAGAGGCTGCCCCTGCACTTCCTGCATGATTTGGGGACAGCTGCATTACACAGCAAAGCCCCAAGCAAGATTTGCATGGCACAGGCCGTGCTAACCTCGTTAAAGGTTGCCCTCCCACCTGCTTTCAGACATGGTGGCTATCTGGCCGGTGGGGATCAAGGTGCCATCTGTCCTTAACGCCACTGCTGCATGTATTTCCCCTGCTTTTGTTTCTCGGACATCCCTAGAGAGCGTGGAGGGGAGAAGGAGGAGGAGAAGAGATCCTGGTTTACACAAAGCAAACACAAGAGCAGCCTTAGTGCAACAGGATAGTGAAATCATTGAGCAATCGGTCCTTGGTCATTTGCTGCTCTTGCGTAGGATGCAAAAGAATATAGATGGCTGCAACTACAAATCTCCAAGAGGGTTAATTAATGGAATGAAACTGTAGACAATGCTTCCTGCTGCCCAGTTCCCCTCCCTTCAAGGACTAGGGCTAGATTAGTCACCAGTTTGCTTCTCCTTCTGTCGCTCCGTGTTTTCTCTCTCCACCCTGATACTGGTGGGGTGCTCAGTTATGGCTGTTGGGATTAGTCATTTAAAAAAATTAGGGACTTTTATCATTCCCCTGTGCGTGGGATTGCTGGCTACCAAATGATAGCTACTTTCTTCCCTGGGCTCGACCCTGGAGATTTCTCAGGCACTGCCACCCTGGGATCTAGGCTCCAGACAGATGTGGCTAATCAAGGCCATGTTATCAGTTTCATATTACCTCACAGGGGTTCCCACCTATACACTGAGGAGTCCTGTGGCACCGTGGGGCAGGGGTGGGGAACCTCAGGTCCAGAGGCTGGATGCGGCCCCTGCCTTTCCTGAATCCGGCCCCTTATCTGTCCTATGTCCCAAGGGTGCCTGGTGCATACATCACCAAGCTGGTGCTGGCTGTCCTGGGGTGGGGGAGGGTGCGACAGAGCTCAAGCCCTTGACCTCTGGCTCTGGAGGTGGGTACCTTATCCACTGTGCCACTGGAGAAGCCCCCCATCCTCCCTACATTCTGGGCCCCCCTTATCTGTCCTGTGTTCCCCAGGCAAATGCCATATCCCCTAGGCCACTCCAGAACCCACCCCACTACCCTACCTTCAGTCGCTCCCTCATCCTGCCTTCCTAATGCGGGAGCCAGCTCCATCCCTGGGGCAGCCTGTGTTGTTGGCTGTCTGGATGCTCCCAGGGTGGCCGGGACTTGAGCCCACCCCTCTGTGCTCCCAGGCAAATGTTATATCCCCTAAACCCTCAACCTCTGGCTCCGGAGGCATTGGGGAGCCTGTGCTGGTGCTCCAGCCCCTCCACTGCCCCACCAAGTGGCTGTAGCACACAAAATCTACTAGGCTGGCCCCTCCCCCCCAGGCTCTGGTGTGGGAGGGGAATGTGGGGCGTGTCTTTCTCTGAGGGCCACATTCGTGAAAGTTTTTTTTTTCTCACTTGTGTGTGGCCCCCAACTGATTTTTTTTTTTTCCATGGGTCAGTGGACCCCGACCCAAAAAAGTTCCCTGCTTTAAAGACTAATAGATTGATTTGGACATAAGCTTTCGTGGGCTTTCTGCCTGCCTCTCTAATTTCCACTCCAAAGCATCTGACCAAGTGGGTCTTTGCCCACGAAAGCTCCTGCCCTAATCATTCTGTGAGGCTTTAAGGTGCCACAGGACTCCTCATTGTTTTTGCAGATCCAGCCTAACACGACTGCTCCTCTGCAATTACCCACACAGTGCCTCATGCCCTCTGAGTCCTGCTCCCAGACTTGGCAGAGCCCTGGAGGCCACTCAGTGGACTCCAAGACACTCTCCAAGGCCCTACCTCGACTGTTGGGAGCCCTGCTTGGCCAGGCAAATCCTGCTGAGGATGACAGGCAGGAAAAGTAACAAGGAGTCCAGTGGCAATTCAAAGATTAACACGTGGATTAGGGTATTGGGGGAAGCGAGCTACAACTCACTTCCTCAAATGCTTGAAAAGGAAGGGATACAGAGATGGGAGTGACATCACTGCCTCTCTTTGGGAATGTGGCAGTGTGTGCTGCACATGGGGCTCTTCTCCCCACGCTCCCAGGATCCATGAATACAGCGCTCCCGTGGGACCAAACCACTCCCTGTGTACCACTGCCCAGACATACCTGCAGTCCCACCCACCCAGCAGTGAGGCAGGACCCGATGCCTCAGGACAAAAAGAAGAGGGGGTCAGTTTTTCCCTAGCAGCTCCCCATTAACTGAGCCAGGCAGCGCAGCCCTCGAGGCAGGGCGATTTGATGGGAAGAGGCTGCTTGGGGGAGCGGGTTGGGCAAGAGGATCTTGCAAAAGCACCGCTAGTCTCAGCCAGCACATGGCCTGCTGGTCAGCCTCCCTTTCGCAGTCCCCTTCTGCTCCCGGTGTCTCCACACCCCGGAGAAGGGGGGAAGGGGCGGTGTTCCTATGCACTTTCCAGTCAGTGTCCTATTACTCACCCCCGACTCCACAGCTCACCGGTTACTCAGCTCTCAGGGGCAGGGAGTTTCCTTCTAGCCCGTCTGTGTGTGTAAGCCAAGAGCTCCCTTGAGGCTGAATTTGAGGCTGAATGCACAGGAGTGGCTGTGGAGACAGGTCAGTGCAGCCGGCTGCTTATTTTTTTTTCCTGGTACCAGGACTGTTCCTGGGCATATGCAAAATACACAACAGTGTGGGCTTTTTTGGGTGCCCTCTGTAGCTGATTTGCTGCCATAGGGCAGAGTTGAACCTGGGACCTCTGGAGCTTTAGTGTAGGAGCCCCTCTACAGCTTTTATGCTCTAGCACCTTGACTGCAGCCTGCCAGGTGCCGCTCTGCCTGCCCTCGCTGCTCTCTCCTGCTGTCAGCAGCAGGGCTGCTTTCTCCCCCCTCCTCCCCGACGCACGCACGCTCCTTTTGGCCAGCAGCCAGCGCTAGTGAGAGCTCCCTGCGGCCAGGCTGGGGGCGGAGAGGAGCCCTCAGCCGCTGTGCTTCTGCGGAAGCCCGTGAGCCCAGACAGAAGCGGTGCTGGGGTGGGGGAGCAGAGAAGCCTCGAGCCCTAGACAGATGCTGTAGGCGGGGGCAAAAGGGGGGGGGTGGCCTTAGTTGTGTAAAGCCCCATAAAGTGTAAGGACAGCCCAACCTCTTACAATTTATTAAAACTGTTGAAAAGGTTTTGGGTGCCGGGGGAAGAGCAAACAGGTTCAAAAGCACCTGCAACAAGTGGGGGGGGGCTGATGGGTGAAGGGGGCAACATGAGGAGGATTTACTGTCCAGTAGCCTCCCCCAGCCCAGCTAGAGGTAGCCACTGCTTCACTGAGATTCCTTTTCACACACTTCAGCTCAGGGTGGTGAAATAAAAAGCCACAACCAGGGGACATTCACTTCCTCCAGTGAGACAGAAATTCCCCAGGGCAGGGCCATGTGACCTTTCGAACACACAGCAGGAGGAGCGGGGAGGGTGTGCTCCAGACTCACCAAAGCTTCCCTGCCACAGGCAGGGGAGAGAGCCGAGGCAGGAGATGCTGCCAGCATTGCTCTCACGCCTCTCTCTGTGTCTGTGCTGACTTGCAGGCTGGAGCCACTTTACGTCCAGACCTTCTGAGCCGGCTCCCCAGGAGCCCCAAGGGCCGGTTCAGCAGCAGCCACCATGGTTGGAGGGCTGGCGGTGAGGACCTGGATTGAGCCCGTGGTGGCTGGCGCCCAGATAGCCAGCTCCTTTTACGACACAGGGCTGCTGCTAGTGGTGAAGAACTACTACAACCAGACCAACGCCACCGGCCCGGCGCATGTGCTGGAGGACATGCAGCAGAAAGCCGTCTCCGACTTCTACATCATCTACAATTTGGTCCTGGGCCTGAGCCCCTTGCTGACGGCCTACGGCCTGGCAAAGCTCAGCGACTGGAAGGACAGGAAGATCGCCATTTGCTTACCGCTCCTCGGCTACCTGCTCTCCCGCTCCCTCCTGCTCCTCCTCATCCTGCTGGAGTGGCCCATTGAGGTGATGTACGGGGCGGCGGCCTTAAACGGGCTGACGGGGGGCTTTACCGCCTACTGGGCCGGCGTCATGGCTCTGGGGTCCCTGGGCTCCTCTGAGCGCAGGAGGTCCCTGCGGCTGATTGTTATCGAGCTGACCTATGGGATGGCAGGCTTCGTGGGAAGCATAGCGTCCGGGCACATCTTTATCCACTCCCACTTAACTTACCGACAGGGCACCGTGCTGGTGATCTGCAGCATTGTCTTCTATGCCGTCTGCCTCCTCTACAGCTTCTTTGTTCTGAAAGTCCCTATGCCCGAAGGCGCCTGCCCGGCGCCCAGCAAACCCAAGGATGTAGCTCAGCCTGACAGCCAGCTACAGGAGGATGGGAGAACTGGAAGGAATTCAGGTTCCTGTGAGGACAAGGGCCATGCTCCCCAGGTACCCTCCAAACTCATCATTGCAATGCTCTTCATCGGGGCTGTCTTGTATGACCTGGCAGTCGCTGGAGCCATAGACGTGCTCCCACTGTTTCTGCTTAAGAAACCGTTGAGCTGGGGCCCAGTGGATATTGGCTACGGCAACGCAGCTGGGTACATGATCTTCATTACCAGCTTCCTGGGGGTTTTTGTGTTCTCCAAGTACTTGAGAGACACCACCATGATCATCATCGGGATGCTGTCCTTCAGCATTGGCATTTTCATCATGGCCTTTGTGCGCTGGACGTTCCTGTTTTACGTCGGTGAGTGGAGCGGGGACACGACTGGTCGTGGCCCCGGGAAGGGACCATAGGCATCAGGCAGGCTGAGAAACGGGAGGTGCTGGCAGGGATGTGCTTCAGCCGTGGAGTAAGGCCCTGTGCTGCGCAAACTGAATGCCGTGGGAGAGGCCATAGCTCATTTCCTGAGAGGCTCTTCTAGCCACAGGAAACTATTCACCCACACAATTCTCCTGTTACATCAGGGCTTAAATATGATGAGGTCAAAATAGTGACGCTGTGAGAAGCAATTTCCTCCTCTGTTATTCCCTCCCTCTCCCCCACACATTCCTCATTTTTGCTCTCTGGTCAAGCTTGTCCCAACTTCGCCTGGGTGACAGAAAGGTCATCAAGAGCTAGGATTCCCCATTCTGCTCCCCCTTAGATGGTGGCAGACGGCCTGCCCACTAACCCCCACTGCACCAGCAGCCATTTTGAGCCCAAGGTGTGACTTCGGCTCAGCTCTGAATTTTACCTCACTCCATGAGCTCTGAGGGGTTGGGTCAGCCCCATCTTTTCCCCCCTGTTTTTGCTGGATTAACAGTGTTAGCTTCAAGGAGGGGTTTGGGGTATTCTACCTATCCTTTATTTATTTATATACAGGGCTCAACAAATAGCTATATCTATTCGCCCGTGGCGAGTAGATTTCAGCCGGTTGCCCCGTTCACTGATGCTGCACGCATGCGCAGTGCCAGTCTGGCGCGTGTGCAGTGCGGGGCTGGCGAGTAGATCTCGCCGTGGTTCGTCGAGGTGTGTGTGTGTGTGTGTGTGTGTGTGTATATATATATAATTTGTTTTAAAGACTAGTTAGTGCTGACCATTTTTAACTAGAACATCTCCCAGATCTAAACTGTTGAACAGTGGCAGGTTTGTATAGGAGGAAAAAAAAAACCCTCTTTTCTGCTATTAATACTACTCAGACCCCATTATCTATGTGTAATATTGCTCTTTGTGAGGAAAAGTCTGAGGATGAGAAGGCAAAAAGCTGTGGTTACCTGTCTTGGCAAAGATGAATAGGAAGTTTCCTATGGACAAGGTGTGATTGAACAAATGTGGTGGTGGTTTAACAATAAGGCATAAGTTCTGGTGGCCGGGCAAGCATTGTTAATTGTCAACTATAGCTACTGGAGCAGCTTCAAAGATTAGCATTATCTATCCAACATCCATTGAAGTAAGAAAGGCTGCATCTACATGGCAGCCTGTGTGCAAAACGTATGGTGCTTGGGAGGGTGAATATTCCACCCCCCTTCCTGCCGAGTGAAGTAAGTTAAACTGATATATGTGTGTCTGCGGGAGAGGGTCTACTGGATCAAGGGGGAGGCTTACTGATTAAACCTTCGTATCCCTAGTATTGATGGAAGCTGAAAGGCCAGTGACAATTATTCTTAATGGAGACCAAGAAGACGAGTAAAGAAACACAAAGGGACTAGACTTTCCAAACAGCTTTGCTTATTCAACATAAAGCCAATTTAAATAAGAGTTGGGGGAACAAGGCTTATGGGGAATTGGGTAAGCAAAAGCATTCGTGGTTAAATAGCCGCCATCATCAACCTCTACCCCTGCATTGCTTGTAAGAGGTTAATACTGGTCTGGTGGTAGCACCTGGGAGTTCTAGGTGCTGTACAAACAGAACAAAAGGACAGGCCCGGCCTCAAAGAGTGCACAGTCTAAGGACTGCCCAATGGCAGAGCCATTGCTTTCGTAGGGGACACACACAACATCCTGCCTGTGCATGAAGCTAGGATCCTGAGAACACAAGCCCTGAGGCTTGGCCTCTAGAGGAGTAACCGTCATCCCTGTTATGGCGTGTTCACGTGAGTGGGGGGGAGGGCCCTTAGACTGGGACAGGGACCTACAGGAACACAAGGATTATTTATTCCTAGTGGAGAGAAACTGAAACAAAGAAAAGCTTCTGTGACCAAGAGCACCACAGTGCCCACCTCACGGAGTGAATGAATCCTAGACTCAACAGCGGTTGCCAGTGATTGGCTCCCCACCCCTGGTCTGCAGGTTATGACTTAGTCAGGAAGGGGCAGTGGGTTGGTGATTTGACATAAGCTACCCATCTGTTTGTGTTACAGCTCGGTCCGTAATGCTGTTTGCGCTCATCCCCTTGCCAACCATCCGATCGGTGTTGTCCAAACACGTCCGAGGGTCGGCCTATGGTGAGTAACACGATTTGCGTGTATGGGGGTGGGGCAAATGGGACCGCAACCCAATTATGGTTATTGCTCTCATTCCGTGTAGGGTGGAAGAGCTGCCATCTGCTTTCTGCTTCATAAGTCATACTCCTTAGAACCGGAAGAGGCCTTTTGGGGTGAAAGGACAAGCTTGCCCCCATGCCCCTGGGGGTTTATCCAGTTTTAGCCCCAGCCGCAGGTCTTCCAGGACTGCTTCTAGGAGATCACTCGCTGTGATCAGATTGCAGTAGGAGAACGACCTAGTGTGGACGCTTATGCCACAGCTCAACTTCACAGCACGGCTGGATGACGAGCAGGGAAGCAAGGCTGGAGCAAACCATGCACTGCCTTTCTACCTGCGCTGCCACCCCCTTCAAGCACTGCTGATTCCACACTTATCAGAACTACTCCGCACAGGGACCTCTCGGTATGACAGCCCTCATCCCTTTAGACGTAAGCAGGAGTGCAAACGCCTAGGCCCTGTCTCTATTGGCAAAAGGGGGCTGTTTTGGACCAGCAACTGGAAACCCTTCGTCCGTCCGCCCCCCTCCCCCCCCCGGCCATTGAATATCTTTGAGATTGTTTGAGCTGGTTACATTGTGAGACCTTAAAGGTGCTGCACTGTTGCCCAAACAGGCCTAAAGGGAGGGGCTCCGGTCAGGCTAATGCAAAGGAAAGGGCATAAGGAAAAGCCTTAGAAGATAAGTTCACACGCCTGGTTTTGCCCATGTAGACAGAGCTGGAAGTGTGGACTGCAGTTTGCAATAGGAGGGTTGCTTCTCCTTTCAGACCGTTTGCCTGTCCACACTAGAAGTGTGTAGGGCCATCAGCACGCTAGTGGTTTGCAAGCAATGGCTGAGATTGGAGCTGATTCCCCGAGAAAAAGAAGGCCCCAATCACGGCCCCTGAGATGAGGCTAAATGGACATGCTCTATTCAGGTTCCTTTTATAAAATTATTAGATAATTATTAGATCTTATTAGCGTGTTCTAGACTTGGGTAATGGGCAGTAGAGTGATAAAACCATTGTTACATGCAGTTGTTTGGAGGCTAATAATTCACCATTTATTAAAACATGAAACATTGATGAGACATTTGAAAATAGATCTTTAACCAAGTGTGGCTGAGTTAACAACACATCTCTGATCTCCCTCCTTCAGAGAGCAGAGTTACATCAGTCTTTACCCTCCGTTCACCTCAGCAGAAGCACATGCTAAAACAATGGCATCTCGTGACAGTTCTTCATGGCTGGGCCTCTGTTGTTAGCTGTCGAAGAATTGAAGCTTTTCATTGAAAATAGTTACATTGCTCACCCTCGCGGTCATAAAGATAAAGCTTCACGTGTGAAATAGACCAATGGTATCACTTGGCGGTCGATTCCGTAGGGACAGAATTAAACTAAGGCAAATATGGTTTGTGCCTATTCGTCGTCACATGCTAGTGCCCCTGAAACCTAGTGACGACAAGTTATCAACACCTAACACTGCAGAAAGAGGAGACTGAACTGGGAGGAGTTTGACTAACACATCCCCACTTCTTCCCTGGCCCCCGAGCAGTTTTCTTTAACCCTTTCATAGGAAAAGGCGCCCGCTTTGGCAGCATGTTTCACATGTTTGGCCTCCATAATAATGCTTTAACCAGTTAACTGTTTTTCCCCCTCACAATATTTTCTTCTCCTGTTTGATCCTGCAGAAAGGCTGGCGGGTAGCGAAAGAGGTTAAGATCTGAATGTAGCAGTTTGGATTGCTCTCTAACTGCCACAGTCGTGGGCAGCTCTGGGGTCGAGTGAATGCACAAGAAAAAGTCTTAGAAACTAAACGCAACTGAATTTAAACTCTTCTCTGGAGCATGTAGTGCTGTGGGTTTGCTTCAGGCCCCCCTCTCCAGTTATAAAGCTGAGTTTTCACTTCATGAGAACAGATGGCAGGGGCATTTGTCTAGGTGGTCAAGAAGAAAGCTCTAACAAACACAAACGGCAACTACTTAAGCATTCAGTTGTTCTTGGTTCCTTGGCAGATGTGGGCCACAACTACAGGAGAGGAGCTAAGGCACCTTCCTAAGGCTACAGGTTGAAATGCTCTAGTCTGGCAACGTCCATGGTCTGGCATGATTTTAATTAGCCTGGTGCTCACTCTTCATGAGTGTGGACAAGATTCCCACAGTCCCGTAAAATTTGTTTACAGCCACCAGTCCTGTTACTTAGCCCTGAATGTCTTCTAAGAGCCCAGTAAGCAGGGGAAGTGTTGGTAATGCTGCTAGACAATATTGACCTCCCATGGTTCGGCAAATTCTCTAGTTTGGCACCCATCAGGTCCCGAGGGTGCCGGACTAGAGAGGTTCAATCTGTAGTAGGTCTGACACAGGGATGGTCTTTTCTACAGGTTCCATGCTATTCAAAACGACAGTGATTATGCATCAAAGGGACTGGCTCTAGACACGGATGTGGCTTTCCCTCCATGCTGACACCACCACTAGTGGTTTTCCTTCTTTGTTTTGAGGCTCTGGCCGAGAGTAATGATTTATCTGCTTGTTTACAGGGAAGGCGTTTGTCTTGCTGCAGCTGTCTTTAGTGATCGCTGGGGTAGCTACATCCACAGCCTACAACAAGATCTATCAAAAGACACTGGACTGGTTCAGCGGGTTCTGTTTCATTTTGTCTTGTGTCGCTAGCTGCCTAAGTATCATCCCCATCGGGTAAGAAAGGGGAGGGATCTTGTTCAGGGTTTGAGTGACATGCCAAAGGAGGAGGGGGGGGGGAAAAATCTGACGTCTGTTCTTACCAACTGTACAGATTATATGTCTAAAAACAAAGGCGGCCTGAGACGACAGGTTCCTTAAAAAACACACACACATTGGCTCTGAGTTATGTGATTCATGCCATCTTCAGCACCAGAGTGGGCAGTGCTGTGTCAGTGAGAGCGCTTCTACGGCCACTCCCGGGGCTGGAGTAATCAAGCCAATGGGAGAGCTCTCTCCCATCAGCTTAGAGTGGATGTGCTTGGCCGCAGCAATGCAGCCGCAGCGATGCAGCCGTAAGCTCTGCACTGTAGCCAGAGCCTGGAATGAGACAGACCTAGCAGTGGACACAGGAGCACAACCCTCCTTTCCAAGCTGTGTGACATCTCCCTTCCCCTCCCCCCCCCAACCCTCTGCTGGATATAGGCACTGCTATGCAAAGAGGACATTGCAGCCCTGTGCCATAACCTCCTCTGTAAGGATGGAGCTGAATCATGGCTCAATGAGCAACTCAAAGCCATTTTTACCTTAGAGGAGACCATCCTGAGGCTCCCCCCACTCCCCAGTTTGTGGTCATGCACTGCTAATGGCAGAAAAAAAAGTGCTCCCTAAATAAAAGTCCTTCTGGACTTGTTTGTAAGGGTCAACTTTCCTCTAGGGCCCACCCTTAGTATCAGGGGAACAGGAAGACAGGAATGGCCACCTCACCATTGTGCCTCCTCCCAACCCGCCCAACTGCCCTATGATACATGTGTTGTGGATCTACTTCCAACGGGGGAGAAGTTACCCTAGCGGGAGTAGGTGTTTGTTAGTATTCACCACAAGACAGCTGGCAGGCAGACTATTCACTGTGAGACTGGAGTCAAAGCCTGCTTACATCTTTCACAACAGCTAGCAGCCTGGTCCAGGGGAGGTAGGGTCACAGTTGATTCAATATTTGCCACTGGGAGGTGGCCTACCTGCAAGCAGCAGGCCTGGCCCCTGGTGAGAATCCTTACAAAAGGATGCCCATACCGTTGTCCTAGGTCATTGACTCCTACAGGCTCATGGCTACTCACCCCACCACCAAATGTCTGCTATCTCAGCTACTGAAGCTGTAAGTAATCTGGAGTGTGTCCTGTCCTTTCCATGAGGTCAGTGCACAATTAGTTACCAGCTGCCGTTTAAACTAGGGATGTAATAGTGTAGTCCATTAACCGATAAGCAAAAGCGTATAGGTTACTGCTATAGACTACACCCATTTCCCTCCGCCCTACCCCCCTGCCCCCCGGTAATTTTTTTAGCAGGCTGGCCAGCAGCCTGGCTCACGCTGGGTCCAGGATCTACCCCCGCTGTGGCTCTGCATTTAAAATGTATGAAGAGCTGGGCGGGCAGGCAGCCTGGCTCAGTTTCGGTTCACGCCAGGTCCGGGAGCTGAGACCCACCCCACCCCAGACAGGGGATGCTGCCACCCTGCACTACTGCCTCTTTATCAGAGGCAACAGCCCAGGGCGACAAGCAGCCAGTCTGCAAGAGGAGCTGTTTTTTAAAGGGGCTCCCCTGGCAGACTAGCTCCTGCCGGGCACCCCGTGCTGCTGCCGTCCCCGTCCCGTCCCGTCCCCAGGGACTATAGAATAGTCGACTAACCAATGCGAATTAATGAGGTTACTGGACTATTCAATTAACTGATATTTAACATCCCTAGTTTAAATTGTAACAGTGGTACTCAGACAGAAGGTGGTTTACAATGTGCCTGGCTCCCCCCTGTGGCAGCAAACAGAAACAGCACTATGTAAGCTCTCCAGGGCAGGGGGGTCTCAAACTGTATTGCGCTGTGATTCCCCCTTCTGGTGACACAAATTTCTACACAACCCCAGGAAAGTGGGGTGGAGGGGTGGCCCTCAGCATGTCCAACACTAGCCCTGGTACCCCAGTTAAAACAGCCATTAAGCCGCCCCTTCCCCCAGCCATTAAGCCAAATTCCTACTAGAATAATGCAACCAGCACCCAGTGAATCTGGCTACTTGGAGCAGCTGTTCACATCAGTCACATTTTATTTTCTACAGCATTGTGGCCTACAAGCAACGTTCAACATCTGGCTCCTTTGAGCTGCTAGTGGAATGATGGCACGCCGTTGCAAGTTTTAGCTCCAAGAGGCAATTAGAGCATCTTGCGGTACTAGAGAGCACAGAGGACTGATGATGGATGACACAACTCTTGGGACTGCCGCACTATGGGTTGAGGCTGAACTGAACCATGTTCTCTTAGATGATAGCAGGGCACGGGTTACCTGTCTTCTGCTTCCGGGGTACAGCAGTGGTAAACGATCTTTGCTGGAGTTAGTCCTGCAGCATTTGTGTTCAGATTTATGCTGGTGGTGGGGACGACAAGATCTTGGCCGATAGTGCTCAGCGTTCAAGGGTTACTACCAGGCTAAAGTTTTTTGGACCATCGGCCTGTAGACTCCCCCCACCCCAAGATACCTGCCGTGCTTCAGAAGCAATGCCTGGAGGAAACTAAGGACAATTCATAGGCAGGGGAGAGAGGGGGAAGAATTGCAACAAGGAATCGAGGCGAGTGCAGGGGAGGTTTTTGGTGAGAGGAAAATAGAGTTTACATGAGCATCAACATTTCCTTACCTTACACATTAACTTGGCTGGGCGTTAAGGCCAGCCAGGTAGAGAGAGAAGGAACGGGGGCGTCCCTCAATGTGTTTCCCCTTTTCCTGGGTGATGCTGACCTGAGGGGAAGACACAAGGTTTTTGTCATGCCAGAGATTATTTACCCACTCTTGAGACCCTGGCCTTTTAGTGGGTTTGCAGAACAGTCTCTCTCCCCCCGAGTCTCCAGTTACTGTAAACATAGTGCTTAGCTGGGAAACCAGCCCCTTTGTCTGAGCTGGATCCCACTGTGACCTTCAGGAACTGTTTTACAGGCCTAGGCCCTGCACTGGCAGGGAAGTAGGAGCAGAGCTCACTTGAAGAATACTGCTCCTCTGAGGAAGCAGGTTGTGCTCATGAGTGATAGCTCAAGATAACATTTATTTTTGTTAGTCTCTAAGGTGCCACAGGACTTCTCATTTTTAAAGTTACAGACTAACAAACAAACACAGCTGAGACTTGAAGAACACTGTAGCTACAACTTGAACTGGATGAAGTCAAGTTACTTCAGCTGCAGCCTAAACTACTTCAGGAAGGCATAAGGAAACCAACCCTGACTTTAGCCATTAAACTCACTTCCCACCCGTTTTTTTTTTACAAGTTGTAAACAATGTCAAATTATTGAACGGGTGTAGGTACTGAGTGCGTGCTTTGGCAGGGGCTGAGGATTGCGTTAGCTTAAGGCCAGACCCACCACCCCAGCATATCTGTACCATTTGAGGG
Organism: Rafetus swinhoei; assembly: GCA_019425775.1. Taxonomy (NCBI): domain Eukaryota; kingdom Metazoa; phylum Chordata; order Testudines; family Trionychidae; genus Rafetus; species Rafetus swinhoei. The sequence continues at coordinate 122,347,712 of CM033427.1, read as the reverse complement.
AAGGGAGCAGTTACCTGACAGACTAGGGGTACTAGTCAAGGTGACCCTGCTGTGTGAACTAGAAGATAAGATCAACCATACTGGGTCAGACCAATGCCAGTTGCCCCAGAGGGCGTGAACAGAACACGTAACCATCAAGTGATCCTGTTGCCCATTCCCAGCCCCTAGCAAACAGAGGCTAAGGACACCATCTGTGTCCATCCTGGTTAATAGCCATTGATGGACTGATCCTCCATGAATTTACATAGTTCTTTTTTGAACCCTGCTGAAGACCTGGTCTTCACAGCATTCGCTGGCAAGGGCTTCCACAAAGTGACTTTCAGTTGCATGAAGAAATATTTCCTTGTGTTTGTTTTAAACCTGCTACCTACGAGTTTGTTAGTGACCCCTAGTTCTTGTGTTACGGTAACAAGTAAATAACTTTTCCTTATTCACTTTTGCCATATGTGTCATGATTTTATAGCCCTCTATTATAGCCCCTAAGCTGAAAAGTCCCAGTCTCTTTAATGTGTCATATAGCAGCCATTCCAAACCCCTAATAATTTTTGTTGCCCTTTTCTGAATTTTTTTCCAGTGCTTAAGATAGCGTTGAGGCAACCACATCTATCTGCCGTGGTCATACCATGGATTTATAGAGGCAATATGTTTTTTGTCTTATTTTCTATTTGTTGTTTAATGATTTCTAACCCAGTTTGTGGTGGTGGATTTTTTTTGTTTGTTTTTTTGACTGCTGCTGCACATTGAGTGGATGTTTTCAGAGAACTCTGTCTTGAGTGGTTCAGTTTAGTCCCCATTTTTTTAATGCATAGTTGGGATTATGTCACCCAATGTGCATTACTTTGCATGGATCAACATTAAAAATCATTTCCTGTTTTGTGGGCTCATTTTGACAGTCTGCTTTGGTCTTACCTATATTGAGCAGCTTCATTGCAGTTCCAAGTTTTGCCACATGCCTGTTTACCCCTGATCGGGGAAGAAAGAGGAGTCTCCTTGTTTCCTGTATTTTATCCAGTTATTTATCTGAGCAAGGCTCTTCCCTTTTATCCCATGACAACTTACCTACACGCCTTTGATGAGGGACCTTGTCACAGGCTTTTGGGAAATCCTAGTACACTACACATGTTTGTTGACCCCCTCAAAGAACTCTAGCAGATTCGTGAGGCTTGATTTCCCTTTACAGCAGCCATGTTGACTTCCCCAACAAATCATGTTCATCTATGTATCTGACTAGTCTGTTTTTTACTATAGTTTCAACTAATTTGCTCTGTATAATGTTAGACTTACTGGTCTATAATTGCAGGATCACCTCTAGAGCCCTTTTTAAATATTGGTGTCATGTTAGCCATCTTCCAGTCAGATACAGAAGCTGATTTGAAAGGACAAGTTACAAACCAGTTAGTTCTGCAATTTCATTTGCGTTTTCAGAACACTTGGGCGAATGCCATGAGTTTGTGGTGGCTTGTTATTGCTTAGATGTGAGAGCCACGGTCCCATGAGGATTAAGACAAGATTCAGCACCTTGTGTAAAGTAGATAAGCAGGTATGTTTGCTTTAGATACTGTCCCGTTTATGTTGAGACAGGTGGAGAATTTTACCCTTTAACTGTGTTTCCATAGGGAAAGGTTGGTTATGCAAGCAAGATGCCAGATATGGTTGCAGGAGAGCTGGGGGTGTTGGGTCAGGTCCTGGCTCTGTGTGACCTTGCACAACTCACATCCCTACCCCCATCAGTAGAGCTGACAGCTTCTGTGGGCCCCTGGACAAGGGGGTGGGGAGGGAGACAAGCAGCACCACCCTCCTTAGTGCTACCACAAGCACAGCCTCCCCTTCCCCAGCAGTAATACTGGGTGGTGCTTTGGCAGCCATTTAAAGAGCCTGGCACTTCTGGCTACCACTGCTGCTGCTTCAAGTGTAGTGATGGCCAGAGGCAACTGCCCCTCCTCCTCCCCCAGCAGTAGGCCTGCTCCCCATTTTATAATGGGAGAACCAAGGCACAGTGATATTGCAAGAGTAACTATGTGAAGTGCTCTGGTGAAGGGAACCATGAGGAAGTGGGTGTAAAGAGGTGAATTAGCACAGGTGAAAACTACCCCTTCCCGGAAGAGTATTAAAAGCACAAGTTTTACCACAAGAGAAAGACAGGGCAGGGAAAAGTTGAACAAAGTAAGTGTATGCATCACACTATTGCTGTGGGGAAAAAACTATACAAAATGAAACTATTAGGTAAAGAAATCATCCTTTAATACATTTATTGGTCCATTCCTTTAAATTAAGTGAGGTAAAGAAACCATGTCTTTTTAAAAAAATGTACACACTAATAGTTAACAAGCATTACAAATAGTTTACCCCAAAAAGTGTTTATCAATACTAATTCCATAGTAACAACGCACAGAGTATGTTTATACAGAAATAAATGAAAAAACAAACATGCCAGCACCTGAAATCAAAGACATTTTATAGCCTGTGAATTTAAGTAAAAAAGGGTTGTTTGTGTAGGAAACAAAAGCCACTCCAATCTGTACGTTGTCCACTAGCTAAGTCACACCCAAAGACAAGTCTTCACAGCCTTCATTTTGGTTTAGCCTGCTATGGAGAGGAACAGAGTATGAAAAAACAAACAAGTTACTATAAACTGATTTTTACAAAAAGTCAAAAATACAGTACACAGGTTGGGCCCCTTGCCGGCAACATTTCCATTCATGGTGTCATGCGCTACACAACAAAAAGGATAAAGTCTTAATGTGCTGGCAGAAGTTAAATTTCATGGCAATATCAACTTGCCTCATGACAAACTCCCCTGAATGTTAAAGGGAGGCATGAGTGCAGGCACAGAGGAAGTAGAATGAACAGGACTATCTTGTCCAATCTCCATCCACAAAAAAGATGAAATACTGTATGTAGATCATTCACTGTTGCATAACAAAACCAGCATCACCTGAATGGATGCTGTGTGGGTGACTGGCCCACATCCTGCAATTTGTAGGATGAGGGTCTTTGCTATCGAGGTCCAGGAGGATACAAGCACCCTTAATTTTTATTTTTTTGGCATTAAAGTGTGTCAGCAAGACTAAGTTATTTAAAGAGCTACAATGCTTATCAGAATCATCTTAACCCCAAAATAACACTGTTAATTGTGAATTTCTATATATCAAATACCTCTTGCCAAAATTTAGAGTGTCCTTCCAAAGTTTTAAAAGTGACCAAAATATATTTAAACCTTCATATATCCCAAAAAGGCCAAAAAATGTTTCTTCTGAAGGTGCCCAGTTTCACATTATCAGAAATGTATTTGGCAAATATTTTTCAGGAGAAAAATTACTAAGTTATTTCTCTTCTTCAATAACCTTCAGTTTTTGTAGTAAAGAAAGCTGGTTAAAACTTAAAAATATATATATAGATAGATGACTGTGTCTGTACCTAGTAGCGTTTAAGGCGTGTGAACACCACACTCAGAATTTATGCACACACAAAACACTGGATCAAAAGCACCACCTAGTGAAGACCGCTTCTATTTAATAAAACGTTGAATAGGCTGCAGCACATTTTAATTTTGCATCTTTTCTGGAGTTAAGTGGGTACATTGAATTACAGCCACAGTCCTGCAAACACACACAAGTAGTCCTCAGGAATTGAACTATACCCTTCACCTACATGTTTGCAGGACCAAGGCCTAAATACATATGCAGTACAGACAGGCTATGTGAAATCACCTTCATAGAGGTCCCTCTACAACATCATCAGTTGCACCTGTAGACCATTCCTAAGTTAAGGCTTTCCGTTCATGCCAATTTCTGTGCAGTAGTTTAGCGATGAAACCAAAGGTTTGTGATGAGACCATCAAGTGACACTTGGAACTGAAGCCAAATTTCCAGAGGTTAAAGGCCAGTGCATTAACTCATCAATGGATACACAGTACCTGTCACATCACCTATACCCTGGTGGAGCTTTTCCTAGCTTTGTTTTTTCTTTTCCATCAATACCATCACTGTGGTAAAAACCAAAATGAGTTTGTCAAGGAACTTACAGTATAAATATACCACAATTTACTCTTTGGTTTGCCAGTATTTAAGGAAAGAGCTGACTGCTTTATGAAATGGTGCAGACCTGGAGAATCATTTTGTTTAAAATGATTGCTTGAGAAGACCATTTGTTGTTTTTAAGTCTCCCATGTTTATTGCATCAGTGAAATCCTTGTGCAAGGTTGGGGTGGTGTGTGTGTAAAAAGTAAATCAGCGCTAACCAGTGCTTGTTTGGATGTGCTGGTGCTACTTCAAGAGTGTCACGGTTTTCCAAATTGCACACCTATCAGAAGTGATGGAGACAGCAAGAAATTGCACAGGCTTGTGGTTAGCTGTAGAGCAAGATTTGTTCAAAGGAAACATCTGACACTTTAATCCATGGATAGGCCCACACCACAAAAAGTTTAACTCCATAGAATGTATTTTCTGTTTGAGTGCAGCAAAATTTCTAACTACTATGGGGTCACTCACCTTGAGCCAGATCAATCTGTGTTTACAGAAAAAGGTCCGTTGGACAACAACAAAAGATGCTTAAACACCTACTAGAGGAAAATACACAGCGAAACAAAGTTATTCGTTCAATGCATTTCTGCTCAGTATTTGTGATGGACTTGCTTTTCTATAGTCACAACAATTAGTGAGACTATGTATACACTTCCAAACTTGAGCCCTAAAAAAGTCACACCTGCTCCAAGTGAATTTGAAAACTTCATTTCAGGGGCAAGATCTGATGCAGCATGTACAGGAACGAGTCACTTGTGGCAACTGAATTCAGCCCTGAAAACATGTGGCATATTTTAAGTCGGTCTACTCTGTGCTACTAACATACTGCACAAAATCTCCTTTATGGTCAGACTACGAAACAATACCTGGCTTTCCACCATTTTCACACACTGCGAGGGTTCGGAAAGACAAACGCAGCAACATGCCTAGTTGAGTGCAAGAGGGAACCACACAATATCCTACTCACATGACTGCAGCTATAGTTAAGAACTCCACTTCTGCAAAAAGTTTTGTTTTCAATGTAAATAGTAATCTAGCAGGGCTGCAGGAAGTGCCTGCTTCACAGTAGAGCAATACTCAACCTGCAACATGATCTGGGGCCTGCACCCTGTGATCTAGGACCCAAACTTGCAGCCCACACACACTCCTTAAGTATGTGTGCCTGGAACCTCCATACAGCCAAGCCTTCTTCGCCATTCATTTGGTGGCTTGCAGAGGAAGTGCCAGCATGTTAATGACACAGCTGCAAAATACTTTTGCTTGGTAACAAACAAGGCCTGAAATCACTTCATTCACATGATTAGTTATTTTTTTAAAAAATCAACTGGCTCCAGAGAGTGGCAGAAGAATGATGTTAACATTAAGTGTAAATACTGGGTGCTTGTTGGACTGTGCCAAAGGCAGAAACCCCACCATCTTTGCAGCAGATGAAATTGCTACCATATTTTAATGCCTAAAGTGACACTATAAAAGGTCCCCGCTACCCGCTACAATTCTTACTTGATATTGCAATGTCTTTTGCTAGCAGTACCTTGTATAATATACATTTTCTGAGGAATTTAAAAAAGTACTTAAAGAACCAAGCTCCTGAAGCTACCAACAGATGATTGATCTTCAGTTTTCTAACTAAGCCGGAAGGGCAAAAGGCATGAATGTGAGCACTCGGGGGAAAAAAAGGAACAGATTAAATTCACTTCTCTCTAATCAGAACCACTACATTTTTCAAATATTTTTCTGTAGAGAAGTACCTTAAAAAAAAAAAAAAAAACATGCTCAGCAGAAATACAGCATAGCTGATCGTTCTGAGAGAGAACAGTGCTTTAAAAAAAAAAAAAAAAGTTTTCTGAATTCCTATTCCATCTTTCCTGATCATTCGGGGAAGGCAAGGACAAGTTTACTTGACTCTAGATTTATGCTGGTGTTTCAGAGCCAATTACGTTCACCCACTTAACCAATTTGACTGAGTAGAAACTGTATTCTGATGGGCTACTCAATTCTCCGATTTCATCATATGAAATATTTTGTTTCTGCTTTCCGTCTTTTTCATATGTTAAATGATGTGAATTAATGATAAAAAGCACAACAATTGGAGAGAGGAAGAACAGACATGGGGAGTGGGGAAGAAATCAGATCACTAGAGAATCATTTCTTACTAAAAAAGTCTCTCTCTCATGGCACTGACAGTATTGTTGCTATACTGCAATTTCAATTTATCACCGGAGGCAAACTTAAGCTGACAAATTGGGATTGTGTGTTTAGAATCACAAAACGACTTCAATGGAAGTGATACGGTCAAGTAGAAGAACTGCCTTAAACATGACAAATGTTATGCCCAGTGATTCCCCCATGTTAATAAATTTAACAGTCACAACGTTTATACAAAAATGGTTGAACAGAGACTATGCAGACCTGAAGAAACTTCAGGTATATTATATTGTAGCATTTATTTTAGCAGGGGACAATCCACAAATTCAATGGACTGTGCATGGTCTTTACTAAATTCTCATTTCTATTCCATTTTACAAACTTGCCAGAAAGATGCCAGGATCTCCTTAGCATTCCAATAACTTGGGTAGAAAAGGAGAGGATATTAAAGCAAATAAAAGGCTGTTTGCTCATCTTAGAATCCCGATGTTTGCCAAAATAATTCAACCTTGGCGTTGTGGGAGGAAACGAGCTGGTCTAGCAGCAAACAAAGACTTAACAGATTTAAAGTATCATTAACCAGTCTTGGCAGCACCCCTTCCTTTGGAAGCTACTGAGGCCACTAAACTAACAAAGGGCAGTTAACTGGAGAGACTCGATAAAAAAGGAAGAGAGATCCCGCAGACTACAAGGTTGCATAATAACGAGGCATAACTCTGTTATCCTACCTAAAGAGGACATTTCAATGACGCTCAGAGACAAGTGTGACTGCCAAACGCACATAATGGGGAAAAGAAGGTATTTCTTTTACCACCTGCCATTGACATGTTTAAGCCAATTTTCACACATGCACAATTATACTTGGTGTCAGCAAGCACTTGACACTTTTTGGGCTTTGGCTGCTGTGAAAGGAAAAGGGCAAAAAGCAAGAGCTGTCCTTACGACAAGGGCGTGTTTTACATGACTAAGGTCAGAGAGAGAGAGGAGAGAGAGAGAGAGAGAGAGGAGGGGCTCCCATTTAGCTTATATGGTTGTGAAAGCTTGGCTCACATAATCCTATCCCAGAACTGTCTGAGCTCACAGTGGGAATAAAATGTTAATGGACTCGTGTTTGCTCCCATTGTTCCCATGAAAGACTTTGTAAGGCTGCAGCATAACGCCCCTAGGCCAGCCCTTCTTGGATCCCCAAATCTCTCACATGGGCCCACTCACATTACTTCATATCACCAACAGTAAACAACTGGGCAGGGGGATATTCAATATGAACAGACAGCATGCCACGCTCACGCACCACAGTTCAGGCTTGTATCACATGCTTTCTGCAGAGGCGTCCCGATGTTCTCATCTAGGATCAGCCCAAACTCCCCCAAAAGACTCCGCTCCAGAACTGCTTAATCCAGGGAGTTGGCTGATTTGTAACAAGTGTCCATGTCAGGCCATTCCCTCTCCATAAAAAAAAAAAAAAAAAAGGGGGCCCACGGTGGGCACCCATCCTAATTGAACAAACGGAAAAGGATGGTAATAAGGATGTCATATTGGCACCTTGCAGTGTAGAGTTTTATTTTCCTTGCTTTAGTATTCCACTCATTAGTTCCTTCCAGAACCAAGAGGCAAGTTGTCTTTATCAAGAAGCCACTCGATCCTTGTATATTTCTATTACAAGCCCAAGATCACTCCATGGATTGAGAAGGTCCCATTAAGAAAACTCGAAAGATGACACATACTGGTTCCACACACAAAAAAAAAGGAAGAAGTCCAAGTGCTTTTCAATGGTCATGTACCAGACTGGGCTCGGCTAGCATTTCTCAACAAAGTAGTGCGTCATACAGCTCCAATAGGTTGTTTAGTGGTCCTGTGCACATGTGTAGAGAAGACAGTGGGCTAGGAGGGAGCTTCTTATTTGGTCTCTGGTTTGTCTTGTAGTAGTGGTATAATTGACTCCCACGCCGTAAGGCACTGCAAAAAAAAAAAAAAAAAAAAAAAAAAAAATCCACATGTATTTACAAGAAACTGTTTACACTACACTACACACTACTGCCTCCTCAAACTCGTCCTGCCCTCAGGCATGCAAGTTAAGAGGTATCAAAGTGTGGTCCTCCTGGCCATCAGTTTAGTAGCTTGAAAGACAAGGGAGTTAAGAAACAAACCGGTTTCTACATCGGCAGACAAAAGCAGCTGCGAGGCTTACGCTCAGGTAACCCTAAGCATGCGAGTCATCAAAGTCCAAATGATTAGAAACCCGCAGAGTTACACTGAAAGGAACCCCGGCAACATCTGGAAAGCATCAACAGGCCCAGGGACTGGGAAGAGGTGTTATTCTGAGGGCACAGACTGTTTCTCACCGCTAGAAGCAGCACACAGCAGCTAGCGGGCTGGTAAAGCTCTATGCAGAGAGAAGGGAAAAAGACTTGGTGATAAGAGAAAACTGAGAAACTGTTCCTACTTCCCCTTCTGGCAGCTATAGGGGTTCACTGTCCATATGAGCTTTCACCTAGCAAGATAGATGTGGAGTATCCAGTTAGGGTCCACAGCCACCGCTGACTAGGAATCCAAATATTTGCGGTTTTTTAGGCAAATGAAATATTAGATCCAGGGCAATTTCTTTCATGCTGGTCTAGTAGGCTTGGACCCTGGTTTTTATGGGTATTTCAGCATTACTCTGCTCAACATTTTTGGGTACTGTGCTGTAGCACATTGTGTGCTAGAGCTTTGCTTGTCCCCTTTGCTTCTGACATGGGATGAACTGCTGGGTGGCAGCCATGTTCTGAGCACGGCCTGGGAGCCCTCTGAGACCCGTGATCCTTCATCAACACTCGTGTCCAGACAGCTCCGGACTGCGTGGGGGCTTCTCTCCCATCAGCTGGGACACTACTTCAGCTAGAAAGAGGCACAGAAAGTGGTCCACACAACTAGGTGAATCCCTGGCTGGCTGCTACTATGGACCCCGTGTACATGCCTGACTCCTGGTCCCTGCCTCCCAGCCTGTTTCTGCCCTCCTTATCCCAGACTGCTTTGGGCTGCAAGGGCCGAATTAAGAGAGCTACTCCCCAGCCTCCATATCCTTAACTGTACTATCTTCCCACAGGCCTGGGTAAGCATGTTTGACTTTTCCTCCAGTGAGTCAGTGAAAATCAGAAGCAGGAAGGGGGGCACCCCTAGTATTTGCAGGATCAAGCCCTAGTTAACCTAGCAGCAGGAGCAGCCCCCAATACAGATGGTTTCTGCTTGTCAGACAAATCCAGCAGCATCAGGGTTGAGTAAAAGAGGCAAAAGATATGGGGGATGGGGAAGAGAATCTTCATCTGGTAGAAAATGTCAATTATTGAGTTAACACCTTCCCTTGTGTAACTCCATTGTTCTCATTACATTTAGCCCCTGGTTAATTAGTTACAGCACAAGAGCTAACAACCTGGGAATACCGAAACTCTCTGCGGAAAGTCAGGCTAATCAAGTGCCTTTCCCCACGCCGCAGATAACCTAAAAAAACTTAAGCACCTGATGTGAAGTCCTGCCACTGAGCACTAGTTCTTTATAGTAATGCAGGGTTTGCAATTTTTGAAAGCCACCCCTGACTAAGTCACTCCAAGGGGTTATTGGTACACGAGACCATCAGTGCTGTTGCAGCTCAGGGCAGTACCTTCTCATAATATTGGATGTTTTTATCTGCCATTCCCATAAGCAGCTGCCTGAAATCTTGCCTCTTGTTGTTCTGCCATCGCTCCATGTCAGCTTTCAGGTCAGCATTGAAGCATTCCACTCGGTCCTGACATTTTTCAACCTCCACTGGCACCTGAAGCGAGAAGCAGATTTTTCAGTAAGACTGTGGCTATTTGAATAATGGTTCCCCTCCCAGCTGATCAACTGTTTCCCCTTGTTTCAAATACATTTTAAATTATCCAGACCATGCTAAATAGGTTAAAAGAAAGTGAATAAAAATATTACTGTCCTTTCACCCATCTCTTTCCTTACCTACTACCGCACTAAAAACAAGATTTTTAGTTACTGGAAAGAGTGGAAGAAAAGCAACAGGTAAAGCCAAATCCTCACCTGCATCCAAATTTACTCCATCAAGAGTAGTTTGGGAAACTGTAGGTTGCTTTGCATGTCTCCACACTCCCTAACCTCTACTTAGAGCACGGCACAAAGACAGATCACAGGACGCTGTGAGGACTGGTCTACAATACCGAGGGGCCATCGATCTTAGTTATGCAACTTGAGCTACGTTAATAACATTGCTGAAGTCAATGTCCTTAGAAACTGTAGTAAGCAGGTTTTCACTGCATTAAGTCGACCGCTCTCCCATCCTCTCTGCCTGCGCTTCTTGCTCTGGTGGAGCTCCGGAGTTGACGGAAGCGCACTCAGCGGTCAGTTTATCATGTCTGTACAAGATTCAATAAATCAACCCCCGCTGGATCAATCACTGGCTGTCAATCCAGCAGATAGCATAGACAAACTCCTTAGTCAAACTACAGTGACAGGAAAGAGGGTCTTACGGTTTAAATGCTAAACTAGAACTCTGGACATCTGGGTTGCGGCTCTGAACCCCTCGGCTTCCCATTCATGCAACGGTGATAGTGCTTCCTTTCTTCTACCCTCGGTCTCGAGTTTCTGTCTATAGGATCTTGTGTGATAATGCAATGGACAAAGAGGGCAGAGATGGGGCCCCTGAATGCACTAGCAAACAGCGCATGAATAGAAAGCAAGTTTTAGGGGAGTTTGACACAAGAAAAAAAACCAAACAGCACTTAAGCCTCATGAAACAATCCTTCAATAGTGATCAACCTTATTTCCCAGCAATCTTTAGCTCTTAAGAGAGTAAGCCACCTCCTTGATTTCCCACATGATCGCTCCATATAAAACCTGAAGCACACTTAAAAAAAAAAAAATAGGTTGCCTGTTTCAATATTCCTTTTAAACCCTTGATGCTACAAATACTGAATATAGTTCTACATAAAAGTCCAGATGTACAGTATTCCTGCCTATACCCATGAGCAGCAGCCAGGAACCTCAGTACATACTGTCTGTTTAGTGACCAGTGGATTAAGAGGTACAATCTACAAGATATGCTGTCAGTACGTGCAGGCTGCTCTGCAGCATATCCAACATGCAGTTACAAAGGCACAAGTCAGGGCTATAGGAGGTACAAGTCTGGAACACGCTACATACATAAGACTGAGGTCCAACTCATCTGGTGAAGTGGGTTTTACTCACAAGAGCTTACACCCCAATAAATCTGTTAGGACTCCCTGTTAAGAGACTGAGGCTAGGTCTACACTCCAAAATTACTTTGATACACCCACATTGCTCGGGCATATGAAAAGCCTACCTCCTTGAGCGATCCAGTTATACCGACCTAAGTGCCGGTGTAGACAGAGCCAGGGGCAGCCCATGAGCCTAGGCAAACTAGGCAGTTGCCTAGGGTGCCGCTGGCCCGGGCGCCCGATGACGACATCACGGGGCGCCCTGTGATTACGTCAGCGCCATTGACGGCCGTGCAGGCCAGGGCGCCAATCGCGCCTTCTGCCTGAGGCGCCAGCTGCCGCAGCCGGCCTCGGGCCACTCCTGGACAGAGCTATGTCGACAAGAGGCTGTCTCCTTCCGACATAGCTACTGTCTCTTGCAGACGTGGCTTTATACCAATGAGAGATTGTCTTCCTTAAAATGCTGAAGTGTTTTAAGTGTAAATGGGATGTAACTGAAGACCTTAGCATTCCATGTTCCACAATCTGCACTAAAGATCTACTGGCACTAGGAAAAGCAGATACAGACTGTTTAGCCCTAAAAACGAGCTTAAATTATGTTGGAAATTCTATGCATGGACTTGGGACTGCAGCAACTTGTGTGCGCGCACTGCCTCCAATGAAACTGGTTTTACATGCAGAAATGAAGACAACCTATAATCAGGGAGCCAACGTCAGCACCAGACGCATTGAATACACCCCCAACATGCTAATCCCTTCAGCAACTGGCAGAACGGGGGCAAAAAGTCTCAATTTTCAGAGCTCCCAATGAAGCTCAAAAGTGGAGTTGTGGTTGCTTGGCTCCTCTGAGCGCAGCCTCATCAATCTAATCATTAGGCAGTAGCCACCTAATTAAAAAAAAAAAAAAAAGAGGCAAAGGTTGAATTCTCAGAAGAACTCATTGCTGGGCTAACTCTGTTCCCTCAAGGCAACAGGAATCTTACCACTGATTTCAGTGAGACTCGTTAACAGTGGGCACTAATGCAGCGCCCACCTGAAGGGCAAAGAACATTCTGGAGTAGAATATTCGAGATACTCATATGCTAGCTGGACACACTGTACCAACAATGAGGCTCAGAGGTCCTTGCAGGAAATCATGCTTATCTTAGGAGGTTCATACCCGTCAGCTTCCTGTAAACCTATAGTCACAATTACATTGAGCGTGGTATCAGAGGGAGAGCCAAGAGCCAGAGCTACAAGGACAGGGAAAAAACTTAATTCTGCCACAGCTCAGCTGAATTCTAATGGCTCATTTTAACTCTTGAAATATTTGTATAATTTACAGATGAATCTAAAGCCATATAGCAATCATGATTTTTTATGGCTTTAATAAAAAGTAGTACTATACTTTAAAATCTACTGCCAATGGCCTTGTCCATTCATTGACTTGTTCTGATTTACCAACGTTCATTAAGCCAAGGCAAGTTTCTATGTAGAGACGGTCTAGGAAATTATTTCTGAATCCAACTCCTGCTCCAAGCTTGCATTCTCTGTGGGCATTTAAATGTTTAATACAGAAAATGAGCATGGAATGTCTCTAGACCATGGCATCTATGGTATGTTGATAAGCACAAGGGCAGGAAAAGGCTTAAAGTAGAGGTTGTGCGTAAGTGTTTATTTTGCACCCCTCACTTTGAGTGTAAGTGACAATGGGGACATTCTGTTTTTCATTATTTCAAAATGTTGGTCACCTGCGTGAACCCCTATGGGGGATGACAAGGAAGGCTTTCCTTATGGGAAGTCACTCAGCCTACATTGGCTAGCTGTTGTGAGATTGCACAGGCAGAATGCTTGCCTGCTGACAGAGAGGAGACTGGAAACCGGGAACTCCAGGAGTTCTCGTCTTGTGCTTGGACCACAACGGATACCGACTCTCCCCTCTGGCCTTGGGCATATCAAAGCTCATTTCAGCTTCCCCGTCTGGAGAAGAAAGGGGTGGGTATAAGCACTCGGCTTCTCAAACACTGGATAACACTCACAAGTCCAAAGCTCTCTCAACATGCTTCAGGAGCACTTTTAAAATTCCTTAATACTGGTTCTCAGCCTTGTCCATACCCCAGGGCGGCCCTGCCCATTTAGCACGACAGGAAAAGTAGGATCATTGCAAGCCTGCTACACTTGTTTGAACCCCTTAGGTGCAGAAGCCGCACTGTAGTCACCCTTCCCTGAAGGGAAACATTCCGATCAAGCCAGCGCTGGCCAGTGAAACATTCTGCAAGAGCAGAACCGCATCACCAAGGAGATCTCATGCGTTTTGAGCTCAAACACAGAAGCCTAACAAATTTGGAAAAGGAGCCATTGATGCAGCGTCTGTGTCATCATATGAACAGGTCCTGTTCACACCACTTGGCTCTCTGGGTTGAGCTTCTGCAGCCTCAGATACGGTTTTCTGTCACGCTAGCATCCTCTTTGTGGTTTACGTTTCCCAGTAATTTAAACATGTCCAAATGGCTTGGGATGCGCTGGAATGGATTATAGCACCACAAGGCTGCCACTGCACAGTTGGCTCCCAACTCAAGAGTGCCAGTCCAACCCTGCTGAGAGAGGAGATTGCTGGAAAGCTGCAGAGAGACTCCTCTACCCTCCAGTATGCTGAAAAAACAAAGCACTGGTGTAGGGATACTACTCACGCCCACAAAACATCAGAGTTGGGCAAAAGGCACCTCTGCCATTTCACCCGGTTGGGTTGAGAAACACTGGCGCTCCTGAACTACTCTAGATGCTTGCTCCCAGGCCATCTGCAGCTACCCCAAGAATTTGTTTGCTCACTGCATCCCTGGAGCCAGGGCCTGCTTTGACTTGACGGGCAGATGCCAACGCAACATTTGAGACAGAGGGCACAATGAGGGTCTCCCCAGTTGTATGGCTTGACAGCTTTCACAGGTCACACCGATCCTAAGGCTGGCTCTCGTAAGACTTGCAGAATTACAGCCTGGCCAGTTAACAAAACCAGCATCTGATTGTGTGAACTCACAGGCTCGTGGGGAATTCAGTGGGTTTCTTTCGTAAAGATGGCCGCTTTGCTGAGGAAACATTTAGCCGTTACAGCTGCTAACAAGCATTTGGAGGAGTGCTTGGGTCTGAGCCCACCATGGGGGGGGGGGAAGGGGCGGCAAGTCAGGCTGCCAGCGGCAGATGCACAGAACGAGGAAGAGGAGGAATGGAGGATACCAGCCTACTGCCTTGTTCCACACACAGCCCAAGGAGCACAGTGAAAACGATGCAACACTTCTGGAGAGAAAGGCAAGATGCAGCTCTAGGCGGGCGCAAGAAAGACAAGGAGATAAGATACTATGAACAAGTTTCATAGCGTACTAGTTAAAATGCCAAACTCCATTGCCATAGAATGGACATCGCTGTGACTGAGTTTGGGGTAACCATTTCCCTTCTTTGAACTCCCTCCCCCCAACTTCCCATAAGGATATACATTTTGCCCAAATGAAAGGGAGAAATAGGAACAGTTGTCAAAACTCCACTGAAAAACCATCAGTCCCTTCCTCTACTGAGTCTTACAGGATTTTGAACCTCTGGATTGCAACAAACTGCAAGGACACACCAATGAACACCAGCTAAGCCACAAGTGTTCTACAGCAGGGATTACAGCCATAACCGCTGTAGGCTGGCCAAAAAGCTGTTCTCCATTAGCTGCAGAGGAGTATTAGAGATTATGGAATGACATGAGATAAACAGACAAGTGTGTAATTTTTCAAAAGCACAGTGTGTCTTGGGTACCGTAACCCACTTTAAAGTCACGTTGCAGTGGGGGAGGTCTAGGTTGGATATTAGAAAATAGTATTTCACAAGAAGGGTGGTGAAGCACTGGGATGGGGTCCCTGGGGAGGTGGTGGAAACTCCATCCCTAGAGGTTTTTAAGTTCTGTCCCAAAGCCCTGGCTGGGATGACTTAGTTAGGGTTGGCTTTGCTTTTAACAGGGGTTGGACTCCATGACCTCCTGAGGTCTCTTCCAACCCTCTGATTCTATGAAAGCCCATGGGATTTATGCCCTTTACACACACAAGTGAAGTCCTAGCCCCACTGAAGTCAACATCTGCTCATTTCAGCAGGATCAAGGTTTTACCCTTCTTTCTTTAGAAGTGCTGAACACCCATGACTCCTGTTGAAGTCCATGGGAGCGGAGGTGCATAGTATGAAAGTCAAACTGTGCCATTTCCTGAAGGCCAGCTAAGAAGGGTGAGAATTAGGAGGGGACATAACTCAAGTCTTTAGCCAATGAAGGCAAAAACCACAGAGGTGTTATCTGAGTTTATGAATGGAAGAGAATAAAACTGGGTCAAATTTTGGGTTTAAATTATAACATGTCCTTTTAAATTCCCTGAATATTTTAGACAGCCGCAAGGATGCCAACTAACCCAGCTGTACAGTAATTTTTACAGGCATATGCTTTCAGTAATCTTGTTCTAATTAAAGGTGGGAGTACGGGCTTATGCATTTTAAATTTTCATTAACCTGAAAATGAGATAGTTCAACCAATGACTGATTTAAGCCTTTTAATTCTGGCAGAGTTACCATCACGGGGAAAGAAAAAACATGCTCCTCAAACAGAGCGGCATTAAGCATACATGGACTGAGGAAAGTAAGAGCATGTATCCAGGTGAGACGGATAAAAAAAATACAGCTGATATTCTTCATTAGATAGTCAAGATGATTTAGCCACTAATGGAGTCATGAATAAAATCCCTAGCCTGCATACTCAGTGTAACCTAGGACTTCAGGATTTCCACTGAAGAATTAGTTGCCTGTGTCTAGAATTCCATTGATCTGCAGCAATGGACACTGACAATTTGGTACAGCTCTCACCGTGCACTTCATTAACGTGCAATGAACTGGGTAGCAGACTTAGTTCTTAAGAGCCAGAAAAAACCTCATCAGAACTAAGGCTAAGAATCTCATGAACACAGGATCACTGATTAGGAACTGAAGCACTGTGAGCTACTCAAGGACAGGAATTTGCATTTCCATCTTATGGGTTTATTTTGATTATTTGCAATTCAGTTTACATTGCCAATAACGTGATAAACTTGAAGCCTGCCTTTCCCAACCCAGCAGCGCTGTACAATCAGACTATTTACAGCCAGTCCCCGAGTTAGGGACCAAACACTTGGCCGTAACTCGAAGTGTTCGTAACTCGGATCCCACTGAGTTACATGGCGACTGTGCTGTTCGAAAGCGCGGATCGCGTTCGTAACTCGGGGACCGCATTTACGACCGCTTTGGTCGTAAGTGCGGATGGTCGTAAGTCGGAGACCGGCTGTACTGTTGCCATAGATTCTAGGGATGTAAAACCCTGGTTAAAAAAAAAGTTGTTTAACTGGTTAACCTGCCTGCTGCATCTTGCCACAGGTGAGGGGCCACTGGAGCAGCCTCCCACCCGTGACACGGCAGGCTGAACTGGAGCACCTCTCACCTCTGGCATGGTGGGCCAGGACAGGTGCTGGTTAACCAGTTACACCTGGTAAGCACTGCAACATCGGCATGCTTGCCAGGTAACTGGTTAACCAGTTAGCTCTTTACATTCCTAAGGAATTTATTCTGCCTTTAAGCTTTGGGGCAAAGTGCCAAATGCCACAATTGGTGCTTAGAGCTCATCGAGTCCCGTTTATTTTAGTAATTGACATTTCAATAGATACATATCTTTCCTAACTTGGCCCTGGAGACAGAGTGAGAGGGGTCCTTCTATATCTGCAGATGCTAAGGCAAAACCCTGAGGAGATAGCAAATGGAGACTGTCTCGCCAAATACAAAAAGCTGTCAGGAAAACACTATATTGGATGCATATCCTGATTTAGTATCGGATGGCTAAAACACTAGAATTATTTTAGTCACAGAATTTAATTTGATACGTACACACACTCATTCGGCTTAAATAATTAAGGGACTGTAACAAGACAAACTGAATTAGAATTTGGACGCGGCTCAAAAGTCTGTTGTGAATCAGGTCAGGTTATGGAGTACAGCAAATCCTAGCATGCCCTCCAGTGGTTAAGAAAAACAAAGATATTTCTTGGATTCTTCTCAGCGACTGCAACTAATAGCAAATAAACCGTTAGGCCACATATTAACTTCATTGGCTCCCAAAACAAACAGAAGAGTACAACTGCCGTGTGGGGGCAACAAAAGTCTAACTTGGTCTATTCCAGTTCTGCTGGCTTGTTTTGTGTTTGGTTTCCACATTCCATTACTCTGTGCAAACAGCTAAAAAACAACGTTCAATGAAAGCAAGACAAAGCTAGAGATCAAATGATAACCGTAGCCAGCACTGCAGTGACTGCTAATCAGCCTTTTCATTTTACATTGTTTCAGAGGTTTAAAACACTTAGCTAATTCAGTCATCTACCTCCAACCTGGGACATGTTGGGAGCATCAACATTGTTTGAACAAAAATCTTACGACGTCAATTTGCTCAGCTGAATTTGAGAGGCAACGAAACAAACTTTGATGATCTCATTGTGTTCGAAGGTTTTTCAATAGGTCTAGTGGGATAGTTGTTTAAGTTACATTTGCAAGTGGTCACCATTTAAAAGGAAGCAAACTTTGCTGCTATTCCAGAAAACATGAAAATCCAAGATGAACACAGCTACTGAAAACACATGTGGTTGTTCCATTGAACTCTTCAGCACTGAATCTCTCAAATCCTGTACAGCATAAGTGGAAGTGGCTGTTTTTTCTATTCAAGGAGACATTTGTGTCCAACATAAAATAACAACTGTTTGCATTAGAGGAGCAACTCACTGGGCACTCCACAAAGTGTGCTGCAACAGTGGGGAGCACTGAAGTTGAATCAGTATTTCCCAGCCAAGAGCAAATAAAATTTAATTCAATTCAATTCAAATCAAATTTAAAATAGCAAGGGATAATCGTTATGCAAAGCTCTTAACCTGAGCTCTGGTTTGAATATCTTTAGTTTCTGCTTCTCAAGGAGACAGAAACCATAGGAGAAGATTGAGGGAAGGGGGAAAAAAAGTCGAAGCATGAGCAGATTGAGAAGGAGGGATTAAGCATATTATCCTCATGATGGATTATGTGCAGGTCACCATACAGCAATTCTATGATGGCCATGCTAAGTTGCTGCATGGTCTCAATGTGAAACCCAACTAAGACTGATTACTATTTGGCATTGATTTACCTGCTTGTTACAGGAGGATCTCTTTCTACTTTCAGGTATCTGTATGTATAACACATAGGTAAACCACCACCAAAAAGCAGCTAATCTGGGTTGGGGTTTACTTGAGACCAGGCAACAATTTGGCCTGAAGGTAGCAAGAGATGCATCTCGCTAACATAAGATAAATAATTTGTTCGTTAAGAGCCTGACATGAAGCCCACTGAAATCAATGGGAGTCTTATTGACACCAAATGAGATCTACTCCAAAAAGACTAGTCATACCTTAAAGACTAACAAAACATGTAGATGGTATCATGAGCTTTCGTGGGTGCAACCCACTGCCCATAAAGCTCATGATACCATCTACATGTTCTGTTGTCTGTAACAAGAAAAACTTAAAAAAAAACAACAAATAAACTAGTAGCACCGTAAAGACTAACAGAACATGTAGATGGTATCATGAGCTTTATGGGCAGTGGGTTGCGCCCCCGAAAGCTCATGATACCATCTACATGTTCTGTTAGTCTTTACGGTGCTACTAGTTTATTTGTTGTTTTTTTAAGTTTTTCTTGTTACAGACTAACTCAGCTACCCCTCTGATGAGATCTACTCCAGTTAGGCCTTATCGTAGGATAAGGTGCACCGACATGGGACAGCCAAAGAAGTCTATTTGCTGCAGTGGTATATCTGTAGTTAGAAATACTCTAGAACTCAATTCGTCCTCCCCTGCTAGCTTATTCTTACTTTTTTTGCACTGAATTTGGCTGCTAACACATTCTCCTTGGCTTGCCTCCTAAAGCTAGCTCACAGTTATATGACAACACTTCACTCCGCTTAGTACTGCTGTGTTTTCTCACAATGCATAAGATTCAACAGATCTAGAAACAAAACCATTATCTCCATTTCGCCACAGTGTTTTCAGTTGAGAGAGGCTGAATGACAAATACACCACTTGTTTTATAAAGTGGTTTTACATGATAACCTTGGGGCGTTCTTCTTTTTTCAAGGCTACCGCTTCCAATTTTGCTTCATACTCTGCTTGAACTTGGTCTCTCTTCTTTAGTACATTCTAGGAAAGAAACAACAAAAAAACGCAAGACTGAAAATGTACAAAATCTTGACTCCCTCTCTCCCCCCATAAGTGTTGCAGATTAGTGGCACTGAATCCCAAGTCACAGGTCTTCCTTTCAGAGGCCTCTCCTGTTTCAGGCATTTATGCAGAGGCTTTTGAATACAAATAAAAAAGCACTCCAGGCGGTGAGCAGATGCCAGATGAGTTTTGTAGCTGTCTGATTAGAGACAAAGTCAAACTGCCTGCTTCGCAAACGACTTGCGTTGTGACCTTTGGCACGTCACTTATTTTCTCCTGAAGATGACAACAATGAATAAAAGGATAAACGAACACAGAAAGGGTCAGTATATAAAGCTTTACAAACAAGATGCCCAAGCAACACAGTTCCTACAGCTATAAACTTCTACTACAACCCACCCACTCAGCTTTCTGCTAAATCCTTCTGGAATGAATTTCCATTCTGAGTCTGAGATAGGTCAATTTTGGACAAATCCCTCTCCCTTGTTTTATTACATGATGGACTTTTGCACATGGAACATTCAATTTTTGAGTTTAAGCTCATGCCTTCTAGCTGACTATTCCTCAGTGAATAAGGATCTCCAAACATATTGATAAACATACAAAAAAAAGACCCAGATAATTTTACTTTACAACTGTGGACAAGATGTCCACTAACAAGACTTGGGAGCATCCAGTTATGTAATAAGATATTGGTCATACAGAAGTTGTTTGTTTTGTCTTTGCCTAGGGTAGCGGTTGCTTGCCCATGTTGAGTTTACAGCACAACCAGTAATAGCGTATTACAGCGTTTCTCAACCAGTGGTACGAGTACCCTTAGGGGTACTCAAGAGAAGTCTGGGGGGGTACATCCACAACTGAAATTTGGAGAAAACTGAATTTTTGTTTTAAGTTTTACAGTGTTTTATTATTTTTGTACTTTTTATACCCAAAAATTTCATCGCCCACCTGGCTATGATTAAGTTGTTTAAACAAATGTGTTGCTATGGTAGAAAAAAATTGTGCATGTCTAAAAATTGTAGGTACTGGGGGTACTTATAATTTTTTAAAGGGTACTTTATAAAGAAAGATTGAGAAACACTGGCATATTAAGTGGGACACCGATAGCGGGCAATGACTTGTACAAATGTTTGCTCAGGAGAGAAATAATTGATGCCCTTGGAGACTTGCTCTCCAGAACAAAAGGAAGGAGGAAGAATCTGACCCAGAGAGGACTGGCAGGAGATGACTGAGGAGGTGAGTCAAATGGGCTGGCACCCACATGGTGTTTCCAATGGTCATTCAGTTGCAAGGTACAGATTCAGAATGGAAGTACTCAGAGCTCAGGCAGCCAGTTTGCCCAAGGATCTCCCTTGCTTAATCTATTGACTATATATGTAAAAAGTTACAATAGCTGATAGATCACTCAAAGACCATGAGGAACACAAACACTTATGACAAAACCCACATATTCATCACCCTCCCTCCCTCCATCACATGCTGAGGGAAGTGTCACCATTTCAGGATCAAGAAGGCCAAGTTTTTATGCATGAAGAATCAACCAATATTACCAATGGCTGGCTTTACTAGTTTGAAGTACAGCGGAGGAAGAGGAAAAAGCAGAGGTGGAGGCACATTTGTGTTCCTAAATGCTCATGTCTCAGTACTCTAACCTTCAGGGCTATAATTTTTAAGTCATGCCTGACAAAGGAAGACAATCTCTACTCCAGAGAAGATACAATGCCTTCTCCCCAAGACACCAAGGGCAATAAAGGAGAGAATATTAGATATATTAAAATGTGCAGGGCTCGACCAATCAGGCAATCTACTCGCCTGTGGTGAGTAGATTTTAGCCTGGTACGGCCGCGCAACGTTGTCTGCACATGCACAGCATGCGCTTCTGCGCGGCTGGCGAGCGGGACTCGCCGCCACTGGGTGAGCCCTGAAAATGTGCATGTGGCAAACCTTTAGTTCTCCTTTCTAAAGATAAGCATGTTACTGGCTACGTTAGCCTGCAGCAAAATGTGAGACATCAGTTCTCAATAGGAGACTAGGTGGAATCTTTCCCTGCAGTTGTCTGAGATTTTCAGTGCACCAAAGGCAGTGTTATTTAATATGTATTTCTGCTCACGAACAAAAGGAATATTGGGAAGAGACTAACTTTTCTGTTTTGTTTTGTTTTTATTAATAGTTGCTTTGGAGTAAGTGGCCAGCACTCAGCATGGAAACAGATGTTTAGAGCTACAGTAAAACTCCATTTGTCCGGCATCTGATGGTCCGGCACTCCTGATGGTCCGGCACCATCAGGAACCCGGAAGTGCTCCGGGCAGCCGGACCATTGGAGCTGCTCTGCCCCCGGCTTCCCGATTCAGCCGCTGCTGACCAGCGGCTGAATCAGGAAGCTGGGGCAGAGCAGCTGGAGTGCTGCCGGTAGGTCCCACAGCGCTGCCCCTCGGCGCTGCGGGACCAACCTGGCAGCACCCCAGCTGTCCCCAAGTCAGCCACTGCTAAAACTGACCAGCGGCTGACTCCGGGAAGCCCGGGACAGAGCTGAGGAGCGGCGCTACCGGACCAACCCGGCAGCACCCCAGCTGCTCTGCCCCAGGCGTCCCCAAGTCAGCCGCCGCTGAAATTGACCAGTGGCTGACTCCGGGAAGCCCAGGGCACCTCGGGCTTCCCGGAATCAGCCGCTGGTCAATTTCAGCAGCGGTTGACTTGGGGACGCCTGGGGCAGAGCAGCTGGGGTGCTGACGGGTTGGTCCGGTAGTGCCACCCCTTGGCACTGCAGGACCAACCCGGCAGCACCCCAGCTGCTCTGCCCAAGGCGTCCAAGAGCAACTGGGGTGCTGCCGGGTTGGTCTTGCAGCACCAAGGGACGGCGCTACCAGACCAACCTGGCAGCACCCCAGCTGCTCTGCCGCAGGCGTCCTGATTCAGCTGCTGCTGAAACTGACCAGCAGCGGCTGAATCGGGGACGCCTGGGGCAGAGCCAGACAATCGGAAGGGGGGGCTATGAGGGGTTTGGGGTGGCATCCCCACACCACCTAGACCCCTCATAGCCCCCTTCCGATAGTCCGGCATATATGATAATCCGGCACCCCCTGGGTCCTAAAGGTGCCGGATTATCGGAAGTTTACTGTAGTAAATAAGTTGAGCCTGTTCCTACAAGGTCCGGTGATGAACAGGCATTGTATTAGTACACAAAATTCAATGGACAAGTGACTAGAGAGTACTGCTACTGGGGGGGGGAAACCCACAATGTGTTCAGAAGCATATATTAAACTAATAGCTCAGATCTGCTTGCCAGTTAGCATTTTTCCTGCAGATTTGGGGGGGGCGGGGAAGAACCAAACAAGACAAGGAATTTCCCTAGCATCTCTGTATTACCTTTTCTAAGCTGTAGCCCAAAATACTTTGCTACTTCACACTTCTGCTCTTACAAGTACCATGTTTCTAACTTTTTTTGGGGTATGGATTCACCACTAAATATAAAAAGATTTTTCTTCTGAGTTTTGTGGACTGAAGCCAGACCTCCTCCAACTAACTGGCAGACAAACAAAGAGGTTAGTCAACCTCTCATTTGATAGTGTGCATACAGGTTTTCCCTTTAGCTTAAGTGTTTCAACTTTTTTCTTTTAAAAGTATTTGTAAGTGGCCTGCTTTCACCTCATGTTTGAGGGTCTCATGCTTTTGCACCTACGTTTGCTTGTTTTGTAATGGCTAGAGGCTGCCTTGCCACAGAATCACTGAAACACCAAGCCAAAACCAGAGCAATTAATTTTGGCACTCTACATAATTATTAATTTTTGCATGCTTCACTGAACAAAAAGTCTAGTACTTGCCTCAAATAGGAGCAGAAAAAGAAATGTACTTGAAATGCAGGAATTTAACATTATGCAAGCACATGACAGAAAAACAGAGTTTTAGTAAAAGTAACTCCTTAATATCCCACGTGAAACTTTGTATCATTCTTAAACACAAAAACCAAGCAATGCATATTAACTGATCCCGCATATCGAGCAGACTGCATCTATACTCTTATTGACTGAACAAGCACGTTCCATACAGAACGTGCATGCAGAGGGGAGACAGGAATTATCTGTACCTTGCCCAAGTAGAATGTTAGGATTTTATCCAACAAGCAGCATACTGCAAAACATCTGGTGTTGCAAGGGGAGGAAAGCTAGGTCACTGAACACCATTATTTAGAAGTTCTGCCACTCTTTTTGATCACAGAATTTAGATGCCCAACAACCATGGGAGCTAGATTTGTAAGAAGGTCCCAGGCAGAGTCCAGCTTATCACAGTCAAAGGTTTTAGTAACATGATTTTGCAGAATCAGTCTCTTTCATGCAAAAGCGTTTTAGATAGGGCTGTCCGAGACTCAAGTTTGACTCCTCAAAAGCACAGCATTTTGAAAGACAAAAAATACACTGCCTTACCAATAGGAGAACTGTAAAATTGAGATCAAATGCATATGACCCTTGCTTAAGCAGAAAGGGATCGTGACAGAAATTTGATATTTTCATGTGCATAACATTTCTCTGATCTTGGTTAGAAAACCTAAGACTAAACAGTTTATCAGGAGAAACAATCCCTACAAGCTGACATTTCATAGTTAATGGACAAATCAGAAACAGTAACACACACAAACCTGCAAGGGAACATTTAACTTGCCTGCTCACTCAATCATGGATTTAAAAGTGGCCATTCTTCTACAAAGAAATTTCACTAACCAATTACAGAGTCTGCAGAACTGGAATTCATCTACAGATTTGACACCATTACCCCGGGCTCGAACAAAGACATTAACTGGTTGGTCATCTGATGAAGTGGGTTTTACCCACAAAAGCTCATCATTCTATAAATTTGGGTTAGCCTCTAAGGTGCCAGAGGACTACTCGTTTTTAAAGTAGTCCTAACAGGGCTACCCCTCGGAGATTTCATAGCTAGGTTTCTCTTTGCTTATTCCACTCATATCCACTCAATGAACGTTGAGCCAGGAGTGGATTTACTATGAAACAAGCCATGTGGAGGCATCAGTGACAGGGGACCCCCAAAAAGCAGGACAGGTCTCATCTAGCAACCTACCCCAAGTCCTGGCTGGTGGTGCAGCAGGGCTCAGGCAGGCTGCCTGCATACTGCTCCCGCTGCTCTCAGAAGTGGACAGTTGCTGGCACATCTCTACATGCCCCCGGTGGCTGGGGGGGGTCAGCAAGGGTGAAGGTGGCTGTGTGTGCTGTCCTCCCCCTGGGAAGCACACGGGAGACCCACTCTCTACCCCTCCACATCTAAGGAAGGTGCAGAGACCTGCCAGCATGGCAGGGCTAAAGTGGCTCCCTGCCTCACTGCCCCCAGAAGTAGCTGGCATGTCCCTGCAGTCCCTAGGGTGGGGGGCGTCTCTGCATGTTGCCCCGCCACAACTGCAGATTCTGCTGCTCCCATTAGCTGGGAACTGCAAGAGCAGTGCCTGCAGGCAGCACTGTGCTAGGCTCCCTTCCCCCACCTATGAACCACTGCCAGAGGGGTGTGGCGGTCACTTTGGGAGCTGCACCTCCCAAGATAAGCACCACCTCCCTGCAGCCCCAAACCCCAGCCCAGAGCCTGTACCTCAACCTCTCATTCCCTCCTGCACCCCAACTCCCTGCCCCAATCAAGGAACCTCACTTCATTTTTGTTTACTTCCTATTACTTATAACAGGCCTGGGGGCCAGATGCAGCCCCTGGCTTGCCTGGATGCAGCCCCCCAAACCTCAGGGGGCACCCCAGAATTAGGAAGCTCGCTCTGGCACTCCACCCCCCTGCTGTGCCACCATGGGGCTGGAGCACATACAATCTACTAGGCTGGAATCCCCCCCCCCCGCCCCAGGCTCCGGTGTGTGAGGGGAACATGGGGAGTCTCTCCCCTCAGCTGGGGGCCATGATAGTGGGGATGCTCCCCCTCCCCCCACTTCTCACTTGTATGCAGCCCCGGACTGATTTTTCTGTGGGTCAGTGGCCCCCCAACCCAAAAAAGGTTCCCCACCCCTGACTTGGAATTCCAGAGGAGAATGAAGAATAAAAAACAGGAGGGAGATGAGAAAACGTTCTCTTGGCTGGCACCCAAGAAGGGGAAGCCCCTGACAACGAAGCTGTGCCTAGGGCCCCGCTAACTCTAAAGTGCACCCTTGAGCTCAACCTCTGTCAAATGATCCCTGTTACCTTCATGGACTCCGAGTACAAGATGTACTCCCTGAGGACAGGCAGGAAGTCCTCGGTCATGTCATCACTCAGTTCCTCAAGTGCAGTACAGCAGTTCCCAATACAGGCAGACACTCCTTCCAGGGGCTCCGCTAGCTCCACTTCTAACCCTCCCCAGGTGGAGTAAACTGGTCCGTACTCCCGCAGTTCCACCAGGTACTCTGGAAGAGACAAGAGGAGGGAACGAATTTAGATTCCATAGGCAACTGGGTTTCCAAAAGCAACGACGCTGCTTTAACCCTCATCCTCGACTCGAAGGTTTGGAAAGGCTGATCAGGTCAATGCAGAGAAGTGGTAAAAGGTGGCAAATGTTTACCAGGAACACCCTAGACTTTACAAAGTACATTTCTTTGACTGGGAACACGAGTACCCATTGTATCACTTTGGTATATATGGTCGTGCCAATTTTCTTCCACAAATTGATCTGAGAAAGTGGGTCTGCCCACGAAAGCTCATCACCTAAACCATCCTGTTAGTCTTTAAAGTGCTACATAGTTCTGTCTTTCATTTTATCCCAGTATCTCACCATGCCTCTGCAGTCAGAGGTCAGGTTTATCAGTGTTTGCATCAGATTAGCAGCTTTCCTCAAAGATGCAATACAGAATCACACCTAGCCCACAAGCCTGATCTTAACTGGCGGTAAAGACAAGGAAACATTAGTGAAAGTGCATTGCAAGGGGACTGATGTAGGTTTCCTCCCATCTATCTGCTCCTATAACATGAGGTCGGGCAAGAGCTACTGCATGAGTATCTATATATAGCCTATATAGGAGCTACGATGTTTCTTTATTTCCCTTCACAGCCTTTAAAAAAAAAAAAAAAAAAAAAAAATTTGTAGCTGATTTGTAGTTAGTCTTGTCAAAAAAAGCCCAAGTCAACCAAGTAGGAGTACATCTGGGAGCACACTGGAGTAGGGATTTCTGGAGGCCTACAGATCACAGCAGGCTAATCCCGGAAATAAACATTAGGGGTCAGCAACTGCATTGATTATGGTGAACAGCCAGAGAAATCTTTGTTTTCCCTGACCTGTTTTGTTGCTGGCAAAGCAGAATACTTACTCTTCTAATGGTTGAAGGCTATCCAACAGAATTCACACACTGGGAATCAACACAATAGCCTCTGCTGCTCGGGCCTTAACATGCACCCAACCCATATGTATTCCACGACCATTCTAAAATCAGGGGGTTCTCAATCTTTTCCCCCCGAGGCCCCCTCAATGTGATATAAAAACTCTAGGGCCCAGCAAGTGAGGGGGGAGACCCCTCAGGGCTCTGGGCTGGTGGGAGGGCTCAGGCACAGGTGTAATTTGACTTCTATTTTGCTTGGGTAGGGAGTAGCAGGACTCAAGCCCGCTATGCAGAGCAGGGTCCATGGAGGGAGCACCACCTGCTCCCTCCCCCGACACCTCAGCTGCCCCCACACCTGTCTGGGTTAAGGAGGAAGAGGAGGGGCAATCAAAGATAACTCAAAAGTGGGGGGGGCGGCTTAGCTCAAAAAGTTTGAACACAGCTTCAGTTGCAGGGAGGGGCTAGCTCTGGGTGTAGCTAGGGACTGTGCGCCAGAAGGGCTCCCATGTCCCTGTCCCCACAAGGTTCTGCTACCCATGGAGCTGCATCCCCCGCCAAGGCGGCTCTTACTGGCTGTGTAAGCAAAGGGGGCAAGGAAGTGAGGAGCAGCTTCTACCCCCGCAACTGCTTGCTGTTGTGCTACAGCGTGGGGAGGGCTCACAGCTTCTGCCCTGTGTAGAGCACTGGGTTGTAAGGCTCCAGAACTCAGCCCCACAGCTCCTGGCTTCGGCCCCACGGCTCGGGCTCTGGGTTTGAGCCGCAGGACCCCGTGGGCCCTGGAAAGGGTTTGCAGACCCCTGTTGAGACGCACCGATAACATGATGTGCCCATCATTGCAAACTCTCTTCTTCATGCACCCAGGTTAAAAAACAGGCCCAAGTCTCGGAATGCAGGAAGTTTCAGCAGAAGTATCAGTGTGCTTCCTCTTAGCCCGCCGCGAGCTCTCGGCACAACAGCACGACCGAATTCTTACCCAATTCCTCCTTGATAATCCGCTGTGCTATTCTGTCAATGGTCCCAAGCTTGAGAACAAACGTATCTAGGTAGTCGCCGATGGCTGCAAACTCCAGCGGTCGACTTCTGAGTTTATAGCCTCCTGTGACATATTTTACCGACTCTCCCATTTTGGAGAGCAAAGCCATTCCTTGTTTTTTATAGGCATTAAGATCCTGCCAGTGACAAGAAATATATGGTTTGCATGTAGAAAAGCCAAATACCATCCCCAATCTAAAGAGTCATGTCAGAGCACACCAGAGAAAGCGTCCGAAAGGAGGAGGTCTCCTGCATCTAAATCCTGGTTCAGAAGCTCACCTCTCCTTCTCACAAAAACTAGGCAGAGTGGATCAGAGGCACCTATAGGCAATGGGATGTTTTACAGCCTTGCTCACTTCCTGTACATTAGGTAGTGGCAGTTAGGAAGTTCATTAGCTCCTTACCCCATTAATAAGAGAAAAAAACTTGCAAAGAGCACAGGAAGGGACAGAAGAAAGAAGGCCAGCAGAATCTGACAAGGGCAGTTCTGTAAATAAAGATCCCTCAGCGCCCACCATGCATACCCCACCCCCACAACCTTTGGAGAAGAGGCCAGAAACAGTGCGGAGGTACGGAAGCATGGACACGTATTGATGGAGGATCTGAGACACTAGAAAGTACACCAGTGTTTACAAGCAAAAATGGTTTGAGCGCGCTCCGTGTTCACAAATGAGGGGAGAGGTACAGTAAGTGTGCCTCATTCCCAGAAGCACAACTGCCAACAGTCAGACTTCCATCACCCACACATCTGTGGGCAAGTCCCTTTCTTGTCACAAGAGCCCCTGCATCGCTGGCACACGCACGCGCCACAGAGAGAATGCGAGTGCAGCTTTTCTATTTACACACACTCTTGTCTCAGTCAATAACGGTTCAGAGTTGGATGCTTTTGGCTCCAATTAGCCACATCCTCAGCCCCACGCCCTTGTAGAAGAGGAATCCTTCCTACTAATGCAGGGTGTGAAATAAATAGAGAGAGCGCATGTTGGTAGATCCTTACTGACATAATGGCCCTCAAAGCAAGAGCAGTATCTAGTGTTGGGCGTCTAATAGAGAAGGCAAAAAAGGTTGTTTATAGCCACCCTTGTGTCTTGAGCAGCTTTCTCTACTATGCTGCAATGGGCTTGTCATAGGTCTAGCACAGTTGGCTGCTTTTCAGGATACACCATTCCCTGGGCAGTGGGTGAAGGCCCAGCTAGGGAATGCAAGCCTAGCTGCCCTTTCCACCTGAGGCTCCCCACCCCCCACCCTCAGTGGCCTCCCACCCATGGAACCAAGCTCCACTCAACCTCAGCCCTCCTGGGCGGCCAGAAGGACCAAGGCTGCCACGCCACAGCCCGAACCTCCCCCCCCCCCGGTGGCCAAGGAGTGTAGGCAGTTTTGGGAAGACAATGCCTTCCCTATGTTACCGGCTGCCCATGCACCATTCTCTACTGCCTCATATCTATCTTTTCCCAGTCTCATTTATCACATTCATTTTCAACAGCTCATGTTTCTCAGATTTCTCTCTCCTCCTTTGGACACTGTATGCTTAAATTCCCATGCTTACCTTGGCGGTGAGAAACACATTGAAATGTTCATTGAAAGAAAGTACTGGATGATCTGCAATTCTTTTCAAGAATTTATCTAACGCTTTCCTCCTCGTCTCTACAAATTCTTCAGAAAAGCGATCGACAACTCCCTTCATCACAAATTTCTCAGGAAGAGGCTGTGAAGAAAAGCAGAGGGATAGTTTTCCGTGGGATTAAAACCAGTTGTTTTTGCTAATATTTCCTTGTTTCTGATAGCTAGTTCTGTCGTGACATAAGGAAACAAGATGCAGTTAACAGGACCCACCTGGTATTTTGAGAACACAACCATGGGGGCCAAATTCTGCTCTTGTTATGAGACAAAATTAGTCCAGAACTATGAGCCAATGGTGTCATTCCAGTGTCACACCAATGTAGCCGAAAGAAAACTGGCCCATGGCCCTTGCAGCCATTACAAACATAGTTCATATTGGGTTGACATGTGGACCAAGGAAGAAAACTTTCCTCTACTGTGCTCTGTTTACCTATACTTAGGTTCCAATTCAGGAAAAAATGCAAGCACCTGCTTAACGTTAAGTATGCACTTAAATTCCATTCACCTCAACAGAACTTACACCCAGGCTTAAGTGCTCTTCTGAATAGAGAGGCTTTCCTGGATCAACTCACTGCTAAGCAGTTTTATGCAAACCCTGAAAGTCTGGGAAAGCATCTGAAAGCTCAAATGCTTTAAAGGAAGTGGAGGAGGTAGCTGGCCTTTCCAAGTACCATTTTTTTCTTTAAAAATGGTGAGTGAACATAGTTAAGCAATTCCAAGATGCCAGAAATCAACCATCAGCCATCTCTAGGGAAAAGTGGAAGGTGAAATCTTTAGGCTTCTTTTCTTCCTACTGTTCAAGTGATGGGCAAGGTCAAGGCCCCCTTGAAAGACCAATAAGGTGTGTCATTGCCACAGAAAGCAAAAGTTACACACCCACCGGGCCTGTTTTTTCCTCCCCCCTCACACTTCCACAATGTCCCAGTGTGCAACTCTTCCGTCAGCATAATAGATGATGAGCGCATTGCCCCTGCAGTAGATATCGATCAGCCGCCCTGGAATGACTACTAATCCTGGAACATTAACTGGCCATTGTTCCCCTTAGCTAGGGCTTACATTTAAAGGAGGCAAAGCTTGATATTTATGGGGAGCTGTGGACTGATAGTTGCAGCCAGCACAGACAGCCGGGGTCTCATCTGCGCTCTGCCACTATGGATGTGGTGTCATCCCAGGTAACCCACTTAGCTGCCTTCCGCTTCCATTCATCTCCCTCTAGAGCTGAAAGGAGGGCAAACATCACAAGATACTGTAGAGCTGCATTAACATCTCTAATAACACTTTCACCCTCCCATTCAGGTTAGTGTGAATAGAGGCAGTGACCAAAGCGCAATACCAGCCCAGGGTTAGCCAGCCTGCCTGCCACCGAAGGAGGCGTTCATTTGATCATTTTGTACTTGTGAGACATTTGCAGCATCTCCGTATAGCAGCACAGGCACCAAAGCTGTGACAAGAGGGTTTTCTGGTTGTTTTTAAAGCCACACCCTGTGCTCTGTTCCAAGTTGGCTTTCCACTCTTGCAGAATAGGAAAGAACGTCAGACTGGGGAGACCATAACCTATACACCCATCATTAAATAAAGATTAACTCAGCAACTTATGCAAGGTCTCACGCCAAAGAGAATCTTTCTTGCCATCTGAAGTTGGAAAAAGAGTAACCCTGTGGTAAAAACGAAGTGCAAGGGCTTCCACGCTGGAAACAGTGCCAGCCCACTACTAGCGCTGAAATGCTCTCGTTTCAGTGTCTTAATGAGTACCATATGGGACCAAAGGAAGCATTACCACACAAAAAAGGAGGTGGTTTGCCAAGGGTAGTTGATCTATCACAGAGATCATTAGGACAATCATGAAGCTTCAGTGTTTCTGCTGGATGTGAATTCAGAGAGTCTGATTTTAACGGTGTATTTCAAGTCTCTCTCTCTCTCTCTCATATGCACGGACTTGCTGGAGGAGAAGAAAGTTTTTTGCAGATCAAACTAGATCATAATAATCTTGTCTTTCCTTAGGATCCATGAGTTACTTAAATGGGGAGAGGGGGAGGAAGGGTTTCCTGGTTCTTCACAAATGCACTGAGAGACACAGTGCCAGCTAAGCTGTAACTTCGTACAATTTCACCAACACTACAAAGAGGAGGAAGGAGGACACAATCAGTCTGACCCCTTCGACAGAAGAAATTCCCATTAATTTAATCAACACAACATGAAACCAGTCAATCACCATAAACCCCTCTTAAAATGAAGACAATTTTTCTTAAAATGCAGTGAGATCAGTTATGTTTCACCACAAATAAATTATTTATTTTGATCAGACCGCTCCCAATAACTTCATTGACATTTCCAACAAGCAAATGAATTGGCCATTTATATAAATATATAAAATTGTTGGAATCCATGCTTCCATGCTACTATGTCTGTGACAAAAATCAAGCCACATACTCAGAGCCAATCAACAGCACTTTCAAAACAGTCTTACAAATATCACAATTAGTCTATGGCAACACCCAGTGTGTCAAGGTGGAAAAAAAAAATGTACATTTGGAGAATTTTATA
Source organism: Rafetus swinhoei (assembly GCA_019425775.1). Classification (NCBI taxonomy): domain Eukaryota; kingdom Metazoa; phylum Chordata; order Testudines; family Trionychidae; genus Rafetus; species Rafetus swinhoei. The sequence continues at coordinate 122,315,610 of CM033427.1, read as the reverse complement.
TAAGCAGCCTTAGCTTTTACATGCATCAAGTCTAAAGATCTTGGGAATCATATTACAAGCAAACCATCTGATGGTTTCACTTATTCACTTGCTTACAGTACTTACTATTCAGATCTACGGAGTGGATTGAGCTACTTTCTGCTATCTGTAAATTCACTCCGTTTTCTTTAAGCTGTCATAATTCTGAAACCTTTTACATAAAGGAATTAGATACACAGAGCTGTCAAAGAGAAGAGTAATTTCCTCAACTATTAAAATGAGCTCAGTTCAATACAGAATGACAGTGGCATTGCACAGTAAGCTAATTCTGCTTTCAGTTACATCTTGACAAACAATTACTTCAATGGATTTGCACAGGTCCAAGAGCAGAATTTGGCCGGTAGGTTTGCAGAGGCTTGAGGAGGGGAAATTCAATTATTAACTGCCTTCAGTATATTTATTTTGTACCCTCTCCTAAGGAAGAAAGATGCACAAGACCAGACACTCCAGACAAAGCCCTTTTAAAATTGCTATTGATCGTATTTATGCAAGACATGTCTGCAAGTACATCAGTATATTTCCTTATAGTGCAAGCTGATGCTTACAATCATTTCTGCTTCCATGGAAAAATATGCAATAGTACTTGGCATGCAAGACATGACAGAAGGTGCAGACAGAGAAAACATTTATCCGTAACCCGGAAGCACACTTGTTCCAGACCCACCACTGTCAAATTGGAAAGCTTCTGCAATTGCTCTTTTCCCTCCCACTTACAGTTTTTCAAAAGGGCAGATGCCGTGGTTTAATACAGCTCCACCAAGAGGCGATCCAAGAAACAGCAATATGTTTCCTCCGTTCTGACCAAAATGGGGGGGGGGGGGAAATCCACTACTCTAAAAATGTGAAGAGTTAAAGCCAAGGCTGTGTGCGCTATTACAACTAAGATAACTAGACACCCATTTACAAGGATTACCCCGGTTTGGGCCAAAGATTGTATTGAAACTTGGCTTGTTCATGCTTCAATGGAACAAGCTACCCATATGTCCACGTATCCTTTCTAATTTCTTGCCCTCCCTGCTCCTCCATGCCAACTATACTGTACCACATGCCCTTGTTTGCTTTCAGAGGTCTTCTCTTGACATATGATGGAATACTCATGACAATCTGCCACATGATCTGGGAAGCCTCCAATTCCATCACAGGAAGCTGTGCAAAGGAAGAACCTAGTACATCTGATGATATACCCAGCTATAAGCTCAGCCCTACCGCAGGACAAGAAAAAAATTCCTCAATAGTGGGATAAACACAAGCCCATCCCAGCACTTCCTTCCACTCCAATTTCACGTGGTCCTTCTGCTGTTGTACCCCTTAACACTGGCCTACAACAAATCAGGGGGCTAGTGGCAACACACTCCATTTAGGCTCAAGTCCTGAAAAGCCCAAGGGTGAAAAATCCCAGGATGTAGACACACACTTAATTTGGTACATCTGTGCAGGTCTACAATTAGAATCACAAGACGGGTAGCAGAGTGGGACAGTTCGGCTATGGGTGTTCTGTGCATAGCTCAGAGGATTGCAACAAAAAACTTCATGTAACCTATCAAGTTTACAGTTACAATCTGCTGGATCTGTGTATCCTATTGTGTGCATGCTTCCTTCTTGTATGTAAAGTTAGAAATGTGGATCTGTTTCTAGTTCTAAATGTGTTAATGAGGGCCATTACTGATGCCCCAGAAACATAATGACTCCGATCAACTCTATCTGTGAATGGTCTTGTGAATCAGGACTCTGATTGGTCCTAGAAAGACACGTGACCACACCTCCTGATACTGGAATCCATTTCAAACCTGGAAATTTTCCTTGGGGATGAAGACAGAACAAAGGATTCCTGCCTTGGGGGAAAAGTGTATTTATTTAAGCAATGGGAAGCAATCAGCCCTTTGTTTTCAGCTGGATTTTGACATTGCCTGGCCCACCCTAAAAGGATGCAAAAGAGCCTTGAAGAAGGCAGTAGACCCAAGTCAGAGATCCACTCTGATTTGCAGCTTATACCTGAAATAAGAACAGCTGTTTGGGCAAGAATTTGCACGTAACAAATTTCTTAGTGGATTAGAACTAGCTATGCATTTTCTATTCATTATAATTTAGTAACTTTGATCTGACTTTTCATTTGCAACCACTTCAATGTACTTTTTACACTCAATACAAAAACTCTTGATTATCATCAAGCCCAATGTAAATAACTGTTGGGGGGGGGGGGGGACAACCATTGTGCATCTCTCTCAACTGATAAGAGGGCTGACCTTATGAGCTTTCTCTGTGCAAAACTTTTACTCAGAGAAAGACTGATTTCTTGGGAGCTTTGATCCCGTTAGGGGCTAGTTTCCTTGGTGCTGAGCCCTTGTAACTAAGCCCCACTGGTTCAATGTCTGTGTTGTTCTGCAGGGGGATGGTAACAAATGTTTCCCTCTTCACAGCTGGCACTTAGAAACAGTGCAGTTGGGACTGTCAGTGAAAGTTTATTATGGCTTCACATCCTCAGAAAAGCACGTGTGAAGGTGAAATCAAATAGATTTAGAACCCCCATTAGTGCTTTTCAGGCAAGCCTCATGTTTCTTGATGGCTCAGCATAAGACTTCTCCCCGCCCTTATCACCTTATCTCTTCCTGCTCTGAATGTTAAAGTCAAGGCTGTTCCGTACCAGAGGATGCAGATAGACTGTGTGTCCGGAAAGAGTGACAGTTTGTAAAGGGAGTTAGGGGTTAAAGCAAGTTAAGATTCACTGATTAAGGAGAGCCACAGGGTGATCTGCAACCTGCTTAATACTGGATCATAACAGGCTCACACTACAGTAGCACGGAAGGAATCTTAGAGGGTTCGAGGAATTCGAAGAGTAGGCAGTGGCTACCAGTTTGCCACCGCTGTCTGCACTAGTCCCAAATCCAATGCAATAGCATTAGCTTTTCATAGCATTACGCTAGCACTTTAAATTAAAAACAAAAGATGCGAAAGAGCTGGATAATGCTTTTGAAGAGAGAAAACGGTCTGTATTTTAATTCACTGCCCAGATAGTTTCACACAATGGATTTAAAAAGTGTCTCTCAGAGCCCTTTAGATAACTAGAGGGGAGCTGACGATTATTTCCTGTCTTAGATAGCAGTAACCAGAAGGAAAACCTCTTCACAAGGAAGAGTTCCCAGGTATACGGAGTCAGCCTTTGTATCTTAACACATCCTAGCTCCAGGATGATTTCCCTTTAAAGTCTATGAGTAACAAAGCACACAGGAGCACACATTGCTAACTGAACCTTATGCACACTAAGAGTGGAGTTTTATATCAGTCTATCCTGTAGCTAGTCAGAAGTTCATGCAACCTTACTTACAATCTTCAGAGGCCCAGGGTGAAAAGCAGCTACTGTGTAAGAGGAAGACAGACACCAATGCTTTCAGACCACACACAGAGTAACAAGGCTGTCAGTTTCAGAGAGAGAGGGGAGTAATTATTTAGGGCGTTATTTATCCAAGTTGTCAGTGGACAGAGGCCCAGCTGTTCGCCCAAGCAGCAAATACATGCGTAACTGATGAGGCCACAGGTTTCCTCTAAGGATTTGGAACCCTCAGTTCCTTTCCCTAGAAGAGGGGTCGTCCAAAGAGCAGGAACAGCCTGAACTGAGCAAGTAGGGAGTTTTTTGTACAACCCCTTACACATGCAAACTGTAGAGTGTTAGTTTAAATACTAGATACTCGAATTAAGTGCATCATAGGGAAGGGTGACTAGAGAGACTGCATTGGCAATGGGCGGTGCTGTCAGAACCCAGCAGTTGGACAAACAGAACAGCGTATCGAACCAACAGAATGGCCAAGCATTTGTCATGTTACATGGGAAGCTGGGGAGATGCCACCTCCACTGGTATCTTTTCAACCAGAGTTAAACCAAGGTAACTTTTTAGAGGCTTCAGCTGCATCATCTGGCCAAGCATTTAACAGACTTCACAAGGCAATATTTAAATTCCACTGTCAAAGCTGGCTGGGACAGATCAGGGTAGGCCCTTTTTGTGCTGCTTTGCTTTCTCAAGTCAGACTCTTCCACCGTAGAAGAGAAGAATACAATGAAGCTTTGCATTTTACACACTTTAAATCCATAACTGCTGAACCACCAGAAGATTCACTTTTTTTTTTTTTTAAGCAGACACTCTCAATACACAAAAGTGTTCAGCAAAAGCTGACCATTCTTTGCTACATACGGGAATGAGATGTGTTGGCTGAGATTCCTCCAGCTTATTCCTCAACCAGTCAAAGTCCTGGTACCGTCGGCGTACGGAATATTCTGGCAAGTCGAACTCCGCCCGGGTGGTCTGGAAATAGTAACAAACAAACAAACAAAAAAAATGAGTTTGCCCTAGAAAGTGAATGAAAATGGTTTTTAAAAAAAATACATTAAACAAAGCTTTCCTTTTCATTTTAGAGCACATAGCCAAAGTGGCATACTTACCTTAAATCAGGAAGAAATAATCTGACAACAGTCTGAATCAGAATTTAAGTCTCAAATTGAGTTCTCAGAATGCCAGTACGAGAGAAAAAAAATTATGTATTATTTTCCAGCTTCAGGCAGTGGAAGTACCACTGATAAAATGTTTGCAAACACTAAGTTTAATATTTAGATAGAGCGTTTTATTTAAGATCTACTTTGAGTTGGCTGAGCAGAACACTTTCTCAGGGGAAGAAATGTACGGGGTGAAGTCAGTATTTAAAAAAAAAAAAAGTCACTGAACACATTTTAGGAGGTATTACATGAACTCGGCTCTTATTCCAGAAGACAGAGCAAAATACTTCTAGCAATGGACGATTAAAAAAGACGCAAGATTACTCATAACTTGTTTACTCAAGAGGCAGATTAATCGTGGGTGAGAACATGCGTGTGTCATTGCTGGGCTCTGCCAAAGCCTCAGCTTCGTACGGTCTCATTTCTAAACAAGGCTGAGAAATTAGCTAACTTAAAACCATCGTTCAATTTAACAGTCCTTCAGCAGGCATTTCTCCAAGATGAAGTGAGCACCAGGGAGAATTCTGACTCAGGCCATAATTCTGTAGTATTTTGGAGAATCAATTTCCAGATAGCCACCAACCAGTGTATTGACAGTAAGAGCAAGGGATATCCTGAACCAGCAAAATGCCTTAATCCAGAAAGTTTTAGCTGCAAACCGCCTCCCCACCCCCGTTTAATTTCACTGAGAAAAAACTACAGACAGTGCACACAGTACGCTCCTCGAATAGGCTGCAGCCAAGTAAACAAGCCAGGTGCTTGCATAGTACCTACATGACTATCCACAAGTCCCTGCTCCCAGGTTCTGATCAGTGCCTGGCGTTGGTACACATGCATTAGGAGCTCAACCATCTTGTGGTTCCTTTGGGTCACAAGACAGAGAGCCCCCTCATGACTTTACTGATCTTCCAATACACACATTCCCCGGCTATCCCTAGAAGCCATAGCCTATTATTTAGCTATCACACGGGACAGAATATAGAAATCCCCATTCGAGAGCCTGCGGACGGAATCTGTTCGGAGAGAAGAGTGTTGAAAGTAACACTGAGGTAGCCATTTACATAGTGTCAATAAGTTCTGTTTGACGAAAGTCAGCTGGAGAAAGTCCTTGGCTACGTCTGAGCACACCGCAACAAAACAGATTTTTTTAAGGCCAGAAAAAAGATCCTCGCCTGACCTTCTGTATCATACAGGCCATAGAATTTTACCCAGCTAAACCTGTATTTTATCCCATAACTAGGGTCCAACCATCTGCTCTTGATTTGACACCATCAAGAGAGTGGGGCCACGTATAAACACGTCGGAGATTGCTCATCTGGCGTTCCACTTAACTAGACTCACTAAATCGAACCCTGAGGGCGGCTCTGGCCAGCACCAGTACTCGTGGCAGTCGCAAAGAGTAAAGGGAAGCCACTGGGAGCATATGCCCCCATCAGCCTCCCTCTGTGAAGACAGCACCAAGCGGCTTAAGGCAGTGGTTTTCAAACTTTTTCTTATGGCCTAGTTGAAGAAAATTGTTGATGCTGCAACCCAACATAATTTGACCAGTGTGTGGGCTCCAGGGTGGGGCTGAGAATGAGCTTTGGGTGTGGGAAGTGGGTTAAGGGGGGAGGCAGGCAGGACTTTCCTTCAGCAGCTCCCAGTCAGCAGTGCAACAGGGGTGCTAAGGAAGCTTCCTGCCTCTCCTGACACCACAGACTGTGCTGCACCCCAGAAGCATCCAGCAGCAGGTTCCCAACCAATGGGAGTGCGGAGCTAGTGCTCAGGGCAGGGGCAGTACACAGAGCCCTGTGCACTCTCCTCCCCACCCCCACCTGGGAGTCAGGCCTGCTGCTGGCCACTTCTGGGGTGCAGAGCTGTCTGTGGTGCCTGTACAGGCAGGAAGCTACCTTAGCACCCACACTGGTCACCCTGCAGCAAGGAGACCCAGTGCCTGACATTCCACCACCTAGTCCTGGGTCGTGACCCATAGTTTGAAAACCACTGGCTTAAGGCAAGCTGACTCTGCATACCTTAACCCAACCTTCTAGGTCTAGTGTAGACAGTGGCTGATTCTCAGGCCAGGTCTCTGGCAGTCTGATCCAATAGGGGAAATCACCCCCACAGCATGTGCCTTGCCTGACTTCAGCTTCCAGCCACGGGTTTGCGTCATATCTCTCGCTTCACTTGGAGAGCCTGTTAAGACCCACTGTTTTCTCCCTGTGAGTGTACATCTACACTGTAAGCAAGTAACCTCTCAATCTTTGATACAATAAACAGACCGGGTTCTTGAATCCTCACTGTAAGGCATTTTCTCCAACACACAAGCCACTTGCTGTACACTTGACCAAGTTGTAGAAGGTGTAGAGAAGAGCCGCACCTGGTTCTGGTGTATTCCAGCATCAGTCCTGTCAGCTCCACATGCGGATGTTTAAAAGAAAATTTTAAAAAACCCATGTCTTTGTTCACTACGACCTTGTGGTCCTTTTCAGAGTCACTACTTTCCAAGGTCCAGTCTCCCACAAACAAAAGGCAGGAACAAAGAACGCAGGCAATGCCATGTGTCCTTCTGAAGGAGAAACTGAGTTCTGTGGCCACCTGACCGATGCCAAGAACGTGAATAAGACAAAGGACAAAACTTGGGGCTGGGCAAGTTGGGACCCGGGGGCTGGATATGGGCCCCCCTAACACTTTGATTCAGCCCACGGACTGCATCTGGCCCCTTTCTATTTATAACCAGCTACCAAATTTCTAGGTGGTGGCTCAGGCAGCAGGATCCTATTTAAATGGCTCATGGCTCACGGTCGCGGTGCTACTCTGACAGGGGCTGGAGCTGCGAGCCCTTTTAATAGCCTCAGCAACCCCAGGAAGCTGCCAGGCCATGTGGTAATGGTAGGGCCAGGAGCCCTTTACTGTGTTTTTAATTCAAAGCCTCTGACCCCAGACAACTCTGGGGGAAGCTAGTGCCCAGCCCCGCCCCTTCTAGCCCATAACTATGTACCAAAATTCATTATCGACTTACACTATTACACCCCTATTTAATGGTGGGCACAAAACCCACACAGGACTAGCAGGGTGAAGGGAGGCACAGCTTAACTTTCACTTGCCACTTTTAAGGACTACTCTAGTCCCATTTGCATCTGTGGCAAATTTTAAATGCCTCGAATACTTTTTAAAACATTCCAGTGAACATATTGGGGTTTCTTTAAACTACACAAACTTTCCCAGACAGAAAGGTTCAGATCAATATGCCGCCTTTTCCACAGCTGGAATGTTCTTAGTTCCGTCAGTTCTCATTGTCAGGAAATAGAGTTAGAGCTGCCATCTTCCATATCCCCTACTGTCAACTGCGACGGAGTCATTGTCTTCAGGATTATAGTTCCGCCAAGGACAAGGCTATTTTATTATCAGTTGTACATGCTGCACATAAAACATGAGCTTTCTAGCCACATCACTATAATCACTCACTAGCTCAATTTTAAAACGCTAATTTTTTTCCCTTCCAGCTCTGACTTGTTGGTCATTATTATAGGACTGGACCTACTTGAAGGTTATTGTCAGAGTACCATCTTAAAAAAAAGATTACCCATATTACTGATTGTATTACACAAGTTATCATCCAAGAAAAAAAATTAATAATCACATTTGCACCTATTTTGTTTTATTTGCAATTGAAAAAGAGAAACTTTGTTTGGGTTTTCAGACTATATTATCCAAGTTTCAAGAACATAAAACAAAATTATATGCAGAGAACTGTTTGTGGCAGTGTCTGATCAAACTCCCGCCATATTTCAATATACGCTAGGAATGTTAATTAGCAGTTAATAAGCTAATTGAGTAGTCAATGGAATTTCCATTAACTACTTGATTAGTTGATAAGGGGGGTTTGCTTTTTTTAAAATAATTTTATATGGAGATATGCCTCTCTCATAGAACTGGAAGGGACCTTGAGAGGTCATTGAGTCCAATCCCTGCCCTCATGAGAGGACCAAGTACCATCCCTGATAGATTTGCCCCAGTTCCCTAAATGGCCCCCTCAAGCACTGAACTCACAACCCTGGGTTTAGCAGGCCAATGCTCAAACCACTGAGCTATCCCTCCCCCGACAGTTCTTCCTACATTTAAAAAGCAGCGGCGCAGCATCCAAGGGACTGCTCAGTCTTGGCTCATGCCATTTTCCCCGCTGCGCCACTGCTGCCCCTGTTCTCCCGGTGAAGATGGTGCTGGGGTGGGGGAGGGAGGGAACTGGCTTTAAAGGGGGCTCCCTCTAGCACTGACTCCTGCTCCCCGCCTTGCTGCCTCTGATAAAGAGGCAGCAAGGGCAGGGGTGGGGAAGAGTGATTCGTCAAGCCTAGGCTTATTGGAGAGTCAAGTAGTCACTTCCATCCCTAATACAAACTAAACTAGTTAGTGGAGGGCACAAAGCAAGCTGAAGATGACACACGTCACAGTCACTACTCCCCCCACCTTCCTATCCAAAATATAACTGCGTGAGTGAAACTGTCACATGATTCAGATAGTTCGCCTGTATTAGAACTACATAGAAAATGTAGATCTTTCATACAGACTAACAGCATGTGTTAGAAGCATCCCTCTTCAGCTCTCCAGGAGGTTCAGAAATAGCCAGTGTAGTACAGCATTGTAACTAGAAACCAAGTTCTCCTCAGCTTGCCAGGGTTCTGAACCCTGCATGGAGCACCTGAAAGTAGGCACGCCCCAACCACCAAATTAAATAAGGCACTGTGTGATGTTTGGTATCCTTCCCATGTGCTCAAAGTGAATTTTATTTGATGGGGGGGGGGGTTGTTATGGCACCTATACTCACTCTATGTCAAGGCATATAGAATTATGGATAAATGAGAGTTGCCTAGAAAAGTAAACCCTTAAATATCAGACAAGCAATCAACCAATTCCTGTAACTAAATGTTTCCTACTGCTTCTGACAGGCCACCTTTTTCCTTTCTTCAGTGCCTCTTTACCATTGATCAGGATGCAGGATGAAAACTCCTTCCAAAGAGAACCTTACTTCAGGCAGGCCACGAGGACTTCAAAAGTTTTATTTTGTTCTACAGAGGGGCCAGATCCCCTTTAGGCATAACCCCCCTTGATGTTAAATTTTCTTTTAAACATCCGCATGTGGAGTTGACAAGACTGATGCTGGAATACAGCATCCAGTTCTGGTGTACACTTGACTAGCACATCCGGAGGTGCCCACATTTCCCACTCTATCCCCACAGGGGTGGGATCTCTCAGTGCAACAAACGTAGGAGGTCAGGAGAGGGAAGAAAAAGAACAGAGCTCAGTCATGAGGGGTTCAATCAAAAGCCAGATCTGATAACCATGACATCCTCTCTGGAAGTCTAGGAAGGGGCTTCCTGTCCCTCCACCTGCCCCCAGAAACCAAGTAAAGCTGGACTCTTCCCCAGCATGCTTTCACCTCCGGAGGGCTTATCTTGCACAATTCTGCTGCCCTCTGAAGTTACATTTGAACAAGACACACCCAGTCAGTCACCCAGGCAAATTCCAGAATAGGGCAGATTATGGAGGTAAAGGGAGTAATAGATAAGCGAGCACAAACATCAACAAGGGAAGAATTTGAGTTGAGTCTTAAGGAAGCGAGTTCAAAATATGCAGATATGGCAGAAAGACAGTGATGTGCAAGAGTACCATAAAGGGACAGTCAGGAGATAAGAAGGATGCAATACCCACTTTAGTGGTAGCAATCTGATCTTTAATAAATCACCCTATCACTGTGTTCGTTTTCCTGTTCAGAGCACAGTAAGTGTCAACTATGCATCTATCTAGTGGACCCCGAGAATGTTTTAACCCTTGGTAGATTCTTATTCATGTCGGTGCCAGTCTTAGGCAGACGTAACCTCAGTAAATCCACTGGGCAAGAGGAGAGGAACGTACTGTAAGTTCTAGAATGAAACAGTAAAACGCGTATTCATCCCTCTATGCCACAGTACATTATTAAAAAGATAAATCAGTAAAGGCAAACATTCCTCTCCAGTAACACTCGCATGTGAGCCAGCTTGATTTGTTTAGCAGAACTCTATCTGCCAAGCTCTCTAGCTCGCAGCTTCACCGCTGCAGTGAAATTCCTATAAAAGGGACTAATTTTCTGGTTTTGTTTTTTAACCCACTGATTAGGAGCATTTTTACTGTCCCCAACACGTTTTTGCAGTATGAGCAGTGCTGGCTGTTCTTGGACACTCTTATCAGAAAGATGGTCCACAAAAAGAGTGTTTAAATTGGGTGTCATCATCATTCCTTTATAGTGCTTAAACACCTGAAAGGCTGCTGATCACCTAGAAAAAAAAGGGGACAGGTACGCTGCTTCATTTGGTTTTTTTAAAGCCTCAGAAAGAAGGTGAAGCCTGGATCTGCTAGAGGTCTGAGACTTTCTCCAGCCCCTAAAAACAAGCCATTATAACCTTCTACCCTAACTGAAGGCATGAGCACACTGGCTCTTAACAGAAGCACTCTGTCTCTACAAAACATTAGGCATTGGAAATGAACGCAAGTTTTAGTAGAAAGTTTTGACCAATCTAAGTTATCCACCCATGTCAGTTCAACTCCCAGTTTCCATTCTCCTCAGGTTTCAGTAGTTTTCCAGTTAGCCCTCCCAGTAGACAAGGCCTTAAAGGATAAAGGCCAAGCAAAAAGAGTTTTATTGGCTAAAGCTTTCGTGTCTTTTCAAGTTCTCCACAAAACACCAAGCAGCGCACAAGCCGAGGTGTGGTCCTTTAATCGAGCGTGTACAAATGGTTTTAGTAGTCCTTTGTGAGGCGTACCCTACATAAGGGAAGCATGTACTAACTGGAGAGCCGAGGGTGGTGACTGCGGACAAGGCCATGGGGAATAAAACACATGACTGACAACCCAATCTGGGTTCTATTCCCACAAGCTTCCTACCAGACTTTGGAGCTCTCACACACTGCACTTCCTTTGTCTCCATGATCAGTAAAATACAGGTAACTACCCTTGTACAGGTTGAACCTCTGTGGGCTGGCTGCGGAGTCCCAAGAGTCTGGCGAGCTGCTAAAAGACCCCGAAAGAGCCCAGAGTCTGTCAGAGGGGCTGACCTTCCCTGGCCTGGCAAGCTTCAGAAGCTCTCAAAACTTAACAGATTAATTGAAAGTACAGGTTGGACCTACTTGGTCCAGCACCCTCAATAGCTTCAATGGCTATTAACCAGGATGGATAGCAATAGAGCCCCCAGTCTCATTTATCAGAGGCTGGGAATGGGCGACCAGGGATGGATCCCTTGATGATTCCCTGTTCTGTTCACTCCCTCTGGGGCACCTGGCATTGGCCACTGTCGAAAGACAGGATATTGGGCCAGATGGACCTTTGGCCTGACCCAGTATGGCCGTTCTTATGTAAACTCCCTCCATTGGGGCTGGTAAGGTCCTGAGGGTGCCAGAGCAAGGAGGTCCAACCTGTACTTTCTATTAAATCTGTAACGCTTGGAGTGCCTATGAAGTACTGAGAGCATACACTCTTCGTTTTGTAGTACGTAGCATTCCCATTAGCAAGGTAAACCAAGTTTCACATTCCTATAAGAAATCCTTCTGAGGGTTGGGTCTGTTGCTCTACAAGTTTTATATGGTTGTGCATCGTAGCAGTATCCGAGTGCCTTCAAAGTAAGGTCAAAAGCAACAAGCTGGCCATTTTATGGGCCCTGAAAAACATTTCTCAACGGACTGGTTTATCCCTTATAAGTCTTGCTGTGCCCATACATGCATGCAGCTTTACCACACGATCAGAATATTATTTAGGGAACAATCATGAGACTTGTCAGCTGGAAACAGATTAATTCCAAAAAGGTATCCCCTCTAACAGAAGGAGTGGATCACTTAAATCAGAGTGACTGATTAGTCCTCAGTTGTCTTGGACCACTGGCAGACAGACCAAGGGTCCAGGGTACTCTGTGGCTGTCCTGTGGCCATATTTGTGACTGTTAAGTGGAAGAGCCGTCTTGTATACTATCTAGAGTTGGAATTAGCTTTGTGGTTTTGAGGTTGTGTCTGTGCAAGACAGACATGGCTCCAATGGTGGCCAACACTTTTCCCTTCTATACATACAGCCTAGTGACTTCCAGTAGCACATGACTTCCTCTTGGTGCTATCACTGATGTACCAAAGGCAGTGCCAAACAAGCTGCTGAAAAATTTAGTTCCCCAAAAGAAAGACCATCCAAAGGGAGGAAAGTAGGAGAAGAGAGATACAAAAACTTTTTTACATCACTTGGCCATCTCTCTCTCTCTCTCAGGAGAGAGACGGGGTAGACGTGGCCCCCTTTGTTTCTTGAGTCATTGTTCTGTATTGGTTTAGGTATCTCCACGCCACACCTTCCCACAAGGTGTGGGAGAGATTGGCTGACTCTTGGGAGTTACACAACTGGGGAGATACCAGTTGCTGTCCCACCTGCAGCTGTCAGCAGGGGACTCCAGCAGTCCCCCAATGGCCCCGTGCTCCCTGTGGCACATCTGCTTTTGAAACGTAGTAAGAGCCCTGCTCTTGCAACACTTCATAGGCAGAAGTGCCACCAGTTCCCTGATACGCCCCTGCCTCCACCCCACGGAGACGTTTCCTTTGAGAGAGGCAGCAAGTGCAGGTGGGGAGGGCAGCACAAAAGTGACTAGTCAAGTCACTAGTCGACTACTCACTTACATCCCTAGCTGGAAGGCATGAATTTTAAGAAGGGATTCAGAGGAGAAAGCACTTGCAGAGATGTCTTCTAATTGTCAGCCAATGCATAAGCAAAATAGCACGAGGCATAGTGCTGAAAGTGAGAGATTATGAAGGCAGCAGTGAGGGAAGGCAGTAGTGAGGGAATTTCTCCTCTCCTACAGAGGGGAAAATTGAGCTGTACTGGAAACATGGTTCTATGTACCTCAATCAGGTTATGCAAGCGTTAACCTAATCCTCTTAAATCAATTAAATCAGTGAAGTAGAGTTAGCCAATGGCTTCTACGGATCTCCTTGAAACAACACCAAGTATGTTAACCAATTTTTTTTAAAACCACTAGGTACAAATCTAGGCTGATGTTAAGAGTTTCACAAAGTTTTCAAATACTTCAATGAGTCTGCTGAAAGCAACCACATCCTTGGTGTATTAACGGACCAAAACAAGACAAAAGACATTAAGCTGCTATGTCTACACTGGAGTTTAAGAGATCACCTCCCACATCCAAAACAAGAATAAAAACCCAGAATAAGAGACTCTGAAAAAAGGAAAGCATTTGCTGTTACCTTTGTTGTAACCCTATATGTGATGTAGGTCTCCATTGTGCAGACATGCTTTTTGGGATCATCAACAGTGACAAAGAGGTCTCTGGTTTCCCCATCCAAGTCATCATCCAGCTGCAGTCGGTTGAGCAGTGAGGAGGAGGAGGCTGGGCTAGAAGTATCTACAGGAGTGCCGTTGGGCAGACTGAGATCCTGGAGGAAGACAAAACATCACACCCACACTTTAGGCAGAAATACTTGCAGTACAGCAAAGTTTTAGCTGTGAAACAGTCAAGCCGCATGACTGATACAGCTTCTTTTATGCCCTTCTCTGGAACCCCCTTCCTAATCTGGTCTACTATGTACACTGCCTTTTCTTTCTTGAAGCCCCTTCTTAAACCACACCACTTCCAGCAGACCTTACACACCCTAAATCCACTTGGCCAAACAAAACTGAGTTCATTTCCACCCTATTTCTGCTTGGTAAGCACACTCCTGAGTGAAGGGACCAATTCCTCCCCCGTCCATGCCTCCTCTTCCCAGTTGTTGGGGGTTAAAGGTGACTTGCTTAAATTGCAACAGCTGCACTCACAGGTCACAACAGGGTATCCATTTCTTGCACTTGGCATTTGACCTTAGGCCTCACTCAGAAGGAGGTGACTATTAGGCCATGAACATTTTGCAGTGGCCCAATAGGACAAGGTGTTCATTAATCACAGACTCAAGGGGGAGGGAGGGGGTGCTATGCACTTGTCACCTTTTAACTCTCAAGACTGGCATTTAAATCACGGGCCAGCTCATAAAACAGTTCGAAAGCCTCCAACAAAAACCCACCCCACAGCATCAGACAGATCAGCATCCCCTACAGCAAGGCTAGGCAAGATGCAGCCCAGGGGCCAGATCAGGCCCATCTAATAGTTTGATCCAGCCCCCGGACTGCATCTGGCCCCTTTCTATTTAAATCCTGCTGCCACTGAATTTCCAAGTGGTGGTTCAGGGGGCAGGATCCTATTTAAATGGCTCACTGCTGGGGTGCTACCTGGCAGGGGGTGGAGCTGCAAACTTTTTAAATAGCTGCAGTAACCCCAGGCAGCTGCCAGGCAACACAGTAGTGGCGGGCTGGGAGTTGCGAGCCCTTTGCTGTGTTTAATTCAAAGCCTCCAGTCCTAGACAACTTGGTGGGGGGGGAGAGAAGGCTAGTCCCCAGCCCCACCTCTTCCACTCCAGACTCCGCCCTTTCCAGGGGTGGGGCCAGCCCATGACCACACAGTAAAATTCATTAAGTGGCCTCCCTCTGAAAATTACTGCCCACCCCTGTCCTACAGCTGGGCAGCTGCCATCAATCAGAACAGCAGCTCTGTTACTGGTTAACAGGGAACTGAGCCACTGAGGTCTTTTTTCCTTAAAAAAAGAAGGGTCAGGATGCAGAAGTTTCCAGCCTTTAAAACTAAGTTTTGGAGCTCCATGTATCTGCCCTTCCCCAGAAGTTACCACCGTGCCAGCGGAAGTTGAAAGCGGTTGCAGATGCAGAGGCAAGCCTGCCGCAAGTGGCGGGGGCTACCTGATTTAGAAGAAATGCAAGGACAGCGAGTAGCTACTCGGCTGCAGGCAACATTCCTGCCCTGAAATTCCTAGAGATCAATACTGTATTCTGGATAGGTCTATTTTTGATGGCCTGGTTACATTTCTATGCAGCTAACAACAGCTACTACTTCCCAGAGACTACACAAACCCACATACGACAGAGCTTGCTCTATCTTGCCATCAGATAAGTTTCTATTGCCTCAAACCAATTCATTAAGATTTTCAAGTGAGCAGAACAATTAAAGACATAAGTCCATGGGAACATTTGTCACCAATATATAAAACACTACAAGGTCTCAGGCTTTTCCTCTGCAGAAGGAAATGTTTTATTGTTAGCACGTGAATCCTGTGTATGCCAATGAAAGGCAGAGGTTTTCCCCTCCACTCAGTGCAATGCTTTGTGGAATTATTCTCTTTCACTGCAACAGAATAGACCATTTTGCACTAAGTTGGTATCTGCACCACTGGAGTCTGAACTTTTGCTTGGGGGGGGGAGAGGAAAATCATTTGTAATTTGGGGCACTATATCTGAAGGATGATGGATTGAAATAGCTTTCAGTAAAGCTCCTAAACCATAAACTCCTCTAGAGGTACAAAGAACATTCCCTTCCATTTTGGAAAAAAATCAAATCCAAAAGGAGAGACACAGAAACAAGATCAGAGATGTTGCACCATTAAAAACAGGAATTAAGACTCACCAAGAGGTTGCCCCCCCAAAGTTTCAGTTAAACCCCAGGTCAAGATTTTTAGAAGCATCTAGTAGTTTTGGGCTCCAAACCAGAGATAGTCTAAAAGGGCCTGATTTTCAGAAAACTGAGCAGCTGCCTCTGAAGAAAAAAAAAATTAAGCCCCTTTCAGATATCTTAAAGAAAACACTCAGGAATCATTAGTCATTTATCAAAATTTGGCTGTGTCATATTATAAAATGGATTAAGATGAGATGAGACAGCTTAATATTATTGACCTACATTACTCATGTACTTTAAGCCTACTATATTGAAAGTGACAAACATGGATAGGTTCTCTTTAGCTATCAATTTAGCTTAAATGAGACTATTAAAAGAGACAGGAAAGCAACTAAAAGGACAAGGAAGTTTTCCAGCTTTAAGGGCCACCCCCCATTTTGCTATTCAGGGCAGGAATGCATCCTTCTCTGCTCCCTAACTCCCACCACCACTGTTCAAAACACCTTCCCTCAAGATATGACAGAATTGTTACCTCACGCTTTTGCGCACATACTATATTAAATAACTAGGATCCATTGCAAAGCAAGAGTTATAATAGGTTGCTTGGACAGAGCCAGCCAGCTATTATAGCAAGTTCTCAGTCAAGGATGTCACTGGTTTGACTATTACATGAGGACTAATAGGGATGTGAAGGACTAGTCGACTATCTGATGAGCAAATGCTTATCAGATAGTTGACTGGATAGTCAACTAGTCGCTCCCCCCCACCCCCACTGCCTCTATCAGTTAGTGGCAGCGGGGGGGAGGGAGGGGAAATGGGGGTACTTCAAAGCAGCAGCACCACACGGAGCCTGGGGTCAGTGGGGGAGTCCCCAGCTGACCCCCGGCCTCGGCGCTTTCGCCTTTGAAATGCAGCAACAGCCCTAGGGCTGTTGCTACACTTCTAAGGCAGAGGTGTCCTATCAACTTATCAAATAATCAATGCAAAAATGCATCAACTATTCAATTACCCGATACTTCACATCCTTAATGACTAACTTCCACCACTACTCAGTAGGGATGTAAAGCCTAATTTGATCAGTTAACAGGTTAAAAGTATTGTTTAACTACTTAAAATGGGGGTGGGCTGGAACGCCCTGCCCACAGCACTCTGGGCCAGGTACCCCGCAGGCGGGGGCCGCACTGGAGTGCTCCCACTCATAGCAGAAACCGCTCCAGCAGGGCCAGGTCTGCACTGAGTGGGGAGCTGCTCCAGCCCCTGCTGGTTAACCATTCACATCCCTACTACTCCGTCCTCTTCTAGGATCAAAAGTCAACACACTTGGAGTACATCTACACAGCAACATTATTTCAAAGTAACTTAGTCCACATCAACACAGCAGGCAGTTTATTTCGACATTATTTTGAAATACTATCAAGCGGGATGATTTCTTACTCCGACTCCTGTAACCCTCATCGTATGAGGAATAAGGGAAGTCAGAGGAAGAGTGCTCTATTTCAAAGTAAGTGCTGTGTAGACTTATTTTGATATCGCTTAATTCAAAGTAAGTTATGCAATTGACGTAGCTCAATTTGCGTAGCTTATTTCGAGTTAAGTCCTGCTGTGCAGACGCATCCTTACATGCCTTGGGGTGAAATCCTGTCCCCACATTGAAGTGAATGGAAGTTTGGCCACTAGATTGGAGTGGGAGAGAAGAGGAGATCAGGATTTAACCCTTTGACTTTGAACTAAGTGGATGACTCATGGAGTGACCCTTCAATTTTATTACTCCCCTCCCCCACTCTCCACCAGGAAGATACAGTAAAACCATTAACCTCAGGGCTGAGTATGGGGGAACCTTTCTCGACTCTTCAGTCAGAAAAAAGAACACAGAGAAGGTGCCCAGGTTACGAAGCAAGAGCTTTGAGCTAGTCAGATAGCTGGTGGCAATGGTCATCTCCCATCAGCCGGTCTAGGAATGTAGGGTCTTCCTACACAGGTATCTTTATAAATACATGGCTCCCTGCAGTCGTGTATTTATAAATGCAATGGTGTGCTGTCTCTGCAAGGGAACATTGAGGATGGGAGCAGGTACAATTGAGAGGAACAAGAAATGGGAAAGACTCATTTTACATATGAGAAATACCACACATTCCAACGTGCTGCCCTGCCAGGGACTGCAAACCCTGACAAGAAGTTCAGAATAAGGATAGGTGAGGAGAACAAGAACATGTTTCCTTAATTCAATGCACCATAGAGTCACTCATTAAAATCCAAACGCATAGGACTAAACTTTTGACTAATCCTAGAACACTACAACGGAAAAAGACCTTGTGAGGTCATCGAGTCCAGTCCCCTCCCCTCACGGCAGGACCCAGTACCATCCCTCACAGATGTCTATCTAACCTGCTCTTAAATCTCTAGAGATGGAGATTCCACAATTTCCCTAGGCAACTTATTCCAGTGCTTAACCACCTTGACAGTGAGGAATTTTTTCCTAATGTCCAACCTAAACCTCTTCTGCTGCGGTTTAAGCCCATTGCTTCTTGTCCTATCCTCAGAGACCAAGGAGAACAATTTTTCTCCCTCCTCCTTGTGACACCCTTTTAGATACCTGAAAACCGCTATTATGTCCCCTCTCAGTCTTCTCCTTTCCAAACTAAACAAGCCCAATTCTTTCAGTCTTCCTTCATAGGTCATGTTCTCCAGACCTTTAATCATTCTTGTTGCTCTTCTCTGGACCTTCTCAAGCTAGATGATCAGAAGTCACTTTAAGTAAAATCTATGAATCCCATACAAAATATTCTGTAGTTCACTATTGCATGGACTAAGACACTTCTACTTATTTTGGGTTTGGAGCGTTGGGAGCAGGTAGGTTTTAATATATAGTAAAGTAGCCCTTGAGGAATTCCTTAACAATACAGCTAAACTTTCAGGCTTCTCCAAAACAAGCCCGCTGTAAATTTTTCCCCTATTTCTGGATTAGTAAGATTGAGGTCCAGCTTACCCAAGAAAAGGTTTAGCTTATACCAGCTCTTTCAAATAAACTGTGTCAGCTTTGACAATTTAACCATATCCACAAAAGAGACACCAAACCAAAAAACCCCCAAAACAAAAACCAAACAAAAAATAGTTGCACTCGTAACCCAGAGTTGTATGGTATACCTGGCTTACATTTTATCAGTGTCCTTTTTAAAGGGATGGCTTTTTGCTCTCCACAGTACACTCCACGATTCAAAGTGATCTGTGCAGGGAAAGGGGAAGACACACAAAGGAAACCCATCATGGGACCAGTTTTCAGCGTTCAATTATACTATGTGGCCCAAATAACTATACTAAATGCAGACAAAAGGAGATGCTAATGAAACAGCTTAAGCCGTGTTCAGACCAGCCTCATTCCAATTGCTTACAAACACAGGCTACTGTATACAAAACCAGACATATCATCTGATTCGGTAACGATTCGTCTCCTCAGCCTCAGATCTGGTGATTTTTAAAGAAACGACTTCGTGCTTTTTCCCCATGCTACTCTTCAGTCACACTTAGGGAGACACCCACAGGAACCATCTGCAAAACTACCTCATCATCCCCTTTCAATCTCTCCTTAATCTGGTTTGCAGCAAATCCTACAAAATATAAAAATGCTCTATTACCTATCATGCTGACTCATTGTTTCCTTGTACTAACCCTCCTCCCTCCCCAACCACACACCCCATCGGCATATGTTGTCACTTGTCTTCCACTTGCAAGCTCTTTGGGGCAGCGACAGTCTTTGTTCTGTTGGTACAATGCTTAGCTCAGCAGGGCTCTGGTACACGAAAAGGCTGCTGGGTGCTACAGAAATATCAATAGTCCTTTGTTTCAGAGGGGAACAGGCTGGTAAATTGTTTACACTGGGTTCTCTCTTGCCACATTCATCTAAGTTACACACCTTAGCACAACATATGCAAACACCAAAAACAAAAACACACAAAAATAAGATATTACAGAGCTCTTTTCCTTCCTGCCATATTTAGCAGTTGTGTAATTAGAATATGTAATCATAACACTCACTGACCTATCCACCCCACCCACTCCCCTGCAAACAAACAAACAAAAAGACCAGCAAGGACATGCTATATTAAGTACAAATGAAATCTGGCTACTAGCCAGGTAAATGCGTGGGGGGGGGAAGGGGAATAGAGAGAGAAGGAGGGAGTTTAAAATCTGAAAACTGCATACTTTATGCTACTGATTTGGAGGCATGCTTTTAGACAGTAATCTAACCCAGAAATACCTTCTCCAAAAACAGTAATGGAAAGATTTCATCCTACAAAATCCCTACAGAGATTTGTTTCCCTTCCCAACACCCTCTCTCTCCTGCTTGGGCCTGCCCTGGAAAACAAGGACAGATGTACGATTAGCACAGCCAGATTTACACCTTACGCGCTCCTAAGCGCAGCATCTTCAACACCCCTTTACAAGTGATCTTAGTGTTTTCCATTAAAAAGATTAAACTTAACCCATTTTTAACTTTTAGGCACCTCTAAAATACTAATCATGTGCCTGCTGCGCACAACTGGGAATAAACTAGCTTTATTGCTACTGGACCATGCTGTCCAAAAAGACTATCTACAACAGTGTTTCTTAAACTTTTTAAGACTGAGGAACACCAATTTTTTTTAAATGGAGAACACCAAGGATTTTTTTGCTGAGCCAAAAACAAAATCAGATGGGGAAGAGTTATTGTGGGAAGAGGGTCGGGCGAGGGGAAGAGAGTTATTGTGGGGGAAGAGGGTTGGAGGAAAGTTATTGAGCACCAAAAAAAAAAAAAAAAAAAGTTGCCTGCCCCTTTAAGGGTGGTCATTTTGAATTCTGTTCTCCACAGCACACCTGTGCGCCACAGAACACAGTTTAAGAAACACTGATCTACAAGCACATAGGAGTCCAGCACAGAACTAATAGCTTAAGCCCTTTAAAAAACATGAGAGGCTGCAAGAAGGAAAACATGTTTAGTTTAGAGAACAGCTGTTTGGAAATAGGGACTGTTGTGTAAAACCTCCTCCCAATCCAGTATAATGTGGATGAAAAACATGTAATTTATTGTATTAAAAGTCATGTCAGTTTCAGCCATTGCAAGTCAGGTGGCTCTCTGCTATTGTAAGCCATGTAAATTTCAGTTGTTCAAAGTCAGGGCTTCTCAACTTTGGAAGCCCCGGGGGCTACGGTACTCACAGCACATGCCAAGGGCCACAACTTAAGAGTGGTTGCATATTTATGCATATGCACAGAGCTCAACAAACTGCGGTGAGAGCTACTCGCCAGCCCTGCATATGCGCAGCGCAGGTGAATAGGACGCATGGAGCGACTGGCTGAAATCTACTCGCCATGGGCGAGTAGAAACAGCGGTTTGTCGAGCCCTGAATATGCAAATAAGCTTATTTCACACTGACAAGCATGAATACAAAGATTCAGCCTTAAGCCGCGGCGCCAGACCCAAACGTGGCCAGTGAGAGCCAGTCAGCACCTCTCTCTGCCCACAAGGCTAAGCAGCCAGCACCTCCCACAATGCCCCAGCGCTCCTGGCACCTCCTCCCTGGGGGCTAGAAACGCCTGTACCCATCTGTTCCAGCCAGTCTGTCCGCTTGCATCTTTCAATGCTCACCCTGTGTGGGAGATGCCTCACCGTTGTGGAGAGTGTTCCCAGCGGAGGCCATGTTCAAATGATCAGCGGCAGATATAGGGCAGGGTGAGCGGGGGCGGCTGCCCCGGGCCCCGTGCTTTAATAGGCCCCGCACCAGCGTTTTAAAACTCATCTGCCCTGCTCGGAGCTCCTGTGGGAGAAACGGGCGAGCGGCGCTTCTAGGGAAGTGTCCGGCCCCCCAGCCACTCCCATTCCGATATCGTCACCCACATAACCCTCCTCCCAGACCCTGCACCCCAATCCCCTGCCCTAGGGCACAGTCCAAACCCCTGGCCAGATTCGCTCCAGGCCTGCTGGTCCCCAGCCCACTTGTGTGGTCCCCAGCTGATTTTTCTGTAGGGTCAGTGTCCCCTAACCAAAGAGAGGTTTCCCACCCCTGCCACAAATACAGGAGGCCCCTGCTTTGTAATAGCCCGATTTACGACCCTCCCCCCCACCATTATCACCTTTTTCCGAAGTGGGGAAGGGGCCAAAATCCCCCGACTTACGTCCTTGGCCTATTGTAAATGCAGGCTCGAGTTATGACTAGGGTTGCCAGGTGTCTGGTACTGGCCCTGACAGTCCAGTATTTGTGGCTTCTGTCAGGTAAAAAAACCCCAGAAAATACCGGACCAGTAAAATGTCTGGTATTTTCAGTTTCTCAGCTGGAAAGCCACTTCGGATATTCTTCCCCTGCCATGTCCGGTGGGGATAGGGAGTGTGATATTTAAAAGGTGCCATGATTATTTTTGGGAGGGGGGTGGAGGGTGCTTTTTTTGCTCTACATTTGGACATCCTCCCCTTTTTATTAATGCAGAATTTTGTTTAAAAATGAATTACAATATAATTAGAATAAAAATTATCCAACTAAATTAAGTTTCTATCAAATTTACCCAATTCACATTAATATGAAAATAGCCTTCAATTTGCGCATTTGATGCCTTTTTTCTATATTTTTCTCCAAAGGGGGGCCCGGAGAAATTGTGCTGCCCTGGGCCCCACAAAACTCTCATCCGCCCCTGCAAATGATCCCACCCGTAGGCCACATACTGAGCCCCGTGTAAACCCAAACTGCAACCGCAGGCTGCAAACAAACAGACAGCGGGCTGCATGCGGCCCACAGGCCGCATGTTGTGTAGCCCTGTTCTAAGTTAGGTCAGTTTCTATTGCAAGCCATGTAACTTTTATGCTGTTTCAAGTTCTGCATCTTCTTGCAAGCTTTGTAACTTCCAGCTATTGCTTGTACAATCTTTCAGCTCTGTAACATGCTATCCTGTGACAAGGGAGGGCGTGGTAAGTGATGAGAACTGGGCAACATCTGTGCCTTTGCGGAGAGGAGCCATGAGGCTATAAACTTGGAACCGGGGACCAGGCGGGGTCTGATGTGATCTTCGCTTGCACATGAGAAAGGCAAGAAGTAGAGGTGCAGCGAAGAAGAGAAGTAGTAATGAATATTAATGAGGAGAATATGCATGAGGTGGGCCTCTCGGTAACAGACACAGAGAAAGAACTCAGTGCGCATGACGGGGCCACCCAGCTCAAGGGAAGAGAGTATGCAGACCACGGGCCGTACGATCAGCTCACTGGCCTGGACTGGTGACTGCAGGCAGACACACCGGACCCACCATGCTTGGCAGCTTCTGCTCTCTCTGCACAGCCACATAGCAATCTAAGTGTAACCCTGGGCTGGTCTCCAGGGAAATTAGGTAACATTAACGATATTGGCAATGTGTTATTTTTAACTACTAGAAGAGAGAGAATAGATGCCCATCTGTAAAAGGCAAGTACAGCGTTACAACCTTTTTACTATCCAAAGTAGAAGAGACGGTCAAAGGTCCTGGACTTTGGAACAGCCCACTGAAAGAGAAGGTTAAGCCTGTCTCCAGTATTTTTCAAAGCAACACAAAAAAAAAACCTGGTTCTTTTGCGAATACTGCAATAACTGAAGACAGGGAATTTCAGACAAGGCTGACAAGTTTAGGAAAGCATGTGGGACAGCTATAAGAGAATTAAATTTCCTAGTGCTGGCAATCAGAAACAAAGATTGATGCCTTTTTAAGAAGCTACTTCCCTTTACCTCTCTTTTTGTTTACTCTGTTATCAGCATTATCCTTAGTACATCCCCAGGAGACACTGCATACCTTTTCTGTAGTGACTACAGAGGCAAAGAAAGCACAGAGAAACTTTAGGATGAAGGACAGCACTGACCCGACCCAGTCCCCCACAGACAGAGAGTTCTACCTCAAAAAGCCATCCTCTGAAAGTGCCCTGGCTCCTGAACCAACCACACACCAACTACCAAGGGCTATCAACTCAGCAACATCATCTCGAGAGCAGCAGTCATGAACAAGCGTGATTTGAGATGCAAGGCCTCTGGTGGATTATGGGCTCTAAGTGTGTGAGCAGGGCCTTGGAGCAGATTGTAAGGCAGGTCTCCACTTGCAGTTTGACTAGATGGACAGGTTGGACCTCCCTGGTCCAGCATCCTCAGGACATAACCAATCCCAAACCAGGGGAGAGGGGAGAGAGGAGAGGAAGAAATATTTGCTGGTCCAGGGGAGATCCCCTGTCACTGGCCTCCCACCCCACTGCCCCTAGGTTCAGGCTCCAGTCCCAACCCCGCTGCTGTTGCGGCCAGAGCTCCCCACCATACCACCCGTCCCCACCACCATGGGGCATCCCACCAAGTCTCTGGCCCTTCCTACTGTGGTCCCAGCCCTGCCGCCAGACCTCCCTGTCTCCAGGCTCTGCGAGGCCCTGGGCAAAGTTGGGAGTGGAAGGGGCTCAGCTCCACACCCTGAAAGACACAGGTCCAAGACAGCCAGCCCTCCACACTGTGCCTCTTCCTCCCTCCTCCCAGCCCTCAGAGCCACCCGGAGCACATGGCACAGCACTCCAGCAGCTACATAAAGGGCCCCAGACTCCAACTGCCACCACTCACAGTAGCAGCCAGGAGCCCCAGCCTGTGTGACTCGCAAGGCCCCGGGGCACCTGCTCTTTTTGTCCCTCCCTACCCTCCACCTGTGGGCCTGCACAGACATCACTTCTGCTCCTCACCCAGGTGGAAAAATTATGTTGTCAAGGCGCCACACTCCCATCAGCATTGTGTTCCCCAGACACAACGCGACGTGCAATGGTGCCAATGTAACGCAGATATGCCCTTAGAGTTACTAGGGGCTCACCACTGGTCTCATCTCCCAGTTGAATTGGAATTTCCACATGGTTTCCATCACTGTCCCCAAACAGGTTCTCTAGTAAGCTGTCTAGCCTTGCAGAAATTAAGCAGGAGCACTGCTTTCCCAAATCCAGATTATTTTTTTCCTCTTTTGGGAAGAAAAACTGATCAGCAATTCCAATTTTTCTTATTCATTACTCTGGCAGCTAGCACTGGTGTACAGGCGATTGAAGAAAACACCTTCATTTCATGTCCTTTGGTTCCCCAATTTTGTTCTTTACATCTTACATGTTGTGCCCAGTGCGCACATATTCCCTCTTTTTACCGTCCCCCTTATCAGGCACAAGTGTTTCCTGCTAAGAACAGTTTTAGCTGGGGAGAGACGACTTTTCCAGTTGGGTGGTATGTGTCCTCAGGAACCAAGGTACAACACGGCGCTCTGCTTCAGCCTTGCTAGAAAAGCAAGGTGGTACAAAGATCAAATGCAGCACCAAGCCAGAGATTCGTATGAAAAGCAAAACATATTAGTACTAATTTCTTTCCGCTTCTGCCCTCTCTACATCGATCCATCAGCTCTCCAACTCTGTAATCACTTCCATCCCTTCCCATGGGATATTTTATTTCATATATTACTGCCTTGAATAAATGTAGTTCAAGTTACACTAAGAAAGCATAGCTCTGTTTTCTAGCAGTTATCTATTACATTAGGTACGGGCGAGAGTTAATATACTTTTATCAAGACACCAGGTTTTAGGAGGAGTGCCCAAGGCTGTGGGCACAAAGTACCTGGGACATTACTCATGTTTATTGCCCTAATGCCCAGAAGGCAACTGAAAATAGGGCCTTATTGTGCTAGGTTCTGGGCAAATATCAAAGAAGAGAGAATTCCTGCCTCAAAGAGCTTGTGATTTAACTAGAGTGGGTAGGACTGAAGGACAGAACATACCTGCAGAATGAACCATGAAATGAGGGCAAATCTCGTTTGTTCTATTTTTTTCCCCGATTCATTATTTAAACCATTTTAGCAGGGATCAATTAGATGGAAAGAAAGGGGAGGGAATGGCTGAAGCAGGCAGCCAATCAGCACAGTAACAGTAGCTTCTATTCCAGACCACTCAGCAGGGTTCCCTCTAATTTCTTCCATTCTTGGGCAGAATAAATTTTGTTCTGTGCACCAATTCATATATAAATGTGAACCACCATTAGAAACACGCCACTGGCTGTGGCTGGTTATGGGCACTCTGCCACTCAGTGCTATACAATGTCCCAGGACAATGCAAGAAGAAAGTTTTAGAGATTAACAAAGGCCATGACTATAGCAATCCAGCCACAACACTGTAGCTATGCCAGCATAACTCTGTAGTGTAGGCACAGCCTACAGTGCCAGGAAGAGATACTGTTTCTGTAGAAACATCACCACCTCCCCAAGTAGCTGGAGCTAGGCTGACAGAGGCATACTTCCATTGACTTGGATGTGTTTACACCAGGAGTTAGGTCAGCACAGCTGTAGCACTAGGAATGCACTTTTTTCCACATCCCTAGGAGCCATATAAAAGTTGATCCAAATTTTAAGTGTAGGCCAGGCCTCGGTTATAAAGCAAGAGTTGGCCCATGGTTTTAAAGTTGAAGGCCTAACTGCTATGCAGAAGTTCTAGAGCAAGATAATCGACCTGCACAGAACACAAACTAAGTTGGTAATTGGCCAGTAATACAGAGTCAGTTACAATCATACTGCAGCTGTACATGTGTGAAAAGGACATTTAACGGCTGGTGGAAAGGAACAAGGATTTTCAGCCATGCTCAAGTCCAAGGCTGCCCTAGGGCAATTAAGAGTTTCCTATCCACAAATACAGCAAAAGGAGGCGGCGTGGGAGCAGATTAGAAGAGCTGATCTGAGAAATGAAGCACACAGCCTCCCCTCATACCTCTGGAGTCGAGGTTTTCCAGAGAGCAGACTCCAAAAAAGAAGCATTTTAACAGTCTGCATTTTTAAAAGGCAACGTGAGCCTTCGGCGTGCAAGTTGTTTGCTTTCTTAGGAACAGGCTCAAGAAAAAAAAAGTTCTAGTTACTGAATGTTTTACCACCACACAGCCCATCTCTATGACAGACAGCCTACAAATTACTGTCGGGACCAGGAAGCCACAGTGTGCATTTATTCCTGCTCTTGCTTCACCACCTGTCATTGACCCATCCGAGATCTTTTTGGTTAACCCTCAGTTTCATACTAACTACCCCTCCCTGGGGCAGCTTTATTAAGGGTGATGCAAGAGTAAGGAGAAGGCAGGGGCAAAAAGAGATGCTACTCAGAAATATATAAATGAGATCATCTAGATCTCTTACATCGCATCAGATTGACAGACTGGAAGGCACACCTACACGATCACAGAGCTAAGATGCAGACCACGGGAAACAGAGTAAAGGCGCTAGTTGGTGCCCTACTAACAACTACCGGAATCGACTGTGAGCAAGACACTTTAGAAATGTGGAAACTGAGGCACATAAAACAAATTAAAACTAGAGATGTTAAATATCAGTCAACTGAATAGTCAAGTAACCTCATGAATTCCTATCACTTACTTGACTATTCTTTAGTCCCTGGGGGCAGGGCCAGCAGCCAGTGCGTTCCAGCCCTACTCCCGAGGAGCTCCATCACAGGCAGCGGCATGGGGTGCCAGGCAGGAGCTGCTCTGCAAAGGGAGCCAGTTTTAAAACCAGCTCCCCTCGCGGACAGGCTGCCTGTCGTCCTGCGCTGCTACCTCTGATAAAGAGGCAGCAGCACAGGGCGTCAGCAGTCCCTATCCGGGGGGGGGGAGGGGGGGAAGAAGAGGCAGGTTTGAGCTAGAACTGAGCTGGGCTGCCTGCCCACCCGGCTCCTGATACACTTTAAATGCAGAGCCGCAGCAGGGGTAGGTCTTGGACACAGCACAAGCCGAGACTGAGCCGGGCTGCTGGCCAGCCTGCTAAAAAAATTTACTGATGGGTGGGAAATGTGTGTATAGGCTTTTGCTTATCGGTTAATAGGCTACACTATTACATCCCTAATTAAGGCCAGAAATAGCCAAACCAGGATAGCGAGTGGGCTGCACAAGTGGTCCTCCATCCTAGTAGGCTGCAAATTGTAGTAATCAAGATGGTCTCCCAGGACAGGGTAGTTTTGCTAAGTGCGCTTGCATACCAAGTTTGTGGGGCATGCCAATTAAACCATAGCAGCATGTGGATTGGATGCAAAGGGCACACGCCACTCTCAGTCAGCGTTGTGTGCCATCAGCATGCACCTCACTTCACGTGCATGTCACTTTGCCTTTTTCCCCCTACTGGTATGATGTGGATGGAAGCCAGCATAATCTGGCAATCTTGCACGTGGACAAAGGTTAACAAAATGTCTCCTGGGCCAAACACAGAACTCCAAGGGCCACAAGCTGCTCACCACCAATGAAGACGCTCGTTACCAACTTCACAGAAGCGACAAGAATTTGAACGTTTTGAGATCCCTGAGAAGAGCTAGAGGAACACAAGTTAGTGCTTTTCATATTGCTATCCTAATGAACACTCAGGAGCAAGGCAAGATCAGGCTTGTGAGGAAAGGAGGCCATTCACTCAGATAAGGAATTTATGTCCAGGACTAGTTTTCTGGGGTGCTTTGCACCCGAAGCTTGGTTCCTTGCTGTAAAATGTGGATGCTGCTTCCAAAGCACCACAAGAGGCTAGTCCTCTAAACAAGACCTCTCCAAAGATGGATGGGGCATGACAGGGCTGAACACTGAAGCAGCAATACCTAGGTGGGCCAGTAGTGCACAGAAATGAAAAGCCGCCCCCCCCCGTAGCACAGACCCCTGCTAGTCAAGGGCAAACGTGAGCAAGGGAGATCCAAGCATAGCACTCATGCACAGAAAAACAAGTGCTGGTAGGGATGAAAAGAGGTAACCAGTTACCCGTAAGTATTGCCTTACTGGCATGCTTACCAGGGTAACCAGTCAACCAGCAGCCAGGTTGCCTGCACCATGGGCAGGGGGGCTGCTCCTGCAGCATGATGCAGCAGGGCAATTAACCAGTTAAGCATAGTTTAACCGGTTAATATTTTAAACAGGATTACACATCCCTAAGGGCTAGATTAGAAAGAAGCCGAACACCACTGCCGCAGTCGTCTGCATTGCTTCTGACTAGACTATCCTCACTCTCACAAAAAGCTGGGGGTGGTAGTGGGGGGGGAGTTTATTTTGTGCGCTGCAGGACTCCTTCCTACCCAATCCAGTCACTGCCTCACCATTATTTCTTAGACATTAACTAGGTCTGTCTCAGACCAACTACAGGCCCACCTGTATGCCAGCAATCAAGAGACATGTCTATGTATACGCACCAAGTTCCTGGCAGAGCCAGGGTAGTGGGGGCTGAGGTTTGCCACAAATAACCACAGGCTAAGGAAATATATCGATCTGAGGGTAAGTTGGTCAAATAAGAAGCAACAGAACATTAGTCCTAGAAGACCTATGCAGAACAGCAGTGCTACTCATCTGTTGCCGATAAAAATGAATTTCAGTGTAAGACGTGTGTGGGGTTTTTTTGTTTTTTTAAGACTGGTGCATTTTTATTTGTTAGAATATTGGTAACATCCTGGATTCTAATGTCCTGCTGGCTGCTAGAATACTGGAGTCTTGAAACCCAAAGCTGTTTCCAGCAGCTCCAATCTGGCCAGAACCATCCTAGATTTTGCAAACCCATCTGCAAATATTAACAGTCCTCGTTGCTACCTTAGGCCATAACAACTGGCCCATTTTCTCAGTGCCCATGCTTGGCACCACTAGGGGTTGCTGTGCAGAGCAAATGGACAGTACCCCACCCCTCCACGTAGCACTAGCCAGATTATTTGGTGCTCCTCTTGCCATAGGACAAGAGGAATATTATTGGGACGTGCCCAAGACGACAAAGTTGCCATCAATGGAACATGGTTGTCCTGCCTCTCCTGACCACACCAGGATGGTGAACAAGGAATAAATGAAGTTCCAAATACCAAATAGAGATTTATCATCTAGGATTCTATTCCCTAAACAAGCTTTAGAAAACAAATTAAGCAGGGTTCAGTAAATTCAGTTCACCAAGTAGTCTTAGGTCATATTGGGTGGTCTTTTTAGGACATCGAGTCTTAGAATTGTACATATATTGCAAGCGTGGATGTTTGCCAGTTTCCTCAGGCCAGTGTTTTGGCCCATGTGGAAGGCAGCTGGAGGTCCTTGCACTAAGCAGCACTTTCTTCCAGAAGGGGACGTGAAGTGCAGAAGGGTTGTGGGCAGGTGCTGCAATGTGAAGAAGCTAACTAAAAACCGTGAGGAAGAGAACACAACACGGAAGACGATCATCCCCGAGCCAAGCCGGCAGCATCTGTAATCCTACCTGCCCGACTTTCAAAACACAAGCTGAGTCAGGCACATGCTCCTATTGCAGGATGGGGTTGGAAGTCCTTTGTCCTCCATAGGAAGGAGGGCTTAGTCTATTCACAGGCACCAGGATTCCTTTTCACACCTCTAGCCTGCCTTCTGGAGGACTGCAGTGCTCCATAGATTCTCAGAGCCTCACTGCCTTGCGGTTTGTCAGCCATTCTTATGGTATTTCTACACCAAAAATGCTTCAATACCCAGCAGCAGTACTTCAGTGTAGACGCTACCTTGCAGGTGAGAGGTGTGCTCCCCTTGGCATAGCTAATCCATCTTCCCAAGAGCGGGTAGCTACATCGACGGAAGAATTCTTCCATCCACCCAATGCTGTCCATACCCCAAGTTAGGGCGGCATAGCTACATCTCTCAGTCAAGTGGATTTTTCACACCTGTGAGCAACCAAGGTAAGCTTACCTAATTTCCTAGTGTAGCCTAGGGATGTAAAATCTCAGTTAACTGGTTAAACATTAGGCGACCCTAACGACGAGCAGTCCTGTGGCACCTTAGACCTTGTCTAAATGGAAGATCACCACTGTCACGATCGATCTTCCAAAGTTTGATTAAGCCAGTGTAGTTAAGACTCAGAGGGCACTCCTGGCAGCATCCGGTACTCCTCCTTTTGCAAGGATTTAGGGGAAGCCAACAGGAGCGTTTGCTCCCATCGACCTTCTGTTGCGGGAACGCCGCCAAACTTAGCTTAAGGTAAGCTGACTCCAACTATGTTTTCTAGCTGTGTATCTTAAGCCGAGCTGCCGGGTCTAGCATAGACCTGGCCTTACAGACTAACAAAAACATAGTATCATGAGCTTTTGTGGGTAAAACCCACTTCCTCAGATGAGTTGGAATTTAACTGTTTAACCGACTAAAGTGGGATCTGAGCTGGGACCCACTACAGCCAGCTGGAGCAGCCCTGGGCTGGTAAGGCTCCTGCCCCGAGCCCCACACTGGGGCTGGCTGCTGGCTCCCAGTCCCACTCTGCCAGTTCCTAGCCCCATGCCCATGGCAAGCCCCATGCCCATGGCAAGCCCCATGCCCATGGCAGGCGGGGAGCTGCTCCAGACCTCGCAGGGTTACCAGTTAACCAGAACTGGTAAGCATCACCATACCAGTTAATCTTTCACATCCGCAGTGTAGACTAAGCCTAAGTGACACAGATTCATTAGCATTACACCACTGACTTATTGGGAGACGAATCATGAAAGAAGCAATGCCGGGGTGGGGAAAAAAGTTGACCCACCAAAAACAAACACCCCCACAGTTGGGGACCTCACGTAAGTGAGAAGAAATAATCCCACAAAGCCTCACTTACGTGGCCCCGAACAGAGAAGGAGAAAGACACCAGACCCTAGTGGGGCCCAGGCTAATAGATAGTGTTCTCCAGCCCTGCAGAGGGGCTGGAGCACCAGCAAAGTCTCTCTCCAATGCTGGTGGGGGGAGTCCTTAGCCTCAGGGGCTGGATCCAGGCAAGTCAGGGGCCAAATCCAGCCCCCCGGCCTTAAGTTCCCCACCCCTGCTTTCCATACACGCAAGAAAGTAGCAGGATGATCACTGGATTATTACTAGAGTTTTTATTTTTAATGTAAATGTAGGTAACCATAAGCAGCCCATAAACCAATCCAGGTGTTACTGGCCTTTCATGGTTTGCATACAGGATTTGGAAGTAGGCCAACAGCTGTGGAACTAGGTTACAAAGTGCTGATGAAGGATGTCACTTTTCACCCCCAGCACGGAACTGCTGGGCAGAATAGTTATGCATCAATAAATCCTACACAGCAACTCAAGGATGGGGCACTGAAAAAGCTGGCTCATTACGCCAGTTACAACCGCTAACTTCCGATGACAAGTGGCCATACGCTGCATTCGTTTACTCTGGGTCTAGATTACCATCATTACATTATTTGCCCTCAAGTGCTGCTAGTGGCTAGTTGGTTGGGAATCCCTGCTTTTAAGAACTGGAAAAGCAACTAGTACTCCAAGTCCCTCCAGCAGCACTGGGCAAGCTAAGATAGCGAGTGGGCTGCATGAGCAGCCCTCCATCTCAGGGGGGCGCAAGGTGGTTGTAACCAAGACGGTCTCCCGGGACAGGGCAGTGTTGCTAAGTGCGCTTGTGTACTAGAACGTGCGGGGGGTGCCAATGGAACCGCAGCATTGCTTTGACTGGATGCAGAGAGCGCATGCAGCTCTCAATGCTGTGTGCTCATCAGCACGCACCTCACTTCACATACCCTTGCTTTGCATGCATGTTGGTTTTGTGATCCTGGGAGAAAATGCTGCTGGTTTCCTGCACTGATGGAAACCAGCAGAATCTGGCTACCCTGTGCATGGGCAACAGGAAATAAAAGGTCTTGCAGGCCACCCACACTAGGGATGTTTCTGGGTAAGCTGCAACAGTTCTCTGGCACCCGAGAGCAGACCTTTGCCCGTGGCCATTTTACACCCCTACCAGACACAGAACCATGACAGGCCGCAGGCTGCCCGCAACTGTGTGCTTGGGGTATTGTGAAGGGGAGGAGTGCTGATCTCTTCACTCTTCCTCGCCATTTTTACTGGTGTTGCCTTCTCCGTGTCACAGCATAACATACACATCAAGCCCTTTCATCTTAATCTTTCTGCCATCTGGTGCCTCTACTTCACAGAGCAGAGCAACACCCACATCCATAGCAGAGCCCTGTTCTCCTGGCAGGGTGTCTTACTTCCTCAATGCCTGCCAGGGACATTTTAATATAATTTGCCACTGCCTTATAAGACACCATCACCCCATGCCCTCCAGCCTCTCGATACATAAACCCTCCACTCCCACCAAGCTAAAGCATACAGCAGTTACCTCTCACACAGATCACTTACTTGGTTGTGTAATGTGCAAGATATGTACAAAAAAGACATACTGAGGATGATCCAGTGATTAGCCTAGGACCTGGAAGGCCGGCATGCTTTAGAAAGACGTTCATACATTCCCTACTCAACCAGAAACTCCCGTCTCTTTGAGTAAGCCGCTCTTCACTGATCTGTAAAACGAATGCCTACTTCCAAGCAATGTCCTAAGTTTAGCTGCACTAAAAACTAAGAGGTGCACTTATATGACAGGAAAAACGAGGCCCCTACAAATACATAATATCTAGTCAAGGTGAAAATAACGTCTGCCTTTTCATAGGGTTCTTTCCAACACTGATCAGAAAACGATGAATATTTTCCAACAACTCCAGTAGCCTTGTTGCAGTTCTAAAAAGAGAAAAAAGCAAAACAAAACCACACATAAAACCACAAACAGATGCAGTATAAAGAGCCTGAAAAATTCCTTCCAACCACTGGACAGCAATAGAATATTTAAGGTCGTGCGTTTTTCCACAACGTTTTAAAGCAAGATGTTTTCAGGACTAAAAGTTTTAAGATCTAGTTGGGAAGACAAATTCTAAATAATGCCTTTATTTAAAAAAAAGCACAACAGATCAGGTTTATTTTATAGACGTGTATTCCATAATCTTTTCCACATCACGACTGCCAATCTTTTATGACTTTATTATGCAACAACTCTCTGACACTAAAGCCAACCTCCTAAAAAACTTGCACCCCAAAACCCAAGTCAGATGATGCACGATCAGCACAGCCTCCAGCTTTTAGATAATTGACAGTTGTTTTTACACCTAATTTTTTAAGACAATTACGTATGTGGGGAGAGAAAAAACAGTGATTCCGCAGAAAGTGCATATCCATGCCCTATGAGTGGAAAAGGCAAAGTATAACGGATTACTGAAAGAAACCCCCATCTTTCTACCTCTGGCACAAAGTAAACGTAAACCTCAAAATCCAAAGGAAGCTTCAAATGCAATAGGACTATTGGGAAATTTTTAAGGGTCACCCAATAGAGATGCACTTTTAAATTAAGTCTTATTGCAAGCCAGAAGCATCTACTTAGGATTTTTTGTGATAACGGTTAAAAAGCTGCTTCTTGATTAAAGCCAAAATCCTACTACTGTTTTAAGAGTGGTATTACCTATCATTAATTCAGGAAGTAAAAATTATACCTTGTTTTGCAGGATCATACCCTATATTAGCTGTAGGAAAACAAAGGAGCGATTGTTACAGGAAGAAAGGTATAACAAGAGCACGCCACACTAACGTATGCCCACATCTCATTAGTTTGTAAGAGCAAAGTCCAATAAGAGAGCAAAAGCAGAGCTCCCTGTTGATTCTTCCAGTTTTCTTAGATTTTAGACAACACACAATCCACAAAAATATTCCACAAATATGGGGCATAGCTGCTTGTGGGAAGAGATCAGTGTGCACAATGCAACAGGCTATACTGTGGGAGGGTCAGGAAATGAGGAGTTAGAAATCCTGGTCCAATGCAGGGATTGAGGTTGGAAGAGTCAATTTACACAAAGTGAGTTTAAGCTAAATCATAGGTGAGAGAATCTGAGTTGTGACAACCATGGGGGGGCGGGGGTGGATTGCAGCAGTCAAGGAGTGAGATAAGGAGGACGCAGATCGCAGTGTGGGCAGCAGGACTGGTGAAAGAAGGGTGCTGATCATGGAAGTTAGAGAGGGGAAACCCTGATAGGATCCACTCCATTTAGCTGGGCAGATGGAGGAAAAAGGAGGTTTCTGAAAACAAGAAGTCACAGTAGTTTCTACTGTTCTCTGAACTCAAACCTCTATACAGAAGTGATCGTTTGGAGAGCAGATGTTTGGTTCCAAGATGCACATGTATTTATATCTAGTTCTGACTAGAGCAGTTGAGAAAGATCAGAAAAATAAGAGGTTTTGAAAGTTTCATCTAGTGAGATATAGCACCCCTCCAGAAAACCACGAGAGATTAGACCCTCTCTATAAACTGTTGTCAGCATTTTGAAAAATGCCTCCAAACTAGGAATTGCTTCACTAGAACCACAGTTAAAAGCTGAGACGCTTGCCAATATAGCCTGGAACTCGTTTCTGCTAATACACAGTGGTTTCTGGATCTCATCCATTCAGGTCCTTGCACTCCGGAAAGGGGGAAGCCCTAAGATGTCCCTAAGGTTGTGAAGTGATAGATCAGTATCAGTCTACCCTAACCTTTTCAAGCAAAAAGGCAATACAGTTGGGACTCCTATAAAGTATTAAGTGAAGAGAGAGGTAATTCAAAAAGACACCAGAAAGAGGAGAAAACCTGCTTACCCTTAAAGCACAGAAGATGGACAGCTTTTCTTCCCCACCCTGCAGCATGGACTTTTTCCTAGGTCTTTTCCTATGTCATTGTCACAGCAGACATAGCTAAGTTTTTACTAGTTTCCATTTCTTGGGGTGGAATATAAAACACACAAATTTCACTGCACATTAGCATAACTCTGTTCCCCATTGATTTCAATGGGAATTTTACTTTTTGTTTCAATAGGAATTAAGTTAAGCCAGAGTCTTACAGTGCCCTTCAGGTGTGAGGTGGGCCGTACAATTATTCAGGGGGATGGCAAGGAAAGCCAGTAAGCAGAGGGTGGAGGAATTTCACAGAGACGTGGCAAAAAGCAACAGATCTAAGGGAGAGTGCCTGACTGTATTGCACCTATGTGACCTGAAGCCTACTAAACCAGTTACACAGCAGTAACTCTGCTGGAAGTACTGTAAAGCCATAAAGTTTTAGTAAGTGCCCCTTGGAGCCTGCTGGGGTGAAGTCTAGCAGACTAATGAAAACAGTGCAAACCTGCACACTGTTTTGTATTAGAATATGGTCCAGGCTATCTGGGGGAACCTGGTAAATGCGCAAGGGGTGGCAATCAGAGTTATGCTTGGGGTCTGCACTTTAACTGAGACTTTAACATTTTAAAACAGGCAACTGGCAAATCTGGGAATCACCACCCAGTGCGAGAAAAGAATTCTTCACTTTCGCCTTAGGAGGCAGGAGATCAGGCTACTTATTTGAGACATACACCCCCTGCTCTGGTTCTCCGGGATGGAATCAACACATTTGAATGGAAGGCCCTCCAGAGACACTGGAAACCAACCCCCGTGACCAAAAATGTACACACCTTGCTGCAGCAGGAGCTGAATGTGCAATTAAAGCATGGCTAGGTTCAGAGAACAGAGCTATGCTGAGAGGAGAGCTCTCAGAGAGGGCTCTGACTTAGGACTGACAGACCAAAAGGACAGAGAGGGAGTAAAGAATCAAGCCTGAATGTAGATGAGAGACTATTTACTCCTGCAGCAGTAAACAGACATAGGAAGCACCCCAATTACACTCTGACCAGTGACAGATGGTGACTTTTGAGGCAAAGTGGCATAGCAGATGCCCCTGGGCTTCCCACACTGTAATCCACCCCCACCCCCTTTAGTCCCAGACCCCTGGGGCCTCTTCCCACAAACTTCCACTCTGCTCAGCCCTGGCCTGAGGTCTCCCTTTTCTCTTTACCCTAATTCCTCCCTTCACCATAGTCCTTGAGGCTTCACCACCCAAACCCCTAGGGCTCCCTTTCCAGGGCCAGACTGGTAGATTTACCAGTTCAGTTGGGGGACTCATCTCCTACCCATCTGGCCCTTCTTCCCTGGATCTTCCTGCAGCTCCTTGTGAAGTCTTCCTCCAGAGTCTCTTTCCCTGCAGACTGCAGTGTCAAGGTTTGAAAGCAAGAAAGCTGCAAGGATTTTTGAGTGGGATCGAGGGTGCAGGATTCAGTATTCTAGCTACTGGCTGCAGTGACTGTAGTACTAACTACCCCATGTAGACTCGCGGCTTGTTAGAGTTTGATGGCGCTGTCTGCATGTGTGTCACAGGTGAAGAACAGCACCTGGAGGCTGCTACTAACCACCAATCACAAGCACAGAGGAGTTCACAATTCATATTCAGTCACACAACTGATTTTGCATACTTCAGTAGGCATGGTACCCCAGCGCCCACTGTACATGAGCTATCATTGACTGACTCTCCAGAAACTTGCCGATGAAATGAATTTACTAGAAACCTTTCCTGCGAGCAGTGTGGGTCCTAATTTAACTCTGCCAAAGAGAGGAAAAGAGAAATAAAGGCAGAGTGAGCAGAGTTCTGGCAGCCCCCAGAAACCGGAACTAGGTCTGTCTTTACCTTTTAAGGCAGCATTTCTGAGTGTGTGGAACACAAAACAGTGGCAATGCAGGTATCTTCTGTACTATCCAGCAAACATGGCAGGATTGGTGCTTTCATAATGTTGCTTTAAGGAATGGCAGTATGAGAATAATCCCACTAATTCAATGGAGCTGTGTCTATCTACAACAGGGAGAATAGGAACCCAGATCTCAATATAGAGCAGAGTATTATGTCCCTTCACAGGGGGTTGAGAGGAAGAGGCAAATAAACGTAACTTCTGTGCAAAGATGGAAGTTAGAGGGGCAGTGGAAAGAGCTAGGACCCTAGCCCAGAATGCCAGCAAAGTTCATCGACACTTGCATCATCCTACCCAACTATTGGAGGCTACAGAAACAGGACTACTTTTCAGTACAGTGAATTAACCTTCCAGGAGATGAACAAGTCACAGCTAAAGATTAAAACTCAGGCCAGTGGGCAAGCTGGGAGGCATTAAATTGAATCTACTGAAGGGCCTGGGGAATGGATATTAGCAGCACAAGCAGTTTAAAACTACTGCCATAAGATTAGAGACAGAGATACTGCTTCTTTAGCCCCTATAATCTTGCAAATGGGAATGGAAGAAGAGTTTTTTTCCTGCCTGTCCTGCGGACATTAAACAGACGAGAGAGAGATCTTAGACAGAAAAGGCAAAAACTCTGAACAGTTGCTCTCAGATTCACTGTCTTCTGGATTTTATTGCCAAATCCTTCTCCTAGATGAGCCAAGCTGTTTCAGCACTCTCTCACGTCTGACCTACTGGGAGTTTAGGCACAGGGAGTCCCTTTTTATTAGGGAGATTATACCAAAGATACAGCCTTTAGGGAGAGGTAGAGAGCTAATTGAGTCAGCTGCTCTCCACTGCTTTGGTGTCCAAATCTTTTAGTCAAATATAGCTCTGAGTAAGGCCAGTTACTATGAGCATCTAGTTCTCCCAACACACACAGTGTTTTCAGTGACTAGCACTCTCATCCCCACCCTACACAAATGACTCCAGCAGCACAGGTGGATTCACCTGCATTGCTTCCCAGGAGTGTATTGTCAGCTGAGGCTAATGTTGAGCAAAGCCCTCTCCTCCTT
This sequence comes from Rafetus swinhoei, assembly GCA_019425775.1. NCBI lineage: Eukaryota > Metazoa > Chordata > Testudines > Trionychidae > Rafetus > Rafetus swinhoei. Next base: position 122,277,215 of record CM033427.1, on the reverse strand, counting down.
CCCCACTCCCCAAGAAGTGACCAGAGTGGCTCTCAGCTGCCTCCTAAAAAGAAGTATGCATCACCCTGCACTCCAGATCATAAACTTTCCTGTAAGGAGTGAGGTTAAGGCCCGCTTACACTAGGGGAACTCACACCAGTGTAGTTATCTCTGAGAGCAGGACTTACACCACTAAAATATGAGGGTAAGCTGTGCTGGTGCAGCACGCCGAGTTTGTACCACTGTAATAACTGTCATACAGATTCCTTCGGTTGAGACAAAAGTCAGAGCCTCCAGCACTTACGGATGCAAAAGACAACAGGTTAGCTCACAACCTGAAGGTAAACACCAAGGCAGTAATATTTAGTCCCCCGACAAGCTACAAGGCAGCTTCCATGTCATCTCAAAGGAATGCCAACTCTGAAGCTTCATGTTGATGTTTACAGGTCAAATATTTGCCTGCTGATCCAGTCACAGTAGGATACCACACCAAATCGTCAGCTCAGGTGGGCAAGCCCAGCTCCAAGCTAGGCACCTCACAGACAAGGAAAGGTAGACTGGATATAAGGGAGAAGCCCCACCTACAGAAAGGAGCAGCAGCAGCTGACACATCTTGTATGGGGGAGGCCTTGGCCACCCCAATGAGAAACATGGCCATGGTCGCATGGCAGGGCAAAAAGGATCTGCACCAAGTTCCAGATCACCTCAGTCTTGCCTTGCAGGGAACTCCATTCATGTGGATTTAGACAAAGCTAGGGGCCTCCGCCAAGTTTCCAGAACAAAGGGTGGCAGATTGGTCCCTTTTGATGCACAGCTCCATCCTGCACAAGTCAATGAAGCACAGGGCCCCTTCAGAGCTCTGATCTTGCAAAGTGCCACAGGCTTCCTGGCACTTTATTTGCCCACTGACAATTACATATACTTTGAGAAAGCTTCAGGCATTCGGGGCTAGCTACCCTGAGTGCAGTGACTATCCAACCTGATCAGATATCTTTATACAATATTAAAAAAAAACCAGAAACCCACATGTGCACACTCTAGAAGAAATACCGAATGAGTGCAGGAACAAGCAACACCGTGAGGTCTGCTCTTACTGCCTAGGAAAGCAGTAAGTGTTGCTTCAAGTTCCCTCGAGAGAGGAGAGTCACAAGGTATTTAGAAGTGTAGCACTTCCCAAGACACCCTAAGCCACCGTAGTAGGCGCCCACACGCCTGGAAAGAGAGGGGGTGCACAGCCAGCACAGCTACCGTCCATGTTACCGTGGAGAGAAGGGAGAATGTCAAGGAAAGAGGCTGCAGAGGAGAGGCTCACAGTCAAATGGACAAGCCTAAGGGGTAGCAATCAGGCCACCTGCACAGCGCTGCCTGCCCTCCCGGGGTCCAGGGTGCACCTGGAGAGGCAGGTTGCTACAAGGCGGCCACAATGGGCAACACAGGCCTAACGCTGAAGAAAAGAGGCGCATTGCTACCACCCTGCCCGTGCACACACACACACCCCCAAGCAGCCACAGGGAAGAGACGCGCTACTCCGGTCCATCCCACCACCTGAAGCGGGCCGAACCGGGCTGGGGAGGCGCAAAGGGGCCAGCACAGCTGCCCGGAGCAGCCTGGGGCTTGCTGCTGATGTGTCATTAGCATCGCGGCTGGGGTGGGCGCCTTCCCGCGCAGGCAGAGCTGGGGGGTGCAGGCGGCCGGGACACGAGCCCCCCACCCACCACCACGCCGGCCCTACCTTGTCGGCGAAGCTGCGGGGCAGCAGCAGGTCCGGGCTGGGGCTGAGCTCGGAGGCCGCCTCCTCGCTGCTGGAGGCGGCCAGCGGGTGCGGCATGTCCCGCAGCGCCCGGGGCCCGGAGGAGGGCAGGGCGCGGGGGGTTCCCAGCCCGCCGCCCCCGGCCGACATGGCTGCGCTCGGCGGCAGTGGGCGGGCGAGGCGCCCAGGCGGCGGCGGCGGCGGCTCCCGCCCGCTGCAATGCGCCGCGAGCAGGCAGCGCCGGGGCGGACGCGGAAGGTGCAGCGCAGCCGCCGCGGCCGCGAGCGAGGCTCTCCCGGGGAGCCAGCCCCCACGCCCCGCCCCCTCCGCCGGGCGCCGCCCCCCTTCCGCCAGGCTCCGCCCCCCTCCCGCCGGGCTCCGCGGCAGGGAGGGGAGCGGCCGGCAGGGGGCGCCAGGTTAGCGCCGAGGCGCGTGTGCTCGGCGCTGTGCGCAGCTCTGCAGCAAGGGCTGGACTGTGACCTGGGGGGCAGCTAGCTTCTGCCCCTGTGCACAGCCCCCAGCACAAGGGGTGACCGTCCTCGCCCCCCATAGAGCCAGAGAACGCTAGCACTGGGAGCGCACTGGGAGGGGCCGTCTGGGACCGGTCCCCTGCCCTCTCGGCAGAGCCAAGCACCCTCCAGACCAGGGGTCGGCAGCCTTTCCGAAGTGGCGCCCTAAGATTTAACCCTCCCGCCCTGGGCCGCGCTCCCGGGAGGGGCTCTCTGCACCGCGCCCCGCTTAGTCTCTGGCCCCGGGGCTCCACTCCGGCTTTTCCGGTGGGGAGGGGAGGAGCAGTGCGCACACGCTTCCCCGCAAGCCCGATGCGGTGCGGAGCCTCGGGGCTTCCCCACCTCCCGCAGGAAGCCGCCCCTGGCTCCAATCTTGTGGGGAGCGCGATGCCGGGTTACAAACATGGGCTGGAGTCAAGGTGGCTTGGGGGAGGAATCAGAGAAATGGGTGAGGCAGGGGCGGGTGGGTGACTCCGGGGCGTCCGGCCCTGCTGGGGGCAGGGTCCCGTGGCGATCCAGTCCATGGCGCCCTCGCCTTCCTGCCAGGGATCCAGGTGCCAATACGGATTTCTCCCACGTTTTCCTCTCCCTTCGGCCGCCTCCGCCACCCGGGCAGTACGCACCCTCTAGCAAAGTGGTTCTCAAACTTTTTGGTCCATGAACCACCTGGCTCAATGCAAACCGTTCCACAGACCACCAGTTGCTAATGGAAACTCGCCATTAATTACACTCGAGCCATTTTGCTAGTGCTGCAGCTAGGGAGAATGGTTTAATTTAAATTATGAAACAGATTAAGCATTTCAGCTTTCTCACATTAGTTTATCAAACTTCATTTTTAATTAGTTAAAATATTAATTTATGTCCCACAGAAAAGGTTTCAATGTTTTCTTTATTTATGGCAGGGGTGGGGAACTATAAGTTGGGGACCACACAAGTGAGAAGCAAAAAAACTATTCCAAAAACCCTCAGCCTGCTCAGCCTGACTCCATCACACCCCAGTCCCCAATTCCCCCTCCTCAGCCCAGCCCGCTTCTCCTGACGCAGGCCCCCACGCTGCATGGGTGGGATCGTGGCTCTGTGCAGGGTCCCTGTGCTGCCCATGTTGGGGGTGAGGAACTGGGGCAGCTCTCAGGGGCAGACTCCCCCACCCCATTGCTTCCTTCTCATCCAGCTCCCCCACTGCCTTATCACCCCCCAGTCCTCGACACCCCAGATCCCCTTCCCCATCTCCTGCAGTGGCGGTTGCTCGGGGATGGTCCCAGCCAGGCCCCGGGGACAGGGCAGCCTGTTCCTGCCCCCCTTACCTGCGGGTCCCTGCATGCCGGCAGGGCTGGGGTGGGCGGAACAGCAGTGGCGCGTGTACCGGGGCAGGACCTCAATCCCACAGCTCTGTGCGGGGTCCCTGTGCCGCCCGGTGGACCTGGCAAGAAGCTGGAACAGCTCTCAGGAGCACAGGGGGCAGACGCAAGTTGGGGCTTTCTTCACCTCCCACTCCCTGGAAGCTGGAGCTGGTGCGCCAAGCCTTGCAGCTGCGCAGGCTCCGGGGGGAGGAGGGGCTGAGCTTGCATGCCACTAATGGCATGCATGCCGTAAGTTGCTGACCCCTGATCTAGACCATCCCTGATAGATGTCTATCTAACCTGCTCTTAAATATCTCTAGTGATGGAGATTCCACAACCTCCCTGGGCAATTCATTCTAATGCTTTACCACCCCGACAGCAAGTTTTTCCTAATGTCCAACCTAAACCTCCCTTGTTGCAATTTAAGTCCATTGCTGCTTGTCTTGTCATCAGGGATCAAGAAGAACAATTTTTCTCCCTCCTCCTTGTAACACGCTTTGAGGTGTTTCTGTAATACAAATGATGATGACAAAAACAACCATGCTTGTTCAGAAGCCAGTCTTTTCAGATAGGGCCCCAAACTTGCAAACATTTGCACCTGGGCTTACTTTGGGACTTCTGGCAAATTGAAACTCCATGCAGGACTGGAGCCAGTGTCAAATGCCTTGTCTGTATTTTGGATAAAAACTTAAAAAGACTATAATATAACAAATATTTGACACCCTAGAATCAATTCTGCTTTGCAAAAATCGCATGTAATTTAATGAGCAGCAAAAGGTCCCTTAGAGGTAATGTGGTCTAGTGGTGAGGGCACTACTCAGGAGTCTTAGGGTGAAATCCTGTCTTCAGTGGGGTCAATGGCAATACTTCCCTTGACTTCAGTGAGTCCAGGATTTCATTCCTAGAGTCCATACCTGGATCTAACACTGAGCTGCTGTAGACTCAGGCAGTCATTTCACCCCTCTATTTTCCTTTCTCCATCTTGTTTATTTAAGCCCAGGTTCTGTAAAGACCTACGTCCATGCTTAACTTTATGCACTGTCCCAGAGTTTCACTGATTTACAGAATCTGGCTTAGACTATAAAAAAAAGCTACTATTAACATCCGGGAAAATGTTTTAACATTCTTCACTGAAAACTCCAAATATTGAAATGTTGTGATCAGCTCTGTACCTGTACAGTATCTAACACTGACTGATGTGCATTTGTACAGAGCCTTGCCAATGGGGCTCTATCTCCATGGGGCTACTACGCATTTCTGTATTAAACAAAATAATGGACTTTTCAATATTTCTCGTTCATTTACTTTCACTCTACTTGAACAGTGATACTAGGTTAGCATGACAGGAGACACCAACCATGTTCCTGCCTTTTCATAAACACAAAATACTGTGATATCTCAGAGGGGGAGCCATGTTAGTTTGTAACTTTAAAACCAACTAGTAGTCCTGTGGCACCTTAGAGACTAACCAAAATATATAGAATCATGAGCTTTACAAAGCCAATTTCAAAGCCAATTTCTCCTCCCTTTAACATCTGCATTTCCACATTGAAAGCTGTGTATGAGACATGTCCAGCACACTTAATTGGCTTCATTCCTACAATTGGCAGGTACCTCATCTGCTGTTTTATATATATATATATATATATATATATATATATATGATTTTTGTTATTTCCACTCCAGTTCATTAGATGAAGTGGGTTAACCCACGAAAGCTCATGATTCTCTATATTTTGGTTAGTCTCTAAGGGTAGTTCAAGCTAGGGATGCAAATGTAGGCGACCGAAATTGCTAATGAAGCTATTTAAATATCCCACACTACATTAGCATGATCTCGCCGGCGCATTACTCCGCTCAACAGCTGATTCAAACCAGGAAGTGTGCTCCTGGCCACATTAGTTCGAACCAAACCCCTTGGTTTGAACTAACGTTATTCCTCAAAAAATGGAGTAACATTATGAGGAGTAACGTTAGTTCGAACCAAGGGGTTTGGTTCGAACTAACGCGTCCAGGAGTGCACATCCTGGTTCGAATCAGCTGTTGAGCGGAGTAACGTGCCGGCCAGATCATGCTAATGAAGCACAGGATATGTAAATTCCCACTTCATTAGCAATTTCGGTCGCCTACATTTGCATCCCTAGCTCAAACTAGGGAGCAAATGTAGATGTACCCTAAGGTGTCACCATCTTACTTTCAAACATCAGTGTGTACCAGTGCCCCTCTAATTTTACCATCCAGGTGCAGAATAAATTTTGTTATGTGCACCAACGCATGTGCAGGTGCACACTGCCAATAGAAACACATGCTGCCAGCTGTGAGTGCTCTGCTACTTAGCTGGGCAGCATTTGAATCTCTCCTGGGTGCCCGCCCAAGCACTCAGCTTACAGGGAACACTGGTGGGTACTTTATTTATAGTGTCTCATTCCCATCCCCCACCCCCACTAATACTTATCAGCACACCCACACCTTTGACCAAGTCTTTACCAGAGCACATCCCTTGTCAGGATTTATTGGCCTACTCTCACTCTCTCCCCTTTTCCCACACCCACTTCCTTCCTTTGCTTTTTTTTAAAAAAAAACACTTACCTGTTAATGGGCTAATTAGCTCATTAACTTCCAAACCCCACTCTGGCCTAGCAATGGGGCACATTTGATCAATTAGGCCTGAGGGGGGAAGGGAAATACCTAATTGGCTCAAGCTCCATCGCTCTGCAGAACTGTCAACACATTTGTCTCTAGTCAACTTCATTCACCATCAGGTGATGCATTTGACTTGCCTATAAAGGAACATTTCTCTTTTTTAATAGCATTTTTAAAGAAAATATATTTTAAGTATTCCATTCACATTCCTTTTTGTAAAAAACTTCTCTTTTTAGAACAAACGTATTAGAACCATTCAGCACACCCTTTTTACATGCCTATGCACACTGTCCAAGAGTCCCACAAGAGCCATTTGTGTGAACTTTCATAAGTAATCCACACAGTTTGGATCGCTTATGTCAGAAATTCACAGAGAATTTAGTGATCAATCCACAGAGTTAAAAATGTGCTGAAAGCTTCTGAATAATTAATATATTGGAGGAAATCATGGTCTGTGTTCAAATACTCCCTGAGCAGATAAAGAAGCTACATGTGTTGAATAAATCATTGTTTGTGAACTATTTGTTCAGCAGTAATTAGATGGACTAGAATAGCATGACAGGAAGAGAGGATCACCATTAGGCAACACTCCTCTGATGATAATCCCTTTAAAGTATTACAGCCTAAGATCTTGATCCTGCAAGCACTTAATTTCTTGTAAGTGAGCAGAATATACTGAGTGTGTGAAGTTAAGCATATGGGGCTATATCTACCCTGCCCCTTCTTGCGCAAAAAATATGCAAATGAGGCAAAGCGTGGAATATCATCATGCCTCATTTGCATAATTAATGAGGCTCCGTTTTTGCGGCTCCTTTTTGCACAAAAGCCTCTTGCACAAAAATGGAGCCTCATTAATTATGCAGATGAGGCATGGTGATATTCCACACTTCGCCTCATTTGCATATTTTTTGTGCAAGTGGGGGCAGTGTAGACATAGCATGAGTGTTTACAAGTTTGGGCCTACATAAATATGGCAGAGGTACAAATATAGGAATAGGAGCTCTATGCACAGTCATTACACAAGAAAGTGCTATGTTATAAGGGAAAAGTTATGGCATTTAATTCTTACTATACATAACTATTATTTAATATTTATGATGTGAGAGCACTCAAAGGCCCCAATAAGGAACCAGTTTATATACCTTCATTCCCTCTGGGGCACCTGGCATTGGCCACTGTCGGCAGACACGATACTGGGCTAGATGGATTTTTGGTCTGACCCAGTATGGGTGTTCTTATGTTCGTTTTTTAAACAACTGTTTAAGAAACAAAAACACTACATAGAATCATCTCACACATTGCTTAACAGACTCACTTATTTTCCATTTAATCTAAAATCTACACAGAGGATGCAGAAACCATGTGGCATGCTTTTGGTGATCTCGAAAGATGTGCGGCTTTGGAATCCACACTTGTGTTTCCAGTGGCTTACAAGTTAGCAGAAGTTCTTCTCACCCATTCCTTCAACCATAGACACTGAGTAAAGTCACCAGACAGCTCCAGGCCAAATCCCCAAATGCAGCATGCACACAGGGCTCTCAGAACTTGCATCTCTGAGGCAAAATTCTGCTCTCAGCCCAGAAAAGCATTGCATAGGTAGAAATTCTGTCCTCATTTAGACTCATCTATCCAGGCATATTTTAATATTGCATCCACCAGTACACCTGAGCATCTCGTTTCCAGAGTAATATTGTGAGGTCACAATTTAGTATAATCCCCTACCACATGGTTAAAACTCAGAGCTCCATTGCAAGGATTATTTTATTGGTCTAGCTCACTGAGAACATAGTATGTGCAAGCAATGTATTTTGCTGCCTCACCGTTTACTAATCTCATATCTCTACGTTGCCTGGACTGTTTCTTACTGGATCTGATACATGTCATCCTTATCCTCTTATCTGACACTAACTACTGAGGAAAGGGACGTTTTTAGATGCAAACCAATTTTTAAAATAATAAATTGTCTCACTGGATGCAAAATACAAGAAGATTTATACAATTCAGGATACACACAGGCTGAAATCTTGTTGGAAGAAATTCAAAGGCACTTAATATGGGACCTCCCTGACTCAGACAAACAGGCAAACCCAGCTGAAGTAAGACTCAGTTGAAGGATCATTCTGCACCTGTTGTATAATCACATCAATTGTTCTTTCTATTTTTGTCATATCAGTTTCTTTTCCTCTCTGTCAGGTGCCTGGAGTTCAGTACTGGGTAGCTCTTGACATAGGAGATAGAATTGTATTTGCATAAGAGAATATGCTTTGTTAAATTTACATCTTGTGAAAATCAGTGTATTGGGTTTTGTTAGATAAGATCAAATGCAATTAAAATCTGTTTCTTCCTCCTTTTAGATAACTTTACACTTGGTCCTGCAGTTCATACAGAGGAAAAAAAACAAATAAGAAAAAAATCTCACATTTAAACCACAGTTTTCATAGAATCATAGGGATGGAAGAGACCTCAGAAGATCACTGAGACCAACCCCCTGCCCAAATCACGACCCCAACTAAATCATCCCAGCCAGGGCTTTGTCAAGCTGGGACTTAAAAACCTCTAGAAATGGAGATTCTATCACCTCCCTAGGTAACCCATTCCAGTGCTTCACCACTTTCCTAGGGAAATAGTTTTTCCTAATATCCAACCTAGATTTCCCCACTGCAACTTGAGACCATTGCTCCTTGTTCTGCCATCTGTCACTGCTGAGAACAGCCTCTCTCCATCCTCTTTAGAACCTCCCTTCAGGAAGTTGAAGGCTGCTATCAAATCCCCCCTCACGCTTCTCTTCTGCAGACTAAACAAGCCCAAATCCCTCAACCTCCCCTTGTAAGTCAGTTTTGCCAGAATCAAACCCAAGATTCATATTGCGCTGTTTTTTATCTTGTTCTTGTTATGTTCTTAATGTCTAACAGTACAGATGGACAGAAATTATTATCATGCTTTAGTTACATGTTCCTTATTTTTCTGCACATTAATGTAATGCCAAGAAATGTAATTGTACAGTAATTTTTTTGGTGCCTCATTCACGGGTTAGTTAACTTTGAACCTTTGCTAGATAACTTTTTTCAATAATCTGCATTCTAGAAAATCCTGCCTCTTTTGCACTCATTAGTGTTAACTAATTAATTAACTAACTAGTATTAGTCCCTTAAAGATAAAGATCTCAAAGATATTTAGGCTCCTAACTTCCACTGATGTTTATATAGCTGGTTAAGTTTCAGGTAGAAACCATAGCATTGCCAACCCAAACAGCTCAAAGACCAGGAGTCAGGCCTCAAAGCCACATGAAATTAGCTTAGAAATCATGGGACCTTTAATAAATTACAATAACATTTGGGTTCTTTTCCTTTGCTTTCCAATCTAAGAGCCCTCAGGGTATACTCAGGTCATATTTTACAGATGTCTTCTCAACTAAAACAGATAAGAACTTAATTTCTTTTCTAAAAAGGAGTTGAGGTTGTCATGTAATCACTTGACTCCAGGAGCTGGTACTTTGAGAATCCCCCCCTCTCCCAAGACTTGTGATAAACTATCCCAAGACTTGTGATAAATTCACAAGAGTTGGAAACACTCTGTTATAAGCTTGATTGGAAGCACTTGTGTGGGTATCAACATCTTTCAATAAGGAGCACCGAGAAGTCCTATTGTGCATGAAATTAAAGAACAACAAATGCAGCCGGATCCTGAACTCAGTGGCAGGGCGTCTCCATTCACATAGCACTCCTGTTACATCAGTGACTGGGATGCATGGATCTTCTCATAAAGATTCAGTTGCAAGATCAGGCCCTATGCAAGCAGGCCTAGGGAGAGACATCCAAATACTGATAAAGTGTATTTTCTACATAATTAGGAGTAGAGAAATAAGCTCCTATATTTTGTCTTCATCCTTAAGAAATAGTGATTTAAAAGGGCTGTTTGCATGTTCTGTTTCCTATAGATCAAATTACGATGCTATAAATCTGATTGTGACCACAGGTAGGTAATATTTTCATTGCTCCTTTTATTTTAACTTATTTTGCATTAGGGTGCTATCATGTCTAAAACTCAGCTGCCAAACACACAAGGAACCCTATAAAAATATAGCAGGTCAGATGAAAATTAAGTAATTAATATAACAAATAACTTATTCAAGAGAGGCTCAAAATCATTCTCTCTCTCTTGTTCCTCATAAAAAGCTGACAAACACGCTAAGCAAAATCCTAACATTTCTTCATACTTCCATTGTGCCTACTTGAAAACAACAAAACAGAACAGAGGACATTTTTATGCTGTTATAAATAATTGGGTGAGCAGGCAAGGGATTAGTTTTTCAGCTGGTTCAGGGAATAGAGAATTTCAGATATTGCACAACTCCTACTATCTACAATGACTATTTTGCAAGAAAAACGTTCATCTCTGCATCATTTCATAAAAGCTTTCACATTCTACTTGTTTTCTTCTTTAATGCAGTGGTTGTTTGTTTAAATGAAAATGTGCAACATCAGTCAAAAAAGCAAACAGAATGTTAGGAATCATTAAAAAAGGGATAGAGAATATCCTATTGCCTCTGTATAAATCCATGGTACGCCCACATCTTGAATACTGCATACAAATGTGATTGCCTCATTCAAAAAAGATATCTTGGCGTTGGAAAAAGTTCCAAAAAGGGCAAGAAAAATATTTAGGCATTTGGAATGGCTGCCATATGAAGAGAGATTAAAAATACTGGGACTTTTCAGCTTAGAAAAGAGGACACTAAAGGGGGATATGATAGAGGTCTATAAAATCATGACTGGTGGGGAGAAAGTGAATTAGGAAAAGTTATCTACTTGTTCTCATAACATAAGAACTCGGGGTCACCAAATGAAATTAATAGAGAGCAGGTTTAAAACAAACAAAAGGAAGTGGGTCTTTGCCCATGAAAGCTTATGCTCCAATAAATCTGTTAGTCTATAAGGGTATGTCTACAGAGCAAAGTTATTTCAAAATAACAGCCGTTATTTCAAAATAACTTTACTAGCGCCTACACAGCCAAACCGCTATTTCGAAATTAATTCGAAATAGCGGAGTGCTTATTTCAAATTTGGTAAACCTCATTCCACGAGAAATAATGCCAAAATCAAAATAGTTATTTCGAAATATGTGCTGTGTAGACACTTATTTCGAAACAGGGGGCCTCCAGCCTTCCCAGGGTGCCCTGGTGGCCACTCCAGCCTCAACCAAGAACACTCCTCTCCCTCCCCCCTGCCCGGAGCCCTTAAAGGGGTTGACTCTGGCCACAGTGCCTGTGCCAGCTCTAAGCCTACCAGCCCAGAGCCAGCAGTCACTGCCCCTGACCCAGTGGCCCCAAAACATGAGCCAGCAAGCCACTGGCAGCCAGCCCTCCACTGCTCCCCAGGAACAGTCTGCCAGCTCCCAGGAGCCTGCCAGGGCCCAGAGAAGGCGGGCGCCTTCCTGGTCCAGGGTGGAGATCATGGACCTTATTCAGGTTTGGGGGGGATGCCCCCAACATCCATGATCTCTGCACTAGACGGAGGAACGCGGCCGTCTATGGTAGGATAGCTGCCAGCCTGGCCACCAAAGGCCACATGTGAAGCCAGGAGCAGGTTCACATGAAAATCAAGTTGGTCCGGCGAGACCACCAACCCTGAGCCCTGAGCTTCCCCTCCCCCTTCTTCCCCTTGCTTCCCCTGTCTAGCTCCCTCCTCCCAGGTTTCCCTCTCCCCTCTCCCACCCTCTCGCCTCCCCTCTCCCGCCCTCCTTTCCCCAGTCTCACCAGAGTTTCATCCCCCTCCCTCCCCAGTTTTGTTAAATAAAGAGAGTTTGTGTTCATGAAAATACATGTATTTTATTTGACATCAGGAAGGGAGGTTAGGGAGGGGTAAGTGGAAGGATGTGAGGGAGGAATGAGAACAGTGGGGCACACCAGGGAGGCTCTTAGTGCTCCTCAGGGTGGAAGCTCTCCCGCAGGGCCTCCTGGATACTGACAGCCTCCTGGATGAACCTTCCAGATGGCAGCCTGCAGAAAGTGCAGCCAGGCTCACAGCAACGCATCCAAGAGAAGCACCAGAGTGCCCAGGGGCAGCTCTGGCTCCATGTTGCAGAGTGCTGTGGTGTCCCGAGTGAGGGCGACCAGAGCACGCAGAGACAAAATGCTTTGCTGTCCCTCATCGAGGTAGGCAAGCAAGCAGGGAAACCTGAGAACCGGCTGTCCGGGGGGGTTCCTTTAAGCACAGGCCTCAGATAGCCTCAGGCAGCAGCCACACAAAGTAACTCCTGACCTGATGCCCTGCCGGACCTGGTTCTGGCCAGCCTTAAATGCAATTCAGCGTCCACTTAGTGTGGGGACGCGCTATTTGGAAATAGCAAAAAGCTATTTTGAAATGCATTTTGTGTGTAGATGTGTTATTTCAAAATAACTTATTTCGAATTAACTATTTCGAAATAAGATATTTCGAAATAATGCTGTAGTGTAGACATACCCTAAGGTGCCACAGGACTTCTCGGTTTTTTTGCAGATCCAGACTAACACGGCTACTTCTCTGAAACAAAAGAAAGTATATCTTCATGCAATGCACAGCCAACCTATGGAACTCCTTGGCAGAGGATGTTGTGAAAAACAGAACTTCAACAGGGTTCAAAAAAGAACTAGATACATTCATGGAGGATAGGTCCACCAATGCTTATTGGCCAGAATGGATAGGAACAGTGTCCTTAGCCTTTGTTTGTCAGGAGCTGGGAATGCGTGACAGAGGAGAGATTACTGATGAATACCTGTTTTGTTCATTCTCTCTGGGGCACCTGGCATTGGCCATTGTCAGAAGTCAGAATACTGGGCTAGATGGACTTTTGACCCAGTATAACCATTCTTATGCTCTAAGACGGAAAAGGATCTGACAGAAGCTGTCTGAGCAGGGCCAAGATTGTGATAGGTCTTTATGTGGATGAATCATAGAATCATATAATATTAGAACTGGAAGGGACCTCGAGAGGACATCAAGTCCAGTCCCCTGCCCTCACAGCAGGACCAAGCACCATCTAGACCATGCCTGATAGATGGCTATCCAACCTCCTCTTAAATATCCTCAGTGATGGAGATTCCACAGCCTCCCTAGACAATTTATTCCAGTGTTTAACAACCCTGACAGGAAGTTTTTCCTAATGTCCAATCTAAACCTCCCTTGCTGCAGTTTAAGCCCGTTGCTTCTTGTCTGATCCTCAGAGGCCAAAGAGAACAATTTTCCTCCCTCCTCCTTGTAACGCCCTTCTAGATACTTGAATGAGGAGTGAGTGAGCAAAGAGCCTCACCTGGCTGTAGGCTCTGTGCTTGGGGGAGCATCCACATCCCAGTGTGTCCCTAAGTGGCAGGGAGAATCTGAGGCTAGGATCTTCTCTCTCACTGCTACACACTGGCCCGGCACTGTAGGCACTGTATGAGCACTGTATGAGGCATAGGCACTGTATGAGCATAGTGCCCTGGATAGTGTTCAAAGAGCCCTGAGCCCCTTGGGGCAGCTCAGCTCTGCACTGTCGCTACTCAGGAGCTTTTAAAGTCACCATTTGACATGCAGCGCAAATGGGAGCACACATTGGATGGGCCCAAGTGGGTATTGACCAGCTGTGGGCACACACCTTTGCCCTGACATTTGTTGAAAATTGGAGAAGCTGTTCAGACTATCGGGGCCTGACCCTGCACTCCATTTTCCTGCTTTGGGAGCTCTTTATGTAACAGGCGGTTGTAGAAATAATGCACAGCCCGGTCAGACTACAGGCTCCACTTTGATTTGCAGTACATGATTCAATTAACTCCTGAACATCATTCGGGTCCTTTCCGTGGGCACATCTTTGCCCCAACTACCTGCTGAAGTGCATTCTTGGACACCTCGCCTTCATCAGACATACTGGTGTCTGCACTAGGGAAAAATGTCCCATTCTTGGTCTTTCACTGGTAGCAGCAATCGTGGGAGCAGCAGTGTAGACAAGGGAATGCTGCTGTGGGTGTTCAACACCGTATTGTCTAAGCCTGCTCAGGGCAGGTCTAAACGACAGGGTTAAAACCTGACAGCCACAGACACCTTCACTTCACCACAGCTACCTGCCACAGGTGGAAATGGGCCAATGGGAGCAGCAGTGGGAATTTAGATACAAAAATCCTAGTCCACACAAGGCTGAAGGGCTATGCTCCACATTCAGATACACACAGGGGACTTTGATGGCAGCTGTCTGTACAGATCTGGGAAGGCAGGATTTGGTCCTACGTTTTCCGTCAATCAAAATCCCTAATAAGTTTACACATTTTTATATCTATATCTAATTACAGTTTTCAAAGATGTTTGAGGAGGAGAGAGGAGCGAATAAACCCAGCCACACGTGCCAGCGCTTAAAATGGCAGAAATACAACATTTAGCTGATAAGGTGCTTTTATTCCCCAGCAGGAATTGCAGCAATTGCTATTAATCTTCTTGAGTAATGGGAAAATGCCTGCCTGATAGCCCACTTACAGATCCAAGGACAGGGAACCTAATCCTGCACTGGTGCAAAACTACTATTCTGTTACTACTTGCTATCAGTCAGGTATTTATTCCAATTATGAATTTGCGAGGGCAGGGTTGCCTGGGTGGCGGATAAGGAGTCCTTCAATTAGCTTACAATACATCTTAAGAACTCTTCTGATTATATCTCTCTGCCATTATCTTTACCTTGCTGTTGAGAGGCTAATGTGCAAAATGGCTGCTGGGCTTATAATGCCTGTGAAGGGAGAGAGCAGGCAGAGGAACGATTAAGGCTGAATTTACTTTCCAGAACATCTACAGGAACTGCCACAGCTCTCTACTTCTTATTGTTCAGTGTGTTAGTGACACGAACACCTCACTGCAGGAGCGCACTCCATACAGTAAAGGCAACGGAGAGAAGAGAAGCTGGCCTGTGTCTGAAACATTTATTAACGTTTAGCCCTCTGGTCATGTCTGCAAAGGAAAGCTCCTCCCTTGACTTTCTCTCTTTCATGTCTCCTTCCTATTCATCATGGGTGCATCTACACAGCACCCTCAATTTGAAGTAAGATGTGCAATTCGAGCTACACAAATTGCGTATCTTATTTCGACTCGATTTCAAAAAAGCTTATTTTGAAATTTGGCGCCTCTGCACAGCACCAAATTTCAAAATAATGCACTATTTTGAGACATCCCTCAACCCTCATGAAACGAGGGTTACAGGGATGCTGAAATAGCGTGCCCGTTATTTTGAAAAATATTTTGAAATAACGGGTAGCTTGTTAAGATGGGGGGTAGCCATTTTGGGATACCTCTGGTATCCCAAAATAGCCATGCAGTGTAGACGTACCCCGTTTTTCCTTTTTGCTGTTTGCGGAAGGGCATAGTATCTATGTAGGTATTTTACACTCAAGTATGTGTACAAGCATGTATAAAATTATCATGAACTATATAATACTAGAGGACTTACCCAGCACTGCTCAGGTCCTTCAGGGCAGGGATCTGGCAGTGGGCAGGGTGTGTGTGTGCGCAAGAGTCAGGGCAGAAGTTTGGGGCCTCAGGAAGGGAATAATCATGTGATAAATTATGGAAGCTTGTGATAAACTGCAGTCAATCAAAATTGAATTGCTTACGTGCCTTTAACTTGCATAGTTGGACTCCTGGTAACTAAGGCATCCAGCTTTATACACAAAGGGATATAAAAATGCCTTTAATAGCATGTTTAAGAACTCACTAAAACATTCCTAAAACAGTTTGTTTGTTTTGTAATGCACATGGCAAATACAAGAGGGCGTATTTGCAGTGTCCCACATAACTCATTGGCAGATTTGTCACTCAGGAGTAATAGAGCCATCATCCCAAACTCCAGCTAAGCCTTTATAGCCCAGTGAGCCATCGAGTATATCATTTACACATATGCCAAGCAATCTGTGAATTGTTGATGTAAAAGTACCCTAAACTGCATCTCCACTTCCCCAGCCACAAACAGCCGTTAGTGGGTAATATCTTTATGCTGCTGGCCAAAGCCACTCTGAAAGACTGCAGCTGATTAGCCTTGAGTATTGCATTTTGGATTGTCATTTAATTCCGTTTGGTTTGTTTATTCAGTGAGATATACTACTTCAATGCTATGGTGACAGGAGCTTTACAAATAGATAACTAGCGCATATGGGCAGAAAGCATGGTCCGATTGGTTAGGTAAGTCTTGAGATGTTTCTAAGTTAAGATTCTGTCATGAATTTTTGTAAAAGTTAAAGAAAATTGAAAAAATAGGATTTATCACTTATGATAATGTAGCTAAACTGTAAGCTCTCTGTACATGAAATATGACAAATATCAATAAAAATATATAAGGAAACTAATATTAAAATTTCAATTTCATCTAAACCATATTTTGAAGCATAAATTCTTTCATGCTTATACATCACACAACTCTGTGATAGCAGAAATATTTTTAACTAGCAGGTGAGGCCTGTCATTGATCGGGCAAAGTCATTTTGCATAAATTACACTAATAGGAAAGTTCAATAAATTAGATAGATTTATTAATGTGCTTACAAAAGGGAAGTAATAGAACAGTTTTAAACTTGTAGGAGTTCTACTTCAAACTGTGATTTATAACAGTAAAAATTTTCTTTGCACTAAAATGACAGCTGAATAGGCAACTCGATTTTAATTTTGCTAGCAAATATTTTTATAAACTCTAATTATAATAAGACTTTTTTCCTGATGAAAACCAAAATAATTATTTAAATCTTTCACCCAGTATAGTCTGGTGTAAAAAGTAGTGCATTCAGCTAATTTAAGTGGTACGATTGTTTATGCAAAATGTGGTAACTGTAGGTAACCACATCGCGAAGTAGGATCATTTTAATTGCAGCCACGGGTCTTCTTTAAAACCAGATACTCAGTGCTACAATTGTAGGTGATGTTCATTACCTTTATTATAAAACCTTTAATCTAGATCACTGGGTGTAGGTGCCAGTAACATAACAATAATCAAAAGCAAAAGTAACAAGTGAGCCCCTGATAGCCCCAGGAAAAGCAAACGATTGCTCAGACAAATGGCGGAAGAGATGACAAATTGTTATATGTGTTTAGAAGCGGAAAAGAGGACAAACCTTGCCCTGAAAATGTTCTATTGCCAGTGGCTGGAAGTATGGTAGCCTAGAGGATCTACAAGGAAATATAGGCTAAAGCACAGAGATCTCAATACATCCATGAATAGTATCAACAATAATAATAGCAACAATTTCTACTCCACTATCAACCTCAGTCTGGAACAATCCACACAAGAGGTCCACTTCCTGCACACTACAGTACAAATAAACAATAGTCACATTAAAACCACCCTATACCAGAAACTTACTGACCGCTATTCTTACCTACTTGCCTCTAGCTTCCATCCAGGGCACTTCACACAATCCATTGTCTATAACCAAGACCAGGGTAATGTGTAGCTGAGGGGGCCATAATGATACTCACAGCACATGCCGAGGATAGCGACTTAAGTGTGGTTGCATATACATGCAAATATATATGCAAATATATGCAAATAGCTTCTTTCACACTGAATGGGGGCATGAATACAAAGCACTTCCCACAATGCCCCAGTGCTCCAGGCACTTCCTCCCTGCGGGCTAGAAACGCCGACACCCTGTACACGGTCTGTTCTAGCCAGCCCATCCGCTTGCATCTTTCAATGCTCACCCCGCCTGGGAGATGCCTCGCCATTGTGGAGCGTGTTCCCAGTGGAGGCCACTTTCAGAGGATCCCACCCGCAGGCTGCGTGTTCAGCCATGCATAAACCCAAACCACACCGCGGGCCACAAACAAACAGGCCGCGGGCCGCGTGTTGGGTAGCCAAGCCCTAAGATACAACTGGATTTGCTCCAATCCCACAGACAGAGACAAACACCTACAAGATCTTTATCAAGCATCCTTAAAACTTCAATACCCACCTGGGGAAGTGAGGAAACTCATTGAGAGAGCCAGATGAGTGCCCAGAAGTCACTTACTTCAGGACAGGCCCCGAGAGGTAAATAACAGTACACTGCCGTTATTATCTACAGGCCCCAACTAAACCCTCTCCAGCACATCATTGACAATCTACAACCTAGCCTGGAAAATGATTCCTCACTCTCACAGACCTTGGGAGACAGGCCAATCCTTGCCTACGGACAGTCCCTCAAACTGAATCAAAGTCTTTCCAGCAGCCACACACCACAGCACAGATACACTTATCGAGGGACCTATCCCTGCAACAAACCCCGCTGCCAACTCCACCCACATATCTATGCAAGCGACACCTCACAGGACCTAACCACATAAGCCACCACATCAGAGGCTCATACAACTGCACAGCCTCAAATGTGATCTGTGTGCCATCAAAAGCCAGCAATGCCCTCTGCCATGTATATTGAACAAACTGGACAGTCTCTATGACAAAGGATAAATGGACACAAATCAGCCATCAGGAATGGGAACATACAGAAACCTGTAGGGGAGCACTTTAACCTCCCTGGACATTCAGTAGTGAATTTGAAAATAGCCATCCTTCTACAAAAGAATTTCAAAACCCGATTACAAAGAGAGACAGCTTGAACCAGAGTTCATTTGCAAATTCAACTTAGGACTGAGTAAGGATCTTAACTGGTGAATGCACTACAAAGGCAATTTCCCCTCTATTGATATGCACATTTCCACATCAACTGCTGTGAATGAGCCACTTCCACCCTGGCTTGATTAGCCTCATTTACACAAATACCCTTTTTATTTTGTTGTCCTTTGTCTACCCATGCCACTGTAAACTCCACTCCAATTCATCTCTGACTTGAAGCTTTTTACCTGAGATAAGAACAGCTATTTAAGATGAGAATTTGCATGTAACAAGTTTCTTGGTAGATTAGAACTAGCTAGTGTTTTTTGTTCATTTTATTTTATTAACTTACTTTGATCTGTTTTCTTTTGCAACCACTTAAATGCTACTTTTTATCTACTATGTATTTGAGAGAGTTTGTGCACCTGTCTGTGTGTCTGTCTATCCATGAGTCCATTTGTTCAAGGATTCCTCCTAAACTGTAAAAGCTAAGACCACCAAATTTGGTATGTGTCTTCCTTTTATCAAAATTTAAAGCAAGGTCAGGATTTGGTTGTGCCAGGACAATGGGATGTGCAAGGAATGTGATTGTTTCTTACCAAATGGAAAGGGAGGGCTGTGATAGCAGGGGAAAGTTATACTCTAGAATGACCACAGGGGGGCAGCAAGCACAGGGGACGGGTATTCCCTAGAACGATCATAGAAGTCACGGGGCCTCCAGCAGAAGGGGTTAGCGCTACCTAGAGCATGCCATGCTGACCTCCCCACCACCCAAACATCCCTGAAAGTTACCCAGAATGCCACATGGGAGCCTCAGGCCCTTTTCAATTGCTAGAGCCCAGGGCAATTGCTGCCTTTTCCTCCCTGTCAGCGGGCCTGCTCCAGTGATAGGGTATGATTTAGGAAATCCAGGTTCAATTCTCTGTTTCCTACACTCACCTACACTACAGGGGTGCTGAAAAAGTAAATAAATAAAAAATGGTGAGATAGATACTACAATAAAACTGGAATCTTATAAGCATCTAATGTTGATGGGTGTTGAGCTTCCACATACCATTCAGACTGGGAGTTGACACTAGTATTTTGGTTGCGGCATGGCACTCAGCAATCTGCAGAATTGTTTCCTACCTAATAGCAAAGTCCTGGTACTTCTTTCCTAGAATTTCTAGACATACACAGCTTTAATTCGTACATATGTATCAGTCTTTTTCTATTACACTGAATTGCACAATTTTACTCCTGCATTTGCACAAGTTGAATTTATTTCTGTCACCACTGCCTCTATTATAGCACCAAATTCAGGAAACAAGCAAAGCTTCATGTAGACTTATGAGTACATTAGTAACAGTGTGCAAATGATATGATATCTGTCACGTGAGCCAGAACAAAACAACTGTTCAAGTCAAGGCAACATGAACATAGAAAAATGTTATACATTAAAAAAAAAATTCTGGTGCTTACATTATTATTTGCAAAATCAGTGCTATTTATTTCAGACATCATGTGGCATTCCCTAAGCTTTATGAAAATATGCTTATGAATATGAATATGACATAACTGGAATATACTTTATGAGAAATACTTCATACAAGATATCATTGGAAAGATTGTAATCCACTGAATAGGATTATGTCATTTATATGCATGTTTCATTCCTTTATCTAAAGTTAGAAATATGAAGTATAAACCTGTGTTACTAACACAGTCATACTAAGTGAGGCCATTAGTAGTACTCAAGGAACTTAATGGCTCAATACTCAGAATAATGATCTATGAACAGACATAATTTTCCTGTAAGCTTGGGAGGAGGGACTATGGTGTCTCCTACTAAGGCTAAGGCCAAGTCTATACTGGCACTCTACAATGCTATAACTTACTGGCTCAGGGGTGTGAAAACACACCCACTCCCCTGAGCCTACCAAGTTACAGTACTATAAATCACCAGTGTGAAACAGGCTACAGCACTCCCAGCACTGTTAGCTATTCCCCTCATGGAAGTGGTTTACATAGAGCTCAGGCCATGGCCACACTTTCAGTTTAAAGAGCTGTTGCGACTACACTTTAACCTTTTAAGTGTAGACAAAGCCCAAGATATGTGACCATACCACCTGATGCTGGGACCCATCTTGGATTCAGCACGTCAGTCGGGGGAGGGGGTGGCACTGCCCCCACGCTCACTAGCGGAAAGCGGAGCAATGTGGCCAGGATAGCAGAGCAAGCTGGGGCTGTGTTGCTCCACTTCCCCCGCCACTTGGCAGTGAGAGTGGAGGGGGCCATACCCTCACTACCGGCGCTATACTCCCAGCCTTGCCAGTCCCCTGGGCTACATTGCTCAGGGCAGGGTGTTGGGAGAAGAAGTGGGGTGGGGGCAGATCATGGCAGGGAACAGGAGGGAAGAAGCTGGTGCAGGGGCAGAGAGGAGGTGGAGCAGAGGTGGAGCCTGGGGCAGAGAGTGTCTGTTCCAGATCTTCCCCAGGCTGTTGTGAGTGGTTGTGTAGCCGGTGTCCCCGCTCCCCACCATGTCCTTCCTCACCTGGCTGTGACCCTATCTCTGTGTCATTGCTGGAGATGGTCTGAGGGCCTGGCTTAGTAGGACCAACTTGAGGGTGCCCATGAGGGCAGGAAGGTGGGTTTAGTGGTATTTCAGCACATCAACTGACAGTCACAGGGGTTCCCACTGACCAAACCAGTTACTCACAGTACAGGTTGAATCTCCCTGGTATGACACCCTGGGGATCTTACTGGTCACAAACAAGGGGATTTGCCCAATCTCCCCTCCTGGCCCATGGTAAACTGCTGCCTGGTCACTTCCTGGGCTGGAGATCTCTAGCTCCTGCTGGCCTTGTGCCACCTGGGCCGGAGCTGCACAGCCGGGGCTGGAGCTGCCTGTCCGCTGCCGGGGCTGGAGCTGTGCAGCCAAAGCTCCCTAGCTGTCGCCAGAGCCAGAACTGCGCAGCCGGGGCTGGAGCTTCCTGGCTGCTACAAGGGCCAAAGTTGCGCAGCTGCTGCCAGACTCCTGCCACTGATTAGTTGTTGGGGTCAGTTTTCCACACTGCACACTGCCTGCCCGCCCCTGGCCGGAGCTCCCAGCTGAGTCACCAGCCCCCCCACTGCACTCCTGCCTCGCAGCCAGACCTTCCTATACCTGGACTCTTGTGGTCCAGGAACATCGGTGGTCCTACCGGACCACGAATGTTGCCAGACCAGAGAGTCCCGGTTAAGGGAGGTACATCCTGCGCTATTTATTTCACTTCAAGACCTTTGTGTGTTTTCTAGGAAAAACAAAAAAACAAACCACAAACACTTGTATTCTCAGTTTGAATTTAGGAAACTGTTGCAACGCCTTTTGAGTAATGATTCATAAACGTCTGTAGTTCTGCCTTTTGTTTCTCTATCCTGGCATTATGCCACCCCCCACCTTACCAGGGCTGCAGATGGTGCCAGGCTGAAGGTGGTAAAGATAAGGCACTGAGAGAAGGTGAGTTAGTGAACTGGGTCTTCCTCATGGATAAGGCACCAGGCTCAGGGGGGTGGGTTCAAATCCCACCAGCCCTGGCAGCTGCTAGACACCCACCTTCCCATAGCTGTAGCAGGTGAAGGTAGGCAGGATAAGGCATCAGGGGAAGGTGGTCTGTGACCTCATGGATTAGGCCTTTGGAGCTGTGAGGTTAACAGAAACACACACGCTACGTCTACATTGGCAAGATTTTGCGCAAATACTCTTTAACGCAAGAGTTATTGCATTAGAGTATTTACGTAAGAGAGCGTCTACACTGGCATGTGTCTTTGCGCAAGAGATGTGTAGACGTTCTCTTGCGCAAGAAAGCTCCGATGACCATTTTAGCCATCGGGCTTTCTTGTGCAAGAAATTCATGTTGCCGGTCTACACTGGCCTCTGGTGCAAGAACAGTTGCGCAAGAGGGCTTATTCCTGAGCGGGCGCATCATAGTTCTTGCACAAGAACTCCCCGCCAGTGTAGACAGGCAGCATACGCTTTTGCGCAAAATCATTCCAACGTAGCCACAGCCAGAGAGCTCATTGCAGGGGAAGGCAGCTAAATCCTGTTTGTGTTTAGGAAAATCCGTGTTCAGTGGAGGGCAGGGAAATGTTCAACGGGGGCGGGGGCGGGAAGGATGGAAAGGGGTTTAATGCAGTGTCTGCCAATAAAATCAAAGGCCTGGCTTAAAAGGCAATCCCTGGCCTGGCTTTCCAAAAGGAGGGGCAGCTCTGCTCCCCCAAGACCAGGCCAGGAAGGGCGCTGCCTCGGGTCTGATGCAGCTCACACTGTGCCCTGCTGCGCTGGGCTCTGCTAAACCCCATCAGCTGAGCCCCCGCCCCAGCCAGCAGGGGGCGCTGGCCAGGTCCCCCCCACCACCACGTGGGTGGAACGCAGCCCCAGCAGCGCTGTGTAGAACGCACGCTCGCTCCGGCGCGCTCGCATTGGCCGGCGAAACCCACCGAGCCGGGTGTGTCGCGCGCGCTTTGCGTCATGAGCGGGGTGTGCGGGTGAGTTCGCCTGCTGCGGGGCAGCCCAAGCGCGCAGCGGGAGGGAAACCCACCGGAGCCGGGTGTGTCGCCAACGCTGCAGCGAGGGGCCGATGGTGCGGAAGGAAGAGTCCAAGCCTGCAGGAGCAGGGCCGATGGAGCTGGGGAAGAGTCCAAGCCTGCAGCCGGGCGGGGGTAGAGCAGGCCTGGGAGAAGTCCATGCCTGCAGCGGGCTTGGGGTAGAGCAGGGTGGGGTGGAGCTGGGAAGAGTCCATGCCTGCAGCGGGCTGGGGTAGAGCAGGGTGGTGTGGAGCTGGGGGAAGAGTCCATGCCTGCAGCGGGCTGGGGGTAGAGCAGGGTGGGGTGGAGCCGGCGGGGAGAGTCCATGCCTGCAGGGGGCTGGGGGTAGAGCAGGGTGGGGTGGAGCCGGCGGGGAGAGAGAGTCCATGCCTGCAGCCGGGGGGGGTAGAGCAGGGTGGGGTGGAGCCGGCGGGGAGAGAGTCCATGCCTGCAGCCGGGCTGGGGGTAGAGCAGGGTGGTGTGGAGCTGGGGGAGAGAGTCCATGCCTGCAGGGGCTGGGGGTAGAGCAGGGTGGGGTGGAGCCGGCGGGGAGAGTCCATGCCTGCAGCCGGGCTGGGGGTAGAGCAGGGTGGGGTGGAGCTGGGGAGAGTCCATGCCTGCAGGGGCTGGGGGTAGAGCAGGGTGGGGTGGAGCCGGCGGGGGAGAGAGTCCATGCCTGCAGGGGCTGGGGGTAGAGCAGGGTGGGGTGGAGCCGGCGGGGAAGAGTCCATGCCTGCAGGGGCTGGGGTAGAGCAGGGTGGGGTGGAGCCGGCGGGAGAGTCCATGCCTGCAGGGGCTGGGGTAGAGCAGGGGTGGGGTGGAGCTGGGGAGAGTCCATGCCTGCAGAGGGCTGGGGGGGTAGAGCAGGGTGGTGTGGAGCTGGGGAGAGTCCATGCCTGCAGGGGCTGGGGGTAGAGCAGGGTGGGGTGGAGCTGGGGGGAGAGTCCATGCCTGCAGGGGGCTGGGGTAGAGCAGGGTGGTGTGGAGCTGGGGAGAGTCCATGCCTGCAGGGGCTGGGGAGGGGAAAAGTCCATGCCTGCAGTGGGGAGGGTGGGTAGAGTAGGGTGATGTGGAGGTGGAAGAGTCCATGCCTGGAGCGGGCCGGGTGGGGTAGAGAAGGGTGGTGTGGGGCTGGGGAGGGGAAGAGTCCATGCCTGCAGCGGGCTGGGGGAGAGGGTAAAACAGGGTAATGTGGAGCTGCAGGGTAAACCTGGTGGGGTTAACCTAGGGCCCCATGAGGCCAGCTCCAGTGGGGCACTGCCCCATAGCAGTGTTTGGGCAGGGGCTAGGTCTGTGGGGGTGCCCCATAGCTGATCCTATGTGTAGGTGCCCCTGAACTCTCCTGTTTTCCATGGTGTGGGTGTGCTCAGGTTGCCATGGGGTTAGGGGTCATGTGGGCTCCTGGCCATCAGGCACTGCCAGGACTGTTGGGACAAGAGTCCTGGCCTGGTTCTCTGGAAGCTGTGCATGGGCGCTGTGTTGGGAGGAGGGAGCCTCTGTGAACCTGCCCTGGCATCTCCAGGCCAAGCATAACTTGTCTCCTCAGTCCCTCCTACACCTGGAGTCTCCGTCTCCTCCCCAAGCCTTTCTCCTTATCCTAGAGCAGGGATGGGCAAAAGGGCCTCCACGGGCTGAATCTGGCCCGCCAAGCAGATTGATCCGGCCCACCGAGGCCCTGCTGCTCTCCTGCCCCCAGGCCAATTAGGGTCTGGGGGCAGGTAGAAGCACATGAAGTTTCCTCTGTCCTGCCAAAATTGCGCGGCTCGTGGCAGGGCGGGAGGAGACTTTGGGTACTCCCCTGCCCCCAAGCCCTGATTGGCCTGGGGGTGCAAGGAGTGCACAAAGTTTCTTCCACCCTGCCCCCCGACCTGCAAGGGGCATGTGGTGCTCTAGAAGTGTCGCATGCTCCTGGCAGGTTGGGAGGAGGCTTCATGCAATCCCCCGGCCCCAAACCCTGATTGCCCTGGGGGCAGGAGGGAGAGCGTGCGAACTCCCCTCCCACCGCCAGGCATATGGGCACCTAGGGGGAACCACTGGGAGGGGGAAAGGCACTCTCTCACCCCCAAACCAATCATGGTCTATGAGTGGGGAAGTATCCTGGCCCGCCCCTTCTGCTTGAGGCCCTGCCCCTTCCGGTGCCACCCATGGACATTTCAAAGATTTCTGAAATGGCCCCCAGCAAAAAATGATTGCCCACCCCTGTCCTAGAGACCTCCCCTCTGCAACAGGGCTGAACAAGCCTGCATCACCCTCCCACGACATGCCCTAGTATAAGCAAGGCAACTACCTAATCTTGCTGCCACAGGCTGGTCTTTCCCATCCTTCCCCTCTGTATTTACCTTCCATTAGGCATGTTTGCATTAGTGTTTCATCCTAAAACATCATGCCATTGCCACCATCACAGGTAGCAACCAGAGGGAGATCAGGTGACAAGCAGAATCATAGAGCTGGAAGAGACCTCAGGAGGTCAAGTCCAGCCCCCCTGCCCAAGGCAGGACCAATCCCAACTAAATCAACCCAGACAGGGCTTTGTCAAACTGAGACTTAAACACCTCTAGGGATGGAGATTCCACCACCTCCCTAGTTAACCCATCCCAGTGCTTCACCACCCTCCTAGGGAAATAGTTTTTCCTAATATCCAACCTAGACCTCTCCCACTGTAACTTGAGACCATTGCTCCTTGTTCTGCCATCTGTCACTACTGAGAACAGCCTCTCTCCATCCTCTTTGGAACCTCCCTTCAGGAAGTTGATGGCTGCTATCAAATCCCCCCCCCTCACTCTTCTCTTCTGCAGACTAAATAAACCCAAATCCCTCAGTCTCTCCTCATAGGTCATGCGCTCCAGCCCCCTAATCATTTTGGTTGCCCTCCGCTGGACCCTCTCCAATGTGTCCCCATCCTTTCTGTAGTGGGGGGCCCAGAACTGGACACAATACTCCAGGTGTGGCCTCACCAGAGCCGAATAAAGGGGAATAATCACTTCTCTGGATCTGCTGGCAATGCTCCTCCTAATGCACCCTAATATGCCATTTGCCTTCTTGGCTACAAGGGCACACTGACGACTCATATCCAGCTTCTCATCCACTGTAATCCCCAGGTCCTTTTCTGCTGAACTGCTACTTAGCCATTCGGTCCCCAGCCTGTAACAATGCTTGGGATTCTTCCGTCCCAAGTGCAGGACTCTACACTTGTCCTTGTTGAACCTCATCAGATTTCTTTTGGCCCAATCCTCTAATCTGTCCAGGTCACTCTGGACCCTATCCCTGCCCTCCAGCGTATCTACCTCTCCCCTCATCTGAAAACTTGCTGATGGTGCAATCCATCCCCATCATCCAGGTCGTTAATAAAAATGTTGAACAGAACCGGTCCTAGAACAGATCCTTGGGGTACTCCGGTAGAAACCGACCACCAACCTGACATCGAGCCATTGATCACTATTGGTTGGGCCTGACAGTCTAGACAACTTTCTGTCCATCTTACAGTCCATTTATCCAATCCATGCTCCCTTAACTTGCTGGCAAGAATATTGTGGGAGACCATATCAAAAGCTTTGCTGAAATCAAGGTATATCACATCCACTGACTTTCCCATATCCAACTGGGTCTTAGCACCATACCATTGCAGCTAGTCCTGCTCCGAGTGGGATTAGACAATATGGATCAAGCTCTAAGGCTCAGTCTGTGCTAGCACTCCCACTATTGCCCCTCCCTCCCTTCCGCTCCGATGGAGCTGAACCAATGGCAGCAGTGTTAGGGAGAAAAGTCTAATGACATAATCTTAAGGTCTGCCCCTTCAGATACTTAACTTCCAATAATAAATCACACAGGATCAGTCTTTAAAGTATAGATCAGATCCTGAAATCTGTACGGGCTTATCTACATTATGCTAAAGTGTCGAAAGAGGAATTTGCATATCTTCTTCCGATCTCACTTTTGAAAGTGAAAGTAGTTTAGACACATCTTTTTCGGCGAACCTCCACCACCACCACCCCTTGTCAAAAAGCCGTTCTTCCTCAAAAAATGAGGTTTACGTGGCTTTTCAACAAAAGGGGCGGGGGTTGCCTAAAAAGCTGTGTTTAAACTACTTTCAAAAGCTCTTATTTTGAAACTGAGATTGGAAGAAGATATGCAAATTCCTGCAGAATTTGCATAGCCTCTTTCGACACTTTAGCGTAGTCTAGATAAGTCCTACATGTCTTATGGAACTCATTAGGAGGAAAATCAAGTCTGATACGACATGATTGAGTCAAAAAGTGATTCTGACTGTCTTAGGGATATAGTGAGCTGATTAGGGATTTAAATGGCTGTCTAATAAACTTTGGAATCTTTCTAAAATGAGTTAATAATAGAAAAGTGTATAAATGAAACATAGTGCCATGATTAATAATAATCCTAAATATATTCTTGGTGAACCTATTTTCCCTCAAGAAGACGGGAGTAGAGAAACAAATTCGCAGATACTGGGCACTCTTGGTACCTGTCACAAAAGACATACTGAGCATACTGTCTTGTAAAAGTCTCAGATTTCAAAATAGCACTCGGCGAACAATAGAGAATTCAAGAATCTGATCAACTGTTGCATTAATTCAGAGTGACATTGTAACAACTGGTAACTGTATTGCCTTTTATAGCCCACATTGAAATAAAGCCTGGCTCTCGTTCAAATAATATGTTAATATTTTATGCTGTGTCCATTTTTGCAGATTTTCATTAAATTGAGAAGTCTAACTGTAATTGGGTAAAATTCCTACTGAAAGTAGCAAGATGGCAGCAAACCCTCCAGGACAAGGTAATTTTTAAATTAGCTATTCTTTGTAGCTATTAAACTGCAGACTCTTTGCTTTCATTTTATTCTTTCATTGTTCAGGCCTGTTTATGGGGGAAAATCAGAGGTGACATTCTGATCCCATTGAAGTCACTGAGATCAGGATTTCATTCTATAAGTATAATTTAAGTGGAAACAATTTCTGCTGTGTTTTGAGGCAGGAATCCAGTTTCTAAGAATGTAGATTAGAAAACACAGAAGCAAGATCTCACTAGGACTTGGTTCCTTTTATTATTTTTAGGGGGAAGGAGGGGCTAAGAGAAATACAAAATTACTAATTATAGTAGGAGCACCAATTTAGTGTATGCTCTCTTAAACCCAAATCCCCAAAGAAAAACAAATTAAGATATTGTCAGCAGTGTAATCCCATATACTTAGGGCTGTAAACTCAAACTGTAATTGTTAAGGTTTTGCTAAACAGGTTTATTTTTAGTTTCATTGGAACACATTATAAAAGCACTCTTTTCTTAGAGTTCCAAAGGTGAGATGTGTAGGAAGACTGCAAAGCCAAATAGGACTATGAATACAAACCTTACTTTGGGGTTTTTATAAAATTGAACACATTTTGTATGGCTATAAATTTCCTTTAATAAAAGGAAAATCTTTTAATGCGGTGTACATTGTCCTTAGGAAGTGTTTACAGACCATTGTGCTACATGTTGAAAATAAGCTTTTAAATCAAGAAGCAAATAAACGGAATGCTTGGCAATAAATGGTAATCCATTGTTAACCGTTTGTTCTAGTACTAGGACTGGTGCTGATGATAAACTTATGGACAAAGAAGCTGTCTGTCTTGTGTGACCGCATCATAGGATTTATTCTATAGTTGATCTTACTATAAGCATTAGTGTGATGGTAGCAACTCAAAGGTTGTGTTTTGAGAGAGTCCTCTTCCTCTGGGCCCCGCTTGAGAGAAATGGAAGAAAGACCTTCTGCCTATTTTTCTCGCAGGACTAAATTTTGCCTATTGACCTGCACAACAGAGCTCTGTAATTTAATATAAGATAAGCTTTTGAGGCACTCATGTTGGCCCAAAGTGTAGTTTTCAGTCTGCTGCTGGGTGCGCTTCTAGCTGCTATTTATTCACTTTTAAGTAGTACATATTTTTGGATTAAACTTTCTTTTTCTTTCCTGCTGACAAATCCTCACCTAGAGGGTGCAGAGATTGACTACCACTCATTTTTTTTAAACCAAGTGCAGCCTTATGGAACCAGTGAATCACTAAACCAACTTAAGCCACAATATAGCGTAAAGAAGAAAATTGTACTCTCTCTTGCTTTGGATGATGTAATCAAGAGGGAGTCATCTAGCAATTGTTCACGTCTTCAGAGATCCCAATTCAAAACCTAACCCTGGAGGGCACTGGTAGATTTGACATTCCCAGGAGGACTTTATCCATAACCTAATGAACAAATTATATTCATCTGTATGTGTGGTCATAGTCATGAGGGACAGATAAAATATTAATAATCCTTTAATAATTCAAGTGTAACTTAAAGAGTTGCTAATTCATTTTACTTAACTAGTGCAGAACCTGCGTGAAAACATATCAGAATGTAAATTGCAACCAAAAATGTTAGTGTCTGTTATATTTTGTGATTGTAGTAGTCACAATTAATGTATGAAAAATGCTGGAGTAATTACTTTGTCTTAAAACACAAAGTACATTGCATTAGTTGTTAGGATTCTGCTATTTCAGATTTCTTCACATAATGAGGATCGTCATTATGATACTTTGTATTTTGATGGAGAAATTAGTTTGAAACATTCTGAATTAAGCAGGAAGAACAAGGAATGCAGTGGTGGAATATTTTTAAATGCACTGAGATTCAGTGTACATCATGTATCTACGTATGGATTCAAATGGCTCTGTTCTGAAACATGATCACAAAAGTGGCATCATGAGTTTTTATTTCTCAATTATTTTCCATATGTGCTTGGCTTACCAGGAAAACCTTCTGACTACCAACCCTGCTACCTCAACCTGACTCTGTAAAGTGAAGCTGGCTCCCCATGAGCACCAGATCATGTCCCCCCCGGCCGCTTGCCCTGCTGCCTTTGATAGGGAGATCAGCAGCACGGAGAGTGATGGGGGTAGGCTGGAGCCAGTAGGCATGGGAAGCAGGTTTTTAAGTCAGCTCTCCATGTGTGTCGGCTCCTGCAGACCCTCCCGCGCCCCCCCCCCCCTTACTGCCTGCTACAGATGCAGCGGGAGGGGCAGCGGGAGAGGTCTTGGGTTGACCAGATTAAAAGCCAGCCCCACACACACACACAAGCAGCAGCTCCCGAGTCCCACCTCCCCTCCCCCCTGCATTGCTGCCTCTATCAGACAGCAGTGCAGGAGAGGAGGGGCTTGGGAAGATGCCGTGGAGTAGCCTCTGTCCATGGGGAGCTCAGACCCCCTCTCCCCCCTGTGGACAGGGGCTGCTGCCACGACATGCTACTGCTTCTGTGTCGGGCAGCAGGCAGCTGGTCTGTGTGGGGAGCTGGTATTTAAACTGGCTTCCCTGGCGGATCAGCTCCTGCCTGGCACGCACACTGCTGTCTCCGATAGAGGCAGCAGTGCAGGGTGACGGGGGGCTCCCCGGCATTGGGGCCAGAGCCGTACTGGCTGCTGGCCCCACCCCAGGGACTATTGAATAGTCATGTAACTGCTAAGATTTCATGCAGTTACACAACTATTCAATACACAACATCTAACATCCCTAGTAGGGGGTCATACTCACGAGGGATGTGAACAAGTAGTCAATAGTCGATTAGGCTTATCCGTTCATCTAGTTGACTACTCACATTCCCTCCCCCACCCACCCCTTCTGCCTCTGTATCAGAGGTAGCAAGGTGGGGAGGGGGGAGCGGGCTTAAAAGCTAGCTCCCCCCCCGCACCAGCTCTGCGGTGCCGCCTGCCCTTCCCCCTCCTCCCATGCTGCTGCTGCCTCTATGCTGGCACCTCCCTTCCACCCTGTGGAGGAGGGCTGCTGCCGCAAAGCATCCTCTGTCTGTGGCAATGCCTGTGCTGGCTGTGGACAGAGGCTGCTTCAGGGTAGCCTCCCTTATCCCCTCTCCCCAACAGCTTCTGTCCACAGGGAGCTCAGACCCGCCCCACAGACAGGTACTGCTGCCACCCTGCACTGCTACCTCTGATACAGGGGCAAAAGGCAGCCAGTCCGCAAGGGGAGCTGGTTATTAAGCTGTCTCCCCCATGGACCAGTTCCCACTTGGCATCCCATGCTGCTACCTCTGATACAGAGGCAGGAGTGCGGAGTGGCAGAGGGCTCCCTGGGAGTGAGGCCAGATTGCACTGGCTGCTGGCCCCACCCCCAGGGACTACAGAATAGTCGGCTAACTGCTAAAAATTCATGTGGTTAGTCGAATGTAACACTCAGGGCTCATCTAGACTACACTAAAGTGTCGAGAGGGATATGCAAATTCCATCGGAATTTGCATATCGTCTTCTGATCTCGCTTTCCAAAGTGAAAGTAGTTTAGATGCGGCTTTTTTGGCGAACCCCCCCCCCCTTTTCGAAAAGCCACTCTTCCTCAAAAAATGAGGTTTATGTGGCTTTTCGAAAAAGGGGGGGTTCGTTGAAAAAGCAGTTTCCAAACTGCTTTCGAAAGTGATTGGAAGAAGATATGCAAATTCCTGTGGAATTTGCATATCCTCTTTCGACACTTAAGCGTAGTCTAGATGAGCCCTCACTGTGGGAGAGGAAAAGGCCTTGGGAAAGCTGAAGATAGTTTGTAAAGAAATCCATGCTGCTTTCTCTTACTTTGGGTCCCAAAGTCCAGAATTCTAAGAACAGGAATTTTCCCCTCACATTACAAAGTCCTCTAGGACACCACTCTCAGTGAAGTCTGCTTTTTGCTTCTCTGAAATGGATTCTCATGCAATTCAGGGTATGTTCCACATTTGTTTTGCAAATGAAAAGTCACATGGACGCAAGTAGGTTTTCAGCTCACCCAAGTCACAGAACGTGATACTTGAAGTTACAGAAGTAGCATATCTTAAAAGGGCAGCTTGGAGCTGTAAATCTCTTGTCCTAAGTTTTAGAGCCAGCTCTGCCACTGACTTCGTGTGCTCTTGGTCAGATCTTTTCATCTCACCATCCCTGTCAGAGAAAGAGGGATAATACTACTTGCCCATCTACCCAGCAGGGATGTTCTGAGGTTGAATTACTTTTAAGTGTTGTAGACATTCTAAGTGCTATTCGAATGAAACTACTCAAATAGTGGAGGTGTGAATTGAAAGCTCTTTGTTAGCAGAGTTTTTGGTTTAAAGCTCTTCGTATTTGTGTGCTCAAATCAGGCCCAAGGCCATAGCGACAGTGGTAGTATACTACTTTTTGTATGACCACATTTTAGTATAGGAGTTATATAAAAGGCAGAACAGAAGAATTGCAGTATGGGATTGTTGTAGTTGCTTCATGTGTTGTGTTCAGTGAAATGCTTTTATGCAAAGCTGTCTTCCTCTTAAGTGTTGCCAGATCTGATAAGAATGAATTCACAGAAGAGCCAGTTTCTTTCTAAATGGGACCTTTTCTGTGACTCTTGTATAAATGTTTGCATATTGTTTCCCCACAGAACACTCTTCAATTACAATTATATTAATACTGTTTAATCAGATTAGTTATAATTTTAACTATTGAATCAAATCAATGAATGGACAGCAGCCTTGCCAGTGTTTTATTCCTCCCTTTTTGCTTTGCCTAACTATCATTTCAGAGCAAATAATTTCTGTACTCCCTTTCCCCATCACTCCAATACTCAAGTGTAAAGAGAAGAGATAGTAGATGTTGAAACGCTCTTAATTGGGATTCTCTGGTCTGGCAACATCCATGGTCCAGCATAGATGTTGCCGAACCAGAGAGTCCCTGTGGAAGGCCAGCGGGTCCAGCAGGGCAGTGGGCTGCCCGCAGCGAGCTGATGGCAGGGCCACCCAGCGCATGGCAGCGGGGCTGTCCAGCAGGGTTGGGAGCCATGGCTGCCCGGCAGGTCCCAGAGTCCCAGCGCAGCTTGCCCAGCTACCCTGCCAAGTGGCTACGCCAGCAGGACGTGGGGAGCTGGCATCCAGAAATGACCTCCCCTGGTCTGGCAAAATCCCTCCTCTGGGACCGGTCAGGTCCTGAGGGTGCCGGGCCAGGGAGGTCCAACCTGCAGTAGGACAAAGATCCCTGCTTTTCCCATGTAGTATTTTCAGTATACAACATTACCTTTCCAGTGGCAAGCATATTACTTAATTCATAATCCTTTCCCAGCATTTCAGTTGCAGTTTAAAACAATCTTTTTATGCTATGTCTCTAAAATTATGATGCATGTAACCAATTTTGGTTATACTGGGTTATGTAAATTAATGCAAATATTAGCCAAAGACAACACTTTGTGTCCCTTGTTTACCCCCTACTCTATCAAGTATGTATTTGAAAGTGTATTTTAAGAATGATCAGATTGCTGTGGGGTGGTTCTCCAGATCTAGTGTGTTCACTTGTAAACAAATGTCTAAAGACTGCTTGGAGTAGGCACATTGTTGACATGTTGGATTTAGCTCAGGGCTTGTGTAATATGTAGAGGTACTTAAGAGCCTTGGGGTGGTACCAGTATCTCAGATAGCTAAGATCAGGGTGTAAAAATTAGAGCTCTGTTTCCTCTCCTGAGACTCAGCTGTCCCAGATCAGGGTCACGTGAGTCCTCTAGAGTGACAGATGTGTCTACTACCCACATCGGGTTCTTCAGGTGATGGGTGACTTCTCATTTTCTTGATTCCTGATTTTGCATTGGTCACCAAAAGCCTAAACAGTGTCAGAAAACAGCCTCATGTTTTGTGAATTAGGAATGAGACAGAGACAAATCAGAGAACAGGCAGTAAGTTCTTGACAGCGGGGCCTTGCAGGGGGCCCAGCCTTGTCCTAGATAACTACCCTGTGACAGGGCCATGGAACACCAGTACCAGTTGAGGCTGGTCTTGTTCTTGACCTGCCATGTTGTCAACAAGCGGTGATGTTCTACTCTGTCATCGGCTGTGACCCATGTAGGGAATATTTGTTGAAGACAGGAGTTGAAGAGTACTTGGCAGTGTGCAAGACATTCTTCCTTCCCTCCCCCCCCCCGGAAAAAAAAACCCTCCTTGTATTTTGCCTAAGATTAAACACAAAAGGCCACTTGGAAGCTCAACAAGTACACAATTTAGCTCTCTGCATTCTAAACAAAGTTCACCAGCAAAATCTTATTATCCCTGTGATCTGCACTCACTGCCAGTAAAATTGCAGTGGAAGTTTAAAGTTGTGATTACCATCCACAGAGTCCTAAACAGCCTCCAAAACAATGCTTTTCCTTTCACCTGCCACACTACTTCCATTCCTCTGGAATGCATAAAACACCAGAGCAGAAGCAAGGGGCGGGGAGAGGGGAGGAGACAGAACTGATTTGAGTAACAAGCACTTGTCTCTGGTATTCAGCAACATTTGTGAAGTGTGAGCGGAGTACATTCAGAAATATCTGTAATATGCACCTTTTGGTCCCAGCATGCTTAGCTTGTTGTCGAGTTCTTCCTCGTCTCTGGACTTCTTAGACATCATGGGGCTGATTATCCTTAAACTGACTATGTGTTTCCTTTGTATCATATAGTAGAGCCAGATACTATGGTGATGGGTACCATATAAATACTTTCAAATAAATGATCAATATTGGAAGGTACAACCTGACTGCCTTTGATGTATCAGAGTACATTTCAAGATGTACTCTGAAAGCCTTTTGAAAGAGTCAAATACAGACCAGTTGCATGTTAGGTTATAAGGTCCAATAACGGCTGTTACTTGGATTAGATCCATGTTAATTTAATGTATACATCAATAAACTTGAAATCCTGATGAGACACTTATCCCACTGAAGAAATAAGTGTAACAAAGGAGACGTTATTTAAAAGCAAGGGAACACTTCTTAAAAACTCTCTCAAAACAGCAGGTGCTTCCAGAGCAGAATGAATTTTAAATGCAATCACTGCATTTGCTTATGGAGAATTAACAGAGGCAAATATTAAAATATAAATAAATTAAATGTAATAAAATACAAAGGAGAGAAAATAGCACGCAAATGATTGTTTGCATATGGAGCACCACAGTATGACTCAAGTAATCAAGAGAACAAAGAACGGTAGACCTGGACATTTAGTGACTGATTTGGCAGGATGAGTGCTACCATCTTCTACTGCTGTTGTATTGAAATGGCAATAGAATATGTTTCCATTCAGAAAGGGCAAAACTTGAAGTGACTTCTTTGTATTTTGAAGAAAGAAGGAGCAAAGTAAAAACTCCTTGAAAGAGCGCTGTCTGGGGAGGGGTCCTTTTTCACGCCAGAAACATTTCTAAAATAAGACAGCAGCTGAAGTCTGTGCAGTGTGTCATTTTCATAGCTGTGTATTCCACAATTTTTGCTGCATATGGCACAATGGGCAGAAGAGTTGTGCCTCTCGATCTGATTATGTTCACCAGCGCTGATGTAGTTGGAATGTAACAGTTTGATGAACCCTTGAACT
This sequence comes from Rafetus swinhoei, assembly GCA_019425775.1. Classification (NCBI taxonomy): domain Eukaryota; kingdom Metazoa; phylum Chordata; order Testudines; family Trionychidae; genus Rafetus; species Rafetus swinhoei. The sequence goes on along the minus strand of CM033427.1, from coordinate 122,241,530 downwards.
GGAATCTGTATATGAGCCTCATAACACTCCCATGCTCTGGGTACACTGCCCCTCTTGTGCAAAAACATATGCAAATGAGGCGAAGCATGGAATATTGCTGTGCCTCATTTGCATAATTAATGAGGCTCCGTTTTTGCACAAGAGGCTTTTGCGCAAGAGCCGTTCTTCTGGAAATAAATGCGGAAGAACGGCTCTTGCGCAAGAGGGGGGTTTTGCACACAAAGGAGCCGTGTAGACCGCTCCTTTTTGCGCAAAAGCCTCATGCGCAAAAACGGAGCCTCAATTATGCAAATGAGGCGGAGCAATATTCCACACTTCACCTCATTTGCATCTGTTTTTGCGGAAAAGGCTATAGTGTAGACATAGCCTCTGATTTGTATTGGTTCAAGCCTTTTAAAGCAGATATAAAATACACGAATAGTGGTGCCTAAAGATGGCAGCCACTTTAAGCGTGTCTCAGTTTCCCCCCTCCTTTATTCATTCTGCCTCCTGAAACCTTCCCTTGTGACAAAGATTCCATTCTTCTTTCTGAGACCATTCAATGAACCAAGTAAGGTCAAAACTTTCTTTTTAGATCTATACAATATCTTAATTGCAATACTGTGATTACCAGTCACATCAAAACTCTGACTTCAGTGGAAGCTTAATGGGGGTATAGAGAAAGCAAAAACATTTACAGCTGAGAGACTAGATGGATTGGAAAGATGAATACTGTCCTGTCTAACTTAGTTGCAAATGGGCCTGATTGTCTACTCCTTATTCGAGTAAAACTCTCGTTGTGGATCAGGAGTTCTACCCGTCTCAGGTGTAAAGAATCAAGCTCTATGAATGCATGTGTTCGTTCATTATTGTCACATTTAAATTGCATATCCATTCACTTAAAAATCTGGTAAATTTAATTTGTCTTCTGACAATATCAAAAAGCCAAATATTTAACACAGATACGCATCTTGGCTATAGCTCTAAAGCTAGTTCCTTAAAAGACCTAACTAGAGATGATAGCTAATATATTTTAAAATATATTAATATGTATGATCTCTTTAGGAAGCCATTTCATGTTGTAAAATGAGGAAAAATTTTAAAAAACCTATTTATTAATAGCCTTTCAGATTGGTGCAAATCTTTGAAGATTAGTATATTCATCATCATGTCATGTTGTGCAGCAACTTTAATTCCATATGGTTATAGGTGCCCCATGGAAAAAGGCAAATCTAATATTTTTCTGATTCTTACCAGGCTTTCAGAATAAAAATAGGGTTGCAATCTTGGCAGAACTAGACAAGGAGAAGAGAAAGCTACTTATGCAAAACCAGTCTTCCACAAATCACCCTGGAGCCAGGTACTTTATGTTCGTATACCTGTTTGGACAATACTCGTACATCATAGAAAATCAAATATATTCTTTCCTTACAGGTAATCTGTAGATCTAATCAAAATACATATTAGAATTGTGTGTTGTATGTCCCCAGTAGCCAGTGCAAGAATTATGTTTATATTTGTTTGTGGATTCTTAATCTTGACCTGCACACTTTCCTCTTGAGAGAGAAATGGGAGTGCGTCACAACTGTTAAGCAAGCCGCCTTAAAAGAGCACGCTTCCAGAAAATGTTAATTTACTAAACTAATATGCTATTTCTTGTGCTTCAAATGTGCCCTTTTAAATCTAGATAATCTGGAATATTTAGGAGGATACAAAGAAGTACTTACCCTCCAGCTGTTTTGTATGGGCATGTTTCAGATTTCTACTCTTGGCACATGTAAGCCTCATGTTTAAGCACATGGGCTCTCTTGAAAAGTATAAAAAATTAATGTATAAGTCTGAAGCTTCTCAAAATATTGGGTAGTTAATTATTTTAGGATACAGTGTTAAGTGGAAGAGACTTGGGGAAAAATATTCATTTTATCTTTCCCTAATACAATAAGTGAAAATATTCTATTCAATTTTTTTTAAAGCACTGCAGTTTAGTGGGTTTTTTTTTTAAACCTTCTGTTCAGAGGTTCACTACTTAGCTGTAAGTATTCACATAGGTCTGAACAAGAAAACTGCTACTTCGAGACTTCCCCTCCCCCTCTCCTCGTTTAGAAGTATTTATCATGCAGCAACTCTCATTGTTTTAATGGGAGCTGTTGGACCATGAGATCTTTTAAAAATCTGACACTTAAGACAGTAAAGATCCCATCCTGCTCGCATCAAAATCAGGGGAAGCCGGATTGGGCTCTGCGCTACACAGCATTAAGGAAAGGTAACATTTTGTTTGGTCTCATGCCTATTTTTCAATTTGAACCTAGAATATTGTTTGTTGCCCACAGATCTGAGCGATCATTTTATATTCTGTAGCTTAACTATAGCAACAAAGGGTCTTCATCCAAGTCTTGTATCAATAGGAAACCCTTTTCCTATATGCAGAGTTCTGCAGCCATTCTGCCAAACCTCTGATCTTCCCATCATGAGGAATATGGACCCATGGTTAGTGCTATTGTTTTGTCGCATGTATTGTTTTATCACTATGACTATTTTAGGAAAGTCACTGGGTGGCAGTGGTGGAAAGGGCTAAAGCTGTAGTTAGGAAATGAAATGTTAAACAACTCTGGCATGACACCAGTGTGTCTTGATTGACTGCAGTGGAGTTACACCAGGAAAAGGGAGCTCAGACTCTGGCTTCAGGTCTCTGTTAGGCTTCTGGGTTTAGCATGGCAACATTTGGTATTTTCAGTGAAATGGCTCTGCTATTGCCATTGTGTTTTTTTCACTTGTATATACATAAACTGCCAAGTCACGGCTTTTAAAACAAAACAATCGCCCGAATCCATTACACCCAGGATCCAATAGGGCAAAAACGCAGCTTTGCTTATGGATAATAGATGATTCCTCCCACGTTTGTTACAGCATTGCGCTTGCAAGATCTTCGCTTAACAAGGATTTCCGGGACCATGCTGAGCAGCAGCACATAGCAGCACAGCAGAAAGCAGCACTGCAGGTGAGAAGTCAGACCCTCCTCAACTTGGTTTTACTTCTGGTTTTCAACCCATGCTAAGAGCGGTTATTTGTGTAAGCTAGGGATGCTACATTTCGATTAATCAGCTAATCGAGTAGTTGATGGAATTTCCATCGACTACTCAATTAGTCGTAAGGGGGGGGCACTCGCTATCCCACTGCGCCTCTGCCTTTGAAATGTACAAGAGCCGCCTATGGGAAAAGTGCAGGGGGACCGAAGCCCAGGGTTCTTGTACATTTCAAAGGGGGAGACACAGCAGTCGGGACCAGCACGAGCGGGGATTGCTTCAGTTCCTGCTCACACTGTTTCCCCGCTGCGCCTCTGCCTCGCTTGGGCCCCCCTCTCCACGGAGACAGTGCTGGGGGGAACTGGCTTTTAAGCCAGCTGCCCCCACTTCTGGTTCCTGTTCCCCCCCTCCCCTTGCTCACACTCCCTGATAGAGGCAGCATGGGAGTGAGGGGAGCAACTAGCTGAGTTGCTACTCGGTCAACTAGTCACTTGCATCCCTAGTGTAAACGTGTAATCGCTAAATTTTTTTAGCAGTTATGCGCTTACACACAGGGGCAGGCAGGAGCCAGAGGCGGCAGCAGCAGCGCGGGGGGCAGGCAGTTTCATGGGAGCTGGTATACACAGGGAGCAAGCTTGAAAGCTGCATGTACCAACTCCCACCTGCCTCCTTCCCCTTGCTGCTGTCTCTGAGGCAAGCAGAGTGTGTGTGGGGAGGCAAGCGGCTGCATGGGGGCTCCCATGCACTGACTCCCGCCTGTCTCTGCGCTCCTCTCCCCCCCATATGCCGCTGCCTCTGTGGGAGGCAGTGGAGGGAGAGGCAGGTCTGTGGGAGCCAGCATGCATGCCTGTCTGCCGCCCGCACTGCTGCCTCTGTATCAGCACATGTGCTGCCTCGCTCCAAGCGCTAGCTCCCGCGTGGCCCCGCCTCCTCCCCACACTGCCTCGGGGGGAGCGGGGAGAAGAACAGGCAGCTCCATGGGAGCCGGCACACATGGGAAGCCAGCTTAAAAGTCGGCTCCCCACACACACCAGAGGCAGTGAGGGGTGGGGTGCATGTAACCATGAGGGTTAACCTATAATGGATACATGTTAACATCCTTAGCCTTGTGCTGTCAGTGCTTAGGTGAAGTATCCTCAGGTGCTTTTTTCCCCTACATTTAACACTAATAAAATTCCAACCCCTCCAGCATACCTCCAATCCTTGATTTCCGTGATACGTCAATAGTGTAAGCCAACCTACCAAATTGCTGTTACACCATTACTTTGTTATAAAACACCAGTTAAAAAACAAAACCGAATGCTAGCAACACAAATGAACTTAAGGGCAACGTTCTAGCTGGCATCACAGGAAAAAAAGCCAAGATGGAGAGGAGGGGGAGATCTCTGGCCTCATCACTTTGACAGTCAGAAGTAGCTAAGGGGTTTGGGGCTTTGACTAACCTGACCTTATAGGAACACTTGGTACTGCAAGAGGGCATGTACATTGCAGCCTGTGCTATGTCTTTTTAGATAGCTCTGACTTATGTATACAAGCATAGCCAAGAGTAGGGATCCTATACTGCCATTTCTCAACACATGGCTTTTGTTACACATTTGGTTCCTGCATCCAAATCAATAGGAGTAGGAATGGTCCCCTAATTGGAATCCCAGTGGAACATTAGAAGCAGATGAATTCATCTGTTTTGGAAGTTTAATACTAAAGCGTATGGGTGGACAAATGTAAAATAAATGCAAAACATGAAGTTTAAATCCTGAATTATTTTGGAGCTGTGGGAGTCAATGATTTAACAAGTGTTTCCTCTTTCCAGCATGCACATGCACATTCTTCAGGATATTTCATAACCCAAGACTCTGCATTTGGAAATCTTATTCTTCCTGTCCTACCTCGACTAGAGTCGGAATGAGGGGCTGTTATTTCTCAGAATGAAGGAGAGGGATATTTTGTCCACTATCGAAGCTGCCATCTTTCAGAACTACTGTGATGTGAAAAGATAGGAGGATAACAGTTTTAAAAACTGAGGGTTTCTTTAATATTTAACCTTTTTATTTAAAGGCTGTTTCATTCTGGATTCATATGGTTAAGTCCAGTTTCATCTGAAAAGAGGAGCTGTAGATTATTATAGAACTCACCATATTCTTCTTCAGTTTCTTCTTTGTCATTTGAAAGTCAGAATAAGACTAGCTGCTTGACACATCACTCATACATTTTGTTTTTCTGATTTTTCCCTTCTTCTTTCCTTCAGCTGGAAGGATGGATGGATGCCCCATGCAGAATTTGAGATGCTTTTCTAATCAGCATTTCCAAAGTATCTGACATTAAGTATTACACTTGCCCTAAATGAAAGCAGACAAAGCCACCTTTGTCTATCCTAAGACAGACATGGATTCAGTGGTTACATCGGTCATTTCATTCACTCTGTGTGGAACGTTATTCATTCACTCTAATGGTTTTTATGTTTAATCTTTGTAACCGTTTCCTGGTTTCCCAGGTAGTTGGTATTTCTATGTGCCATTTTCTCAATCTGTTTTATAATATATAAAATCTAATCTTAAATAAAAATTATCTTCCTCTTTTCTAGAGACATGCGGTGAAAATTCCCAAAGCATCTAAGTCTCATGAAACTTAGTACTTTAGGCACTTTCGAAAATGTTACTTATAAAAGTTCAAAATCTGGCCAGTTCAAAATGTCATGCTTTTAGGGGTTTATTATTATTATTACAGTAACTTTGAAAGTGCACGTGCTGCTTTTCTGGGCTCTTTTCAGTTCTGGCCTCCCATTTCAGCACCAGGCTGAAGCTTGGCATACAAAGTCTATTGCTAGGATAAATTATTTTGGAAGCAAGAGCAATAATACTGAAATAAAGTCACTTATTTAGGAAGTGTCTGTATTAGTATAGTTCTACTGCCCTAGTTCTGCTGGTCATTTTTTCCCATGTGGACCGGCCCTGCGAAGTGAGGATCTGGGCTTGGAATCAGCTGGTACATGCCCGTACACTGTACTTATGCTTATCTTATTGTCTGAAATCTCAGCTTTCATTTTAAAAAGGTCAGTCACTAATCACTCTGGTTGTAAAGAAGACTTACAAAAATGTGAACTGAGTATAAGTGATGCAGAGATGAGTGGGCAGAGAGCAAGGAACAATAGCTTAGACCTTCCCATTCATCTCACTGAGGGGTTAATTCAGGTGCCCAAATCTCAAATGTTAAGTTTCATTATTCCTGTCTGGGAAGGAAGAGGAAGAGTTGTCCATCTGCACCACTTGCAGTGAGTGCCACTCGAGCTGATGCCATAAGAGGGGGGTGTTTTAAAAATACCAACACTTTTAATTCGTCTGCAAAAAGAAGGAGCCTAGCCAAGAGACCCAGCACAAACGGTGTGGATATTGAATCTGAAGCCAAGTGAAGCCATGCTCAGGGAGCCCAGTGGAACTCAGCTGTACAGTCATATTTTGAATAGTTGTATAACATACTATTAGCATACTAACTTTGATTTGAATGTGTGGGGTTTATTCTACAGGCAGAACTTTGAAGAATATCCCATCACTCCCTCCTTCCCCACTCCCATTGGTGGTGATAGCTGTTATGTGACTCTGAATCTTTAAAAACTTGCTTTACTTGACAAATTTAAGCTTCCAGCTCCTGTCCCACAATGGCTGTAGGGATTTTGAAACAGTTGACATTACATAAATGAATCTCAGCACCCAGAAGAGCAGATATTTCACCACACATGGCTCAAACTGTAGAATCTTATTTAGAGGCAGCTACCAGACACCAGCTATTCAGGAACGTAAATCCAGCAGGTGGATTTTAACTTGATAGTTAGGGGGAAGGGGGTTGTAGATCAGGGGAAGGCTGGTCTGTCCCAGGCATTAACTTCTCAGTATATAAGAAGAACTGAAAGACAACTTTTCAGTGGTTTCATAGTCTGCAGTTTATAAGTGGTACAAGCACCAGACCAGGCAAGACCCTCATCTTATCTATATCTGCATAGGTCCAGTGAAGGCGACGGAACAATTCCCGTTTACGTGGCTGGATCTGAAGCCCAACATGTTGAGGGAGAGCAATGGATTAGCTAGTTACTGCAGGATTTGCAATAGGAGAAAGAGAAACTAGGCTCAAAAGAGGAAGAATTAAAAAAAAATAAAATGTGAAGCATCTGGAAGGGTATTTTTAAGCTGTAATGCTTATAACTGTTCTGTGTAATTGTAAGGGACTTGGTAATACATCTAGGCATAATTAACTGTCAATGATACAAATAGTGTATGTGGAAGCTTCTGTCTGTGAAACCAGAGTCTAGCAATTAGTGTCACATGCCTCAATTTGTCTTTCCACACTTACCTTTTCTTTTCCACTATCAATCAGCATTAAGCTAATTCATACATCACTTATTCAGTCATGTAAGCAGCAGCCTCTCCTACTGAAATTGAATGTTCAAATTCAAATGATTAACAGTTGTAATCACCCCTACCGTTGCCACATGCTAGGTTTTCTTCATACGGTGCCTCTCCACCTGAGAAATCTAGTGCCCAACCTTCTGATAGCCAATCCTGTGACCCCCTGTGTATCCATGTTTTTCATCTAGTACATGCTTCTGTATTTAAACATACCTAGAGCAATGCTATTTACACAAGAGCCATGTTAATCAAATCTCTACAAGACCAACTGCCCGCCTGGATGCCCAGGACAGATTCTGACCTCCTGTGGGTATAAATGGACAATAAGCCACTGGCATTACTTCAGATTTGCTCTAGATCAGATTCTCGGCCATAGTATTTATGAAAACGGGGAGAAAGGGAGCAATGGGACCCATCATTTTAAAAGCAAATGCATTTCCATGTCTGAGTGACTTCTACACAACATTCCCCCACTATTAACAAAAAAACCCAAAACAGTAGGATGTTCTTTGGCTAAAAGCAAGAGCAAAGACATGCTCCCCAGCCTTGCTGCACCAGGAGATAGGGAAAGAGGGTGAGGGAGAGACAAGTGCATATTATCTTTGTAATGGAATGGTTTTTACAAAGTGCTAAGCCTGATGATACCAATTGCATTTCAAGGCTGTACACAGCAGAGTCCATTGCAATCTGAAGCATCTTGACGCAAAGAAAAAAAATCTCAGAATTGTCAAGAGATCATACTACGAAGACAAAGTTTTCATAGTTAACAAACCAGGAAATTCTGGATTTCTGGTGGAGGAGAGTATGAAGAACGCAGTGGTAAAGCTATGAAAGTGCAGCTTCTGTTTGCTTCCATTTAGTTCTGAGAGTCTGGGTTTTCAGCAATGTGAAAAAATTAAACAAATTGAACTTGGAAAAAATGACTTAAAGTTGGCAATATCAGAGATTAACATTGGACAGCTATGCAGTTCAAAATGGACCCTTCACAAAAATTATAGGCTGTTTCTGAACACACCCAAAAATCTGTATTTTCAGATTCTAGTTTTAAAAGCCCATATTAGATTGGTTACATAGTTAAACTGTATGTAATTGAACAAACACACCCTAGGTGTGTTGATTCTAGTGACTTAAGTTTGTTAAAAACAGAAAGATGTGTTTGTGGGAAGCCATGGAGCTACTGGCCAATGTCAGCCTTAACTTGGAATTTTCTTAGATGGTTTTGTTTTCTAGGGTCTCCTAGCTCAGTTAAATCTCTCCCTATTTTTCCCTGATGCTTCCTTTTCTTCAGACACTAGTCCATTAAAATAGTTGGGGGAAAATTCATAGTAATTAGAGCCTCCCAGAAGTTGCTAATAAAAAGTAACAAGAGGGTTGCTGCAACTTTTAGGCTATTTACATTGGGGGTCTTCCATAGTTTAGCTATTATGTATTTTCAATACCTGTGTTTTGTCACCTGTGGCCCTGGAATCAAAAAGACATCTCATGTACCACTATCCCTTCCTCCCCTCACAGTGCCACTGTGAGCCTTGGCAGTGTGGCTGGAACCTGTTCAGCCAAGTTTTCCTCTCTCAGGGCCAGAGTCCTGTGTACATTGACAGATCTCCATCAACAGCGCTATATTGCTGTAAACCAGGCGAAGATCTATCCCTCTTGGCTCTGCTGCTTGCTCAGTGCACTTCTTGCATAGAAATGTTTAATACCACAACAAAACAACCCCTCTCATTCATGCTGATGTGATATGCGGAAAATAGCTGCCTAACGCTCCCTTCGTGCTTCTCTTCAGAAACGCAGTCTGATGAAGTCCACTGCTAATACAGGTAAGTAATACCAGGTTAGCCTTACACAAAGGGAAATGTAGGGAAGGGGGGGGGAGGAGAAGGAAATCATTATTCTTCTGAGCAAAGCTCAGATTTATTTTCACGTTAACGTGTAATTAACTTGATGGTGCTCAGAGCACAAATAAGGTTTAAGAAGCCTTGCCAAGCCAGTAGAGTGCGGGGCCACCTACGCAGTTCTGGCTCTTAGCCATGCTGTTCCCTTTGATGTCATCATGAAGAGGTTTCTTGTACTGAAGTGCTGACCATTGACTTCAGTGAGGCCAGGATTTCACCCCATGTCTTAAAGATGAGGATACTGACAGTAGGCCAGCTACTAGAGGAACCTGAGCCAACACTAACGGAAAAGCTTGCAGAAGTAAGGGCATCTTGCATAGCCAAACGACAGACAAAGCCCAGCCTTCTGTCCTTGCTTGCCTTTGCTCTTGCACTACATCAGGCACCAGTGACAACTGCTGGGGAAAGACCAGTTACTCTAGCAGCGTGAAACATGGAACCAGAGGGGATGAGAGGCAGTAGAAGCTCATCTGTGCTCCACTCACAGGGTATGTCTACACTACAGAGTTTTGTCGGAAAAACGGCCGCTTTTCCCACAAAACCTGAGTTACGTCCACACTGCAATCGTGTTCTTCCGAAAGTAAATCGAAAGAACAGAGGGTTTTTCCCAGCGTTGGTAATCCTCTTTTCTATGAGGAAGAGGCCTTTTTCTGAAAGAGCTCTTTTGAAAAAAGGCACGTGTGGACGGGGAAAAGGGAATTCTTTCAAAAGAAGAGGAAAAAGCACAGGTGCCCTGGTGGCCACTCCATCCTTAGCAATCACAGCTGAAATGTGAGATAGCGTCCATTCAGTGTGGATGTTATCTTTCGAAAAAGTAGATCGCTTTTTCGATGAGCTTTTGTGAATGGACACACTCTTTCGGAAGAAGTTTTTTCAGAAGATCTCTTCCAAAAAACAATTCTTCTGAAAGAAGTCTGCAGTCTAGACGTAGCCTCATTTATGGTAGCTGCATCCAGGTGTGACATGCCTGCCCAGAAAGAGCCACTTGCTAAAATTAACTTTCATGTCCACAAGACGTTCTTCCTCATTGGCACAGGCTGCATGCCCTTAAAAAAATATCCCGAGAGCTGGGGGAGTACCTGCTATGTGTGCTGAACACACTGCAAGGAACTCCTGGAGACAACTTCTGCCATTAATAGTATGGTTGGGACTGTGCCAGATATTTCAGAGGACTCTATGGAGAGGCATGGAGACAGAATAGAACTTCCAGTCTCCAACAAGGTCCTATGCTGAATAAGGCCAGACAAGACAAGCCGCTGATGGCATTGAAGGTTAAGGTCATGGACCTTATAACTGCTCCTCCTGTACAAGTGCTTCGCAGAAGGCAGAGACATGCTTACTGCATGGGTAGCCCCCGCTCTCCTAAAAACAATTCCCTTGTTCTTATATGGATGCAGAAATGCAGTGGGTCTATGGATCATCCAGGCAAAAGCTAAATGAGGAGCAGGAAGTGCCACCCCTTTGTTGTGATGTCTTGAAGACCACGTAAGAACTCTTAATTTATAAGAACATAAGAATGGCCATACTGGGTCAGACCAAAGGTCCATCCAGCCTACTACCCTGTCTGCCAACAGTGACCAATGCCAGGTGTCCCAGAGGGAGTGAACTGAACAGGTACTGATCAAGCGATCTCTCTCCTGCCATCCATGTCCACCCTCTGACAGAGGCTAGGGATACCATTCCTTAACCATACTAGCTAATAGCTATTAATGGACTTAACCTCCATGAATTTATCTAGTTCTCTTTTAAACCCTGTTATAATTCTAGCCTTCATAACATCCTCAGGCAAGGAGTTCCACAGATTGACTATGCGCTGTGTGAAGAAGAACTTCCTTTTATTTGTTTTAAACCTGCTGCACATTAGTTTCATTTGGAGGCCCCTGCTGCCCATTAGTTTCATTTGGGGACACTGAAGGTGAGGAATGCCTTCCCCCCCAGCAGGAAGATCCCAGTCATCCAAAGTACAGAATAAATCAACATGTTGGAGACGTAGAGCACTGCACAAATTCAAAATTTGTATCTGCATCCACAAAAATGAGTCACAGATCTCCGCATTGACATCTGTGGATGCGGATACCTGTGGCTATAAAGTGGATAGTGGCAAATTTGCAGGGTTCTAGATACAAAATTTGTATCCACAAAATGAGCCCCAGATAGCCACGTCTACATTGGCAGATGCCCGCAGATATCCACAGATTTACAGGGCCCTACTGATACATGTTCCACTAAAGCTTGGCTGAAAATCCTGTGACCGTTTCTAGTAAACCCATCACGTCTGTAAAGTTGGCTGACTAATAAGCTGTGAAACACCTGTGTTGCCAATGGGAAATCCTTCGCCCAGCAGCCGTGTACATTACAGAGCTTTCTGTGACAACCAGTGAAGGCCATTTGAAGACTACTAGGCTAAGCAGATTTCACACACAGCCAGGAAATAAGCCCGCTGCAAGGAGCATCTGCACCATCACTGGATTTACACAGCACAACACAGTGTTTTATAGGTGGCACTTTGTCCTCGCTACTTTGTGCCTGTTAGTTAAGGAGGCCCCTCCAGCAGAGGACAATTTCCCCCTGGGGAAATTATTTCTCCTTTCAGGCTAGGAGTGTGAATGAGAGCAGGGTGAAAGTTTCAGTCACTCGGAGGTGAACCGTCATTGCTGCCAAGGGGGAGTCTAAAATAGGATGCCAGGCCTCTGATCAGCCACCGATTCTACTTTCCCCTCATCAGTGACTCCACGTAGCCAAGCTCATGTAGACATTGAGTTCTGCACGGCAGCGACACAGAGTCCAATCCGTTACCATGAAGCGCAGTAATCTGGATGCTTTTGTGGCAGCATATGTTGCCATTGGCATGGAGGGTTTGTCGGCTCCCGCTTGTGGGTAAGAATCAGTTGTGGGAAGCTAGCTTGATCTCATCCCAGGGTTATATTAAGTCATTTAAAAAAAATAAATGAAAGACCAGTGAGCCTGTACGTGGGGTTAGTGGCCAACGGTGAGAGGAACTCATTCCCATCACAGAAATGCTTTGCCACCATTAATAAATAATAATAATGATCAATACCTGTCATTGATGCAGCCTCTTCAGAGACTCTCATTGCAACTATCTTATCCCCATGTTACCAGCAAGGGCGCAAAGTCAGAGATCACATGGCACCCGCAAGGTCGCACAGCAAGTCTGTAGCAGAGAGAAGATTAGAACCCAGGAGCTGCTGCATCTCCTATCTATTCCATCTCCTCCTCCAGCTCTTCCCTGCAGTCCATTTCATGCTCAAGGTGTCACCTCCCTGCTACAGGCTAGAAAAGCGACGGGTCCTTTGTTTTCTCTGCTTCTTACCTCTGGTGCCAGGAGTTACTCACATTGCCTTGGAGTAAGTTACATTTTGTGCTCACCTTGAGGCACTCAAGAAAGCAGAGAGCAGAGCCTGCGGCTCTGATGGTTGAGGGGTAGGCTAGGGAGGATGGTACTACAGGGGCACGCTGCCCCCAGTACGAGTGCAGATGAGGTAGCTGCTGCATGAAGACACTGCAACGCCAGCTGGGTTGAGACAATCTGGCGGTGAAATTCTGCCTGCCTCGTTCATCAGGCCCTGGGAACCAGAACGGCCATGACTGCACTGCACACAGCTGGCTGACACACGTCGCTGAACTGAGAGCTCTTGGCATCCTCTGCAAGCACCAGGTGGTTGTCATCTTATCCAGATTAAGACGTATTGTACCCGTCTGGCTTTCAGCAAGACAGCTCTGCCTACACCCAGGGCCCTCACCAGCTCCCTACTCTCCTCAGACTAGCTTTTGAATGCTCTGCAGCCCTGCTGGGCTTTGCCCCACTCATTTCTCCCTATATTTCAGCACTGCTGCCCCTTCAGAGTCTTTAACTGGGCTGTACCAAAGTAGAATGCCTGAGCTCACTGGGGCAGGAACCATTTGGCTCTGTATTTGCATGAGGCCGAGCATAATGGAGACCCAGTGTAGGCCTGAGTCTCCCAGTCATTACAGCAATACCAACATTACAGCAATACCAATTAATACCATTAATACTTCTAGCCTGACACGTATTTGTGCGGCATCAAATGACATCTCAGGGAGCCGTGGCAGACAGTTTGGCCACACTGTGGCTGCCTTGCGCGCCCTCTGTCTCTTGGTCTTGTCCTTGGATGGCAAGCTCTTTAGAAGCCCTTGTTTGGGGGCCGGGAGGCGGTGTACATACACAGGGCCTAGTGTGACAGGGCTCCTATCCCTATGGCAACACAAACACGGGAGAGGAAGACCATACCTCCACAATGGCCTAGCTCGGTACAAGACAGCTCTAATTTGGGTTTAGAGCCTCTGTACCTTGCTTTCCCTTCTAGTTACAGGGGGAAGAGTTTGTCCAAAGGTGGGAGAAGGGAGCGGAGAGTCAGGCCCCTGGAGTTCCATTTCTCTAGCAGCTCCATCACTGACTCACTGCGAAACCTGGAGCAAGTCAAAGGTGGCAAAATGTTCAAAGTTAAGGTGTCTACACAGGGTGCCTGACCTTAAGCACCTGAGCTAAAGGAGCCCTCCCTTACAAATGTGATGTATCCATTTCCCTCCCCCCTCTTAGCTCAACTACTTCTCATGTACTTTTAGCTCTCCAACTTTATGGTCTATTTTTAGCCCTTTCTCCAAGCTCTCCACAGTAGAACTTCCTCGTGCTGCAATTTCATGCACATTTTGGAGCTGGAGACCTTGACAGACCTTAACAGCAGCAGCTTCAAGCAGGGGGCTCGAGAGGTGGTTCTTTATTTCACTTTCAATTCCACTTCTTCAGTCTCACCTTGCTGTCCTTCCCTTCCCCTTCATGCTCCCACATTCACTGCTTTGTGACACCAGCGCCTAAGGCCAGGGGTATTATATGAGATCTGTTTCAGCGCTAATGAGATCGTGTCTGTGTTTCAGAAGCTAGAGTCAAGGATTAGAGAGGAGAGGAAATTTCCTTTCTGGGAACATTTCAAGAATGATCAGCTACAGCAGGGCTACTCAACACGCAGCCCGTGGGCCGAATGCGGCCCGCGGCCCGTTTGTTTGCTGCCCATGGTGCGGTTTGGGTTTACGTGGGACTCAACACATGGCTCGTGGGAGGGATCCTTTGAACATGGCCTCCACAAGGAACATGCTCCACAATGGCGAGTCAATGTTATGGTCTTCTGTTGCTGTGCGTTTTAATAGTTAAATTCCTGGACTGTCATTGCTCATTAAAAGTGCTGTCATACAGGTGGAAATCGGGTAACTATTGCATTTTAGTAATATCAGCAGAACGGACTTAAATGGGGCCTGCATGTTGTGTAGTCTTGCCTTAATCTTTGTATTCATGCCCGTCAATGTGAAAGAAGCTATTTGAATGTATATTTGCATGTATGTGCAACCACACTTAAGTTGAGGCCCTCGGCATATGCCATGAGTATCATTGTGGCCCCCGGAGCTTCCAATGTTGAGTAGCCCTGAGCTACAGAAATGTTTCATGACACAATCAGGAAGTCTCAGAGGGGTAGCCGGGTTAGTCTGTAATTGAAAAATAACCAACGAATGGTCCTGCAGCACCTTAGAGACGAACAAAAAATGCAGATGGCATCATGAGCTTTCATGGGAACCAGGAAGGTAACTCCCCAGATTCTTCCTGCACTTAGCGGTGCTGCTGGTGCTTCGTCTTTGGCAGTGCCCAGCATGAAGAGTTAAATATAAAAACCTGCCTGTCTAAAACCTGGCAAAGCAAGGAAATGCAGACTGAGCCTTGTAGAGTCTGATCCAAGACCCCTGACGTCAATGGAGAGACTCCTGTGAAGTAGGATCAGCTGAAAAAGCTACAACACTTTCAGTCATTGCTAAGGCGTGGTCTCTAGTAGGAAGTTATTGTATGAAGGCCCATGGACGGAGGAGGGGGAGCTGCCCCAGGGCATAGTGATTTAAGAGAGCCTGCGGCTCCTGGTCACCACCAGGGTTACTGCAGCAGTGGTGGCAGCCAGAGGCCTGGGCCCTTTAAATCACCGCCAGGGCCCGAAGGGTGCGCTCTGGGCAGGAGCGGCCTGAGGCGGGCTGCAGAAGCTGGTGCCCCAGGCGGAACGCGCGATCGGCGCCCCCACCTGCACGGCCGTCAATGGGGTGACATCATTGGGCGCCCCGGGCGTCCCGTGACGACATCATCGGGCACCGTTGAAGGCGGCGCCCTAGGCGACGGCCGAGTCGGCCTATAGTCATGGGCCGCGCCGGCTCTGGGCATGTGCTCCAGGCAGCACTGAAGGGCGAGCAGGCTGTCTGGGGGGAGACTAGCCCCTACCCCTTCCGCCTGAGCCACCTCCCCTGCCATCTTGCAAGTCTGTCAGCCACCCTGATTGGGGATCACGATGCATACAATCATCCCTTTTGCCCTGCACAGAGCACACGTTATCAGGCTTGGCCTCTAGGCTTCTGGGCTAGTTGTGGGGAGGAATCCTTCCCCACAGGCCACGGGGCAGCTGTTCCCTGGTACTCCAGCAGCTCTTGCCGTTCCGCTGCCCTGACGCAGTGGAAGGCAATTGCCACTGCGAGGAGGGGACGATTTGAGCAGTGCTAGGGGCAAAGTGGGTGAATGGCCAGATGATCCAGGCTTACCCCGGTCCAGTGAACCCCTAGGGTGCGAGGTGGGACGGCAGAGGTGGCAGCGCTCCCCTAGCTCAGCCTGAACTGGGCAACGTAAGGGCACCCCCATCCCATAGCCCTCCAGGGTTGTGAACTCCAGCCCTCTGACCCCGCTGCGTGCCCCCAAGGAAAGCCTGATAACGCCAGCTCTGTGCCAGGAGGAGTGAATTCCACCTTCACGTTGCCCAGTGCATAGTACTAAGCATGGAACCAATTCAGGATTTCCACCCCCATGCGTGAGAAACAGGGCTGCTTTATAGCACAAGTTCACTCTATGCCACTTCCACTGTGACTGTTCATTACACACTTCCTTATAAAGATCTGGCACTCGGATACAAACACTAAGCCCTGGTCTACACTAGGACCTTAATCCGAAATAACCCCTTCCCCCCAAGTTTGAATTAGCAAGCGGTGCGTCCACACTACCACCAAGCCCGTTATCTTGGAATAGCAGGCCGCGGAACTCGAACTCTGTACTCCAGTGTTTCACGAGGAGTAACACTAATTCCAAACTTGTAAGTCGACAATAACGTTAGCATGGACATGTTGGTGCTGCTAATTGAAACTAATGGGCCTCTGGGAGGCCTCCCGCAGCTCCCCAGAGTGTTTCCTGGGGCTCTGAATCTGAGGTAGCTCATCCACGTTAACGGAGCCTACCTTGGACTAATTTCGTTGCTTCCCCCGTAATGAGGGCACACAAGTTCGAACTTGTTAAAATGGGGAGTCTTTAAGTTGAATTTAGTAATTTTGAAATAATTTCCTAGTGCAAACATGGCCTAAGGGGAATAATCTTTTCTTAAATAACCTTTAAAATAGAGCCTCTCCCCTGTCCTCCTTCCCCCCCCCCCCCCGATGCTTTTTTAAAAATTTATTTCCTGTGAACTATTCCCCTGCTGTGTTGATTTCAAGTAGCAAAAGATAGTATACCTCAGACATTTCCCAATGAATGCAGTGTAGTGTAAATTGTAGTTGTTATTCTGACAACCACATAGACTTCAGAAATATTGCTGCTGTAAACAACAATTACAGTGAGTTACCAAGGTATCCTACAGTCCCACAGTAAATAGGTCAGCTTTTCAAAACCAAGAATGTTTTTGTGAAGAATTGAGCCACCAATGAGTCCCTTGTTGGATCTTCCCTCTTTGGAGTAAAACACATTATTTACCCATTAACATTGACTTATCTGTGCCACATAATATTGATGTTTCATGTACAGTATTGTGATGGCCTTAAGTTCTTTTGTGTTCAGCTCCAAGTAAAGGATTTGAAAGTGAAAAAAGCCAAAACTCAGAGATGAGACATGAGCCAGGACTTTGTGATGTACATATTCCCATTGTACATAAAGCAAAATGCAGTATTTCACTGTCATTGACTCTCAGACAAGTAGAGCCCACAATTGTGCCATATGGATTTGTGAGCACGAACAGGAGGCCTGGATATTTCAGCTGAAACAAAAGACAGAACTATGCAGCACTTTAAAGACTAACAAGATGGTTTATCAGGTGATGAGCTTTCATGGGCCAGACCCACTTCCTCAGCTAGACCAGACTAACACGGCTGCATCTCTGTGGATATTTCAGGGCTGCAAAGGCTCAGGCCTTACTTTGAGGCTGCTCCTTCAAGGTGCTGAGTTCTCTCTGGTTTCATTCCGCTCTAAGCCCCATAATCATCTCATTGTAATCAACAGGACTGGTCCTGTTCTTAAAGTTCTGCAAATACTTTAAAAAAGCTCTTAAGTTAAATTTTGAAACAAACCACTTTTAAAGGAAAGTGGCCAAAACAAAAATGGCTTTTTTTCTGGCCAACTATTTGTGAATTGGACCAGAATTTACTAATTGTATCAGCACCATGAAAAATGTAGCCACATCTAGCCCTGAAAGGCCATGAAGTAAGGGTATGTCTACCCTTACACCCTCTTTCGAGAGAGGGATGCAAATGAAGACATTTGAAATTGCAAATGAAGGCGTTATGGCACTATTTCGAAATAGCACTATTTCATAACAACAGATGCTGTTAAGACGTGGTTATTTCGGAAGAAAACCCTTCTCTCTAAATAACCCTTATTCCTCATACAATGAGATTTACCAGTTATTTTGAGAGAAGGGTTTTCTCTCGAAATAACAGCATCTTAATAGCATCTGTTATTTCGAAATAGCGCTATTTTGAAATAGCAGCATAACGTGAATATGCAAATGAAGCGGGATATTTAAATCCTGGCTTCATTTGTAATTTTGAATGTCTTCATTTGCATCCCTCTCTCGAAAGAGGGTGCAAGTGTAGACATATCCAGAGAGTTTAAGGATGCAACTTCTTAATTCTAGAAAAGCTATTTCAAGTCATATGCAGAGATTTTTTTGTAGTTCTATCTAAACACTGAAGCTGCTGGTGCTTATTTAGTTGCCTTATTAATTTCAGATATCCATTAAAAAAAAATCTTAGAAACATCTGCACAAAATGGAGCAAAGCCCTCTTGTAAATCAGGACCACATGATTTAAAGACAATCTCCTTCTCTGACAGGTATATCAAAAAGAGGCAGCATTTGCCATTGTGGTGGCTGTAGTATTTTATTGTGACATTCAACAATCTGTCCTTTACTGCACATCCAATTGCAAATATTACTGGCACCCTTTTGATACTCTGTTGGGACCCAATCTTGCAGCCCTCACTCATCTAAGCACCCCACTGACATCAGTGTGAGATGATTAGTGTGCTACAAATGCAGGATCAAGCCTTTCACCCTGAAAGAACTGAATTTTCAAGCAAGTAACAAGGTGTTTCCGCCTGCAAACTGGTAAATTGAATGTTACCCTATCAAAGCCCATGTCCCAGACTGTGCTCCTATACATACCTGCCAGAGTGAGGAGCTGGAGAGATGCTTTTATTTTATTTATTGGTGCTTTCCTCTAATTTCAGAGATCATCCCTCCCATGTCACAAACAGCAGCACGGAGCCAGGAACTCTGCCCCTGAACTCTAGCAATTCAGGAGAAAAAAGTTTCAGAGGGGTAGCTGAGTTTGTTGTTTTTTAAGTTTTTCCTGTTACAGACTAATAGTCTTGCAGCACCCTTAGAGTCTAACAAAAAAATGTAGATGGTATCATGAGCTTGGATGGAAGCTAGAGCAGGGGCGGGCAAAAGGGCCTCCATGAGCCAGATCCGGCCCACCAAACTGGTGGATCCGGCCCCCAGGGGCCCTGCTGCTCCCCCAACCCCAGGCCAATTAGGACCTAGGGGCAGGGAAGCGCTCGAAGCCTTCTTTGCTCTGCCCCCACCCTTAATTGGCCTAAAGGGCAGGGGAGTGAGGGAAATCTCGTCCCATGCCGGGGGCATGGGCACCTTGGGGGATCGTGGGGTGGGTGCAAAGGCACTCCCTCACCCCCAGACCAATCATTGTCTGGGGGTGGGGAACCGGGAAATATCTAGGCCCTGATGCCCCACCCTTCCTGTGCAGCCTGGGGCCACTTCAAAAATTTCCAAAGTGGCTCCTGGCAAAAAATTATTGCCCGCCCCCGAGCTAGAGGCATGTACAATTGCGGAGAAGGCTGACTCAAGGGTCGCTGTGGATTTTCACACATTCCGTTTTCAGTGTAAAATGGGCATAGGGCAAAGAAGAGCCTCTCTTCCACCTGCAGTGTGGAGCTTGTGCCTTGCCCCCCCCGCATCTGGCTGCCTCTGAAACGGCTGCAAATGCAGACTCATAAATCAGCGAGCGCAAGGAGGGGCGGACGGTGGAGAGCACAATCACTCTAGACCGGTGGCTTTCAAACTACGGGTTGTGACCCAGCACTGGGTGGCAGAATGTCAGGCACTGAGTCTCACTGCGGCAGAGGATCAGGTGACCAGTGGGGGTGCAAAGGCAGCTCCCTGCCTGTCCCAGCACCGCAGACTGTGCTGTGCCCCGGAAGTGGCCCGAAACAGCTTTGGCTCCTAGGAGGAGAGGGCTCCGTGCACTGCCCCTTCCCCAAGCACTAGCTCTGCACTCCCATTGGCTGGGAACCTGCTGCTGGCTGCTTCTGGGGTGCAGCATGGTTTGCGGTGCCCAGAGAGGCAGGAAGCTGCCTTAGCACCCCCACTGCACTGTTGGCCAGGAGACACTCAAGGTAAACCCCTCCTGCCCTAGCTCTGACCCCCTGCCCCAAGCCAGGGCTCCCTCCTACACCCTAAAGCTGCCATCCTCAGCCTCACCCTGGAGCCCACATGCCAGTCAAATTATGCTGGGTCGCGGCATCAACAATTTTCTTCAACTGGGTCAGGAGAAAAAAAAAAGTTTGGAAACCGCTGGCCTAGGGAGTAGGCAGCCTGTCGCGGATCTCTTTTCATTGCATGCCCATTTCCACAGCGTTTGCCATGGATCTTCTGCCTGGCTCAAGGTGTGAGCTATTCTTCTTGGTCACCATTTGTGATGCACCAATACTGCCACCTACAGCCAGGAGGCGGCTTCTTACCCAACCCTGTGTAGGGGATGCTTATAGATTTGGAGAAACTCTTCCCAGTTAAGTAGCTTAATGCGCTAATTAAGTATACTACAAACAGGGCCTGATCCTACCTGGCAATGTAGCCATGAAGCCAGCCCACCCTCCCACGGTCCTGGGAGAGCTCCTCTCATTCTTCATGCTGCCGCAAATCCATCTTCTCTTCCTAGGATTCTGTGGCTGCTCATTCGGATGGCCACAGGCATGCTGTTCCCCTGCTGCTGAGCCAACGCAGGGAGAGGCGGAGGATACAGACCGGCACCCCGCAACCAACTCGTTTTCCTGTAGGCGGGAGCCAGCGAAGTCGCATACACTCCAGTTAGTTCTGCATGGAGCCGGGACCTGGAGCAGACCGGCATGCGGAGCTGACTCCTGACTGCTTGTCACCAGTGTGAGAAAGCTGCGTGAGTTCTCCAGTGCAAACCCAAAGGTCTTCCAAAGCTGATGAACAAAGTGCAGGAGCAGGCGGCACCAGGACCGCCCCAGCAACTAGAATGAGGCAGCCACAAATCTTTATTCCAGATGGCAGATGGTGTCAGGGTCCCTGACTCCTCCTGGACAGTCCGAGTGGAGCAGACTCACTCACTGGGTCGTAAGTGTCAGGCGTTAGGAGGAGACAGGCTGTCTGCCGCTATCAATGGTATCATATCTCTGAAGGGGCAGAAAACACTCCCCTGCAAGCACTCTTTAGGCCAGTGCTTTTCAGCATTTTTTTTTCCTCAGGACCCCGTTGAAGAAAATTGTTGATGCCCACGACTCAGCATAACTAGAATGTGGGCTGCTGGGTGGGGCGGAGGATGAGAGCTTTGGGGCATAGAAGGGGACTCTGGCTTTGGGAGAGAGGGGTTGGGCTGAGCAGGAGGGGCTTACCTCCAGCGGCTCCCACTCAGCAGGGGTGCTAAGGCACCTTCCTGCCTTTCCTGGCACTGCAGACCTTGCTGCGCCCCAGAAGCAGCCAGCAGCAGGTTCCCAGCCAATGGGAGTGCGGAGCTAGTGCTCAGGGCAAGGGTAGTGCAGTGCCGGGACAGCCAGGTGCCAGGAGACCTTAGCACCCACTCTGGTCGCCTGATCCCCCTGCAGCAACGAAATCCAGTGCCTGACATTCCACAACCCAGTCCTGGGTCGTGACTGGTAGTTTGAAAACCACTGCACTGGGGAACGGCGACTGCTGGCTCTGCCAGTTCAGGCTCCTAAAGAATTAACAGGCCACGTACATCAACCCAGCATATAGAGCTCTATCCACTCTGGAGCCAAAGATCAGTTCCTCTGGCATTCACCTGTACAGAGCTCAGCTAACGGTGTTGCCCCTGCCAGAGGCATAGCGAGGGTGTTATGCGCCCGGGGGCAAAGGAAAAATTTGCTTCCCTCCCCCCCACCGCCATGTGGCACGGCCCCGAACCTGGTGCACAGCTGAGGGGAACTTGTACCACATCTTCTCCCACTCCCTACAGTTTGGAGCCAGGCTCCCGCATGCACTAACCTGCCAGTGGAGATGGAGGAGGGTCGGGCTTGGAGCAGGGTCGGGCTCGGAGCAGAGAGGAAGGGAGGAGACTCCAGCTGCCGGTGGCAGGCGGAGTAGGAGCACGTGAGCTGAAGGGATAACGGGGGGAGCAGAATGGGATTAAATTGGAGCCTCCCTAGCATGGTGCCCAGGGGCAAGTGACCCCTCCAGCCCCCTTGCTACGCCACTGCCCACCCCCGCAGATCTATCATCTTATGCATGTGCAAGATCTGAGAGAGCCGTCCCATGAATCTGCAGTTAGTGTCTGTGGCGTCTGCTTCTGGGTGGTGTCTCAGTGCTGCCACATTCACCTCCAAAGAGGGGGCTTCCCAAAGCAGGCCCTTGCTGCTGACCCCCAAGGCAGCCACAGGTCCAGTCTCCTTTCAATGTGCCCACTTCCATCCCCTCTCCAACCATTGCAACTGCCCAGAGGTGCTCACCTTCTGCCTTATCCATTCCCACCTCATTCACCCCACAGGAACAGTCTCTGCCTCACTTGTCCTATGGACTATTCTACCAAAACAAAGTTTCCATGTAAAAGGACTCAATATAAAGCTAAAAACTTCAATGAGAGAATGATTAATACAGAGACGTGTCTACATCTGCTGCAGCGAGACACCTCTGCCTGCCTCCACCCCTCTCCCCGCAGAGTCTACAGCCCTATTGCAAAGTGGGAGAGTGGAAGGAAAGAGGCTGAGGCCCACCCAATTGGACTGAAGCAGTCATGAGCAAGCCATGCCCGGGAGCCATTCTCCTGTCCATTGCTGGTGCTGTCTTGCTTCAGGCACGCTGAAATGCAGTCACCGTCAGAGTGGGCTGGACAGCTGTTTAACACCTGCACAAGGTTTCAGGCAGGGGGCAGTGCGGGCTGCCTTCCTGCAGAGCCCCCATCAGAACTACCGTGCCCTCCTGGCTTAGGAAAAGAATAAACAGGAGGACTGGAAATTAACCCACCCAGTCTCATGTCCCCTAGGCATCTACATTAGGCCCCAGCTGGAGTATCATGTTCAGTTCTGGGCGCCACATTTCAGGAAATGTGGAGAAACTGGAGAAAGTCCAGAGAAGATCAACACAAATGATGAAAGGTCTAGAGAACATGAGATATGAGGCAAGGCTGAAGGAATTGGCCTTGTTTACCTTGGAAAAGAGAAGACCGAAAAGGGACATGAGAGCAGCTTTCAAGTATCTAAAAGAGTATCATAAGGAGGAGGAAGAAAAATTGTTCTCCTTGGCCTCTGAGGTTAAGATGAGAAGCAATGGGCTTAAATTGCAGCAAGGGAGGTTTAGGTTGGACATTAGGAAAAAACTTCCTGCCTGTCAGGGTGGTTAAACACTGGAATAAGTCGCCTAGTGAGATTGTGGAATCTCCATCACTGGAGATATTTAAGACCAGGTTAGACAGACACCTGTCAGGGAGGAGCTAGGGGCAACTCAACTTTGGAAGCCCCAGGGGCCACACTGATACTTACAGAACATGCTGAGGGCCTCAACTTATGTGTGGTTGCATATGCAAGAAAATATATACAAATAGCTTCTCTCACACGGACAGGCATGAATACAAAGATTAAGGCAAGACTACCCAACACACAGGCCCCATTTAAGTCAGTTCTGCTGATATTAATAAAATGCAATATTTACCTGATTTCTACCCATGTGACAGCACTTTTCATGAGCAATGACAGTCCAAGAATTTAACTACTAAAACGCATATCAACAGAAGATCATTACACTGACTACGTTTTTGTTTTGGCTCCCACTCACTGGCCACATGTTGATCCCCACATAAACCCAAACTGCACTGCGGGGCGCAAACAAACTGGCTGTGGGCAGCATACCAAGTTATTAATACATATTTTTAAACCTTTACCTTTTCTCTCTGCTGCCATGTCTCCTCTTCTTGCTCCATCATCTCCCCTGGTGCCTGCTGCCCCCCAACTCCTCACCCTCCTCTGCTATCCTGACTCCTGCCCTTCTCACTGCCCTCAGCCCTCCCCCCTCCACCAGCCCTTCTCTCTCCCCAGTGCCCACTCCTCCAGTAGCCCCATTCTCTGATCAGGTGAGCTACCCTCCTCATCCCCTCTTCTAACACCTCCTCTACACACCTGCCCTGCCTCTCTCCTCTGGTGCTGGTCCCTCCCCTGCAGGTGTCTGCCCTTCTGCTTCACCCCAGAATCCCTGGCACCTGCACCTTCCTTAGCCCTGCACCCTCCTGGTGCCTCCCCTTCCTCACTGCCCCTGCCCCCTTTGCCCTCTTTTTCCTGATGCCCACCCCCACCACTCTCTCTGCCCCCATTCCCCTCATGCCCCTCTGTGCCCTCACACATGACTTGCTCCATCCCCACCTTTCTCATGCCCATCACTCCTTTCAAGCCTTCTCCCAGCACCTCCCCTCCCCTCTAGACCCTAATGCCTTTACCCTCTCCTCTCTTCTCCCAGCATCACCCTGTCCCCCTCCCACTGACACCTCCCTCCTGCCCTTTTCCTCATTGTCTGCACTTGGCCCCCTGCCATTTGTATCTTCGCTCTCCCCCTCCACACAAGCCCCTTCCTCTCCCACCCCTTCCCCCTAGTTTTTCCCCTGCCCTGCTGTAACTTCTGCCTTCCACTTTGCAGGGCCGGACTCTGCGCTCGGGCCTCAGCAGTCCCCAGACTCTGAACCGGGAGCTAGGCCGCGCGGCGGCACCGCACACTTTTAAAGTCCTGGGCTGTCACACCCGGGCGTCTCCCCGGTCACCTGGAAACACTGCGCATGGTGGCAGCAGCAGCCAGCAGCATGCGCAGGCAAGGGGGAACCTATTGAATGCTGCGCACGGCAGGGACCGTTGCCGGGGCTGGGGCGGGGGAACGGCCATATAACTCGCCGCCCATGCCAGGTGAGCCTGCGCAGTGTGTGCTCGCTCTCACCCCGGCTCGGCGCCCCCCTAGCGTAGCGCCCGGGGGCAATTCCCCCCCCGCCCCCTCTTCGCTACGCCTCTGGCCCCTGCTACCACGGGACCATGTCTACACTAGACTCTCTCCCCTCTCGCTGCCATTTCCCACCGTCGTTACCAGCGGCGCTCTAGTACAGACAAGGAACTGGTGGCAATTTAATCATGGTGTCACATAAGCCTTCTCAGAGCAGGTCGAGACAACTGGGTGGTGGTTAGAACTCCAGTGGCTGCTGCTAACACTTGGTCTACCCTTGTATGCCCTTTGTGGCTAGGGTTGTCAGGTGTCCGGTATTGGCCTGGTACCTGCAGCCTCTGTCCGGTAAAAAAAAAAACCCAGAAAATACCGGACATATAAAATGTCCGGTATTTTCTGTTCATCTCAGACGGAAGGCCGCTTGTGACATTCCTCCCCTGCTGTGTCTGGCGGGAGCGGAGGTAGTGAGGAGCACTATGATTTAAAGTCTCAACAACTTTGGTCCCCCATATTTTTTGCTCAACAAGTTTGGTCCCCCTCTTCCCCCCCTTTTTTTTTGCTCAACCAATGTTTTCCCTGCTATGTTCAGTATTTTTGGGAAATTATCTGGCAACCCTAGTTGTGGCTGCTATTGACAGGAGAGGCTTGGAAAGATGTCTAGCGTAGACAAGGCCCCCAGGGCATAGAGCAGTTTGAGGAATGCAGCTCCCTGTACATACACAGGCTACTAGCTGCTGAAGAATAAACATATCATGTGATGGGAGCCAAGTAGGGTTGCCAGGTGTCCGGTTTTTGTGCCCTCTGTCTGGTAAAAAATTTTAGAAAATACCGGACATGTGCAATGTTCGGTATTTTCTGTTTTTCCAGCTGGGCGCTGGACGGAAGCCTGGTGGGGGTGAAGGAAATGGCTGGGAGGCGGGGCCGCAATCAGCACTGGGAGCCTGTGGTAGTGTGCAAAAGCCTGGTGGGGCAGGGGGAGTGGCCGGGACTCCCAGCCACTCCTCCCGCCCGGCTTCTGCACACAACCACAGGCTCCCAGCACCGATCTCGGCCCCCGCCTCTCAGCTGGGAGCCTGTGGTTGCGTGCAGAAGCCTAGCAGGGTTGAGGGGAGTGGCTGGGAGTCTGCCATCTGCCAGGCTTCTGCACACAACCAGAGGGAGTCCCAGGCTGGGTGGCAGGGCCGCGATCGGCGCTGGGAGCCTCTGGTTGCGTGCAGAAGCCGGGCGGGGGTGGGGGCAGTGGCTGGGAGGCGGGGCCGCGATCGGCGCTGGGAGCCTCTGGTTGCGTGCAGAAGCCGGGCAGGGGTCGGGGGAGTGGCTGGGAGGCGGGGCCGCGATCGGCGCTGGGAGCCTCTGGTTGCGTGCAGAAGCCGGGCAGGGGTCGGGGGAGTGGCTGGGAGGCGGGGCCGCGATCGGCGCTGGGAGCCCTCAGCTGATTGTGTCTGAGGAGGAGTGACACCGTGGGGAGGAGGAGAAGCCCTGTCCCTGCTCCACGTTGTGGCGCCGTAGTCAGGAGAAGCCCGCAGGTGCTTTGTGGTTGCGTTTAGGCGCCTTCCATGGGCTCTCAGCCAAAACTGAGTGGGGTGGAATTTCTGCTTCTTCCCACTGGGCCACCCAAAGACCTGGCTATGGGGGAGTCACCTTCCTACCCATGGTCGCTCCCCCCCGCCATTGTGTTGCCCCGGGGTCTGCCTCTCTCTGCTTTGGGTAGCAGGCGGCTGCTTTGCAGAGCAGGCTCTGCTGCCTCCCCCTTTGTTCCCAGCTTGGTGGCTCTTGGTAGTAGCCACACAGGATGTGTGTTCGGTGTGGGTGGGTTTTTTTTTTTCTTCCCCCCCGCTCAACAAATGTTTAGCCTGTGTGCTCGGTATTTTTGAGGAGACCATCTGGCAACCCTAGAGCCAAGAAATGAAGCTCTGTATTACACCTATTAATCCTTGCTTCTAAGAAGTGAAAGAGATGCCAGCTTCCATTAAACAACACAAGGTCTGGTAGCACTTTATAGACTAACAAAACATGTAGATGGTCTCATGAGCTTTTCGTGGGCACAACCCACTTCTTCAGATGACCGGAGTTCTGTAACAGACTTACTCGACTATCCCCTGAAGCTCCATTAAACAAGAGTTATTCATCCCCCTGCTCCCCCACACGCACACACCCTGATTCTCTTTACTAGAGAAAAAGCTCCCCTTGAAATTTGATTAACAATCAGCAAATCCCAACGCCACTTGCATGCTCTGTCATTCATGTCCTGCCCGTTATTTTTACTAAGCAGCTTTTCTGTTCAGCTTCTGTTTTGGGATAAGTTGCATATCTGGTAACTGTGGCAAAATCACTTTACTATAGCACATGGCCCGGCCTTGCCATCTGTGTGGAGGCCATAATGAATGCCTGTCTCTGATCTGATTTCTTTCAAAGCACGTCCTCAGAACAGAAAGGTGACATACTGAATTCTGTAGTTATAGGTGGTCACAACTCAGTGCTTGATTTGTGCCAGGGCTGTGCCCTCATCTCAAGGCTTGGCCATTCAAACCACAGCTGCTTTGGCTGGCACTCCTCGCAGCTGTAAGTGCTGGAGACTTGTTTTTTCTAAAGTGCGGACTGAGATTCTGGAGCACCAGCTCATGCACCAACTCAGCACGAGTCAGCCCAATGTGAAAATGGCTGACCCTACCTGGCAGCAGTCAGTCAAAGTATCAGCCAATTCCTGCCAGTTGTCCTGCCCGCAGCAGTCCCGAACCTCAGCTCTAAGACTTGCACTACTGGTAGCCAGTCTAGGAGGCAGTATTTTTGCCACACGTGTTTCCCTCCTCACTCCATTCTCTCCTCTCTCCCTCTGCAACAACCTTGGCTCCAGACTCCCCTCCACCTACTAATTCGCCTTCTTGGCCATCCTGGCGCCAGAGCCCTTACACCCATCCCTTCCTGCTACTTCAGGCCCTGCTCCGGAAACCTCCTTTGCTCTGTCCCACCTTATCCCTCCCTCCCCCTCACCACTGTTTGGTTCCCTCCCTGTATAATCAAGATGCCGATTTGGAATGCTCACCCGTGAGAAGTCAATAACCATTAGCTATCATCCAGCATAACCCCAGACAATGGTGGACCCCATCCCTAATCTGTGTGAGCACGGGTCTGGTGTAGAAACCCAGAGAATATTGTGATACAGGGCGACGGTGCCCATTCATCAACCTGACCTCCCCAGGGCCAGTGCTGAATGTCCCTGTACTCAAGCCATGGTCAGTATAATCCTGTCTCAGTGCACCCCAGTGTGCTGTAGTAACACGGACCATTGCATCAAACAGCAGACTCAACAGGAAATGAGCTCCACCCACTGACTGACTAAGCCATCAGCAAAGGCCTCCCTTCATAAGGCTGCAGTTCATGTAGCCCACAAGGCAAGGGAACGCCTTGAATCAAAGCTCTGAATGACTTAGGAACACAGCCTTCCGCCATCAGAAAAACAGGGGGAGGGAGGAGTGGGTAGGTGGGTTTTGTACAGGGACACAGAAGAACCCTACCGGTTAAAACTATGGACTGTCTCTTAGCAAGAAAAGAATTCTGTCTCTAATCACCGCCCTGTGGAGCCCACTTTCCCCTTGAGCCACTCTGGAATATACAGATAACCTGTGAATGGCTTAAACAACAGATTTACTCAAAAATCATATTGAACCATTCAATGAGAACAGAAGAGCAGCCAGATTGGGTCAGACCAAAGGCCCATCTAGCCCAGTGTCCTGTCTGCCAACAGTGGCCAATGCCAGGTGCCCCAAGGGAGTGAACAGAACAGGGAATCCTCAAATGATCCCTCCCCTGTCACCCACCTCCGGAGAAAGAGAGGCTAGGACACCATCCCTCCCCATCCTGGCTAATCGCCGCATGTAGTATTTTCGCCTCTCTAGCATCTAGCTAACCCCCTTTCAATACGAGGGGAGGAACTGAAAGAAACCTGGAACCTATAAGGATGCTTCAAACCCCAAAATGATATTGGGTTGTCCTACCTCACCTCTTCTGCCCTTCCCCTCCAGAAGGGTGAGTGTTTGGTGATGGAGGCTGGCCTGTGGGGAGGCCTCCTCTCCTGACAGCCCCACAGACTCACACTTTCCCACCTGGCCTGGCCAGGTCCAGCTCCTCTCCTTTAGTCAGAGCCTGCTTTGGATTGCCTTTGGCTGTTTTAAATGCCCTGAATTAGAGCTGACTCCATCCTGAGACAAACCTGAGACAACTCTCTAGCTGTTGCCAAGCTTCCAGCACGTTCGACCAGGCTGTTCTGCACCACTGTGCAGCACGCTCTTTCACTGCTTTCCACGCTACGGGGTGCATGCTCCTGCAATCAGCTCCCCCCACTGGGGTGATTAGCCTGAGCAACAGCACACCCTGCCCAGATAGCCCAGTCAGACCAAACACAAATATCCCAGTTGCTGTGAATGACAAAGGCAGGCACAGAAGGGCTTCTACTCACCAGCGGGGCACCTCCTAGTGGCTGGGTCACAGCATGAGCATCCCTCAGCCCCCTTCCACTGGTTGCTCACTGTGTGGCCCCTCGCTCCCTCTTCGTGACTCAGCCCTCCCGCCCGGTCCCTTTCAGGGTAACAATGTCCCACTGGACAAGCTGTCCAGATGCCACCTCAGTCATCTGTCCCCTATCTCCAACTCCTTTGCCGCTCCAGTGGCTGGAAGGGGAACCCAGGCCTGCCCTCGGGATCTTTCCAGGATCCAGCCCTGAGGCTAGCAATCCTGGTCCGCTCCGTATCAGATCCTGTTTCTGTTTCTCTGCACTTCTTCTTACCACCTTCTCTCTGGGCTTACCTCAGGAGAGTCCTCTGCTTCCCAGGGCTCCTTCACCTTTCTCAGCCTCTTGCCCAGCTTCCAGTTCAGGGCAAGACCCCAGGACTGACTCTCCCTCAGATCTCCTCCTTGCTCTTAGCCACCTCTAGACAGTGACTGCAGACGTCCTCTCTGCAACTTCTTACTGCTCTAGCCCCCTGGCTAATACTAACCACTCCCTGCCCACCTGGGCTTCCTGCTCAGTTAAGCCTGGTTCTGCCTGCAGGTGCAGCCAAGTACCCTAACTGGCCGCCCAGGCCCAGATTAACCCCTTCCGGGCCTGTTTTGAACACAAAGCCCAACACAGGCAGTGTCTTGCCTGTGCAAATTAACTAACAGCTTGCTCAGCGCTTTCTTTTGTCCCATAGGAAGCACCAACAGTGCTACAACTCACAGTTCAGGGCCCCTGGGCCCCTACAGATGTGATCTCTGACAGGGAAGTGTGAGACCAGGTGGTCCAAATTTTTTTTCCTGCGCTCCCTTTCAGAGATTCATATTTCATGCACAGCCCCCTCTTTCCAAGGGATGGTGCTCAGTACCCCTGGGGGCCAGGGCTGGGAAGGAGGGGTGCCTGGGACCCCCAGGAGGAAGTGAGGGAGTGCTCACCATGGCAACTGAAGCCTACCACTCTCTGCAGCAGTTGGGCAGTCTCAGCTGCCAGGACCTGTCTCCCTGCCCATCTCACTCCCCACCCTGGGGACACTCCCCACTCCCCTTGCGGCCTCAGACTCCCCACTCATGCCCAGCAGAGGAGGATGGCTCCGGTTGCTCTCTGTGGCAGAGGGGGAGCAAGACAGGTAGGGAGCCTGGTCTGGGGCAGCCGAGACCACTGACATGGAGTCCCATCCACTTTCCCTGCTGGACAGAGTCCGTGCTTGATCCCAGCCCTCCAGCCCATCAGTCTTCATCCCCCCACCTGATAACCGAGTCTTACCCATCCAGAGGGGGTGCCCTGCACTTGGGGAACCTCTGCCTTACATCTTCTGCATCACAAATAGGCACAGACCCTGCAGCCCTCCGGTCTGCCCAGTGGCTAATGGGGAAGAGGCTGACCATGTCAGACCTCACTCTCTCTAGTCAGTAGTGTAGAGTCCTGCATTCACCAAGCCCGTAATCCCACTGTTGCACCCAGACTTGCAGAGGGCTCATTCCAGGGCTGCCTGGAGAGTTTACTCACATCCTGTGGTAGAATAGGTCCCCGACAGGCTGCTGTGTTGGCCCTGTAGCATCCTGTTCAGGGATCCAACATAGGTTGGCATCTTCAGAGAGACGAGCAGCTTCAGGCAAGATTTTCAGTAGCATTAAAAAAGCGGTTGATAACTGACTCGGTGACAGAGTCACTAGGACACTGGTGTCCTTGGCTCTGTGTGCCCAGCTGGTTCCCTGGTTTTATGCCTTCGAGCTGCGCTTCCCTAGACACTAAGCTGTGTGTTCTCAAAACGCTGTTGTATCTCTGCAGAGCTGTTATACCTTTGCAGGCTCACACACAACACCCCCATGGACAAAGCCAAAGGCAAAATCTGGCTCGCAGCCCTTGTACAGACAGACAAGCAATGATCCAGGCTTTAGCTCAATGGCTTTGATGATGCCTTCACCATAAGACCGTTAACTTTTTTTTTTTTTCATTTTCGCCCATCTGGATAGAGGGATTAAGTGGCATGTTCCAAAACTGAAGCACACCTTCTTGCAAACCTGCTCATCTGTAGAAATGTGCAGAAGTAGGTTATAGATACAAATGCATACACATATCAGGAGTCAGTATATGAGCAGAGGAGAGAAATCAAAGAAAATATAAGAAAATAATTTGTGATGTTAATTGGTTGCCTGTTGTGCTCTGAAGTAGGACTGGGAAGATTTCCAGTGCATTAAAGCAGAAAGCAATGGCTAGGTCACTTTCTATATATTTTGTAAAATACACATGGAGCCAATAGAAGCATTAGAATATTTTGGGTCAATATGCTAGGAGTGTTTAAAAAAACCTCCGTGTATTAAATATATTTATTCCTTAAGAAAATCAGTGTTACTAACTATAATGTTTGAAGCTATCTGTCACCTTGACTCTTACATTGTATTGAGAGAAAGTGAGAGACAGAGAGAGAAAAAGAGTCAGACAGAAAGCAAGTACCAGGGATTGGGAGGAGGGCAGTGATGTGTGCATGGAAATTCTTCCTTACATCATGGAATATCTGTGAAAAAGAAGATAAATGTGCTTCAGAAAGAAAATTATAAGCTACTCTGTGTTTTATTACTAGATTGAAAGGAAACGTCTGTGTTACTGAAAATAAATTGTATGTAAATTCTTCCTGTAACTGTCATTTCCAATCAGCAGGATATCCGGATCGGAGTATTTGAAAGATGTTGTTCATATAGAATGTTTGGAAAATTGACCCCCCTCTGCTACTGTGATTGACATGGAGATTCAGCCAATCAGTGAAATGCTCTTTTTCCATATTGCCAGTTACTTATTAATTTTTATAACAAACTTTTTATTACTCTGGCCTAATTTTTCTCCGGTTAACACCACTTAAATCAATGTCAAAATCTCCTGGCAACCCAGCTCCTTCCCACATTTGCTACACTTCTAACCTGCTCTGCATTCATTTCGTTCTGCTTACACCAAACAGCATTTACTCCTTTATACTGACTTATACAATGAACTTAGACGTTGTTATGTCTGGCTCTTGGTGACAGGTACACGTGAGTATATGTACCCCCTGCACACGCATTTCCACAGGTCTAGGGAGCTGGTATGTTGTTAATAACTTGTATGAGGACTCATTGCCACACAGAAGGCTTTGAGTTGTCTAACAGCAGAGTATTTTTCAGAGAATCTTAATAAGGCATAATAGAGACCATCTGGGTGAGGTGATATCTTTTATTGGACCAACTTCTCGTGGTGGAAGGGACAAACTTTTAGATTCACAGAGCTTTTCTTCAGGACCGGAGAAGATATCCAGAGAGCTCTGTGAAGCGTGTCCTTGGTCCAATAAAAGCTATCACCTCACCCTCCTTGTCTCTCTCCTCAATTGGACTCAACATGGCTACAACACCATTGCAAATAAATAATAATAAACAAGAAGGATTAAAATTAGCATTCTGAGTGTCTGAAAGGCTGCCAAAGAACAAAAAGCTTTTCTTAATTAAATGGACGGGATTTCTTAAATTAACTTGAAAAAACAAGTTGCTAGAACAAAACTAAAAACACTGGTTCGCTTTAATCTAGACCCAGGGGAGTCACTGCACCGACCCAGATGCTTTCCTGGCATCATGTCCTTGCATGTCCAACCACCAAAAGGACACTCTTTAAAATGGAAACTCTGCGCAGAGACAAACACACGTCTGGAATAGAGACAGTGCTCTAATCTGCATAACATACATGTTGATCTAGTGCCTTGGCACTGAGGAGCTTAAAAGCCCCTGGACTTTGTCGTCAGGATTCAGGATTCCCAGAACATGCTGCTGCAAAGGAAGTTCAGCTAGTAAACCCAGATCTCTTGACTATAAAGCACTTAGGTCTATCATCCCAGCTTGATTAGGAGTTTAACGCACATAACTCCGAAATGGGAGTAATTCCCAGCCTTGCCAAGACTTTAGTGCATTTGGATATCTCGGTATTGGTGGGCCCTACTTGAGACACTTGAGAAGGGCCTGAATAAACCCTCTGAAAACAGGGAGGTGGGTTGTTAGAATTGCTGGGCCCTTGGATAAGGTGGGGGGAAGGAGTGGCTCCGTGTTTCCAGAAGGGGTGTGGCCTCAGGTAAAAGGGACAGGGCTTGGGCCGCCAGCACTCAGTGCTGCACTGCGCCACGCCCTCTCAGCCAGCCCTCAGTGCTGGCCGGAGCACGCTGCACAGGGCTCCGGCGGGGATTTAAAGGGCTGCAGTAGCAGCAATGGCAGCCAGGAGCCCTGGGCCCTTTGGAATTGCCAAGCTCCAGGGCAGTTGTCCACTTTGCCCTCCTCCCATCCACAGGCCTCTCGGAAAAATCAGGCCCCAGTGGATGCTCCAAGATGATCACCCAAGACACAGGGCTCTTGCTAGTCACTTATGATCTTTCAAATTCTTGACCATGGTGCCCAACACATCAAGAGCAGGACATAGCCCTTAGGAAATGAAGACGATCGATTTGGAAGAGGGAAAATTTTAAAAAATAATCATTGAACAAGTGAACCTTGTTCATCTCCTTTTTAAAGCAGAGCATTGTGCAGTGGCCCTGGTTCAAAAGTCAGCATTTGCCACCTGTGGGGATACAGCGATAGAAGAGGAATTTTAATGGCAACTTCTCCATAGGGAGTCACATGAAATATACATTGGAGGTCTTTCTGTCTGACTTTCTGAAGGGCGTCTACATTAGCAGCGTTCTGAACAAGGACAGAGCAGAACCCAGAATATGAGCAAGCGAGCCCTTTGGAAACCTAAAACACATGCCCCTGTATGCGGTGACAGCACAAAGCTGACCAGAAACCAGCCTAACAGGCCACTGGGGTTTCCTGTTTTGGGCTGCAGGAAAGTGAGTATGGCCTGGTTGCCTCTGTGCCCCATGATCTCTGGCTGCTGGAAGGGCCAAATGGGGCCCTCAGCAGCCAGGATAAATTGAAGTGGCTGCAAGCACCTTAATCAGTACCAGGGACTGGCCCAGCATCCGAGCAGCCTCAGGAAGGAGGGTGGTGAAAAGCCACCTTCCTCCCACTCCAGTTGTGCTGGGCACTCCTCGCCACAGCTCAGCACCAGCACCACAATCTCCAAGGAACAGAGCTTTTGGGCAGTAACTCCACCCGTGGCCTGCTCTGCATTCCTTGCTCTGGCACAGCACCCAGCTCTGGGGCTTTCACAAACACCAGCAGATGTACAAATGCAGCTTGTCGCCATTGGGGTTCTATGTGTGGCCCACAAGACACTTTGTTTCCCGTTGCCCATGTGCAGGGTTGCCAGATCCTGCTGGTTTTCATCCACTTAGGTTTTTTCCTACCAGTGTTAGTAAAATGATACACACATAAAGCCAGGGCACGGGAAGTGAGGTGGGTGCTGGTTGCACACAACAGTGACTGTGAGAGCCGTGCACTCCCACCGCATCCAATCAAAGCGCTGCTGCGGTTCCATCAGCACCCCCCAACACACACATTCTAGGTACCCAAGCGCAGTTAGCACAACTGCCCTATTCTGAGAGCCTGTCTTGGTTGCGACAATCTTGTGGCCCACTGAGATGAAGGGCCACTCATGCAACCCCCTCACTAGCCTAGGTTGCCCCTCACTGATCTAATATGAGTTTGGACACACAATATGTAGGGTTGCCAGGTGTCCGGTATTGGCCCGGACAGTCCGGTATCTGTGGCCTCTGTCCGGTAAAAAAAAAACCCAGAAAATACTGGACACGTAAAATGGGATATTCCTCCCCTGCCGTGTCTGGGAGGGGGCCGGGGAGCGTGGAGCATAGAGATTTAAAGGCGCAGTAGTGACTTTTTTTTGTGCATTTTTTTTTCTCAGCCAATTTTCCCCCCACCATGTTCAGTATTTTTTGTGAAAGTATCTGGCAACACTAACAATATGGAAAAATTAAATAGAGTTGCAGTCCCCTCTGGTACCATCTTAATACTTCCATTTATTCCTGCTTTTGGTCTAGAATGATGCTGATTTGCTGCTACACTCAGGCCTGAAATTCTTTGGGAAGTGTAACTTTGTGAATGCAGAAGAAATACAAGAGTGACTGCATGGCCCAAGGGATAAGGCACTAGATTGTGACTTCAGACACCTGGATTTTATTCCTCCTGACCTGTGGTCTGACCTTGTGGAAGTCAGTTCCAATCTCTGTGCCTTTTAAACTTCTCATTTCTTGTCTATTTCAATTGCGAGCCATTTGCAACATGGACAGTGTATGGGCACTGCCCAGCATCATGTGGCCCCAATCTCATATGAGGCCTCTAGACACCACTATAACACAAATAACAATAACCTGAGCCTATATTTGATACTTTTAAAAATTAAATTTATTTGAATCAGTAACAGTGGCTCCAGTATCATTAATTCTAAAGGTTAAAAGACAAAATGAAAATCTTTTACTGACTGTACCACAGAGAAACTTTAGGGAATAAGCAAATAATTTTTTAAAATTGATTATAAACTATCAAAAGAAAAAAACCCTAGAGATTCTGCTTAAAAACCCCTAGAGATTCTGAAATATTTAGTCACTTTTCAGATTTTGCAAAGATGAATATTGCTTTTATTTCAGAGCAAATACTGATAATAAATCAGAACAGAGCCACAAAACTGTCTAACATAAGAACATAAAAAAAAAGACATTGTTAAACAGGATCAAGACAGATTTTCCTTCACAAAAGCATTAGGTAATTTTTTTTTTCAGCTCATAGGGTAGCGTTTTCTCACACAATCTCTAGAAAAAGCTTAGTGGTACACAGGGGCATTATGGGTGAAGTTCTCTGAAGTGTCAGGTATCAGATGGATAGGCTAAAGGCAGGATAACACGCTGGGTGACTCACTGCCAGTTTGAGCTTATATGGCCTTCACTGCTCTGTTTGCTTTTCAAATGTAGATAATATCAAAGTTTGCAAAACACAAAAAGCTTATCTTCACTGCTAGCAGATCAGAAATAGGATAAATACTTTCCTTGGATAATACAGGTTCACATGGTAGGACAGAGGAACATCATTTAATTCAAATTATGGCTATTAATGCCATGAGTTTTGTATGAGTGTGTGGGGAGGGAGAAATCTATACCAGTACTAAAAAAAATTATTAGCACTAATCACTTTCAAAGCGAAGAAGTAGGATTTTTCCTTATCAGATAATACTTGTGAATTAGTTTCTCTTGGTGGAGAGAGTTCTGGAACACAGTAATGAAATGCAATTTTTCTGTCCTAAGGGAGTTCTGAAGGGAATTAACAAAATGTTAACCAAATTCTGCTATAAGCAGTCCCATTTAGCTCTGTGCAAATATTCAGCCTTATCCACTAATGGGCAAAGAAACTGGTGTTCAGTTATAACTAACGCAGATTTTAAATTAAGCAAAGAACTGAAGAACAAAAGCTTCCATTCCACTAATGCAACTGGACTGCACAGGTGAGAGTTTCCAAGGCAAAAAGGAGAATTAGGTGAAAGTCAATGGGAACCTACTGTCCCTTTGTGCAATTGGAAATCTCTCCCCTAATACTTTTAATAGTGATGCCCTCTCCCAGTGCCTGATCCTGGAAATTGCTGAGCAACATCAGCTCCCAAGGGAGCTGCAGAAGTGCAGTATCTTTGAAGATTAGGCCACCGAGTTAGGTGCTGGTTGTGGATTTAAAAGCCGGACTTTACACACCTAGATTTGAAAAATTTGCCATTAAAACTGACGTTTCCAAGAGTAAATTCTTCAGCCCTGCCCTGAACCTTGGGGTACCATTTCTATCTGGGCAGAGGTGTACTATGCTACTAATCTGTCAGTATTTTGCACTGACTGTAGAGGCGCAAGCGACTGCACAAAAGGTGCAAGGTGGATATGAGAGCCAAAAACACAAAAACAACAAAACAAAACAAAAAACTCTTTAAAAAGGAAAAATAACCCTACTATATAAATAGAGCTTTTGCTTTTTCCAGTAATGTCCAGCTATTTGCTATAATGCCTTTGTGATGCTACAGTGTAACTGCATATACAGTCACTTACAGGCCAGACTCCTACATGAAGATTAGCTTCAGAGAACTGACAAAACTGAAATTCCCTTTCCCAGAGTCAGCCAAATAAAAGAGAATGATGTAAACTCAGAAGAGGTACAGTGTTTAGAGAAATGCAGGTTTTCTTTTAGACATCAGCACCAACAGTACTCCGAAATATACATCACGCTACATTGTACACATCTCTGAAAGAAAAACAGCGTAACCAAAGGTCCTAACAGTTCTCCCACTACATTTACTAGGAATCTGATCGTGGCTAGCCATGAGCATCTTCAACTCGCCCTGCAGACTAATGGGAGTGAAGGGTACTTGGGCCCTACAGGATCAGGTCCTTAGTAAGGAACAGGAGGAGGAAAATAAGCTACACTGCTTATGACAAATATTTCCCTTGCTAACGCTGCTCTAGCTTTTCTGATCCAGTGAATGACTTTCTTAAAACTAAAACAACCTTTAATGCTGTGCGCACACATTTAAAATACAAAAGTAAAACTATATTTTAGAACTCATAGATAATTAACAGATACTAGAAATCAAGTTCTTGCTAGAAATGTACTAGCAACGTGAGGGTGAATCTTCCAAAAATAAAGCCAGATTTTTTTTTTTTTACTATTTGTATTCACGTAACTATAGATCTTGAGCTAGGATTTAAAGGCGTAACACAATCTTGGTATACAAATGCTTCTGTCATTTGCTTGATGTGTCCCCTGATTCCATAATAATGTCACAGCTTTGTGATATATTGGAAGATGACAGCCGGATCATTTGTATTAGAACAATGAGCCATGCATGGTAAAACTCCGACTTCCCTAAAATAGGTGCAGGTCTTCCATGACGTATCTTCTTGTGACATAAGGACTCGCTAAGCCTCCCATTTCAGTCCATAGGGATCTTCCCATTGACTTTAATGGCAGCTGGATTGAACCCTGAAAGTTTAGACCAAAATTTTACAAAAATGACTAGTGATTTTGAGTGTTTGGGTGCCCAACTTGAGACAATTTAAAGGAACCTGACTTTCAGACAATGCTGAGTAAGCATCCTCTGAAATCAGGTCCCTTTGGGGGTCTCAAAAGCAGGGCACCCAAAATCACTAGTTGGCATTTTCTAAAAATGTAGACTTAACTTTATAAATGAATGTCTGAAAAAGCTGTCCTCAGACAATGCTGTAACCATGTTTGTTTGTTGTTCAATAAATCCAGGAATCACCTCTAGCAATATTTACAGATCCAGTGTAAATTGCTGTATATTGGAAAAATATCCATCTTCATGGTATGCCACCCAGATGGGAAAAATCTAAGAACGGTTCACAAGAAAATAAGCTTTGTATGGTAACTATGAAATAAAACATAGGCACTTCTGCTTCAAGAGTTACCAGTCTTTGATAATAGCTCCCTTCATCCAAGCCTGACTTGGAGAAAAACCCACGATCGCACTGGTCACTCACTGCATGGGACATATAGTTCTCAAAAGCTTGTTTGTACGTGAATCTGACTTCATAAAATTGCCCCAGCTGACAGTGGAGAGCAGGTGACAACCACCACAGAGAGCTGCCATAAGCACGATCTTCCCTGAAGTCATGTTGCTTACTTGTCCAAAGTAGGCTCTATCCATCAACCAAACAAAAAACAATATTTCCCCAGGAAATAGTTAATGTATCTGCCACTCTCTCTTTCCAGTTTTGAAAATTATTATTCAATAGCAACTTACTTTTTTCACAATGTACTAAAGCTACTCACCTACTGGGAGTTTTATTTCTGGACCAGTTTAACATGGTAGTTCTTGAGAAAAACCTGTGCTAAAAGGCACTGTAATTAACTGATTTCCTCACTCTTGTTGTGTTCTTGTATATGCTGCAGTATATTGTCTCCGTAATAGAATATATATTAACATACATTTGGAAAAGAGCTCATTTTTTTCTCAGTAGCAGCTGCTTCAATCAGGATCAAAGCGAGTCGTTAGCAGGTCAGCATCTTTCTGATGGTCTATAGAGATCTGGCTACTGAAAGAAGCTCCTTTAGTCCCCTTCTTGTCCAACTGACTGAACAAATGGATGGCGTTGGAACACGGACGTCAGACTTGCTGATAGGAGTTCAGAGAGCCAAACTTTCTGGAAGCCTGAGTGAATGAAACAAAAGTGAAGTTTTCACAGTGGTCAAGTTTGACTTTTTTAGCCAGTTTTGGGACAACCCCCCTCAGGGAGCGGAGACCCATTCTTTGTTCCTCGTACCACACGTTTCCCATGCCGCTAATCTCCTTCCGGGCAGTCAGGTAGAAAGGAGACTTGGCTTCCATCTGGGTTGGGGGCCGGTGGATGTACATGTACTTATAAAGGAGGCAGTAGGGACACAACTTGTGTCCTTTGGAGTGCTCGTGGTATATCTGGCCATAACACACTTTGTTGGAGCTCACCCTGTGTTCTCGTTTTACACTGTCTGTTCGGGCAAAAAAGGGCCTGTTTTGCGAATCTTTGAGTAGTTCAATGTCCCCGTACATTAAGTCTGCATGCTCCTGCAAAGTCCTCATGTTGAGGTACTGGCTGTTGTATTTCACCACAGTGGACAGTAGAGCAACTGGACTCTCATCACCCAAGCATCCCGTTTTCCACATCTCTTCTTCATCGGACAGGGAGAAGTAGACAATGTTGCGAGAGCGAGCGCCAGACATCCCAGCCTTGCTGAGCACCCGGAGTTTCTCCTTCAGCTTTTTGGTGGAGGAAGTGAAGGTGCTGCTGGTGATGGAAAATCCCACCCCAGCATTCTTTAAAATCCGGTCCAGGCCTCGGCGGATAGCATGCAGGGATGTGGCTAGGAAGTCTGATCCATCTGTTTTCTTCACAGTAATGTAGAAGTCCTCAAGGAGTTCATTCAGCTTCATAGCTGGGATCTGCAACAAGCAAAATACGAACATCAGTGTTACTATATTCATGGGATTAAATTCTTTATCAGTGACAGGTCTGCACTGATAAGTTTGGATCGAGAGCCAAATTTTCCCAAACAGCAGTGACATTCCCATCTAGGCTATAGGTCTGGCCCATTGACCAGCAGAGAACTTCAGTTCTGGAGCTAGATCCAGATTCAAACTTCTCCAAAGCGTAGCGCTTGTTGGATCCAGAGCTGTGGTTTCGGCCCATTTCTATTCTCTAGCTGTCAAGACAGCCTGCTTCTGGACAATAAAACATGCTACTAAGTGGGAAGAACCAAGTTCAAGTTCATTTTCACACTCTGCACAGAAGAAGGGTGCAAGATACAACATGCTCCTGTCTTCCCAACACACATGGAGTAACCTTGCTGTTTTGGAAGAAAAAGGGTGTGTATTTGCATCACTAAAAGAGAATACAAGGCTATAGAAACTGTACAAATTAGGAATGGGAAATGAGGCTATGTGGAGAAAAAAAGGTGGCATAGAATAAAAAAGTGGAGGTCCTTAGCACTGCCCTGCTAGGGAACTTTGGGGAGATAAGGACCTCGTCGGTATTAGGGCACCAGGATTAATGTGAGGTGAGAAAGCTGACAGGTTCTGATGTTTAGGGCCTCGGGTGATTAGATTACAAGGGTGAAAAATCAGGATGGGGGTGGGGAGTAATAGGTGCTTATATAAGACAAAGTCCCAACTACTGGGACTGCCCCTATAAAATCAAGATATTTGGGTCATCCTGTTGAGGCCCCGCCTACTGCAACACCAGAATGCCAACCCCAGCAATTGAAGCAACAGAAGGTGAAATCTTGGCCACATTCAAGTCAATGGCAGTTTGCAGTTTTGCCCTTGACTTCACTGGGATCAGGATTTCACCTGACATGAATATATTCTGATGTTAGAAGCACAGGTAGAACCTCTCTGGTCCTGCAACATCTGTGGTCCGGCATGATGTTAGTTAGCCGGGTGTCCACTTATCATGGGTATGGCCGAGTTTCCCACGGTCCCATAAAGTTTGTTTACAGCCACCAGTCCTGGCTCTCAATGTTCTGTGCTGTTATTTAGCTCTAATTTAGCCCTAAACATCTTCTAAGAGCCCAGTAAGCAGTGGAAGTGTTGGTAATGCTGCTAGACAATATGGACCTCACATGGCCCAGCAAATTTTCTGGTTTGACACCAGCCAGGTCCTAAGGGTGCTGGACTAGAGAGGTTTAACCTGTACAATGCCTGCCTTATATTCTACATTTTTCCCTTTCAAGCTCTAGCCACAGAAATGTTCCAGTCCTCCTTTCCACTGAGATATACTTACAGCCTCTATAAATCTCATAATTAAAGGAAAGCTTTAAGCTGGTTATAATGAGATGCTTGCGATAACAGGCAGGATGGATGTACAATATTGCCTTTGATTCCTAGAGTCACAGAATTAAGAAGCATGCAGGGGCCCTTTGTCTGTGATCACAAGCCCTTATCTGGGCCACCGTGTGTCATACTTGCAGTCAGACTCTGCTAACCTGCCTGCAGAGGGCTGATTCCAGGGCTCTCATTTCCATTTCTGGATTGCAAACTCATCTGTAAATGATGCAAACAGATGCAAGCCCAAAGGGCAGCTGCCTCCTTAAAATGGGCACCTTTGAAACCGAAAACAGACACGCCTCCTGGCATTACAGGCAGCAGTGGGACAAGCAGTCCTGGGCGTTCTAATGTTCTATCCCATCCTTGGGATGCCACTGGCGTGCCTCAGATGCCCAACGCACGTTGTCATCTATATCAACAACAGACGAAACCCTTCCCTTAACCAGCCAGCAGGCTGCTGAGACATACCTTCCAGGCGCTCCATTGGATCAGTTGTAAGGCTGTCTCAACTCTGTACCCTTGTCCTAGGCAGGCCTGCAGATGGCGGGGGGAGGGGCAAAAGGGGTAACTGCCCCAGGGGCTGGTGATTCACAAGGGGCCGGGGTTCCCAGCTACTGCTACAACTGCAGCAGCGGTGGTGGTCGGAGCCCTGGGCTCTTTAAATCGCTGCTGGAGCCCCAAGGCTAGCTCCAGCTCCACCCTTTCCACCAAGATCCGACTCCTTCCAGGTGCACAGAGCTTACCCAGAGGCCCAAGGAAGCTGTCAGCCCCACTGGCACTAGGTGCGGGTATCTAAAGTCCCCATGACCGCTTTGGTCACGAGTGGATTTTTATCAGCGTTTCAGGGTTATTTTTACTGTTTTCTGTATCACTTCAGACAAGACAACTTCTTCGGGCCCATTCTAGCAGAGCACATGCTTACCTTGAAACATCTAAGTAGAATTACGGACTTAAAGTCAAGCACATGCTTAAGTGCTTGCAGGACTGGAGCCTTATTGCCTGACTCGGAGAGAGAAATAAAGCCCCTTAGATTAAAAAATATATATATACAGGAAACCCTCGAGTTGCGACCGCCCAAGCTGCAACCTCCCGCACTGACAACTGTTTTTTAAAGTGCGGAAGGGTCCAAAAATTCCCGACTTACATCCTTGGCATGCATTTACGACGGTGCACGGTGTCTATCGTCAATGAGGGTTTGAATTACGACGCCCCAGACTTGCAACGCTTCCCCGGGAACCAATCGTGTCACAAGTCGGGGGTCGCCTGTATATTCTTTGAGCAAGTTCATGAATATCCTGCCATCTTGGGGCTGCAAGCACAAGGGGTGTGGCCGGGCAAAATAGGGTGTGGCCAGAGGTCCCCTGTACCTAGGCCGTCCCAGGCTGCTGGAACAGCTCCAAGGGGCTGGAGGCAACAAGGTGTACATTAGAGAAGTCTGATTAGACAGGCTTATTCTGGGGACTGGGCTGGCCCCCTAATACTGGAATCATTAATGTTTCAATTCTCATCTTTGTCTCTCCCATTCATG
This sequence comes from Rafetus swinhoei, assembly GCA_019425775.1. Taxonomy (NCBI): domain Eukaryota; kingdom Metazoa; phylum Chordata; order Testudines; family Trionychidae; genus Rafetus; species Rafetus swinhoei. The sequence continues at coordinate 122,198,458 of CM033427.1, read as the reverse complement.
TACCAGTCTGACTTGACCAGAGGACTGGTCATTAATGATTTCACCATGTTTACCTTAGTGATGTCCATGTAGTCTTTAAGTCCTTTTGTCATGCACCAGTATCTCCACACGTTCAGAGCATAGAGAGTAGCTTTCGTAGTGTTCGGGCTCACTGCGCTGATACATAGATATTTCAGGTCGTCGTCAAAATTGAAGACAGGAAATTTGTTGAGTTTGGTCGAGTATGCTAGAAAACAAATAAAAATCAAAACAATGAAACCTTGTTGGACTCTTTAATTAGTTGGGCTTACAGCAACTTGGAAGTGTTTACATGGACCCAAGTAGAAATAATGAGAAATGAAGTCACTGAAATGGCAAAGTCCTATGAAACTATTAACACACTTTTATTGGAACTCTAGAATGTGGAATAGTATTTCAGGTATGGGATCAATACGGGGTCATTTTGATGTTGCCCCGGAGTTAAAAACATCCTGCTGAATAAAGTAAATGAAACAGACAGAGCAATACAAGGCCTTTTACTTGGGGTGGAGGAACAGGAAGAGGATTGGTGCATTGAGTGGAAAAAACAGTAGGAAGAAACATCCAGAGTTTGCCTTAATGAACTATCTCAGCGGTTAAAACAAAATGCTCCCTTGCATATTGGTCCTGATTCTCCACTGCCTGACCCAGGGGTGGTCGGGTATACCTCTGCAAAGTGGGCGTGAAATGCTACTCAGTTGGAATTCTCCCACCACGGGGCTTTCTACGCTCTTTGGGATCAGGCCCAGAGACGTAGTGTAGTCAACAGAGATGGTCTGAGCTGATGTGAGCCCAGGATTCAAGTGAAGATACTCGGTGCTCGCAGGGCCGGATTAAGTTTAGGGCCTACAAAAAATTTAGGACCTCAAAAAAATTCACAATTGACTTGAAAATAAGAAAACTGCTAAATCAAACTTAATAATTTGCTATCTTTAGTCAACAAAACAACCTACAGGTATAAAATACAATTAAATATTAGGCGTATAGGTGATAGTGCATTTCTTCCTTATCTATTTATATATAACCTAATTTAAAGGCCTACAGTTAGGAGAGTGCCCAGGGCCTACGAAGATCTTAATCCAGCCCTGGGTGCTCGTTTCTCAAATTCTCCTCAGCATCCCAGGAGGAAGCTGGATGGAGTGGGTTGATGACAGACCCTATTGTGGACTTTCAGGCCCTTACTATCTCTTACGAAAGAGTAATATGTTTTTATGGTACCACTATAATTTTATTCCATCCACTATCTTTAAGCGTGTTTTTTATGGGCCTGAAGCTTGTTATGTGGCAGCCCAGGCCTCATAAGCCCCAACAGGCTGCATACGCTCCCTGTACACCCAGCCGCCTGCTCGGTAGGACTGCCTGCCGGGATGGCAGATGAAGGAGAATGGAGCCAGTCTCTAAGAGGTGGAGAACTCATGGAAAGGGGCTCCCCTCAGAAGCAGCTCTAGACCCCTCCCCCAGGGTCCAGCCCCCATCAACACTGCAGCCACAGAGGGAGCAGAAATTACCACAGCTCCAGGGTTCTGGTGGGAACAAGAGGAAGAGGAGGGTCCGAACCTCTTGAAATAACCATGAGATTGTTATATGGTGGGGAGGAGGTGTCATTAAGGGGCTTTCCCCTCCAGTTCTCAGGGGACAGCCTGAGGGCCTCATCTCTGCTGCCACTACACCCCATGCATTTTCTCCCCTCATCTCATCTGAAGAAGGGGGTTGTGCCCACGAAAGCTCGTGGTACTATGCATATATTTTTGTTAGCCTCTAAGGTGCCACACTTACTTGTTTTTTTAAAAGTTGTTTTTTAAAAAAATTGACAGATTAATATAGCTACCCCTCTGAGGGTATGTCTACACTGCCACCCTAGTTCGAACTAGGGTGGCTAATGTAGGCATTCGAACTTGCAAATGAAGCCCGGGATTTAAATATCCCGGGCTTTATTTACATGTTCCCGGGCGCCGCCATTTTTAAATGCCCCGTAGTTTGAACTACCTGCCTGCGGCTACAGGCAGCACGGACTAGGTAGTTTGAATTAAAGCTCCTAATTCGAACTACCATTACTCCTCATTTGCAAGTTCGAATGCCTACATTAGCCACCCTAGTTCGAACTAGGGTGGCAGTGTAGACATACCCTGAGACCTCTCCTCACCTTTCCATAAGCCAGCTTTATAGGGATGCTGGATGCCTCCCCACCATGATTTCCCAGGGCTGACAACTGCCCTGCGCCGCCGCTCCTGGGAATGGTGTGCCATTAGGGGTCCAGGTATGCTTTATGCAGGTAGGTAACAGTGCTGTCTCCCCACCCCCAGCTCAGCATCTGGCTGGGATGCTGCTGGGACCAAGGCTAGGCCTTGTAACACTTTCCATGCACCTGGCATGGGACTTACAAAAGCACTTGGTGCTTGTCAAACTGCACTCCCATTCGACTCAATGGTGAGCCCAGCCCATAGGCACTGCAAACGAGGCACTGTCTGCAGCCATTTGGAGTATATCTGCACTGCAATAGACGATCCGTGCCCACCAGTCTCTATGCTTGGGTCAGCCGACTCAGGCTCACGGGCCGCAGCCCAGGCTCTGAGACCCACTCCCCTCGCGGGGTTTCACATCAGCCTGAGCCCAAACATCGACACTGCTGTGGTGAGCTCTCGTGCCCCATTGACCAGCTGGGCGCTGAGACTCATCGCAGGGCTTTCGTTGCAATGCCGCTGCGCCCCGAGAAAGATGCCAAACACTTGACAAACCAGCCGCAGACCCAATGGAAGTACACAATCAGTGAGGGCTGGGAGGGGCCTAGGGGTGAGACGATCGCTATGACTTTTGTTCTTGCAGAACGTACGATGGAACTACTGGGGAACACATTGTTGTGTTTACTGACTAGCCACAGCATGCGAGGCCTCACAACAGACACAGGCTGCTATTCAGCTTGATTTCTAGCCACTTCTAGAACAGAGAGCATGGAAAGCACCCCACAAGGGCTTACAAACTATTTAAAAGGATACTCCCCTCTTTCTATATACTACAAGTATTAAATAACATATAAGGGACTTCTGAAGACAATGGACTTTTCTTCCTTTGATCAGAAAGGCAATTTTCAGGCAGCATAGGATTCACTCTCATCAAAAATGCTCATGGCAAACAATTCAGAAGGCATGGGGTTCGCATGTCCCTTTGTTTCCAATTGTTGAACATACCTAATCAACAATATCTACTTTGGGCCAAATTTCTGTACAAGCCACCTGCCCCTCTGCTTTCCCATAGTGGCTTCTCTGAAGACATCCTCCAGCTAGATCTGATGACCCCTGGAGGTGTCTTCCAGCCTTCCATTTCTATGATTTTGTCACATGGCTCGCTGGCCCAAGGACCATCACTGACAGCAGCAACAGCTTTTAAAAACCAGGCCACTTGTGGTTATGAGCCTAAATATGGGATTTAGGAGAAACAGTAGCAAAAGTGCCCAAGGGATTTAGGAGCACCCATTTCACCTAAATTAGTGGGACAGGTGCTCTTAGCAACCTTAGAGGCTTAAAAATATCTACCTAGAAGCCTCACTTTAGGTACCCAGATTTGAAAATTGTGGACTAAATTTTTGACACATGGCATGACAGGAGCAGTTTCCTGGAGTCCCAGCAGAAGGCCCAGGCCTCTGAGGGACAGGATGTACTCTGCCAGGTGGTTGTGTACTGGACCCTAAACTTTTCCAGAGCACCAGTGAATTCAAGACACGGAGGTTTGCTTCAGGCTGGTCTCTAATATTTTATTAGTATAAATGATTTGTATTGGGTAGAACGTGAGCACCTCTGTCCAGCACCTCACATAATGGAGGTTGACTAACTCAGAACAAAAAGACTGCTGTTTTGGGATACTGCAGCTGAAACTCCCAATATACTTGTAAGATGTTATTAGTCTAAAATAAATCCTCATCGCTCTTTTTTTTTTCTGCACACAACTCCCCTGCCTCCCCTGCCTTTTACTTTTGACTGAAGATACCACACAATGCTGCTTAAGTTGTTGCTAAAGCTTGAGGACCAAACTAGCTGATTCACAAATTGATAGTTACCATGGTCACCCTGGGTAGCCCAGACAGACGGGGAGGGAGAAAGGGGGGGCATGATTTTTAACTAAACAAAACTGAAATAATAAGATGGCAAGGAGGCTGGCAGGTGGCCAGCTGGGTTGTGTATCAGATAAGTAAGGGAAGAGGAGCCACAAAATATGCAATTGTCTGGGGAACAAGTAATGTTTATTGTAAATCTATTTGCATTCTAATCTCTTGTGTTCCAAGAGGAAACCGTTTATCCGCTACTTCTAGCAATCAGCACGCTCTAACACAGCAAGGCAGCACTGGGAAGGAGTAGAACTAATTCAACAACACACTTAAGTGCGCCCTTCCTTATAAGCCCGTGAGTATTCCCATTCTTTTCATCAAGAGCCTATCCAAAGCCCACTAACATCAATGGAAAGATCTCCATTGATGTCCATGGTTTTTGGATCGAGCCCCGAGACACGTAAGCATGTTTTTCACTTTAAGCACATGCCCAAATCCCAATGAAGTCATTACAAGTAAGCATGTGCTTAAGTGCTTTTTAGAATCGGGCCTACATCAGAAGATTCTGCAGGCTGCCAGGAGACAGTAAGTCATTTGCATTTTTTGTCTGTGTAGTATGTGCCAAATCTGCCTTGCTTTAATCATCCCCAAATCCCATTAACTTCAGGGTATTTATGCCCTTGCAAGACTACATCATGCCTATTTATCAGTCAGCAGCTGAGTCAGGCTCTAACGGTTGAAAACGCTGCATGAACACGCTGTAGTGCCCATGAAACACAGTTTCATGCATGGGTAGGAGTCACCGACAATAGCAGCACGCTCATTTGGTGGATGTCAGCTCTAATTTAGACTTTCGGGGTTACATTTGCTAGTTGCTGAGATGCTTGTCTAAGTTTTATTTTCAGAAGCACAGTGGAGCGTGAGTTGCAGTGGTGCAGGCTAGAGATTCGGGCTCATTTGAAAATGTTCCCTTCTGTGTTTTTGTTTGATTCTAAGACTCGCCTGCAACATCAATGTCTTTTAAAGCTTGTTGCAAAAATCACAGCAAAAAATTACCAAGTGCAAAATCTGCTCACCCACCTTCTTCCATTATGATAATAAAAGCTAGTGGTGTTATTTCCTCCCTGTCACAAAGATGTGCACGCTCCAAATCTGTCCTACAAGCGATGTAGTATGTAGAGACCACATACCCGAACTTTACGTTTCCCTATGGGTCCGATAGCTCTTTGCTCTCTGTACTAGCTTTGGGGTCGGGGTTATACCTCCTAAATTTAAAGTGAGCAAGTACATAGAAATTTGCAAGGTGGGCTACTGAGACACCATCAAAGTCGATAGGCTCAAAATGTGATGTTAAACTCTCTGCATCATCCCTACACCCTAAAAATGTCATTTTCCTCCAAAAGGAGGCCTGCAATATACTGCGAGCCTCTCACTGATCAGCAGGCATGAATGACATAGAAGGGAGCTCAGTGCACAGAGCAATAGCAGTGCTTGATGCTATAATCTGAAACTACTATCCAGGGCAGCCCTACCTGAACAAAGCCAGCACACAGTTTTTTTGGAGAAGAGACTTGGACAGCTCCCCAAACACATAAAATAAAGATATTTATCACATGTTTAGCGCTCAAACCTCCAAACTAACATCTTCCTACCTACCATGGTCACTGGTAATTTTGAGGCAAAAGCAAAGTCACTAATTTAAATCACAGACAGATATTTTAGCTAGTGAAAGCACAAACATCTGTAGTTATTGAAGTCTGGTTTTAATTTCATATTTAAAAGTGCCCAGTTATCTTGGATCTGGCAGGGGGAAACCAATCCACCTGCTGTTTAGCTTCTGTGTGACTATGATGTAACAGGGCGGTGGGCCTGTTATAATATAGACTTTGAGAGATTCCACTGATATGAATCCATTTATTTTCAAAGTCACCGAGCGAGAGTTTGAAACTGCTTCTATACAAGTCAATGGTAAAACTTCCAATGAGTTCAACAGGCACCCTTAGGCTAATGGTGAGGCTTACAACTATTGATTTCCAAAAGCAGTCAGCTGTGGCCTGACTCCGCTCTCGTTGAAATCATGAGGCGACTTGTTGCCACATAGTTCTCATTTTCCAGAACTGTGTTTTAACTTGGAAAGCAAAGCACTACATTTCTCTCGAGCAAAGCAGCTGCAGGCCTGGAGAGCACATTTAGGGTGTGTCTACACAGCAGCATTATTTTGGAATAACGGTCGTTATTCTGAAATAACAATGCGAGCGTCTACACAGCAATTCTGTTATTTCAAAATAATTTCGAACTAACAGACAGTTTATTCTGACTTCTGTAAATCTCATTCCACGAAGAATACTGCCTATTCCCAAATAGCTATTTCAGAATAGCAGTAGTGTGGACACTCCACTGCTACTATTTCAAAATAACGTCTCCTCAGGGCCCGTGGCGGGGTGCCCAACCCCGCACAGTTCGGCCGTGAGGTCGAGCCTTTACACACGCTGGCCCTGAGGCCTAGTCTATGCTCTGGGAGGATGGGGTAGGGGGGCCCGGGCCCTCCCTTTCCACCGGGCCCCAACCCAGGGCCCTATCAGTGGTGGGTGGTTCCCACCACGGCTCAGCGGGGAGTTCTCCCCGGAATGCGCCAAGCCCGCCCGGTCCTTTCCTGGTCCCCGCCCTGGGTTGCTTCCTACCCCAGCCCCCTGGCTGAAGGAGACCCCACCTGTAGGTGCTGGGCTGGTGGCAGCAATGACGTTGGCAGGCCCGATGTCTGGGGCGGCATCGACGGAGGCGTCAACAGCGGCTGGACGGGCTGCCCACCGTGGTCGACGTTGCGGTCGAGCTCGGCCCGGGGACTGTAGCGGTAGGGGCGGCTGGCCCGGCAGCTCTTGCTCCTGCAGCGGGGTCCAGCTGGGGCTTCGGAGGTTGGGCCGGAGTTCCTCCCTTCCCGGAGGCCAGCCCCAACTGAGCTGTCTCCCTGGCCTTTATACCTGGCCCGCAGTTGGAGCATGCCCAGCATTGCTGCAGGGGAGGGGCCTTCCCTGCCCAGCAGGCCCATTTGCTTCCCCCTTGGTCAGTGAGGGTCTGGACTGCCCCATCACAGGGCCATTCAAAGTAATTACTCCTCAGTGCCTCCTGGGGCTCTAACTCGAGGTAGCACGTCCACAGTAGGGAAGCCTGCCTTGGACTAATTTTGAGGCTTCCCTGTAGTATAGATGTGCTATTTTGAAATAAGCTATTTTGGAGTATTTCTTCCGGTAGAGCTTATTCCAAAATAAGCGTGCAGTGGAGACGTACCCTTAGAGAGCGGCAGGCACTAAACCAGGAGTGGGACTAGACTGCAGAACCTCAGGCTAGAGCGTGGCTGGCCTTCGGCAAGCGTGCAAGGGAGGAGGGAATAAGGGCAAAACATCCCCAGGCCTGGGGAAGCCATGACCTCAGGCCTTGTGCGCTTAAAACAATGCTCCACCGAACAGTTCAGCGACCGGAGCAGAGCTCCAATGGGCTCTTGCTAAAGGCTTACGTGCACATCGCTGTGCTGTGGCCTGTGAGCTGAGAGAGTGAGCTAGGAAAAGGAACATGGAGACAGTTTAACAGACAACTCATTGGCGGATAGGCTCCTAGCTCAAGAATGCATAATATGGTTCCTGGGAGGTATAAATGGATTCCTCTAGCAGCGGGGCTGACAGCCACCGTGTGCCCCTGAGCAAGGTGGGAGGGGCGGCTCCGCACACTGAAAGGAGGGGGCCATGGGTGGAAGAGGCAGAGCCAGGCCTGCCACCCCTCAGTGCCACCCAGAGCATGATGCACCCCTTCCCCCAGCTCTCAGAGCGGCCGGTGCAGCTCTCCGGCTGCCGTCAATGCTGCAATAGCAGTAGCAGAGTCTGGAGCTCCGGGCCACTTTGAATCGCTGGGTCCCGGGGCAATGGCCCCCTTTCCCCCCTAGCTCTGTACATGCAGCTCTTAACTTCACTAGAATCTCATTGGGCAGCCTGTCCGCCAGCACCCCAGCATTGAGAGATGCCTCCAAAAGTGTCCTTAGACACGAGCGCCAGGCTTGCTATATTCCAGAATCTCCTTCCAAATGCTAATGAACAACACAGAATCCTCATAGAATAATATAGAATCGTAGAATCATAGAACACTAGGACTGGAAGGGACCTCGAGAGGCCATCGAGTCCTGTCCCCTGCCCTCACGGCAGAACCAACCACCTTCTAGATCCATGGTGTCCAACCAGTTCTGAAGCAGTAGCCACTGTAGTGGTTACTGCTATCGCGAACTAGCCACATTATTCTGAAAATGTAAATAATTCTGTGAGCCAACTAGCCACACTCAACCAGCGAAATAGCCACATGTGGCTAGTGGCTAGCATGTTGGGACGCTATGGATCTAGATCACCCTAGCAAACCTGCTCTTAAATATCTCCAATGATAGAGATTCCACAACCTCCCTAGGCAACTTATTCCAGTGTTTAACCACTTAATCTTCTATAATCACTTATTCTTCTTCAATACCATATATCTTATGAGTTGTTTTGATTGAGAGGAAAAAAGTGAGACGTCTAGGCCAAAACAAGTGTCCTTAACAAATAAGCACATGTAGCGCTGAGGCAAGTTACAGTGCCCCATCTACATTTCTAAACTTGAGCTACCATTACTTCAGTGGCACGCCAAGAAGGAGCATGACACAAAAGGACTTTGGTGTGGTTTCTCCATTGGTTTAGCAGTGGCCAGTTTCTTCTTCCCTCTGATCTGCAGATTTTTCAATGGACACTTACCAGAATTTGGATCTACACATTGTTAACATGAAAAAAACTTCCTAGCTCTCTCTCATTCTTTTTTCAAAATATTCTCCCAAACTTCTGCAAGACGACTCACATTGCCAAAACCTAGTGTTATAATACAGACAAATGCTGGTTGATTCTAAAGAGATCTCTTACATGTCTTTCCAGGGACAGCCGCCAAATTCCACTTGTTTTTGGAATAAATTATAAACTCATTTCAAACCCTAGATTACTAATGTACGAGCTTTTGTCTCTTAAACACATCTGAATAGGCATCGTGCCATAATATCCCAGAGCTACTTCTACATCAATTAAAATGTCATTGGTAAACAAAGTCTGGATTATGAAACTGCAATAAAAGCACGAGAGGGTTATGTGTTAGTTGCACAGCTGAGAGAGACAGCCAAGCTTACAAGATCAGTTTGAGGAAGAAATATTGGCCAGAAACATTTAAGGCCCAGCCTTCTCGCTGTTTGCACAGCTGCACGGCATATCTAAGTCCCAGAATGGCTGGAGATCATGCTGACCTGTCCCAGGAATGGTCAGCCAAGTACATAATGGGGAAGGAGGGAACCTGCACCCACTCCACTGTTTGCAGAAACAGAGATGTTCTGAGTATGGAGATCTGATGTAAATTGCCCCTGGTCCCTCCTTCTCCCTTGGAGTCACTGCAGAGGCAGTTTTAAAACTAACTAACTTCAGCTCAGCTCTTCCAAGCACCCCAAGATGACCAGACATTCAGAAGCGATTTCATAGGCTTGGACAAAGGAGCATCACTACAATGAAGCCCCACAAACTGCCACTGCTCAGCAACACGACTCTCCATTTAGCAGAGTTTGTCCATTTCTGGAGCTCCAAAGCCGAGACAAATGGAAAAACCAACCTAGTCCCCTCTCTACCTCTCCCACTCTTGTGCTTAGTCATGTCACATTTGCCTTCCCTCTTCTCCCCAAGCCAACCCGGAACATGTGGCCTTTGCCTAGTTAACTATTATCATTGGTTACTTTATTTCTATCGCTTTGTCATGCCTCTCTTGCAAGCACTTTGAGATTGTCTGAGACTCTCGTCCTTCCACACTGCTGTCGTCATACTAGCAGCTACGGTGGGGGCTTCCCTTGCAGCTGTCAGATTTTTAATTTGGGATACTTGGCTTGATTGGCATTGTTAAAATACTAGAGTTTCTGACCCAGATCTGTCTTACATTTTAATATCTTATTCTAGAACAGTGCAAGTTCAGACTTAGAAAGGGACTGTCATGCCAGATTTACAGTCTTTGGTCTAAGTCTACTTCTGTTGTAGGTTTAAATCAAAACCCTTCCTTAAATAAGTTCTGTTGACAAACCTAAGAACTTTTAGAATTGCTCATATGCTTGCACACGCGCGCGCACACCCCCCCACACACACACAGAGAGCCATTAGGATCACATGTCACCAAACTGGCTCGTTGGACAAAACACAGACATAGCCTTGGGCTTGGAAAACCCTGTTTCAGTTGAAAAGATTGCTCTCTCACCAGAGGGCCACTCCTGGTTATGGAAAACCTAAAAGCAAAATGGGACACCTGGAGTTGAAATACACACTGATCCTCACCGAATCCAACCTCAGCTCCAGATTCAAGAAAGATCCTTATTCAGGAAGAGCCCTTTGAAGCATGGGTTTCAATTCCATTGAAATCGCTATGATGAAAGAACACATTTAAAGGCAAGTGCATTCTTAAGTGCTTTCCTGAATAAGGATGGACGTAAGCGTGTGCCTAAATGCTTTCCTGAATCAGGCCTCAGTGAAGCCAATCACTTATACAAGGCAGGGCAGTCTTTGGTGGGCTTGCTTGCATACCACTTCTCAGAATGTTTTACAGCCTCACAAGAACTTCACAGTTCTCTTGATTCCATACCTGAAAGGCTTGTGAGTGCGTCGGGTTCTTTTTTGTGTGCTTCAAATTTTCAAGTACAGGTTGAACCTCTCTAGTCCGCTACCTGACCGGTGCCGCACCAGAGAATTTGCAGAACCATAGGAGGTAAATATTGTCTAGCAACATTACCAGCACTTCCACTGCTTACTGGGCTCTTAGAAGACATTGTGGGGTAAATTAGAGCTAAATAACAGCACAGAACACTGAGAGCCAGGACTGGTGGTTGTGAACAAACTTTATGGGACCACGGGAGACCTGGCCACACCCATGGTAAGTGGACATCTGGCAAACTAACATCATGCTGGACCACAGAATGTCATTGGACCAGAGAGTGCCAGACTAGAGAGGTTCAACCTGTACATTGTTTTCATGTGATTAAAGAAAGTAGCCGCCTTTGCAGAAAACAGTTTATTACATAAATGAGAATCGGTCACCATTACAGACAACATACTGTGAATTAAAGCATGCACTTATCACAGAGACCAATGACATTATCGCTTGCTTACTTTTGAAATGATCTTCTTCGTTTTATAAGTTTAAGGCTGTACCAAAACAAATATTTCAAAACAATAAAGTCACATGACACTAGGAGCAAACATTGTACATACCGTGAAATCCATCTGTTGTTCAGCAAAACTAGACTTCTTAAAAGTACTAATGGAGGGAACTAAACAATGATTTGAGGATCAGTCAATGGCAAGATACAAGTTGGTGATCTGCTCCAATTAATAAGCAACTGAACTCATTCTTTTGAAATACTTAAACTGATCCGAAAGGGGAGAAAAGGCAGGAACATGGCCACCATATGACATTCTTGCTTTCACTTTCTTCTCCTTAGCTATTCATTGTTTCTGGTTTCTTTTGCAAAGTGCATAAAAACAGCACTTTTGCAGGGCAGCTCTGAAATAAATGACTGGGAAGCAGACATATGGCTTAAAGTTTTTTCCATTCCAGGTAAAGCCTGGGGGGGATCATGTATTTGGGAAAAGGTAAATAGACTTTATAGAAAAGCAGACCATTTTAATCACACCTAACGTAAATGAAAGCAAGATCCTCAGGTGGTGTAAACATCACTTACTTCATTGCTTTGAGTGGTTGACACCAGCCAACAATCTGATACTTCATGAAAAGTGACTGTAAAAAAATTGCATTGTGGGGTTCCACACTTCTTGCTCATTGCTGATTCCCACTCAAATGTGCCAAGATAACACAGGCAATCTTAGCCTAAGATCTGAGTCTCAAGGTGGGTTCTTTATGGCTTACCCACCACCAAAGATCAAGTGACCAAAATAATGTCCTCAGTTACAGTTGTTCAGCTTCATTTTCCACATATTTCCCACTCTCTTCCTTGTCTCCACTTGCCAGAGGATTGATGCTCTGGAGATCAATCCTCCAGGGTTTGATTTAGCCGGTCTGGTAAAGACCCACTAAATCAAATACCCCATTGGTGGCCGGTACTCCTCCCTTTTGCGAAGAGTAAGGGAAGTCGACAGGAACTTTCTCCCATTGACCACCTGTCGTGGGGCCACCCCAGAAAATCAGTGCAAGAAATGTCGACTTCAGCTATGCAATTAATGTAGCTGGAGTTCCATAGCTTGCATCGATTTTCTCTGCCTGTGTAGACCTGGCAGTGGTGCAATCTTATTTCCTCCACTGAGGGCACTATTTGAAGGCAATGGGGCTGAATGGATGGCTCTTCAAATGGATTTTAGTTAACAGTTTTAGAGAAGATGCACAAACCAGAAAAGAATACAAATAATTTTCCCAGAGATGGACTGGTTCTGAATGATTAAAAAATTCAGAAAAATCGTACATTTTCCCCACTGAAACAAGCAAATGTGACTCAGAATACACAGAGGGAGCAGATTTGCTGCAGAAGAGGGTACCATTTTTACACAGAACCACATTTTAATGTTAAACATAGATTATGTTTTCAATACTGAGATTTATATTTTGGTTACGTTAAGGGCTGAGATTTGCAAAGGAGCCTACGAGAATTAGGCACCTGAAGTTCAATGAAATTTGGATCTATAACTCCCTTGGGCTCTTACAGAAATCCCAGCCAAGAATATTACAATATTCTCTAAAAATACCTTGTTCTATATATTGTTAAACTGATATAAGGTTTCCCTAGACACCTCAGTGATTGTAAAACAGGCAACCCCAAGGGTTCATGATTGACAACTGAGTAAGCAAATAGAATGCCTCCAGCAAGTAGAAAGCAGTATTCAGTCCATAGTAGTATTAGCACAATCAAATTAATAGCTTTCCCAGAGCTGGGGACTCCAAAAGCAGTGGTAGGAGATGGATATGTACCAACAGAGCCATTTACACACAGAAAGTAGCAGGCCATTTCCCATTACCACGTTTATGCCGGTGGAGTGATGATCATTTTGTCAGATTACTGTGCACAAAATAAACAATGTCAATCACTATGGCATTGTGTTTTGGCAAAACCATATCCAGTTTCAGCAATCAGCTATACTGGCATGGAAGCCATGAAAAAAAAAATGCTTTTTCTTCTGCACTCACACAAGTGTTGGCATTTTACATGCGGGTTTTTTTTCCAGGTGTCAGTGGTCACCAAACAGAGCAAGAAGTAGAGAATCAACTCGCAATTGGTGAAAGCTGACTTTAAACATAACAAATATGAAATGGCGTCATCTCGGCAACAAAGGAGCCAAACTGAAGCCAACGGAGCTATACCGATTTACACCAGCCGAGCATCAGGCCCGAGATCTCTGGAAATGAAACTAGCCTAGGATTTGGGGGGGGGACAGATTCAATGCCCAACTTTGCCACAGACTTCCTCTTTCACCTTGGGAAAGTCTCTTAGCTCCTCTGACCGTCAGTTCCCCATCTGTAAAATGGGGATAATAGCACTGCCTACTCTCTCGGGAGTGCTGTAAGGAATAATATATTAAAAGACTCTGAAGTGCTTTGAGGTCTATTGCTGAACACTGTATGGAAGGTTGGGACACACCAGAGCCCTAACGAGGCTTTATGCATTTACATGTGGGTAAAATGTTCAAAATCAGACTAGTGATTTTGCTTACTTTGATTTTTGGGACACACAGGGGCATGATTTTTAGAATGTGCTGAGCATCCACCTTCAGAAAATTAGGTCTTTAAGGGATCACAAGTTGAACACCAAAAAAGTAATGCACCCCAAATCACTAATCACTTTTGAAAATCTTGGCTTAAAATTCTTTTTGAAGGAAGGTCACAATTACAAGTGCTTTTAAGATTTTTGTAGCCAAATCCATTTCTGGGATGTAGACTTGACTTTAGTACAGTTAGTTGAGGGATGAATTTTAATCACTGATATTTTTCAAGTCATAATTGTTTGTTGGCAAGTTGGTATTTTGGTCTGAGTAGATCATCCCTTTCCACTCTAAACCCTTCCAGCAAACTCACTTAAAAAGGAATTTACAGATTTCAGCCTGCTAAAACTCACATCAAAATCAAGATGAGTTAATCTACTTTATTTTTTTTACATTCATATTTTCAACTTCTTCAGTGACAGCAGAAAAGTAATTTTTTGAAAATGAAATGTCAGCATTATGATACTGGCATGAAGAGCCCTGAAAAGAGGGAGTCCAGAACCATTGGGCTCAACTCTGATCTCACACTAGTTTTGCAGCAGCGTAATTCCATTGATGTCAATAGAGCTGAAAAACAGAAGGGATCTCCACTGACTTTGGTGGAGTGACTCCTCATTGACACTGGGTGCAAGGGAGATCAGGACCACTATGAAAGCTACTATAGAAAAGAATAAATACTGTATCGCTTCAGTTTCAGGGCAATGAAGATTTAAAACTGTTCCATTACTAATTTAAAAGGCTTTCCTAATTATTTGATTTGATACTAAAATGAACATTTCAGATGTCAAACCCTTCTCCCATTATTCTGCAACACATGGAAATCAAACATCAAAGAATGCTGTCCAGTAACACGACCCATTTTACCAATCACTCCGTGTTTTCACGTGTATCTGATTTAGTAAATAATAATTTTTATTAACATTGTCAAGGGTTTTTTTTCAAAGTAAAATTAATAAACAAGAATAATCCATAGAATTTTTCAGTCACTTTTAGAATTGTTTTGAAAAGACGGAGATAGTTGGGGGTTTTTAACCTGGTGTGTGGTTACTTGTGTGGAACAGGATATTGTAAATTTGGCACCTCCTGTCTACCACAGCATATTGTTTCCTTCTGCAGAAGGCACTAAATACTGGCTCACAACATTAAACAAACAGTAGAGTACACCGTTTATAATGTCATACATAAAACAGTTAACTGGCACAGCCTCTTAATACAGATTTTTCAGTTAACTACAATAAGTGGTTATAGCAGCAATACATTAGAACATAAGAACGGCCTTACTGGGTCAGACCAAAGGTCCATCTAGCCCAGTATCCTGTCTTCTGACAGTGGCCAACACCAGGTGCTTCGGGGGGGAATGAACAGAACAGGTGATCCATTCCCTGTTGTTCATTCGCAGCTTTTGGCAGAGGCTAGGGACCCTTAGGAGCATGGTTTTGCATCCCTGCCCATCCTGGCTAATAGCCATTGATTAACATGGTTAACATTTCTACAAATATCACAAATGTACATACATCAGAGCACATACAAGACATGCAAAATCTCAACATCACTGAATCACACAATGCATAGAAATCGTCTCTTTTTGGCAAGACAGTCTTTTTTTAACAAACACTGCTTATAAAACAAAAGAAAAATAACAAAAATCTACTTTTAAAAAAAATGCTGTTAAAAAAGTTGATTTTTAACTATAACGAGGGCACAATTAGAAAAAGTCAGTTTAAGATAAAGTTGGTCAGAGTAAGATTTAACACTGAAAATGGACTGAGAACCACTTAGCAGAATTGTTAGCTGAAAATTTTGTTATTGTGAAACAATATATGTTCGCTAAACTTATGCTAAACAGTGCTAACCCTGCTGTTTTACAAAAAAGAAGAAAACACAAAATCATTAACAGATTAAAGGGATTAACCATAGCAGGTAAAATAAATAAATAAAAATATTTTTGCTGGTACTTTCTTAGCACTGCTCACCATGAGCCCAACGGTTGTTATAGCAAAACACTTTTCAAAGAGCCTAGTTAAAATGAGCAGATAATTAAAACAAATGGAAAATATTTTTTTTTAATTCCAGTGTATATCATAACAGGACATAAAAATGCTGGTCCAAACCAAGATTATGTTTGCATTCTTTAGAAAGAAGACAAAGAGGTCTATTGAGTTTGCAAAACCTGCTCTTTGTCTCTGTGCCAATAGATTATCTTCAGCAAGATTTTACTGGCATTCTTCCTGGAAACCCAATCTCTTTCTCTTCTACCATGCCATGAAGTGGTAAGACTGTGACAGCTCAAGAAAACTATATTGCCTGGGTATGGGACACCAAGATGAGAAATAATATAAATACAAAGATACTGACTGATTCAGCAAAGCGCTTATTACACATGCTTAGCTTTAAACAGATGAGTCATCTCAGTGAAGTCAGAATCTATTCACATGTTTAACATACGTGCTTAGCAGCTTTGCTGGCTTAGTGCCTCAAGCACATGCTTAAGTCCCGCTGCTTATGCTTCCATGCTTTGTTGAATTGGGTCCTATCAGAAAGCCAAATTCTGCTCTAGGCTAGAGTGGTGCAAGAGCACTGAGTTATCCCACTAGGATTGCATTACAGGAACTGAGAGTTGAATTAAGCCCCAAAATAGAAACATTATTTCCTCAAGTGCCAAGTGTTCGAATCTCTGTAAGACATTTCAGATCATATGTTAGTCTCTGTTGCTGTTTTTATTATCAAATTTAAGGCTTCTAGGATTTCAGCATTGTATCTGGTAGAGACTGAATAAGCGGCCTGAAATATCAAGAATAAGAACAAATGCTGTATTTATTTAATTTTTAAACCTACATTAAAAGACAATATGGATGGAATTTCTAAAAGCTACACTGACCCTTTGTTCTACGTATGAGACTCCCGCTCATTTCAATGCCAATCCTGTACAAAGAGGACAGAGAGAGGAGGTCCTTCTCTCTGGAAGCATAGGGCCCAAAATACTCACTGGGAAGCCATTTCCACACCTGAGCTCTCAAATTAGAAAGCCAGCAACTCAGACACTAGTTTTAGGCATGTACGTGCCCATTCGAGAACCAAAATGAGGGCTGGCAACCAAGTTTGAAAACTGGCCACTTTATATTTCATCTAAGTGCACACAGCACCTGATGCGTATGAGTGGCAGTGAAAAGGATGACCTCTGGGCCTGGCAGTTAAGTAACAAACAGAAAGGAAAAGCATATGCTGCAGGACTTTGTCCCGGCCTGACCGATGAATCCGAAAAGGAGCATTTTACATGGATGGAAGAAAAGGAGAACCCAGGCAGTAGAAAAACAGCATACTGAACAGAATGGCAGACAAGCAGAAGTAGACAAAATGCACATAGAAGAGATGGGGGGCGGGGTGGGGGGGAGGGAAGAGGATCTTGGAGCTCTCAGTGACAGAGAGACGGGGAGATCACATGTGTGAGGTGGGCTGAAGAAGAACTGGAGAAGAACCACCAGCAAAGAAAGCATGTAAGGAAGAAGACAGCAAGCTAGGGTGTGGAAGACCCTGGGTAGGACAGAAAGACTCTGGT
Source organism: Rafetus swinhoei (assembly GCA_019425775.1). Lineage (NCBI taxonomy): Eukaryota > Metazoa > Chordata > Testudines > Trionychidae > Rafetus > Rafetus swinhoei. The sequence continues at coordinate 122,181,057 of CM033427.1, read as the reverse complement.
CATGTGAATTTTGAAGAGAAAAGGACTGGAACTCCACAATCTATGAAGGGGTCATCGACTGAAAGGACTGCCAAAAAACTATGGGCACTTCCATCCCTATGTAATGGCAAAAGGAGCTCAGAAATGAAATGCAGGGAGTGCGTACAGCGCCAAATTTATTCTGTAGTAGCTTATGTAATGTGACAGTCATAAGTCCCCTACCTAAAGAAATCCCTCCTTTTTATTCTGTGGAGAACGGTTGGGGTTTGGCTAAAATGTACACATTGAGGACCAAGGCCTGCTCCCACTTGAACCTCCCTCGCAAGCCTCAAAGAGTTTAGTCAATCAAGCTTCTAAAACTCCTCCTTTAGTTCGTGGAATTTGTGAGCATGAACCAATGGGCGGGGAGAAAGCATTTTCTTTCCTTCCTTTATTTAGTGCTACAAAAGTGGCAAGAATCACTATGGCATGATTTTCTTATCTATTAAGATCTTATTTTTCAACTAAAACATTCCCTAAAACGAGCCTGATTTTTCCTGAGCTCAGAAGGCAGATTAAGGCCCCAAAATATATTATATAGATCACAGGAAGAGCAAATATTCAGAAAACAATTCTGAAATAAAACGAATGAACAAATGAGTAAGATTTATTTTCTGTAGATGCTCTAAAACTTTCTGTATCTATTTACATGTACTATATATATATAAATAAATGTACTATATATATTATGTATAGAGACATAGCATAAGTCTCTCTCTCTCTCTCTCACACACACACACACACGTAACATTTAGAATCCAGTTTTGTAAGTACTTCATGCATAGAACTCCCATTTAAGTCAGGGCTTGCAAGATTTGGACCTATGACTGGAACACAGGGGAAAAAATAACTCTCAAGAAAATTACTCTCGTGATCATAACTCATTGGTTGCTCTGCCTCCTCTTTGCTATGGGCATACTTGTCTTCCTGAATGAAGTTATTCAAAATCATATAGAAGCCCAGTACATATCTTTTTTGTTCTTTTCTTCTAAATTCTGGGAAATTATTTAACTGGTCTGTTTTCAAGCCTGATGTTCCTTAAATGAGAAGTAAAAACATTCAGTACTTTTAACCATGGATGGGGAATCCATTCACCAGCCATGCCAAGCAGACTGGAGATTACCCCTTGAGTGCAAGTTGCATAGTCTTTTCACAGTCTCATTTGACCAGTAAGATTCTAGAAGGTGAAGCCATATACATTACAGCATCCTGCAACCAAACAGTAAGAGCAGAGAAACTATTCCAGCCTGTTTAATATAGTAAATACAAACATCTCTCTCGATTACAAAGCTTTCTGTTGTAACAAAACAGAATGGCCGCTGTGAGAGCAGGATGCACAAAAAACAAATCTGAAATCATTGCAAAATTGTTGCTTGGTTCTGTGTCAGGGGGCACTATGCAAAGTCAGCCCCCTGTTTCAAATAAAAAGCTGATTTATGGTTTCCTGTTGAAACCGAGTGAAAGTTTTGCATAGTTTGATGGGAAATCGGGAAAAAAGATCAGTTGGTTGGATTTAGTTTTGCTCTGGGTTTGATCACGACTGATACTCCAAAGAGGGGAACCCCGATGTAAAGGTTTGTGGGTCAGAGTACAATGCTGGGTAAGTGGATGCGGTTATGCTGTCCTCTCCCATGGTGGCCCGGTGAAGGCAAGAGCCCTTTTACTACCAGCAGCTTCAGCTCAGTAGCATGTCTTTTGGAATCAAAGCTTCTGAGCTCTATTCCTGCTAACAAACATGAAAGGAGGCTGTGGAATCTCCATCACTGAAAGTTTTTAAGGACAGGTTATGTCAAGCACCTGTCAAGAATGGACTAAGTTACCACATAGACCTGCCCTGAGTGCAGGGGACTAGAGTAGATGACCTCTTGAGGTTCCTTTCCCGTCCTACACGTCTAGGGTTCTATGAAGTCGGCAGCAGTTGCAGAGCAAGTGCCTCATGCTGCCCTCTAAAATTTCTTTCCTCTGACCAGGAGGGATCACCTGTAGGATGAAGAGGAACTCAGTCTCTCCACAGCCCATTCAACACTGGGCGTTTACTGAGACCACCACCAGATATTCTGGCTGCTGTAAAACAGTGATGTTTGTAGTGATATGGACACATTAATCAATCATTTCCATTTGGCATTATACCACGACCACCAGGTCACCTTACGTATGGTAGCCAACCACATAGCTCAGAGACAAAATGAATTCTAGTCACTGTCACAATGGGCCTGATTTAAACCAGAGACCTACAAGGGGAAATCTCTTTCTATTGACCCAGATCCCTTCAAATGTTCTAGTCTCCCACAAAGAATTTCTGCTAGTTAAAATAGCACTACATATCTTTTTTTTAAACATGTACACCTCAGAGGCTATAACCTCATTTCTAGAATTGATTAGTGGGGTTGTTGGGGTTTTTTTTTTTTTGTTTTTTTTTAACTCTCTCTGACAGAGAGCACAACATTTTTAAAAATCCATGGTTATTTCCAGAGGTGTTTTACATTTCTTGATGAAGAAAGAGGTGGATTTCAACAAAAATACCAACATCCAATAAACACCCTGGGCTGATGGATTCTCCGCTGGTTTGAGCTCGCCTAACCACATGAAAGTCAGTGGAGCTAAGCGCCAATTTACACAGGCTAAGATGACTGCCCTGAGGATGTGAAGGACATTTTCCACAAGATTATGGATATTATAATGCAGGTCAAATTCCAGGCATAGGAAGCATCAGACGGTCTTTGTTTAGCAAGCAGGCGATTAAAAAATAACCGGGGTAATATCTCTAAAACCGAATTAAAAGATCTTTTTCTTTCAGCATCAAATAATCAGAATTTTGTGCCAAATAAATATTTCTGCTTTGCTAATTTTTCACCTCAGTTACTTACATGAGATTTAGACAGTCAAAAATAACACTGGAAAAAAAACCCCATTAATGCAATGGATACAAACTGGGGTTTTTAAAAGGGTGTAACAGCTTTGGGCACCCAAATCCCATTGTAATGAATTAACCTGCTAACTCCTTTGTAACAGTTGGTCCATTATTGATACAAAGAGAACTCATTTAGAAGCAAATACATCATCATTGCTAAAATCAAACTAATGGAATGTTATGTCTATTGCCTACTCATCTCAACCTATTCAGTGAGAAAACAGAAGATGGGGAAACAATCCTCAGGTCAGCAGGGAAATTATAGAGACTATTGCGCAAAAAATGTTACTTCCATGTTACAAGCCAATTCTGTATTTAACTGACGTTTCCTCATCAGGAGGAAGTAGGACTCAACATGCCACTGTTCATTTGGCTATTTTCCCAACATGAAGGCTTATTATCAAGTATAACTGGCTATCTCTGTTCTAAGACTGCAAAGCCACAAATGCATAACTCTCTGTTTACCCTGGCAATTTTCTTTAACTCTCCCAGGGTTGGATCCCCAGGGGTATAGCTGTGCTGGAACCAGGAAAGGCCAGAACACTGGTGTAGCGTCTTTACCAGTGCTTCATATGCCCCTGCTCTGATTGCATCTGGAAGACAGGGCGACAAAGTATTGACATGGTGGCTGGTCTATGCTAGCACTCTTATTTCTAGCTCGGGCAGCACCACACCGGAGATACTGCAGTGCTGAGAGGTTTTAAGAAAAATAGCGTAGAGAAAGCTGCAGTTCGCGTGGGAATGACTGGCAGTGTTCTGACACCCTTCTCCTGTACATTCGGTAGAAACGCTACCACATACACACAGACACCCATGATACATTAGGTCTATACTTCTCTGGCTGAGTTTATAATGGCTACCACATTGGCCCTGCTCTCTCCTTTACCGTCACAGACCTATTTTGAACTCAGTTCCCCCTAGGGTAACTATAAGATACAGAGGAGGTTTGAAGATTCCAGTGCCCAGTGTCTACAGTAACACATTGTTTCGTGGAACCTTTGGGATTCCTAGAGCAAGACGGAGCTCAATGTAGTAGCCTTGTGTGTCTACTTTGCAACTCCCCGCCCGCACGGTAGCAGAACCATGGTGGTTTAATTGTTGTGGGGGACCTTCTCTAGTCCCTACTTTGAAAGTGTATTTCAACCAAAGGTTTTTAATGAAAGGGGTTCAGAATCAGAACTTTAAAAGCAAATTGTAACTCAGAAATATTTTTTACTCTCCATGAATAAATCCATGTTTTGGGATCTCTTCTCTATGTACTATTCCCCCTTAAAGTGAGAATAGATTGCAATACATACATGAAAGCCCAAAAAGAAAATTCATTGTCCTTGAGGGGCCAGAATACCAATCGTGTCTCATTGTAAACAGAATGGCTTTTAATGTAGCAATGGATGTATGATCTCAGGTAATAAAATGCATATCTGCTCCCAGCCATGTTTAACCAGGTACTGTACCTCTTTAATCTGATCCATATAAGCATAAAGGTTTGATTTAACTTAGGACAGATTCTACCATATATCTGTGTTAAATTAGCATGGTTTCATAGCCTTGTTAGTGTTCCCTTAGCCCCCTTGGGAATGCAAGGATTTATGGGAGAAGGTAAGGTGATATTTCCTGATATCTAGCATTATAGATAGGTGAAATTAACCACCTGTGACAATTGCCACTAGGTCCCATTTGAATCCTGTTTTGAAGACTATAGTTAGACTTGAGTGGTGCACAGACCTTGTGCATTAGTGAATTTCAGCTTTTTTCAGCAGCATGGCCAGGCGGGAAAGATCTCCCTCAACATGTCTTAAAGGATTTCAGGTAGGAGAGAAATAAATGAGATGCATCTGTGCGGTCATTCACATAGACACTGACTCATATTCTGAGCCATACGCCCACTATTGCCAGAATTGAATGTGCTCCAGGGGTCACAGCTATGTTGGTTGGGAGTGGAAGTAGGTACACTCCATTGGAAAGATTCGGTCCCCTGCTCTAGCTTGCAGGTGCCATGACTGTGCTACAATAGGCAGAAGAAAGATTCTCCAGGGGCAGAGAAAGCGAGTTGACCTCTCACAACCTCTGAGGTAGGGACCATGTCAGGCTCGGGAAAGGAGGGGGGTGGATCAAGGCTAGCAGGCCGGATCCCATCACTAACTTCTACAAATCCTCCTCGGGAGGGGGGAGAGAAAGAACGAACCACACGCGACAGATGCTAGTCCTGTCATTTAATGCAAGCCTGGAAGGTGCTCAGATACTATGGCAGTAAAGGCCACGTAAGACTCTAAATAGAATGGGAATAGTACACGGTGCTAGGGGGATTCTAATTTACATTAGGGCCATTTTGGTCTTTTGTCCAGCCCCAAAAATCCAGGCGGTAAGAAAGCACAAAGCCACCTCCTAGGCTATGCAGCTTTGTGCTGTGCATTAGCTATACAATAAAATGTGATTTTCCTTCTAATCAAACACTCGAGCAAAGTGTGCGTCTTAATGTAACCTGCACAAACACATCCGACGCAGAAAGGTGTAAGTATGTGAGAGATGAAATATCAATTCTCCGTAGCTTCTGAGACATGCCTGTTACTATGCAATAGTTCCACAACGTTGGTATCCTTCAAGAAACAGACCCGTGTGACAAGTACAGCTCTTCTGCACTGTTGTATGGCCCAACGTTACACTGCTCATGCACTGTTCTTGTAGAATTAGTGCCCCATATAAGAGAAGGGGGGGTGTTAATGCACATTTCAATGTAACAACAGTTCACCTGTAGGCTTTTTATGCCAATTGCACGTATGAAAAAGTCCAGCGCTGTGCAAGTCTGTGGAACTCAGAGAAGAGTCACACGCTTGAACTAGTTGTGAAAGCCTTTCCAAGGGCAAATAATAGACTGTGAGCAGGCTTGCCGATGGGCAGGGGCAAAGGGGGCAATTGCCCCACAGCCCGGAGATTCAAAGGGGTCAGGTGTTCCTGGATGCTGCTGCCAGCAGTGGTGGTGGCCAGGACTCCAGGCCCCTTTGAATGGCCTCCAGAGCTCTGCTCTGTGCAGTTGTAAGGGCTGGGGAGGTGAGTGTCAATCTGGGGGCAGCACTAAGGGCTGACTGCCTGAGGCCACACCCTTACTGCCCTCTGCCCCGCCCCTTCTGCCTGAGGCCCTGTCCTTTCCCGGTTGCGAAGCCAAGCCTCTCCCCCTGCATACACACCCTGCCCCGGGGTTCATGGTGCTTGTCAGTCCTGCTGACGCTGAGGTTTACAGAAGTCCAGAGTCCACCTACACCCCAGTGGGGGTTACCACGTAGCTAAACAAGTGTGTTGTGCAAACATGCGGTGACCCCAGAAATACACACCAGTGATTGTTCAAACAAGGCATAAGCATTCAGTTCTGTTATCCATGGGCACATGGACACTGAATGTCCAACCATTCACACAGACTCATACGCATGTATCTGTAGGATCATTTTCAGATGACCCCCCCCCTCTATTTTAATGAGTGATCGTATCACACTTCCATGTTTGTTTGTTGGCTTGTTAAACAGACCATTTGCCTTACTTTTTTTTCTCCTTTCTGTGCTGTGGTTTTTACTGTGAGATGTTCTGCAAGACCTGACCATGTGGTTCTGCAGCAACTTCTGTGAATCCTAGTTTTCAACCACAGACTGGAATAAATGGTGGGTCTGAAATCTTTCTCCTGCTCAGGGTTTGAGCAGTTGTTCTAAGAGTTAATAAAAATATTAGGGCGACAAATTTTGCACTCATTTACTCCCAGGCTACGGCCCAGTGGGTATGCCTAGGTATAAATGAGAACCATCACATTAGTGTGAACCATACTTAAGTGTGATACTTTTCTTAACTTAATTTAAAATCCTTAGAGCCCCCCATTACAGAAAGGATGTGGACACATTGTAGCGAGTCCAGCAGAGTGCAACAAAATGAGTAGAGGGCTGGAGCACATGACTTACAAGTAGAGGCTGAGGGATTTGGGCTTGTTTAGTCTACAGAAGAATGGCGGTGGGGGAGATTTTATAGCAGCCTTCAACTATCTGAAGGGGGGTTCCAAAGAGGATGGAGACAGGCTGTTCTCAGTAGTGACGGATGGCAGAACCAGGAGCAATGGTCTCAAGTTACAGTGGGGGAGGTCTAGGTTGGATATTAGGAAAAACTATTTCCCTAGGAGGGTGGGGAAGCACTGGGATGGGTTCCCTTGGGAGGGGGTGGACTCTCCATCCCTACAGGTTTTTAAGTCCCAGCTCAACAAAGCCCTGGCTGGATGATTTAGTTGGGATTGGTCCTGTTTTAGGCAGGGGGCTGGACTTGACCTCCTGAGGTCTCTTCCAGCCCTATGAGTCTGTAACTCTACGTCTTCACTACCCACCTAATTGATGGGCAGCAATTGACCATAATATAGACACAATAAAGCAACCACCGAGCGCTCTCCCAATGACTCCGGTCCTCCACCCGAGCGAGAAGCATAGGCAGAGTTGACGGGGGAGCATTAGGTCTCAACTTAACACAGTGAAGACACCATGGTAAGCAGATCTCAGTACGTTGACTTCAGCTTTGTTACTCACATAGCTGAAGTTGCGTAACTTAGATCGACAGTCTGCAACAGTGCAGATGAGGTCTCAGTGAATTTTTGACTGGCCTGGCTACTTTTTCTGCTGCATTGTTTGCTCCTGGTCAGGAGATGTGGCATGCCAGGTTTTTTTGCTGCTGGCCATGTGCGTCGCAGCTGGAGGACGTACTAAAGTCCAACCAATGTTGGGGTTCTGCTTTGTGTGCCAGGGACTCCTGGGGGTGGGATGGGGGTGGGGGCTTGTGGGCAGGCAGAGGTAGGCTGCCGGGGGGAGGAGTGTCAGCCTGGCAGGGGGGACACAGCCAGTGGCCAGTTTTTCTGTCTTTGGGAGTGGCAACCCTCCTACTCAGATATCAGATTCTGTTCCTATGTGTTCCTAGCAACTTCAACAAAGAATCTAACTAGAGCTCTGAATTGTGCTGCCCATTCCTACAAGAGCTCTCCAGCATTCTGCCGCTGGCATAGCAACTTCTGTCTATTGTAAACCTACATTGCTAGCTAGGGATGCCAGAAAGCTACATAAACAAACATCTATTTAAAAATAAAATAAATGCAATAGGCATGGTCCCTTCCTCCCAATCCCCATAATACACAACACATGGGAACTAGCAGAGCAGCTCTCTTTCATAGTTATATCAAGATTAAAACCCTGCCTATCCCTAAACAAACTTGTAAATGCCAGACAAACTCTGTGGGAATGGGAGTTGGCAGGAAAGGGAAGGGAAATATGGACTAAGAAGAAAAAAGCAATAGAATGGCTTTTGCTCCTCAAGTGCATTCAGCAATCTAAGACCACCTCCATATATACCAGCGGATTGAGGCTCTGGAGATCAATCTTCTGGCATTCAATTTATCGGGTCTAGAAATGACCTGCTAAATCAAATGCTGAGGGCACTCCCATCAGTGCTGGCACGCCTACCACAAGGAGTAAGGGAAATCGACGGGAGCATTTCTCCCATTGACCTCCCACTGTGGGGATGGTGCCAAAATTCAAATCAAGTTACGTTGACTCCAGTGATGCAACGAACATAGGTGGAGTCACATATCTTAATTCAAACTCAACCCCCAGTGTAGTCCTGACCTTAGTGCCTTTTCCTCCTGAAGGACTTACTTTGATCATATTTGCCTCCAGACACAAAGTAAAAGTCTCTGCTAAGCCTGAGGTCACATCTAGACTATGGAGAAGATCGATTCTGCGGCGGTCAATTTTCTGGCATTCAATTTAGTGAGTCTAGTAAAGACCCACTAAATCAAATGCTGAGGGTGCCCCATCAACGCTGGACCTCCTACTCCTCGCGAAGATAAGGGAAGTCAATGGGAGTGTTTCTTCCATTGACCTCCTGCTGCAAGGATGGCACTGAAGCTTGGCTTAAGATATGTCGACTCCAGCTATCTTTTTTACATAGCTGGAACTGCGTACCTTAAGACACACTAGATTACCATGCCTAAAATTATAGCTGGTGGCTGTAACAACATGGGTAGAAGCTGTGGCAACATACCGAGTACAATTTCACATGACCTCTGGGTACAAACTTGCTTGGTTAGCGCAAACCACTGACAATTCTACTGCAGCCACATTGCTATTTTTAGCATGCCAGGGTGAGCAGAGCTAGCCTGACTGTCTACCTGCACAGGTAAGCAGCCTCCTTGCTACTGTGTAGACATACCTGGAGAAAGATTTTTATGCTGTATGGGGCCCAATCAAGGAGACGGGGACAGAAAGGAATTATCACTTTGACCAAAGAACAAAGCTGGATCAGAAAATATGCAAAGTCAGAAACCACACCACAAACCAGTTCCACCTAAGCTAACAATTACATGTCCAACCTATAGAGCAGGGGTGGGGAACCTTTTCTGGGTTGGGAGCCGCCGACCCACAGAAAAATCAGATGGGCGCTGCATACAAGTGAGAAGCAAAAAAAGATGGCCCCTGAATGAGAAGGAGAAAGACATTTTCCATATTCCCCTAACACACCAGAGCCTCGAGGCCCAGGCTAGTCAATTTTGTGTGCTCCAGCCCGGGGAGGGATGGCACTAGGGCTAGAACACCAGTGCAGGCTTCCCAGTGCTGGAGGGGGGGAGCCCTGAGCCTTGGGCAATGGATCCAGGAACCCAGGGACCACATTTGGCCCCCCAGGCCTTAGGTCCCCCCGCACTCCTGCTATAGAGGTCCTATTGATCAGACCTGAGGAGGGGTGTGTTACTATCGCTCACGGTGGTGTCACCATTAGTTTCAATGGGCCCTCCTGCTCAACCCCGGAAGAGCCGGATGCCCTACAGACACTGCAGTGCTGTTCTGTGGGGGGGGGCAGAGAGGCCAAAGGGGGATTCTACAGCCCCTTGTATGTGACAGAGACAACCCCCACCGTGAGGCTCTCCAAGGAAGCAGAACAAGGCCTGTGGGCAAGTTAGAGGAATGGCATTTAGACACCCAAACTATGTGGGGCCACTGCGCCAAATTAGAACGCGTGCGTGAGGGGAATTCAGCCGGCGGTATCCACAGTTCCCTGCAGGCTCTGCAGCAGAGGCTGTGGAGCTGCTGAAGAGACTGGGGGAAATGAATGCATCCCTCAGCCCTGCCCTGCAAGCATGGTGCAAAGCCCCTTCCTCCGTGACAGGATCCATGTCTGAGATTTCACCCAGCGACCACACAGCCGAAGGTTCCCTCAGAAAGGCACTAGTTGTATCTGAAAGGGCCCTTGTTGCCCAGTAGCAACAACAACAAAACAGTCATCATAGACCAACCTCTGCTTTGTGGAGCTGTAATTACAAATGGTGGGAGTGTTTGCATGAAAAGACCAGACAACGTTAATGCCAGAAAACAACATTGGCACTTTTATTTGTGGGCATCCTCTAATTGCCCTGACCCAGTATTGCTCACCACCATCACTACTGTCCCTTATTTTTCCTCCTTCTTCACTAAGGTTATGTCTACACTGCAGTCAGAGATCTGGCTGCACACCCAAGCTAGCTCAGCACAAGCTGTACAAGCACACCAGTGACCCTGGGTACAGACTCACATTGCTAGCCCATGATGCCGCACCTCCACAGCTATTTTTGGTGTGCCAGCTAGAGCTAGAAGGGCTAGCCCCGAGATGACCACCCGGCTCGCCCATAAGGTTGCCAGATGGTTTAAAAAAAAAAATACCACCGGGGAAAATTTGTCAAGAAAAAAAAAAAAGGTCAAAAGGGTCGGGGAGTAACCAGGGAAACCTCGGGGGAGGATTCAGGAGGTTAGGCTGAAATACTGGCCTAAGACCAGCTCTGTCGGCAGCCCCTTGAAAATGGCTTCCCTGGGCAACTGCCCAGCTCACCCCCCCTAAGGCCGGCTCTGAGAGCTAGCATGGGTGGGCCAATCTGTACCCCAATCACACCTCCAATTGCAAAGCAGACACGCTCTAAAAGGGCCAAATATCCTCATCCACTGAACTTGATGGCACAACTCATGCTAATATCCATGGGAGCAAGTTTTGGCCTCAAATGCAACATTCAAAATCGAGATCAATGCCTCTTGTTGAGCCAGTAAGAACTTGTTGTATGAACTATCAGCTGCCCTCAACTGACTCCAGCCAAACCAACATCTACCCCAAAGGCCTCAAGAATGGGAAAGAGCAGGTACTACATTTGCTAGTAACTCGGGGCTGGAGAGATGGACAGGGTAGTAGCTGTGCATGATTTTACCCTTTGGCTCAGCTAGCACACAAGAAATCAAAGCCCTGCAGTGCCATGGGTGCGCGGCTATGTAGGCATCGCCAGGAGTTCAAACGCAGATTGTGCCATATGCAAATTGCACGACAACGGATCAGTGTCACAGGGCCAGCTGGGAGAGAGATTCGTTGGGGTGGAGAGGGCCACCACAATGTGCTACTACAATTCCACTGAAGACCTGAAGTGATGCACCTAACCGTGAGTCAATCCTCTGGGAATATTTCATCCCAGCAACAATTAAAATATATTTAAACACAGGGCTTGGGGGATCAGTATCTGCTTCTTTTTGCAACCCTTATTCTCACCCTTCCTTCATTCTCCACTGTTAAGTGTAACTCACTACAGAGTTGCAGATCTAAAGAATGTAAACAAAGAATCAGACAGTTTGCTCACCTTGGCCTGATCTAGCACCCGTTGAAGTCAGTGGATGGACTCCCATTAACTTCAATGGTTTTCAGATCAAGGAGCCAGTAGTTTTATCTCAAGACTCATCTCTGCAGTGCTAGAGTACCTTAGCAAAGCATTTTCATATGTAATGCAGCATAAACTCAGGTCAATTACCACAGAAATGAAGATACTTAATTTTAAAGGTTAAGAATTATAATGTAACGGTTCCAACTGAAATGTTTAATTTGTTAGTGTCTTCCCTGTACTTAATGAATGATTATATTACAAAGTAAATCAGTTGGAAAGATAACAGTCATTATTTAGTCTTTAAGAGCAAAATTCTGCTTTCAGATATACTCTCTCTCTCTCTCTCTCTCTCTCTCTCTCTCTCTCTCTCTCTCTCTCTCTCACACACACACACACACACATTGTCTTCAATAGGAACTGTGTTAGCTGAATTTAGCTCACTGTGTTTTCTAGTATTTTAATAATTTAGTTTTTCCTCCCTCACATATTAAATATAAAAAGGTTAAAATGGTCTATTATACTGCCTATGGATTTTAAATGACAATTTAAGACACATTTGATTTATCTGTATTCCAATGTTATGTCTTGGGAAAAGATTTTTGATTTTTCAGCGCTGTCATGTTCCCTGGAAAATTGAAAGAGTAGCTGAAATTCTAATTTAGGAGAAGCTCACATTACATTTCCATGGATGACAAAAAAAACCAAAAAAACGAAATACTCATAATGACCAATGCTTAGTTTGAAACAGTAAAGATTATTTGTATAACAGTCTTTTTGCCATTACACCTTTGCATATTGTTCAAAACAATATTTCATAGTCTAAAGACCAGTGACATTTTTTTAACACAGAAAATCAACAACAAAAATAGTTTAAAATAGTCTTCAGTGGAATTTGTTTAGGAATATTACATATTTTTCCAGCTGGCATAAAATGAGCCTCAGGAACCAAAACCTGCTGTAAACGACTTCACAAGCTTATGTTGATACCTCTCTTATTTCCTGGTCTGGCTGAACAAGAACAAGCTTGCAGGTAAGAAGCAGCAACCAGTGAGAAGTTTGTCTCCTTTTACCATGGAGATCACGTTGTTAGAATAAGTAGCTTTACAAAATGATTTAAAGCAGAATTGAGAGGTAAGCTTCCAAGGGAATTACACCCATTGTTTGTATGCATGTTAAAAATGGTATTTCCAGTCTTTTTTCTGTTGCCTGAGAGCCATTTTTGCCCTTGTAAAATCTGCAATTATATTATAACCCATAAGTAGCTTTCATTTTTGTATTAAACACTATAAATACTATGTTAGTCATACTAAACTATTTCTATTGGCTTATTTGTAAAAAGAAAAATATATTATATATTTATATTTTTTATAAAGTGAATTAACACTGGAAAGGTGTGGGGAAGTAGTGTACAATCACAGCTGATGTGTATTATTGGGCATAAATTCAGAGCTTAACCATAAAAACTGTTCAATTGAAATCCACCTTTCAAGCTGTGTCGGAGGAAGAGTCATAAGACGCGGACACTATGAAGTTGCCAGAGCTGGAGTGGCTTGCCATAGACTGGGCAGCTTGTTGACTTAGATTGTTGCAAATCAGCACCAGCTGGTTGCTCTGGGCTTCGGATAGGGTACTGCAGCTCTGGTAGACACTGAAGTTGGTCTTTCTGCCTGGAATGTTGCCCTTCTCGCACATCGTCTTTACCATCTTTGCAAGCTTGTTTTTCCCCAGGGCTTGGCAGTTGTACCAGTGAAGTGCAGCCAAGTTGACCACCGGCTTGATGGACAGGTAGAAAGGAGCATCTTCGTATCGCATTGCAGGGGGCCGTCTTTGAGCGTACTCCTTGTAGTCTTGCACCGGGCAGGTCTGGGGAGCATGCTGGGTGGCATAGACTCTGGAATCCGTCCCGCCTCTCTTGGTTTTGGCATTCACATCACCAGACTCTTGCCCCATCCACTCCAAGTATTCCAAACCAGTTTCTGTCACCCGGAGCCGGATATCCCCCCATTTGAGGGTAGACCCATGAAAACCTGTGCAGTGTCCAAACGCCTTAGTATTATTTAGCCAGACAAGGTTCAGCAACCCCTCGGGATTATACCGACTCAACAAGCCTCTTTTGCGTAGGATAAGCTCATCAGCAAAGGTAAGTTTCATGGATTTGTGTGGCTTGTTTCCTTTCCCTTTACACCTCAGCTCTATCTGCTTTTGCTTCAGTGCCTCTTGAGATCTCTTGAACTCCTTATCCCTGGTAATACTGTATCCATACCTGTGTTCTTTGAGATAGCGCTCCAGGCCGCATTGATAGTTGGCCAAGCTGTTCGGCTCATATTCGGAGCCATCCTTCTGCCTGGCATCCACAAAGAAGGAAGCTAGGTATGCATCCAGCTCTTTGCAAGGGATGACATAGATTTCCCTGGTTTCGGAGGGATATTTGGAGATGAGAAACTCTCTGAAGTTACGCAGCGCCGTCTGAGTGCTGCGAATGGTTTTCTCATTCTGCTCCCTGCTGAGTTCTGCGGCTCTCTCATCCTGGTCTGAAAAAGGCAGAAGAGCAGACAAGGGAACAATGAGTTGGTGCGGCAGGTTTTCCCCCCAAAATAATTTCCTTAAGAAAGGAAAAAATAATCAATTTCACAAGGATCATTGGAAAACATTATTACATACCTGTCTCAGGTTTGAAAAGCCAACTTCAGTTTCACAAATGATGTATGACCAAAAAAAAAAACCAAAAATAAAAAACAAAACAATCAAAATGAGCTCCGCCTGTCACTGGCGCACACATTGGCGCATGGAGATTTGTGGAAAAGTCTGAGACTAGAGGCAAGTCTGTGTTTTAGAACAAATGTGAGATAGAAAACTTGTAGCTGGGCCCTTGTGCACAGCAGTGGAATCAGATTCAAGTCGTTAACCCCATTCGGGAATTGCTTCATTTGTGAAACCAGAGGTTGTACTGGTTCCAATTTAAAAAAAAATAACTAAAGCATCATATTTATTCAATTAAAAAGTATCTTTAATGAGATGCATTTTCGCGTACTAAATATGGACAGAAGTGTACAGAACAGAATAGCACAACACTCTCAAACACAAAAAGTTTTCAAATACAGCACAACGCAGAGTTTACAAGCAGGGTCAGCCTTAGACAAAATAGCACCCAGGTGAGGTCCATCTTTGGCACCTCCTGCATTTGTTAAACATTTGAATGCCTTATTTTTTATTGCATTTGTAGCTCATTTCACAACTTGGATGCATGAGTCACACTCATGATTTATTCCCATCATGTAAGATGATACATTTGCATGCCAGGATCTCTAAATCTGTATTTATTCAAGCACTGCACCTCCCCCCCCAAATCCAGCACCCTGGCTGTCACCTGGGTCACCTGGCCCTAAATCCGGGCCTATGTACAAGTGTACAAATATGAAAGATATAGAATGTTTTATCTTTAGGAGACAGAGAAGAAAAACCATCAGTAGCTATCAAGACAGCACTCCACAAATTCACTTAGACTTAAGATCACCTACACAGTCAGGTTTCTTCTTGAGAATAGAACCATTTCTCCTTGAGGAACTGACCTCTCTTTCATGCAGGAAACCTTGGCAGAAGATCAAAATCTGGAAACAATTTTACACTGGTCTACAAGGATATTTTTATAGGTCTTATTGTGATCAGTGACATATCAAACCACAATTGTTAATCAGAGTTCAGGCCGTCACTGAAATAACTTTTGTTGAGCTACTAATTTTCTTGCTGATCACGGCATGAAAAGCATAAAAAGGAAAATGGTCCTTACATTTACAATACACGTGATAGTAAAAGACTATTTTCTTTACATGTGCAAATTATCCAGCTGTCTGAGGATGCAGTTTAGAAGCATAAAGGTGGAATGGTCTCTTCAGGTATATGACAGTGCTTAATGGTGTTAGAAAATGATAAACGACACACAGAAGAAGGCAACATTTCATTGACACGCACAAAGAATTAATTATGCTCTGTTGTAGTTAAAGGGGCTTATTATGATATTTTTCCAATTAACAAGCAGAAATTATTCAAGCCTTTTTGTATGTCATTTTAATAAAACTACATACCGTTTTGTTTTGTTTACCCTCTGTTGGTCATCATTAAGAGTCTGTTTATATGTAACCACAAATAGGTAGCAACATTTGCATTTCAGTGAAAACACGGTAACACCTTGCGGCCAGCTGGATTTATCCAACTTAATATAACTTACAAATGCTGTCCATGGTAAAGTGTACTACCCACTCTTTCCGTTTAAATTGGGCCAAAATAACATCAAGTCAGTTAACACACCAGGGTTTAGGATGGAGGGGTGATGCTCATAAATTCAATCTTTATTCTGCTAGCCCCCAAACAGCGGCATCATCCGCATTTTAAAGCATTTTGGAGGATAAGTGGAGTTTTTCAGATCGCCTGACGTTGCACGTCACCTGGGCCTCGTTTTTGGGCACTAGAAGGAGATGCCACTGGCCGCTTTCCCGTTTGGTGAGATTAGACGAGCCCATTCTCCCATGACAGACACTCCCAGAATCTCTAGCCCCCATCCCATTAGCCTAGTATTTTCCCTCTGGACCCTGCCCACAGAGGGAAAGCAGCATTGTATGGATCCCATGTGCTGCAGAGCGTTAACCTCCCCTGCTGGTGCTATGACATCCCATTACAATGATATTCAGGGTTAGGCTCCAGCCATCCCAGATCCCTGCTCATTGCAAGTGAATTGCAGGAAGACGAGGAAATCTGTGAAATTTAAGGAGGAGACAGGACCAAAGGCAGAACAATGAATTGGGCACCTGCCCTCTTTGATTGCTCTTTATCGCTTTCATTTTCTTCCTGAAATGTTGACCGGGATGTAACTGGGAGGTCAGCTGTTTATATTTGACATGGTGTCATATTCACATTTTTCCATTGATCATTGAGGCAGAGATGATACGTTTTCTAATATACACCTAATTTAAGAGAACTAGTGAATCTGCAAGGACTCGACATGGATGCATCTCGAGATAGCTATTCAACTCCACTATTTCATCTATTGTTTAGATAGACATAGGAATTGTATTGTCCTATATTCATTTATCAAGACCAAAAAAGCATAATAGACACCATACTGTATATTGCATGATGCATGTTTCCAAGAGTATAATTAGGATCCAAATTAGCTGTAAAAATGTTGTTCCTTATTTATTCTCCATTGATTACTTCCACATTGAAAATTGCTTAGTTTATAAGTAACTACAGTAGGTGTTTCTTCCTAACAGCCAGCAAAACATGATAACTGTAGTGTCTGAATCTCCAACTATGGTCTTTGCACCTCACTATCACCAACAATATGACTGTGGGATCAGAAATCAGCTGTACTTCTGCTGATATTGAATAAAAATGAACAGGAGTACAGCTTGTTTCTCAACAGCTGCATTAGTTTCTTATGTTAATTTCTTCTGCTGATATTGAATAAAAATGAACAGGAGTACAGCTTGTTTCTCAACAGCTGCATTAGTTTCTTATATTAATTTCTTATGTTATGTTCTTATGTAGAGATAATTTCATGGAGGTTAGGTCCATAAAAGGCTATTAGCCAGGGGATAAAATGGTGTCCTTGGCCTCTGTTTGTCAGAGGCTGGAGAGAGATGGCAGGAGACAAATCGCTTGATCATTGTCGTCGGTCCACCCTCTCTGGGGCACCTAGTGCTGGCCACTGTTGGCAGACAGGATACTGGGCTAGATGGACCTTTGGTCTGACCCAGTACGGCTGTTCTTATTAGTTCTGCACTACTGGCATTAGCAAAACTTTTGGGGGGACAGTGGGACCAACAGCCACCATGAGCCAGGAGGCAACACGGGGGAGCGGCTCCATGCCCCCAGAAGAGGCAGAGCCTAGGGAAGGGGCGGGGCCGAAGGCACTCAACCCTTAGCACCATCCGGGGTGCAGCTTTGGACTCTCCCCCCCAGCCCTCAGAACCCCGCAGAGTGGCACTCCCACGGCGTTTCAAAGGGGTCTGGAGCTCCCAACCCCTTTGAAATGCCAGGCCCCTGTGCAATTGCCCCCTTTGCCTGCTCCTGTCGGTGGGTCTGTTTGAGAGGCAGGAGAGAAAGAGATAGGGAACTCAACAGACATGATTCAGAAGAGACAAGTATAAACACTACCCTTGCTGTCACAGTAAAGAGTTACATGATCAGATCCTTCCATTTCTGTGTGTGGAATATAGCCTTTGGGGACATTGACGTCTTGATGCAACAAAACACATAGGCACGTGCCTGACTTTAAGCACACGAGGAATCCCATTGACTTGTGTGCTTACATGCTTTGCTGAATCAGGGCCTAAGAGCAGAAGGTTCCTTTCTCCCTGTGGAGACATAGGCAATCTATGCTGTCTGGGTGATGATGGACAGCACACACACAGCCTCCGCATATGCCCAAACCACCTTTTGCCTCTGTCTGAAGATCATCCCTGTGGAGCACCTCCCATGAGTCACAGGAGGCATCCTCATTAACACCACAGTGCTGCTCCTGCTCATCTCTGCCCTGGAACAAGAGTCTCACCCCTGCTCTGGTTGCCAGGTGTCCGGTATTGTACCAGACAGTCGTATTTGTGCTCTGTCCGGTAAAAAAAATCAGAAAATACTGGACATGTGCAATGTCCGGTATTTTCTGATTTTTCCGGCTGCGCACCGGATGGAAGCCTGGCGTGGGCGGGGGAGCAGCTGGGAGTCCCAGCTGGGAGGCGGGGCCGCGATTGCCACCAGGAGTCCTCAATTGGTTGAGTGTGAGGAGGAGGGGAAGCCTCCTCCTCACTCGTGCGTCGCCAGGAGCCTGTGCGGGACAGGCAGCAAGTGCCCAGGTCAGTCCCGCTCCCCGCCGGGCAATTTGCTCACCCGCACCCTTCCCGGCCGGCCGGTTCTCCCCCACTTCCCCTCCTGATCTTCCCCGGCCAGCCCTCCTGCACCGCCCCCAGCTCTGCTTCCCGCCGGCCCGTTCCTCTTCCTGATCTCCCCCGGCCAGTGCCGCTGCACCTCTCCCCGCCCCCCGCCAGCTCTGCTTCCCGCTACCCCTTTCTCCCGGCCACCCTCGCGGCCCCTGATCCCCTCCAGCTGTGCTTCTCGCCCCCTTACTCCCAGCCAGCCCCGCCCCCTCCCGGCCGGTCCCCCTCCCCGATATCCCGCAGCCAGCCCCGTTCTGCCCGACCCCTACCCCTCCCATGACCAGCCCTGCTTCCCATTGGCCCCCATCTCCTCCGGCCAGCCCCGTTGCCCTCCCCCGTTAGCTGTTTCCAGGCCTCCCCCTTCCTGGCCAGCACCGCTCCCTTCCTGGCCAGTCCCCCATGAAGCGTGTCTGGGGTTGTTTTTTTTTTTAATGACTACCTGGTAACCCCTAGAAGCGATCCAGGTTCTTGGAGTCTTTTTTTTTTTTTTGCTCAACAACTTTGGTCTCCCCCCCTCTTTTTTCCTTCAACAAAATTTTTTTCCAGTGGTTTTTTTTTGGGGGGGGGGGCTGTTTGGTATTTTTGTTTCAGCCATCTGGCAACCCTAGCTCTGGCCCCTTTACACTGGGCCAATGCAGTGTAAAGAGGCCCTAAAAGCCCTGGCTCCAGCTGAAGGAAGATTTCCCCCAGGTTAGGCATAGCAGAACACAGGCATAAGACCACACTCCGAGGACCCCCATCGATAGCCGGGGAGTAGGGGTTGTGGCAGGCTGCATCTGGGAACAGAAGACCATGTCAAGGACAGGCGGGGCTGTAGAGATTTCAAGCAGGGCTGTCTAAAATTGGGAAGGTGCATTCCACCAGGGCAGACAACTCTTGTGAGCAACCCCATTTTATGGATAGAGAAACCGAGGCACAGAGAGAGTATGTGACTTGCCCAAAGACACACAGGAGGGCCAGGAACCCAGATCTCCTGGTCCCAGTCTTGCTTCTTAACCACAGGCCATTGATTCAGTGGAAACCAGCCCCTTCCACCCCGCCCCGCCCGCCCGCTCCGCCCGCCCGCACCGCAAGGGCATTGATCCCCTGCAGGATACGTGGAATGTAGAACTGTTACATCCCCTTTCAAGCACATGCCTGCTGTCAAAAGAATGCTGCTGAATCAGTTTTCTGCCGGGAAAATGCTAATAAAAAGTAACAGCTCTGTTGTGATGACTAACCACAATACTGATGTTGATATACAAGAGCCCCCGATATACCCCAATGCAGACTGTTAGCTCAGGGCAAAGCCTAGAAGAAACCCATTTATTTGGGTAGGGTACAGTACTGAAATAAAGAGCTGGTGCTGTTTTAAAGCATGAGGACAAACACTTACTTCAGTGCATCCACCACCATTTCTTGTAGTGCTTGGTAAGCCATCAGTATTTTGCCTGGCAGCCCACACCTCCATCCCCACCCCCATGCTCACATTTTTAAATACTGCTCCTGTATACACAGCATACACAATGGCTCCGTGTTAAATATGCCATAAACCATCCCTCCTGAGAGGCTGGCTTGTCACAACACAGGAGCAACAGGCAGTCACTCATCTTTCCCAAGCGCATGAAGATAAATTTCATACCCACGAGTCAGCTGTTATAAATCCACGATGCATTAACAAATCGGTGCCTTTGGCCCCCACATCCAGGGTAACCTCTCCCCGGTTAGCATCTTCGGATGAATTCATTCAGTGGGCGGGCACATCACTTTGCGTGGGAGGCAGGGACTTTTAAACATAATGGGGCAGGCACCCTACTGGTGTAAATCAGCAGAGATTCCTGGCAGGGGTGTAGCCAGGATAGGCAGGCAATGACAGTGGGGTAGGAGCGATGGGGCCATCTTTCCCCCCTCCAGCCAGCCTTGTAGGGGAGGGGGGAAGATGATAGAGGCTCTGACCAGAGGCCCCCAGCAAACCTGGAGGGTTGGTTAAAATGTGAACACTGATTCCCCATGTGTTCCACCC
Source organism: Rafetus swinhoei (assembly GCA_019425775.1). Lineage (NCBI taxonomy): Eukaryota > Metazoa > Chordata > Testudines > Trionychidae > Rafetus > Rafetus swinhoei. Next base: position 122,160,520 of record CM033427.1, on the reverse strand, counting down.
TCTGTTCCACCCTCTGCCTGCTACTCGGGGCTTGCCTGCTCCACCCAGTGCTCCAGGATGCTTTGCCCTATTCTGTCTGCCCTGTGCGCCCACCCAGGAGTGGTGTTGAGGCTCTGGGAGTGGGAGTGGGAGGCTTGCAAGTCCCTGCGCTCCGATCATGCTTCCCGGTAGGAGCGCTGAGTGGGCGGAGCAGGGAAGCCCTCCACCCTGCTCCGCCACTGGAGCGGGGCAAGCCCCGGTGTCCCAACCCAGCTCCCCAGGCGGGTGGCGTGGGGCGAGCGAGGAGTGGGAGCAGAGCCAGTGGTGGGCCTGGATGCTAAGTGGGTGGGCTGCAGCCTTACCCAGACCCACCTGTCGTTACACCCCTGCGTCATGGCAGTCAGCAGCCCTACAGCAATTCACACCAGAAGAAATCTTGGCCCAATGGGCTTGATTTGCATCTGTGTTTAAAAGACTGTATGCTGCTGTACCTGTGGTGAATCACACCCAGGACGTTAAAAGGCCGCACCTCCATTGGCATCAGCTGGGGGTAGCACCGTGCAGAATCACACCGGGGAGACATAATTCGGATACAACCAATGTCTGCCCGAGAAAGATTTCAGCCAACCACATGTATTCAACAAGAGTCGGGCGGGGGCAGATATTCTACTCCTATCCTCTCTTGCCCCCTTAAAATCTTAACCTCCCCCTTCTCGCCTATGGGAAATGAGGAAGAAGAAAAGTTTGGGGGTTTTTTTTAAGTTAACGTAGCCACAAAGACGTGCACAGGCCCTGGGGGCTGGCAGACTTGCTGGGCCCCTGGGCAAGGTGGTGGTGGGGGGGGTGTGGCTCCGTGCTCCCAGAAGGGACATGGCCTTGCGTGGAAGGGGCAGACCCTCAGACAACCCTCAGCACCACCTGAAGTGTGGCTCCCTCACCTCCCAGCCAGCCCTGTGAGACCCCCAGCGCATGCTGCACAGGGCTCCATTGGTGCTTTAAAGGGCCGTAGGCTCTGGCCACCACTGCTCCTGTGGTAATAGTGGTGGCAGCTAAGAGGCCCCGGGCCCTTTTGAGTCACCAGGCCTGGGGCAACTGTCCCTTTTGCCCTCCCTCCCCCATAAGCAGGCCTGTACAAGCCTTATGTAATACAAATCTGACACACGGGCATGCTGCTAAGGAACTGGAGTTCGTTTCCTGCACTCAGCCATATGGACGTCAGTCTATAGCCCTGTCCCACTGATGCCAGTGCCTAATGTTACTCTTAACTGAGAAACTACGAGTTCCTGTCAGAGTCACCCTTGTCTTGTTTTTCCCTTTTCCCTGTCCTTGTCCCTCCCTTGCTGCCTCATGCTGAATTTGCAAAGTGCACTCGTCCGAGCTGGGTTTTTCCGAAGTCCTACACATTTTTTTACTGCTTGTGGTAAAAAAAAAAAAAAAAAATAGAAACATACATGGTATTGATACAGTCTTGTCTATTCTCAGGCCAGAACCGTATTCGTAACAACCCGAAACGCTGCTGGGCTTCATTCAGTGTGCCCACGAAAGCTTGTGATACTATCTATATACTTTTGTTAGTCTCTAAGGTGCCCCAGGAGGACCCCTCATTGTTTTTTAAAGTTACAGACTAACACGGCTACCCCTCTGAGATCTCTGACCTGTTATTTTCCTGAGGACTTAGGTTATTCAGACTGTACTCGATTGAATTTGCCTGTAGCATTAATAAAATAGCTTTGAAACAAACAAAACTATCCATACTGAACTATGCAACCCCACCTTACTGTAATATTAAGCATGTCATCTTGTTTAATGTATCTGTCCTTATAGCACCCCTGAAGGTGGGGAAATACTATTGTTCTCCTTTCACAGAAGGGTACCTTTGACTAAGGAACAGATCCTCAAAGGTATTTAGACACCTAACTCACTCAAAGTCACACAGAAAGTCTGCGCTGGAAGAGGAATTGAATGCAGATCTTCTGAGTCCCAAACTAGCACTCTTAACAACCAGATCAATCATCCTTTCTCACTGAACAATAGCCATGTTTAACTCGGTTGTAACAAGCATGGTTCAAATCTTTTTTCTATTCTGATCTCAGTAAAGATAAGGCCGAACAAAAACAATAGAATTACAACTTTTATTTCAGCATGAAACATGAGCGGGTATCAACACTGACTAAGAGAACTGCATTTAAACTCTTCTGTAGTTACACACAAGGGAAACAAATACTTGCCTTTTTCTTTTATGTTAAAGTCAAAGGATGGTTTCTTCAAGGTTCAAAAGCACAGGGTTTGTAACATTATGGAGGCTCATGGAACTAAAAATCTCAGAGGGGTACCCGTATTAGTCCGTAACTTTAAAAACAACAAGTAGACCTGTGGCACCCTAGAGACTAACTAAAATATATAGAATCATGAGCTTTCTCATTTCATCAGATGAATTAATGCAGACATACAACAGAAGAAATTCCGGTCCATTGTAGGACCGGTGTTACTGAAGGTAATTAAGTGGGCTGGATGTGTCCCATACATAGCTTTTGATGTGGAAATGCAGATGTTAAAGGCAGGAGAAATAGGCTTTATAATGCACCAACCTGTTAATGTCTTTGTTCAAGCCCAGGGTAACTGTGTCAGATCTACAGAACTGGAATTCATCTTTTTACCCACAACTTTGTATGAATTTTGCATTAATTAATGTTTGGCTTTGTACTGATTTGGTATAGGCTGCCTTTCATGTTACTTATAGGGTTGCCAGATGGTTTCAACAAAAATACTGGACACACTTGACATTACATCACAATCTACATTACATCTTATTTAGAAAATACTGGACATTTATATTTTCTCATTTATATTTTCTCAATTTGTTTCCCAAACAAAAAGCTCAAATACTGGACTGTCCGGTTCAAAACCAGACACCTGGCAACCCTAATTACTTACTACAGGGTAATGTATTAGCTTTGTGAATTATTTGGCTAAGTAAAATCAAAATAATGTGTCAGTGACGATGTAATTTACTAGGGCTGTAAACTGACATGCATTAACGCCTGCGATTAACACAGTCCAAGATTAACGCGTTAAATTTTTTAACACATTAATTGCAGGCATTAATGCTGCGCTGCCTCTTTGAAGTGCCGCTGTGGCGCTTCAAAGGGGCAGCGTAACATGGAGCCCAGGATCCGCTGGGGACTCCCCAGCGGACCCCAGACTCCACTGCCCCTTTGAAACACACACAGGCAGCATTTCAAAGGGGCAGCCGCCTCACAGCTGAGACGGGGATTAGCTGTGCAGCGGCTGCTCCTTAGAAACGCAGCCTCCATGCAGCATTTCCCCAGAACCTGGGATCAGCTGAGGAGTCCCCAGCTGACCCCGGGTTCCGCTGCCGCAGGGAGCCCAGCATCAGCTGGGCAGTCCCCAGCTGACCCCGGGTTCCGTGGCAGCCCCTTTGAAATGCCCCCTTGGGGTTTGAAAGTGGCAGTGCCGCACAGCTGTGTGGTGCTGCCACTTTAGAATACCCCTTCCCACCCCCCTTTGCTGCCTCTATTAAACATTTTTAATCACTTGACAGCCCTATAATTTACCCTGGGAACTAGCAGTCACATGATACATCACAGCAGTGTTGCATTCATTTTCGAAGAGGGCTTGGCTAGCTGGTACCAATCCAGGAAAGGCATTACACACAGCCCACCAAAGAATTTCCATTTTTCACTCCAGTGAGGCTCCAATCCAGCAAAGCTTAAGACCTGCTTCAGGAAACACTTAAGCATATGCTTAAAATGCATTGAAATCAATAGCTTTTAAGTGTGTGCTTAATGTTTCACTTAACATGGGTGAATTGCTGAGTCAGGGCCACAGTCCAGATCATCCATGTGCGATACAGACTGTATTCTGGGCTAGGAGAAAAGAGAAAAGCAGAAAGCAGCTTGGAACGAAGAAGGAGAAAGAAAAACTTTATGACAGTCTTAAAAATGCCTCCTTGATTAAATTACATATATTTTAAATGAATCAGGGAGCCGATGGAAAAAGCCCCCACAAAATTCAAAAGCTCCTGCGCTATAAATAAAACCAAGGCTCATATTTTCCACAACACCTCGATCTCAACCATATATCTGCACATTTGAAAAGGGAGATTCGCAATCAGAATGCAAACTGCTGGAGTATGTCTACAGTACAGGCTAAAGTCGAGTTAAGATACGTTAATTGCGTAGCTGAAGTCGAAGTAGCTTCACTCAGCTTTTGGCACTGTCTACCCAGCAGGAAGTCAAAGGAAGAGCACTTTTCCTTCAACTTCCCTTATTCCTCGTGAAATGAGGGTTACAGAAGTCTGAGTAAGAAGCCCGTTACTTTGAAATTATTTCCCCACCTCATCTACTAGGCCAGTAACCCTTTCCGAGAAAACAAGTAGGTTGGTTTGACAAGGTTTAGTCTAGACAAATCCAGGTCAACTATTACTTATTGCCCTATTCTGCTGGATTATTTAATAATTTGTTCCAGTAGCTTTCCAGGAATCAAAGTGAGGCTGACTGGTCTATAGTTGCCACTCAATACTTCTAGAGGATTAACACATTCTCATGCACCCCCCGCCCCATTCTATTTTTAAACGTGGTTGTCCCACAGAGGGCCACAGTGGTGTACTAGGGCGCTCATTTATTGTAATGAGCAGCTTGTCAATAACAATGTACTTGGTCTTCAAGGGGAGGGCCATGACTATATAGTCACAGAGCAGTTTGATTTAAATGCACTCCAGACAGCAGATAAGAAACAGAGAGTTAGAAAATGCAGGGAGAAAACAAATATAATAATGAGGAAAATAATGAAGAGGTGGATGAAAAACAGATGAGGATCCTTGTAATTTGAAATCTAATTGTGTGTCACAGCTTTGGAATGAGGCACTCTCACTAGGGCAGCAAACAGAGAAACAAAGAAAAGTAAAAAGTATGTAATAAATATTTTATTACATTCATCATAATAAGCTGCACTTTAGTCTTGGCCAAAGCATATTCTTAAATCAACTTTAGAATATGATTGCAATTTCAGGCTTAGGAGCATGAAGCCCACATGACTGTAATTAATGTAATAAATCATGCTGGGGAACTTTCTACAAAAACCTGACACTGCTTAGTTGATATATTGCTTATTGGAGACTGCAGAGATTCCCCCCGCATATGCACACCCCATTTTATTATACTGCCAATGGTTGTGAATCAAAGGTACCCTTTTTTGATCTGTCTGCACTGTCTTTTGCAGGTGTAATATATAACATGCTTAGTGAGCTATTGCCATCACCTTCTGATAACACAAAACATAGTGCCACTGGTCCCAAAGAATCTCGTTTAAACCCTTTGATTTAGTGTACTAATAGGACTAACACAACCTTGTTAAGGTATCTGTGCTTTTATTTCTAGGATTCTTGCTGGGCAGAGTAGCATGCTTGAACAATTTACCTTGCCTTTCCCGACTGTATTTTATCCCATATGAATGGAGCAAATTATGCAGAACAAGAAGGCAATATCCAAAGGTGTTGCAATTTACAGTGCTGGAGGACTATATTTAATGGACATTCCCCAGCTGAATTTCCTTTGTTTCTGTCAGCTTACATACCAATGTGCCTTTTAATTATGTCTAGCATCCAGCAGTTTACAAGATTCTTTGTAGGGTAGAAAATACTTGCAGAGTAAAATATTACATTTAACACAGCAAATCATTTTCAAAGGTTCATTTTTCTTTCCATCTTTAGGTTCACATTTAAACCCACTTTACTTTAGCAATATTGGTTTTACATTAAGCTGAAGTTTACAGTTTGCCACAGAGTTTGTTTAAACATGTTCAGGATTTACACATTTTTCCTTTCTAGTAGTGTGTGTGCACCCATGCTTGCACACATGCACACACTCACAGCTCAGGATATTGTGATCTCTCTGCCATAATGATGGCAGTTGAATTTTTACTGTTTGTTTTGTTATTTCCACCAAAAAAAATTGTTATTCCCCAACAGAATATGAGTAATCTGCACAACAGCTACTAAATGAATTGAGAGCAGACACAACATTGACTAATTGGCTAAAATGGGCTGCAATTTTATGTACACAATTATGGATGCATGGTTTATGTATATATTCATGGTTATTCTCCCTTGTATTAACCTAAGTTATTCAGATTTATTGAAAAACCATATTAGTGTGTGGTGTGTTGGGCATGCTATTTGTCAACATGTGGCATCCCTTTACTTGACAGTTAACAAAAGCCAAGCAACAGGAAGAGGGAGGCAATAAAAAGCGAGAGAGAAAATTACTGAAAACAAAGCTGACAACATGGCTGAGCAACCGGAGTTGGAATGCCAAGAATAATTTTTCTATCCCTTAATTTGTTTCCTGAGGTCTAGTCAGCAACACAGGCAGGGCCAGTCCATAATGTTTTGGCACCTGAGGCGAGGAGCTCAAATGATGAACCCATGCCCTCTCGCTTGGCTTTGAAAGGTCTCAATTCTGGCTTTTTCCTGTTCTACTCCTCTCACGGTACTGCTCTGCTACCTACCCCAATAAAGGAGAATTAACAACTTAAAATGCCTTGTTCAAAAGGCAAAACAAAAAAAAACCACTTAACTTTCAGAGCAGAGAGAATACATATGCCCTAGCAGCAGACACAATTTTCTGCACTCTGGATCCTAGTGGCGCTCCCCCCCCAGTCTGGCACCTGAGGCAGCCGCCTCAGTTCGCCTCATGGTAAGGGCAGCCCTGAACACAAGGCAAGTTCCAAAGGACTGGCAGGATGAGTGCTGAGTGTGTATTTGCATTTCAGAAGAACCAGTGAGAAGGGGAAAGGCCTATGGGGGGGACATATATGAATGAAGCCATGAACACACGACACTCAGGAAAAGAATGCCCAAATAAGTGGATAGGAGAGAAAACTACACCAATTCATACAAGAAAATGCCTTAATTTATGTAGTTCCTCCATCTCTCTGGCCTTGCTGGCTACAATGTGAGGATCGTAAATAGATAATAGATTCAGTGAGGGCTGGGATGGAATAAGAAAAAGAATTAAACAATTTACGGCAAAAATCATTGGAACACAAGGACATTCCGATTTTTCCAAGGTTAGATCTGTTGATACCCTCACACTCTGAGTGTAATGTTTGGCACAAAACCAAATTAAATTTTGTTTTACAGATGGGTTTATATAGTTCAGAACAGATATGCATTGGACTCCTCCCATGTCCAGATACTTCTGAACACAAATATATTTTTAGGCAAGTTTGCCTCCTTCCCTGGCTCTCAACAAGGCATCAACCATCTTCTTTCCTTTCCCTGAGCTTTCCGGTAAAATCCAAGTGAAAATCTAGAGAGGGAAAGAGACTCTCTCTTCTTCTTTCCTTCTCTTCAAAGAGCCAGACTGGATAATGTGCCTGTGGCTCTTAGGAGAGTTGTGGATGGAAACACGTCTGTTTTCAGTGTGTACTTTCTCTTTAAAGCTTAAGGCCCCAGTTCAGCAAAGCATGTGAATAATTCCATCCCTAGTTAGCAAAACACTGAAGCAGGTGAGTAATCCCTTCCCTTCTCTGGGAAGCACATACGCACATGCTACTCACCTCACTCCAGCAAGGTACTTAACTTCAAACATATGCTTAAGTCCCACTGAAGTCAACTGGGACTGTTCATGTGATTTCAGTGATGTGTTTTGCTTGGATGAGGTACAGTGCTCCTTAGATTTGCAACGAGACACCAAGTATCCAGTTGGAGCTGCAGGCAGAATTTAGGCTGGAATAAAACCAACAGCTCGTATAGGAACTTGGCTAGGTCTCTGAGGCTAATTCTGCTATTGTTAGGATCTTATAATCACTAATGGTTGGGATCTTGGTTTTACACCTTTCAGCTACGTCTACTCTGTGCTTTTTCTTCAGTTTTCCCACTGATGAAACAGTGGGACAGCCCACTTCTCAAGCCACTGCTGTTGCATCAGTGGAATACCTCAGCAGAAGAGCACCCCTACTAATTTGCCAACACTGCCTCCAGCAGACTCTGTGTTTTCCCTTGAGTGCTTTCATCCAAGCAATGATTCAAGTGACCTCCGTTTCACCCCGGAGGGCTGTTTAAAAATTACAGTTTATAAATTAGCATTAGAATATACAGAAGTGCTCCTAGTTTCATTCTTTGGCTCCAAACAACATTATCTTTGTAAAAAAACATAACCATGTAGTTCTCAGCATTGGTCTAATTCTGCAGTCAACAGCAAACCTCCCATGGGAGAAGAGCTAGGCCATCACTAAGCACTTCTGTCTGAAAGCCTCACCCTAGCTTCCTTAGTGGCTGCATAATCCCGTAGTCTTCCTTTTCTCCCTGTCTTTTCTATACCCAGTTCTACGCCGTCTTCTCCTCCTGGCAAGAGTCTCAATTTAGATTGCAAGGTCTTTATTCATCCATTGAAGCACCAAGCATTCCTGCGGTGGTCAGGCCCACTGACGGGGGCGGAGGGAGGTCAAGGATGGCATGGTCCAGATGGTGCTGAAGGCTGGCCGGGGGAGTGGGGAGAGTAAGGCATGGTCTAGGCAGCACTGAGGGCTGGGCTGCTTCCAACCCTGCCCCTTCTGCCTGAGGCCCTGCCCCTACTGGGAGTATGGAGCACCCTCCCTCCCGCACCTTGTCCTGGGGCCCAGCAGTTCTGTCAGCTCTCCGATGGTGCTTTAGTGATCACAATATTATTATTAATTTGTAATACTCTAGCACCTAAGAATTTCAGTCATAGACTAGGATCCCACTGTGCAGAGTGCTGTACAAACACAGAACAATATAATTACGTACATACATAGCTATTATGGCAAATTAACGGTTAATTATTACCCCACTGGTTATATGTTTTGCTTCAAGGGTTGTTCTCATCATGCATATGTAGTTACTGAAAAACAATAGCAAAATACAGTATTATTATTAATCTAAAGCCTACAGTAAATTTATTCAATGTGTAGGCATATAAACTTCTCTCACTGCATGTGCCCTACTGTTATTAATGGTAATGAGAGTCATAGGTGCACGCTGAGAGTAAGATGTAGCCAACACACTTACTGACCTAAGTATAATTAAACACAGAATCTTTTACCTGCAGGTCAGTGGGTCTAATCCAGCCCAGCTCATTAGTTATCCAAAGTCATTATCTGTTGATCAACTGTTTGGTGGTTTGGCAAGAGGCCTGGAACTCATATCCATCCGAGTATAGTCAAAAGCTCAAAGTCCGTACCATTTGCAAACCTCGGGTCCTTGCTCTTGAAAATCTTGTGTGCATAATTTTGAGCCAATTTGGACATTTGCAAACTGCACTTGGCTGGCCCCATCAGACCCAGAAGCCTGACTCCGGCAGAATGTTCCAACAGGACTTTCAAGTTCAATTTCCAGTGGTAATTATCTCTATTATATGTTCTGCATAAATAGAGGCATGTAATTTTGAAAGGTTTGCTGTATATTTTCCTCAAAAAATGAACAGAATGTTCAATTAAAATACAGTGAATTTTTAAAAACTAGAACAATTAAAATATTTCAGGATTAGAATGCAGATTGTAGGGAAAATAATGTTTACTTCAATTATTTCTATAAAATTGCAACAAATAGAAGAGAGTAAATGTACAACACAACAGTCAGAATAAGAATTCATCACTTAAAATCTGCTTTTCATGTGGATTTAAACCATACCATTTTGGATCCAACTTTTATGACACTGTTATATTTCAAGTGTAGACAAGCCCTTAGTCCCAGATTTAGGGTAAATCTACACTGGCACTTTACAACACTAACTTTCTGGCTCAAGGATGTGAAAACATCTCCCCTCCCTTCAAGCACCGCAAGTCACAGCGTTGTGAAGTGCCAGAGTGAACCAGGCTACAGTACAGGGAGCCCTGTTCCCAGCGCTGTTAGCTATTCTCCTTGTGGAGGAGGTTTACATAGAGTGATGGGAGAGCTCTCTTCCAGCACATGTGTCATGGCCACACTGCCACTGCTGCGCTTTAAACTTTTAAATGTAGACGTAGCTTTGGGACAGCATCCCTATTCAGGACAGCACTTGGGCATGTGTTCCATGTTGAGCACCTACTTAAGATCCATTCCATCCTGAACAGGATGCATTTAAGCATGGATTTAAGTGCTTTCCTGAAGCAGGGCTTTGGTGACCTTTGAGGTTTAAATATAAATAGCCAAATCTTGGGCTTACCAAAGTCAGTGGCAAAACTCCTGCAGATTTCAATGGGACCAGGATTTGACATAAAATGGGTATTTTATTTATCAAAACATGAAGATAAAATACTGTCACTCTAAGGTGACGAACTACTTATGGGAGATGCGAGGTGAGATTCTGTTCTGGGTCCAGGGATGGTGACAGATTTCTCCACACCCTGGACAAAAGGCAGGGGATGACTCAGCCCTAGACCCCCCCAGAAAAGGCAAGGCCTCGGGCATAAGAAGAGGGGCAGTGCGGTAGCCTCCCCCACGCATCCCTCGGCGCTGCACAGACCACGCCACACGGGGCTCTGGTGGCAATATAAAGGGCCCAGCGATCCAGCCTCTGCTGCTATCATGGCGTTCCTTTTAAATTGCTGGACCCTTTTCCCCCTCAGTGTGCCTGTCTGGGACTCTTGCAACTCAGGCAAGCAGAGAGAGATAAAGTGTGCACTTCCAGTCCTTGGCTGTGTCAGAGGCCCCCAGGATAATTTAGACAATCCTGGAGGCCGGATCCCTACTTGAATCCACCTCTCCTGATGCAAGTCTTACCCCTGGGTTGGGGGGAGGGTAGCCTTATGGTTGTCTTCTGCAGGGTCTGTCTGCCATCAAAGAATCTTGCCCGTAGCCAAAAATAGGGCTTTTATTGTCCGTTTTTGCCACTGTAGTCTATTATCTGGTATAAAGAGGCCAAAGCAAGGGTCTCACCTGCAGGGTCTATTTTATTTAATTTGATTGCCAATTTAAAGCCATAGGGGGAAGTAATGTCCTCTATGAAATATACATGCTTTCCTCTATGGCTTGTATGGAATTGTAAGGTGACTCTTACAGACCAAGGTCAGCTTCCAAAGAAAGATAGACAGTGCAAAAATATAAAAATTAACAGGATACATTACGTCAAAAAGGAGACACACATGCTAATAAATTAGGCTCTACTTGCAAAGCTTAACATTCATTACCATCCATCGAGAAAGTAATAACCCTAATGGGTACGGAGATGCTAATTTTTGTAAGTAGGCCAAAAGATATGACAGAAGCGTACCTTGGAAAATTGCTACTAATTAATGTATAGTACCAGAGTGATTTTACATACAGTATCAGAGACTCCAATATTCACACAAAGGAAATATGGAAACGGTGTCTGTTCTTTTCAAGAATATACAGAATATTTGACCATAATAGCTGGGTGATATTTATTAGAGAAGACAGCAAATATTTCAAGATAAATATTAAAAGCAAATGAGCTGTGTCATGTGAATCCCATTTAATATAGTGGGATAGCGGTGCAATCACAGGGATTGCATTGTACAGAGCACAATCGTGTGCTAAGTTGTGCGTGTACAATGGCTTACCCGACTTTTTAAAAATCAGGCCCCATGTGTTAGTGTTCCAAGGAAGACTCCTTTCTCCAGAAGGGGCCATACCAACTATGATCAATGTGCCCCTTGAGATCATTTTTCAGCCAATTTTTATAAACACATGGCAAATTTCACCCAAGAAAGGGAGCAGTGTTAGCCATCCCATCATGCCAGTTTAGGCACTATGCAGTCAGTTTTCCCTGTAAGCTAAACGCTTGGGCAGCCACCCAAGAGAGATCCAAATGTTGCCCAGCTGATTAGTAGAGCGTCCACAGCTGCCAACATGCATTTCCTTTGGTGGTGCACATCTGCATAGGCTATGGTATATCTAACAAAATGTATTCTGCACATGAATGGAAAACAGAGGGAACACTGTATACAGCTACTAGTCTTGGAGAAATGACTAGATAAGTTCATAGAGGATAGGTCTATAAACGGCTATTAGCCAGGATAGGTTGGAATGGTGTCCCTGGATCTATGGTCTGACCAAGTATGGCCGCTCTTATGTTCTTAATCTTTACCCCTCGACATAAAAGGGAGCAGTCTCTGTAACTAGCATGAAACGAATGGAGTTTCCACGAGTCATCACCCACAATGGTTGCTTTCTGAATAGAACACTAATGTACAGGGCTGTCTCTTGTGGGGTACAGGGCCAGAGACAGCCTCAACGCATGCCCCAGGCCCTGCCCTGCTTCTTCCTGCCCCCGCTCTGCCTCCGCCCCACCCCTACTCCACTGCTCCATCCGCACACACCCACCCCACTCCACTCCATCCCCCCGCACCCCATCCCTGCCCCTGCTCTGTTCCACACCATCTCTTCCTGCCCCTGCCCTGCCCCCACTCCACCACTTCCCCAAGCCTCCACCTCGCTCCCACCCATTCTGGCTCCTACCACCAACTTCAATACAATCAGGATTTTACACTTAATATTTCAAGGCATCATACTGTAAAGTTTGAGGATGTTAATGCTTATTTATGAGGCACTCTCAGCTACCCGTGTCTCTCAACTTACTGATGAACTGCAAAGCAATAACAAAAAAGAAATTGGTTTTGCCCTTTACTGACCCATTGTGATGTAAATGGTGACAATCTTCATACCTATTTTCTGCTTGGTTTTGTTCATTTCAATGGCCAGGTTCCCACTTCTTGCTCTGCTCTGGAGGGGATTGGCACATTTTTTAGGGACCTGAACAGGGATGTCATAAGGCCACGGCCTGAGCTGCAGCTCTCCCTCCTCACGAAGGAGGAAAGAGGCGGCATCTGACAGAACAAGCAGGAGAAAACACCAGCAAAAAGAGTTCACAAGTCTGATTTTCTAATGGAGCAATTAAGGAAACAAACATTACAATTTGTTTCTGCCTTGCAGCTCGCATGTAATGCTCCATACAACCACTCCTCTCTGTTCAGAAATACTCTTAAGCACACGCGTAACATTAAGCACACTTGGTTGAATTGGGATGCTTTGTGTCCTTAAGCACATGCTTTAATACTCAATAAACATGCTGGATTATATCTGAGCTGATAAAAAAAAAAATCTGCTACTGGGTTTCCAAACTAATTTTAGAAACATGTATTTTCTGTCTCCAGCAAATATTTTTTCTTGCTAGTACATACACCTAGAAAGCAACATGCTCTTGGCAATACATAGAATTCTATTTTACTTTATAAGTGGGTTTTAGCATCACTGCAAGGGCTCAAACAAACAGGGAGCTGGTTAACAAGTGAAGTAATTAATATAAGAGAGAAACTGATGAACTGAAAGGTCACTGTGCCCTGGCTTTGTAGATCAGACTTTATAAAAGAGTCATTCTCTTGTCACTGAGAAAAGGGGAAGCACAGTCCCTCTGAGACTCTGTTGCTGTTGAAAGTGTTAGGATTCAGTAAAACCAACTCTTTGATGAACACATGTGCTTTTTTTTGTGATGGTACTGCCCAGTATGCAGTATCGGCACCTCCAGACGCAGTACCGGCACCTCCAGTCAGAGCTCAATAACTTTTCCCATGGAGTACCGGCACCTTTTCCCCTGGAGTTAGGGTTGCCAGGTGTCTGGTATTCTACCGGACAGTCCAGTTTTTGCACCCTTTGTCTGGTAAAAAAATTAAGAAAATACCGGACATGTGCAATGTTCGGTATTTTCTGTTTTTCCGGCTGGCGCCGGATGGAAGCCTGGCGGGGGCCGGGAGAGTGGCTAGAAGGCGGGGCCACGATCAGCATTGGGATCCTGTGATAACGTGCAAAAGCCTGGCGGGGGCAGGGGGAAGTGGCTGGGAGGCAGGGCGTGATCGGCCCTAGGAGCCCTCAGCTGATTGCGTCTGAGGAGGAGTAACACCTTGGGGAGGAGGAGAAGCCCTGTCCCTGCTCCTGAGCGCTGTCCCAGCGTGTTGTGGGGCCGTAGTCCAGGAGAGAAGCCCGCAGGTGCTTTGTAGTTGCGTTTAGGTGCCTTCCATGGGCTCTCAGCCAAAACTGACCGGGATGGAATTTCTGCTTCTTCCCACTGGGACACCCAAAGACCTGGCTATGGGGAAGTCACCTTCCTACCCATGGTCGCCCCCGCCCCGCTCTGCCATTGTGTTGCCCTGGGGTCTGCCTCTCTCTGCTTTGGGTAGCAGGCGGCTGCTTTGCAGAGCAGGCTCTGCTGCCTTCCCCTTTGTTCCCAGCTTGGTGGTCTTGGTAGTAGCCACACAGGATGTGTGTTCGGTGTGGGGCTTTTTTTTTTTTGCTCGACAAATTTTGAACCCATGTGTTTGGTATTTTTTGGGAGACCATCTGGCAACCCTACCTGGAGTACCGGCACCTTTTTTTTTTTTTTTTTTTTTTACAAAAAAAGCACTGCGTGTACCCAGGTATGGGCCTGATCCAAACCCCATAGACCTCAGTGCAAGTCCTTCCATTGACGTCAATGGGCTTTGGGTCAGGCCCTAACCGCAGTTCCTATTTCAGGATAGATGGTGCCAGCCTTAAGTAGACAAGCAAAACAGGTGACTGCTAAGAATCCCACATAGGCTTGGTGCCTCTTGCTCACCCCATCTGATGGTGAACCTCATGGCCCAATTCCTCTAGCTTTGGGCACCACCATCTGTAAGACACAGATAGCTCCCGTATTAAGTAGAACTGCAGCAAACACTCCACAAAAATAAACAGATAAATGTCCAGCCCAGAAATGTTGGCTCTTGCCAGGGTTTTCTCCTGTGTTTTCAATGGTGCTGTAATTCATATGAGCATTGTCTTCCTGCATCCATCGGTATCATCAAAGACTTGGCACGTTACTAGCAGTAACATTTATTAGCTAGCTCTTTTGTGGAGCTAAGAGAGAGAGCGAGCGAGCACGCGCACAAATTGGTTTATATGGGTCCTGCAAAAATAGTTGCTTTCTACGCCTCTTCTCCACTTTTTATTCCCTCCACTTCGCCCTTTGTCTCCCTTCCTTTTGTTCAGGTGAGAGGGTATTTTTTTGAGCTTCCATTAGGTGGCATTATTACAAAATGTATTGAAACAGCCCATTTTTCTGATGTACTGCTGTTTTTTCATAGGAAAACCTCTATTTAAAAATTCATTTACAAGATTTTCAGCAGCATGGATCTGTGTTTAAAACAATTCTCCTTAGAACTCAGAGACTATTCGCCTGCAGATGGTCACCATTTTGAAGTTGAACTGAAAATGAGTTTTATGAAAATAAAAACTGTTGAAGACCACACACAATGCAGGGAACTCTGTCAGAGTGTTCAATTCCCTTCCTGTCAGAGAACCCTCATGAACTATCATAGTAACTGCTGTTATTAACCTTCTATATCAGATTTTTTGGCCTCTGGATCTGTGTTATTGGAGATTCTATGGTTCCAGCACATCTCCGAGCTGCTATTTCCCCTTATTTACATGCCAGCCTACCTGAGCTCTGAGCAGGGTGTGAAGACAATATTACGTTTATATATTGCAATATATTATACAGCCACTAGATGTCTCTGCTCTACAGAGTGCCAGATGGGGTGTGGTCCTTGGTAAACAAAGACGACAAAGGCAGAACTCAAGCAGTGTAGAAACCCCCTTTTTTCTTGCATATGTAGTTTGCAATTGTTTTCTTTCATATGTGCTTCCTGTTTAAGGTATGCTATGGTTCCATGCATCATTCAGGACATCCTTTGCATGGACACCCCACTACAGGTCATCAGCATTGCAGGAGGTTTTATATGAGCCCTCCACACCTGGGGTGAATTATGACCACAGAAAATACATATGGTACTTTAAAATTGAAATACATACATTTATAAAGTAAACTAAAAGATTTTATTATGCTTGCTGAGAGATGAATTGAGGGTCCTCTTGCAAACATTGATTGTACCATAAATACCTATAACAGGAAGCACCTAATAATAATACACATTTATGTTCTACTGTTACTATTAATTATTGTTATTATTATTATTAAACTTCCATTGCTCTGTTGTAGATACTGAATACCTAAATAATGCTGCTGACAGTAAGGTCTGGCTGCTGGCAGGTTCCTCACCCAGCCCTTGGATGGTATTAATACAACTATTCCAAGGTAAAACAACATTTTTTAATATGATCCTCTTATATTTTCAAATTGCCCCCCCTCCCTTTCACATTATCTTACAAATTCAAATAATGTCTGCCTAAGAAGCAGAGCTTCCACATTTAAGGCCCCAGAACATTAATTTACCATTTGACTGCTTTGGGGCATAGAGATAAACATAGGTGTGCTTATAAGAATAGACAGCCTGATATTCTGGTAAGCAGTATTATATGTGATCTTCAAAAGGCATATCCTTGCAATGTGTAGGACTCAAGTAGTGAAGCCAAAGTTGGCAGATCAGTTGGCAAGGGTAATTGAGAGAGGAAGTTAATTTAACTTCCTGGATTTTCACAAAAATAGAGGTATATTTTTAAAATGATTTATCTCCACTCAAGTTATTTTTAGTTCAGCAATAGAGCTAGAATCGAAATAAATTATGATGTTGAATGAGTTGCCAGTGGCCTCTGATCTCTTTACTCTAAGGCTAAAAGAAAAACTGTCTCACTCATCTACAACAGTGGTTTAATTGTTCATTTGACCACTTTCAGCAATATATGACCCTAGAGGCAGCCTTCAGCTACTGATTCAGCCAAAAGTCATCAATTCTGCTATGTAAAATTATAATTACAGAGATCTATTAGCAGGGGAGAGGGGCTAGTGTTCGGGGAAGATTTTAAATCAGGTTCTGTAACTTTCACATGATTGATAACTTCATACTACATTTACCACTAGCATAATTCCACTGACGTTAGCTGAGTTACATCAGGGATGAATTTGATCCTCTGGAGTCTCCCAAAGGTTTACCCATATGCATATATACTTACCCATGTAAGGAAGAAGCTTCTCTGCTTATTAGGAGCATTTGTATACTTATCATACCCTGATTAAATAATACTTTCAGTGAAAAGGGACCCTATGATTAGTTTAATGTCAGTCTGCAGCTACACCCTGATATAGTGTTGCCAACTCCTGTGATTTTATCATAAGTCTTGTGATAGTTGGTGTTTCTGTAAATTCCCAGATCCTGAAGTCATGTGATTACGGGCTTTCATTTAATAGAAAAAGGATGTTTCTAGTTCTTCTGGTTGCAGAGAGAAGTTTGAAAATGTGTCCCTTAAAAGCTTTAAAAAACAACAATCCAGAACAGAAGGCAAATACAAAGAATCAAAAATGTATTATATATTTTTATAAATCTCATGATTTTTGGGGGGGGGGAGGGAAGGGGCTAGAAGCATAAGTTGTGCACCATAAGGTAAGGATATAAGAAGCCAGGAATGCTTACTAACCCTCTCTGGGATGAGCAAAAGGCAGTGCATGCACATGGGACAGCAGGGTTAGCCAAATGCATGACTAAAAGCATGCTTGTATAGGAGGGTGCAGCAGGACAGCTCCCCTTGAACACCTCAGAGCGGAGGCAGGATGCCTCCCCTAGCTCCTTGCAACTGTACACAGATCCAGCAGAGGCCCTCGCACAGTCTGACCTCTTGTTTAGCGTGTAGATCATTTCTAGTAACCATGGGAGGAGGAAGGATGGTTAAGGCTGCTGGCAGAGGGAAGGATGGTGGCTGAAGGGATCCTGTTTCTTGTCCTCACTCCTCCCTCTTCTACTCAGTTCCACGGTATTTAGGGAGGGCTTTGTAACCACCGTCATGCCAGCGAGGGATCGATATGGTTTGCCAAGGATCTGACAAGACTCATTATCACACTTGCCGTTCAGAGGGTTTATTCTATGATGTACATTACATATTTCAAAGACGGCAAGACCAGGTGGGCTAGCTATGATCCGCTGCTAGTCTGAGGTCCTGCATAGCATGGGCCAGAGAACCCTGCCCCGTAGTTCTTGGTGTCCTTCCCACAGAGTTTATTTCAATGTGTAAGCCCCTCAGTGGTTCCTACCGGAATCCTCCGACCCTGTTGTCCTGTGGCTGGGATCGTGTCTGGCCACAGAAATTACTACACTGCCCGGTTGGCTCCTAGGACATTCCCACCCTAAGCCTTCTGCAGCACAAGACTGAAGACCAGTGTGCTCATCTTAAGTACCTTAGCAATGCTACCTCCCTACAAAACCAGCTCCACCTTCCCATGAGCCACAGCTCCCTCCACATCCTCTAGCAAACAAACAAGACTTTGTCCACCTGTAGCTATACCCTCCGAGATGACACCTCGGCTTGCCACACCTTGCCATTTGGAAATCTGATGTTTCCTATTCACATTTTGCGCTACGTCAGTACTACTGCAGAAAGTCAACCTAAGTACACAGTACCAGATAATAAAATAAAATAATAACAATAATAATAATAAAATATTCATTTATTATTATTATTATTATTATTATTATTATTGATTTACTGCAGTGTCTACGCCATGCTGGGTCAACAGGAGACACTCTCCCATTGACTCACCTTACTCTTCTGAGGTCGACTGGAGTGCAATCTGCAGTTGATTTGGTGGGTCTTCACTAGACCTGTTAAATCGAGCCCTAGTGTATCAGTCTCCGGAGCGTCAATCCCAGCTGTAGTGGAGACTTAGTCACCATTTCAGCAGTGCAACAGACCTTCTCCCTGCTAGTTCCTGGCCTGAAGGACATGTCAGGAACTGGCAACAGGAAAGGTGACAAAGATCATTTGGGAGGGCAGCCTTCTCCCACATAGCTCCCTTAAAAGCCTAAGTATTAGCCAATTCTTGCTTGGCTGCTGATGGTGAACTGGATAAAGTTAAAGCGTATAGCAGGTTACAGAAACCAGTTTTTATTTGTAACCTGTAAACACATGAGGGAGTTCCTGTGTATTATACTAAGAAAAATAAACAACAACATTTAAGAAATTAATTCAACGTAAGTCACCATCCTCACCCTGAGCTCATTGTAAGTTAGCACCTGGTCTCTGTCTGTAGACATAACTGAGCCAGTTTAAGTAAGCATGGCAGTTGTTTAACAGCATAGAGCAATATTACATGAGAGTCGAGAGAGGGATTATACATTATCTTCGTTGAAACTACCAGAATGCTAAGATAACATCACTGCCTTCGTAATAAGAGCTGTGGGAACTTTAGCAAAAGCCTTGATTTTGCATCTTCTCCTACAGAAGACCTCTATCTCCATAGGACACTAGTTCAGAATGGATTCACAAGGAAGAGTTCTACCTACAGAAGCACCACCACTCTAGGGGCAGCATCCAGATTTTCATGTGCGTGCTGTCTCCCAGCCAACTAATAATCAGGGCAGAGGTTGCTAAGTTTCTAAGAGCAGACAAGAACATTGCCCGAGGTAGTATAGCTGCAGGCCATTCCCCTGCTAACTGCTGGCTATAGCCAGAAAATATGTTTACTACCCGGTAGAAAACAAAGGAATTTCAAAGACAACACACCCCAGAACCAAATTCTGCCCTGGGTTATACTCTTTCAAGTTAAATGAAATCCCATCAAGATCATTGACAGCAGAACCTGGCTTGTTAGCATATGTGAAGCTGAAAGCTAAGTGATAAATGAATTTACCATGAACCTTTGAATACTGCATCTGGCCTCTGCCCACCAATCCATCTCTCTAGGACTTAACCTAACAGAATCACATCTGAATTTAGCTGGGCTTTTGGCTCTCCATCAAATAATGTACACATGACAGGACTGCTATGAAGGAGTGGCTAATGGAGAGATCAACACTGAAATGCGAGTCTAGCTGAGCAGTTTGCATGCTGAACCCATTCACTGGCTGAAAAATGAAAACCACTAACTTCTGCATTCTCTCCCTTATGGGTGCTTTGCTGGGTTTTAATGAATAACATTGGCACTTTACATACAGCTAACATTTTGTTTGACAACAGTCAAGATCACAGTACTACAGGTAACCTGCATGCTGAACCCATTCACTGGCTGAAAAATGAAAACCACTAACTTCTGCATTCTCTCCCTTATGGGTGCTTTGCTGGGTTTTAATGAATAACATTGGCACTTTACATACAGCTAACATTTTGTTTGACAACAGTCAAGATCACAGTACTACAGGTAATATCTAATTGTTCAATAACCTAGTGCTGAGAACCAGATTTCCCCAAGCAAAGCATTTGATTCTCTTCCCCACCCCTGCCACCGGCAATTGCTGGCATGAAAAGATTAATGGACAGAAATGTGGTGTTTTGAGAAATTCATGCTTTCATAACACTTAGTTAGACTTATCACCATTGCACTGAGGGCACAAGGAGGCCCAAAGAAACACAAGAACATGTTCAAAATGATTTTTTCAATTAAAAATGGGAAAATCTCTTTTGCTTCATGTAAAGGATAGGCGCTATTACTTTAAGATTTAAGGGTATGGGTGTCTTTGTTCTCTGCAAGCTGCTGTGATTTACGAGTTGGTGAAAAAAAGGTAATAAAGATTTATAATAGGACAAACTTCCCTCTAGCCATTCCTGCTCCCCTGCTCCCCTGCTTCTGCATTTCAAATGTCAGTTCTCTTGGTAGAAATAAGGAAAGGAGAGGAGAACACGGGCTACCACTACAGGCTGCTTTTACTTGAGATTTTAGCTTTCTGATTTAGCAAATGAATCCAACAGTCAGCATTTCTGTCTCAAAACCCCTTATATATAACTAGAGAGCTGCATACTGTCTGCTACCAGATTTATGCCCAAGCTAAGTAAGATAGGGTATGTCTACACTACAGCGTTATTTCGAAATATCTTATTTCGAAATAGTTATTTTGAAATAGCTATTTTGAAATAACGCGTCTACACACAAAATGCATTTCGAAATAGCTTTTTGCTATTTTGAAATAGCGCGTCCACACTGAGTGGACGCTGAATCACATTTAAGGCTGGCCGGAACCAGGTCCGGCAGGGCATCAGGTCAGGAGTTACTTTGTGTGGCTGCTGCCTGAGGCTATCTGAGGCCTGTGCTTAAAGAGTCCCCGTCCCCCCCCCCCGGACAGCCAGTTCTCAGGTTTCCCTGCTTGCTTGCCTACCTCGATGAGGGACAGCAAAGCATTTTGTCTCTGTGTGCTGTGGTTGCCCTCACTCGGGACACCACAGCACTCTGCAACATGGAGCCAGAGCTGCCCCTGGGCACTCTGGTGCTTCTTGTGGATGCGTTGCTGCGAGCCTGGCTGCACTTTCTGCAGGCTGCCATCCGGGAGGTCCATCGGGGGGCTGTCAGTATCCAGGAGGCCCTGCGGGAGAGCTTCCACCCTGAGAAGCATTAAGAGCCTCCCTGGTCTGCGCCACTGGGGGCCTGTGCCTCATTCCTCCCTCTCATCTTTCCACTTACCCCTCCCTAACCCCCCTTCCTGATGTCAAATAAAATACATGTATTTTCATGAACACAAACTGTCTTTATTTAACAAAACTGGGGAATGAAACTCTGGTGAGACTGGGGAAAGGAGGTGGAAGAGGGGAAGAGAGAGGGTGAGAGAGGGGAGGGGGAAACCTGGGAGGAGGGAGCTAGACAGGGGAAGCAAGGGGAAGAAGGGGGAGGGGAAGCTCAGGGCTCAGGGTTGGGGGTCTCGCCAGACCAACTTGATTTTCATGCAAACCTGCTCCTGGGTTCACATGTGGCCTTTGGTGGCCAGGCTGGCAGCTGTCCTGCCATAGACAGCCACGTTCCTCCGTCTAGTGCAGAGATCATGGACGTTGGGGGCATCCCCCCCAAACCTGAATAAGGTCCATGATCTCCACCCTGGACCAGGAAGGCGCCCACCTTCTCTGGGCCCTGGCAGGCTCCTGGGAGCTGGCAGACTGCTCCTGGGGAGTGGTGGAGGGCTGGCTGCCAGTGGCTTGCTGGCTCATGTTTTGGGGCCACTGGGTCAGGGGCAGTGACTGCTGGCTCTGGGCTGGCAGGCTTGGAGCTGGCACAGGCACTGTGGCCAGATTCAACCCCTTTAAGGGCTCCGGGCAGGGGGCAGGGAGAGGCGTGTTCTTGGTTGAGGCTGGAGTGGCCACCAGGGCACCCTGGGAAGGCTGAAGGCCCCCTATTTCGATATAAGTGTCTACACAGCACTTATTTCGAAATAGCTATTTCGAATTTGGCGTTATTCCTTGTGGAATGAGGTTTACCAAATTTGAAATAAGTGCTCCGCTATTTCGAATTAATTTTGAAATAGCGGTTTGGCTGTGTAGACGCTGGTTAAGTTATTTCAAAATAACGGCTGTTATTTCTAAATAACTTTGCTATGTAGACATACCCATGCAGTTTAGGGACTCAGATTACGAGGGGCCTCTAAATACAAAAAAAATTACTAGTTTTTAGATGCATCCTTGCCTATATACTGGTACATATGCAGATATAAAACTTTACAATTTCTATTTTCATTCTCCTTTCCGTTAGAAAACTACACATTTTTCAGTAATGCTATGGGGCTTCTTAAACTTGACATCGCTTAGGGCCTCAGTAAGTCTTAATCTGGCCCTATTCCATATAGATATTACACTACAAAACTATGGGACTGTCAGGTGTAACCTACTTGGAGATCTATCTGTTGCAGAGGAAAAAAAAGTCTACTGGTTCCTTTATGAAGTATCCCTAGATTAACATCATCCTGCATCAAGTGCTTCTGGGCTCTATTAAATGAAAGCTTTCCAAGTACCCTTCCAATGTAGAGTGCTTAGCTGCTGATTTATCTAGCAATACCTTCCTGTAACCCATGGTGACCGTGATCAATATTTCGCTTTCTCAGCTGCAATTCTTGGCTCAGAAACGTGTGTTTTAGAATGATACCGAATTCCCTACGGGACAGTAGGAGCTTTCCAAGGATTCATACCTGGTATTGACTGGGCTGTTGCCTCTGCGGTGTTGGCAGGAGCTGTGTTATGTTGCTGCTGACTAGAGCTGACTTCCGGCTCCGCGCTAATTGAGGGAGACAATGCTACTTCGGAGGCTGGGACCTGATTTGGCACGGGTTGGAGGAGGTCTTCTGAAGCAACTTGCTCTTCCTGTCCAGGGAGCTGTAGGGCTGACAAAGGAATGCTAATCTGTTTGCTGGTACTGGAAGTACTGACTGGCATCTGGAGCGCTACTTGTTGGTTGGAAGTAGGGGTGCTAGCTGGCCCCCTGTTGGGGGAAGCCAGAGTTACTCTGGTGGGCTTCTGAGCTGCGGGCCTCGATATGACAGGGGGAGAAGCAGACACGTTTCGTAAGTCCAGCTCAGCACTGAGAGAAGGGGCTACAGCGGGAGTGGGTTTGGAGGGGCCAACACAGGAGGGTCCAGCATGAGACTGAGGCTTGGGTTTTGACATTTGCGTCAGCGATAATGCAGGTCCATCGATGCCCCCTGTCAGTTCTGCATTAGCTACAATATAATAATCTTCAGGGATTTCTTGCTTAATCTTCTTGACGATCACGTTGTCACTGCTTTCGTCAATGACCTGAGACTGGGAGCCCGAAAGAGACGACGAGGATTGGCCCACTCCTGGCCTTTTGCGGGAAATGGATTGAGATCTTTGGGTATGAGGTTCAAAGTCACTATCCTCATCTGTCACCGAGGACTCGCAGACCATGTCAAAGAGAGTAGCCTCGTCTTCGTATTCTTCCACAGCTTCGCCTAGCTCTGAAGGCTCACTGCAGTACGAGAAATCACAGGAGTCCCTGGTTCGGTTACAATCCAACTTGGCTTTCACTGGTCTCCCAGGGTACCTCTCTCCTGGGCTAGTTTGTGTCTCTGAGGGCACACCTATAATGCTGGGACTGTCCGAGTTGAAGCTTCTGTTGTCCTGGAAGCATACTCTTTCCTGGGACCCAGCCCTGCAGGTAGCCGTCAGTGGCCAATGATATGCATGACCAGCGCTACAGCCCCACATCGCTGTCAGGTTGCCATGGGAACCCTCCGAAAGCAAGTGCTTTAGATTTGGAATGAGGCTGCAGATGGTCCCATGGCTGTGGGCCCAGCTGACCAGTTTGGAAAGGTTTTCAGAAGAGGTATGAAGGCAATCCTCCATGTTATAGGATCAATAACTGCTTTCCTAAAGAAAAGGAAATTAAAGGCAATTATTAGGCTACATGTTTTCCATAGGTGTGACCGTTACCCTTAAATAAGAACATAACACATTTTTCTACAAATAAAGAAGCTGAAATTTACTTCTATATATTCCTTATATAAAACAATTTAAAAGGCAAATAACCATCCACAAATAATATAATATCATATAATATGCTCTAAAAGACACTTCTCAACACAGCATTCATCTATAAGCACCATCTCACGCTATCTATAAAATGCTGTCTTCAAACCATAGGGCAAAAAAAATCTCCCTATGCTCCTCACATCTACAGTGAGATAAAAAAACCAGCTTTTTTAAACAAGCAACTTTGCTACTATTGACAATCTAATTTGACATGTTGACACTCAAATCTAAAACAAGTGCATGTACAAATCTTTATATCTGATGGACTGAAGAAAAAAAGGCCCCAAAACACTTTAAAAATTATAGTTAATCTGAATTTGAAACTAGCATTACAGGCACAGAGTCTAATCTTACACACACACTGGTCAGATTTAATGTTATTCTTGAACTATTTCACATGCATCTTCCTTTTTAAAAAATATTCTACTGAATATTGAGAATTAAAACTTCTTTCTTTATCAAACTTTCCAAGTTCATATAGCCAAATCTTTATTCCATTGGCATCCATAGCAAAACATGGCATTGGTCCCTTTCACAAAAATTTCTACCTAGAAACCTGTAACAGGAGGCATTGAAAACTGGGGTGAAGTTCATAAATACTGGAAAAGTAAAATTTCTGGCACTCCACACAGAGGACAAGAAATTGTTAGATTTCCAGTCTTTCTTGCCTCAAACGTCATGTCCTGCTCACATTCCATCTTTCAAATAAAGTTACCTACACTCAGGCTACCTCTACACTGCGCATTGCTGCGCAAGAAGATATGCAAATGAGGCTTATTTTCAGGAAGAACGGCTCCTGCGCAAGAGGAGGGGGTTTTGCGCAAGAAGGAGCAAAAATGGCAGCTCATTAGGTATGCAAATGAGGTGCAGCGATATTCATTGCTGCACCTCATTTTCATATCTTCTTGCGCAACAATGCGCAGTGTAGACGTAGCCACAATGTCTCATCCCACTAGTGAGAACTGCCCGACTCCTATTGACTTTAGTGGGAATTAAGCCTGCTAAGCACCTTTCAGGATCAAGCCCAAAGACGACTAAGGAATGGCGGTAGAGTTTACATCTGGCCAAGAAAGCATTAAACTGTCTAATAGATTTTATAATGGTTTCTCAGCTCCTTGCATCTCATACAGTCATAAAAGAGACAAGTGGAGATGGGAGAGATCCTTCATTCACTTAAGCAAACAGAAAGACTCAATAAAAAAAAGTTGTGAATTCAGAGCCATGCGATCTTAGCATAGATATTTTAAAGAAAAGCAAGGAAATGGAACATAGCTGAGCTAGAAGCATAGAAATTATTTGGGAACAATTTCTATCTATCGTTTTTGGACTGTATTTTTTTTTTCCTAAAGAGGGTGTTACAAGTATTTTGATACTGAAATTTTAGAAGGTAGTTTTCATGGCATGGCATGGCCCGCCAATGTGGAGTAGGGAGGAGTAAAGGGTGCAATTTCCCCTGCAGTGATTCTAAAGGGCCCAGGACTCTGGTTGCTGTCGCTACCACAGGAGCCCCACACCACGCACTCTGTCTGGTTCTGAGGGCCAGCAGCTGGAGGTGGGAGCGGGGAAGGGGCACCATACCGTCTGGCTAGCACTAAAGGCCAACCCCGCCCCTTTTTCCTGAAGCCAAACTCTTTCTGGGAGTGGGGAGCCCCTCCCATTGCCTATGGCTGGGGTGGGCAATAATTTCTGCAGGGGGACTACTTCATGAATTGTGGATAGTGGTCGTGGGCCAGTTCCACCCCTGGAAAGGGCAGTGCCTTGGGCGAAGGGGTGGGGCCTCAGGCGAAGGGGCGGGGCCTCAGGCGGAAGGGGTTCCCTCTAGGCGTTACACGCCCCTAGTGGAGAAAGGAGACTTTGCGCGCCCCCACCCCCAGGCCAATTGAGACCCTGGGGCAGGGAAGTGTGTAAAGTCATTCACTGTTCAAAACAGCTGATGGGTCCCTCTAGGCGCCATGCACCCCCGGTGACGGGAAGGAGCCGTCAGCCATTTTGAACAGCGAATTACTTCGCACGCTCCTCCGCCACTGGGTCTCGACTGACCTGGCGGAAGGGCGGCTGTGGGCCAGATCAAATGGCTTGGTGGGCTGGATCTGGCCCACAGGCCATATCTTGCCCACCCCTGGCCTACAGGTCCAACAATGCTGTCATTTCCCCTAGGTGTGGTATGCTATGGTATATTGCTGTTCTCTAGTTGAATATAATATGTAGAATCAAAATTTCAATGTGAATGTTCACTTTTACTCATTCAAAACATGTGTTTCCAGCTAGCATCCAACGTTTGCATAAAGTTTCTGGCAAACACCTGTGCATTTCTGCCAGTAAACTTGTTCACCAGAATGTTTACAATTGGCAAAAACCCGGAAAGCAAATTCACTCAATTCATTTGTTGTGTTGATTGCAGTGTTTGTGAACACTACTTTGGACTGTATAATCTAAAGTCAGCGTTCATTATTTTGTTATCCAAACCGTTTTACTTCTTTGTCCAGAACAGACATGAGGTCCAGTTCATCACAAGTTCATTACAACTCTAGATTCATAACAAAAAACAACCAATTATTCTTCAGGATAGAAACTGTGTAAGAACCCAGATAGATTCAATCTCAGAGTGCCTCAGAATCGTTAATGTGTTTAGCCTTGTCATATGTCTGTGAGGTGGAAAAGGACTATTAGTCCCATCTGAAGTTCAGCGAGACCATGGGTGAAATCTTCGTCTCAGGTAAGTGGCAAAACTCTCTTTGACCTTGGCTGTGTCAGGGTTTCACCTTATGTGCCTTGCCTAAAATCACACCAGAAATTATAGTAGAGGCACGGATTGAACTGCTGCCCTGATCTCCTGTTTTAACCATCTGCAAAAGTAGGTCAGTTCTTTCAGCACTGCCATTTTTCGACTCCAGCCAGCAAGAGTTATAGGAACCAAGGAGCCTTTTTCTCATTGCCCTGCTTTAATTGTTAGAGTGACATGGAGGGTGAGGTGACATCTGTTATTGGCCCAATCTCACACACGTCCTCTCTCCGGTATCCCAAGATGGCCATGGCTGCAACCATACTGCTTTAATAATGGCAGCTATAGGGCAACACTAGACAAACTGTGGAGGTGCTTAGAACACGCGCTAAGCAAAAGCTCTGAAAAGAAGTTTGAAAACACTTAATAACCAAATTAATTCTTTAAAAAGCTAACTGAACAGTATCCTTTTTACAATGCAGTCTTATTTTTAAACTAAAGGCTATTTCAATTCCATGAAAGGTTTACCAAGAAGGAATGAACGTAACTTGAAATGTCACCTTTATTTGGTAAAAAGGAAATTGAATTTAAATGTCCTGAGTTCTTCTTTTTCTAAGATAACAGATTAAGTTCATGTATATCTCTGTATTCTCATTCTTGCCATCTGCTACCTCCCCACAGGTCACCTAATCAGAATATACCTGTGAAATTATAACACTGTAGAAGAAGAAATACATGGGCCTTGATTTGCTTCTTACTTACACCTGGTGTAACTCCATTGACTTCCTGACCCAGTGGGCTCAATATGCGCAGACTGGGAGGGAGATATGCCCATACTATTTCGTTCTTGTGCTGTCTGAAACCGATCAACCTGACTTTTGAGAGATGCCAAGCACCTACAGATACTGCTGACTTTAGCTGGAGTCACAGGTGTTTTGCATGTTTGAAAATCAGGCCTTATATAGCTTCCTAAAAACCAATTTAATGTGGAGCTCACTCTCACTTTATGTCCCATACCTTTATCCATCCCCACACAAATATTTTAGAGGTAATAATAATATTGCTCAAGGACAAGCGTAGGGTTACTGATCTTCTTTTGATAATGCATCAAACTGACATTTAACCTACTATCATCTACAGGTGAATACATGACTACTCTGTGTGTCTCTCCAAGCTAAAAAAAGATGTAAACATCAAGTACATTTCATCATTTGGAAGAGGCTGGCTCTAATTTAGGGCTCAAAACATACCAAACAGAATGCCTTTTTTATAATATAGCATCTTTTATTCCGAACTGGCTTTGCAAACTGAGGCCCTGATGCCACAATAAGCCCTGTATATATAAACAACACAACAGCATATAGACAGCACCAAAAGCTATTTCAACTTCAGCTACACAATTGATACACCTTAAGTTGCATAGCTTAATTCGACTTTAGCCCTGCTGTGTAGACATGCCCTTATAGTCTTGGCCTTCACAACATCCTTTGACAAGGAGTTCTACAGGTTGACTATAGATTGTGTGAAGAAGTACATCCTTTTGTTTGTTTTAAACCTGCTGCCCACCCTGAGGTCACTGAAACTACATGTAGGATTGGGAACTACATGCGGAATAATAAAGACAATTAAGGGCCTGATCATGAAAAACCTGCTGGGCATATTCACTTGAGTAACCTCGTTATTTTCAATGGCACAATCCATGCTTGTAAAACCTTTGCCCAGGACTAAGAATTTGTATCATATTACACAACTGTGCTTCTTTAAAAAAAAAGGTGACATTATTGGTATTTCCACTAGAGCGTAAATGCACGTTCCTGACATTTCAGGCCCCGTAAGTTTCACTGGCACAGTAGCAGAAAATTGTCTTCTGGAGTAGTTGATTTGAAATACATGTAATAAGGGGCAAGGACAGCCTGGAGGAAGTGCAGCTCAGGACATCGTTCGTACCCATACTAGCTTGTTCCGCCTACGTTTCACCCTAGCAGGACCTGGAGTTCTTTCCTGGTTCCTGAGGTCCCCGGCTGGAGTAGAACCAGCACTTCACCACAGAACCTGGGAAACTCGCCACATGCCTACGACTCTGCATACGAGGTAGGCCAGCTCCCCAACAGCTCCCTGCTCTTCCCCGTGAAGGGACATAAGAATCATTTCACTGTGCAAAGCACTTATATAAAAGTGGCCTGTCCTTGTTCAGCCAGTCTCAGAATTCCATCTGCTCACTTCAGTGATAGAAATAAGCAATTGCTACCTTTGGCTCCCGTGAGCACTGCAGACACGTAAAGTAGAATGAGCTGCTGATTCTGGCTGCACTTCATCAGGAGGCTAAGTTCCAACCAGCTACATCTGTGCAAATCCCCTGGTGAGCCCATGGGGCATAACGGGAGGGCAGAGCAGTCACACAAATGCAGTAGAAAGCGCAGTTTTGCTGGCAAAGGACAAGGCACAAGATGGAAAGAACCCAGCTTGACCCAACTGGGAGCTCAAGTTGAGTGTTCAGGGCTGGAAGTCTGCAGCAAACAACATCTTTTTACTCATCAATAGAGAGCATTTGATACAGAAGTTGTTACGAAGACAAAATTATGGGACTCCCACAACGCCACTTTTAGAACCTCACTAGAAAAGATTAAGTATGAATCTGGCAAAACCACCAGGTTGCAGAGCCGTGGACTACAGCCTCCTGCAAATCGAAGGGGCAGAAACAACAGGGATTATTGCAATCCTGAGATTGCAGTAGTGTACAGAGAAATTGCTTCGCCTACAACCCCGTGCCAAACCTGTCTCTGTCTCAGCAAAGAGAAATGATTTACCCCCATAGAAAAGAGGAAATATGATATTCAGTTGTCAAAAAAAAAAAAAAAAAAAAAAGATAAAAAGAACTGGTGTCCCCAAGGGGCAGTTTTCCATTCATTCTGACTGCTCTTTTCTGGCTGGCAGTTCATTCTTACTTGCTAAATCACATTGTGAAGGTTGTTTAAGTCTTACTATCTAACTGGCAGGATTCAATAGGATGACTCATGCTTTACAGCCCACTCACATGAGTACTCCGAAATCATACAGAAGCTGGCAAAAGGAGTTAAGTCTCCAATGTGAATAGTGTTGGTATTTTTAACTCCATTACAAACTGCAAAGCCTTCTATTTCAGAGGGATTTTCTGCGGGTTAGAGCCCAGGAATGTCTAATCCTGTGCGAATCATCTCTCGGTGCTGAAAATTCAATACACTAATCTGGACCCTAAATTAAGAATCAGGCTTGATCTCAGTATGGCTTGAGAGCTGTTTTTAACCTTGTTTCACTACTGGCTGCTATGGTGATTATTGGAGATTTTCGTTCCACTGCACATCACAAGTCTCTGCTAGGCCATCTTAAGGTTGCAACCCCCTTCCCTCGTGGCGAATGAGGACATTCAAAATGTCATCATTTGATTGCACAATTCTAGAAAGTGATTGGCTGTAACCAAGAACATCTCTTTTCACAGTAGACAGTTAATGACCAAACTATTTTAAATAATAGCAAAGGGATGTCTTACAATCCCTCTTTCCCATTATTACACAGGAGCAGGTCAGTCAGCCTCAGGCTGGCTTGTCAGAACTCAACAGGAGTTTTGCCTGAGAATGGTGTAAGCACGGTACAGTGGCTAGCCCCACTATCAGTAACCAGTCTGACTTGAGTCCCTTCCTCACTGACCTAACCGTGAAATCCATGGGACAAAAATGACAGCCATGTATCAAGAGGTTAAGGGCTGGAGGAAGGAATATGCAATTATAATCAGGACTGCCATGCCTCCAAAGAATTCAGCACATGGAAGTGGACCGGACTGTGAAAGGATCGTGAGTAAATAAGGAGAAAATGTATGTTTAGTCGATCAGGGTATTTTAATTTATTTTTGGGTTTTTGTTAAACTTCTCTGTGTGAATTTCCTGTGCCTTCCCCCCTTCCCCACACACACACATCCTCATCATATTTAAGCGATAGCCCAAAGAGATTGTTCTTTGTGTTTTGATCTGTTCTTTTCTTAGTTGCTCTGTAACACCTAGCAACCAAGCATGCTTTATCAAGTATATCTTTTTTGTTTTGTTAATAAAATCCTCTTTTTTAAGGTGATCGTTTTATTCTTATTTTCCTGGAAGATAACAGGAGGTCTGTGATGTGTCTGCCTAGGCTGGGAGACACAGTTTGTTTTCTGTGTTTTGTTTCTTTTTTCAAGCTCTCTTGTGGCAGAAGAGCTTGGGGTACCCCTGTGGAAGGAAGTCAAGGTGTTCCTTCCTGATTTTTTCCAGATTTTTTTTTAAATCACTTGATGGTGGCAGCCATCTTCCGGAGTCAGTGATACTGGGGAAGTGGTGGGGTTTTTTTGGTTTTTTTTTATTGTTTGTTTGTTTTTTTGGGGGGTGGTGGTGGTAAGCAGAGCCTATGGAGGCAAGTATCAGAGGGGTAGCCGTGTTAGTCTGAATCTGCATAAACAACGAGATGTGCTGTGGCACCCTACAGACTAACAGATTTATTGGAGCATAAGCTTTCATGGGCAAAGACCCACTTCATTAGATGCACGTAGTGGAAATTCCAGAGGCAGGTATAAATATACAGGTACATGAAAAGAAAGGAGTACCAATCAAGAAGAAGGCCAGAGATAACAAGGTCAATTTAGTCAGGAAGGATGTGGCCCACTTCTAGCAGCTGATGTAGAGGTGTGAACACCAAGAGAGGAGAAACTACCTTTGTAGTTGACTAGCCATTCACAGTCTTTGTTTAATCCTAAATTGATAGTGTCAAATTTGAAAATGAATTGTAGCTCCGCAGTTTCTCTTTGAAGTCTGTTCTTGAAGTTTTTCTGTTGCAGGATGGCTACTTTTAAATCAGCCACTGTGTGTCCAGGGAGATTGAAGTGTTCTCCTACAGGTTTTTGTATATTACCATTCCTGATATCTGATTTGTGTCCATTTATTCTTTTATGTAGGGACTGTCCAGTTTGACTGCTGTATATGGCAGAGGGGCATTGCTGGCACATGATGGCATATATTACATTGGTAGATGTGCAGGTGAATGAGCCCGTGATGGTGTGGCTGATGTGGTTAGGTCCTGTGATGGTGTCGCTGATGTAGCTATGTGGGCAGAGTTGGCACCGAGGTTTGTTGCATAGATTGGTTCCTGAGCTAGAGTTACTGTGGTGTGGTGTATTGTTGCTGGTGAGAATTTGCTTCAGGTTGGTGGGCTGTCTATAGGCAGGGTATTCAAGGTCTTTTGCAGGCCCCCACTTTCTGCATTGGGAGTCCCAGAGTGGGGAACAGCTCTGACAGTGGCCTTAGGCAAGGGTCCCCTTCCTTGCTCTGAAATCACCCCAAGAATGGATTCTGCAAGCAGTGAGGAAACTATTAGGATCCTGGAGACACGCTGGCAAGAAACAGGAAGCAGGTAAGAGGCACAGGAACTATACACAGACCTAGATATATCTATGAATAGATGAGGTCAAGTGCAGCTATATTAAGCCCCACCAGCCCCCTCCACACCACACATATGCCTGAAGCATGACCTAGGGAAATGGTGGAGGGTTCCAAGGAGATAGGAAATGGCAGCAGTATGCAACAATTTGCCCTCACAAAGCCACGTAAGATAAGAATGGACTTCCTCTGAGGGCTAACTCTGTCCAAATCGGCATTGACTCATGCTGAGCAGACTGTACGTCACACTAGCATCCATTAGCACTTCTGGCATATCTTTTTGCACTGAAGAGACTTCTGCATGGATTTGTACCAAAAAGAATAGTGCAGCCCATGCTTCCATCCACACTGTTCCCAACTTCCACACATATATCATGACACTTAAGATATTTAGTGTTTTGCTTAAAGGCCAAGTTCTTGGAGCCATGTTATTATCAAAATCCAAGCTTTCATTAAAAAAAGCAAAGTAAGTTTCTAACCCTCTCGATTGCAGTGGATAGCTTGAAAACATGAACCCTAACGGCTCGCGTGCCAAAAGACGCTTTCAAAGTTTTAAGTCAACCACATGCTGTTTAGGGCTGGACTCATGATTCTTTAAGACTTGGGGCTGGTTGTTCTGTATTAAACCCTAGGGTCTCAAACCACTGCTGAACACTTGTTGGTTGGTCACATTGTACTGGCACACCTCATGTCCAGCTGCTAAACCACACTAAGCAGCAGCTTGAAATACAGAAATACTTTCTTAATATTACTCTTCCACGTGACCCAACGCTGTGGCTGCCACTAGGGCATTATTCCATCACCAACCAGAAGGGAAGCAGCCATTTCATTTGCAAGTGTATTTTCATATTTATAAAGTGAGAAAGAGACGCTCTAAATCCAGAAAATGCACCACTTTTAAACCAGCAGTTTTATTGATATTATAGAAAACTTCCATCTGATTAAAAGTTTTGACTGCTGGCCAGTTATATATTATTTTCCCAGCGGCTTTATTTTCTTAAGTGACATTTGTAATGCTGGTAGAATTTCTGAAATCGACAAGCCCTTCAACGCTTTATCTGCAATAGGGCAGTGGCTGTGCAAACTTCCCCACAGTGTCCTGCTGCCTCAACCCACATCCTGAAGCAACCACCACTAGTTGTGAATGTTCCATCGCCACGCCTCACCCCTTTTTTGACCTCTTTGCTGAAGTTGCCACAAAGATGTCACTTGTAATATGGACACTGATCCTTAGGAGCTGGATTGACAACGATTCAGTCTCTAATTGTTTCTAATTTCAAGCCTGCTCAGATATTAGGGTTTGAAAGTTGCATTTACATTCTGCTTATGAGAGAGACAATGAGGAGAGGCATCAAGGGAAGAGAGAGAGAAATGTATTAAAAATAGTTTTACTAGGTTTAAAATAAGATACCCAATTGTGCCATGTTGGGGGCAATTTCCATCCCTAATAAAGCAATGATTCTTTTTAATCCAAAAAACACACTTTTTTAAAGGTAACTGTCTCTTAGGGAAATAAAAAATATAAAGTGCAGGGGAAAGGGTCACAGACTGAGGCTAGTTTTGCAACTCTCAAAGTTTCTGAGCCATTGAACCACAATTCCCCAGCCTAATAATTAATTACATCTCCCTAGCAGCCTGGTATGGATGCCAACTGGTAGCCCAGAAATAGAAAGTGGCATCTCTTCATAATCCATCTATATGACAGCAACACCTTTGGGGATCTTGTATTATTTGTTAATGTTTTCAACGGTGCTACAAGAAGTTATTTAGAACCAACGTAAAAAAGAAAAAAAAATACTTATCCCTACTTCTGGATTGCCAGGTCAGCCCAATTTGTTGTGTCCAGTGAATTATTTTGGGTAGCAAGCGCTTTCATTTTTACATGTGTCTAAACATACAGGATGAAATCCTCACCCTGCTGAAATCAATGGGAGCGGACTCCAATGGGACCGGAATTTCGCCCATAACAAATTACAATAATTCCAGTACATGATACAATAAAGGAGGCTAAAAATTCTTTCCCGAATGTGACGCGCATTGAGATGTGCCACTTTTACAATACAGTTTTCCATTCATTAAAATATCATGGCATTCTGCCATGCCTCTTCCATTGGCCCACAGCTATTCTTCAGCTGATGGCATGTCTTCAGGGATTCTTTCGCTGCCAAGCATGGCGCGGTTTCAACCACAGCGGCCAGCACAAGTGCTTAGCAGGCAGCAAATAGTTCTGCTGTGGAGACTCTTTTAGCCAGCTGAGAAGGAAAAAGTGGATTTATTCTGACTTTAAAGAATCAGGTTATTAGCTCAAAAGCATTTGTTATCTTTCACAAAGTTAAACCTCTCCAACCCATTAACAGAACTGCCTGGAGAATTTTTTTTCCAGCCTAATTAAAAACGTTGTTGCTGCTTGTATTTATTTCTAAGTGGCTATCATCACTTCACTCTGTTTACACCAAAACAATGACAGCTATTTAGGCCTTGAACCGGTGCAGCTGCAGGATTGCAGACATGGTTTTGTAGTGTCGGGACAAGGTACAAACAGAGGGTGAGCAGCTCATGAAATGCAGAGGAACCAATCCGGCCTGAAGGAGCGCAAGGCTGCAGAGATGACAATTTACCCCAGTCCTACCTAGGAGTGGAATTAAAGCCAAGGGGGAGCACCAGCTAAACCGCTTGGCCAACACTGTATGCGGCGTTTTTCAAAGGTGCAGCAGGTAAAGTCTCAATGCAAGATGGGTTTCAGATCAGGGTTTGCAAAGGGTCCTGAGCCCTAGTGGATGAGAGAATCCCTCCCTTATTTGTAGGTCAAGGCTCGCACATAAAATCATAGAACACTAGAACTGGAAGGGACCTCAAGAGGTCATCGAGTCCAGTCCCCTGCCCTCATGGCAGGACCCAGTACCATCTAGACCAGTGGTCTCCAAACTTTTTTGATCGCGCACCCCTATCAGTAAAAAATTTTTGAGCACACCCTCCCAATATATGTATATTTATTTATTTATAAATTATATACATGCACTACTGCACTAATATATTATGTACATTATAAAACATACACAAAAAATATAAATTAAAAAAAGATGAGATAAAGATGAAATAAACAATATTTTTTAAATAATTTTTTATTTTATTTTATTTATTAATGGTACAGAAAACCTTTTAGCTCTCACTCTACACACCTGCCCTGCCTCTCTCCTCTGGTGCTGGTCCCTTCCCTGCAGGTGTCTGCCCTTCTGCTTCACCCCAGAATCCCTGGCACCTGCACCTTCCCTTAGCCCTGCACCCTCCTGGTGCCTCCCCCTTCCCTCACTGCCCCTGCCCCCTTTGCCCTGTTTTTCCCTGATGTCCACCCTCTCACCACCCTCTGCCCCCGTTCCCCTCATGCCCCTCTGTGCCCTCACACATGACTTGCTCCATCTCCGCCTTCCTCATGCCCACCCCTTCTTTCAAGCCTTCTCCCAGCACCTTCCCCTCCCCCCTCTAGTCCCCAATGCCTTTACCTTCTCCTCTCCCAGCATCACCCTGTCCCCCCTTCCCTCAGCACAAGCGCCTTCCTCTCCACCCCTTTCCCCTATTTTCCCCCTTCCCCTCCCCTACCTTCTGCCTTCCAATTCATGGGGCATGCATGTGCAGGGAGTGTGTGTGGGGGGGTGCATGCCATGCACGGGCAAGGCGGGGGAGAAGGTGCTGGGGCGGCTGTATACTGGGCATGGGCGTGTTCGGGGGCACAGGAGGCAGCATGGCCCCGTGTGGGGAAGGAGGGAGGCTGGGGGCGCGAGGGGCTGCAGATGCGGGCAGTGCTGCAGCGGGGAGTGAGTTTGCCTTGGCAGTGCGGGGAGCTGGAGGCAGCGCAGGGAGGGGGAAGGGGAAGAGTACGGGCACGGCACGCCGCCTGCTGCTTCCGCCCTGGCTCTGGCTGTCAGGGCTCCAGGGAAGGAGCCGCAGCAGCAGCCATTCCGCTTCCTCCTCCTCCTACCCACCACTGCTGCGTCCTGTCAGCACTGTTGCTAGGTGTGGTGGGGAGGGTGGGGCGCTGCCCACCCGTGGCAGCCTCGCTGCCCTGAAGGCGCCTCTCCAGAGAGGAAGGGTGTCGGGGAAGCCGGTGGCTGAGTGGGTGTGGAGGGCCCCGCCGCTGATGGGGGTGGAGGTGAAGCGGCGGCGGCTGCAGGGGCGAGGTCTGCGTGCGCCTGGTGCCGTGCCCGGGGTCGGCAGACGCCATGCAACTCCGGCCCGGGCATCTCTCCTCTCAGCTGTTGTGAGGCGTTTGAGCACACTGTGCATGCCCTCCCTCGGATCGTCTTGTGCACCCCCTGGGGTGCGCGCACCCCACTTTGGAGACCACTGATCTAGACCATCCCTGACAGGTGTCTATCTAACCTGCTCTGAAATATCTCCAGAGATAGAGATTCCACAACCTCCCTAGGCAATTTATTCCAGGGTTTAGCCACCCTGACAGTGAGAAAGTTTTTCCAAATGTCCAACCTAAACCTCCCTTGCTGCCGTTTAAGCCCATTGCTTCTTGTCCTAGCCTCAGAAACCAAGGAGAACAATTTTTCTCCCTCCTTCTTGTAACACTCTTTTAGGTGCTCCTCAGACGTGCCCGTTCTTCATCTTTGCCCCACCCACCTTTGCTTTGTGTTCCCATCCCAAAAGTATAGGCGAGTTCCTTCCATTGTGTTCTATGGATTGGATTCTGCTGCCCTTACACCAAGCAGCACTTCTCTCTTCAAGCAGGGCTATTGAAATGAGTAGAAATGCTCAGTAGCTACTGCCTGAGGGGCAGATTCTGCCACCCTTCTTTAACAGGCATAAAAGGGTCTTTGGACATTCTACAGTTCAGTTTGGGTGACTGTAATTAGGGACCAATGTGCTGAGCTCGCAGCTTTCCTATTGGGTTTGATTTCCAGAGCTTCTGCCGTCATTAAAGTCAAGGGGTTTAGCTTTACTGTATCCTCCTGGCTGCCTCACACGAAGGCACAAGACCGTTGTGCTCCTTGCTGGGTGCTATGCAAAAGCTGGCGGGATCCAGGCCAGAATATAAAAGCTAATACCAATTCCTGGATTATAAGGAACATTTAGAGTGAAACTGCAAGATGTTAAGATTAATTTTAAAAAAACCACTGAGCTCTCAAATCATTAACAAAACGTAAGTATGGAACCACGTGAAATTTACAGCAAACCCTATATTGCTCGTTATATAGCATTACATTGATTGAATGTGCCCATCAAACATCCTCAAAGTGCATGTAATAGAACACGAAGGGCTTCCTCAAGACAGACCCTTCCCACTGCAATCCTCAAAACAGAGATGGACTTTGTACCAAGCCAGATGACTACCAGCTACTTTCCAGAACTACAGGTTCTCTGTTCAAGACGTTCTAACTAATGTACTGTTACCAGAAGTGCCCAGGTGATCCCATGTCCAACTATGATGCATAGAAAAAGAGACATAGTTGAAAGATTTTAAAATGTTATAAATTTCTGTGTCTGTAGTCGTCCGTGTGTGTCAGCTCTAGTTTCGTGAAAGTGTGATAAGAGGGATCAAATTCAGACCGAGAAAGTGAGATGTTTCACTTCTCTTTATTTTTTCCAGACCATTTGCCTCTAAAGAGAAAGTTCATTCTTAGTCTGTGAAAATTTAAAGAATGTTATTGACGATATACACACCAAATACTGAAGGGCAAATTCTACCTTCATCTACACTAGAGCACACTGATGCAGTTAGCTCTTTTCTAGACTTTTATGAACTATGCAAAGACATTGCAGTTGCTCATACATAAGTGAGAGCATCATTTCTCTCAGCGAGATTTTACATTTTTCCCCAATGTGAGTTTGTCTTTTTCACTTGTAGGATTTATCTTACTACAGTACAACTGTCTACAATATGGAAATGTATGCAATGGTAACCCGTGCAAATTTTGTTAATATAGACAAATTCTCAGCTGAAATGCAGGGAAGGCTGGCATTATAACTGGATGTCACATTATAAAGCCAGCCTTCCCTTCATTTAACGCCTATTTTTACATCAAAAGCTAAATATGGGACACTTTCAGCCCGCTTAATTAGCCTCATTAGCACCAGTCCTACAACTGATGGGTTCTTTTTTCCCCTTATATAAATTCTGGGTTTCTGTTATTCCTCTCCAGCTCATCTGAGGAAGTGGGTTTTGCCCATGAAAACTCATGATACTATATATAGTATCATGATACTCTGGTATCCTGAAACAGCATTGCAGGGTAGACATACCCAAAGGTATCACAGGACTATTTGTTGTTACTAGAATTTAGATTTTTTACATATGTGTTCTATTTTTATTCACAGATGATTTTGAGCTGAGCAAGAGAATTTTTAAAGATGCACTTCTCAATAAGAGTGAAATTCTAAGCTGTCTTTTAAACCATGTAACCTTGCAGTTTATGAATAATGGTGAGGATTTTCGGAATACTATTAGCAGAACCACACAGGTCATGCTCTGCAGTTTACAGACAAGGCTCTCTTTCAAATGCCAACCCAGAAAAAAAGATGTTTTTAAAATTGCAAGAGAGTACAGACTTGCAAAAATGCTGGATATAGAAGATTAATTTGCGAACAGGCTGGTATCCAACTGTGCATAATAGATCATATGCAGTTAAGTCCCTAAAATAGTTCCTAGACAAGACTTTGAAGTTACATGAAAAAAATAGTAACATAAAAGCTGTCTTAGAGATGAGCCAAGATATGAAAAGATTTGCATCCAAATTTAAAGCCAGTTAGAAATATTGGGTAACATACTGTAGTCAAGGCCTAATGGATAAAAAATGCTTTTAAAATGTCTTTTATATTCCATTAATAACTTTTTACTTATTTCCCTCATAGAAAAAGCACCAGCTTCATCATCAGCCTTGAAAGTCTTAACCTTTAAATTAAGGGATAAAATAGATTATGCCTACAATTATTCAACTTTGTTCTGGGGAAGTGTACCAAAGCCCCAGCCAAGTCTGAGACCTCGCTGTGATTCCTGCCACAGAGAGTTTACAGTCTAATCCACAGCCAATCCCACTTCTGGCAAAATCCACAAAAGGGAGAAATCCACAGCTCTATACCAACACGAGCAGCATACAAGTCAGTATCACAAGCATTCAGAAGGGTGTGGAATGTTGTGACCTATGTAGAACAACAGGCAGGAACCAGGACGAGCCCTGCGTTAAGTTATCACAAGCTTTAGTCCTATCAGACTTTTTACATTGGACCAAAGAGCTGTGAGTGCTCAGTCACTCTGAAAAATCAGACCACTTCAGTGAGAACCTGATCCAATGCCCTTGGAAGTCAATGGAAAGGCTCCCATGTTAGGTCAGGCATCAAAGGCCAGATTTTTGTAAGTATTTAGGCCCAGATTCTCAAAGGGACAATGAAACCAAACCCCCTTTGAGGATCTGGGGCTTAGACATCACAAGATGCAACTAGACAGCTAGTAAGATTTTTCCAAAGTGCCTCTTTGCACGAGGTGCCCAAACGTGGTGCTAAAAGTATAACTATAGATTTAAACTTGAGGCACCTGGCACATCTAGACTACGTTTTAATTCGAAAGAGGATATGCAAATTCTGCAGGAATTTGCATACATTCTTCTGATCGCATTTTCAAAAGAGGATCTTTCAAAAGTGAAAGTAGTCTGGACATGTTTTTTTCAGAAAAAAAAACCCTTTTTCGAAAAAATGCTCTTCTTTAAAAAAGGAGGTTTATGCGGTTTTTCGAAAAAGGGGTTTTTGGACACTTTTTTTTTCGGAAAAAAACCTTTTTTCAAAAAACCGCATAAACCTCCTTTTTTAAAGAAGAGCATTTTTTCGAAAAAGAGGTTTTTTTTCTGAAAAAAAAGTGTCCAGACTACTTTCACTTTCAAAAGATCCTCTTTTGAAAATGCGATCGAAAGAAGATATGCAAATTCCCATGGAACTTGCATATCCTCTTTTTGAAATTAAAATGTAGTCTAGACATGCCTTATTTGGCCAAAGGAGCGTATCTTTGAATTTTTATGATAGCAAAACTCCCATTAGAGTCAGTGGGACATTTGGATGGACCAGGAATGCAGGGTTGGAGCATATTTAAGATTGACAAACCAGAACCTCACCCTACGTGCTTTAAGCATCTGTATTAAATGCTGGTTAGCAGTTTGCGACTACCTGCGGAGTATGCCTGCAGAAGAGACTCGGGAACAAGAACGCTAGTAAATAAAGCTCTCTAATGACTCTTAGAAACTTCATTCCTTGCAGTAAGTTGGACAAGAGGCTCTGAATAACCTGCAGCTTGAGCTGCTCATGATAAGCGGCAAGTTTAACAGCACAAGTTAGGTAATCGTGTCTGACTGGCTAATTAGGTACACTTGCACATACATTTACCCAGTTGGCACATGCAACCAGAATAATCCTTCATGTCAATTAAATGGACAAATGAACATGCTTTTTGTGTGTCTAACTTGTCTGAATAAAATCTAGCCTAGAACAGCTAATTAGGGATTAAATCTGAATCAGTCCTCAGTGCATCCTTGGAAAATAGTTAAGAAAAAAGGTCAGCACTGTATATGTTTCCACACTGGTAGCAATGCAAAAGTTGAACACAAAATAGGTCCTGGTACTTTTTTGCTACATTTTCTCAAACCTCTGCCTTTTTTTCCCATAAGAACATATCCAGTAAGCTTGGAGAATATATCCCCTCAGATTCCAGAAACAACTAGAGAAATCAGAGCTTGGAATTAATTTATTTTTTTAAAGGGGCAAGAGCTACTATAAAAAAATTTTTTTTAAATGACACAGGGACATGTCTTTCAGTACAGTATTTCTAGACCTCTAGAAAAATCACAGCAGCAGGCTATGTTTGTGCACATGAGGAAAATCAGGTCGGTTTTCTTACAATTGCAGTTTTTCTGCATTGGAAGCCACTAGAAATTTTGTCACTTTCTGTTTTCAATACAGGACCTTCAACAGTGTTTGCAAAATGTGTGTGTAGGTAAACAAACAGGCAGTGCACTTGGGCATGTTGGCATTTCTGTCTTGTCAGAAAGTATTCATTTTGTAATTACAACTATGCACTGTGAGCCTGATCCTGCATGTGGTAAGTATAGAGGCTTGTGACTCTCTAGGCAGGGTAAAAATTGATAAGCAAACTACAGAGTACAGAACACGTTCCTGAATTAGTGAGTGCTGGTATTTTTGTCACCAAACTATTCCTGGACAGTTTCAGAAGTTCCAGGCTTCATTTAGTCTCAGAGCACCACTGACCTTGTCAATATGCTCTAACATTCTGTTAGCGTGTATGTTTTTGGTAGTACGTCACAAGATTGGGGAGTCAGTGAGCTGCTCCATCAGTGGTAATCCTGTTCTGGCTCGATAGTAAATGGCAAAATACGATGCAACATATGACGCATAGTTTGAAGACATCACAGTTCCACAAAGACTCTTTCCTCATAGTGGCTTTGTGCAGTGCAGAATTTACGGACTAATCCATATCTAGACAAAGAAGCAATATGCCCCCACTCCTAGGGTTATATTGGAATTACTAACAATAATCTTTGTCATAGCATGAAGAGGGCCTTAGAAACTATGCTATAGCTGGAGAACTAGAATTATTACAAAACACAGCTAGATGAACATACTTTGTTTCTCAGCCTTCAAAAGGCAAATTTTAATTTTAAGCAGGTCTGATTGGCATTTTCCCACATACACACACACAAAAAGTCAAGATTTATGATGTCACCCACCCTTTCAAATTAAACTGCTTTGGTACCCTACAAGCAGACCCTCGGAGGCGTTGCTTCTGGGGAAGCGGGAATGCTATTGCTACTGTAATTACATTGGTTTGTAGCTAAACTACTGACCCTCTCCAATGAAAACAACGGAATTGAAACAATCCTCTGAAATGCTCTTTAAAACGCAACCCGGCCCCTGCTTGCAAACAACGATGCTGAATGCTGGCACAGGAACATACCTGGCACGTGTCCATGTGCCAGTGTAGCCAATTGCATTCTGGGGGGTCCTACTAAGGAAAGTCACTCCTTCGAGCCTCATTTGCCTCATTCAGGGCTTCTAAAGAGGCACGGGAGGCAGAGAACAAATGTCAGTCCTGTTGGGGATTCCTGCGGAGGCTTGTCCATGCAGGCCCAAGTGGGGATAAGCAGCTTTCTCCCTTTCCCAGACAACGCAGCTCAGTTTTTGATGAGTGTTAACTCCAATATGTCTCAGGTATGCAGGGATAATTCCTTCCCCACCTCTGCTAGATTTTCTATCTCGAGGGCCCTTTGCTGGCATACACCCCCAAGTGAATCTGTCTCAGAAAGGTGGTTATCCAAACAATGACCCACTACAAAACCTTTAAATTAAACTATAACCAAAACTTCCTGGTTTAAATAAAAAACCTCTCAATAACCTAGGTAGTTATAGGAGAGAATGCAGGCAGAAGCCCAGCAGCACAGCAGGGGCTATCCTGTTTATTGCACTCAGTATAGTATGTATGATTACCTGCCCTGTGGGCGGGTAGCGTACGTGTGCATTCGGTTCAAGGAGCTCCTGGCCCTCAGAGACCGCATACGGGCTTTGGAGGCCAGGGTGGCTGAACTGGAGGAGCTGAGGGAGGCAGAGAGGTACGTTGATGAGGCTTTCCGAGACACTGTAGAATTGTCCCACCTCCGGTCAGACGTACCCTGCACTGTTAAGGAGGATGAAAGGCTCAGGGGAAGGAGACCAGTCAATGGGAGCAAAGGGAAACCTTCCCATAATTGGGACCTTCATTCCAGATGTTGGGGTATCCTTTCGCACTGAGGTTACCTCTCCAGGAGAGGGAACTCCAGTCATTAGGAAGAGGCAGGTGTTCGTAATGGAAGATTCGATCATTAGAAACATAAATAGCTGGGTTTGCGATGACCGGGAGAACCGTATGGTGACTTGCCTGCCTGGTGCGAAGGTTGCAGATCTCTCAAGGCATCTAGATAGAATTATGTGTAGTGCTGGGGGAGGAGCTGGTGGTCATGGTACACGTAGGTACCAATGACAGAGGGAAGGGTAGGAGAGAGGTCCTGGAGGCCAAATTCAGGCTGCTAGGAAAGAGACTGAAATCCAGGACTTCTATGGTGGCATTCTCAGAAATGCTTCCAGTTCCACGGGCAGGACCAGGTAGGCAGGCAGAGCTTCAGAGTCTCAATGCATGGATGAGACGATGGTGTAGGGAGGAGGGG
Source organism: Rafetus swinhoei (assembly GCA_019425775.1). Taxonomy (NCBI): domain Eukaryota; kingdom Metazoa; phylum Chordata; order Testudines; family Trionychidae; genus Rafetus; species Rafetus swinhoei. The sequence continues at coordinate 122,116,999 of CM033427.1, read as the reverse complement.
TTTAGATTTATAAGGAACTGGGGAAACTTTTGGGATGAGGGAGCCTATACAGGAAGCATAGGCTCCACCTAAACCAAATTGGATCCAGACTGCTGGTGCAACATTAAAAAGGTAGCAGAGCAGTTTGTAAACTAAGAGATGGGGGGAAAGCTGATGGGTGCAGAGGAGCACATGGATCAAACAGAGACTTCTCTTAGAGGAGAGTCTATTGATAGAGATTCTCTAGGTTTTAGTCAGGAGGAGAGGATGGAAGAAGATAAAGTATGGGCCAGATCAGATGAGAAACATTCACATAAAAAAGAATATGACACATCAGAAAAGGGCAGACAAATAAACAGTGACAAGTTTTTAAAAGTGCTTGTACACAAATGCTAGAAGTCTAAATAATAAGATGGGTGAACTAGAGTACCTCGTATTAAAGGAGGATATTGATATAATAGGCATCACGGAAACCTGGTGGAATGAGGACAATCAATGGGACACAATCATACTGGGGTGCAAAATATATCGGAAGGACAGAACAGGTTGTGCCGTGGGGGGAGGGAGAAGTGGCACTATATGTGTAAGAAAATGTAGACTCAAATGAAGTAAAAATCTTAAATGAATCAAAATGTTCCATAGAATCTCTACGGATACTAATTCCATGCTCTAATAAGAATATAGCAGTAGGGATATATTATCGACCACCTGACCAGGACAGTGATAGTGACTATGAAATGCTAAGGGAGATTAGAGAGGTTATCAAAATAAAAAACTCAATAATAGTAGGGGATTTCAATTATTCCCATATTGACTGGGTACATGTCACCTCAGGACAAAATGCAGAGACAAAATTTCTCGATACCTTAAATGACTGCTTCTTGGAGCAGCTGGTACAGGAACCCACAAGGGGAGAGGCAACTCTTGATTTAGTCCTGAGTGGAGCGCAGGATCCGGTCCAAGAGGTAACTATAACAGGACTGCTTGGAAATAGTGACCATAATATAATAACATTTAACATTCCTGTGGTGGGAAGAACACCTCAGCAGCCCAACATGTGGCATTTAATTTCAGAAAGGAGAACTATGCAAAAATGAGGAGGTTAAACAGAAATTAAAAGGTACAGTGACTAAAGTAAAATCCCTGCAAGCTGCATGGAAACTTTTCAAAGACACCATAATAGAGGCCCAATTTAAATGTATACCCCAAATTTAAAAAGCACAGTAAAAGAACTAAAAAAGAGCCACCGTGGCTTAACAACCATGTAAAAGAAGCAGTGCAAAATAAAAAGGCATCATTTAAAAAGCGGATGTCAAATCCTAGTGAGAATAATAGAAAGGAGCATAAACACTGCCAAATTAAGTGTAAAAATGTAATAAGAAAAGCCAAAAAGGAGTTTGAAGAACATCTAGCCAAAAACTCAAAAATTAATAACAAAATGTTTTTTAAGTACATCAGAAGCAGGAAGCCTGCTAAACAACCAGTGGGGCCTCTGGACAATCGAGATACAAAAGGAGCACTTAAAGACGATGAAGTCATCTGTGGAAAAACTAAATGAATTCTTTGCTTCAGTCTTCACGGCTGAGGATGTTAGGGAGATTCCCAAACCTGACCCGTCCTTTGTAGGTGATAAATCTGAAGAATAGTCACAGATTGAAGTGTCATTAGAGGAGGTTTTGGTATTAATTGATAAACTTAACAGTACCAAGTCACCGGGACCAGATGGCATTCACTCAAGAGTTCTGAAAGAACTCAAATGTGAAATTGTGGAACTATTAACTATGGTTTGTAACCTATCCTTTAAATCAGCTTCTGTACCCAACGACTGGAAGATAGCTAATGTAACGCCAATATTTTAAAAGGGTTCTAGAGGGGATCCCGGCAATTACAGACCAGTAAGTCTAATGTCATTACCAGGCAAATTGGTTGAAACTATAGTAAAGAATAAAATTGTCAGACACAGAGAAGAACATAATTTGTTGGGCAAAAGTCAACATGGTTTCTGTAAAGGGAAATCATGTCTTACTAATCTATTAGAGTTCTTTGAAGGGGTCAACAAACATGTGGACAAGGGGGATCCAGTAGATATAGTGTACTTAGATTTCCAGAAAGCCTTTGACAAGGTCCCTCACCAAAGGCTCTTAAGCAAAGTAAGTTGTCATGGGATATGAGGGAAGATCCTTTCATGGATTAAGAACTGGTTAAAAGACAGGAAACAAAGGGTAGGAATAAATGGTAAATTTTCAGAATGGAGAGGGGTAAAAAGTGGTGTTCCCCAAGGGTCAGTCCTAGGACCAATCCTATTCAACTTATTCATAAGTGATCTGGAGAAAGGGGTAAATAGTGAGGTGGCAAAGTTTTCAGACGATACTAAACTACTCAAGGTAGTTAAGACAAAAGCAGACTGAAGAACTTCAAAAAGATCTCACAAAACTAAGCAATTGGGCAACAAAATGGCAAATGAAATGTAATGTAGATAAATGTAAAGTAATGCACATTGGAAAAAATAACCTCAACTATACATACAGGCTGCATCTAGACTGGCAAGTTTTTCTGCAAAAGGAACCGCTTTTGCGGAAAAACTTGCCAGCTGTCTACACTGGCTGCTTGAATTATGCAAGAACACTGACGATCTAATGTAAGATTGTCAGTGTTCTTGCGCAAATACTATGATGCTCCCGCTTAAAAGCCTCTGCGCAAATGTATTTGCACAAGAGGGCCAGTGTAGACAGTTGTAATTGTTTTAAAAAAGCCCCGATGGCGAAAATGGCGATCGGGCTTTCTTAAAACTGCGTCTAGATTAGCACGGATGCTTTTCCGCAAAAAGTGCTTTTGGCGCAAAAGCATCCATGCCAATCTAGACGCTCTTTTCCGCAAATGCTTTTAATGGAAAAACTTTTCCGTTAAAAGCATTTGCGGAAAATCATGCCAGTCTAGACGTAGCCACAGTATGATGGCAACTAATTTAGCTACAACTAATCAGGAAAGAGATCTTGAAGTCATCATGGATAGTTCTCTGAAGACGTCCATGCAGTGTGCAGCGGCAGTCAAAAAAGCAAACAGGATGTTAGGAATCATTAAAAAAGGGATAGAGAATAAGACGGAAAATATCTTATTGCCTTTATATAAATCCATGGTACGCCCACATCTGGAATACTGCATACAGATGTGGTCTCCTCATCTCAAAAAAGATATACTGGCATTAGAAAAAGTTCAGAAAAGGGCAACTAAAATGATTAGGGGTTTGGAATGGGTCCCATATGAACAGAGATTAAAGAGATTAAGATTTTTCAGCTTGGAAAAGAGGCAACTAAGCGGGGATATGATAAAGGTATATAAAGTCATGAGTGATATGGAGAAAGTGAATAAGGAAAAGTTATTTACTTCTTCCCAGAATATAAGAACTAGGGGCCACCAAATGAAATTAATGGGCAGCAGATTTAAAACAAATAAAAGGAAGTTCTTCACACAGTGCACAGTCAACCTGTGGAACTCCTTACCTGAGGAGGTTGTGAAGGCTAAGACTACAACAGAATTTAAAAAAGAGCTAGATACATTCATGGAGGTTAAATCCATTAATGGCTATTAGCCAAGATGGGTAAGGAATGGTGTCCCTAGCTTCTGTTTGTCAGAAGGTGGAGATGGATGGCATGGCAAGAGAGAGATCGCTTGATCATCACCTGTTCGGTTCACTCCCTCTGGGGCACCTAGAGTTGGCCAGTGTCGGCAGACAGGGTACTGGGCTGACCCAGTATAGCCATTCTTATGTTCTTATATCTTCCTATTTGCTATCTATACATCATCCCAGCATTTTCCAAAAGGAAGAGAGAGAACTGATCAATTTGTGAAAATGAACACCATTCTACTTTCCATCTGGATTCATGGGACTACAATGGTTAACATTCACGTTTCATTCAAACTATTTTTTCCCTTGGTTTGGATCCTGGTTTTTGGTCCCATGAAGCTGAGGCTTTTTCTTACACTCCTGAAAAACCCAGTCTCAGCCACTCCTGCTAAAAGGACTCAAATTTAGGGAGAGGTCTTTACCACCTACCAGATAGCTCTATTTAAAACTTGTCCATTTCAGCAAACCATGGCCAGTTCACCCAGCCAGGCAGTGTGCTGCATTGCCAACATGAAGAAAGTGGATCTCTCATCAGTATCACTCCCATTTGTTTTCCTGCAGTTGGGGGGGGAGAAGGGGGGCTGACAGAATTGCCAGACCCCTGGACAAAGGTGGGGGGAGGGCTTGACTCTGCACTTCTGGAATGGAGGAGGCCTTGGGCACAGGGGGCAGAACTAGGGGAAGCCAGCCCTCTATGTGCTGCACCTCCCACTCCAGGCAGCCCTCAGAGCCACCCAGAGCATGCTGCGTGGTGTTCCAGTGGTGATTTAAAGGGCCGGGAGCTCTGGCCGCTGTTGCTGTTGCATTAGCAGCAGCAGCAGCAGCAGCTGGGAGCCCCTGGTCTTTTTTCATCACCAGACCCCAGAGCAATTGTCTCTTTTCTCCCCCTTAAAAGATTGCTGATTTCCATGAATCTTCTTCTGATTTGCATGTCTAAGGGAGATTGAAATTAGGTCAATAGTCTCACTGCCCATGTGGAAAGGGTCTCATATTTCAGGGTCAAACAATTCTCTGAATACCTTGCAACTGATCAGACCCCTCTCTGTTGGAGGGCATTTTCACTTCACACACCCCCAACAATTAGACCCTACTGGCCCTGCATAGTTTCTTAGGCGCTGGTTACACTCTGAGGCTTTCTGGCCTTATGTTCTATTGTGTCCCAGGTTAGAGCCACTTGACTTCAGCCTTTGTAGATAGAACAACCCATGTTACAATCAGATTTAGAGCCACACCATGTCCATACTTGGCAGAAGCCTAATCCTGAAGTCTAAAGCAAGCACCCTTCCAATTGAAGTCAGTGGAAATGTAGCCTGCTTAATATGCCAGAAGGAGACACACACCATCTGAGAAATAGACACATACAAAAATAAAGCCATGGTGAGCATTTTAAAGGCTTGTGCTTAATATAACTGTAGAGCTTAAGATTAATTCACCAAAAAACAAAAGGGCAACAAAATTCAAACTCTTGCCCATTTACTTTTAAAAGATGATCAGTAGAAGAGTCTTCTGAATCTCCATTATTGATATCTACAACACAGCTGTGTGAGGTCAACACTTCACAGCTAAGAACAGTATGCTCAACAAAAAATATAGGAAAGGCTTCTAGATGTTGGCTTTCGGTGTCTTCAATATACAAATTAAATAAATGGGGTGAGGTGAGAGGGATGTCTGAGGCAAACATTTTCTCACAAACAGCAACAGCAGTACTTTGGACATAGTCTCAAAGGCAGGAAAGTGACCGGAGCCCACAGTCTCAAATGGTGCAGCATAGAGTAGACCGCTCTGGTCCGCCTTCTCCTGGAATGTCAGGACTCCACTGAAATCAATGGAGCAGCACCCATTTACATCTGCAGAAAATTTGGCCCATTGTTCTGAGTCCATGTTACTGCTGAGTAGAGTGTGGAGTTGTAATATAACAAATAGAGTCTAGACCGAAAAGCACAAGATAGGTGTGACGGGGCGGTACATAGACTTTATGGGAACATGGTTATGACTATGACATAACTGGTCTATGCTTTATGCAAGATATTTCATGTGAGATATCACTGGAGAAGTTGTAATCTACTGAATATGTACTGAATGTATTATCCCTGTGTTTGAAGTTAGAATTATGAAGTATAAACCTGTGTTAATAATAAATAATGGTGCTAAGTGACCGTCATTAGTATTATACAAGGAACTTAATGGCTTAATATTCAGGATAATGATCTGTGAATAGATTTGTTTTCCTGTAAGCCTGGGAGGAGAGGCTGTGGTGGGTCCTCCCAAGCTTACATGGCTTGGTAGAGACTGTGGAGGGTCCTACCAACCCATGGTCCTACCAACCCATGGTCCCACCACACAAGCAGAGGGAAAGTTTAGACAAAACACAAAGGATTCCCTCCTTATGCAGAACCTATGAAAGGGTGAGAAGAGGAGGTAATGCAGGTTGTCAGTTCTCCTTGGCTACCTCACCCAAGAAGACTGCTGGAAACATCTAAGACTGAGCTGGGGAAAAGGTTGGGCCCATATTCAAAAACTTTCAAGTCTGTGAAAGAAGCTTATTAGAACAACCTTGAGGATGAGCTATTACACATAACTAGTTTTCAGTGTATTAAGCTTAGCTTGAGTGCTCCATTTTGTTTAGTAACCTACATTGTTCTGTGTTATCTCTTATGACCCACAATCCTACCTTCAATCCTACCTTTTATACTTAAAAAAATCACTCTTGTTTATTAATAATTGTACATAACTGTTAACTGAAGGGACAAGCTGTGCAGCTTTTTCTTTACATTGAGAAAGAGGGTGACTTTCACAGGTGTATGCAGTACAGATCTGCACACAGCAGAAGATGGATTTATCTAGGGTTCAGCTCCCAGGGAGGCTGTGTACTGGAGTGCTGGAAAAAGGTCTCATGCTGTGTCGCTTTCAGTGTGTGTCTGCAGACTGGGGGTGTGCTCCATTCCCTAAGTTGGTGTATCAGCAGGCTGGCGTGTCTGACTCAATAAGACAGGATACCGGGGCCCAAGCTGTCAAGGAAAATAGGCTCAGTGGGGTCTCGGCGCATGGGGTGACAGCACAAAGGGGGCTCAAGCCTGTCACAATATGGTTACAGCAGGAAAAGCAAGTTTTGCAATTCCCTAATTCAATCCCAACAAGCCGAGGGAAGAGGGAAGCATTAGGTCAATAGGGAGAATGAGCTATCAAGTCATATGTCCTCTCCCCACTTCACATTCACGGAGCAGAGTATAAAAACTTGACAAGCTTCTCCTGGGTTCTACTCACATGCTGACTTACAAAGTGGACTTCCTTATTTGATGTTTGCTCTGTTGTTTTAGCCATGCCAGTCCCAGGGTATTAGTGACACAAGGTGAGTGAGGCAGTATCTTTTATTGGACCAACATTGAAGGACCCACCTTGACTTCCTCATCCGAGCAATTCAAAACAAATACAGAACCTGCCTGCTTGCCAAAGGCAACTTGTATTACCACAAGTCATAGTCACATCTCAGCTGTGTACCTTATTTGCCAAGCTAAACAAAGGTGTCAGTGTGTTTATTACCATGCATTTACATGAGGGACAGACCCAGACCAGTAGGCTATGGTAGTTTGATAGAAGGCACATATATTGGCCACTGGACAAATAGTTTTTTGTTCCCTGAGTGACCAGGAGAGGGGGATGCTGCAAAGCAAGCAGGTGGAGCCTAGCGCCAATTAGGAGCCTGCCAGAAGAAGAGACAGGCTAATCAGAACCTGCAGCCCATTAAGAACCTGCTGGGGCTAGTTTAAAAGGCTGCCCTTCAGGGAGGGCAGAAGGCCAAGGACTGGAAGTGAAGAGGTGCACTGCGGCAGAGCAAAAGGACATGGCCAGATACCAGGAGAAAGGTACTGGGGGGAGTTGATTGGGGAAGTAGTTCAGGAAAAGGCTGCAGCTCTGGTGGTGGAGGAAACGCTACCTGTTGCTGCTGCCATTAGGGTCCCCGGGCTGGACCAGGGCTCCCCCACCCTTCCCTGCACCACTGTAGGAACTACCCCTGGAGGGCGAGGTTGGGACTGAAGAGGAGATCACCCCAAGCCTACTTGACTGACCTATGATGAAAGTTGCTCAATAGCCTGTGATGCTTTTCTCCAGTAAAGGGAGAGAGGCTACTGTAAGGGTCACAGCAAACTTCTGAGGCAACTGCCAACTGCCAACAGCCTAGAAGTGCAGGACCACAGAGGCAAAGCCGGAGCTCTGCCGCAATGCTTAAATGCCAATCCGCTTGCTTCCTCTGGCCAAGGAATTTCATAAACACAGAGTCCCAAATTAAAGTTGTACCACAAACTGAAGAAAAGTCAGGAAAATGAAAGTTACGGGAGGAATGTCAGCAAGAGGCCCCAAAACTGACTTGATTAAATTACATCCAATCAGGAAAACAATGTTTATACCATTATGCTAAGCTTCTTTCAACACAAAGAGAGGACAGGATTATTTAGCTACAAGATTTCTCTTTGCACAGTTTATACACGACTGAATACATATATGGCGAAATTAACAAAAACGTTACGATTAACATACTGAAAAAAGTTCCAAATCCTAAACTGAAAAATTCATTAGTCAGTTTTCATTGATGCTCTTGCACACTAACTATTTCCAAGTGCCTCTCTGGCCCTCTGCACCCAAGAATCTGAGTGCTTCAGAACACTGATTTTATCATTCCTACTCTTGGATAGAGAACCGAGGCACGGAGAGATTAAGTGACGAGCCCAACATGGCACAAAAGATCTGTGGCAGTGGCAGGATGATACCACCTCTCCTTTGTCCTAGTTCACTGCTTTAATAATCTCACCCTTCTTTCCTTAAACCCATCGTAGAGTCCATAGTAAGAGGCTCAAGAAGGGAGGAATTGTCCCTTCCAGAACATAGTAGGACTGAAGCCACTGTGCGGAGGCCAGGCCTGCTGACAGAAGAGCAAAGGGGGCAGTTGCCCCAGGGCCCAGTGGCTCAAAAGGGCTCAGGCTCCTGGTGCCCCGGATGTTTAATTCACTGGTGGAGCACTGTGCGGTGCATTCTGGGTGGTCTCAGGGATGGCTGGCGGGTCAGCACAACACTCTCCGGGCAGTGCTACAAGCTAGCTACCCCAGCCCTGCCTCTTCTGCCCAAAGCCACGCCCTTTCCAGGTGCGCAGAGTCCCCTCCCCCTCCCCCCCACACACACCCCTTGCTCAGGGTCCCAGCCAGTCTGTCAGCTCCACTAGCTGGGGCTGCTCTGGTCCTAACAGTTCCTCAGAGATGAAGGGGAGGAGGAAAATTAGTGGAAACTCTGGCTGCCTCCGCCGCTGCTCCCAGTGTCAGGTCACCCAGAAAGCTCTACAGATGGGGAGGGTCCCATGATGCACAGGTGGTGCACAACTCAAGCCCCACACAATCACAGCACAACCACATTGGTTTCACTGCCAAAGGTTCCTCCAACCCCTGGAGGGAGACCTGAATTCTCCCTATAGGTGTGTCTACATAGCAGGGCTTAACTCAAAATGAGCTACGCAAATTGAGCTACGTCAATTGCGCAGCTTATTTCCAAAGTTGGGAGCATCGACACAGCACTTATTTTGAAACAGAGCTCTCTTCCTCTGACTTCCCTTACTCCTTGCACAATGAGGGTTACAGGAGTTGGGGTAAGAAATCCTCCAGCTTGACAGCATTTCGACATAATTTCAAAATAATGTTGCTGTGTAGACGAACCCTAAGAGAGTAACAGGTGGTCTGTAGAGAGCTGCAGCGCGGTCGCTAAGTTTTGGGCCATGCCTGCATGACTGGACCTCACCTCCATGAAAGCTCTCATGTGAGCATACAGCTGTAACATATCTGAGTGGCGCGCAATAGATTTGCTTCCCTTGCAACAAGAGCCCCTAACACACACACACTGGACCAAATTCTGTGCTAATGCATAGCCCATCATAACCAATTTTGCACATCACAGCATTTGATTGGTGGCACAGGCGGTACGTCAGGACAGAATTTGGCTCAAGACACAAACTGAGGGGGGGGAACTTGTCAGTACTATTCACTTCATACAGTAGAACGACAGCATTTCTCACGGTGCTGTGTGCGCATAGATATATTTAGGGCTATCTTTGTAATACTTGCAGAATTTATCAAAGGAGGCTGAACACATAATATAAGGATTATCCCTTTATGATCATTTCTAGCTGAACTTCTCCATTAACTCTGAGGAATAATGAAAGGGTCTGGATTTTCACTGCTAGTAGCCAAGTCCACACCCTCAAAACCATTTCACCCACAACTGCTTGCAACATTCTCTCAGCCCACTTCATCCCCTGTTTGTTCAACAGAGTCCCTTATGGATATGTAACCATATTCCTTCCTTAGCACATACAGGGTCATTAATTAGGTTATGATATAATCTACCGCTGTTGTTGTTGCTGGGTATGGTATGGTATGGTTTTTAACATTAATCCCTTTCATCTCCTTCCCTGCTAGCAAAAGTAAGCCTTTTCCTTTTGTACAGATGTCCCTGGTGCCTGCATGCCTCATGTATACTCCGCTGCCATGCATGGCATGGACAACTCATCTCAAAGGTGTCTGAGTTTAGCTGCACTCAGGTGTGTTATATTTTGGTGTTTTTCAGTCCTACTTGATGTGTCATGTTTTCTGCTCATTTTGCCCCCTTTCTTAAAGAAAGCCCTTCCTAGATACCTCTTCTCCAAAGAGACAGAGGCACATGCCCCCCGTAGAGACTGTCCAGTGTGGCCAATATACATGGCAGTGGGACATTGCTGGCGTTTGATGGCATAGATCACATTAGTAGATGTGCAGTTAAATGAGCCTCTGATTTGGTGGCCATTATCAACATTCTACAACCTATCCTGGAAAATGACCCCTCACTCTGAGGCCTTGGGGGGGGGGACCAATTCTCGCTTGCAGACAACCCCTTAGCCTCAAACAAATTTTTTCCAGTAACCACACAACACACCTCCATCAAAATCATCCAGGAACCCACCCCTGCAATCAGCCCCAGTGCTCACTCTGCCCACACATCTATACAACCAATTTCATCACTGGACCAACCACATCAGCCACCAAATCAGAGGCTCATTTAACTGCACATCCACTACTGTGATCTATGCCATCAAATGCCAGCAATGCCCCACTGCCATGTATATTGGCCAAACTGGACAGTCTCTACTGGAAAGAATTAATGGACACAAATCAGATATCCGAAAAGGAAACACACAGAAACCTGTTGGAGAGCACTTTAACCTGCCTGGGCACTCATTAATGGATCTCCAAGCCGACGTTTTGTTTCAGACCAATTCCACAAGCCAAATACACAGAGAAGGATTGGAACTTCAGTCACAAGTTTAATTCTTATGCAAATGGTCTGAACCGGGATATAGGGTAGCTCACACACTATCTTCCACCTTTTAATGACTTAATCAACCAACCTAACAATGGAGGTGCTAATGGTTCTCAACAGCCTCTTGTAACTATTTGAACTTTCTCCCCCTCCTCCCCCACCCTCCTTCTCTTAGGGTATGTCTACACTACAAAGTTAATTTGAACTAACAGCCGTTAGTTCGAATTAACTTTCATAGCGTCTATACATGCAAACCACTAGTTCGAACTTAATTCGAACTAGGTAAACCTCATTCTATGAGGACTAACGCCTAGTTCGACTATAGTTCGAATTAAGGGCTGTGTAGCCACTTAATTCGAACTAGCTGGAGGCTAGCCCTTCCCAGGTTCCCCTAGTGGCCACTGGGCCAAACCAGGAAAACTCTCCTCTCCCCCAGCCCAGGGGCCCTTAAAGGGGTAGACTCTGGCAGTTTCTGCCCCTGACCCAGTGGCCCCACGATGAGCCAGGGAGCCAGTGGCAGCCAGCCGTCCCCCACCCAGTCCCCCAGCACCCAGGGGCCAGCCAGGGGCCGTAGACGGCGCACGCCCCTCCTGGACTGGTGCGGAGGTCATGGACTTCATTGAGGTTTGGGGGCAGGCCCCCAACCTCCATGATCTCCGCACTAGGTGGAGGAACCCGAAAGGGACACAGGCGCACCCAAGAGCAGGTGCGCCTGAAAGTAAAACAGCTGCGGCAGGCGTAGGCCAGGGCCACCAGGGGCAGCGCCGCAGCAGGGGCTGCTACCTGCCCCTACTTCCCCGGCCTCGACCGACTCTTGGGGGGCCGGGCGGTCCACGCCAGCCCAGGAGGCAGCGAGCTGGGACCAGAGGGCCCTGACCTGGGCGCACCGGAGGGGCCACTGCAAGCAGTTCCAGCACCAGAGTCGGCAGGGTCATCCAGGGAGGCCATACCGAGTAAGTGCCAGCACTGTCCCCTGCCTGGGGGAGGCGGGGAAGGAGACCAGGGACAGCGCGCGTGGGCCATGCCTCCCATGGATCATGCAGCCACCTGTGCACGTGCGAGCACGTGCCATGCCACCCTTGGGCAGGTGGCTCCAGCTGCGTGACACCCAGAGGCCGTGGCCCAATAGGCACATGCATGTGTGAAGAGACCTGACATGCTCCTGACCCCGGGGCGGGACACAGCAGGATGCTCTCCCTTCACACGCCCCCTCTACACAGAGGCAGGGGACATCTCCCCCCCGCCCCGGCCACACTATACACGGCACAGGGACATGGGTGCGGTCTTGGGGCAGCTCCCAGTCCTGGGGAGAGCCAGACATCCTGACCATGGCCTCTGTACAAACACAATGGCTCTGACGGTGCAGGGCACGGTCGCCCTCACATCGCGGGGGGGAGGCCTGGGCATCATCCACTGTGTCCCCAGGGAGAACTGACCACTTCTCTTCTTTCTTTACAGCTGCACCAGCTGCTCGTGCAGGGCGCACCACCCCACCCGGGACATGCACCCGCGGCCTGCTCCGGACCACCACCACGCAGCAGGAGTACTGGGACCAGCACCTGGGGTCCCTGCGAGCCCTGAACCACACCATGGAGGCCTGGATGCGGGCAGACCTGCAGCTCTGCCGGGAGCAGCTGGCTGAGGACTGAGCCAGAAACGCTACCCTGCAGGCCCTGCTGCAGAGCATGGTGCCCTGTGCCGGTCCTGCACCTGCTGCCCCCCCAACAACTGTCCCTCCTCCCACTCCTGCCCCCCTCCCACCTCTTCCTCCTCAACGTCCACACCCTACTCCTCAACGTCCACACACCCCCACCTCAACCTCCGCACCCTCCACCCCATCCCCCCAGGGACGCCGAGGCCCCCTCCCTCGCCGTGCTGGGAGGCGGTTGGCCTGGCGAGACCCCACCCCTGATCCCTGAGTTTCCTCCCCTCCTTCCCCTTGCTTCCTCCCAGCTCCCTCCTCCCAGGTTTCCCTCCTCTCCCATCCTCTCTCCTGCCCTCTCCCGCCTCCTTTCCCCCGTCTCCCCAGAGTTTCATTCCCCCTCCCCAGTTGTGTTGAATAAAGAGAATTGTTATTTTTGAAAATACGTGTCTTTTATTTGACATCAGGAAGGGGGGCTAGGGAAGGGTAAGTGGAAGGAGGAGAGGGAGGAATGGGGCACAAGCCTCCGGTGGGGCAGACCGGGGAGACTGTTAGCGCTCCTCAGGGTGGACGCCCTCCCGCAGGGCCCCCTGGATCCTGACATCCCCTCGATGGTCCTCCCGGATGGCAGCGTGCAGCCAGGCTGCCAGCAACGTGTCCACGAGACGCAGCAGAGTGCCTGGGGGCAGGTCTGGTTCCATGTTGCAGAGTGCCGTGGTGCCCCGAGTGAGGGCAAGCAGAGCACTCCGAGACACAAATGCTTTGCTGTCCCTCACAGAGGTAGACCAGCAAGTGGGGAACCCTGAGAACTGTCTGTCCGGGGTGGGGGGTCGGGTCCCTTTAAGCACAGCCCTTGGCTAGCCTGAGGCAGCAGCTCCACGCTCTAAGTCCTGGTTCCGGCCAGCCTTAACTTCAGGGTCCACTCAATGTGAACATGCTATTTCGAATTAGCAAAGCGCTAATTCGAATTAGTTTTTAGGTCTAGATGCACTAATTCGAATTAGCTTAGTTCGAATTAACTAATTCGAATTAAGTTAGTTCGAATTAGTGCTGTAGTGTAGACATACCCTTATTTATTCTTGGATCTGGATTTATTACACTCTGATCATCTAAAGAAGTGGGTTTTGCCCATGAAAGCTCATGATACCATTTACATGTTTTGATAGTCTTTAGGGTGCTACTGGACTATTTGTTGTTTAAGTTTTTCCTATTACAGACTAACTCGGCTACCCCTCTAAGGTATTTGAAGTTACTCCCTTTGTCATTTCTGCAGCGTGTTCTTCTTCCACAATGCTCCTACTTTTCCTAAGCACCAGGGAAGGAGTATGGATTCACATGACAAGTTATCTCTAGACACCAACTAAGGCAGCACTAGTTAGGAGTTCACATACAATGATTTGGTTACATTTTTATGCCACTTGGTTCTTGGCAGTTGGTTTAAGGTTTCTCACTTTTTGTTGTTGTTGCTGAAGACCCCCTCATGACAGACTTGACCTGCAAATCAGCCTGAATCTGGACTTGAACTATGCACAAGAACCAACAATGGTTGGCTCAGATTCTATTCACAACCCCAAACTGTTTGTAGAAGGGTTTTTTTTTTTTTTCCAAACTGTTTTGCTCTCTCTGGAGATGTTTTACCAGAGTTATAGTAAAAAACAAAATTGAAAAACAACTTGTCATCTGAAGAATAGGGTTGTGTCCATGAAAGCTCATAATACTCTATATTTTCTGGTTAGTCTCTAAGCTGCTACAGGGCCATTGTTGTTTAAGGTTTTTTAGTTGCAGACTAGCACGGCTACCCCTCTGAGACTTTTATACATGCAGGGCAGAACTACAGTATGTCATGCAGTTTGAATTTGAACCGGGCTCACTACAGTAGATCACACAGGACAAGTCACCTTTATTACTCCTGTGTCCGCCATTGGCTGAGCCTATCCCATGCGATTAGGAGTGTCAACCCAGCTTTGCAGAAGTCATTTTCTGGTAATTACAGAGATCGGATGCAATTTAGTTGTGCTCTCTGATCCAGATGGAAGAGCTAGAGGAAACTCATTTTCTTGCGCCTTCACGTCTGTCTGACTGGCCTATTACATTGCCCCTTCTGCAATGCCCCATTTATAGGGAACTGTCTCATTATTAATTTATAGTTCAGTTCCTGTAATAATTCTAGCCCAGTTTTACAAGGGGAAAATCTGTTTCCCTGCATCAGAGTTCTGTTCCATCAGTGAATCAGAAAGCCAGCATGTCAAACCCAGGATTCGCCTTTACATTCCACAGCGAGGCTCAGCCACAGAAAAAGCATTAAAATGCAAACATTTCCCCCTTTCAGACCAAGTGAACTTGGACGGGTTTGCACAGTCTAGGAGAAAAACACGCACGCGCTCACGCGCGCGCACACACTCACCTCACAGAACCACCTCGATTCCCTCTGTTCTCTATTGTACCTATTTTATGACAGACAGAAAGGAAGGACAGTCTCATGATTACAGGACTTGCCTTGCCATTGCAGGACCAGGATACAGTTTCCCACTCTGCCATGTCTGACCTGTGTGTCTGGTCCCCATCTATAAAATAAGGGACATATCCCTGTTCAACAAAGGGTATTGTGAGGATAAATACACGAATATGTGATGCATGCCTAGGCTATGACAGAAGACATAGGTACTCGGCTGGATAATTATGCATTGAATAATTTAGTAGGTGTCATGTTATTGGATTTTTAAAGTAAGAAGACAGATCACTGTTGCACCCACTAGTGGGTGTTTGCTCCACATTCTGTACAAAGTGGGCCATGTGAGGTGTCAAATGAAAGTTTATGCTCGGCTAATTCTACGCATGCTACCCTTATACTTGTGTAATTTTTGTTTGTGAAGTTATGAATATGGGCTTTGTTCTGTATTTTAAATGCTGTCTGTCTAGGAGGGCGCAATGGGCCTGGACTGCCTATTGTGAGGAATGATTGTTCAGTGAATGGCTGTGCTAATTAGCGATGCTTCATGGACAATGGCTCTCAGAGTGGCCAATATATATGCACCTGAGGAATGCATCTGGAAGTCTGCAAACCAGCTAGTGCATCATGGCTACTTGCATGTAAAACACAGATAGGTCACTTGAGCATGTGACCAGCTCCAGTTTGGGAGGCACCAGGAATATAAAAATCCCATGATGCCGTCTCCATCTGGTCTTCATTCCTGCTCCTGATTCCAGATGCATCCTTGCTAGGAATAGAGAGCCGGGAAGGATTTGCAGACCCATCCTGACACAGGATGTACACCAGAGACTTAAGCTAGCACTTTTTTAAAGAGAATACATTACATACATCAATCACCAAGTTCTTGATGCAGGCTCTTAGCAGAGATGTAACAGTCTCACTCTCAATCCTTTTCTTTCTTTTATTAATAAACCTTTAGATTTTAGATTCTAAAGGATTGACCCAGCGTGCCCTTTGGGGCAAGATCCAAGATATAAATTGTCCGGGGATGGTGGCTGGTCCTTTGGGACTGGGAGAACCTGTTCAGAGTTGGTGAGATTGGGTTTTAACACCTCTCACCTGTGTAAGGTGTAGGTCTGGTTCTGGCACAGGTAAAGCTGGGGTTTGAGGGGTTTTGATTGTGTGGCTTCCTGCTGGCCAGATTGGCAGCTGAAGTGCTCTGTGTGACTAGTTTGGTGTCTTATAGAGGAGAGCCCCAGTCTTGGGCTGTAAGCAGCCCCCAGTTTTAAGCAATTTGCCCCGATTGGATGATCCCAGGGGTGCCCAGACCGGCCTGATATATTACAGTTAGGGTTGCCAGGTGTCCGGTTTTCTACCAGACAGTCCGGTATTTGCACCGTCTGTCCGGTAGAAAAATTCAGAAAATACCGGACATGTGCAATGTCCGGTATTTTCTGAATTCCTGGCTGGGCACCGGACAGAAGCCTGGCGGGGGCCGGGGAGCGACTGGGAGGCAGGGCCACGATTGGCGCTAGGAGCCTGTGGTCACGTGCAAAAGCCGGGGAGAAGGGGGACTGGGACTCCCAGCCACTCCCCCCACCTGGCTTCTGCACGCGACCAGAGGCTCCCAGTGCCAATCGCGGCCCCGCCTCCCAGCTGGGAGCCTCTGGTTGTGTGCAGACGCCGGGCTTCTACTAGCAACTCGAGGGAGTGCCTGCCGGGGCGTGGCCCCTTAGACTCCAGCTGCGGTCAGTGGCTGCACCCCCCGTGCCCCGCCAGCTCTGCTTCCCACCCCCACCTTCCTCCGGCCCCCCCTCCTCCTCCCATACAGCCCCGCAGCCCCGACCCTCCCCAGCTCTGCTTCCCGCCCCTTTCCTCCCAGTCCCCAGCTCTGCTTCCGCCCCCTTCCTCCCGGCTAGCCCGCAGCCCTGGACCCCACCAGCTCTGCTTCCTGCTCCGCCTCCCGGCCATCCCCGCCTCCCGGCCGGTCCCCACCCATGATCAAGTGTGTCCGTTTTTTTGGCGGGGTCTACCTAGTAACACTAATTACAGTAGGAAATGCTAATATTCTGATTATGAAACTGATTCAATACTTTTATTTCCTTTTGCACAAGAAATTCAAATCCAGACACAATAACTGTTTCTTCAAATGCCCTCTTCTCCTTGTGCTTTCAAAGTAAGCTTGCTGGACTTTTAGGCCCAAACCTCCATTTGATACAGGCCAGAAGCATGTGCCTATAAGGATGTCTTGACTAAGTCACAACTTCTAACATGAATTTAGCGTCTCCTGAAGAGTTGGAGAACTTCCCTGCTGTTTCATGAGTTATGAATTCTCTGTTTTGTCATCATCTTTCTATAAACACTGACATTTATCAATTTATAGGCTACAAGGTCTATTTCCTCAAACTATTAAAATCTCTGCCCCTTCCCTCCTTGACAGTTTATCTAACTTCAAAATAACTAGAAACTGAAATGTTGTCTTGCTGATAATTTTTCTCCTTTTGCCATACACGAATTCTGGTTTGTTACTGTAGGGTTCATCAAAATTTCTGATTTTTATTTTTAATTCCATCAACTCCTGTAGGAACTCCAAGCAGAGACAAAGATTTAAATTATAACATTTCCCAGAGAAACGATTGCTGATCCAAATATTCACTGATGCAACAGTAGAAGTTGTTTTAAGTCAATTTTGTCCACATCAGCTATCATATCAAAAGTTAAAATAGCCCCCATTCTGCCCTACCACACAGACCGGGAGTATCTGATATCATGCAGATGGTGGTAGTATCAGGTATCTGCTGTACGCTTATATCAGATACAATAAATAATACACGACTGATGCAAAATATCAATTTCATTTTGTTCCTAGTTACTTGAGACCGCACCACATGCATTACCTTATCTCTAACTCGCTGCAACACATCTGCCCAAACCCATCACTGAAGACTGAATTAAATTTCCTTGGCAGTAATATTATTATATATGCAGCAAGTTTATCTAGTGCTGTCTTTTCTATTTTCTATCTTAAGTGTCTTGAAAATGTAAAAGCAATTCCATTTGTGCCTACTCAAATACTTTCTGCTAAACATCCGAATGGGTCAAACCATGTGAAAAACGGTAACATTGTTTTCTTTTGTCAATCCCCAGAAACCTACCAAAACAAGACATTGTTGCTCAAATAAGATGTCCTATCAGCAGAAATCTTATGCTGACTTCCTACTAAACTCCTTACAGTGTAATTATAAACAGAGAAAATGATATACACATATTAGCTTTCAGAATAGGCAGTATATTATTCCACTGACTGAAAGGGTAATTAAGGACAGAATAGTGCAACACTTGAACAAATATAACTGATAAGGTCAAACCTGCATGGCTTGTGAAAGGAAAAGTTCTTAGCTCTAATGGCTGTGAGTTCTTAGAAACCGTAAAGAATGTAGCTAAAGGTGGCTCAAATGGATGAAGATGAGCTATTTGGTCTTTTAGCTTTTAATAAGATACCTTATCAAGGGACTATGAAGGAAAATAAACAGCCATACAGAAAGGTTTAACTTTTTCTTTTGAATTAAAATAATTTAAAGTGATGAGAACAGAGAACCTGTCCACACTATAAGAAGGACCATGCTAGCACGTGATGCGCTACACTAGTTACAGGTGGATGGGTTCTAACTCTTACCTCCAGTCTGCAAGTAGAAAACATTTCTAGCCATGCATTACAGACCTGGGCTTAACCTAGGCTAAAATGCAGTTCCACAACCATGTTTTCCCATCCACAGCAGAAATAAAGACCCCTATAAGAACGTGGAAGCCCCAGTACAGGTTTTATGCCACAGCTATCACACACACACACACAAAAAGGAATCCAAGGCCTTATTAACCCCCCCAAAAATTAAAATAAAACAGCATTAAAACAGTATGTCCCCTTTAAGTGCAGGGATAGGAACAGGGGAGCAGTTGAGCACTAAGACCCAGGGGAAGCATTGCCGGGCGCTGAGTGTTTGTAAGGTTGCCAGGTGCCCGGCATTTTCGCCTCCTGGCCGGGGAAAAATTAAGAAAATACTGGACATTTTAGGTGTCCGGTGTTCTCTGAATTTTTTTTTACCGGAGAGGAGCTGAAAATATCAGACTGTCCGGGTGAATATCTAGGCACTAAGAGGAACTCTGCCACAGAGACAGGTGACCCCTCTTTCCACACAAGAGGCACGTGATGCTCTAGCAGTTGGCCCCCCTCCATATTCACACCACAGGATTGGATCCATATGCATTAGTGACTTGGAGGAGGAATGCAAGTTGGCGACATGGACGGTAGGTAATGTAGGCAAGGGAAGGCATTGCCTTCCCAAAACTGCCTCTGCTTCCCAGCTGCCCAGGAGGGCTGGGGCCATGGGCGGGGCAGCCCAACCCTCTGGCTGGCCAGAAAGGATCGGGCTTCAGGGCTGGGGTTGGACGGGGGTTGGCTCCACAGCGGGGGTAGGGGGAAGGAGGTTGCTGAAAGGATGGGTGGAGGGGTGGGGTCTCGGGTGGAAGGGGAGGGGCTGCAGCTTGCCTTCCCTAGCTGGGCCTTCACCCACTGCTCATGGTTGGCCAACTCACTATGCAGGATCCTCTAGAGAAAAAAAGTCTGGGGGGGGCTGGCTTAGATAGGCTCAGTGAAGCCGTCCACACAGTTCATATCAGCTGATAATAAAAAGAGATAGGGATTATAGTAATATTAAATTGAACCAAAGTGCATCTCGCATCATGTGAATGGAAAGTTTTACTGGGGGGGCAGGAAACCACACATCACCACAATACCTGCCTTAAAAGAGATACTGGGGAAACTAAAAAGACTCGAAGAGCAGGAATGGTCCGAGGAATGGCAAAACCCTAGGGCTATTTAGCCTGGAAAGGAGGACATTTAGAGAAGACTTGACTACAGTAGTTGAAGTGTTACATAAGACAGTGAAAATATATCTGCTCTGCTACTCTCTTTGCCCCACAATACAAGAACAAGAGAGTAGCACATTCAGAACAATGGCACAACTAGATTTTTCTTGTCTGAATGTTTTATTCCCCTTTGCAACTTTTTCATGCAGAAAAAGCTACAACAATAACAATAATTAATATAAATATAATAAAATCCACAGCCAAACCTCCATAAACTTCAATAATAAGTTTGCTCCCCCTGTCTGCCCAGTTCAGACACATGGGGAGGGAACTAGCATCAGGCTTTGGCCATAAGCAAATTACTGAAGTGAGGGGAAAAGCGTCCACTGAAGCATGGAGTGTTGGCTTCTGCTTCAGGCAGGGCATCTGATAAATTGGCTGATCCGGTAGGACAAGTTCCATGTCCTATAAAACATTTTACACTTTAAATCAACAGAAAGCAAGAATTTGCTGGTAGAATTTGTAATAAAACAAAACTTCAGCAAACTATCAGAAGACATACCTGCTTTTTATTTCCCTCATTTTAATCCTCATAATACTACCCTACTTAAATACTTTTTCATGAATTAAATAGCCTGTAAAAATCAAGAGCTAATCTAACAAAGCAGCACAATTTAATTAGTAGCTAGGAGGACAGTATGCATGACAGAGATAGTTTTCAGCATCTGAGTGAAAAACCAAGTCACTTAGCTTTATGGGGTTAACTACCCAACAGGAAAGTACTGGATGTTAACACACACAAAAAACAAATTTCCAGTGTTTAATAATGCATATCTTTGCTATATGGCCCTAAGCTGCTATTTCTCCTTGGTTTCCAGCTATACTGAAGCAATTTTTAGCCATCTTTATGAGATTGTACATATGCATACAGTCATAGCAGTCTATTAAAGCAGATGCAGTGTATTTAGAAATGTTCAATTAAAGTGTGGAATGTTTCTTGTAAATTAATGCCCCGTTGAATAACTGTTTTCCATATAAAACTGTCCGTTTCTGTATTCCAACAGTGCTCTACTATCATGCATAGCAGCTTCAAAATATAACTCAAATGCAAGCCTCAATATAATGAATATTCTGTCATTCCAAAAGAGCTGTAAACTCTATTTTTTGTGTGCCAGATAGCTTTTTGTGACAGCTTCACTACCAAGGCCTGCCTTCCTCCTCCAGAGCGCAATCAGAGTGCTCCACGTTTCAGAACATATTAACTACACACTGGAGCTAATAGAATGAAAAAAAAAGTGTATATATTCACAAAATAACTTGGGAATTGACAGGAAAAATAATTCTCTGATGACATATTCACTAATATTGTTTGACCAGTTCTACCACATAGACTCCAGTAGGACTACTCACATACTTACAGTTGTAGGTCTTTAAGTGCTTTGCTGGATTGGGGCCAGCATACTCAGCACATTGTAGGTTTGAGCCATTTACAGATAACCAAGTCAGTGAAACTGATTTATGGGGTAGGGATGGGAGGGAAAACAGAAGAACATAAAAAAATAAATTTCAGAAGTACTTTTACATTGGAAATCAGGGATGTCAATATTCATACAACTAAGGTATCAAACCTATTCCCCATAGCCAGATAGTCTTTAGTCTGTCATTATCATCCAAATAGATTTACATGGCCCATTCAACAAAACGTTAACCACCCTCTTTGCTTCTTTAATTGGTAGATGGTGTGGGGATACATTTTGGGGCTATCTATGTTGCTTATCAAATATATAGTATCAATTTCAAAGGCAGTAAAATCAGAAAACATACCATAAGTAAAATTCTTAGGAATGTTACTCCATGAAGGCAAATTGTGTGGAAGGGGGCGGGGGGGCAATCTGGTAGAATAAAAAAAATAGTAATATTTTTATACTATTAAATGAGGTTCCAGGGTGTTTGGATGTGTGTGTGTAAATCTTAGAGTTGAATGTATCACTTAAGCCTGTATTAAGTTAAATTGATACTGAAGGCTTGTCTACACAGTGAGTTAGTGCACAGCAAGAAAGCTAGCCTGCTGCACTCTGAGACTTGCAACACGCTATAATGGTATCTCTTTGGAGAGTGAGGGTCTGTCTGTACTACAAGCACTATAGTGGCACTGCAGATGCACTTGTGATGGAAGAGGTTTTTCCAGGATAGAAGTAAATTCACTCCCTCAAGAGGAAGTAGCTAGGATGACGGAAGAATTAATCCAGCTACCCAGAGTGTGTCCGCACTGAAACCATTACAAATAGCACCACTGCAGCGTTACTGCATGACTAGATACTACCTATGCCAAAGGGAGGCATTCGCCTGTTGGTGTAGGTTATTTGCCTCCCAAAGAAATGGTAACTAAGGTTGACAGAAGAATTCTTCTGTTGCTCAATGATACCTACACCAGGGGTTAGATTGGCTGAACAATGTCTCACAGGTGAGGGTTTTTCACATCCCAGAGCTGTAACTATACCGATGTAACTTCCCAGTGTAGACCAGCCCTTAGTATTATATCTAGCAAGGTGCAGACAGTGACCCCAGCTTGTGTTCATAAGTTTGTTCTTAAGTGGTTCCAGTAGCGTTGAGTCTGAGAACTACAATTCCCAGGATGTATTGAGGAAAGAGAAGAGAAAAGAGAAGAGAAGGAAGAATGTGCACTCTGTGAAAGAGAGAGAGGAGAATAATCTGTCTTTGCTATTTGCTTACCAATTTTTCCTCAAAAGGTGCTCAAATTATAGAGCAAGTTGACAACAAGCACAAAAGAACCACAGAGGAACAGAAATGTAATGTAATTTAATGTAAGGTAGAGCCTCGTGACTCCTGTTGCTGTCATCTCCTGTTGCTGCTCCCAAGAAAACTCCACAAGCCTAAAGATGTTGCTGCTCTCTGCAAATACTGCTTGCTGAGAAGAGAAATTTAAAGGCTCTCAAGTACAAAGGCCTGTTTTTTCATAGGGCTCCCTTTTCTCAGCCAATGCATTCTTCTGCAGTTCTGAGTACCCCAACTTGCTTCCATATCTACAACCACGCCTAAGTTTGGCCTCCGCTGTGCTTCGTGCCAACTCCAGGAGATCCTCCGCTCCCATAGGAATAACAGAAGTTTTTCTGTCAGCAACTGTACGCTTGGTAAAGAACCTTCTATTTCCACTCTAGACACGTGGAAAGGCTTATTATTACACTGCCTGGGCTCTGAAGGGCCACACATCTTCAAGCTTCCACTTCTGTTACTGACCTGGCACAAGATATGGCAAGATCCAGTATGGGGGCTGCTCTCTGTGGCCAGGTGGCCATTTTTATTCTCTATTAAGTGCTGTTGCCGAACATGTCAAGGTCTGTTCCCATGCACTGATTCCTCACCAACCCATCAGCCACTATGTAAAACTATATTTGCAATCTGTGAACTTGCCAGTTTCCCAGATGAAGTTATCAGAAATCAAATTGTCATGAGGATGACCAGTTTCAGATTTGTGAACGACTCCTTATGATAAAAGGCCTGACCTTGGAGAAACCACCTGATGCCATCCACTGTTCTATGTCATTTTCCATAAAAACCAGATGTCTTCCAGCCTGCCAAGGTTAACTCCATCCAGTACAAGACTGCAACCTTCAAGTGTTCCAAATTCTACATCCATGTTATCTCCTTCACACCACATTGCTACCAAAGCTATAGGTGCAGCATGGAGACAGGCAAACTTTCAAGGATGTCCAGCCAAGAAATCAGAATGCAAGAACTGCTACAAAAAAGTCTGCAAGTCGGCCAGAAGTGCTGCATCTGGAGTCCTCGCAGATGAGGATGATGGTGAACTGAATCCTGATGCTGTTCTGAATGTGAGACAAGGTCACTACACCAACCAAGTCTGAGTCAATGGCCTTGTGAGGAGGACTTTAGTGGATTCTGGCTCTGCTTACACCATAATTCACTGCCACCTTTAAACTGTGCTATTTGCCAACAACTCCCAACTGAGTTCCATCCTCAAGACAAATATGCCAGAGAGCATAAGTGTCTCTCCCAACCCCATCAACGGCCTGTTTCCTGTGGCTGCTCTCAAGTACAAAGGCCATTATACTTGAGGGGAAACCTATGTAGTCCAAAAGGCAGTTTCTATTTTAGGAGATCAAAGGGATCCTCAGATGATATTAGATCGGAATAGTACAGAACCTGTTCTGCACACTGAGGATAGGCAGTAACCAATACCACAGCGGTTGCAAAAAAGTTCAGAGCACAAGATCCAGCTAAAAAACAAAGTGGTGCCGATATAGCATAAAGTGCAAAACATAACCAACTGCACTAAGATAATCACTCAATGAGGAGAGACTGAAATTTTGCTAAGCAGATTTCATTGAACCAGGTGACTCATCAGAATGGGTTTCTCTTGTCATTGTTGCCAGGAAGACAAATAGCGCTATCTGCATGTGTGTGACTTGAGAGCACTCAATTCCAACACTTTGAAGATTGTCATCCTCTACCCAACACTGACAAAATATTGCTCACCTTGAAGGAGGCAAGAGTATTTACAACCCTTGATTTATCCACGGCTTACCTCCAGACCCCCTTAATGGAAGAAGCTCGCAAGTACACAGCCTTCATCACTCCAGGAGGTTTGTTCCGATTCAAGTGGATGCCATTTGGATTAGACTCTGCAGCATCCATATTCCAAAGAATGATACATGGGATCTTTGGAGAGACAAGGGGCGTTACTTTCAAGATGACATTCTAATGTATATGCAGTGTTGTTGTAGATCTGTTATTCCTAGGATATTATGCAAGGTAGGGGTGATATATTTTTATTGCACCAACTTCTGTTGGTGCAAGAGGCAAGCTTTCAAGCTACACACAGCTCTTCCTCAGCCCAATAAAAGAAAAGATAATCCAATAAAAGATATTACCTCACCCACTTTGTCATTCTAGTGCATGGCAAAGATGTATCCAAACATGATGTCATCCTAAAATAGGGTCTGGAAAAACTTTGACCACATGGACTTACTAACAAGAAACAGTAATTCTTTACCATCTGACATATTTCGGGGACACATTCTCTCAGGATGGCATGCAACCAAAAGAGGACCTAATGAAAGCCATTCATGATTCATCAAAGCCTGACAACAAGAACAAACTTCAATTCTTTCTGGGACCATATTAATACTACTAAAAGTTTTTACAGCAATTTACTACAAAAATAGTTCTTTTGAGTCATCATCTAAAAAAACAGATGTGAGGTTTGAATGAGATGAAGTGCTCAAGGGAACAACTTCAATGAGATACAACACACAATTTTCACCAACCCAGATCTTAGCCCTTTTCATTCTGAGATGCATCTGTTGTGACAACTGTTTGCATATGAATAAGGTTTTGGTGCTGTCTTGATTCAGCTAAAAAATGGACAAAGATCACTACTGCATTTGTCTCCAGAGCCCTGACTGATCCCAAAAACTCCTACTCGCTCATTGAGAGAGAAGCTCTGGCATGTTTCTGGGCAATAAGAATATTCAGAAGCTACCTGTAGGGTAGGAGATTTATCTTCAGATCTGATAACAAACCTCTTTCAGTTTTCTTCACCACATGATGACCTCAGTGAGCAACACCAAGAATTGCCAACTAGGCCATCAAAGTCATAGACTTTGATTTCCAGATGGTAGGTTGCAGGTACCAAGGACACCAATGAAGACTGTCTATCTTACCTTATCATAAGGCTGTAATTGTGAATGATTATGTGAATGATCAAGAGATTGTCTTTGTACAAATCTCTGATGTAACTCATGGAGTGATCACAGAATCAGAGTGAGCAACAGCCATGAGAGAAGACAAGGTGCTTCAAGATCTAAAGACTTCTATAGTCAGTGGATGGCTTCATAAGAGGAGGACACCTGAACACTTGCAACCATATACACATGTATCACAAGTACTGTTCTTTGCAAAAGAATGCAGTTTGAGAACTGGTCATCTTGTTGTGTTTACACTAGAGAATGACTGATGCACCCGGCACATGAAGGACATCCGAGGAGAACTCTAACCAAAAGACTACTATGACAAGACTTCTAATAACCAGGGATGAACAAGCAGGTTGAGAAAATAATCAAGAATTGCATGGCTTGTGCAAGTAGGTATAAGCCACAGAAAACTTTCAGCATCCCTCTCACGCCAGTTGACTATCCCAACTGTCCATGAAAGAAAATAGTTCTCGATATAATGGGATCATGTGAAGATCAGTCTGTTACACAAAGGCTTGCCACAGTAGTAGGAGGAAGTTTCATTGACTTGAAAGGTTACCACCAAATTAATGATAGAGTTCCTATCATTGGTCTTCACTCAAGAAGGATTCCCCAAGGAACTGGTAATCAGCAATGGAATGAACTGACCTCTACTGAAAAGCAACACTACCTCAATAGCAATGGTACTGAGCAAAAATAGTTTCTTTATACCATCTGAGAGCCAATAGTTTAGTCAAGAAAATGAAAAGACAAGTGAAACCATAGAAAGCTTTACGCAAAACACTGTTGCTTATAGGACCACTCTACACTCTTGTTGTTGAGTATCACCTTTTGAACTGTTTAGAAGACCCAAAGCCAATATACAAATTACTACCTTGTCAAGGGCTTACACATCCTTTTTTTCAACAAACTTTCCAATAAAAGTATTCATGAATGTGTTAAGAACAAACCAGTGAAACACAAACAGGATGTAGATTATAAACTGGGAACTAAGTCTCATGCATTTCAAATTGGAGATTGATTTCTGTCATCTGCATAGAACATGAACATCTTCTTGAACATCTTCTTTTGACTCATAGCATCTTTAGACAAACAGAGGAGATTCTGCTGTATTAATAGATGGAAAGAAATGGAGCATTTCAGAATTGTCCATAGCTCATCAGTCAGCAGCTAAAAAAGAGAATGCTGATTTCCATTTTGGGCCAGAGAGCAATAACCCTGATAGTAATGATAGATAATCTATAGCAACAAGAATTGCTTCACTGCCTAAACTTGTGCCTGCCTCTTCAGGTATTAGGAGAAGTGTCAGACTAAGGAGACGCCCTAAAAGACTGAAAGACTTTGTTACCAGACTGAAGTGAAGATTTGGAAGTGACTGTTTCAAGTATTACTATAGTTATTCAAAAGGGGAAAGGTATGTTATATCTAGCTGGATGCAGATACAAACACAAACTGAAGTAGCTAAGTTTGTTCCTGCAGCATTTCTGTAGCTCTGAGTCCAGGAACTACAATTCCCAGCATACAGCAGGGAAGGAAAAGGGAAGTGAAGAAAAGGAAAGGATGAATGTGTGCACTGTGAAGAGGTGAATTAACCTTACCTCTGTTGTTATCAAACTTCCTAAGTCTTCCTCAGAGGGACTCAGGTACAAAACATAGCACCACAGCACAGGTCATTGTAACAATGCCTCTCAGGGACATGAACTTTTCCATCCCCAATCAACATATCTAGGGAGACCTACATTTCAGGTGTAGTCAGGCCTGGGCTTGCAGCAAGCTGGTGTGCTGTAGATTCACAGCCTGGCTTGCTGCATGCTACCTGGCTGCATGCTACCCCCCACCCAGCAAGTTTGCAGATGACACTAAGCTAGGGGGAGAGGTAGATATGCTGGAGGGCAGGGATAGGGTCCAGAGTGACCTAGACAGATTAGAGAATTAAGCCAAAAGAAATCTGATGAAGTTCAACAAGGACAAGTGTAGAGTCCTGCACTTGGGACGGAAGAATCCCAAGCATTGTTACAGGCTGGGGACCGAATGGCTAAGTAGCAGCTCTGCAGAAAAGGACCTGGGGGTTACAGTGGATGAGAAGCTGGATATGAGTCAACAGTGTGCCCTTGTAGCCAAAAGGGCTAATGGCATATTAGGGTGCATTAGGAAGATCATTGCCAGCAGATCCAGAGAAGTGATTATTCCCCTTTATTCGGCTCTGGTGAGGCCACATCTGGAGTATTGTGTCTAGTTCTGGGCCCCCACTATAGAAAGGATGTGGACGCATTGGAGAGGGTCCAACGGAGGGTGACCAAAATGATTAGGGGGCTGGTGCGTGTGACCTATGAGGAGAGGCTGAGGGATTTGGGTTTGTGTAGTCTGCAGAAGAGAATAGTGAGGGGGGATTTGATAGCAGCCTTCAATTTCCTGAAGGGAGGTTCCAAAGAGGATGGAGACAGGCTGTTCACAGTAGTGACAGATGGCAGAACAAGGAGCAATGGTCTCAAGCTACAGTGGGGGAGGTCTAGGTTGGATATTAGAAAAACTATTTCACTAGGAGGGTGGTGAAGCACTGGAATGGGTTACCTAGGGAGGGAGAGGAATGTCCATCCCTAGAGGTGTTTAAGTCTCGGCTTGACAAAGCCCTGGCTGGGTTGATTTAGTTGGGATTGGTCCTGCCTTGGGCAGAGGGCTGGACTCGATGACCTCCTGAGGTCTCTTCCAGCTCTATGATTCTCTGATTCTATGATAATCCCGGGTCCTGCCCATAGGATGGTTGAGGCAGTCACTGTGGGGAATCCCCAAAGTGCTGGGCCTGAGGCAGCCACACCAAAGTGTCCTATGGGTCCCCTGCAAATTGTATAAATATACTCTCTATGCCATTATCCAAGTCATTAATGAAAATATTGATTAGTACGGGACCCAGGACAGAACCTTGAGACACCCAACTGGACATGTCCTCTCAGCTGGTCAGCAAACTACTGATAACTCCCTTTTAAGGTACGGCCTTTCAACCACTTATGCACCCACCTTATGGGAATTTCATCTAAAGCTCCCTATTCAGAAGAGCACTTGAGCACATCCTCAAATCCCATAGACATTCACTTCAGAACATTTAGCTTTGCACAAGTGCTTGGTTTAAACAGGTACTCAAGTCCTGTTCTGAGCAGGGATGCACTGAAGCACTGTTTACATACTTTCCTGAGCCAGGCCCCTAGAGACGATATTTGGAGAGGGACTGGTATCAGCGGCATAACAGAGGGATAAAGCTGAAGACACATCCAAGAGAAATCAACACAGGCCACCAATTAGGGAGCAGGCAGAGAAAACACATGCAGACATGCCATTTATATTTTTGCTGCAAGAGCAAAGGATTTAAAGAACAGGAGTATAAATAATTTTCATCACAATAATGTGCTTTCCCTTACCTTTTACAGCCACTTTTGGCTTCCCAGCCCTGCACCTCTGTTTCCATTTATTATCCACTTAATAGTCATTACATTATAAAAATTAATTTCTTCTGCACTTCTATAGGACTGCTTTTCCACAGAACTCCAAATACTTTGGAGACATTAATGGATTATGCCTCACAATATCCCTGATTAGAAGACAAAGACTATTCTGTTTTGCAGCTAGGAGAAATCGGGGTAAGATAGTTGGGGCTTGTCATCACTGCAAAGTTTTAACTAGTGTGCCTTTAATTTGAGTCCTGGCCTACGCAAAAGATCTTTGCTTTTAATTCAAGTTGGCTGACCTGTCACAATATATAGTGGGGCAGTCAATAGATGAACTGCAACCAAATCTGGGCCAGAAGTCACTTTTGAACAGACTGTGAAATTCATTTACTTATTATCCTTATTGTTATTTTTGTATTAATTTTCTCTAGAGTCCAGACCTACAGGCTAAAACTGGAGTTGGAACAGCTCATAAGCAGTTAGCAATTCTGTAGTGTGGACACAGGCTAGCTCTACTCAAGTGCTGCTAGTCTTCCAGTGCTTTCCCACAATTCCCTCCATGTACCCAAAAAGGAAAAACTCAGAGCACCCCAGAAGTCTTTGGGGACACCAACACTTTGAGCTCGAACTGTAATTTCCAGCTTGCGGAGACATACCTGTGCTAATTTTGACTGAGCTACTGCAATAAAAAAAAAATAGAGGCGTAGCCACAATGGCACGAGCTGGAGGAGGAGCTAACTTTTCTGAAGAGGACTCCTTCCAAGCCCCTAGGTACATACATGGGCCCTTCCCCCCACCTGCACCATCACGGGTACTCATCTATGTTTAGTGTGCTAGCTTGGTCTGAGCTCACCCAGTTGTGTCTCCTCCATCTGGCACCTGAATTCAAAATGTAGATGCGCCCTTAGTGCCACGTGGATGCATACAATGCAAGTGTAGACGCAGCAACTTGAGTGTTATTTTGCACGGGAGCCTCTCTCACATGAGCTAGGCTAACTTGAGAGGCGCAACTGGCATGTGGGTAACTAGAGTTTACTTTGCACAGAGGATATGCACTAAGCATCTTCTGCAAGTCGGCAGCAGAATCACTTATACGAATTTAGCTAACAATGTCAAGAGTCTGCTCTACCCACTAAATACAACTCCTGAGATGATTCATGTAGGAGAATTTTACATAACTATTGAATTTTCACAATTTGTGCTGTTGGACTACTTGGTTTATTTGATTCAGTTTGGACAAAATAGACTAATCAGTTTGGCTTTTTCACTGTGTATCTTGTCAGTTTCCATGGCTGCTTCTCATGCACAAGCAAGAGACCAAGATACACGTATTTGGGTTTCAGACACTGCATGAGGATGTTTAGATCCATCAAAGTACATCATTCAAGTTAAGATTTTGTCAGTTATTTTAGTAAGTGATGGACATGTTGTGGGCAACAAACAAGAATTCACAGAAGCCCTGATCTATCTGTGACTTTTACTAAAAATGAAGGGGGACTGACATTATTGGGAGGGGGGAATGACAGCACTAGGGCCCGTGTAGCAGCTCAGAGGTCCAGGGCCCCCACCACCTGCCACAGCTCAGAGCTCCATCCCCAGTGCCCCAGCCTCAGGGCTGAAGCTGTAAAAAAGGTCACAGATGTCTCTGAAAGTGATGGGCTTCCATGACATCTGTGACAAAATTTTATCCTTGTGTATCATAAATCAAAGCTTTATAATATTAAAAAAAAAATCCAATAACTATTTCTTGATCATATTTGTTTTTAT
This sequence comes from Rafetus swinhoei, assembly GCA_019425775.1. Taxonomy (NCBI): domain Eukaryota; kingdom Metazoa; phylum Chordata; order Testudines; family Trionychidae; genus Rafetus; species Rafetus swinhoei. The sequence continues at coordinate 122,086,179 of CM033427.1, read as the reverse complement.
AGTAGTTCCTGGAGGCATCAACCAAGATGGACTCAATAAATAGACACACTCCTACAGATAATAAATGACAAGTGCTTCCCAAAAGAGCTTACAATCTAAGTCCCTAATCTTGCAAAGATTAACACCCACGATTAATTTCACACATGTGAAAAGACACACTGAAATTATCAGAATTACTCATGTTCATAAAGTTAAGCATGTGCATACGTCTTAGCAGAATCAGGGCCTGAAAAACAAGGCATAAGGTAGAGGAAGCAAAAGCTGGAAGATTGTCCTGAAATATCCTTATTACATGTGTAGCACTAACAGCAATAAATACAATTCTTAGCCAAGTTGGGATAGTTGTCAATTGTGGCAGCCTATGAATTTTACCATTTGCAGATCTTTTAACAAATGACATCCTAAATCTATGGTTAAATTTACAGAACCTGAAATCATGGTCTTTTTAAAAATCACTGCTGATTGTTCCATGCCCACATGCCCTAAGCCATGTGACATCGGTGCTTTAAAATGATACCATGTTTAAGATAAATGTGTAAGTCATTATGGATCTACAAATTGAAATAATTTCTTACTATTTTCATTTTTAGTTATGGACACCAGCTTAGATGTTTAATTTGTTACATGATCAAAGTTATTGCTTTCTCTTTTTAATTGCCCTAACATTTTAATCCAACATTGGAAATGTTCAGTTAATCACATCAGCTCTCATTCAAAACTGCTCCTGTGGAGAGGGGCTGTACAGCAACAGAGAAAGCATTTCAGTTTAACTGACTAATAAATATTTTCTAACTGACTCTACTTCTCCTTGGCATTGCAATATAAGAACATAGCTATGTAAAAATTTTTTAAAAAATCAAAATTACTGCAGAAATTCCACAGATTTTGAATCAAGCCACGACAAAAAAAGGTGGGTTTTTGGTAGATTTCAGTTGTCCCAACAGCTAAGAAGTTATCGTAAAGTTGGACCTAGAAAGTGGAAGACTAAAAAATAATTTAGGCTTTATGGCATACAGTTTTGTTCACCCAAGAAGCCATCATCAACTTGAAATATAGTCAGTTTTAAAAGATGAGTTTTAAAGCAGTTTTCAGGTACTGCACTTGCCCATTTTTGTGGATCTACAGTCAATTGCTCCTATTTTTAAAAATGTTTTTCTCTGACCTGTTGCTGCATGAAAGTCTCCTCACAGACATCAAGGGAAACTGGCTGATTTAGTAATTCTGCAGGGAAAATGATGGAACTGAACGCAAACACATAAAAAAGCTGCTGTCAAATGTAGGAAGTAAACAAACTTGAGGGGAGGAGGATAGCAGAGACAGAGAGACTGTGTCCCCTCTGCCCCAATGTGTTTCAGTTATTTTAGGGGCTATTTATAACACGAGGTTAAAAAAGAAATCAAACAATGTGATTTTTAAGATAATACCTCTTCAGACCATATCATAGGAAAGAAAAAGCAGTGAGTGAATATTTCTGATTGGGAAAGATCACAGAATTAAATCTAAAATGTTGTTGGGCCAAATCCTTCAAATTCCTACTCACATGTCTGGAAGGATGCCAGAGAACAGACAGAGAGAAAAGTAACAGAACAGGGGACTGGATCAAGGAAGGAACTGTTCAGCAATGCAAACAGCATGGAATTTTGATAACTGGGAGATTGGGAAATGAGGGGCCATTGACTATTGCAAATGAGAGCAACATAGTGAACATGCAAAATAACATAATGCCTTGCAAATGTAACATCAGTCTTGAGAGAGGTACACAAGCTTGAGCAAAATGCAGTACGGTTTTTAGATTTATTCTTTTCACCAAAGACTTTTCAAATAGGACCAGTGTGTAACTGAGTAACATTCATTTATATTGAAACTTTCCTTTAGTATCTATGTTACTTTAGATAGAATGTGATCAGGTCCCACAATGTAGAAGATTTCCATTGTGCTTTCGATGGTTTGTGTTTGGAACAGTCATATAAACAGACTTTATTCATTTTAGGAGTCAGATTTACTAAACAAGAAAATGTACACACAATAACTAGCCAACCCAGGGCCTCATTATGGAATCTGTGCAGTATATTTGTTACCTAGGAAACGAACTAGAGCACTGGTACACTGTAATTTCTGTCTTGCAACAGAATTCTCCAGTCCTGTGGGTAAATAAAGTTCATAAATCAACAAATCAGCACCAAGGTCAAATAATTTAAGATGAAGCAGTCATTCTCCATGGGTCTTTTAAAAAAGACAGAACTCTTTCAAGTTGCTTTGGGCTACAAAGCACATTAAGATAAAACAATAGCTAAAGTTATGTTATTTAAAAAAATGTCATTACAAATGTGTTCTGTGTATAATACTGTTTAAAATTCATGCTCATTTAAAATAACCATGGCTCCCTTTTCTTCCATGTTCACCTCCCTCTACTTTGTTTTGCAAAAAACGTAAGTGATAACATTTGAAAACAAAGCTTTGTACTCTGCTAGTTTCCCTTGAATTATCGGATGCATAACAATCCCAGAGGGGATTCATTTCCATATATGTTTCTTTGAAATACTGTACAAACACTAGTTAATCCTCACAAAACTCTTGGGAATTGGGTATTATCCCCATTTCACAGATGTGGAAAACTGAGTGGCTCGCCCAAGAGATAAAAGAAAATCAGTGCCAAAACTGTTCGAATCTTTCTGGCTTCTCTTGTGTGTTCAAAGCATCAGACCACAGTCCATCATTTATAATAAAGCTAGCGGGCATTTTAAATACCAAACAATCATAGTACTGCAACTCTTTTTTTATTTAGTGAAAATTAGTCACCACACTACTCATTTAAAACATTCAACTAAACTAACATCAAGATGAAATTTAAGAAAAACTATAATAAAAAGTGCATTTGGTAACTGTCAAATAAGAAAGGCCTGCAAAGTAAACTGAATTTTAGTGCTCTGCAAAAGCAGTCAGTGAGTCATTATTCTGCAACTCTACAAAAAGGTATATACAGCGTAGATGCAGTATATCCTCCTAAGAACTCAGGTTCAGGGAACTTCTTAGCATATGCACATCGGAAGCTAGAGTAATAACATGCAGAATGCATTAACTGTAGAGCATACAGGAGAAGATTGAAAGAGAGAAAGTTAACTATGTATCTGCTCAATAAAAAAAATCAATAGTAACCAAATGAAAATTATTAAAGATGTTACAAAGGTGTGACAGTTTTTCAATAATATTTTGTTTACTCGGCAGAAATTCAGCTATTTTGAACAGAAAACAAAGAAATGTGTGTAATGCTGTTTAGCTGAGAACTCAGAAGAACCTTAAACTGCACGTAACAGCACAATCCATTATCCAGAAAACACTTTTTGTTAATACTTAGTTTACACAATATCTCTTTGTTAAGTCTTATCTCTACTGCTGGCAGGGTGTAAAATATGTAAATAACCAATTCAATTTGTTAGTTTACCTTTTATAACACTTCAAAGAGCTGATAAACTTTAGCTCAATCTTGAAAAACCTATTTTGCTTAAAGCCAAAAAAATAAGAAGGAGGCAGTCCTGGGTTTTAATCCAAGATTAGTAGCAGATTCATTGTAGAGGCCTGAGGAAATAAGGCTAGTTGTATTTTTGGCTTAAGAGTAGCTATAAAATTAAGGAAAAGGAGGATCTACATGATTTTATTTTAAAAAGATAAGAAAGATCTTACACCTCAGTCAACATTTTCAGGATATTTTGGTTTTCAATTTCATAAAGCAAAACAAAATACAAAAAATGCTAAGCACAAGGAATGTCAGAGGGATGTAATTAATTTTGCACATTCTTGTCTATATTAGCATGTGTACTCAGGGCTTGCCCCTGCTCCCTTTCAAATCACAGAAAAACTCCAATTAAGCTTAATGAGACAGAATCAAACCCTGACTATCCACAATTCTAACTCAACAGCACAAGTAATGCAGATAATATCGCTAAGAAGGGAGAGAGGAAAGAAACAAGCATCCTGTGATAAATATTCTACTATTGAAATCAAACCTATATTGAGGTTTTTATTTTTACCAATTGTCACTAAGAACTCAGCTTGATTTTTGTAGGAAATATTAATTTTCATGTAGTATTACTTATATCCAACTGAGTACAAATGATATTTATAACCATTAACACCACAGGTGAGTAAGGTGAGTTTTAACATAACATACTAGTTCCTTCTGATGGAAAGAGATCCTGATTTTAACTGCTGAAATTAAACCATAGAAGCCTCAATATCTTTCCACTGCAACATGTTTCTTTATTTTCCTTTGCTTCCTTACTTGTTTTCCAACACTGTTGTTTCCTCCTTCACTCCTGAGTTGTCTTCCTGACTAGCCAGGTTCAAGATGGGTTATGGTTTTAAATGATTCTATTGCTTGTTCATTACTAACCATTGGGTCTTTTGCATTTCCTGCAATAACGCGATTGCACTCATTCACGAGAGATGCTTCCAACCTTTGATATACAAGACTCACTACAAAAAAAAAAATCATTTATTACAGAAGATTTCTGCTCCTTGTCAAAAAAAACACACCAGTGGTCCTGTAGCACCTTAGAGACTAAATATATAAATGGTATCATGAGTTTTCTTGGGCACAACCCACTTTTTCAGATGAGTAGAGCAAAAGGCTCAGACACCCTAACATATAAAGCAGAAAAAGACGGGAGAGGGGGAGGGGAAAAATTAATTCAGTGGAAGAAACAAGCTATGTAAAGGTTGTGTCGTCCACAGTCCACACAACCAGAGCCGCAAACTTATGCTACAAAGGAGCAGAGGGTTTATCACAGTCAGAAGAAAAACAGCTAAATCCAGTTCAGCCTCCAATTGGTTCTGCATGTGTTCAAGGTACCAGAATTAGCATCACGCTGTTTACCTAAATGCACTACGTCTCGAGAGAGAAACTAGGTTTTGCCCTAATAAAAACACGTCCAGACTTTTCCCAGCTACCTCAGCGCCTCTCTCTAAAGATGCACAGATAAGACTTCCCTAAACTTTTGCTTCAACAAAGCACGGAGCGACAGAGGTGTCAGGTGGGGAAAGGCTGCGGGGGGGAGGTGATTTTACACCCCAAAGCCTAGAAGAAACGGGGGGAGGGTGCGGAACTGTTTGTTTGCGAAGAGAGAGCGTCAGAAACAAAGCCATAAAAAAGAGCCAAGCTGTTCAAAGGCAAAGCCACCTCCCTCTGCCCTCCTGTGGAATCCGAAATCACCTCCGCGCAGCTCCGCTCCCCGGCCTCTCGCTCCGAGTCTGCCTGCCAAGCCCCCCCGGCTGGATTTCTTCCTCCATGCCTGATACCCAACACCAGCCCCTGCGCGCAGCCTCGCAGCCAGAGGGACCCTCCTCCCCCGCTAGAAACAATAAATAACGCGGCCAGCGAGCGCGCAGCCAAAGAGAAGTGAGAACCTGGCGCAAGCTGCGCCCTGCCCCAGCGCCTGATGACCCCCGCCTCCCTCCCCGGTTCTGCCCCACTTCTCGGGGACGTGGAGAGCGGGGGGGGTAATTACACACACATCGCCGGTTCGCTCCTCAGCTTTTTGGGTCAGGAAGAAGTAGAAGTAACAAGGGAAAGCAGCCCACTCCTGCCCTGTATGAATTTGTCTCACACAGAACGTCTGTCCCCTCTCCACACAACCAGCCCTCCCCAACACACACACACGCACACCTCTCCACACAACCAGCCCTCCCCAACACACACACACACACCTCTCCACACAACCAGCCCTCCCAACACACACACACACACACACACACACCTCCACACAACCAGCCCTCCCAACACACACACACACACCTCCACACAACCAGCCCTCCCAACACACACACACACCTCCACACAACCAGCCCTCCCAACACACACACACACACTCTCCACACAACCAGCCTCCCAACACACACACACACAACCAGCCTCCCCAACACACACACACACCTCTCCACAACCAGCCCTCCCCAACACACACACACACACACACCCCTCCACACAACCAGCCCTCCCCAACACACACACACACCTCCACACAACCAGCCCTCCCCAACACACACACACACACACATCCCTCTCACACAACCAGCCCTCCCCAACACACACCGTCCCTTCTCCACACAACCAACCCTCCCCATCCCACACACCCCTTTCCACATTCCCACTCGCAAAGTCCCTTCTTCCCACAAGCCAGGCCACCCTCACCGCACACACCTCTCTCCACGCAACCATTCCTCCCCAACACAAACACTGGTACACAACCAACCCCTCACCACACAAGATCCACGCGCACACAGAACACGCGACCAGCCAGACACAGCACAGGAACTAGGGGATAGGACAAAAAGGTGGGCTCAGTCATGCACTACAAACTTTGTTCCAAAAAAAAGAGAAGAAAACTGATAGATAATAAACTGCCTAGTGGTGACTTATTTGATCCATTTGGCTGATGTTTTCCTGACTCTCCTCCACTTACCCCAACACACTCTCACTCTATACGGAACTCCTCTCACCTACACCTCTCTCCACCATGCAATAACCACCCTATCTCCCCGCTCCTCCTCCAGCACAAAAGGGATACTCAGTGCAGAGACACACACGGATCTCCATCACCCCCCCCCACACACACACACCCCATTTCCTAACTGCCCCCTACACAGAGAGAGGCAGTGAGTGGAGAGCCACACAGACTTCATAAGCACCCTCCTCCCCTACACACAAAGAGGGAGAGACCCTGTATGTGCCCCCTCCACGCACGCAGCATTTACCCCCCACACACCCATGCTGCCTCCCCCCCAGCAGTCACCTACCTGCAGGTGTCTGTCCATAGGAATGCGGGGCCGGGGAGGCTGTGGTCTATTCCCTGTATTAGTCGGGGTGGCAGGATGATATTGTGAGGGGGTGGCTGTGGGGAGGGGAAGGTGTCTCCCATCCCCCGGTCACTGGCTTCTCCCTCTGTCCTCCTCCTCCACCCCCCACTTTGTGTGTGTGCCAGGCTCCCCTCTGCCTCCGCCCGCTGATATTAAAGGCTCAGGGAGAGAGAGACAGAGAGAGAGAGAGAGCTCGTATCAGCTACCGGAAATCGAAGCCCTGGTCATAAATATACCACAGGAAGTGTGCAATAACACACACACACACACACACACCGCCCTGCCCTCGCCTTTGCCTTCCACCCCCCACTGCTGCCAGCCCGGACTCTGCCCTCAGCTGGGGGTGGGAGGAGGGGGATGAAAGGAAAACCATCTCAGTATAATATTGTGTGTATCTACAGCTCTTGGTGCTTATCATCCGGAGAGGTGCTAGCTAGAAATCTGCATGAGATATGGCATACAGGCGCTATATCTCTGTGCACTATAGATTATATTGCATAACCCTACATATATCCCCGTGTATGCGTAATAGGTAACCGAGCGTGTCTAGACATACACGCTAAATGTGGATATACATGCCTACGAATTCATAGTGTGATTATAGACACACATATGCATCCGGTGTGTAACACACCTTATGCATAGTGTAACAATATGTATAGACTCCCACACTAAGCGCCTATATAATATGTGTGTATAGACACAAATATCTAGTATCCATACCCACTGTGATACATATTGCCTAGATACACTGCTATGTAGCGTCTGTGTGTAGCTACACATATAAGGGTTTTATATTATAGACACACACACACAGTGTTTGTAGAGGACGGTTGGCCTGAAGGCGATTTTAAGACAATCTCCGACATTATGAATTTCACTGAAATCTAAACAGTCCCCATCCCTCAGTAGGAGACAGAATCTGTTCCCATGGTCCAGGACTGACCTCCTCCCCCCCCGGCCCCCATACGCGACCATTGAATGTTATTGGATATTGCTATTCTAAATATTGAGTCATGCGATATGTTCACTAACCTGGGAATTTAAAGTGCTACTTAAAATGGGCCAGGGCTCCTACCAGCTAATACCCCTCCCCCGGAAAACAAAACTACCCAAGAAGGTATCATTTTTAGCAAGGAGGGGGGAGAGAAAGTTACAGAGATAAAAGCAGCTCGCATTTGGCGCGGGCTGCTATTGCTCTGTGCAGAAACTCCCCCGCCCCTCTGCCAGCGAAAGGGCTGTGGCGGTGAGCAGCTCATCCAGGAGGGAGAAAAATGGAGGAGCTGGCTAGAGTCTGTTATTCAATGGCGAGGCAATAAACAGCACTTTAAACACAAGTCAAGCCAATACCCGCCTTAGAACAGCTGGGAAACCTCTTCCCTTCCTCTGGGTCCAAGCAGCAGCAGGGAACACACCGCGGGGGACACATCTGTGCCTCACTCCTATTCAATTAAAGCAGCTCTGGCCATATTCTTTGCGGTTTTTATTTGGGAGATGGGGGGGGGGAGGAGGAGGTAAACAGGGATTAATTAAAGTGCTGGGCTAGTTCTCTCTCCCCAGTCGTGTTTCATGAAGCAGTGCTGCTGCTCGGCGGAGCTACTGGAAATTGCACAGAAATCCTTTTCTTTCCTGATAGAAATGTAGCCCTGTTAGTCTGGTGTAGCTGAAACAAAATACAGGACTATGTAGCACTTTAAAGACTAACAGGATGGTTTATTAGATGATGAGCTTTCGTGGGCCAGACCCACTTCCTCAGATCAAATAGTGGAAGAAAATAGTCACAACCATATATACCAAAGGATACAATTAAAAAAATGAGCACATATGAAAAGGACAAATCACATTTCAGAACAGAAGGGGGATGCGGGGGAAGGTAAATGTCTGTGAGCTAATGGTATTAGAGGTGGGGAAAGGTAAATGTCTGTGAGCTAATGGTATTAGAGGTGATAATTGGGGAAGCTGTCTTTGTAATGGGTAAGATAGTTAGCGTCTTTGTTGAGACCGACGTGTAGAGTGTCAAATTTTAGCATGAATGACAGTTCAGAGGATTCCCTTTCAAGTGCAGATTTAAAAGGCTTCTGAAGCAGGATGCAGGTAATTAAGTCATTGAGCCAGTGTCCTTTCTGGTTGAAAGGGCAAGAAACTGTTTTTTCTTTGTGATCCTGTCTAATATCTGTTTTGTGGGCATTGATCCTTTGGCGAAGTGTCTGAGACGTTTGTCCAATGTACAAAGCAGACGGACACTTTCGGCACATGATAGCATAAATTATATTTCTGGATGCGCAGGAATATGTGTTCTTGATCTTATAACTCACTTGGTTAGGTCCAATAATGGTATCAGCAGAGTGGATATGTGGACAAAGAACAACGTTTCCTCAACTCCCGTCCCCTTTTACCCCTTCTCTACTTACGCTACATCGATGACATCTTTATGATCTGGACGCATGGCCAAGAAACACTGGAGACATTCCACAGAGATTTCAACAACCTACACCCCACCATCAACCTCAGCCTGGACCATTCTACATGAGAGATCCATTTCTGGACACCACAGTACAAATCAACAATGGAAAATTAGACACCACCCTCTACAGAAAACCCACTGACTCATACAGTTACCTACATGCTTCCAGCTCCCATCCAGCACACACCATAGGATCCATCATCTATAGCCAAGCCCTTCGATACAACCGCATCTGCTCTAATCCCACTGACAGAGACCAGAAACTTCAGGATCTCTACCAAGCATTTATAAACCTCAACTACCCACCCGGAGAAATAAAAAAGCAAATTGAAAGAGCCAGACGAATACCTAGAAACCATCTACTTCAAGACAGACCAAGAAAACCAACAATAGAACACCACTTGTCATCACCTACAGCCCCCAACTTAAACCTGTCCAACACATTATCAATAAACTACAGCCTATACTGGAACAGGATACTAAACTCCAAGAGGCTCTGGGAGACAGACCCATAGTCTCCTATAGACAACCACCTAACCTCAAGATGATTCTTACCAACAACCACAGGACATACCACACTAATACCAACCCTGGTACCTTCCCTTGCAACAAACCCCGTTGCCAGCTTTGTCCACATATCCACTCTGCTGATACCATTATTGACCTAACCAAGTGAGTTATAAGATCAAGAATACATATTCCTGCGCATCCAGAAATATAATTTATGCTATCATGTGCCGAAAGTGTCCGTCCTGCTTTGTACATTGGACAAACGTCTCAGACACTTCGCCAAAGGATCAATGCCCACAAAACAGATATTAGACAGGATCACAAAGAAAAACAGTTTCTTGCCATTTCAACCAGAAAGGACACTGTCTCAACGACTTAATTACCTGCATCCTGCTTCAGAAGCCTTTTAAATCTGCACTTGAAAGGGAATCCTCTGAACTGTCATTCATGCTAAAATTTGACACTCCCGGTCTCAACAAAGACGCTAACTATCTTACCCATTACAAAGACAGCTTCCCAATTATCACCTCTAATACCATTAGCTCACAGACATTTACCTTTCCCACCTCTAATACCATTAGCTCACAGACATTTACCTTCCCCCGCATCCCCTTCTGTTCTGAAATGTGATTTGTCCTTTTCATATGTGTTCATTTTTTTAATTGTATCCTTTGGTATATATGGTTGTGACTATTTTCTTCCACTATTTGATCTGAGGAAGTGGGTCTGGCCCACGAAAGCTCATCATCTAATAAACCATCCTGTTAGTCTTTAAAGTGCTACATAGTCCTGTATTCTTTTCTTTCCTGGCTTCTTTGGCCGTGAGAGAGCAAACACTGCTGTTAAACTAGAAAAAGTCGGGGAAGGGGATGGGGGAAAGGAGAGGACCAGTGTCATTTTTTTTAAAACCCCGACAGTGTTAGTTTGGGGACATGTTTGCTCCCTTGAGGTTCACGTTGAAACCACATTCGCATTGGATACTCTAACCTGATAAACATAAACAACAAATAGTCTAGTAGCACCTTAAAGATGGTATCATGAGCTTTCGTGGGCACAACCCACTTCTCAGGTCATCTGAAGAAGTGGATTGTGACCATAAAGCTCATGATACCATCTACATGTTTTGTTAGTCTTTAAGATGCTATTAGACCAGGCTATGTCTACACTCGCGGATTCTTGAGGGAGTAATATGCAAATAAGGCTAAGCGTGGAATATCGCCGAGCCTCTTTTGCATACCTAATGAGCCACCATTTTTTTCAGAAGAGGCTCTTGCAAGAAGGAGCGTCTACACTGCCCCTTCTTGTGCAAGAAAAACCCTCTTGCGCAATGCCGCTCTTCCTGAAAAGTAATAGGTGTAACGGCATTGCGCAAGAGGGTTTTTCTTGCGCAAGAAGGGGCAGTGTAGACACTCTTTCTTGCGCAAGAGCCTCTTCTGAAAAAAATGGTGGCTCATTAGGTATGCAAAAGAGGCTCAGCGATATTCCACGCTTAGCCTCATTTGCATATTACTCGCGCAAGAAGCCGCCAGTGTAGACATAGCCTAATTGTTGTTTTTTACGTTTTTCCTATTACAGACTAACTGGGCTACCCCTCTGAAGGCGTTAAACATACGCCTTTTTTCCTGGTGAAGACAAGGCCCCAGCATGTGAATAGGCAGAAACAGCATTTACTGTAGCAAGCAAAGATGCAAACATGTATTTAACCAAAATTTCTCAATTTTCTTCTTTAAATTCCTCTGCAGGATTACTATCTGCTGACCCCAGACAGGCATGCCTGGTGCTAAATTATGAGAGTACATGCTTAACTTCAAGCAAAGGATTAGAGCCAATGAAGTCATTTGGAGGGACTGATGTGCTTAAAGTATAGCATGTGCTTAAGTGCTATGCTGAATCAGAACCAGGATGAGGAAGGAAATTGTAAGTGGATACTGCAAGTGAATTCTAAACCTTGCACTGCAAAAGCAGCACTGGGTGGCATATGCTGCTGTATGGTTCTATATTTGAAAACCATGTACAGTTCCATGGAGTATCATTCAAACACAGGGGGCCTTTAACCCAACCAGAGAAGGGCAGTTTAAAATATATATATATAAAATAAAAAACAAAACAAAAAATGAAATTTTAAAAAGCAAGGCTGCCGAAATTTTGAATGTACAAAAGTCAAGGATGGTGTAAATTGCTATCATTCCAATGGCATTATGCTGATTTACACCAGCTGAAGGTCTGGCCAGTCATTCCCCACAGCTGCTGTTACTTAGCCATTGTATGTGTATGTATAATTATATATTATTATTTAACATGTTTTATAATATCACGAGCACAAGGATGTGTTTGTGTGTGTGATTGCATGACGTGTATGTGTGTGTATATATATATATATATATTTGTGTGTGCATACATATTCATAACACTATGGCTATGTCTACACTCGCAGCTTCTTGCACGAGTAATATGCAAATGAGGCTAAGCGTGGAATATCGCCAAGCCTCATTTGCATACCTAACGAGCCACCATTTTTTTCAGAAGAGGCTCTTGCGCAAGAAGGAGATCTACACTGCCCCTTCTTGCGCAAGAAAAAACCTCTTGCGCAATGCCGTTCTTCCTGAAAAGTAATAGGTGTAACTTTGGCAGAGACCTGTGTCACCCCCTCCTAACCAGGGTTTTAAGGCCACATGGCTCTCTGTGATATCCCACAAGCCCACCTGCCTAAAAGTCCAGCACCAGCACTTTGGCTATGTCTACACTAGTGGCTTCTTGCGCAAGAACATCTTGCACAAGGGTTCTTGTGCAAGAACTCTTGCGCAAGAAAATGTCCACACTGCCATGTGCCAGCTGTGCTTTTGCGCAAGAGCATCCATGGCAGTGTAGACGCTCTCTTGCGCAAGAAAGCTCTGATGGCCATTTTAGCCATAGGGCTTTCTTGCGCAAGAAATCCCGGCCAAGCGTCCACACTGCCCTCTTGCGCAAGAGCTCCTGCGCAAGAGGGCTTACACCTGTTAAAAAAGAGCGTAGCTCTTGCGCAAGAAGCCCTCTCTTACTACGCCGTACTGTAAATTTCCTTGCGCAAGAGCAGGCGGGCCGTGTGGATGCTCTGCGGATTCTTGCGCAAGAACGGCCATACTTCCGCAAGACGCCGCGAGTGTAGACATAGCCCTAATGTTCTCCTTAAGGGCTATGACGAGAGTAGTGCCGCAGTTACAAGTTACCACACAGCTCCCTCTGAGCAAGTACGTTTATTCTTAAGCTAGATGCATTAGAGAGAAAAACAGAGAAAACCAATAAAAGAATCTACACACTTTACTTACCAGTGGTCACCCCAACTGCACATAGGGCTTTGGTAGGCGTCAGTCGTTCAGAACTTACAACTGGGTTTTCCCCAGGATGACAAGTTCATAACTATCTCAGAGTAAGAACCAGTGCAACCATGAAAGGGCCACTCTTTCTTCTATATCGCTTGGGCCCTTGATCTTGGACTCACGTAACAGCTGATCAGCACACAATGGCTTGCTTACTCCTCAGCGCAGAGCTTCCTGTGTTTAATTTGTAATGAAAGAGATGCCGGGGCTCAAGTGAGTGGGAGCTGCTGAGGGACACTCAGCTCTGGAAGCCGCCCTGCCACCAACAGCAACGCAGAAGTAGGGGCAGTATGGGGTATTGCCACCTTTCTGCACTGCTGCTGGTGATGGTGCTGCCTCCGTAACTAGTCAGCCAGAGAGAGGCGGTTGTTGGCTGGCAGCCGAGAGATGCCCAGACTATGAAATCCCAAGCCTAGAGGTGCCAGGGCTCAGCCCCAAAAAGCCCCAGTGCAAGTTAAATACGGATAGTTTCAAAAAACTGGATATTTGCGTAACCGGAGATAGACAATTTTCATTCTCCTCCACCTAGATATTCCCCAGCAAAACCTCTTGACAGGTCTTGTTCCAGGAATTTATTCTTGTCGGGCACATTACTCAATATGATTCTTTGAATGCCCAGGTCTCACATTTGCCACAACAATTTCATAGCAGTGTTTAGATCCAAAACCAGAATAAGGGTTCCAAGTCCATTTAAGCTTGAGTGATTTATCCAAAAGTCCCTTCTTTGGCTGCCGGTCTCTGGAGAACACAGTTTGAACCAGAACATGCTAGCCTCCTCAGGAAACAGTCTGATAACCTGGGTGATTAGCTGTGGTAACCCTCCCCATATGTAGTACATATAATCCATAGCTCACAATGATACATAAACCATGTATATACTTAATACTGTATCTTCCAAAGATATTGCAGGAAGCAGTGTGCAATGACAAATTTCACATATAACGTTACACTGATAGGGATTTTGCATTTAATTATAAATAACTGAACATGCACTTTGCATTATTATCTCTCTGGGTTTGGTTTCTCCTGCAAGGAAGAGCACTCTTGTCAAACTGTTTACTGTTCCACTCTTCAGTTGGGATTTCCTCCCTTCTTCACTGTTTCACTCCAGAAGGAGAAAGGGATAAGTGCTGCTCGGAAAAGAACTGGCCCGCTCTGTACCCAGTGGTTTCTTCTTCTCCTCCTTGTGCCAACTTTCAGGAAATTTGAAACACGTTACTAGCTTCAGTGGCAATATTATTACACAGGGAAGGGTTGGAACTTAGCTTCATTTACAAGTTTGATTCCTATCAGAGAGGAATGAATAAAAGACATTGGCTGTCTCACACACTACCTTTCACATCCTAAACTCAAAAAAACAACAACAAATAATCTGGTAGCACTTTAAAGTCTAACAAAACCTGTAGATGGTATCATGAGCTTTTGTGGGCACAGCCTAATGACTTAACCAACTAAACAATGGGCATTTAAAGAGGTGCAAATTGTTCTCATCAGTTTCTTGTAACTTGAACACTGTCATTCACTATTTTTTTTTCTATTTTTTTCTTTTCCCTTGCCTTCCCTTATTTATTCTTGGATCTGGACTTTCAATTCTCCAGTCACCTGAAGAAGTGGGTTGTGCCCACAAAAGCTCATGATACCATCTACACGTTTTGTTAGTCTTTTAGGTGCTTCTAGACTATTCGTTGTTTTTTAAGTTTTTCCAGTTACAGACTAACTCGGCTACCCCTCTGAAGCTTTTAAACAATAGTGTAATACAGTGGTCTCCAATCTTTTTAAGCACAAGATCACTTTTTGAATTTAAAAATTTAACTTTTTGAACAGAAACCTATTGGGGAACACTTTAATCTTCCTAATCACTGTTTAAAAGATCTTCAAGTGGCTGTCTTGTCACAAACCAATTCTACTAGCCAGATACACAGAGAAGCATTGGAATTAGAGTTCATCCGCAAATTCAATTCTCATGCTAATGGACTCAATGGTGATGAAGGATGGTTGGGACACTATCTACCTAACAGTCAATGAAGGTGCAAATAGCTCTTTGTGTAGATTCCTATGTCAGGAAGGATACTATCATTATTATGATAGTATCCTTTGATTCTTATCTGCTTTGTTTTAACTACCCAATATTCAGATACTTACTGATTCCCTCTACCCTCTGCTCCCTGTGTCCCACCCCCTCCTTTTTTTTTCCTTCCCCTTCCCCGTTCTCTCCTATTTATTTTGGGTCTGCGCATCCTAAACTCATAACTCCGATCATCTGAAGAAGTGGGCTGTGCCCACGAAAGCTCATGATACCATCTACATGTTTTGTTAGTCTATAAAGTGCTACCAGACCATTTGTTGTTGTTGTTGTTGTTGTTTAATTTAAGTCAGTCCAGGATCTACCTCAAATCCAAATACCCCTGCCTCGCCCCTTCTCCGAGACCCTGCCTCTGCCCCATCTTTTTGCTGAGGCCACAGAGTAAGAAGGGTGGGAAGATGGGGTACAAGGGAGGGGGACAGAGTGACATCGGCACCCCCCCGCCTCTGTCTCCCCCACCCTGCACAACAAGCAGGAGGCTCCCAGGGGACAGCTCTGAGGCTCTGGCCAGAGCAGCAGGGCAGTGTGGGGAGGGGCAGTTGAAGTGCTGGCGCTTGATAGCCTCCCAGCCAAACTAGACAGGATCACCTGTCAGAGGCTCTAAGATCTATCGGTAGATCCTGATTTACTGGTTGGTGACCACTGGTGTAATAGATGCAGTCTGGTAACATTAATGCTGAAACAATGTTATTTCACTCTTTTGATGGAGTGGTGCTAATTTGATCATAAAGTTTAGATTAAGCTCTACTATTTACAATAAGAAGTTGCTGTCCTGTTATGGCAATTCTACAGAATTCTTTAATACTGTAAAAATCCAAGGCACAATCCTGCAACCTTTACACATAAATAAAGTGCTTATTCAAGGGAATAAGCCTTGAATAGTAATGAGCAATCATGTAAGAGCTACAGAATGGGAACCCAAAAAATCTCTCCTCTTCCATAGTCTCTTATTTTTAATGCCTGGACCTGCCATTTCCCCTCAATATAAGAATTATCCAAGACTTGAAATCGGGAGTGAATGTGTTTGTGATATGTGGATAAAATCCAAGCCACACTGTTGCCATTTACTTTAGAGGGGCCAGAATTTTACCTGTAGAACAACTTTTTTAATTACACACCTCATAGATCTAATTACACACTTAGCAGTGAAATGAAAGAGAAATTCCCAAAGCCATTAAGAGCAACCTTATAGCAGCCCTTTCCTCCCTCTAACACATGGAGCTATGAAACATTTAAATATGATCTTCTGGAGCAATACAGTTTAGGAAGTAATATATGCCAATATAATCAAAATGACTAACATTTAACACTATCCCATTTTTCACTAGCCTTTTCTTTTCCATTTCTGTCACCTGGATTTTCTCCCTCTTCCTAATTTTTTTTCTTTCCCTGTTGTTTATCCTCTTTCTCCTCTTTTTCATCACTCTATTTTATTTGGCCAGAGGCCAAAACAGCACTCATTCTCCACCTGATTTTTCTTTCAGCCCGTCTTGGTAATTGGCGGTGGTCACAGGCAAATGCTGTGTGCATACTCATTAAGGAGAGTTTTGAAAATGCTTCTCCAAACTCTGACATAGTTGCTTCCATCCTATTATCAGCATGTTGTACGTAAGCCTGTAATTGTATCAGAGGCTTCTGGTTCACATCATCCACACTACAGAAGAGCCCGACTAGCTTAATAATGTCACCATCGGGTCATTACACTGAATTACAATTTCAGATGAACAGTATTTGTGAGCTGCTTATATTAATAACTACTCTTGAAGCATGATTGCACAGCGTGCTTTTCTTTCCACTCCAGTAGAACCCTGCCCTCAATGAAGGATAATTGCCTACTGCTCCTACCAGGCAATGGAGTTGCTTCCTTAGCTCAAATAGTAGATGTTGGTGTTGGAGGGTCTATGTTCAGCTCTGCTGATGAGCTGTGCTAGGAATTATGTTCTTACTGGTAATTTTTCTGTTCACATTCTTTACTTCAGTTTGTTTAAAATACTCTTAGCCAGAGCTCTGGGTGCAGGCGAAAACAGTGTGTCCAATTCTATCGAATGCTAAGTACCTCTTAGTGAATGGTGAATGCCCTTGAGGGCGGAGAGATGGTCTTATAGTTAAAGCAGTGGAAGAGGAACGAAGAGAGTTGAGGTCTATTCCACCTCTACTACAGATTTTCTTGTGTGACCTTGGGCAAGTCATTTAATCTCTGTTTAGATTGCATGAGGCCAGTTATGAATGAGGAGCGTTGAATATCGCCGAGCCTCATTTGCATAGCATGAATCAAGATTTTCAAGGAAGAGGCTCTGCGCAAGAAGGGGCAGTGTAGACAGCCCGTCTTGCACAAGAGCCTCTTCCGCGAAAATGGCGGTTCATTAGCTATGCAAATGAGGCTTGGCGATATTCCAACGCTGAGCCTCATTTGCATAGCTCTGGCGCAAAAGCGCGCCAGTCTAGACGTAGTCTGCTTGTAATAATCATACTTCCCTTCCTGTGATGGGGTGTACCAGACTGGCATTGTGAAAGCTGAGCCTACCCTGGCTCACCTGACTGAAGAAGCCCTGCCCCCGCAGCCCTGCTGGGCATGCTCAGACTACAGTCCAGGTATAAAAGCCTGCAGGGAGGCTCCAGGGCCAGCTTTAGGCTGATTCAACCAATTCCCCCAAATCGGGCCCCGCGCCTAAGAGGGCCCCGCGCTGGCTGCTCCCCTCCCACAGCTCTGTGGCATGCCGGGCATGCTGTGGGAGGGGGCGTGGGCCCCGGAGGAGGAGCGCGGCGGCTTCCCTGGATTTAAAGGGGCTGTGACTCTTTTTTTGTGTGCAGTGGGGGTTGTTTTTTTTCTCTACAAAAAATCCTGGCTGCCGGGGCCTGTCGAAACTGTTCTAATTGGGCCCCACTCTTCCTGAAGCCGGCCCTGGGAGGCTCAGTCTGGGCTGGCTGTTGGGGAGGAAGGATGTACTGAATGAGTGCCTGCAGGTGAGCTGCCTGAGAGGCTAGGCCAGCCAGTGGGGACCAGGGAGGCTTCCAGCCTGGAGCAGCAGCATGGTGCAGCAGGGACCAGCCAGCAGAGACTGGACATGGAAGGGCCTGGCTTGGAGGATGCAGATGGAGAAGACACCATCAATCCTGGACAGGGTAGGAAGTAGCCCAGGGAGAGGAACTGGAGTCCCTGACAGCTTAAAGGTGCTACAGGACTCCTCGTCGCTTTTGCAGATCCAGACTAACACGGCTACCCCTCTGATACCTGAGACCTTAGTGTTTTTCAGATGGACTCCCTGCTGAGCTAGTGGTGGGACATGCCTACAACTGCAAGACCCTGGTCTGGGACCCAGTGGAGAGGACAGACCCAGGTCCCCTAACCCCACCTCCTTATTCCCTAAGGGGGACACTACAACTGGACTACTGATTTGACGGCTAGGCTGCATTGCCCTGGTGAAAGTGGGGTGTTGCGGCCGGAATCTCTAGCTAGGTCGCACTGCCCTGGTGAAGGGGGAGTTCCTAGATATTCCTACCGCTAGGCCACACTGCCCTGCTGAACAAGGTGTCTACTATAGACTCTGGCTGGGGGTGCTGTACTGCCTGGGGAAGAGAGGTTCTGGGGTATAGCTGTATCTGTGTTCCAGAAGACGTGGGGTGTGGTGCCAGGAGACCCAGGGGCTCAACAGTGCCCCTGGGGTGAGGGACAAGGGAATTACCCCTTGTCTCACAAGAGAAAGTTATGAGGATGAATTTCTTACTAGGAGTAAGGCACTCAAGATCGTGTAAGTAAGCATGCCACAAAACACCTACAAGCAGCACTCATTGTAATCTGTTGGAGTACTATTCTGTGACATACCATTGTATAAGCTAAAGCAGTAGAGGGCAGTGTCACCCCTGCTCTGTAACCCAGAGTGCCTTGCCATGTCTTTCTGTTGTAGCCACCAACCTAGACTGGTCACAAACAGCCACCAGCATACAGGCTATTCCCATATATTTGTGTAAATACAGCCTGCCAGTCACACCCAGGCTTTCACCAGCCTTGGTGAACGTGCAGGATGACCTCAATACACTATGTCCTGGATTTCCCCCCAGGAATGTGCATCCTGCATTGCCCGGCCCTCTCCTAGATAGCATGAAGCTATTAAGTCCATCATTCCTTTCAGGGAATAATAGACCCGTAACTTGGCACCTGAAATGGAGTTACCTGGACATCTTGACATGCGCACACTGGATTACATAAAATAATAGAATGAGTTTATTAACCACAAAGAGAGATTGTAAGTAAGCACAATGAGGCATAACAGTCAGTCATGGTTACAAGAAAAATAAAGAAAATGCTTTCTAGTGTCTAACTTGGTGACGTATATTAGGTTGAAAGCAAAGTTTCTCGCCCATGCTTCCAGCAGCATTACTGGCTAGGGATGTAAAAGATCAACCCGTTACCCACAAGGGAGCTGACAGCCTCCGTGGGCGCCTGGGCAAGGTGTGGGGAGCTGGCTCTGCAGCTCCAGAAGGGGTAGGGCTTGGGCGGGGGGGGAAGTGGCAGGGCCTAGGGCAGCATGCCATCTCCCAGGCAACCCTCAGTGTTGCCCGGAACATGGCGCACCCCCCCACACACAGCCCTTCGCGCTGCCCAGAGTGTGCAACGCAGTGCTCTGGTAGCAACTGACTCCAGCCGCCCCCACTGCTGCCGTAGCAGCCAGGAGCCCTGGACCCCTTTGAATCATCAGGCCCCAGGGCAACTGCCTCCTTGTCTCCCTGCCCCCCCTCACATTGACGGGCTTGGTCCCCTGGTAAGCATTAGACTCACCAGAAAGCTTACTGGGTAACTAGACTGCCAGACGCATAGGGCTGGCATGGAGAAGAGGTGGGACCTTGGCCATAGGCATACTGCAGCAGCCTGGGACAGGGCAGACAGGACTCCACTGCAGTGTCTCTGGCGGAGGCAGGCAGGACTCCATCCCCAGCTATGCTGCAGCAGCCCTGGTTACATTAAGTGCTCTCCCACAGGAAAAAAAAAACAGGGGGAACAGACAGGCCAGGAGGGTCAACAAATGTGAGCTGCAGGAGACCAAGGGGGAATGTCAAGAAACATTCTTGCTGCCTTGGTAAAGCTGGAGGACTGTGTGCAGTATGCTGCTCAGGTAGTGGGACGCAGGGACCCTGACCGTTCAAATGTATTATAAACCCTTTTCACGGGTCCTAGCAAGAGGCTGGAAGCTGACAAAGAGAGCTGGCTTGCTGAACTTCTAGCACAGAATAGCACCCAGCAAGCCAGCAGCCTCATCTGCATCACCTTAACTTCCTGAGCTGTCTGCAAGTGTAGGTACATGGACTGAAGCATGAATCACCCTGGCAAACTCCACATGCACCAGAGATGGACTTGGCCATCTGGGCAAAAAGCAGGCAACAGGAAGTCACTTTGGCAGCTGCTGCCACCCACACACTTACAGAAGCAGCTGAGGATCCAGTAAAAGCTCCCCACTGCAAACCTGAGTCTCAGAGTGGGGGGCAAGTTTCCACAGCTGAGGGAGCTGGTATCTGGGCCACTTCTTCTGACACAGAGCGGAACCCTGTGGGAGAGGTTTTGGATTCTGGAGGGAGACGTGGATCTAGTTTAGAGTTTTCCTTCCTCCCTCTGATCCTGGTGAGCTGCACTTCTTACTACACTTGGCGCAAACAGCCAGTGCAGGAAGCAGAGAAGTGGTTCCGTCTGCTGAGAACGCCCTCACCCAGCCCTGCTCCTCAGGGGGACTGCGAATGCTGAGGAATAGTGAGGGAAACCATGGTATATAGTAGACTACCGATAGTGTGAGCAACGTGGCAAGCAGCAGCCTCCCTGTCTTTTGTCTCCTACTTCTTCTCTTTATCTCTGTGCTGCCCCTCCAGCTTCCTCTTTAGCCTCATCTCTCCCCAGATTCCCACTTCCATTCCACCCATCCCATATCTTATCTGTTACCTTTTCTTGTCTAGGCCCAGTCTGCTACACAGCCCCCTGTACTTACCACGAGCAGGGCTTTATTGTGGATACACGAAGGCTTGGAGCCAGTGATACAGCACAGATAGGGCCGCCAATAGAGGGTGGACAAAGGAGCTGTTGCCCCTGGGCCTGGCCATTTTGGAGCCTGAGAACTTTTTAAAATCACCACTGGAGCTGTGGGGGGGAGGCATGGCACGGTCTGGACAGTGTGGAGGGCCGGCTGCCCCTAACCCCACCAGGGGGCCTGGAACTGGGCCATTGCCCAGGATCCGGTGAAGTCTGTTGCCAGCACTGAGCACAGAGCTAACGGCTGAGCTCTGCTCTGCACCCCTGGGAGCTCTGAAGCAAAGTGAAAATTAAGAGAAAGTTGCTCACCTTGTTTAGTAACTTAGATTCTTCGAGATGCTTGTCCCTGTGGCTGCTCCACTGCCCTCCCTCCTCCCCTCTACTTCACAGCTAATGGCTTAGTCTCTGCAGTAGATGGAATGGGGGGAGGACTGGTCGCACAGCACCAGTTACCCACCTGCAGCTGCATGAGACAGGGACCGTGGATGTGCGACCCACCCTGGCACTGCTCCCACAAATCTCCGATGACCAGCACAGGGGTGCACACACACACCGACAGCAGAGCACCCGCAGGGATAGCACTCGAAGAACAGTGTCATTTGCAAGCCCCACTGCTCTGTCTGCAGGAGAAAAGCAGCATGACAGCTGGTGAGCTGGCCGAATGGGAGATAGAGACCTGGGAACAGCGGGACCTACAGCCACCATGGGCTCCCAGGAGTGTTCGGGGGGCAGTTCTGTGTCCCGGAAGAGGCAGGGCCAAGGCAGCCAGTCCTCAGCAGCACTGGAAGCATGATGCTGGCCCCCCCCCAGCCCTCAGACCCATGCAAAGTATGCAGCACAGGGCTTTGGCAGTCATTGAAAGGGCCTAGGATCTGGGCACTGTGGCTCCTACAGTAGCAGCAGCAGTGGCTGGGAGCCCCAAATCCCTTTGAATGTCTGGGCCCTAGGGCAACTGCCTCCTGTGCTCCCCCATGATGTGGTCCTTGCTTCTGACAAAAGGCTGGACATATGGTAAGGAGCCATCACAGGAGCAGTTGGGCTGAGACAGAAAAGAACTTGAGCGGCAAAGAATTCGTCTCCCAACCGTAATTAGCGTTTAATCAGGACGGCTGCCTTCTGCTATTTTTAGAGAGAGCAGGACCTAATTTAGCCACGCAGTTCTAGCACATTTGGAATCCAGCTCCACTGAAATCAATGGAGCTGACACACAGGTTCCACAGAGATGCTTCCATGGCTTAATTGGAGCTAATCTCGCAGGGCAATAAAGCATCACTGCCAGAGAAGTCGTCATGAAATCAATGGAGCCAGCATCAACTCAGGACCTGATCCTGATCGGACTTACACAAGGATTACACCAGTGTACCTCCGCAAGCCTCTGAGGATGGACTCCTGCCTGACACAGGGGCAACATATGGCAGTCAGGCCCTTGGATACGAGATACATATTTCACCTTTTTCTTTGGAGTGCTCCTCGGGGTCTCGATCCTTTTCAAATACTGATCTAATTATTCCCCACCCAAAGCCACACCTGGAAACAGTGGGGCCAACAGCCACTGTGGGACCTCAGGCAAGACCGCTTAAGTGCAAAGCATGGATTTACTAGAATGTCATTTTATGTGGGAAACTGTCTTTGCACAAGCAGCAGTCTCTTGCCGGTCGGGAACCGAGCCAAAAGCAGTTACACGAATCATCCTGTCCCATGCCGCGTTTTCAGTGTCAGGCTCCATTGCGGTTACACTATCATCAGCTGCTTTATGCTGGCCGGAGGGATATTTGGGCATCAAAGCTACCAAACAAGTATTCGACAGTTATGGACATACGAACGGGCTTTAGTTTTCATCCTGGAACCTCAGAGACTGCTGCGCACTGTCTTGCACATCAGTAACAGCCTCAGCGGTCAAGAGCCCTGGTCCCCTTTGAAGGGCCAGGCCCCAGGGCAACTGTTCCCTTTGCCCCCCTCCTGTCATGGGGCCTGCCCAAAGATAAAGGTTAGGTGAAGGTCCTAAATGGTTCTTAAATCATCCAAGTGCCTCAAATAAAATGCAGCATTTGATTTACTTCTGCAGCCATCTGTTACCCAGTGTGGTTTGGGGCTATTAGACAGGTGTCCTTTTCACTTATGGCTTTTTGAGGCCTCAAGAAAGTGGCTGGAAACTTACCCATGAACATACAAATGGAACTCACAGTGAAAGCTTTGAATACACCATGTACTATGGATTACAAGCCTTCTGGTACCTTCAAATGTTTGCTTCCAAGACAAAGCCCTTCTGAACTCCCCCCATAAAAATCTGTATTAAGAATAAAATCTTTTTCAGTGTTAAAGATTCATTCTATTTTAAATGCACATTCCATGTACTGGGGAAATTCTGCACGGGAGCTAGAAAACTGTGTGGAAGTCAGACAAAAAAGACACAGGACTGGGGATAAAGAAGAGTCACCATATACAGAGTCCTCACCAGTAAAAAGTCGCTATTTGCCAAACCACTGCACGATTGTGTTGAAACTGAGAGGGAGAAGGCTGGAGTAGAGCTCCCATTCCTTTGCTAGAAGCAGAAGAAAACCTTCCCTGGTTCTCCCTAACTTAGTATGTGCTTCCTATTTTAACCACTGCTGCATATTTCGGTACCTAAGATGCCAGTTTCTCTTTATCCTTATAGAGTAGGAAATAACAGCTGTGGCTGTGTGGACGTATCAACAGTTGTGTAACACAGAAATGTACAGATAGAGTAGAGTGATTTAAACTGAAGTCTGAATAATTGTTACGGCAGGAATGTGTAGCAATCATTGAATATGAAACCCATGTGAAACAAAAATAGGTGATCTGGCAGCACAAACACATGGTAATTATAGGATAGCTGTTTGGCTGACACTCTTGACAATGCACAGTGAGTCTTTTTTATTGGCTAAGGATAATGGACAACATGTTTCCAATATTTAAGAAATGATGACACTTCATGGCCTCTAGCCATTGCCGTGGCACTATTTTCTAACATACTTTACAGCACATGGTACAGCTTTAAATGCAATCATGTCGCTTTGATTGTCATCCCTAATATTATTAATAATTCTTTCAAATTCAGCTAATGTGCCCAGCTCTGTACAAGACAAGTATCAAGGCATTCCCAGTCCCATGGAACTGACATTCCAAAGTCCTGATTCAGCAAACTAATCCCTCAGGACAAAACTTATTCCCGCCGCACATCAGGCTGCGCGATTTGGCTTATAAGAAAGAAGGCCTTTAGTAAGGAGTAGGCAAGAAAAAAAAAGGTCTATGGTGAAAGCACTGATCTGAGGTTCAGGAGACACATTTTCAAGTCCCAGCTGTGCCACAGACTCCCTGCCTGACCTGGGGTAAGTTGCTTATTATCTCTGTGCCTCAGTTCTGTATCTGTAAAATGGATCTAATGATGCATCCTTGGTCTGAAGTGGCCATTTAAGACAAGTGTGTCCTGGCAGGGGTTGTCTTTTACAATGCACAGCTATGGCACCAAGCACAATAAGGCCATGAACTTGTTTGTGGCCCTTTAGTGCTACTGTAATAGAAATAATCATCTACAAGATAAAAATGAAGACAGGTGCCACCATGCCTGGTATGACTTACGGCTGGGAACACCAATCTCAGGTCAGAGTGTCAAAAGTCTGGGCAGACACTGTCACATGGGTGGTATATTCCATAATTAAATTTAACCAAACCAGCCACAAAACATGTGTCTCTGATAGCTATACTAGCTTAACCAGGAGCCCCACACTTGGTCTCTTTACTCACCCTGGCCTGTTTTACCAATCAGACAAACTGGGTTTCTGTGAGGACAGGTTATTAAAACTAAAATCACTGCACTCTAGGGGTACGTCTACACAGCAACATTATTTCGAAAGGACTAGAGTTATTTCAAAATAATTTAGCCCGCGCCTACACAGCAGGCAGTTATTTCGAAATAATGTCGAAATCCTGTCAAGCTGGAGCACTTCTTACTCCAACTCCTGTAACCCTCATTACATGAGGCATAAGGGAAGTTGGAGGAAGAGCGCTCTATTTTGAAATAAGTGTTGTGTAGACGCTCCCAATTTCAGAATAAGCTATGTTGAAATAAACTACTACACAGTTGACGTAGCTCAATTTGCGTAGCTTATTTTGAGTTAAGCCCTGCAGTGTAGACACACTCTAGGACTTCCATCCCCAGGGGAATGGTCACTTACCCAGGTAAATGGGTGCTCAGGACCTTACACCAAAGAGAACTCTGTAGCCAATCCATTAATAAACTAATTAACTACGAAAAAGAAATGAGCATTATTAAAAGGTTAAAACAAATAAAATACATTACAGTTGCATCAAAGGATTTATTCCAAAAATGATAGCGGTGACGTTAAAACCTGTTTGTTTTCTATATGTGTCTCTGGTTCCCCATATAGTTTTTGGGGAACTCAGTGTGTGTGTTCCAATATTTTCCCTGTCACAATTCACCAGTTCAGAGATAGGGAAGGGTAAACGTGGTCAGGAGCAGTGTTTCCCTCAAGGTGAGTGGCAGCACAGAATCACAGGTCATTTATCGGCCCCCCTAGTCAGAGGCTCAGGGCTCCCTAGACCGAGCTGACTGACTGGGAGGGGCTGATAATCACCTATGAAGCTGTGCTGCCACACAACTTAGAGGGAGCTCTGGGCAGAAGCCTTTTTGCCCCCTTTTTGTAATTTGACACTTTTTGCTAGAAAAATTCTGGCTGTTGCATGGGTCAGGCAGTTCCATGGCTTATGCGTTTTGCCATCAGTCCTGCATATGAATTCTAAATTTTGGTTTGCACCTTCTCCGTACCTGCCATTTGAGGTGTCTTCAGCAATGGTATGCAGAAATATTTGTTTACAGTTCCTTTGTTGTTCCAGAAGAGCTAACCTGTGAGTGGTTTACAGGCTAACACTGTGTTTGAGTTGCAAACATATAGCAAAATTTCACAACTCCTCACACAATGTCAATACACACATTGTAAGAAGATAAAACTCAGCAAATTCTTCCAATACCTCCAAGACATACTTTAAACAAGATTTAATACAATTTTGTAAATGTGGTGACCACATTTGTGTAGCTGTAGGTCCATCCTTACTCATACACAGAATATGCAGCTGTGTGGGGCACCCGAAAATTTGGGGCACCTCGGAGTCAGAATGTCCACCCGTCAGAATGTCCACTCACCTGCCCCTTCTTATCTCTGTTCTGTGGCTCTGCTTCCTCTGGGGAGGATCTAATTAACTTAAACATGGAAAAAATAATGCCAGACCTACTAGCAGAACCTGTGAGAGTCATACAAGTGGTAATGAAGTCATTTAATAAGCATTTGCCAACCCCAGGTACAAACTGTCAGTTTGTGAATTTACTGTGTTAATCTA
Organism: Rafetus swinhoei; assembly: GCA_019425775.1. NCBI lineage: Eukaryota > Metazoa > Chordata > Testudines > Trionychidae > Rafetus > Rafetus swinhoei. Next base: position 122,059,525 of record CM033427.1, on the reverse strand, counting down.
CAGGATCTTAGATTAAAATTCGCTTTAAAAATATTTCATTAGCGCATTGATGATTAAAAATCATGCCCCCCTCAGCTGCCATTAGGCATAGGGGCACCAGTTTAATAGTACTACATAGGGTCCTACACATCCTAAGGATAGTGCTGTGTAGTCAGTCACCTTTCCCTTTAATTAGCATCACCATAGGATGTTATTGCTCTTGGATATTTTCTATTGTACATCTCATAGCCCCTCCCATAGAGAAAATAAACCCAACCAGCCAGTGGACTAGTTTTTCCTCTCTACTTCATCTAAAGCTATGGTTCTCAACTGGTGGTCCATGGTGACTTTTTCGGTGGTCCACAGGAACATTGTCCAAAGTCACACGGTGTGAGCAGGCGCCGCCATTAGGCTGTTTTACGCCGTGTTCACAAGCATGCGGCGCATCATCCATAGTGTCACCTAGGACGCAACCACGTTGTGTTGCCAGTAACTTCCCTCTGAGGCTCTGAGCGTCAGTGTAGCTGCCGCCGTCGTGCTGAGCGGTTGCTTTTTTATCATGTCTCAAAAAGGAGGTGGTCCACGAAAATTTTTTGATTGGCCTGGTGGTCCGTGGACTGAAACGAGTTGAGAACCACTGCTCTAACGCAATCAGAGGATTGTTTTTTCCCTCCCTTTCCCCAGGGAGAGTCAAGAGGATAGAATTGACAGGTTTTGGTTTGGTTTAATTATCCTGATGTCAAGGTCTTCACTCCCAATGAGATGCAGGAAGCATAAAGACGTCCCCACCTAGATCCCATTTGTCTGGCAAAAATATTCTGGGAGCTATATGACAGCCTCGCCTTGAGAAGAAACTCTTGGCTCATAAAGGAATAGCTGAGAAATTTTAAAAGTTCATCTACTCGTTTACTTATAGCAAGAAAAACCCCACAGCACCTTCCACACAGGGGTCAGATGGTGGTGGCTAATCACTCCCTGCCCGTCCCAAGCACAAGTTACCACCCTCAAAATCCCAGCCCAGTTGCCAGTTGCTGTCCATTTGCTCCATTCACCCTCCTGTCAGATTGCATAGATCTGGTCCAAAGCCCACTGCAGTCAATGAGGAACCTTTCCATTGACTTCAATGTTCAGTGCGTTCCGGATCAGGCCTCCACTGGGCTGGAGTATCTCTGGCCCTCTGGTTTCTGTAAGCCAACAATGGGTTTCTCTCTCTTTTCTCTTAGCCCTTGGCAGGGGCTGGGTTCTTACTCTCTGCCTGTGGATGTTCAGTTTTCCATTCCCCTAGCTACTCTGTGGAAGAGAATTCTTCTCCCGCCAGACAGAGGGTCTATTGTCTCTTTCCCCTATTCCCCATGCAGCTGCATTTCTGTTGGGTAATGGGGAGTACACAGATGGTACTGGGGAGAAGGCATCAAACATCCAACATGATGTGAAAGCACCAATCCTCTCCCCACAGATCTTTATGCCATAGATCACTGGGAGCCATCTGTTTGCTGTTACATGAAGAAAGATAGACTCTGTCTCCAAAGTTTTAGAGAGGCGATTGCTATCTTGTAGCCAAAGATCTGTTTAGATACCCGATTACTCACAACTCAACTATGCAGAGGGGAACTGCAGCCATCTGCATTCCAAACTACTATTTTATTTACTTTGTAATATCCCTGGATGTGAAATGTTTACTGTATGGGCTCTAACTTCGATTTCAGGAGCACAGTTTAGTAGTTTCTCTAAATACTGGAGTCTCATAGGAGACTTAAAGGAGTGATCATAGGACACTTTAAATGCCCTCTGATCTTCCACTCTTATTGAGTGCAAAACTCTCACTCACTTTCAGATATTCTTATATAACCCAATTATAAAGCCTCCAGTCAGGGCTTGGGGTACTTTTTCAATGAGAAACAAATCAGAATTACATACCAAACTTACAATCAAATGCAACACAATCGGTTTACTTTGCTTTATGTATCACCTGCCAATTAAAACTAACCAAACCTCCCGTCCCACCATTCCCTCTCCAGAAGCCAGATAGAATAGACAGGTTTTGTTCTGTGCCCAGATTTTGCAGTCGGAGTGAGGGGGTGCAGAAGACCTTCTGAGGCTGCTTCCCGGTATGCTGACAAAGCCACTGGCACTCACCATCTTGCTCTCTGGGGTGTCTCACCACCCTGTCCTGCTAGTAGGAATGTAAGTGACTAGCTGAGTAGTCAGCAAGGGGGGCAGGAGCCAGTGCTGGGGGGAGCCAGCTTAAAAGCTGGTTCCCCTCAGCACCAGCTCTGCAGGGGAGGCAGAGGCATAGTGGGGAACCCGGGGTGAGTGGGTACTGCTTCAGTGTCTCCACTCAGGCTGGGTCCCAGAAGCTGCACCTCTGCCTTTGAAATGTAGCAAGAGTCACCCAGGGCTCTTGCTACATTTCAAAGGCAGAGGCGCAGCAGGGAACCCAGGTTAAGCGGGGACTGAAACAGCCCCCACTCGCCCTGCATTCCCCGCTGCGCCTCTGCCATGGCTCTTGCTACATTTCAAAGGCAGAGGCACAGCTGGGATAGTGAGTGCCCTCCTTCTCAACTAATCGAGTAATTGATGGAAATTCCAACAACTACTCGATTCGCTGATTCATCGAAATTTAACATCACTACCTGCTGGGCCAGATCTTCTGGTCTTCCCCAGCCAAGGCACAGTGCTGAGATCACCATCCTGCCCCCCCCAAGAGCAATGCAGACACTGAATTGCCTTAGTTCTAAGGAGAATGCAGTTTCAGGCGCAGCTTCCAGGAAACCCATTTCCCAAATGGGATCAGAACCCCAAATCAATCATTCAGGCAAGCTCCCTTTAACAATGAAAGGAGGATGTACACACCGATTGCTCTCCCAGGTAACAATTATTTACACTGGGCTTGATAGTAAATAAAAGTGTAAATATTAAGTACAAACAGTAGGGCTACGTCTACACTGCAGGCTTTTTGCGCAAGAACTGTTTTGTGCACGAGTTCCTGTGCAAAAGGTCTTGCGCAAGAGTACGTCCACACTGCCATGTGCTTTTGTGCAAGAGTGTCCATTGCAGTGTGGACACTGTCTTGCACAAGAAAGCTCTGATGGCCATTTTAGCCATAGGGGTTTCTTGCACAAGAAACCCCTGTTGCCCATCCACACTGCTTTCTTGCGCAACAGCTCTTGCACAAGAGGGCTTATTCCTCTGGGGGAAAGGAATAACTCTTGCAGAAGAAGCCCTCTTTTCTGATGCTTTACTGTAAATTTACTTGCACAAGAACGCGCATGCAGTGTAGACACTCCACACTTTTTTGCGCAAGAACGTATGTTCTTGCGCAAAAAGCCTGCAGTGTAGACGTAGCCTAGGATTTAAGTGGTTGCAAATAAAAACAGGCAAAGCAAAGTAGATTACAAATTTAAAATAACAGAAAAGGCATAGCTAGTTCTAACCCCTAAAACTTATTGCAAACTCACCCTAAAACTGTTCTTATTTCAGCTAAATCTCCAAGCCAGGGAAGATTTTTTTCCCTGGGTTCTCTGGTTAGCCCCTTGGTTGTGACATGCCAGCCAAAGACTCGGGGCCTGAAAACTTTGCATCCTAAATAGTCTTCCTTTTTGGTGGGAATTCTTTGTCTCTACATTCCACTCTTCCATGGAAAATTACCTGGTCAGACCCTACCAGTTGGGGTGGTCCCAGGTTTTCCTAAGACCAAGGAATGCTTAGCCTTAAAGGACAAAAGAGGCTGCTTACAGGTGATCACCCAGACACTGAGGTTTCCCAGCACTGGAAACATCCTTGATGGCTTTCATTTGCACATTTGAAACTATAAATGATTCCATACTCCATATTTCTAACTTTACATACAAGAGTGATACATACACCAAAATAAGATATACAGACCCAGCAGACTGTGACATTAAGATTGATAGGTTACATGAGGTATTTTGTCCAAAGCATCTTCAAGTTATGCAAATTGGTATGTTTCATAAAGCATGATGAGGAGGGGCAAAACCATCACACTGGGCTCTGACAGACCAATGTAGGACTCAAATTCCTAGAGTCCAGGGCCTTTCACTGCAGTTACTGAACACATCACAGGAGTTACCCTGGTGTGCAGCAGGGCAAGAGGAACCCAGTCAAATTTGTTAGGACACAGAAAATAGCCCCAGCAGTTTCTGGGGCAGCAGCAATAAGTGGGAGGGAACCAGGCTCGGTCTGCCCTTCTCAAGCCCCTTTGGAGTCTGGACTAAGCCCCCATGAAGTACCTCAAACATACACAAATTACCTAGGGCAGGAACAGAAGAGCCAGAATGGCCTGGGAGGCCAGAGACAGTGTAAAATGCATTTGGCCCACAGAGAGAGTGGCCCCTTTATATTAAAACATAGCTGCACAGTAAAACCCCTGGGCTATGTCTACACTCGTGGCTTCTAGCGCGAGAAATATGCAAATGAGGCTAAGCATGGAATATCACTGAGCCTCATTTGCATACCTAATGAGCTGCCATTTCTGCAGGAGAGGCTCTTGCGCCAGAAGGAGCTGTCTACATGACTCCTTCTTGCGCAAGAAAAACCCTCTTGCGCAATGCCGTTATTCCTGAAAATAATCGGCGTAGTGGCACTGCGCAAGAGGGTTTTTCTTGCGCAAGAAGGGGCAGTGTAGACAGCTCCTTCTGGCGCAAGAGCCTCTCCTGCAAAAATGGCAGCTCATTAGGTATGCAAATGAGGCTCGGCGATATTCCACACTTAGCCTCATTTGCATATTCCTCGCGCAAGAAGCCGCTAGTGTAGACATAGCCCTGTTGTTTCAAGAGACTGTAAGGGGCATGTAAACTGGGAATGTGCAGTGTATTAACGAGCTGAGCTCGGGTCCAACTCTACATATACTTTTCTAGCAAGAAGCATTATGCTTTTGCTCATTTTCCTACTCTGTACTCCTGATTTTTACTTCTGATATACTTGAGTAAGATAGAGTAGCTACTGCACTAACTTTGCATAGCTCCTATAATAAGTTTATCAAGATTGCCTCACATTTCTAACACTGACAGTCCACACCTACCAAGTTCTGTGTTATTTCATTCTAGCCATTGATGTTGCACAGTTAACCTTGTCAATCAGTAACTTTAAAAGCAGGGTAGATTTGGTAGAAGAGTGCATTCTCCTCATGCCTTGTAACCAAGGTATAAAATGCTCCCTAGCAGTGCCAAAAAAATCAGAGGATAAATAAGCCACCTATGTGGAATGGTAGTAATTAGCTAGCAGTGAGACACCTGCTGTTAACAAGCAGCAAAAGTGAGCCACCTCATGATCAAAGCACTTCTAGAATTCTTATATGTAGATTTTTTACAATAGACGTCACCATACTGGGAACACCTGATAGAAATATAAATCAGGGTGCCATTCATGGTATTGTTTTCCCCTCTCCATGCCAGATTCTTATTTATTTAAGTCACCTATTTCAGTTGTGCTTGCCCTGCGAGAAAGTCATGTGGAGGAGGTGAGAGAGATCGGAGTGGAAAATAACAGGGGGCATAGTCAAGCTGGATGAAAATTTAGTAGATTTAAAAAAATATATTAATGAAAGATTGAAATGTTGAAAACATAGACTGGCTTTTCATTTGGAAGTAGCCCTCAGGCCTCATAGAAGAGAGCTTCATAACCCTGATTCAAGAAAGTCTTCTGCATGTTTGAACTTCCATTGATCCTGGAGAACAGAGCTTCTTAGTCTGTACAATGCTGACAGTCTGAAGACTCTTGAATAAGTGCACTTTGTCTTGTGCTTTTTCATTTTATAACCTGTTAATCAGGTCTTTATCCTGCAGGACAAGAAAAATCCTGCTGAAAAGGTAAAACAAAACAAGATGTATTCAATCCTGCACTGAGGATATCGTGATATTTGCTGGACTAACTGAAATGCACAACATCGCCCTGGGAGTTTGTCCATGTAGTCTATCCAGTTGGAGTACATCTCAAAAGGTCAAAGCTATTCTGTTTGAAACAAACACAGAAGGTCGGAACACACAAACACCACAGGCATAAGAAAGCTACAAAAGGCTTTTGTGAAAATCTATCACTGCTCAGAGCAGAGATAATCCCTCTGAAGAGATTTATTTCTCAGCTTATGTGAAAATAAATGTATTCACTTTAAAAAAAAAGGTTTACAGACTGCAATGGATCAGGAAGGACCCCCCCCGGGAAGTATTACCTGATGTGCCAAGACCCCACTGAGCCTGCTTTCCTCGACAGCCTGGGTACCCTGTAACCTTGTCTTGTTGAGAGAGACACGCCAGCCTCCTGCAAGACAGGGACAAGGCCACATGCCCGAGGCTGCAGACACACAGGCTACGTCTAGACTGCATCCCTTTTTCGGAAAAGGGATGCAAATTAGACGTATCGCAATTGCAAATGAAGCAGGGATTTAAATCCCCCCCGCTTCATTTGCATAAACATGGCTGCCGCTTTTTCTGGCTCAGAGCTTTGACGGAAAAAAGCGCCAGTCTAGACGCGGATCTTGCGGAAAATAAAGCCTTTTCCGAAAGATCCCTTATTCCTTCTTTTAAGAGGGTCTTTTAAGAGGAATAAGGGATCTTTCGGAAAAGGCTTTATTTTCCGCAAGATCCATGTCTAGATTGGTGCTTTTTCCACAAAGCCCGAGCCGGAAAAAGCGGCAGTTACAGTTTATGCAAATGAAGCGGGGGGGATTTAAATCCCCGCTTCATTTGCAATTGCGATACGTCTAATTTGCATCCCTTTTACGGAAAAGGGATGCAGTCTAGACGTAGCCACAAAGTAAGCAGCACAGTGTAAGAACCCTTCCTAGCACTCAAGTACACAGTCTCCCTTGGAGCTGAACCGTAAATAAATCCGTCTTACGCAGTATAGAGGTCTGTACACTATTAGGGATGTTAGATATCGGTTAACTGAATAGTCGAGTAACCTCATGAATTCTTATCAGTTACCTGACTATTCTTTAGTTCCCGGGGGTGGGGCCGGCAGCCAACAGGCTCCAGTCTCACTCACAAGGAACCCCCTGCCACTCCATGCTGCTGCCTCAGTATCAGAGGCAGCAGTGCAGGGTGCTAAGTGGGAGCTGGTCCACAAGGGGAGCCAGTTTAAAAACCAGCTCCCCTCGTGGACCAGCTGCCTGTCACCCCGCTCTCCTGCCTCTGATACAGAGGCAGCAGCATGGGGTAGCAGTAGCCCCTGTCCAGGGAGGGTTGAGCTCCCCTGACCCAGGGTGAGCCGGAACTGAGCCACGCTGCCTGCCCACCCAGTTTCTAATACACTTTAAAGCAGAGCCACGGCAGAGGTAGGTCCCAGACCTGTCGCAAGCCAGGACTGAGCCAGGCTGCTGGCCAGCCTGCAAAAAAATTTACTGTTAAGGTGGGGGGAATGTGTGTAGTCCGTGTAGTCTATATCATTAACCTATAAACTTTTGCTTATCAGTTAATCGAACACACTATTACATCCCTATACATTATAAGCTCATGAAATTCACCCTCTTCCTCAGGGTAGAGATAGGCAAAGACTCCTTGCCCCCTCCCAAGTAACTATTATTTACACTGGATTTATTAATAAACAAAAGTGATTTTAATAAGTATAAAAGGTCAGATTTAAGTGGTTAGAAGAGGTAGAACACAGAACAATGTAGCTAAGCAAAATAAAACAGAACATGCAAGCTAAGCTTAATTCACTAAAGAAACTAGTTACATGCAATATCTCACCCTAAAAGTTGCTCTAATAATCTTTGCAGATGAGACATCCTTTCAGCCTGGGTCCAGTTCCTTCCCCAGCTCAGTCTTAGATGTTTCCAGCAGTAATCTTGGGCAGGGTAGCAAGGGGAAAATGACGACCTGGATTACCACACTCCCCACCTTAAATCCTTTCTGTTCAACTTTCCTTCAGCTCTTACAAATAAATACAGCATCCAAGATGGATCCCAGCATCAGGAGACATGGTCACATGTCTTGGTAGGACTGACCATAGCCCCTCCTCCCAGGCTAACAGGAAAAACAAGTCTATTCACAGATCATTGTCCTGAGTACTGGGCCATTAAGTTCCTGGAATATTACTAATAGCCTCACTTAGCATGACTACATTAGTAACACAGGTTTCGTCTTCATATTTCGAACGTCAAACACAGGAAAGATACATGCACACAAATGGCAATTCAGTAGATTAATTCTTTCCAAGGCTATCTCACATGAAGTATCTCGAATAAAGCATCTCAGATGAAGCATATATCATGTTCATAAGCATATTCCCATAAAGAATATGGAATGCCCCCTCACATAGAAACCATAGGAACGTAGTATATCTAAGGACTCTCACCAAGCATTAAGAAAGAACAAATAGGTCTAGAGATTTTTGTTACCAACAAAAAAAAATTTTTTTCTTTTACTTCGTTAATTTTATAAAGTTAACATTTTATTTTACACAGAGCTGGTGGCACCAGTTTTAGTTTACATTGCCCAATATTTTGCATTATAAAATCCTGTTCTCGGATGCTTATCAATTTTGACAGACTTTACCCATTTGGGCTGAAGTTTTCTATGCCAGGTGTCTGCCTTAGGCTGAATTATTTGGAAATGCTTCAGCACAAATGGTTCAGTCATTTCTGAGATTGGAAAGGGGCAAAACATTTTTTATCGAAATATGAAAAATGAAATGGTTGTAAGGATTTGAGAAGCTCTAATACCTTCATGCTTAGGAACAGGGACTTGAAATTTGCAACAGGGATGTGCCTTTGACTGCTTGCACGAAAAAGCACCCAAATATGGCCAACTTGTTCATCTAAAAAATAATCCTGGTTTAAAAATGCTTAATGAAAACTTTTTATGGTTTGAGAGCTAGCTACTCCAAAGATTCCTTTTGTACTGAACATGCTCCAATTCCCTTGGAAATCCTGCTCCCAGGTACCATTGTGATCCAGGAAGTAGGACTGAGAACAGAGGCTGTATCTCCTTGGCAAAATTTTTTTTTTTTAAATCAAGCATTCAAAGATTAGGAAGTGCCATAATTATAATTACCTCTTCAACCTTAATTTAGTACCTATGTATTATGACAGTCTTTATATAACTGGATATTTCTTTCCACAGGATCCCAGCCCCATTTAGTGCAGAGAATGGTCAATGCTCACTTGAGCAGCTATTTAATGTTTTCTCTTCATTGTTCGATGGGTGGCCTTAAGCCCTATGTACTGAACACTATGCAAGCCTTGCTCTTTATTATTCATTTCCTCATGGACATTTTCATGGTGCTTAGATAGATTCTCTAGTTTCAAGTACCATAGGCACATTATTTTCATAATGCCCGGTGAGGTGAGGTAGCATTATCACAATTTTACACATGGAACTGAGCCACATGGAGAATAAAACATGCTCATTTGTGAGAGACAATTTCAGATGCATTGGATGTGGTTTTTCAGAACAATTAGCATTATACTGCACTTCATATGCTCATAGCACAGCCCCCATTGATTTCAACTGCCGCTGCACAAGTGCTGAACAGTCACAACTGAGACACCAGGGTCTCACACTGGGCATCCAGAAAATGAGGGACACACAAGCAGTAACCACCTGTTAAAAGTTTGATTTAAAGTGACTTGCCCTAACATCACAGAGGCAGACACAGAATCCAGTCTCTCTAGGGTTTCATTCCACTTTCTGAACCACAGGAACATCCTTTCTTGTCCTGCACACATTCACTGCAAAACCCAGCACCTGCAATAAAGGAGGCAGGGGTCCAACTGACAACAGCTCCCTTCATTAGACAGCCCTGATTCATCCCCACAACACTATCCATACTCTGCACTGAATGTGGCAGGGGTCCTGTATAAACAATACTTTGTGATCATGTAAGTTTATTGTGTCATAATAATGCATACAGACAAGAGGACCAAACTGAGATTGCAGGAACAACTAATGCTGGCACTTTCTGGCTATGCCTACACTGGCGGCTTCTTGCACAAGAACATCTTGCGCAAGAAAACATCCACACTGCCATGTGCCAGCTGTGCTTTTGCGCGCAAGAGCGCCCATGGCAGTGTGGATGCTCTCTTGCGCAAGAAAGCTCTGATGGCCATCTTAGACATAGGGCTTTCTTGTGCAAGAAATCCCTGCCGAGCATCCACACTGCCCTCTTGCGTAAGAGCTCTTGCGCAAGAGGGCTTACACCTGTAAAAAAGAGCGTAGCTCTTGCGCAAGAAGCCCTCTCTTTACCACGTGATACTGTAAATTTTCTTGCACAAGAGCGGTCGGGCAGTGTGGACGCTCTGTGGATTCTTGCGCAAGAACGGCCATACTTGCGTAAGAATCCGCGAGTGTAGACATAGCCTCTGAGTGCTTGACTTTGCAACTATAATATAGTTGAATATTCCAGTACTTAACTATTTTTATTCTTAGAAAGTTTTTAATATCTAACCTAAATCTCCTTTGCTGCAGATTAAGCCTATTAGTTCTCATGCTTCCTTCAGCGGACAGAGAAAAATTTATAACAGCCCTTAGTCTTATTTTTTCAAGACTAAATATGTCCTGTTTTTTAACTGTTCCTCACAGGTCAGATTTTCTAGACCCTTTTATAATTTCAGTTGCTCATGTCTGGCCTCTCTCCAATTTGTCCATATCTTTACTAAAGTGTGGCACCCAAAATTAGACACAATACTTCATCTGAGACCTCACAGGGCAAACTAGAGTGGAATAATTACCCCTTGTAGTTACACACTGCACCCCTCCTAACACATCAGAATCATATTAGCCTTTTTGCAGTTGCATCACATTGTTGACTCATCTTCAATTTGTGATGCACTATAACCCCCACATCCTTTTCAGCAATACTACCACCTGGCGAGTTATTGCCCATTTTGTAGTTGTGCATTTGATTTTTCCTTCCTAAGTGAAGTAACTGGCACTTGTTTTTATTGAATTTTCTCCAGCTGAATTCAGCCCAAAGCTGCAGGTTTATGAAGGTCATTTTTAATTCTAATCCTGTCTTCCAAAGTGCTTGCAACCCCTCCAAGCTTGATGTAACCTGCAAATTTTATAAGCATATTCTCCATTCCATTATCCAAATCATTTTTGAAAATATTGATCCAGGACTGGCCCCTGTGAGATCCCATTAAATACACCATCCCATTTTGACAGCAAACCATTGATAATGCCTTGGAGTACAGTCTTTCAAGCAGTTATCCACCCACCTCATAGTAATTTAATCTAGATCACAGTTCCCCAGTTTGTTTATGGTACCACAGAATCACAGGACTAGAAAGGACCCTGAGAGGACATTTAGTCCAATCTGCTGCACTAAAGCTATGTCTACACTACAGAGTTTTTCTGGGATACCAAAGGGAATGTGTCCAGGGATCGTGTCTGCATTTTCAGAACAGTTTCCAAAAAAGGGGGCGTGCTCTTCTGGAAGCCCCATATTCCTCATTTTATGAGGATTAAGGAATCTTCTGAAAGAGGAGGTTTTTCCCACATTTGGCCCCATGTAGACAGACCAAGTGTCAGAAAAGCCTCATCCGAAAAAAAACCGGAAAAAGAACGCAGTGTAGACATAGCCTATGTGTTATTTAGACCAGGGATGTGCAATAATTTTTGATGGGGGGCCACTCCAAGATTTGGTAAGTGGTCAAGGGCCACACTTTTTGATACTAATGTAGAGGGTGCAAGGTCTGGGGTGAAGATTAGGTGCAGAAAGGCGCTTGGGTTATGGATATAGGGTGTGAGAGGGAGTTAGGGTGAAGGAAGGGGTTGGGATTTGGGGCAGAGGTGCAGGAGGGGGTGCAGGGGGTTTGGATTGTGACTTAAGGCAGGAGGGTGTGACCCTACTCAACGTGCCTTTCCACCTTGACTGAGATCCACTGATAATTACTCTCTCAGAGCACGTCTATACTTACCGGCAGAGTGATGCTCAAGAGTTGATCTTCTGGCATTCAATTTAGCAGGTCTAGTATAGACTCTTAAATCAAACACTGAAGGCAGCTCCTGCTGGCATCTAGTACTCCTACTTGTGCAAGGAGTAAGGGAAGCTGACAGGAGCATTTGCTCAGATTGGCCTCCCATAGCGTGGTCACTGCCAAGGCTCAGCTTAAGGTAAGCCAAATTTACAAAGCTGAAGTTGTGTACCTTAAGCTGACCTTCCTGATGTAGTCTAGACCAGGTCTCAGAGTGGTTTTCCAAACAGCCATGCAGCCACCTTTTAGTAGCTCCATCTAGGCTGTATTTCCCTAGTTCATTTATGAGGCCACGCAAAAAATATCAAAAGACTTACTAAAATCAAGATATTTCATGTCCGTTGCTTTCTCCTATCCAAAACGCTTGTTACCCTGTCAAAGCAAAGCTATTATGTTGGTTTGACGCAATCTGTTCATGACAAATCCATGCCATTACTTGTCACATTATTTCTAGCTATTTAATCTCTCAATTTCCCATTATTTGCTCCATTATCTTTCTGGGTACTGAAGGTAAGCTGAGTGGTCTGTATTTCTCCAAGTTGCTCATATTTCACTTTTGACAGATGGGTACTATATTTGCCTTTTTCCAGTACTCTGGAATCTCTTCCATGTCTTTTCAAAAACCATCGCTAATGGCTCAGCTATCTCCTCACTTTCTTGAGTATTCTAGGGTGCAGCTCTATGTGGTGACTCAGAGGCCACTACGTTGTCTAAGTAATTTTTAACTTTATCTTCCTCTATTTTAGCCTCTGATCCTACCTCATTTTCACTGGCATTCACTATGTTAGATATCCAATCACTACTATATCAACATGGCTTCTCCCCATCCAATGAGTCAGTAACACTGTCAAAGAAGAAATGCTGTTTAATTTGGCATGACGTGGTCTTCACAAATCCATGTTGGCTATTACATACCACCCATTTTTCTCTAGGGGCTCACAAGTTGATTGGCTATATGTATATATTGAATGAGTTTTTATTTGATTAGAAGTCTGTGAAAAATACAATGAAAGTATACAAAAAAGTGAAACCAGGGTTTATATAAAGTGGACTGAAGCTGAAGTAAGCTTCAGAGCTTGCCTCAAAACTGTGCCATTATCCAGCAATGCCAATAGAGAATACTTCCAGAGTACTTTGGCACAGAGTTGACAAAGTGCAAGGTAGAAATGAGACACAGAAGCCTCCTTCCCAGAAAACGCAGAGCAGAAATTCATTTGCAACCTTGGACCTTGCTAATTTTGGAGGTTGCTTAAGGCCACTGTTCTTGCAAAAGAGGCGGAGTTAGTCCAGTTCAATGCAAATATTGGATATTGGAAAATATAATCTGAACACAAATAGAAGTGATGTAGTTTCTTTTCAGAATTCTTTCTGTAGTGCCTTATAAATGTCTTGCATTAGGCCCTTCATTAATTGGTTTGGGTTTTCACATTCATTGTAACATCTTCAGAGGCCATATCATTCACAGATACTTACAATTCAACCCTCTGTTGCAATCATGTCCCTTCATTCACCAGTTGTCTGATGGGAAGCGACCTCGAGAGGTCATCTAGTCCATGACAGGACTAAGTATTATCTAGACCATGCTTGACAGGTATTTGTCTAACTTGCTCTATCTCCAATGATGGAGATTCCACAATCTCCTTAAACAATTCATTCCAGTGCTTAATGACCCTGACAGTTAGGAAGTTTTTCCTAATGTCCAACCTAAACCTCCTTTAATGCAATTTAAACCGATTGCCTTTTGTCCTATCCTCAGAGGTTAAGAAGAATAATTTCTCTCACTCCTCCTTGTAGCATATCTTTAAGCCAGTGGTCTCCAACCTTTTTACACCCAAGATCACTTTTTAAATGACAGAACAAGCCAAGATCTACCGCCCTGCCCCTTCCTTGAAGCCCCGCCCTCTCTATTCTCCTCCTCTCCATCACTTGCTATCCCCAACCCTTATACTGCTGTTGTTGGTTTTTTTCAATTCTTCTGTAGGAAGAGGTTTTTCCAACATTTGGCCTGTCTAGACTGGACCAAATGTCAGAAAAACCCCTTCTTTTGGAAGCCCCTATTCCTCGTGGAAAGAGGAATATAGGGGTGACTGAAAGAGCATGTTTGCTCTTCCACTAAAAAAAGCAGAAGAACAAACACGTCCTTGGATGCAGAAGAGTTTTTCTGGGATATCTCCGGAATCCTGAAAAACTCCTGCAGTCTAGCTGTACCCTCGCTGGGTTGAGACAGGATGTGTAGGCTCTGGGGTGGGAATGAGGGATTTGGGTGTGGGAAGGGGTGAGAGGTGCAAGCTCTGGGAAGAAATCTGGATGTAGGAGGAGGTGGAGAAGGGGACGCTGGCTCGGGGAGGGGGCTCCAGGCCGGGCAGTGTTGGGGTACTAAGCAAGCCACAGGCTTGTGGATGTGAGGGTGCAGGAATTTGGGTTGGGGTATGTGAGGGGCTCAGGGCAGGGGGTTCCAGTGTATGATAGGCTCAGATCTAGGGTCTGGAGGAAGGGGGAGTGCAGGAGTGTTATGATGCTGTGGCCAGATGAGGGCTTGGCCCAAATTGGGGGTTTGTTTTTAAATAAAATACTTCATTTTTAAATAAAATACTGTATCAATGTAACAGGGTCCACTCATCAGAGCCAGCTCTTCCCTCCAGGATGACTTCGGGGGAAGTAGCTGGCTGCTCCGACGCGCCCCCTTGGGCGTGCTGTTATTCTTCAGAGCACTACCCTCCGGCAGTGTTCACTTGGCTCTTTCTCTGCACCCCCTTCCAGGGAGGTGGGAGTCTTTGTTCTTCCTTCCTGGAGCTGCTCTTGAACTCCCTAGGGCCCCCCGTTCTTCTATTTAGGCCTGGGGCTTCCCTGGTCCCAGCTTCCCCAGCCTATCATATCTGCCTCTTGCAGCCTGGCCTTTGATGACTGCCTCTTGCAGCCCATAGGGACTCAGGCCTGGTAGCCTGGTTTGGCTAGGCCCAAAAGCCTCCCCAGCCCTGCCCTCTTCCAGGGAGCCTCTTGCTTGCCTAGCAGTCAGGCCTCTACTGCTCTTGGCCCAGAGCAGCAGGCAGAGCCCTCTCCTCCTTCCAGGAGTTGTCTTTTATTGCCTCCAGCTGGGCCCTCCTCATTTGCTGCAGCTGGGCTTCCCTCAGTCTCCTACTCCTGGCCCCTTAAAGGGCCATCCCTGCCACAGTCAAACACAAAAAGTTTCTGCATTGTCTTTATTTATGAGAAGGGCAGAGAACCTGTTTTCAGTCAGGGGTCACTGACCCACAGAAAAGTCAGTTGGGGCCACACAAGTGAGATGCAAAAAAACCCCTCCTCCAAACCCTCCCCCCCAAGCCTCACTAATGTGGCCCCAACTGTGCTGGTGGGAGCTGGGGACATGGTACTGTAGAAGGGTGCTAGTGGGTGCTGGAGCAGGGGACAGGGTGCCAGCGGGGGCAGGGTTCTGTGGCTGGGGGCAGGGGAGAGGAAACAGGGTGCCGGGGGGGCAGGGGACAGGTTTCTGCAGCAGGGGACAGGGTGCCAGTGGGGACAGGTTTCTGCAGTAGGGGGCAGGGTGCCAGTGGGGACAGAGTTCTGTGGTTGGGAGCAGGGGAGAGGGAACAGGGTGCTGGGGGGGGGGCAGGGGACAGGATTCTGTGGCAGGGTGCAAGTGGGGGACAGAGAGTCCCCTGAACCAGTCTCCTCCCAGGATTCTCCCGCCCCCAGAGGAGGGAAGCCCTGTTGCACGCCTCCTCCGGGCCCGACTACCCCATCCCGCAGAGCAGGGAAGCCCGCGCCACGTGCCACCTCGGGGCCAACACCCCCTCTTGCTGAGCAGGAAGTCCCCATCGCATGCCCCCTCCGGCCTCGACTCCCTGCTCCCGCGGAGCAGGAAAGCCTGCGCACGCGCCCCCTCGGGGCCGACCCTCCCTCCCACGGAGGAAGGAACCCCCGTTGCGCGCCTCTGCCAGGGTTGGCGTGAGCCTCCCGCGGAGCAGGGAAGTCCGCACACGCGCCCTTTCCAGATCAGACTCCCCTCTCCCACAGAGAAGGGAAATCCCAGCGTGCTCCTCTGTGAACTCACCCGGTAAGTTCCAGGCATGCCACAGACTTGGGGCAAGGAAGCAGCCAGCGTGTTTCCGGAACCCTCGGAAGGGACGCACAGCTGCAGGACTTCCGTCCACCCCGCGGGAAGCTGCCACTACCTCCATTGTCACTCGAGGTAGGTAGTGGGGCTTCTTGGGGGTTGGGGAAATGGGGGGCCCAGAATGCCTCACAATCAACTGGTCGAGGCCTCGCGATAGACTACTGGTTGGTGACCACGGCTTTAAGCACATATGGTTATCACGTCCCCTCTCTCTTTTCTTTTCTGGACTAAACTAACCCAATTTTTTTTTTTCACTCTTCCCTCATAGGTAATTTTCTAGGCCTTTAATACTTTTTCTCTGCACCTTGTTCAATTTGCCCACGTCCTTCCTGAAATGTGGCACCCAGAATTAAGACACAATACTTCAGCTGAGGCCTAATCAGCAGAGTAGATTTACTTCTTGTCTTATTTACAACACTCCTGCTGATATATCCCAGAATGTTTACTTTTTTGCAACTATGTTACACTACTGACTCATATTTAGCTTGAACCCCAGATCCCTTTCTGCAATACTCTTCCCTGAACAGTCACTTCCCATTTTGTGTGTGTGCAACTGATTGTTCCTTCCTAAGTGGAATACTTTGCATTTATCCTTGCTGAATTCCATCCTATTTTGTCCAGAGTATCTAATTTGTTCAAGTTATTTTTAACTTTTTCTTTTCCCATTGTAGCCTTTGATGCTATACCATTTTCATTGGCATTCACTGCATTAGATGTCCAATCACTACCAACCTTTTTTGGTGAAAACTGAAACAAAGAAGTCAGTAAGCACTGTAGGCGTTTCCACATTTTCTGTTGTTACCTCTCTTCCCATTCAGTAACAGCCCTGCTGTGTCCTTGGTCTTCCTCTTGCTTCTAATTTGCAGAATGTTTTCTTGTTATCCTTTACAGCTTTAGCCAGTTGGCTCTTGTATTGTGCCTTGGGCTTTCTAATTTTATCCCTATAAACTTGTGGTGTTTCTTAATAGTCATATTTTGTCATTTGACCTAGTTTCTACTTTTTTATAGGACTCTTTTTGATTTTTAGATAATTGACAGTCTCCTGATTAAGCCAGAGTAATCTCTTGCCTACTTACTATCTTTCCTACACAGTAGGGGTACGTCTACACTAGCCCCCTAGTTCGAACTAGGGAGGCTAATGAGGGCGACCGAAATTGCAAATGAAGCGCGGGATTTAAATACCCTAACTCGAATTAGCTGTTATTCCTCCTGGAATGAGGTTTAACAGCTAATTCGAATTAAGAGCTTTACTTCGAACTCCTGTTTCACTGCCGCATGTAGACGCGGGCAGTTATTCCGGGCTAGTCAATTTCCAAAAATGGCGACCGCCCGGGAACATGCTAATGAAGCGCGGGATATTTAAATCCCGCGCTTCATTTGCAATTTCGGTTGCCTTCATTATCCTCCCTAGTTCGAACTAGGGGGGCTAGTGTAGACATACCCTAGGATAATTTGCTCTTCTACTCTTAATAATGTCTCTTTAAAATGCCATAGTGTTGTTATGCCCAAAACTGACTGAACAGGAATGCATCCTCGGCCTCCATCTGCAAGTGTTCCTCTATCAAATTCACCTACCTCCTGTATCCTTCCCAGTACAGCACTATCTTATGTCCTGTCCTCATTATGGACCAGAAGGGGTTGATGGACCAGAAGAGATGTTCAGGACACAGAGTTGATCATGGAGAAGAAATACGAGTAAGTACTCTTGCTGTCATAGCTTAGACTCATTATCTGTTCAACTTTCTGCAGAGTTGTATGAAAGGGTTTAGAAACATGCTCCAGGAACATATGTTCTCATTTGAGATTTCTGAATTGTTATTTTCTGCTAGCGGGACATTTCAGAATACACTTAATTTTTCTTTTAAGTGTTATTAAGAAAGTTGTTTCACTAAGGCACATTTTCCTTAAAGATCAGAATTAATTTATTTTAATTATAATAGCAAGATATTAAAAATAAATACAATTAATTATTTATTCGGCGCTTAGACATGTTTGTTCGTGCATGCTGATAGAAAATACTTCTGTTTATTTAATTAATTTGAGTACAGGTTGGCAGGACAGAGTTTACAGCAGCAATTCAATTATGTTTAAAATATTCTCTGTAAAAACATTGCTATTTGAATTATTTAGGCACTTTGTCACAAAGGCTTGCAGTATGTTTTTTTTTATTAGTATAATTTACTAAGAGTTCCCAAGTTTGACTTAGAAATTTTAGAACTCCTTAGTTCCACAGTAAAAGGTTTAGTATAGAAAAAAAATTAACACACAAGAGAAAAACCCCAAAACATCAATTTATATTTGTATAATTGGGAGTACAAATCTATAATTTTGAATTGCCACCATACTAATCACATAGCCTTGCCAGGCTGTTATGGCAAATTGATTCCAATCTCTCAACAACTCTGAAGCTCTTCCAGCACAAGAGGCAGTAAGTTTATAGCTCCTAAAAAAAAGGGAATACCTCATGGTCACACTGTGTGACCTTCACTTTATTTTATTGCTCCTGAGTACAACTGATTAACTTGAAGAAAATCCAGTATAAGCCTCCTTCTTTAGAAAAAATGATTAGAACAGGGACGCCTCAAACCCAAGGAGGGATCTAAAGAGGAAGAAATGGAAATATTCTCCAAAATCAGACAGAGCTGCAGGACCCATAGGAGAGGAGGAAGACACCTGGACCATGATGACACATAATGGATCTGTTGTCCTAGTTAAAATAATGTCAAGTTATTCTTCCTCTAACAATTCCACATTTCATCAGGTCAAATTCAGATATTTCATAATACATCAAAAAAATCAAGAATTAGTGCTTTATAGAACAGGGTTACATTTTTATTAAAGGCCAATGTTCCACACAATAAGCCTTCCCATTAAAGTTTGGAGCTGAACTGAGACATCATTTTTTCTAGCTTCATTGCTAAGGCCATGTTACCTTTAATTTTCAGTTTTCCTGACATGAAAGCCATGGTTGGCTTTAGTTTGCCTAAAAAGAGGGAATAAAATGTTATCAGAAAAAAGAAAAGTAGTACAGATGTGCATGGGGGACAACGCATACAACTAAAAGACAATGGATTATCAGATGCTGCGAGGATGACTCTTCCCTATAATTTTTTGGTGTTTGATTCATGCTAAGAATGCCAAATTGCACGGTTGAACAGGAGTAGACTGATTAATCAAGGCTTAGAGATACTCCTTTTTTTTGAGCCAACAATTCTATGGTGACATTTTGTGGACTTTATCAAAAAAACTGTCCTTCAGTCATTATATGTGATGAATTTATGATTTATGCAGTGTCTCTTTTGAATATCTACAAGTGATAATGATTATTTCAATGTGTAATAAAACTGGAAAAGTGCTACATAACAGCATCCAAATACAATTTTAAAAGACTGTGAAGAAATTTTTCCTTTCCAAAAGGTATCTCCAATTCCGCTCCATTCTAGTCCTGCTAACAACGCTGGAATGCAGCAGAATGTTGTGGCTTTGTTATATGACCAAACAAGGACTAAATTAAGAATAGCAGCCTTTCTTGAGCAGAGTATTTTGAACTCAAGTCTCCAGGGGTGAAATACAAACTTACCTGTTTTGCTACCAAGCTCTCTAGTTAAAACTGATCTCAATTATTCAGTGTTAGCAAAAGTTTAGTTTTAGACCACGAAAACTTAATAGAAACTACTATTTAATCACTGAACTCATCTTATAAACAAGTGATAGAGTATGTGTTTGATATCAGTTCATTTGAACAACTCTAATAGTTTGTGCACTCTGTGGATGCATTATACCTTGCACACTATGAGTGTGCAAAATTTTACAGAGGAAGCCCTGCCCAGATACAAAATTTGTATTTGCATTCACATCTGTATGTGCAAAAATGTGTCATGGATATCCACATGGACATCCGCAGATATAAAACAGATATCCTCAAATGTGCAGGGTTCTAGATGCATAATTTGTATCCACATCCACATCCACATCTGCAAAAATGAGCTGAGGATATCTGCATCCACAGATGTGGATACCCATGGATATAAAGTGGATATCTGCAGATGTGCAGGTATCACGTGATTTGGATCTAGAGAGAATCCAGCGGAAATATCAATGGCCCTATTGAGTTCTTTCTCAAAAAATCTTAAAAAGTTGGGGAGGAAAGGGAGTATCTTAATTATCTGTTAAAATTTCAGTGATATGAAGATAGCACTATGCCTTATATTATCAAATGAGAACAAGTTAAGAGGAAGAGAGAGATCAAGGAAATAATTCTTTCACTAGAGCCACCAAAAGCCTAAGATTCACCAGTTATAACAATATAGAAACAGAAGAAATATCTAATTATTAGTTAGTTATTTGAATAATTCCAAACACCAATAAACCTGGCTCGACTTTGGTAAAAACTTTGCTACCCACCTGAAAACATTTTCACAAAGTCATTGGTGGACATGCTCATAACCACATCAACTTTCACAGGAGGCTCTCCAACTCCTGCACTCCCAGCTTTGTTCTTAAGATCAATGTACCAAGTTCCTCCTTCATCACCTACAATTAAGAACAATGGAATTAGTTGACAGCACATTAAATAAAAGGTTTGCCCCTAGCTCCTGCCCTTCTGAGGTACCTTTTCCTGATGTCAGCTGTGTAAGGAGACAGTAATTATTTGTTAATTTAAATGATTTAGTGTTTCACGCAAAGAAAGGTAAGCAGTCTTATGTCCACATTCTTCAAGAAGGTGTCAAACAAAAATCCTCACTGTACTTTGGATGAATAGTAATAGAGAGGTAGCCATGTTAGTCTGATTTTGCTAAAACAAAAGGAAAAACTATGTAGCACTTTTAGTCTTTAAAGTGCTACATAGTTTCTCCTTTTGTACTTTGGATGAACTTCTAAGAATGAAGTATTTATTTCTCTGTGCAAATGCTGAATATATTTCACTGTAAATGTGCATGTGAAGATTTAATAGAAGAAAGTTTTCTTTACCAGATAATTCAAACAGATAAACGCCTTGGGTAGTCCTCACAACGTCTTCACTGATTGCTCCCTGAATAATTTTAAAGGTTTCTGCAACAGGCCCCAAAGGCTTGACAGCAGCATACTCTGCTCCCTCAGGGCCTACTTGCTTGGCTCCCTCAGGGCCTTCAGGCTTGGCTCCCTCAGGGCCTTCAGGCTTGGCTCCCTCTAATTTCTTCCCCTCCTTGAACAATGGAGAAGCACCTAGAGGATATGTGGGGGGAGATTTCACTGAACGAAGTACATACATTTTTACAACATAGCTCTACAAAAAAACTGATCAAAAGTATACTTACGGCACTTTAAAACATCAGTAGTGTTCTAGATCTTAAGACCGAGGAAATACATTTTATCAACTGCCAAACAAAAGACTTTGATCATTTAAAAAGAAGGCTGAAAACTGTATTTTAGTCAACATGAATACTAAAAAGAAGGAGGATAAAGAACTGATGACCTATACTCCACTGATGGACAGCACAGCTATACTGGTCCTGCCTCAGAATAGAGAATAGGTGGGGTGGGGATGGACTGCATTTGGGTTTCCTCAACCCATGGGTTGGGATCCAAAATTGGCTTGCCAGAATGTTTCAAAGACCGGCAGCTCCTGTCCTACAAGATTTGCTAGGCTCACCTCCTACTCCAGGCATTGCACCCTTTGGAGTCCCAAAACCACTCAGGTTTGGCCCAGCCAACAGACTGTCAGGTAGGCCAAATCCGAGGGAGTGGCACTGCCACCCCATGAGACACCCTTCACTCTCACAAATTTAGTCCAATCTAGGGACAAAGCCAAACCTGAGCAGTGCTGCAGCCCCAGAGGTTGCAATGCCTAAAGCAGAGAGCCAAGCCCAGCCAGCCCCACAGCACAGGAGCTGCCACTGCATGGTGAGTGCCAAGGCAAGACCCAACATTCCCACCCACTCCCTACCCCAGCGCAGGACCTACCTGAAACCACCCCAGAGCCTCTCACCCCCAGACTATTTTCTGGGTCACAACACTTACAAATAGATCCTGGGCATGGTTCCTGGTAAGCTGTGAGCTTGTGTGGGCCACTGAGGAGAGATTCCAATGCTGCCCAGCTGATTAGCAGTACGCCCACAGCTAGGTTTGTGTTTCTACTGGTGGTGCACATCTGTACATGCCTTGGTGCACATAAAAACTGCA
Organism: Rafetus swinhoei; assembly: GCA_019425775.1. Taxonomy (NCBI): domain Eukaryota; kingdom Metazoa; phylum Chordata; order Testudines; family Trionychidae; genus Rafetus; species Rafetus swinhoei. Next base: position 122,037,335 of record CM033427.1, on the reverse strand, counting down.
TCCCACACGTAGATGGAAAAAATCCACATGTGGATGGAAAAGATTAGCGGGAAAATTGGCCCTGAGCCCACAAACGTCGAGAATCACTGGCCTACATCAGTGGCTCCCAACCTTTTTTATACCGTGGACAGCAAACCCATTCACCCATTTGGAGGACCAGCAACATTGTATTTGCATATTTGCATAATAAATATGCAAATAAAATGTTACCGGTCCGCCAAAAGCCCTGGCCCCCAGAGCTGCCGCAAACAGCTGGCTTCAGCTCCGGCAGTCACCACGTGGCAGATGGCTGCCGCAGCTGAAGCTGGCAGTTCGCAGCGGCTCTGGAGGCTAGGGTACATGCCGGTCCCCAAAACCCCCCAGTGGCATCCCTAACCCCTAGAGCCCCCCATCCCTCCACTGCACCCCAGCGCCAGCCACTAACCCCAGAGTTCTCTGCACCACCCACAGTGCCAACCTCCTTCCCTCAGAGCTCCCCAGTGCCAGCCCCCCATCCCAAATGCTTCAGTGCCATCTCCCTGCCCCTTAGAGCTCCTCACCACTAGACCCCCCCCCATGCCAGCCTCCTGTTTCCAGAGCCCCATTGCACCCAACCCTCCCAGAACCCCCCAGTGCCAGCCCTACCCCCATATCCCCGCCATTATTAGCCCTGGCCCCAGAGCCCCGCAGTGCCAGCCCTGCCCCCGTAGTCCTCCCCACTACTAGCCTGGTTCCCAGTGTCCCCTAGTGTCAGTCCCCTACATCTTAGAGCCCTCCACCCCTTAGAGCTCCCCAGTAATAGCCCCACCCCCACAGGCCCCCATCCCCAGATTCCCCCAGCACTAGCCTCACCCCTGGAGCCCCCAGTACCTGCCCCTCCCCCCTTGCCTAGCTCTGCGCTGCCTCCCAGCCGCCAGCTGAGCGCTACTGCCCAGGTTGCAGCTGATCTAAGGTTGCTGGGCCAAACTACACGCAGCCCTCTTGCTGCACAGCGAACCACTCTTCCGCGTCCAGGAGGAGACCCTGCCCCTGCCCCTGCCCCTGCCCGGCGCTGGTTGGCTGAGAGGTGGGGCAGAACCGCTGGCCTACATGACCTCTCAAGGACTCTGCCAGCCCTACATTTCTATGATGCTATGGTTCATATTTTGCCTCCCATATCTGCACTCCGAAAACCTCACAGTAACAAATGTAATTAAATCTTAATTCCGACTATTTCACAATTTATTTAGTGTCAACTTTTTACATAGTATATAAGATTATATTCAAATAATTTTCTATGCTTTATTCAAAATTGTTATGTATGTGCTGAATAAAGTCAATTACTGCAACACTGGCAAAGCAGTAATACATTGTATAAAGAATGTGGGGATGTTTTCACTACGGGCCTGATTGATAGTGCAGTAATCAGCAGGGATCAAGTTATGTCTAGTATAGACTAAGCGTGTAAGTGAGTAGTTGAGTACTCGACAGGCAGCAAGGAGGGGGTGGAACAGGAGCCAATGCTAGGGGGGGGCTGGCTTAAAAGCCAGTTCCCCCAGCACTGTCTCTGCAGTGCCCCCTCCAGGCCCCTGCATGGGTAGGGGGAGGCTGCCACCAAGCAGCCTCTGCCTGCAATGGCCCAGACTCACCACGGGCAGAGTCTGCTCTGGCAGCAGCCCCTGTTCACAGCAGCCTGGGCTGGCTGTGAACTGGGACTGTTAGACCCAACACAAGCTAGGACCGAGAAGTTCTGGCTCATGCTGGTGCGGGACCACCGCGGCTCTGCATTTTGAATGTAGTAAGAGCTGGATGGCTCTTACTACATTTAAAAAGGCAGAGCCACAGCAGTCTGGGATCCAGACCTACCCACACTGCGGCTCTACAGAGCACCTCCCCTTATTGACTAATCATGTAGTCAATACAATTTGTATCGACAACACAATTAGCCAAATACCCACTCCTTCATCTTCTCTCTCCCTTTCTTCTTCCTGTGCATGGACTTTCTGCCCCTTTCTTGACATTGTTGCAGAAACTATAGCACGTTCTGGTGATTTTATTTTGGTTAACTAGGGAAATGTCAGTTTTTGAAAACAGTACAAGATTTCCCAAAAAGAGGGCTGTAATTCCAACCAGGGTGCTGTTTACATCAGTGGGAACGTAGAAGTTACCCATAGTTATTACACAGAAGTAAGGATGGTAAGAAGAAGGAAAAAAAAAAATTGTGAGTACACAATTAGTTGATAAGAGGCCCCACAGCAGCTCTGCAATTTAAATGTAGTAGGAGCCAGGCGCACAGGCAGCCTGGGTCCTACTACATTTAAACTGCAGAGCTGCAGTGGGAGTAGGCCCATATAGCTCTTACTACATCTAAAAGGCAGAGCCACAGCGGGGTAGGTCCGAGACCAAGCGCGAGCCGAGACTCAGCAGCCCCAGCTCGCGCCAGGTCCCTGACTGCTGCACCTCTGCCTCCCCTGCCCTCTCCTCCACCCACCGCACCACAGAGACAGTGCTGGGTGGAACCAGCTTTTAAGCCGGCTCTCCCCAGCACTGGCTCCTCCCCCCTCCACTTTGCTGCCTCTGATATAGAGGCAGCAAGGGGTTGGGGAGCGAGTAGTCGACTCAACTACCTGATAAGCCTAACATTATCAGGTAGTTGACTAACAGATGACTCTTTTACATCCCTACAAAGAGGGGTACATAATTAAGCAAGGCAGATCATGAAAGAAACCTGAGTAGTGTGTTTTGGACTGTTTATTTCTTTTTCCAAGAAGTATCAATAATCCCCAAACATTCAGACTTATGAAGAGTGCTTCACGGTTTTAATTTTTCCAGTTAGGTACCATTTTCCAAGTCCTGTCAAAGGCAAAATTTTGATCCAACCTCAGATAGGGGAGCCATTGCCTCCAAACTAGGGATATAAAATCCCATTTAACTAGTTAACCAGTCAGCAGCCTTGCATTGGGGGGGAGGGAGAAGCAACAGCCGGGGGGACTGCCAGTTCCCAGCCCATGCGGGATAGCAGGCTGGGAGTCTGCTGGCTCATGTGGGGCAGAAACAGCAAGGGGTTGAGGGGAGGGCTGCCAGGTCCCAGCCTGCACAGGCTGGGACTGACAGCCCTCCCTCTCTCCCCTCCCCCCGTGGGCTGGGAGCCAGCAGCCATGGGCAAAGGGATGCTCCCAGGTAACAGTTAACTGTTATACGGTAAGCATCACCCATTCACATCCCTAATTCAAACACACACAATTCTCCTCCGCCCCCCAAAGTATCTTACATGAGACTAAGTTCTTGGGAGGAAATATATTTAACAACCTTTATATTTCACCTTCATGATTTGAAAGTAGGCTCAGTGAATGAATTTGATGTAAGTACTTAATTGCTTACCTTGTGCTTCCATTTTCATAGCTAAAGTATCAGGATCTACGTCTAGAAAGAAATCTGGTAGTAATGGGTGACCTTAAAATAAACAAACAGATAAATAAAAAATGAGTAAGGTGAAGGTAAGTGGCAAAAATTATAATAATCTATTTTTGTAATAGTATTAAAGCCTAAGCTTCTAAATAGATATTGCAGAATTTCTGCAAAGCAAAAGTCAGTACCAAGGGAAAGCCAAATATCTAATATTTTTATTTAGAAACAGATTTTACTTAGAGGTGTAAAACAGAACTAGAAGTCTTGTGGAGTCATAATGGCAAACCTTTCACTAAAAAGAAGCAGCGGAGGGCACCTGAACAGGCAGGAGAGAAATCATAGGCTGAAGAGTAACCGTTTGCATAAATCAGTGAGAAACGAAAAAGCATTTTGATTTTTCTTTTGTTAACTGATATTTAGTTAGTGGAAGTTTCAGAAGTGGAGGCTCTGAAAGATTGAGCCAACTGTTCCTGGGAATGCACAAGGGTACTATGGGACTGAATATCTGCCAGTCTTTAGCAGAAGAACAGATTATGAACTTACTTGTAGCTTATTTCCTTTCTTAACATCTGTTTTACCTGGTGCAACTGCATATACATCAAAATTCTTAATTCCTTCTTCTCTCAGAAGATTTTCATCAATAACGAAGTTTCCTGTGAAACTTTTTGGTTTTGTTAAAATGCAGTATGCAGCATCTGCAAGGATATCAGTTTTTCTGCATTGCTGTTCCACACCAGCTCCTCCCAGCATATCCATAGCAGACGTATGTATAGCTAGAAAGTTCAAGGAAAAAAAGAAAATCTGGTGGTCAGCACTGATGTTTTAATGTTCTTCTCCCTTCTTCTACTGCACACAGACACTTAAGCTACCTCCAGACTGCATCCCTCTGCCGACAAAGGGATGCAAATCAAGCACTTCGGAAGTGCAAATGAACCCAGGATTTAAATATCCCAGGCTTCATTTGCATACTCACATTCGGGCGCTGTGCTGATCAAGCGCCCTTTTGAAAGTGAAAGTAAAGTCTATCCGCAGCTCTGCCGACAGCGGGGAGCTTTTTTGGCAGATCCTGTACTCCTCATTTTTTGAGGAGGTTAAAGAAAGAATATCTTCATTTTATTTTACTCAACTAGTTTAATTCACTTACTAATTCATTACATTTAAGGATTCCAAATGGGTGTTGAAAAAGCAAGCAAAATTATTTTCCTCTTTCAGCGTATGAATAAAAAGTGGTGAGAATAACCTAGTTTCTAGTATATCCCTCCATCCCATAAAAAATTAAGAATACCTTTATAATACTTGTCCTTTTAAAAAAATCACTTTTAAATGCAAGACCTACTTTGATAAAAACTACTTTCTCTTATGTATCCTGCTCATTTAAGATTGTTTCATTTAATCCAATAAAAAAAAAAAAACTTAAAAGATTCATATTAATTGACTTTCACTTTCCATCCAAGTAGAATGTCACACAAAATGTGAGTAAAAAGATTAATACTCTAGTAAATAAAAAATGTGTCCATTTCCATTTTTATTATAGTAGCAAATGGTGAAGTTAGGAATCTGAATAAACAGATGTTACACTATACAGTCACTTAAATAAATATGTATAGATGCAGTGTATGTGCCTGGTTGGCAAGAAGTAATACCAAATGTTGTGCAAATGGTACATTTACTTGCAAATCAACATGTTTTAATGGTTTCCAATCAATGATCATCAGCCTTCTCTAGGAAAGGAACTAAAAAGGGTTAATGCAAAACAAGATTAAAATCAATTATTTAAACCAAGATTTACTACCTGTTAATTTAAATCAATCCATCTTGGTGTCTTCTTTTTTGCTTCTTCTCTTTGTTACTTGATAACGAGAAAGATAATTTGGTGACAAATCCCAAGCTGTTTTGCCCTTCAAGGCCCCTCACAATATAGCATCTCTTAGACTTGAACTTGGGTAGCCATAGGGATTAGTGTTTTGAAGAAGCAGAGACTGTGAACTTGGAGAGCGAGAGGAGCTTCTTTTATCTGCATGCACTGAAGCCAATACTCAAGATCCTTGTGAGCCAGGCAAACTACAAACATCCGTTGGGCAAAAGCCATTCTACCCAAGCCACAAGAACATGAGGTATGCAGGAGTTTGTCACAGACATTTTGCTTCTGTAAGAAACACAGTTTTAAAGTGTGGATTCTCCTACAACATGGGTTCCCAAACTGGGGGGGGCGTGAAGAAATTCCAGGGGTGACCCAGCCCCACCCCCCATCAAGTTTTGCTGCCCCAGTCAGTTCCTTTTTTTTTGCTCAACAAGTTTTGCTATGGGGGGGGGGGATGTGAGGGTTTTTCAAAAATCAAAAAGGGGGCGTGATGCTGAAAAGTTTGGGAACTACTGTCCTACAGGATCTAGTGTCAGGGCAGGGGGAAAAATACAACAGAATAAACCACCTGGGTTAGGAGAGGCAGTTGCTATGGAATCAGAGCTATTTAAATCCAAAAAAAAACCCAACAACCCCACCTTACTTTCCAACTCCTAACAAAGGAGAAAAAGCAAGAAACTGGGCTAAAGTCAAGGGACCACAGGCAGGAATTCCAGCTTGCTGTTTCAGGATAAGGAATACAGCTTGCAGCAGTGTAGCCTTCAAAGCCAGGTTGGGCTCATGCTAAAACAGCTGCACAAACAATGCTTTGAAGATACAGCTCATGCTGGACCTTAGGCTCTGAAGCCTGCCCCCACCCAAAAGTACAGTGCCTTAACTCCAGCATGAGTTGCAAGGTCTACACAGACTATTTTAGAGTAATAGTATGAGCCAGAGCCTGTAGACCAGGGCTGGGAGGCTTGCTGCCACATGTTATCTAGCTAGATCCTTGATATCTAAAAGGAACTGAGGAAGGGGAAACATCTCCTTATCCAATCTCACCTCAAATGTTTTACAGCTTAAAACAGTCTGCACCATACCCAAGAATCAGAGATTTACAGAGACTTCCTGGACTGGTGCAGTGCAAAAGCACTTCTCAATGAGGAAGTGGGAATGGAGGAAGAACTCCTGACCCTATAGCTAGAAGATATTCATTGTTTCCAAGTGTGGTATACATCACACACACAGAAGAAAATCCATATCATTACAGCAACATATGCAAGCAGAGAAACCAAGAACTGAGTGCTAGTTGAACATGATTCTTAACAAGTAAGGTGACATGATGTGGACCACAATTCTGTGGTCAGTTTTGACAAGACCATGGTGTGGTCAGTATTATATCCGGTCCCAGAGGATTCTAACTACAACTAGCTCACCACCATAACTTGTCCTTTTCTATACTTGTCAGGAAGTAGAGGTTAGCACCATGTCAGCTAACTTAACTTCTATGAATTGCATTTAACCAGGAAAACCTTATAGTATAAACAAATGCTAGAGGTGATCTCCCCGGGTCAAGACTGAAGCACACTGGCAGGGCTGCATGCAGAAGCTTCATTTTTGCTGTCTGTTCTACCTGTTCTTTTGTTCAAATAAAGGACTTCAGTCTCTGAGAGGGTCAATTCAGCACTGGTTGTAAACACTAAATTCACACACAAAATTTAATCCAGTTTTCAAACTGTGAAAGTTTACCTTATGTAAGTGCAGTACATCAAAATGCCCATAAGGCTTTTGGAACAAGGGAAGGAAGGAAAGGAAGAGAGCAGCTACAGCTCAGACACAGATTCACAAAGATGTAACTGACAGAAATATCCGATTTCTTTTTGAACGATATTTTAATCAACAGCAACAAGCGCCTTTTTTAAAAAACTGGAGTACCACTTGAGTTTGAAATTTTCTAGTTCCCCAGTTGTTTTGAGGGAACTATTTCATGATTTCTTTTGACGCACATTAATTGTATTGTTAAATGATTCAACTTAAATACAAATGTGAAACATATTAGTACTGCAAACCTTATTATTCAGCTTATGTTCTCAATATGCTAGAATTCTAAGCATACATATATTCTTTATATTCAAATGAGCATAAGCAGCATATGAAAGCTGTCCCTATGATCCTATACAGCACTTTTCCTTTTTTTCAAATCATATCTATAAATGACTATACCTTATAATACTGCCTAAATTAAAAAAAACTTGTAAGTCATATTGACATACATTCAGGGAGGGTCTGGGGAGGAAAGCCTTAGAAAACGGCTAAAATACTGAGAAGAGTTATGTTCTAGATTTCAAGCTGTTTCCCACAACTCTGAATCTAGTTACCACCAGTCAAAGCATTACAAACTGACCACAAACAACATAAAAGTCTTTCAAATGTCAACAACAGATTTACTCTCCTGCTCACGAAGTCATAAGATATTTTTAGTTAAGTTCATTACTTGAGACATAAATAGAAGCTGTAGGCAGACTAATGAGAAATGAGAACAAATATTCAACACATATGGATCTTCCTACATTCATTTGCTTTAAATCACTAACATGTAGAGGTGTCTGTTTTTACAGGACTAGTGTTACATTGTACAGGTGGAAAAGAATGTAGCCTACACCATTATTTTGAGAATCAGTCTTCCTTGGTTCAATTACTCTGTTCTTCAAAGTTGAGAGAGTAAGGCCTGGTCTACATATAGTTTTTTTGTACCAGGATAATTATTTCAATTAGATATGGGACTTATTTAAAACCAAAATTGCTATGCCAGTACAATCTCATCTAGTCCATCACGACATGCTGAGACCATCCCTGAAAGATTTTCTAACCTGTTCTTAAAAACTTCCAGTGATGGGGATTCCGCAACCTAGGGACGTTGGCATGTAGTCGTTAACATGATTATCTGATAAACCTGGGCACATTGGTTAATCCTATCAGCTACATGCAGAGGCAGCGGGGGGTGGAGGAAGGCTCGAGCCCATGCCCGTGGGCAGGTAGGAACGCAGGAATAAGGGTGGCATGGTATGGTGTGGCCATCCTTAGTTCTGCACTGCTGCTGCTGCTACGGCACTAACTGCAGAACTGGGTGCCCAACCAACAGCTGTTGCTCCTCAGCTGCCCAGCTCTGATGGTAGCATAAAAGTAAGGGTGGCAATACCATGACCTCCTTAATATAATCTTGCAACCACCTGCAATTCACTTTTGGGTAAGGGAACCATATTTGAAAAACACTGGTCTCCCCTATGAAATCTGTAGAGTATAGACAAAAGCACACAAAAGGCCAGATTAATGGTGGAAGTCTAGATTTTGCAGTCTGTGATGCATTTTCATGGCCATGAATTTGGTAGGGCCCTAAATATAATGGAATCATAAGAATGTAGGGTTGGGAGAGCTCTCAAGAAGTCATCACGTCTAGCCCCCTGCACTGAGGCAGGAAAAAAGCAGTCAGGTATTCCAAACATGATCAAAATTTGCTTCTTGCCAAGTATCTTCTCAGAGACACAGATGAACAGCATATATTACAGATAACATAACAAATGATAATCCCTTTGAATTTCTGTTGATATCAGAGACCTGTTCTCATTAAAAGGAGAACAGGGTAAATGAACTTAAGAAAAGCAATTGGCAAATATTTTTTAAAAAGTGGGTCAGTGAGTCAAACAGTTCATAGGTTGTTTTATTCAAATGAATGTCATAAACAAACTCCTACAAGCAACCACTCGCTATTTGCAGCGCATGTGATCAGTCATAGTGGCTTGCCAACTGAGAACTAGGAAACAATATTGGATCTACCAGACACCAGTGTTTTGTTGGAGAAACATTGAACATGAGTAATGAACAACAAAAACAACCTTCAGTAAACTAATTTTCAAATACCTACTCAAAACAGTCTTAAACCTATTTAAAATTATACATATGAGGTCTGCAATATGGAAGCCTGAGCAGAGAAGAAATACAACTACTAACATCAAAAAGAACATTAAAGTAAGTTAAAAGAAAGTTACCTGTTTGAGGCCATAAAGCATTCACTGCAACTTCTCCTCTAAATTCTTCTGCCATCCCCAGCACGCACATGGACATGCCATATTTAGAAATGGTATATGCTAAAACAAAGTAAGAATTTTATTTAGTAAGATAAAAATATGTCTGAAAATGTTAAGATTAATTGATTTAATTCTTTACTTCTTGATGTACTATAATTATTTATTAAAAAGAAATTCCTTAGGGTGGAACAATCTGCACAAAGAAAGAACTGAGAAGAGAATGGGTCTACGTTGAACTTTCATGTTTTAAACACAGATTAACTTTTTTTTTCAATGCCATTTATTATTGTTTTACCTGTACTTACCCATTTATTATTGTTTTACCTGTACTAAAATAGCAATTACAAAAACTTCTGCAAGGCAAAGGTGATCTAGTTTCATTATACATTTGAAAACTTACCTTTTACCATCCTTTGGCACAAAACACTTTGAAGAGCACAGAGACAGCAGAATTGTCAAGCTGTTCTGTAAATATAAGGTCTATGACTGGCTTCTGGCCCCACAGGAATAGAGAAGTGTATTTCATTATTCTTATAAAAGAACGACATACCGGGGGAGAGCTGACTGCTTTCCAGATAAGGAATGGATGAGGACAGCTAGTACAGTCTAACATGATGTTCCATGGAATTATGCCAATGTATTCCTTACATGGGAAAGGGCTAACAGGGCATGAAAACTGAGTTATCCTCTGACGACTGAAATAATCATGAGGCGACTGCCACTATGGGCCCCAGGGCAAGGTGTAGGGGGGGCGGGGGGGCGGAAGAGGGGAGGAAGCCATCTTTGTGTCCTCAGAAGGGGCAGAGCCTCAAGCAGAAGGGGCTTGGCTGGGGCAGCTAGCCTTCAGCACTGCCCCGACTGCACTGCCCACCCCTCCCACTGTCCTCAGCGTTGCATGGACTATTGCTCTGGCAGCAATTCAAAGGGGCCTAGAGCTCTAGCCACTGTGCCCTTCTGAATCACCAGGCCCCAGAGCAACTGCCTCCTTTGTATTCTGTCCCCCCACACTCCTGCCCCATCAGCAGGCCTGTTGCAAAGGAAACCTAAACTTCCACTGCTAATACTGTATGTGGTCAAGCACATTATACAGGCCCGTCACTCTTGTACCTTTCATAATTACTTATTCATTTTAAAAAATGTTAAAAATAGAAAATATAACAGCACCTACCACAGTGATTTTTGAACCATACAGGATTCAGGTTAATTGGTGGGCTAATGTTAAGGATATGAGCAATGTTACTCTTTCTTAAGTAAGGAAGGCATATTTTAGAGCTGAAAATGAAAAAAAAATTAGACAAGTTAGTAGTTGTCAGGTGCTTCTTTTATACAAAAATTTGATGATTTTGGCAAAGCCACTATTTTTTAGAGATGCTAGTGAATATACAGCATCTTTTAAAGAATCTCAAAGTAATCTACTCCCATTTCATTACTTTGCACCTGCCAATATTCTGCTTAATCTAAAGAGAAAACCAATATAATAATGTCATGTAATCTAAATTAAAGTTCCTTCCTAATATTTATGCATGCATACTGGGCCAAATTTTCCCAAACAAATTAAAACCCACAAATGGAAGCAGATTTTCAGAAGTGCTCAGCACCCAGCAGCTTTAATTGTGATACTCTTAGCTAGATTTTTTTCAGGCTGTTAAACCATTTCTCCAACATCTTACTCAGAGAAAGATTTTTCTTGCACATTAGCCATACATGTCAACCCTCAAGTATTTTTCCTTTCATAAAAGTATATTATTGGAAAAATCCCATTCTCCATTAAAAAGAAAACTGCACCCATTTTATTGCGTTAAAAAATCCAAAGACTAAAAGTAAGATGCAAACTGTATTTTATGAAAGCTGGTCAATACAATTGCCATTTCTAAACCTAGTGCTACAAATGGATGGTGGAAAGTAATGTGATTTATTATACTTAATTAGTAGCGAGAAACTCCTGTAAGCTTTTAGACTACAGCCCCACAACTGACGACACGCGGTTATGTGCAGTCAATTGCAACGGCGAAACTTTAGACCAGCATTTCCCAAACTATGGGCCGCGGCCGGGAAAAAAATACCGGGCCTCAGCGTGGCTGCCAGGAGGGGAGCAGAGCGGGGCGGGCTGGGAGGAGGTGTGTCGGGGGGGGGAGGGGAACCGGCTGCCAGGAAGCAGGGTTGGGGGCAGTGGGGCTGTCCCACGGAGATCAGGACAGGTGGGCGGGCGGGTGGCCGGCGGAAGCAGTGCTGGGGGCAGCGGGGCTGTCCCACGGAGATCCGGGCAGGTGGCGGAAGCAGGGTTGGGGACAGCAGGGCTGTCCCGCGGAGATCCGGGCAGGCGGACAGTGGAAGCAGGGTTGGAGGTAGCGGGGCTGTCCGGCGAAGATCGGGGAGGGCAGGTGGTGGAACCAGGGCTGGACGGGAGCAGGGGGGGAAGCTGGCTGGGGAAGATCAGGAGGAGGAGGACGGGAGAACCAGCTGCCAGAAGCAGGGCTGGATGGGGGCAGCGGGGCTGGTCGGGGCTTAATGAATATGCAAATATGCAAATTAACGTTACCATTCCTCCAAAAGCTCATGAATGGATTTACTGGTCCCAGTGTCAAAAAGTTTGGGAACCCCTGCTTTAGACTGTTAGCTCTTTGAGAGCAGAGATTGTCATTTACTGTAAGTCTGAAGAGTGCACACAATGGGATCTAAACCCAATTAAGATCTCTAGGTTATACCACAATAAAGTATTAAAATTATAAGTAGGATTAAACAAAATGCCTAGTCTAGTTTAAATAACTGCTTTGTAGTCAACCAAACCTCAAATATGTAAACAAAATGTATAATTTTGTATATCAGACATTAAATTACTTCTCATCTGAAGAAAAAAAAAAAGTTTGTTTTCAATTCCACAGGCTACAGCCATAACCCCGAAATTTGCTTCCTTTGATTCAACAAGCCCAAGTCCTGTTAACTTCTGGGCACTTCGTAAGACATAGCTGTGCACTCCATTATATTTCTCAGTGGGAGGTTAGGCAAGGATGGTTTTGGTTGAGATGGAGAGTGCTTTTCAATGCAGATTTTTTTTGACACTATATAATTCAAATTAATGTATGCTTTAATTTTCTGCAAGTTTACAAACCAAAAACATGTTGATAAGAATATATATAAAATAGAAAATTTAAGAACCACACACAACAATGCTACCAATCTTAAATGCAATATCCTGCACCTAGAATTTACCACAAATTGCATTTAAATAATTGCTTTTTCACACATTAATAGAACCTGGCTACACAAGCAGCAAGGGAAGAAGAAAAATGGGTTGACGTGTGGATAGCACGGAAGTAAAATCCCAATTAGTTGGTTAACTAGTTAAACACATTCTTTGGCTGGTTGGTCAACTGCACATGTTGTTTGGCCAGTTAGCCAATTAACCATATTGTTTCAATGGTTAACGCAGGGGTTCCCAAACTTTTTGACACAGGGACCAGTAAATCCATTCATGAGCTTTACTGGTAATATTCATGTGCATATTTTCATATTCATTAAGCAAATGATGAATATGCAGATAAGTTGTTTCTGGTCCTCCCAAAGCCCCCAGTGCTAGCTTTAGCAAAGCTTTTGATACAGCCACCCACAATATTCCTGCCAACAAGTTAAGGGAATATGGATTGGATAAATGGACTGTAAGATGGATAGAAAGCTGGCTAGACCAGGGTTTCCCAAACTTTTTACTTTAATTGGAACCTATTTTTTTTCAGTAGTTTTTTGCAGCCCAAAAATATGAATGCATATAAAAAAAATGAAAAAATGAATAAATTTTCACTGTTTCACCTGGCTGCATCCTCCGCCCAGCCCGGGCCAGGGCTTGGGGTACCCGGAGCTGCACGGGCACTCCAGGAACCCGGAACACCCTGGCAGCCACGCTGAGGCCCGGGGTTAACGGATTAAAGGTGGGGGGGCCTACTCAAGCTCATTTTGCAGAACTTCATTATATAAGCTGTTTGTTACCTGTATGAAGAACCTGAATACTTGTGTCAGAAAGTTACTAATCACTGGCACTCAAGATCAGACATTGAGGACCAGCTGCAAAGATATTTTTGGTCTTTACTTCCATTGCTTTCAAAGTAAGTTAGGAGCCTAAATATCTTTGTAGATCTGGACCCTAGATCTTATTGCAAGTTTAAGGGAAAACCTTTCTAATGACACATGGCACATCCATTAGTTTTTCAACCCATAACAGAGTTGCAAGTTCAACCATTTTTTCACTTATGTATGTTTGTACATACACAAACACACACACTATAGGTTGGACCTCTCTGGTCCAGCATCATCGGGACCTGACTGGTCCTGAACAAGAGAATTTACTAGACCAGGGGAGGTCTCCTGCCACCGGTCCCCAAGCCTGTCACCTGCTGCTGGCAGGCTGCCCCGGCTGGCAACTCTGCCTCATTTCCCCCAACCTGGCTGGGCTTCTTGCCCAGGTGTTGCTGGCTCCCTGGGCGGCAAAGGCTCCAGCTCCTGCTGCAGGACTCCATTCCTGTGCAGCCGGAGGAAAGCCGTGGGGCTCCGGCCCCATTCCCCTGCAGCCAGGAGAAATTCCCGGGGCTCTGGCTCAGCACAGCCCCCCGGCCCGCACAGCCAGGGGAAGCCCCAGGGCTCTGGCCTCAGCCCTGCGCTCTTGGGCACTGCTGGAGGGCTCCAGCACCGTCCCGTGCTGCCCCAAGCCAGTGTGCCAACGCTGATATCCCACTCAGCTGGGCCGCCTGCCCTTAGGCTCCTGGGCTCTCTGCTCCAGGAGCATCCGTGGTCCTGCAGGACCACAGATGTTGCCAGACCAGAGAGTCCAGGATTTTGGAAGTACAACCTGTACTTGTACCTTAAAGTTTCCCCACAGATTAAAAAGTCAGCATAATAAGATAACTACAAAGGTTACGGAGTAAAGTGATATTGTTAACAAGGTTGAAAATTACGTAATTCAATCTATAGATGCATTTAAACAATTAGTTGTCCACATACAGTACTTACGCAAGGTAGGTTCCTCGTGTGTTAGCACTTATCATAAGATCTATTTTCTTTGTAGGAGTTTCCAAGGTGCCAGTCAAGGAGATAGCACTCGCATTGTTCACCAAAACGTCTATTCCTGTGTTTAAAATAATTCATTTTGCTTTAATATTTTAAACGCCACCATTTAAAACAAAAAGCATACTATTCAAATTTATTCAATTTTTAAGCTAAAGTTTTCACTAATTTGATTGAAAATTTAAAAGATTTTTCATTAACATGCAGAATACCCTCCATGACCTCTCCATTATACCTCCAAATTTCTGGACAGCTTTCTCCACTGCATCAACAATTTGCTGTTCTTCCCTCACATTAACAATACATGGTAAAGCCTTTCCTCCAGCAGCTTCAACTGTACAGTAGGGAAAAAAACACATTTCATTTTGAATGTAAGCTTACACTGAGCAACTAATATGGAATAAAATATTTTCTGTGAGTTAGTAATTACCACCAGACTTCAAAAACATAAAACAATCATTACAGGTCCTGAGCACCATCAACTTCCAATGGAATTAGGGACCAACACTCACATTCATTCTTAAGAAAACACTAACTTTCCTAAATAGCAACATCTTTTATTATTTGATCATGAAAGATAATGGGGAATCTGCAACAATGAATTCCTCAGCGAGACTTCCTTGGAGAAAGGGGGAATATTTCAAGTTACTGGGAAACTGCTAAAAGTTAAAATATGGTCTGTACTTCAACCACTATATATTAATAGTGCTCCAAACATATCTTTAAAATTGAAATATTTGTTTTAAAATAATCAGTGACTACTGTTTAAACTGGGAAGAGGCTAATCCAGAAGTAAATATTGTTCATCCTGAGCTTCATGCCAGTGTAATTTGTGGGACTAGAGGGAGGAACAGTGAGAAGGAAGTGAGAAGCCAATTTATTTAAAGAGCAGAGTAAGTGCTGGTGAGCAGAGGTCTCTTTGTTCCCAGCACTGTGCACCATACCCTAGAGGCCAAAGGGTATTTGAAGGGAAGTGGGGAATGAACAGAAAATCTATTTCGTCTGTGTCCTTTCCAAACGTGTTTTGTAAGCGGCATGATGGGGCACTTCATGGTCAAAGTTGCCGCAGGGGGGAAGGAGAGGATTGGTAACAAGTCAAAAGCAAGATGAGATGAATAAACCAAATGAGTGGCTCATAAGCCTCCCAAACCTGCATGCATTTACGTGACCTCAGAACTGTTCCCCTGACAAATTCTGAAGATCTGCTGCAACCCATACAAATACTAGAGCACTTGAAAAATGACCTGAAGAATTTTTAATAATGAAAAATGCTAGCCAACCTAAATATAAAGATTGCTTCTGCTGCCTCTATCATACTTCTATCCCGAAATAACTTAGGGAATCAACAGCATTCTAAGGATGTTAAATTTAAATTAATCATCTAATCGAATAGTCGATGTAATTTGCATCGACTGTTCAATTAGTCGATACGGGTGCTTCTGCCTTTGAAATGTAGCAAGAGCCCTGCTGGCTCTTGCTACATTTCAAAGGCGGAAGCCCCGTGGAGCCGGCAGGGGACTCAAGCAGTCCCCCACTGCCCTGCGCTCCCTGCTTTTGAAACAAACAAGAGCCCCCAGGAGGACTCTTGTACATTTCAAAAAAGCAAAGCACCAGGGGGAGTGTAGGGCCAGCGAGGGGACTGTCTGAGTTCCTCACTGGCCCCGCGCTCCTGGTGGCACTTTGCTTTTGAAATCTAGCAAGAGCCCCGCTCCTGCTACATTTCAAAGGCGAAAGCGCCGCCAGTTCCCCACCGTACCCCTGGTCCTTTCCCCCACAGAGACGGTGCTGGGGGAACCCGCTTTTAAGCCGGCTCCCCCCAGCACCAGATCCTGCTCCCCCCGTTGCGGTCTCTCTCTGACAGAGGCAGCGGGGGGGGGCGGGACTAGTCAAGCCACTAGTTGACTATCCGATAAGCATTTGCTTATCAGATAGTCAACTAGTTGCTTACATCCCTCCAGCATACCACTATTAAAAACATACAGGAGTAATTTAACACGTTCCCTTCTGTTTCTGAAAAGGCTTGAAATAAATAACCAAACTAAATATTGTTTTAGGGTTAGACCCTACAAATGTTTGTGTGTAGGCATAGAGGTGCACTTGGGTTGACTGTTATGCTGCACATTTGCACACATTATTTTTTACAACAAATCATAGCTTGCCTTAAAGCAAGCTAACAACTGTAGTGGCAATGCCTTTTTAAAATTAAATACTTCTTGCATGTTAGAACATAAGAACGGCCGTACTGGGTCAGACCAAAGGTCCATCTAGTCCAGTAGCCTGTCTGCCGACAGTGGCCAGCACCAGGTACCCCAGAGGGGGTGGATCTAACATGTTAGATGAGTCACATGTTAAAGTAATGGTTCAACTGATATTTTTAATTCTAAAAAACTTAGAATTAAAACCACTCAAGTCATATATAACCAACTCTTATTTCATTACTACAATAATCAAATTCTAGGAAGACTACTTTTAAACAGGAATATCAGAACACCCTTTACTCTTTGAATACTATTTAATAAACACTGAAAAGAAATTTTAAAATACTGAAGAGTATGTGCCAACATTGTAATCTCTCTATCCACCTATCTCTATACACGTACTTTATACAAAAGAACGAGGAGTCACATGGCACTTTGAAGACTAACATTTATTTCACTGAAGTGCATTTTTGCCCAAATAAATCTGTTAGTCTTCAAGGTGCCACAGGACTCCTCACTGTTTTTGTGGATACAGATTAACATGGCTACCCCTCTGATATTTTATACTGATACACAGTCTTCATTACCCTCGGTTCTTCACACTAGGGATGAAAAGTCCTGTTTAATTGTTTAACTGGTTAAACGTAGTGTTTAACAGGTTAACCGATTAAAGGGGGATTTGTGGGGGTCACCCACCAGCCATGACCAAGCTGGAGCACCCCCTCAGCAGGCAGGAGGAGGGGGCCACTCCAGCCCAAGAAGAGGTGGGCAAGGGGCTCTTTTGGCCCCATGCAGGCTGGGAGCTGGCAGCCCATATGGGGACCTGGCATGGCTAGAGCAATTCTCTGCCTGCAGCGGGTGCAGTCAGCTCCCAGGTAACTGGTTACCCATTCACATTTTTACTTCACACCACACACAAATTAATACATTTACCTTGACAACACCCCTGTGAAACAGAGCAAGTATTATCCCAAGTTTACGTATGGGCAATTGGGGCTGAGAAACTAAATGAGTTACCCATTGTCACACAGTCTGTAGCAGAGCCAGGAAACCAACTCAGAACTCCAGAGTCCTAGTCAAACACCTTAACAAGACCACCCTTTCTCATTAAAACTTACTCTCTTCTGCAGCAGTGTATATTGTTCCTGGGAGAGAGCGATGAGGCTCAGCTGTCTTAGCAGCTATCACAATGTTCGCACCATCCTTCGCTGCCTTCAAAGCAATTGCTTTGCCAATGCCCCGGCTTGCACCCGTGATGAAGAGAGTACATCCCGCTAATTTCCTAGAAAGCAAGGTGGGCAGGGGAGACAAGGGTTCATTTATTCCAGTGTGAAATCAACAAGTTAAAGATAACTTAAAAGTCACTTAAGGGCAAAAATAATTATAAATAGTGCTAAAACTCAATTATTTAAGTACTAATTAGGGATATGAAAGGTCAGACAGTTACCCAGTTAATCAGTAAGCATCAACCTAACAAAACAGGTTATGCTTACCAGTTTCAGTTAACTGATAACTGGTGGGGGCTGGGGCAGCTCCCCACCTGCTCTTATCTGCACCCGCAGGCTGGGCTGCTCTGGTGGGGGGCTGGGAGCTGGCAGCCAGCCCCAGCCCAGATTCCCGCTTTAGTCATTTAAGCAGTTAATGTTAGATTAAACTAATGTTTAATTGGTCAACTGATTAAACGTGATTTTACATCTCTATTATTCATGTAGGTATACCATATGTTTATAAAGCTACAGCACAACATTATATGACAAAGTCAGTGCACATGGATAACTTAATAAATGTATAGACAATAGGGCTAAAAAGACCACTTGGGTTACAGAAATGGTTCCTCTCTGTTTTGCAACGATACCCATCTACCATTTCATATAACAGTTTTTATAAGTGCTGGATTCAGATAATGGAATAAGAGTGCAGTGTCTGAAATGAAATCTCAACAACATCTCAAACTTCCTCTATGTAGCATAATCCACTTACACACCTTGAAAAGTATGTTATAAATTACAGCATTTTGAACACAAAAATAGCACTGTTCTAACTTTAAAATGATCTGATCTTTCAGTCCATAATCACAACACTAATATACTATGCCAGGGGCTGTAGAAGTGTAGAAGCCAAAAATAAAAGTTCTGATTTTCAGAGTTGGTGAGCTTCTACTGATGTCAAGTTTAAAAAGTATGGTTATTATACTCTCCCTATACCTGCATTTAAACTAACTTTAAAATGAGTGCAATAAAACAAACTTATCTTTGTAAAGATATTACAATCTCAGGTCAACATTTGGTATATAAGCACAAAGTAATAACTGAATTTTTTAAAAGTATTTTAAAAGTATTTGACAGTATTTTCTCTTAAGTGATAGGTTTTTCAAATACAGAAGTGTATTTTGTTGTCCTGCATAAAATCTGTAACTGAGGGTACGTCTAGACTACATGCCTCCGTCAACGGAGGCATGTAGATTAGACAGATCGGCATAGGAAATGAAGCGCGATTTAAATAATCGGCTTCATTTAAATTAAATAGCTGCCCGCTCTGCCCGATCAGCTGTTTGTCGGCAGATCGAGACAGTCTGAAGGCGAAGCCTTTGTCGACCGCGCAGGTATGCCTCGTGAAATCAGGTTTACCTGCGCCGATCGACAAAGGCTTCCTTGTCGCATCGCGCGCATCCAGACTGCCCGATCTGCTGACAAACAGCTGATCGGCAGAGCGGGCAGCTATTTAATTTAAATGAAGCCGCGATTATTTAAATCGCGCTTCATTTCCTATGCCGATCTGTCTAATCTACATGCCTCCGTCGACGGAGGCATGTAGTCTAGACGTACCCTTATTTTCCATGATTTAGTGAAAAACCAAAGATCTAAATTTCCACATGTGCACAAATCCATGCGAGAGCAACTCCAATTTGCATGTGTGCACGCACACATGCACAGAGTTCTGTGCACATGCACATTAGCATACATACTGCTGAAAATCTGGGCCAGTCTTTATTCATAATTTTAATCTGTCTCTCAGATAGCCCTTTGCAAACTCTGAGCATGCTCCTATTTCAAATGCATTCTAAAGAGAAAATTCTCTGGCCTTGAAAGGGCAAGACTGGGGTCCACAAACACAAATCCATATGCACCTTCGGAGGTTCCACTTAAGTCAGTAGGGCCCTGCAAGGTATGGTCAAGCAGATCACATTGCAGGATTGAGATTAATTGGTAAACATGCAGCTATAGGATCAAGAGAACCGAAACAGAAAGCTCAAAACTTACTTGACTAGATTCTAATATTTGTTACCTGCAAAAACTCATAGTCTATCTGAGTTGCAGTTATTTCAGTGTAGCTACAGTTTTGCTGGGGCCAACATCGGGCCATCTGCTTTTATACGGTGTTAAATTCGGTCAAAAGAGAGATTGATTTATTTGTAGAGGGCAAATCAGGATATTTACCAAAAAAACTGAACATTTAGAGCTAAAGAACAACAGACAGAGAATGTGCGTATTTAATTCATGTGAGCTGTACATTGTGGGGTGTGTACCTCCCCTCCTAGAACTCTCTCCTCCTCCCATCAAAGACACTGAAGTTTTTCATCTACTTGCCTTGTCTAATCCTTCCACTTGCCCCACTGACCCCATCTCATCCCATCTTCTGATCTCCCTCGTAACCACTCTCATTCCCACCCTTAGTCTTTTCTTTAACCTCTCATTCCCTTGTTTTCTTATCTTAAAACACAGGCATGATTTAGTCTCTCCCATCTAAAAAAACCTCACCAAAACTACTATCCAATCTCTAATTACTAAACTCACTGAATGTACTATAAACCATCACCCTCTGAAGTTCCTCACCTCCATTTTTATACGAAACCCTCTCCATCCTAACTTCCAGGCCCAGCACTCCACAAAGAAGTAAAAATATTTTGGTGGAAGCTTTTTCAGTGGTCAAAGCGCAGAAAAAGCAGCCTGCTCTTCAAATGCAGCTTGAGCGCTAAGTATTAAGCTGAATTCTTTCCTTTTCTTGCAACACCAGGCCAAATCAATTACCTCTCTACAGTGTTTAAAATTTAATAATCAACTCTGTTGATAATAAAAAGGAACAAAAACACCCAAATTCACTTTCTTGTGGCCCTGCAGAGCCTTGCACAGCCAATAAAAGGAAAAAGCAGCTGTCCCTAAATTCAGGAGATACACACAAAGATGATCCACTTTTCAGAACCAAAATACACTGTGTAATTAGATTCATTATTTTCATTGGTCAATATATTTAAGAATAGAAGATTTTGCAATGTCACACACAACTCTCCAAAGCTCTCTCATTGCCCACATTTCTGCGTTCAGTTCCTCCCCACCTACATTCTTGTGCCCTTTGCCCTACAAAAACTTCTCTCCCGGCAGCTCCCTTTTAAATTCCAACTACACAGCAGTTACAAGGTCAGGATCCCAGTTACAACATAGATGTGATAACATAATTTTGTAATTTGGTTTGGTCTGTAAGCTGAAATGCTATTATGCTGATCCTTTTTGGATTATAATATAGAAAATACAGGATACATTTTTATTATATAAAGGCTATGTGTGGGGTTGGTAGCATTGTGCATTATTAAGGGTACCTGACAATTCCTATTATAAAATCTTGTTGACAGTTGCTTACAACTTGGCCAAACTTTAAGTGTTTGGGCAAAAAATGTCCACACTAAGTGTCTTCCTAAGACTCCTTTTGGAAAATTTCAGACAAAATAGTTTAGCTATTTCTGAAAACAAGACTCTGGAAAAGTGCCATGTTTTGCTCACCTTAAAACAATTCTGACAATTTTTTTTTTAAAGAGCTCTGTCTCTCCCAGGCTTTGGAGTAGGGGTGTTAGGTATAATTTATTTTAGTAATTGTGTAGCTGCAACAATTTTTAGCTGTTACACGGTTACTAAAATGCTTCTCCCAGGGGCCGGGCCGGCAGCCAGTGTGCTCCCAGCTCCACTCTGGGAGAGCCCCCTGCCACACTGTGCTGATGTCTCTGTGTCAAAGGCAGCTGTGCAGGGTGGCAGGCGGAGCCGGTCTGCGAGGGGAAATTGTCTAAAAAAAATTGGCTCCCCACACATACTGGTTCCTGCCTGCCGCCCCTGTCTGTAGAGTGCCCGAACTTCCCATGGACAGAGGCTACTCCGGCATCCCATAGAGAAGCTTCTGTTCACGGGGAGCATGGACTGCGGTGGGATGCTCTGCGGCAGCAGTCCCCATCCATGGAGTGCCCAAGCTCCCCGCAGACAGAGGCTACAGCAGCATCCCACCTGCCCCCTCCCCTCACGCACTGCTGCCTCTTGATACAGAGGCAGCAGTGAGGGGAGGGGATGACAGGAGGGCTACCCCTGAGCACAAGCTCCCATCCCCCCCACGCTTCCTGCCTCTATATCAGAGGCAGCAGTGCAGTGGGGGAGGGTGGCAGGCAGGATGCTGGAGCAACTCTGTTCGTGGCAGGTCCAGGCTTTCGGTTAATCTTTTAAACATCCCTACTTTGGAGCATGGATTGAAAATTCAACGGGGCAAGGAGGATGACACCCACCAACCTCCCTTCTTTTTCAACAGTCCTTTTTGGAAGTTATACAGTCACTAAGACACTTGTATGTTATACCCCTTTCTCCTTCCATCTTTTACAGCTAAGATTGTCAGCTCTTCAGGACAAGGCCTGTCAGCTACTCTGTCTGGCATAACAGGAGCCCTTTCCTGGTTGGTCCTTAGGCACTCCAGTAACAGTATGATTAATAATATGATTAATAATGAATCAATTAAACCCAGCTAACCCATTCTGCATTTTGCTATTTGGTCCAATTGTGCATGAGGAAGTCTACCTATTTCAAGTCCTTTGGGGGCAGGGACTGCCTATTGACACTGCTACATGAATAATGTTCAGGTATATTACTATGAGAAACAAGGAACACGCGGGTTACCTTAATGCGACCAAAAAAAAAAAAAAAAGTTAAACCCTGAAGAATATTTTATGTGACTGGCTGCTTTGTTGGGCAGGGCTGCTGCTTCCTTAGTATAATGCACATGCACACACAAACACACAACCACTTTTTTCAGACCACTTGAGGGGGGGGGCATACCACAGTGCAGACAGACAGACGGGGGAGGGAGGGCATATAGACTGGCAGGTGTCTGGTTTTGAACTAGGCAGTCCAGTATTTGAGCTTTCTCTTCGGGGGAAACAAACTGAGAAAATAGAAATGAGAAAATAGAAATGTCGGGTATTTTCTAACTAAGATGGAATGTAGATTGTGATGGAATGTCAAGTGGGTCTGGTATTTTTGTTGAAACCATCTGGCAACCCTAGGAGCATAGGACAGTGCAGACAGACCGACGGCGGGGAGGGGAGCATACGACAGTGCAGACAGACCGACGGGGGAAGCATACGACAGTGCAGACAGACCGACATGGGGAGCATACGACAGTGCAGACAGACCGACACGGGGAGCATACGACAGTGCAGACAGACCGACACGGGGAGCATACGACAGTGCAGACAGACCGACACGGGGAGCATACGACAGTGCAGACAGACCGACACGGGGAGGAGCATACGACAGTGCAGGCAGACAGACCGACACGGGGAGGAGCATACGACAGTGCAGACAGACCGACACGGGGAGGAGCATACGACAGTGCAGGCAGACAGACCGACACAGGGGAACATACGACAGTGCAGGCAGACAGACCGACACGGGGAGCATACGACAGTGCAGACAGACAGACCGACACGGGGAGCATACGACAGTGCAGACAGACCGACACGGGGGGAGCATACGACAGTGCAGGCAGACAGACCGACACGGGGAGCATACGACAGT
Organism: Rafetus swinhoei; assembly: GCA_019425775.1. Lineage (NCBI taxonomy): Eukaryota > Metazoa > Chordata > Testudines > Trionychidae > Rafetus > Rafetus swinhoei. The sequence continues at coordinate 122,013,970 of CM033427.1, read as the reverse complement.
GCAGACAGACAGACAGACCGACACGGGGAAGCATACGACAGTGCAAACAGACCGACACGGGGGGAGCATACGACAGTGCAGACAGACAGACAGACCGACACGGGGAAGCATACGACAGTGCAAACAGACCGACACGGGGGCAGCCAGGCACACGGATGGGCGCAGGCCAGGAAGGAGGACAGACAGACGGACAGGGGGCGGTCACGGGCAGGAGGAAGGCGGGGGGGCGGAGGCCCCGCTTACCCGGTGTTGGGCAGCATGGCGGTCAGCCGCGTGCGCCGGAGGAGGCCGAGGCCCCCGGATAGCGGGGGGGGGCGGTGGAAGGGGGGAGCCCCGAGGCCGGCGCGCGGCGCGTGTCTCGCAGGTTCGGGCCTGGCGCGCCGGATTCCAACGGCCGATCGCCACTAGGGGAAAGGGCACAACAATGGGAGGGGCCCTTCGTCACCGCTAGCCCCGCCCCCGCTCCGTTACCCCTCACTCGCCCCGCCCGCCTCCTGGATACCCAGCCCCGCCCCCATGGCAACCAGTGTCCGAGGGGAGCCGGCTGCAGGAGGGGGCGGGGCGAGGCCTCAGCAGCTCTTAAGGAGAGAGGCCGCGGGGCGCGCAGACTGGCGGGAGGGAACTGGGGGGCCGGGGATAGGTTTGTCATCCTGCCCGGGGGGCGCGTCAGTTAAGCGCTGCCTGGCTGCCTCGCCGCTCCTGCAGCAGCCCTGAGCCCCCTCCCCGACCCTGCACCCCAACTCTGCTACAGCCTGCACCCTGCACCGCTTCCTGCACCCCAACTGTGCTACAGCCTGCACCCTGCACCCCAACTCTGCTACAGCCTGCACCCCAACTCTGCTACAGCCTGCACCCTTCCTGCACCCCAACTCTGCTACAGCCTGCACCCCAACTCTGCTACAGCCTGCACCCTGCACCGCTTCCTGCACCCCAACTCTGCTACAGCCTGCACCCTTCCTGCACCCCAACTCTGCTACAGCCTGCACCCCAACTCTGCTACAGCCTGCACCCTGCACCCCAACTCTGCTACAGCCTGCACCCCAACTCTGCTACAGCCTGCACCCTGCACTGCTTCCTGCACCCCAACTCTGCTACAGCCTGCACCCTGCACTCTGCTACAGCCTGCACCCCAACTCTGCTACAGCCTGCACCAACTCTGCTATAGCCTGCACCGCTTCCTGCACCCCAACTCTGCTACAGCCTGCACCCTGCACCGCTTCGTGCACCCCAACTCTGCTACAGCCTGCACCCCAACTCTGCTATAGCCTGCACCGCTTCCTGCACCCCAACTCTGCTACAGCCTGCACCCTGCACCGCTTCCTGCACCCCAACTCTGCTACAGCCTGCACCGTGCACCCCAACTCTGCTACACCCTGCACCCTGCACCGCTTCCTGCACCCCAACTCTGCTACAGCTTGCACCGCTTCCTGCACCCCAACTCTGCTACAGCTTGCACCCTGCACCGCTTCCTGCACCCCAACTCTGCTACAGCCTGCACCCTGCACCCCAACTCTGCTACAGCCTGCACGCCGCACTGCTTCCTGCACCCCAGCTCTGCTACAGCCTGCACCCTGCACCCCAACTCTGCTACAGCCTGCACCCTGCACCCCAGCTCTGCCACAGCCTGCACGCCGCACTGCTTCCTGCACCCCAGCTCTGCCACAGCCTGCACCCCACACACTAGCCTGCACCTCAGTCCCCAGCCACTTACCCCTTCCTGCACACCGACTCTCTCCCAGGGTCTGCATTCCATGCCCCTTCCTGCATCCTGACCCCTGTCCTAGCTCTGGGCCTCTTCGTGAACCTATGCTCCCTTTTTTTTTTTTCTTTTTTTCCCCTCCGCCACTTCCCCTTTCATGGAGTGTGTGCTGTGATTCGCAGGTGGAAACAGTTGGCTTCTAACTATAGTTTGAATTCTAGAAGCCTCTGCTGATTGGCTGAGCCTTGGTAGGGGGAGGGACTTTCAGGCACTCCAGGACTTTCTAAGGCAGTGGGCAAGCGACCAGGTGAGTGCTAACAGGGAGTTTAGAGAGGGAGTTGGGAAGGGGGCGAGGTTCTCTTGTCTTCTTTTTAAATCCCTTCTCCAGGACAGCGGCGATGGATGGTGATAGGTCTGCTGTTGTTACCTGCACGGAGTGTGCCATGTTTGTCTTCCTCCTGGAAGAAAGAATGGATTTCGTCTGCATGAAGTGCAAGCTGGTCGCCATTTTGGAAGAAAAAATTAGAGGGCTGGAGGCCCAAGTGTCGACCCTGCGCTCGATCAGAGAGGACGAAGACTTCCTCGATAGAAGGCAGCGTTTAATCCTTCAAGCACGGCAGGTGGAAGAGCCAGAGAGGGCAGTACAGGACCAGGAAGAGAACTGGCAGCATGTAACTTCTAGAAGGGGAAAAAGGCCAGCACGGGAATCCCCCAGTGCTATAGAGGTAAGCAATCGCTTTCAGGCTCTCTCCGCAGGCTCTGCAGTGTTGAATGCTTTGGACGGGACCTCACAAGGAAGAAACCGGAAGGGAACACCATCTACTGGAAGGCATGGGATGCGTAGCCCTACGGATGGGGGTTCCACGGCCACCACCCCCAAAAGAAAACGACGGGTGGTGGTGGTCAGGGACTTTCTCCTAAGAGGGACTGAGCCATCCATCTGCCGTCTGGACCTGGAATCTCGAGAGGTATGCTGCTTACCAGGAGCTTGCATTCAGGATGTGAGCGAGAGGCTTACCAAACTGATCAAACCTTCGGATCACTACCCCTTCCTGCTTCTCCACGTGGGAACTAACGATACGGCCAAGAACGACCTTGAGCGGGTCACTGCGGATTATGTAGCGCTGGGAAGAAGGATCCAAGAATTCGGAGCGCAAGTGGTGTTCTCGTCCATCCTCCCTGTTGAAGGGAAAGGACTGGGCAGGGATCGTCAAATTGAGGAAGTCAATGCGTGGTTGCGCAGGTGGTGTCGGAGAGAGGGCTTTGGTTTCTTCAACCATGGGACTCTGTTCCGGGCACAAGGATTGTTAGGAAGAGATGGGATCCACCTAACCAAGAGAGGAAGGAGCATCTTCGCGGGCAGATTTGCAAACCTAGTGAGGAGGGCTTTAAACTAGGTTCGTTGGGGGACGGTGAGCACAACCCTGAGGGGAGTGGGAAAGTTGGATACCGGAAAGAAATGCAAAGAGGAACGAGCAACAAAGGAGGACCCCTGATTTGAATGGAGAAGATAGGGCGATCAACTGGCTATCTGAGGTGTTTGTACACTAATGCGAGAAGCCTGGGCAACAAACAGGAAGAACTGGAGGCCCTGGCCAAGTCCGAGAAATAAGATTTAATTGGGATAACGGAGACTTGGTGGGATGACTCGCATGACTGGAGCGCTGTCATGGAAGGGTATAGACTGTTCAGGAAGAACAGGCAGGGGAGAAAAGGAGGAGGAGTTGCACTATAAGTAAAAGAGCACTATGATTGCTCTGAACTCCAGTATAAAGAGGAGAAAACCTGTTGAGAGTCTATGGGTTAAGTTTAAAGGAGCAAACAACAACAGTGATGTTGTGGTTGGTGTCTGCTACAGGCCACCGAATCAGGTGGATGAGGTAGATGAGGCTTTCTTCGTACAACTGAGAGAAGCTTCCAGATCGCAGGCCCTGGTTCTCGTGGGGGACTTTAATCACCCTGACATCTGTTGGGAAACCAATACGGCAGTACACAGGCAATCCAGGAAGTTTTTGGAGAATGTTGAGGATAACTTCTTGGTACAAGTGCTGAAGGATCCGACCAGGGGCCGTGCGCAGCTTGACCTTCTGCTCACAAACAGGGAGGAACTAATAGGGGAAGTAGAGGTGGGTGACAACCTGGGAAGCAGTGATCATGAGATGGTAGATGGTAGATTTCAGGATCCTGACCAAAGGAAGAAAAGAGAGTAGCAAAATACACACCTTGGACTTCAAAAACGCAGATTTTTGACTCCCTCAGATATCTGATTGGCAGAATCCCCTGGGATGCTAACATGAAGGGGAAAGGAGTCCAGGACAGCTGGCAGTATTTTAAAGAAGCCTTATTGAAGGCACAGAAAGAAACCATCCTGATGTGTAGCAAGAGAGGCAAACATGGTAGGAGACCGGATTGGCTTACAGGGGAAATCCTTGGTTAACTTAAGCACAAAAAGGAAGCTTACAAAAAGTGGAAACTTGGACAAATGACCAGGGAGGGGTTTAAATGTATAGCTCGAGAATGCCGGGAGGTTATCAGGAAGGCGAAGGCGCAGATGGAATTGCGACTGGCTAAGGATGTGAAGGATAACAAGAAAGGTTTCTACAGGCATGTTAATAAGAAGAAGGTGATCAGAGAGGGTGTGCGGCCCCTACTGGATGAAGGAGGTAACCTAGTGACATGATGTGGGGAAAGCTGAAGTACTCAATGCTTTCTTTGCCTCTGTATTCACGGACAAGGTGGGCTCCCGGACTAATGCACTAAGTGACGCAAGATGGGATGAAGTTGGACAGCCCTTGGTGGGTAAAGAACGGGTTAGGAACTATTTAGAAAAGCTAAATATACGCAAATCCATGGGTCCGGACTTAATGCATCCGAGGGTACTGAGGGAGTTGGCAAATGACATTGAGGAGCCTTTGGCCATTATCTTTGAAAAGTCATGGAGATCGGGAGAAATCCCGGATGATTGGAAAAGGGCAAATGTAGTGCCCATCTTCAAAAAGGGAAGAAGGACGATCCAGGGAACTATAGGTCAGTCTTACCTCGATTCCTGGAAAAATCATGGAAGGGATCCTTAAGGAATCCATTTTGAGGCACTTGGAAGAGAGGAAAGTGATTAGGAATAGTCAGCATGGATTCACAAAGGGCAAGTTGTGCCTGACCAATCTGATTAGCTTCTATGATGAGGTAATTGGCTCTGTGGATGTGGGAAAGTCAGTGGATGTGATATACCTTGACTTTAGCAAGGCTTTTGATACGGTCTCCCACAATATTCTTGCCAGCAAGTTAAGGGAATGTGGATTGGATAAATGGACAGTAAGATGGATAGAAAGCTGGCTAGAAGGCCGGGCCCAGCGGGTAGTGATCAGTGGTTCGATGTCAGGATGGCAGTCGGTTTCTAGCGGAGTGCCTCAAGGTTCGGTTCTAGGACCGGTTTTGTTCAATATCTTTATTAATGACCTGGATGAGGGGATTGATTGCACCGTCAGCAAGTTTGCGGATGATACTAAGCTAGAGGGAGAGGTAGATAGCCTGAGGGCAGAGATAGGGTCCAGAGTGACTTAGACAAATTGGAGGATTGGGCCACAAGAAATCTGAGGTTCAACAAGGACAAGTGCAGAGTCCTGCACTTGGGACGGAAGAATCCCAAGCATTGTTATAGACTGGGGACCAACCAGCTAAGTAGTAGTTCTGCAGAAAAGGACCTGGGGGTTACAGTGGATGAGAAGCTGGATATGAGTCAACAGTGTGCCCTTGTAGCCGAGAAGGAATTGAATGACCCCACCTTATCCCGAAAAGAAGGAAGATAGAAAGAGAACCCGATACAACAAGGGGAGATCTTACAACAATGAGGCGGCGGCGATGGAAGCCTGTGACCTTCTACCCATAGGCTATTTGGAAGCCCTTGGGGAGGACTGACAGGGAGGTCCCACGAGGCGAATCCTTCCTGTCGAAAGGGACGCCCGAAGGGAAGAGGACCCTCACCTCGGTGGTGGACGGCGCTGTTGGAGAGCTTCACGAATCCTTCGACCACACGAAGATCCACTTGGGGACACGGTGGTAAAATGTCTCAATACAGTCCATAAATCCAGTCCCAAACTAGTACAGAGAGGTTTCCCAAGCACTCAATGGAGACTCCGTAGATCAGGCCAGTATAGATAGTCCCTAGGCCATAAGTCCACGCATGCTGGAACTTCTCACAGGAACGAGGGGAGATGACAGGAACTTGAGACGGATGAGAAGAGAAGAACCCCGAGCCCTTGACAGGACTGAGCTTTTAAAGCACTTAAGGTGGGAAAACCGGACAGGGGCAGTGCGCAGCAGTTGGCCGTCTGCCAAAGACAGTCAGAGCCGAGTGCAGAGGTGTTAGGGAGGAGTGCAGAGGTGTGTTAGGCGGGAAAATGCAGACAGGACACTGTAAGGCGGGGAAACCTTTCAACAAGAACCCAAAGATTCCATTTGTTTTACCAGACTCCATTTTGAATTTATACACGCCATGGTAACACAGAGTTGGTACCAGGAGTGGCCTGAGGCCGGCTGCAGCAGCTGGCGCCCTAGGTGGGGCGGCACAATCGGCGCCCCTGCCTACACGGCTGTCAATGGCCGTGACGTCATCATGGGGCGTCCCGGTGCCCTGTGACGTCATCATCGGGTGCCCGGGCCAGCGGCAGCCTAGGCAGCTGCCTAGCTCGCCTAGGCTCACGGGCCGCCCCTGGTTGGTACACCCCATCACATTGAGCAAAATCCAAACTGTATTTTCTCCAGTTGTGGCAACTGCACACTAAATCTTGTCAGCATTGTTTGTGCTGAATCATGCAAGGGAGCAATCACATACTTTGGAACAATCCAGCAATTGTACAACCTCTACAGTAGCAGTCCTTGAAAGTGGAGAATTCTGAAGCAGCATCAGCCTGTTTCCCTTCACAGCATGTCAACAATGAGATGGTCAGCACAAGTTGATGGTGCTAAACTAGTTGCACAGCAATTGGACTGTGTAAGAAAAGCTCAGTGTGAGCCTGTGCTATGAGAATAAGAGATTCAAGCTCACTTTAAAGCCTAAGTCAATTCAGAAGTATACATCCAAATTTTAATGCATTTTAATGTTGTCCATGTGGATGAAGCTGCTAAAAATGATCTGTGAAACTACTATTGTAATTGAAGTATGCAATGCTACATTAGATGTTGAGAGGGATAATATTGAACGACTTCTTAAAGATATTCAAAAGGTTCATGAGCAATGGGACACAATCCTTTCTGAGTCCAAATCATTAGCACAGGGTATTGACATTTAATTTGAGTTTTCCGCCAATCACAGTCTAACATCTCAATCTGATGCAGAAAGGCACTATCGAGTCTTTTTTTTTTTTTTTTTTTTTTTTTTCCCCCTCCAGTTATTATTGACTCCATCAAATCTGGTGTTACGTGTCGATTTGAGTCACTGTGACAAATTTGTACCCTTTTTGGATTCCTTTGGGAGTTCAAAGAACTGATGAAGATATATATTCAACAGCTGAACAGTTTCAACAAGGTGCAACAACGAAATTTCAAGAGATCTGTGATGATATCGTGTTCCTGAAACAAATACATTCCATCAATTTTAAATCGGACTGCAAGCCACAGGGACTGCTTCAAGAAATATTTGATCTCAGCCTATCTACTATATTTCCTAATATCAAAATTGCATTACATATTTTTGTCAGTCTCCCGGCATCAGTGGCTACAGGTGAAAGCACATTCAATGTGTTAAAACAAGTAAAGAACTATCATCGTTCTACATTGGGACAAGAGCATTTGAATGGGCTTACAATGCTTAACATTAACAGTGATGTTGCACATAAATTAGATTTTTCTTCAATTATAAATGAGTTTGCACACAATACAGAAAAGCATTCCAAAAATGAAGAGTTTTGCTTGCAATGAACGCTCACAAAATTATATGTTTAATATACATGCTATTGGTATAATGGCTTAATTGTTAATGAATAAATGTCTCAAATATTCATTTTCATATATTCTTTTGGTTTTAGTATGACCCTGTGAATGAGAAGTTAGCTATATCTGGGGCTGGGCTGGGGCCTCTAAACTCAAAGAGGACCAGGCCTCTGTCATTCTCTGAGAGGGCCTGGTTATACTGTTCAGCCACTAGTGATACTGTGTGTAAAACACCTTATGTAAATGAAACTTATCCATACCTGACAGCAGTAAAAGATCCTATAATCAACACATCTGATGTGCTTTAAGCAAACTCTGTAACCAGTGCATGTTCCTTGACTTATTATTTTACATTAAATTCAAGGTGTGTCCTCACGTTTACAATTCTGCACCATTCTCTTCTTTTATTTCTTCCTCCTTCCCTACTGCTTTTTTTATGTCTCTCAATCCTGTCTCCTAATTCTACTTTTGGTCTCCTCCTACTCTTGATTTTTTTTATTATTATTACCAGGGCTTGACAAATGGCGGTGAAAGCCCCGCACTGCACATGCACAAGAGCCGCATTGCGCATGCGCGTGGCGCCGGTAAACGGCGCGCGGCTGAAATCTACTTGCCATGGGCGAGTAGATTCTATACTTTGTCGGGCCCTGATTATTATTATTATTACTTTCCTCTTACCTGCTATGCTTGGAGAAGCTTCTGCCTTTATTAGTGCCAGGCACTTCCTCTTGCATTCCTATTCCCATGCCTTAAAACTAAGACCCATCTAGTTCGCACTAAGGATGTTAAATAACAGTTAATTTACTAGTCAAGTACTCAATGGAATTTCCATCGACTACTCGATAGGCAGTTCCGCATTCCCCCAGCTGACCCCAGGCTCCACGCGCAGCAGCACCACACAACTGATCCCGGGCTCAGCTGTGTGGCGCTGCCCCTTTGAAGTACCCCTATCTGATAGAGGCAGCAAGGGGGGGGGGAGAGAGAATCGACTAGTCAACTAGTCGACTGACTTTCCAATAAGCATTTGCTTATCGGATAGTCGATTAGTCCTTAACATCTCTAGGGTACATCTAGACTACAGAGCTTTTCCGGGATATCTCTGGTATCCTGGAAAAGCTCTGCCACATCCAAGGAACGCGTCTGCTTTTCCAAAAAAAAGTCAGAAAAGTGGACGCGTTTCGTTGGCATCTTTGTAAACCTCGTTTTACGAGGAAGAAGGGATGTTCTGAAAGAGGGAATTTTTTCCAACATTTGGCCCCGTGTAGACGGGCTAAATGTCAGAAAAGCCTCTTTCAGAAGGAAAGCAGAAAAAGATATGCAAATTGCAGTTTGCAATTTGCGTATCTTTTTCGGACTTTGTAGTGTAGACATTACCCTAGTTTGCACAACATGGACCTAAATTCCTTCTGAAGAGCTCTGATTTAATAAGCAGGAAATTCTGTGGTAGTCTCAGCTCCATTAAAAATGGATGGTTTTATTGAATAAATGTGAATGAAAATGAATAATGCAATTGATATTTGTACTTTTTTATTTTGGTATTGAATTACATTTATTTTACACCGTTGCTGCATTTGCAATTTCAGAATGTGGCAAAGTCTTGTAGGGACAACACATAACTGCATCAGAAATTGTCCGCTGGGATGCGGGAGGTTTTGACAGTGGGGTAGGGGACAACTTTGAGATCTTGGTAAGCAAGGGAGTTTGGAATTGCTAATTACACTAGGTGACTATTTTTGCTAAAATGAACAATGAAGCAAGTTACAATGTCACTATTCTTAACTATCATACGGTTTCAGAGCTATTGCCCTAGTAAGATTAATAGTACATCTCTCTCTGAACTTCTGTTTGAGGCTATACAGACTTTATTACATTGGTTATACTAGATTTATATTTCATAGTTTTCCCCCCAAGAATAAACTCTAGAACCCAATTGTTGCTCTTTTTAAATAAGAGGTTAGATTCTACAGCAAGAGGTAGCTCCTATAGCAAATTCCAGAACTACAGAATTCCAAAATACACAGGATCCCTACTTAATATGTTCTCTTGTGAATATTTCCATTGCTAGCTTCCCATAGATAGTGTTTCTGCACACCAGTGTTCCCTCTAAGATTTTCCATCCATGAGCAGAATGAGTTTTGTCTTATGCACCAATAGTGAGATCACATGCACTTGTTCGGATGTGTGCCACTGTGGCACCCACCAGTGGCACTGCTCCCCAAAAGACTCTCCCAGGTAGCACCTCCCTTCCCCCAATCCCACACCTACGGGAGTGTTGTTTTCCTGCCACCCTTCCCCCTGCATTGAGCACAGGCTGGGAGCCAGAATGCTCATGCCTGCTCCTACCACCTGGGTACAGCACGCCTAGGCCTCAGTTTCCCCTCATTTGCACGATCTGGACCCATGTGCTAGTGCTTAGCCCTGAAGGGGCCTGGGTCCCTGGGGATTATTTAGGGTTAGGAGGCAGGGGCAGGAATATTTTGGCCAAATGGCAGGGAAACACCCCTGACTGTGGAATGGTCCTATTGCAGGTGGAAGTCCCTTGGGACATCCAGACCAGACAGCAAAGGAGGAAGCTAGAGCCCCAAGGGGCTGTTCCAGTTACTGCCGAGTGCTTGGAAACACTAGGCAGGTGCCAGCATTAAGCCAAGCATTAAGCCTGCCACTTAGCTCTGGCTCTGGCCCTGGCTGGGGCAGCCGCCTCCCACCACATGGCCCACAGCCCCAGCCCTGGTGAAGGGCTGAAACTAGGGCCAGGGCCATGTAGTGGCTGCCCTGCTACTCCTGGGGCGGGGCAGCCACCCACCATGTGGCCCCGCCCTGGAGCAGCTGAGCAATCACTGTGCAGCTCTGCTGAGGTGGCCGGGAGGCCTCAAATTCTTGGTGTACACTCACGCAGGCACACACGTTAGAGGGAATACTGCTCCCCAGCTTTTTCATGTATGGTGGTTCTGTATATTGTGCATGTGCAAACTCTTCAGGGTGAGACAGTTTGTTTATACAGGTTGAACCTCTCTAGTCCAGCACTCTCTGGTCTGGCAACATCAGTGGTCCGGCATGATGTTACGTAGCAGGATGTCCACTTATCATGGGTGTGACCAAGTTTCCCATGGTCCCATAAAGTTTGTTTGCAGCCACCAGTCCTGTGCTGTTATTTAGCTCTAATTTACCTCTAAATGTCCTCTAAGAGCCCAGTAAGCAGTGGAAGTGTTGGAAATGCTGCTAGACAATCATGGTCAGTCGGTAACGTAGGCAAGGGAAGGCAGAGCCTTCCCAACATTGCTGACAAAACCAACCACCTAAGACTGGGGCCACCGCTGAGGAAGGCTGGGACTGCGGCACAGCAGCTTGTCTCTGGCCAGCCACCAGGGAAGGCAGCCCAGCTCAGCAACCCGGCCACATGGGAGCAATGAGCCACGGCGTGGCCGCAAGGTTCCACCCGGCCGTCAGGGAAGGATGGAGCTGCTGCACGGCAGCCTGGCTTTCCCTAGCCTCTGGGGAGGCATTGGACTGCTTCAGGGCAGCCCAGCTTTCCCCAGCTGCTGGGAGGGATGGAGCCACAGCACTACAGCCAAGGAGAGCCAGGCTGTGACCATAGCACGGCAGCCACAGCTCTCCACATGGCCCGGAAGCCTCAGGTGGAAAAGGAAGGGCCTCAGGTGAAAGGGGCTGGAGCTGGGGCTGGGGCTGGGGCTTGCCTTCCCAGCTGGCCTTTCACCCAATGCCCATGTAGACATTGTTAACCTCCCTGTGGTTCAGCAAATTCGCTGGTTCAGCGCTGATCAGATCCCAAGGGTGCCGGACTACAGAGGTTCAGCTTGTATTACCTATTTGTAAAGTGCTATAAAAATATGTGTAGATACATAATTAAAGTGCTGTATAAATAATAATGAGCTACGTGTGTGCAATGGTGTTGTAGCCATGTTGTTCCCAGGATATTACAAGGTGGGTGAAGAAATATTTTTTTAATTGGACTAACGTCTATTGATGAGAAAATACCTTTTATTGGACCAACTTCTGGTCTACTTCACCCACTTTGTCTCCCTAATGAACTATTTGAATGTATTATATATTAATATTTGCATTGCAGTAGAGTCTAAAAGCCCGTTCATAGATCAGGACTATGCTAGGCACTGTTGAAACACATTACATAACAAGGGTGTCTGCCATAACAAATTTACAAATCCAGGAGACTAAAAGTGCATACAGACAAATGGGAGAGCACAAGGAGATAAGACAGTATTGGTCAGCATGGCAGGCAGAGGTCTCAATGTACCAGCTGCCTAGCTGTTGACAAGCTTTTTATAGGCATCACAGCAAAAGAGGAGAAATGTGAAGGAGAATAATGAGACGACTTTATGGATGTTCACAGGAGCTCTACCCATTTGTGAGGGACCACATGGGGGAAATCATAAAGGTACTTGTTTGAAAATTTACAAGTGGATGATGAAGGCTGGTATCATTGAGTTGGAGTGGAGGTTGGAAATAACATCCAAACAGCAATGAAAAATGATAATGGTTAGGGCAGGGGGTTGGACTCTATGATCTCCTGAGGTCTCTTGCAGCCCTATTATTCTAGGTTAGGAGTTAGATCTGCAAGTGCCTTGACTGTGAAAACTACTTGTTTGATGCAATGAAAAAAGAGAGCCAGCAGAGGGCTGTAAGAGAGCTGAAATCTGGCAAAAGCAACAAGCTAGGAAAATGACCTTGGTAGCAGTGTTTTGGGTGGATGTTGGACTTGGCAACTTTTGGCAAAAGGACATTGTTCAATGTACTTTGAGGTGGGTCTTTTGCTTATGGTTTTCTGTTTATGAATCCTGCTTGTGATGTTTCCCCAAATTAATGCTGGGTTACTTCCCTCCTTTTATTAAAAGCTTCTTTTCTGCACTCAGACTCTGTGCAGTCTGAGGGAAGTATTGCCTCTTAGAAGCATCCAGGGAATGGTATGTAATTGTCCCAGGTTACTGAGTGGGAGCTTGAGCTGGTTTTGTGATGCATTGCTGAAAAGGAATCCCCAGATATTGAACCCGGCCCTTGTTGCTGAAAATTCCACCTGGAAGAAGGGTTACATAAGTCTACTATATTTTGTGGGTGAGGAAATTAAGTTTAGACATAGAAGGTGGGCACATAGGTGTCAGGCTGCATACCTTTTATATAGGTATACCATGTTAGTAGCTGGCTAGTTTTTAGTCAAGCTTTAAATTAATCTCTTTGGTCTTTCTATAGATTTCTAGCTCTCTAGCATCTTTTAAATTCTTCATCTTCCACTGGAACCTGGACTATCGGATTCTTTCGGCATGCCAGAAGTGAGGCAGATCCTTTGTGTCATACCACAGGTTCTCAGGAAAGGGTGTGAGCAGGTTAATCCGGTAAATTTTACAATAATACCACATGTACTTCTAGAACAATCATTTCCTTTGTCATTCTGATTTCTTTTCCATTTGATTCTTACATTTATCTTCAAACTAGTCTCCAAAGTTGTATTTTGTTCTCAATGTGAGTGTCTTGTCATACATCCCGAAAGTCCTTGCAAAACTTTGTGTAGCCTGATCCTGGGACAAGAATCTTATTATCTTCTGATCAGATTAATTGGTGAGCTATAACCTTTATTATAATAACAACAATATTAATCTCCCTAAAATCAAACAATAACTCCAATACACAGCAACTCTCCCTTCCTGTCCACATCGTACATAGGATTTGTCAAATTGTTACATCTCAGTGTTCTTAACATTATTATAGAGTATTACATAGCAGCTGAATATTACCTATTCAACAAGGGTCCCTTTCAAGAGGTGTCTGATTACATTAATCACTGCTGTAATCCTGTGAGCCTGTAGTTAGAGAATTGTATCAAAGCTCAAACGGGTAGAGCAGCTACCTTTTCTCAGCTGCAAGGATGTTTTGTTTATAGACAGAAAAAAATTTAAAAAACAACAAATGGTCCTTTAGCACCTTTGAAACTAACAAAAATGTAGATGTTATCATGAGTTTTTATGGGCACAAGCCACTTCTTCAGGTGAATGTTTATAGATAGGGTTCACCACAACTGTGTGCTCCATTCCTAATGCTTTTATGAAGCATTACTATGAGAGGTTCCCACTTCAGTCCCTCATTTTCTGATGGAAACAATTTCTGAAACCAGGAACTCCAGCTCTCTTCCCACTTAAAATTTGTGTGCCTTTGGGGTTGGCCAAAACCCATCTTAGAAGTAGCTGATGCATCACACCTCAACAAAACAGTCAGAAACCTCTCGTTGGGAACCTGAGGTGGTTTTGTCATTTCTGGTAACAATATACTCCTAATTCTATTTAGGGTATCCCTTGAGCTACTTGTTCTGGGTGAACATCCTGAATTGTTGATATCTCCAGAGAAAGTAAAACTTCTCTGAAGATAGATTCGGGCAGGAATCTCACGGAACTACTTCTCCCTCAGGTTAAAGGTCACATTCTTGAGCTGTATTGCTCACCTGTCTTTCTTGCATTCCACGGGCTATTAAAGAAAGTAATGAAAGAAGTAGAAAAGCTGGTAGAAAAGTGCTTGTTCATCTGGTCTCATAGTTGCTAGAGGTTGGGGAGCTTGTTTCTCGCTCTTGAGAGGATCTGAATGGAGCATTCTAAAGCCCCTGGCATACCTGTGCTGTTGAATGCTCAGTATGCAGAATCCTCCAGCAGGCTCACAGTTAACTCAGATCTTCAGAGTTAAGGGAGTTTCCCACATGACTTATATTGAAGGAAGGAGACTCAAAGCAGGAATCCTGTCATCTTCATAAAAACAAAATTAGAAAGTAACTTTCCCTTGGTCCATCCCCACTTTTTGGTGTTCATGGCAGGAATGCACCTTACAGTTTCTTCTTTAATGCCTCCTCCAGTCCATTTTTAAATGTTCCAAGTAATAGGTTGCGATAGTTACATCATGTGACTGCCAGCTGGCTGGGGTTTTTTTTTTCACAGCTTCTTACAAAAAATCAAAAGCATCATTTTTTAAAAATCTGTTTATTTCTCTTTGCAGTTGTCAAACCATTTTGCAGATGAAATCTCTGATGTATAGAAAAGAAGGGATTCATCTATTTACACATGCTTCCAGAGAAAATTTCCTTTCTGTTTGAGGTTAAACTTTCTATCCCAAGGGTGCATGCATTTGTAGAGAGGTGGGGATTTAACTGAAATTGCTTTGCATTTCTTTTCCATTTAAGAAAAAAAAGCTCTCTCATATCCAAGGACAGAAGCAACACTCATGCTCCTAGAAGCAAATGGAAGCAAATGGAAGTAGGTACATTTAACTGGAAATATTTTATTCTGATTCTGAGAACTATACTGAATATAGTGCGTGTACTGTTCAGATCGTGTACTGTTTACAAAGGAGGGAATGTGGGTGAAGTGCTTCCCCACAATTTTTAAGTAATTTGATTCAATCTGCTCCATTTGGAAGACAACACATGTGCTCTTTAGAGACGTAGGAGTTCCCAAAATAGGTCAGGGTTAGCAAGAATGATACAGCAGTTTACACCTGGTGAGGAAAGATAGGGCATGACTGTTTTAGAGGCAGGGAACTCCCCACAACTCTCTAATTAGCTTGATGGTGGAATTTTTAATGCACTGAGCTAAAGCACTTTAGATTTTTAAAACTAGAATAGGGGATATGTTTTCTCCCACTCCCTCAAGTGTTTTAAGCAAATGGATGTGAAGTTGCCTTGAATGCTTCCTGTGCCTGCTATTTTATTTTGTAGTGCGAGTTCACTTTTATTAACTTAGTCTGTGCAGTATTAGAACATACAGAAGATCTTCAAATTATCTTGTATCAGTTGCCAGCTCATCATACATGAAATGTTATCAAAGATTGATCTTTCTAATGATTTCTGTGGTGTTCATTGTCATTTAAAGTGAAACAGTGAAAGATTAGCTTTCTTTTTCCAGAGTAATAGATTGTAAGCTCTTTGGGGGCAGAGACTGTCTTTTTGTTCTCTCTCTGTACAGCACCAAGCACAATGGAGTCTTGGTACATAACTCTGGCTCCTATGTATTACAATAATACAAATAATAAATAAGTTGCTTAGCAAGAAAATTTGTTACCCAAGGGTTGATCAGTACCTGTCTGTCAAGATTTGGCAAAGATACATGTGAGCATGAAATGTAAGACCGTTGTGGCTGATATGACTAACGCAGGCATATCTTTGGGATTACTGTATGAACTTTATAAATGTTACATGCATCTTTTTTGAGCCTTTAACTTAGATTGTGTTCCTACTCCAGTGGGTAGGTTTACTGAGTTTTCTCCCAGGAACTACAGTCTGGGAAATGATTGCTGCAAATCCTGGGACAGGAAAACAATTCCAAAGTGATGCCACCTCCTGTAGATATTTGCATATATTACGTCAGACTGATTTCCGGAGGGGACAAAGAAAGGTGTTTGGTATGAAGACTGAGCTTAAATTGACTAAGGGGGTACCTGATCTGAAAACTTACAAAATTGTTAACCAAGAGGGCAAAATCTTGCTGGAAGGAGTTCAAGGACTTTCAGACATGCCAGACCTGGTGGAATCATCATAAAACTGGAAGGAACCTTGAGAGGTCATTAAATTCAGTCCCCTGCACTCATGGCAGGACCAAGCACCATCTAGATCAGGCCTGGGCAAAATGTGGGCCAGATCCAGCCCACCAAGCCACTGGATCTGGCCCACGGAAGCAGCAGAGAGCCCCAGGCAGGCTCCCCAGCTTGCTCCGCACGCCATGCAGAAACACGGCTGCAGGGCTCCATTTCTGTTTTAAAACTGGAGGGAAGGGAGGAAGTTTTAGGAGCCACCCTGCCCCCAAGCACATTCCCATTGGCCAGTTTCTGGCAGAAACCGGCCAATGGCAGCTGCTTGTTAGAATAACAGGCAGCTAAGAAGAATCATGCCCCCTCTCCTGGGCTCAGTTATTCATGAAGCACATGGCCTGGCAAGCAGGCTGGCTGGCTGGGAAACATTTTAAGCTCTTCAGGTAGCCAGGCTAGTTTGGCAGCTGACAAGTAAGTCTCTTGGCCACAGCCTGCTTCTGGTACCCCAGCCCATTCCTGCCCCAACTCTCTGCCCTCCCCACTCAACATACCCAAACCCTCTGTCCCCCTCTTACACCCATACCCCCTCCCAGATCTGGCACCCCAATCTGCTGCCCTGGATCCCAAACCCCTGCACTCCAGTCTCCTGCTCTAGGTCACAACTGCCTGCTTCATCCCAACTCCCTCCCAGAATCCCGTCTCCCTCCTACACCCTGGTCCCTTACCCCAAGCTCCCTTCTGCACCCAACCTCCATCTCACACCCCACATCTCCATTCATATCATGGAATAATATATTTCCAAAATCTTGGAGTGGCCCTGTGTACCGGGTTGCACCCCCCTTTAGGGGGGCCCTCTGCCCCCTATACGGGGTTCAACCTCACTTTTTGGCCTGTGACGTCGCCTCAGGGTTTTTTATTCCCTAATCCACATTCCACACACACACCAGCTCCGCTGAGGGGAGTGAGGGGGACCTGGGCCCGCCCTCTCTCCAGATCCCAACCCAGGGCCCTAAGGTTTCTTCTCCAACCTGACTAACGGGGCTGTCCGCCGCAACTCGTCAGCCCGCAGGCTCCACTTGCCCACCCTTGGTTGCTTCCTTACCCCCCTACGGCCTCACCCGGGTGCAGGCTTGTCCCTGGGCTGCTTACTGGGTCCGAGTGGCCCCCCCTCCCCGCCGCTGGATGCCCCCCCCGGGCCTGCTGTGCCCTTCTTATGGGTCTGCCGGTCTCCCTCCGTCCAATCCCTGCTGTTCCCTGCCCAGTTGAGCTGCCCCGTACTTCTGGGAACGGTCCCTTGCATCCCAGCGTCAGCCCCCCCCACCCTGGATGCGCATGCGCCGGCGTCTTCTTGGCCTGTGGATGCGCATGCACCGGTGTTCTTGCGGCTTGCGCCAGTTGCTGCTTTTCCTCCCGCCGTGCCAGTGAGAGCCCGGCCTTCTCCCGTGTCCGGCCTCTCAGGGGTCTCCCTGCTAGTATGGGGTTTCCTCACCTCGTCACACTCCTCCCCCCCCCACTTAAGATGAGTTTTGGCCTTTCCTCCTGACTCACTTAGCTTTCTGCGATACACAACAAGAAGTCTGCATTTTAGTGAGCTGCCCCCAGTCGGTGGACCATCTTAAAACAGTACGGCTGTAGCGCCAGGTACCAGCGCATGACCCTGGCGTTGGTACTTCTCATAGTCTGAATCCACTTGAGTGGGGCGTGGTCTGTGATTAACAGGAACCCATCTCCTAGAACATAATAACGGAGCATGTCTACGGCCCACTTCACTGCTAGAGCCTCTTTCTCTATTGTTGTGTAATTCCGCTCTCGGGGAAACAACTTATATATGATATGGGGTGATCCCTTCCCCCCACTTCCTGTGCTAACATCCCCCCCCCGCCCCCCCGAGCTACCTCCGACACGTCTGTTTGAAGGATAAATGATTTTGAAAAATCTGGCTGTATTAACACTGGGGCAGTCACTAAATGTTCTTTCAGCGTCCGAAAGGCCCGCATGCCCTGTTCGGTCCATCATACCTTTTGGGGTTGTCCATTCCGTGTCAAGTCTGTCAACGGAGCTGCCAATGTCGCGAACCCTGCCATGAATTGGCGGTAATACCCTGCCAACCCAAGGAACTGCCGTACTTGCCTTTTTGTTGACGGGGCGTTGGTAGTCCCGTATGGCACCTACTTTATCGACCAATGGCTTCAATTGTCCTCTTCCTACGGTGTACCCCGGTAGGATACTTCCTGATGACCGAACCGACACTTCTTTGGATTAGCTGTTAACCTGGCTTCTGCCAGTGCTCGGAGTATGGCTTCCACCTGCTGCAAGTGCTGCGGCCAAGATGTACTAAAAATAATAATATCATCGATATATGCAGCTGTGTATTGTTGATGTTCATATAGAACCCGGTTCATCAGTCTCTGGAACATGGCGGCGGCCCCGTGGAGCCCGAACGGCATGGTGATAAATTGGTACAAGCCAAACGGTGTGGCGAACGCGGTCTTCCCCCTAGAGTCAGGTGACAATGGTATTTGCCAATACCCCTTTGTAAGATCAATAGTCAAAAGGTACTGTGCCTGCCCCAGCCGTTCTAGGAACTCATCTACTCGGGGCATGGGATAGGCATCGAAACGGGAAATGGCATTTACCCTTCAAAAGTCAATACAAAATCGAGTTGAGCCGTCCGTCTTAGGTGCCAGGACGATTGGGCTCCGCCAGTCGCTGTGGGACTCCTCTACCACCCCCCACTGTAACATCTTGCGGGGTAGTGGCCTGATAGCATCACTTACCTTCTTCCCTGGTTCAGTATCTATCACATGGCTCGTCAGCGTCATCCTTCCTGGGCGATTGATTAGTACGTGTGCAAATTCCTGTAGCAGATGTCGTAGTTCTTCCTGTTGGTTGGTTGTCAATTCTTTCCTGAGTTGTGCCTCTCCTGCCTCCCCTATATCTTCACCCCATGGCCCCAGCTCCGACTCCGGGGGTTGTGGGTTAATGAGCAGGGCCTCCCGGGGGTTCCACTTCTTCAGGAGATTCACGTGAAAGATTTGGGTGCTTTTCTTCCTCCCTGTTAGCTGGATTTCATAATCTACCTCACCCACGTGGTGCCGGATTTCAAAAGGACCTTGCCATTTGGCCAGTAACTTAGAGTCTCGCATTGGTAATAGAAGCAGCACCCGAACCCCCGGTTTGAATTCCCTCAGGCGGGACCCCGGGTTATATCGCCATGCCTGGCGGTCTTGGGCTCCCATCAGGTTTCTTTTGGCCAATTCCCCCAAGAAGTGGAGCTTCTTCCTCAACTGCAGTATGTATGGGACCGACCCTTGTGCTTGGGATCCCTGATCTTCCCAGTTCTCCTTTATTAAGTCCAGGATCCCCCTGGGCTGGCGCCCATACAATAACTCAAAAGGGGAATTTTCTGAGGAGGCTTGGGGTACTTCTCTGATGGCAAACAGTAAGGCTGGGAGTAGTTTATCCCAGTCCCACGGGTCATCTTGTGTGAACCGCCATAGCATTGACTTTAACGTCCTATTAAATTGTTCTACGAGGCCGTCAGTCTGAGGGTGATACACGGCCGTTCTTGATGTCTTAATCTGTAACATTCGGCACAACTCTGCCATTAGATGGGAGGTTACATTAGTTCCTTGGATGGTTAGCACCTCCGGGGCAACCCTACTCTCAAAAAAATCTTGACCAGCTCATCTGCAATCACTGGGGCAGTTGTGCTGCGAAGAGGCACGGCCTCAGGGTAACGGGTTGCATAGTCTATCACCACCAAAATGTACTGGTGGCCCCTCCCTGAGCGTTCTAGTGGCCCAACTAGGTCTAGAGCAATACGTTCGAAAGGTACGCCGACTACAGGGAGGGGTATTAATGGGGCCTTGGGCACCTTTGCTGGGGAAGTCTGCTGGCACTGGGGGCAGGAGTCACAAAAGTCCTGTATCTCCCTATAGATTCCCGGCCAGAAAAATCTCTACAATATCCTTTGTTGGATTTTCTCCTGCCCTAAGTGCCCTGCCCACGGCTTCGCATGTGCCAACTCCATGACCCGCCATCTATATTGTGTGGGTACCAATAATTGTCTGATCTCCCTTCGCCCCTCCCCGCCATTTGCTACCCGGTACACTCTGTCACCCCGTACCTCAAACCAAGGGCTCTGGTATGAGCTTGGGCCAGTCTTGTCCTCCTCTTTGGATCCGCTGGCTTGTTCCCATGCCCTCTGAAGGGTCGGGTCTTCCCGCTGGAGCTGCATAAAGTCTCCTTCTCCGATCTCTAGGTTAAAGGGTCTCTGCTCCCCACTCTTGCCTGGGTGCTTCGGATGGTCCTGAGTCTTGTTGTTCGACGGCGTAATCGCCTTTTCCCCTTGCACCACGAGGGGTACCTCCTTGTCTATGGCCTGGTCTCTGGAGTTCACTAATTGTCCCCATCGGCGTAATAGTTTGTCGAATCCCAGCCAGTCTCTTCCAAGTAAGACAGGATAGGCTAAATTCGTGGCCAATGCCACTCAGCATAAGCCCTCCCATTGTCCATCATGTATCCAGACCCAGGTTGTGGGGTAAGGACACACATCGCCATGAAAGCACTGTATCCAGACAGGTCCGCCTGTTGGTTGGCTCCCTTCCACCAGGTCTGCTCTAACCATAGTCTGCCCGCAGCCTGAGTCTATCATTGCCCCCACCGCCTTCCTGTCTACCTTTATCTTCATCACCACTTTGGTCTTCTCTGGTTCAGCTACCAGGGGACGGGTGTGAACCACCTGACCAAATGTATAGTCCATCAGGAGGCATTCTCTTCGAAAATGCCCCTCCTCTCCGCATTGGTAACACACTGTTTTAGCTATGGGTCCTCCCTTTCAACCCCCCCTCCTTCTCTTCTGCCTGAGGTCCCTTTTGACCCTTAGCCTCGGGTATGGGCGTCCGCCAAACCGGTGCCAGTTTCCTTCCTTCCGACTGCCCCGGATCCCTAGCTTGCCTCCTCTCGAAACCACCGCGAGGTCCCTTCGCCTGATAGAGGGGTGAGGGTTGACCTTTGGGTCTCCCGCGGGTGTCTTACCCTTTTCTTTGGCTCCTTCCACGGTCACATCATCCTCCATCAAGGCCACTGCTTCGTTCAGTGTGGCGGGATGGTGATGTCTGACCCATCGATGGCCCCCGGCTGGTAAGATCTGTACAAATTGCTCTAAAATAACTGTCTCTGCTACCTGCATCCCCGTCTTGGTTTCTGGTTCCAGCCACCTCACTCCCGCCTCCCTCAATCTTTGTGCAGTGGCCCGAGGCCTTTCCCCATGCCTGTGGCGTTCCTGACGGAATCGCTGACGGTACGTCTCCGGGGTCACCCCTAGCTGCTCCAAAATGGCTGCCTCGACCTTACAGTAATGCAATGCGTCCCTGGTGGACAAGCCCCTGTACGCCAGCGGGGCTTGACCAGTCAAATAGGGGGCCAACAGGGTAGCCCAGTGTTCCTCTGGCCATTTTGCCGCTGCAGCCACCTTTTCAAATGTCACTAGGAAGGCTTCGGGGTCATCTTCAGGCCCTAACTTGGCCAGCCTGATAGGCAATTGTGACTCCACAGTCAAGCCCTCCTCACCGCTTAATGGTAGTTCCCCCAACCCAGGATCTCACAGTCGCCTGCTGCTGCTCATTCAGCTCTCAGATCAACTGCCATTGCTGCTCATGGTACTGGGAGGCCAACTGCTGTACGATCTGTGTCTGTTGTTGCTGCTGCTGGCGTTGATTCTCCATCAGCCACTCCAGAAGCTTTGTTACTTCCATCTCTAACTGCCGGGTGCAAGCTCGTCCCTGGGCTGCTCACTGGGTCTGAGTGGCCCCACCTCCCCGCCTCCGGATGCCCGCCCCCTCTCTGGGCCTGCTGCGCTCGTCTTATGGGTCTGCCCATCTCCCTCCATCCAATCCCGCTGTTCCCTGCCCAGTTGAGCCGCCCCGTACTTCCGGGAACGGTCCCAGCGTCAGCTCCTCCGGACGCGCATGCGCCAGCGTCTTCTTGGCCCATGGATGCGCATGCACCGGCGTTCTCACGGCTTGCGCCGGCTGCCGCTTTTCTCCTGCCATGCCGGTGAGAGCCCGGCCTTCTCCCGTGTCCACTAGTGCGGGGTTTCCTCACCCCGTCACATCCCTCCATAAAAAATTATTGCCCACCTTTTATCTAGATCATCTCTGACAGGTATGTGTCTAACCTGCTCTTAAAAATCTCCAATGATGGAGATTCCACTACCTCTCCAGGCAATTTATTCCAGTGGTTAGCCATTCCTGACAGGAAGTTTTTCCTAATGCCCAACCTAAACTGCCCTGGCTGCAATTTAAGCTCATTGCTTCTTGCCCTATCTTCAGATGTTGAAGAGATATATCTTCACTGTTATAACGATCAACACCTTGCACAATTCACCTTTTTGAGATGCATGAGTCCTACATATGCTATTACAAGGTGTGGCATACCTCATCCAGAGCACTAAATGTCCCACTAATAATTATCTGGATAAAACCAGACAATTATGGTGTCAAATGAATTCACATAAAAAATAAGACAAAGACAATATCACCATTGGGGAACATTTTTCACAAAGCCATCACTCTATATCTGACCTATAAGTTCTCATCCTCCAGGGAAACCTCTGCAACACTTTCAAAAGACAAGCGTAGAAGATTAAATTCATAACTTTGCTGTTACTCTTATAAGAAGCACACAGGATCTTGTTCAGGAGGAAAAGGCAATACGCCACGTGTATTGCAAATACAGTACAGAAATTAGCATATGCACTCATTCACATACACACTTTCACACACATGTTCTGTAGATGATCTTATAGTTACCAGTCTATTGTATCTCGAGTTAGTCTAGTGGCTGGTTAGACTGAACACGATTGAGGAGCTGGGGTCTGTCAATCATGATTGATGCTCTGAGGTATTGCTGGACTGACCCCAAAGCTTCATGGCTACACACCTTACTTTTATAGTTTTAAGTCCCAGTTTTAGTCTACGGCTATGTCTACACTGCACTCTAAACTCAAAATAAGTTACGTAATTTGCATTACTCAAATTGCGTAGCTTATTTCGAGTTTATTTAGAAATAAAGTGCTATTTCGAGACATCCCTTAATCTTCATGGAATGAGGGTTGCTGGGATGCCGAAATAGCAAGCACGTTATTTTGAAATAATGGGTGGCTTGTTAAGATCGGGTAGCTATTTCAGGATACCTCTGGTATCCCAAAATAACTTTGATGTGTAGACATACCCTATGGGTTTTGCAGTGTCATGCTGGAGTCATCTAATTGTTAATTGGTGTTTACCTCCAGGCTGCTTCCATTTTCATGCTCCATCAGATCTGGGAGTGACTGCATGCAGTTAGCTTATCTCGTTCACATTCTCGTTCACAGGTTTAAAAGCTTCAGAAGGGTAGCCTCGTTAGTGTGTAACTGGAAAAAACTTAAAAAACAGCAAATAGTCTAGCCCTTAAAGACTAACAAAACGTGTAGATGGTATCATGAGCATTGGTGGGTACAACCCACTTCTTCAGATGACTGGAGTATTAACAGTCCAGTTCCAAAATAAATAGGGGATGTGGGGAAGGGGGAGAAGGAAGGGAAAAAAACTTAGTGAATTCACAGGTGTATGTCTTTGCTGTAGTAGGGTCATCAATTCTGCCCCTCTTTCACTATCCTGAATTTGACAGATGCCTGAGTTCACACCTCCTTGTCAACCATTCTCACCATGTGATGCTGACTTCTTCTGTCTCTTGTCTTCACACATTCACATATTCTTCACTTACACAAAGCAATTTCACACAGAGCAATTTCTCTTACAAAGGAACAGGCAGGATTTCTTACAGACTCAGGCAGGGAGATGTTTTTAGCCCCACCTCAGGTTCAGGGAGACAGGCTCCCCGGCCCGTTCCAGCTTCCAATTTAGTCAGGGGTGGAGCCTCAGGAGCGGAGGAGGGCTCAGACCGTTGGTCAGAACTGCCCTTGGTCAGAACTGTTCTAAGCAGACTCTAAGAGGTCCCTGGGATGGGAGGAATCCCCTGGAAAGCTACAATAATAAGGAACTGCAACATCATATATAGTATGGGATTGTTTAGGCAGTGTGAGAACATGCTGTGAAGTTTTTTTACTGATATATGTGATTGGCTTTTTAAAATCAATTAATGTTTGTACATGTGCATTCAATAGATCAAGTACTACATGGAACTACTATCATAACAGTCTGAATGCCAGCAACTGTTCTAGTTAAAGTTAATTCAGTTTCCATCCTAAAGTCATGTTTTCAGTCACTCGTAATTGTCTGATATTTACATATGCCAGAATGAAGCTTTACAGGACTCTCTCTGCCTTATGGCGAATAATTTATTAAAAGGCTAACACACTTTTGGGTGTGGCAAAAGGAAAAAGATATTTTCTGTCACCAATTGTTGGTTTTTATCATCTCCAGCATCAGGCTAGAATGGCAGGAAAACAGCAAAGAGCTTTTCACTAATTAAAAATATTCTCTGGCTAGAAAAGGAACTTTGTAAGTCAGAGCTTTGCTTGTTTGGTTGATGCCTCTTGGGATACTTGCTATTCCGCATTTTACTTACACAATAATAATCCCAGCTGTCACCCGAGAAGGAGGCAACTGTTGCTGAGACTGAGAAAATAACTGGCTTTGGCAGCAATCACTCCAGAGTGATAGAGGATATAAATCCACCTCACACTGCTGAGCAGGATTAGGGCCATGATGTGACACTGGTAAAGCTGCGCATTTTGGGTGCTATGGACAAATCACAATTTCAGCTGGAAAAGGTGGAGCAGTTTAGATCAGTGTTTCTTAAACATTTCAACAGAGTTCAAAATGGTCACCCTTAAAGGGGTAGGTGATTTTTTTTTCTCAATAACGCCCCCCTGACCCCTTTTTTTTTTCCTCTTTTGCGCTCAATAACTTTTCCCTGCCCCTCCTTGTTTCCCTTGGTTTTATTTATTTATTTATTTTTTTGCTCAACAAAAAAATCCTTGGTGTTCTTCATAAAAAAAAATTGTTTGGTGTTCCTCAGTCTTAAAAGTTTAAGAAACACTGGTTTAGATGCTTTCCAGAATACTACCACCAATACTATAAAGTACGGGAGCAGGGGGAATAGGGCAACCTGGACAAGGTGGGGGGGCAGCTCCTGGCCCCCAGAAGGGGCAGGGCCTCAGGCAGAAGGGGCAGGGCTGGGGCAGCCAGTCCTCAGCACTGCCCAGAGTGTGCCGTGTTGGTCCCCCCTTTCCCACCCCTCAGCCAGTGCTGAGAGCCACATGGAGTGTGCCCTGTGGCACTCTGGCGACAATTTAAAGGGCCCAGGTATCTGGCCACCACCGCTCCTGCAGCAGTGGTGATGATAGCCAGGACCCCTGGCCCTCTTGAATCACCAGGTCCCAGGGCAACTGCCCGTTTTGGTTCCCTCTCCCCCACCAATAGCCACAGCTCTCTGGCTGCCTAGGCACTGCAGATTTAAGAGTGGCAACATTGTAATCCTC
Organism: Rafetus swinhoei; assembly: GCA_019425775.1. NCBI lineage: Eukaryota > Metazoa > Chordata > Testudines > Trionychidae > Rafetus > Rafetus swinhoei. The sequence continues at coordinate 121,988,318 of CM033427.1, read as the reverse complement.
CTAAAATAACCTTGCACATGTGTGCATGCACACACACACACAAACTCCCTTTTGGGACAGAACCACCAACTTGAGAAATGCTGGTCTCCCCCATGAAATTCGTATCACATAGGGTAAAAGTATACAAAGGACCAGATTTCATGGTTTGTGATGCGTTCTTTATGACCGTGAATGTGGTTGGGCCCTTCATATGAATAATGCTCTAAAGAGTTTATAATCTAACAATTTTGTCTGCAGAAATGCTCAGCCAGGCAACAGACTTTGTGTTAACCAGAGGTGCAACTAGAAGAGCACCGTTGTGAGGGAATGCTACACAAAAATTAATCCACGGCTGGCATTGTCTCTACCCTCTTAAAAGAAAATAATTTACAATGTATTTTGCAACTTGTAAAAACTGGGTAAATGGATAACTGGGCAGTGAAGAGCAGACTGAAGAAAAATCCAACAGGGACTAGAAGCTGCTCGGGCACCAGAGAATGATAAGAAAATACTTGTTGTAACTAATCTAATCACCAAAAGATGTTTGGAACAGCTTGAAAATTAGGTAAGGTCAAGGAACTTTAAAACTGTGCAAGTGTTTGTATGGCAGGATTCTACCAAATTGGAGTGGACTGTTCAAATTACAAAACAAAAATTAATTGTTATGCTGGGGCAAGGCTACAAAGTCCTGTCACGCAGTCTAACTGAGAGAATATGATTCTGGTGCACTAATGTCTTCAACTGTCCTTCAAGATAAGAAAACAATCTGAAAGGAAACTAGCAACAACAGAGAACAGTTTCTTGAAGTTGGGAAAATTTTAATGCACTTGTGAACTGAGCCTTCACAATCAGGTCAAGAGACATGAGATAAATGTTAAAATAATTCGAAGAAGAGGGCATCAAGGCTTTTTTTTTTATTATTCCGAGCATATATGCAAGTGCATCACACAAAGAAACCTTCCCTTACTTTTGAACTTCCTCTTTTTATTTTTATTTTTTAAACTTAACCAGGCGGAGTATAAAAGAAACTGAATAAAACTCTGTTAAGTGAACCAGATCTGAGAAAGTGAACCACAGGCTTTTTATCTTGTGTAAGTGTGTCTGGCAATTATTCAGAAAGTAACACGAGACAGGAGGAAATTTAATTAAGCAAAAATTCCAGTGGACTCTTGGACTTTATTTTTGTATTTTTGAAATTTGTTTTAATGCACTAAGTGTAAAATGACCATTGGGAGCAAAATTATAGAAGGACTATTTCAGATTAGAAGAGTTACAAATATGTATTCTCTGATTTTAGCACTATGGATGGAGAAAGGAAGGTAACATATCCCAGTTTAATTATTTTAAAAAGTTCTAAAATTGTTTAAGACCTCAATCCTGCAATTGGGACATTTCACATGCTTTAAGTTAAGTGTTTGCAGACTTGGAGCCTGACACTTTAAAATGTTTCCCAGTTGACATAATTAATTATGAGAAAATATAGGAGAGTTCCTTGGAAATTACTTTTTAAACCTATACATAAATGCAATTATCCCATATATGAATTCATATAAAATTCTATATCAAGGATTCTCTTCTTTATTGAGTTTACAAAATGCATACAAGGTTACCATTTGCAATTAGGTTCTATAGGGCTTTTTCGTAATGGAATAATGGATTAATTTTATAATAAGGTAATTTTGCAATTTTATCTCTTCCTTAACAGAAGTCAGATAACATTTATAATGTTGAAAAACAAGTATTTCTTTATTTTATGTACATGAAACAAAGATCTTGAACTGCTCTTTATTAAAACTCTGAAAATATCTGAATATTTAGCACTGGTTAGACACTTAATTGGCTGCGTCTAGACTGGCATGATTTTCCCGCAAATGCTTTTAACGGAAAAGTTTTTCCGTTAAAAGCATTTGCGGAAAAGAGCGTCTAGATTGGCACGGATGCTTTGGCGCAAAAAGTGCTTTTGCGCAAAAGCATCCGTGCCAATCTAGATGCGGTTTTGCGCAAGAAAGCTCCGGTGGCCATTTTCACCATCGGGGCTTTTTTGCGCAAAACAGTTTTTACCTGTCTACACTGGGCCTCTTGTGCAAAAGCATTTGCGCAAGAGGGCTTTTTCCCGAGTGGGAGCGTCAGTGTATTTGCGCATGAACACTGACAATCATACATTAGATCGTCAGTGTTCTTGCGCAAATTCAAGCGGCCAGTGTAGACAGCTGGTAAGTTTTTACGCAAAAGCGGTCGCTTTTGTGCAAAAACTTGCCAGTCTAGACGCACCCAATTCTGTTTGTCATTTTGGGTGTAAATCAAAGCTGATAAAGAATTTCGGAAATGTGATATGTGGCTGCATTTATCCACAGAAGTTTAATATACCTGCAATAGTATTTGTAACAGTAATGGTTTATGGTATATAGGTAGCAATTTTGTGTTCTTGTTTCTCACTGTAAGTCTTTTCCTCAGCAGGTGCTTAATAGTGTGGATTGTCTCACTGAAATCAATAGAACTGCTTGTGATAGCAAAGTTAAGCATGTATATAAGGCTGTGTCTACACTACAAGGTTTTTGCGCAAAAAAGACCGTTTTGGCGCAAAAACTGGCAGAGTGTCCACACCTAAAGCACGTTTTTGCACAAGAAAATTGACAGAACAGAGGGCTTTTGCTGGTAGAGTTATTCCTCTCCCCACGAGCGAGAGGAATTTTTGCACTACAGCTCTTGCGCAAAAAGGCAGGTGTGGACGCTCTGGAGGGGTTTTTGCACAAGAATCCTCTATCGGAAAAAGCACAGGTGCTCTGATGGCCATTCTGCGAATGGCCATCAGAGCTTTCTTGTGCAAGAGTGTCCATGCAGTGTGGATGCTCTCTTGCACAAAAGCACATTGCTTTTGCGATGTGCTCTGAGGTGTGGACACGTTTTTGCGCAAGAAGTTTTTGCACAAAAACTCTTGCGCAAAAACCCTGCAGTGTAGACTAAGCTTGTGTGTCAGAGGGGTAGCCGTGTTAGTGTGTAACTTAAAAAAAACCCCACAAGTAGTTCTGTAGCATCTAGAGTTGCCAGGTGTCCGGTTTTCTACCAGACAGTCTGGTTTTTGGTCCCTCTGTCCGGTAAAAAAATCCATGTGCAATGTCCAGTATTTCCTGGATTTCTGGCTGGATGCCGGACGGAAGCCTGGCAGGGGATGGGGGAGTGGCTGGGAGGTGGGGCGCGATCAGCGCTGGGAGCCCTGGCTGCATCTGACGCCTTGGGGAGAAGGAGAAGCCCTGTCCCTGCTCCTGAGCGTGTGGTGGAGCCGTAGCCGGACTCACTTGCACTTCTCTGGACCGTGCGCGGGACTGACAGCGCCTTGGGATCTGCACATGCCCGGGTCAGTCCTGCTTCCCCCGACCCTTCCTGATCAGCTCTGCTGCCCCCGACTCCCTTCCGACCACCCCTGCTTCCTGCCGGCCGGTTCTTCTCCTCCTGATCTCCCCTGGCCAGCCCCATCTCCCCCAGCCAGCAGCACTGCCTCCGACCCCCGCCCGCCAGCCCCTCCCCGCCCCATCTCCGCAGCCAGCCGTGCTGCCCCTGCCCGTCCCCCAGCCAGACCCCATCAAGCGTGTCCGGTATTTTTTCTAAACCTACCTGGTAACCCTAGTAGCATCTTAGAGACTAACAAATATATAGCATCCTGAGCTTTCATGGGCACAACCCACTTCCTCAGATAAGCAGAATGGAGGAAAAAAAAGGGGAACTACAATTTATAACAGAAAAAGAAGTGAGAGGGAGAACCTACCATACATGAGTTATATCCTTCAGCAAGCAAAATAACAGTGAAGACGAGGCACTTTAGTTTTACTGTTAACTAGCCAAGGTCAATCCCAGGAGGGGATGCAGAGATGACCTCAGCAAATTTATCTTCTGATAACCCTGAAGTGCCTTGTGCTCACTGTGTATTTACCTTAGGCTAGCTCAAGCTGTAATTACCCAGGTGAAAAATGTACCTGTTTGTAGCATGAAAGACAAGACCCTTGACTGGGGACAAAGTTCCGAGCTGAGGGAATGTGAGAGACTCCAAGTGAGGGATGAAGACTCAGCTCTTTGCAGATATAAAATGCTGCCTTTGTTAAGCACATTAAAATGAAGTATCTTTTAACATCCTCCCCCAAACTTGAACTTTCTGGATGGATAGTCTTGCTATTAACCTGTGATGTAGAACAGCCAGGTGCGGTGTATCACAGCCAGGGTGGTTCTGTCTCTGGCCCTTGTTCAGGCTGGCAGGGAAGAGGACAGAAAGGGCACAGCCACACTAGGAAATTATTTTGAAATAACTAAATTTGAAATAACTCCCGAAATAACTATTTCGAAATAAGTTTATTCCCCAAGGCAAGTGGGAGTACAGATTTCAAAATAACCAGCCCATTATTTTGAAATAACAGGCCTGGTGGTATGGACGCACTGCTTAATATTTCAAAATAAGGGGTGTTATTTTGAAATAACTCCCTAGTGTAGACCAGAGCAAAGGGCCTTCCCCCCCCCCCCCCCTCCCAGTCCACACGAGTTAGAGATAGCCCTGTGCTTGGGAGAGGAGTCAGAGGAACAGTCTCTCTTAAAATGTGTTATATATGATGTCCCTTCAATGCAGATCCTAATTACCAATTTCAAATAAGTATTTAACTGACAATAGTTGAGCATAACATTTAGAAAGATGAAAGAAAAGTTTAGATACTATATTAGTAACCATTGAGGTCAAAACATTTATAAGAGCTGAGGCAAAATTATGTGTCACCATTAGAAACTGTAAATATTTTCAATATGAGCAGATTGTAAACCAGTTACCTAGAAAAACAAGTGTAAGAGAATCTTAAAACACTATGGAAAATTCTACAGACTATTCATGGCAGGATATAAGAAGTAAATGTAATATTGTATCCACCAGTCCACAGGTAGCAAACTATATTTGTGAGTAGTATCAAGGAGATAAGTTATCAGCTGTTAGTCATCAATGTTGAAGAGGAATCCAGTCAACGGTATGATTCCAGTGACAAAAACCAGAGAAAACAAATTGTTACCCTCAAGCCTTATTCAACAAACTTTAAAATTGCTTTGGATTATGGCCAGAGCTGGAGGGTTAGTGCCCAAAGCCCTATGGCTATGATGGAAACATGAAGCAAATGCACTCACCGGAATATGAGTCAAGAAAGGAACATGGCGGAGATTGTAGTGTTTCCAAGTTTTCATGGAAGCAATTGGTACGGACAAATTGAAGAGGGTAAAATCCTCTGCTCTGTGACAATGAATGTTATATAACAAACTTACATTACTAAGTCAATGGAAACTGACTAGCTAACCACTGTCTGTAATATAATTGATATCCAGGTCAAATCAAGATTGTGAGAAAAACGACTTACCATTGAAATAGTGGGTATTTTACCAGGCTATTAAAAATTGTGCTTCATATATAAAAATCTAAGCAAAGCAGTAAAAGAACTGAAGTGCTCTAACCTGAAATTCAGAAAAACAGAAGACAAAGGAAAATAAGTGACAGAGACCACATTTGTTTGCAATAAAGGTACAGGCAATCATAAAACAGTGAAAGGCTATTCAATATAATAGGGCCAGGATCACGCATGCAACAAAAGCAATTATTATGCAAAAGTATATTGCGCTCAGCAAAATCTTCAAAGAAATGATGCAAAGTGTATCATGAACATCCAGCTAGATAGCAAAGCTCTGATAATACAGAAACAGTTGTTTGAGTCAATCAGTACATTTTACAAATAAAGGTTTTCTTTGCTTTATGCAACATTGGAAACAAGTGCATTTCAAAAAAGACATTGGTGTGGAATGTAGAACATTTAGCAGGGTAAATCACTCCGATTTTGAAGGAGTGGAACCCAAGCCAGACATTTGCTTGTACTGTATTGAAAAGCAGTATGCAGACATAGATGATTAAATGAGTGTTTAACTTGCTTACCAAAAAGATTGTGCTGTTAGGAGAGCTGCTTTGCTTCTTGCCTTTAACATATGATATGTTTCAGGATTATAAAATGTTATAGCCCTCCCACAGCAAAGGCCAACCTCCATTGACTCCAATAGCTAAAGTTACAGTTACTATAGCATGAGTGACTTCAAGTTCTGCAATGATTTTAATGAAGCTCCAAACAGGGCAAGAGAGTGCCGGGGAGATCTGATTGCTTGTTTAAATTCAGAATCTTCTTCCATTGGAAGTCAGTAATGAAGGAGGTGGCCTTATTTGTAGATCACAAACAATGAAAGCATAGAACAGAAAAGTTCATTCCCAAATACATTTTAATTCATTTTTACAATGACAGTTGAATTTTAACTGATAGTTCTACACAGTGCTGAATGAAATGTTCTGTTGTCTTGCAAAAACAACACAGTCTTAGTAGTAGGTATCGTTACAGTGCTGTTCCTGCTATTATAGTAAATCTGTGCTGAAGGGAAAGATCATGCTTTATGCAGATTAGCAAATTTATACTGTAAGCAAGAGAATAAGCAAAAAAGGACAAAGAAATATGTAAGATATAACCTTCAATATCAGAATCTAGCTAAGCAGAGTCAAAGTTACTTATGCCATACAAAAACTTGAATGCCTCGCTTTCAAAAGTTTTTAGTTTTTATTAGAAAACCCCTGTTGGTAGCCATTATTGTATTCCTCAAGGTTAGTTTCTTAATAACAGTGCAATAAATCATGTCAATACAACCACCATAAAAACAAAGCTAACAAGAAAAGCACAGCCTCAGTAAATCACACATTAACTAAGGTGGCAGCCCCCTCCTCTTCCCATACATGAACAAAGAGCCAGATCACTAATGTAAACATGTAGAATAACTTAAAGGATTCCTCCTGCTGCATTCTTTACTCATTTGATGTGATAAAGCTAACTACAGATAGTCAAAAACATTCCTCCCAAGATAACAAAACTGTAAGGCTTGGCATCTCACTTTGCCATCCAGGAGGAGAAGCCATTTTAAACCCAAATTTGCTCTTCACCACATTGGGCTTATCACATTCTTTTTATTCGAAGCTATTTAAATCAGAAATGTGAATCTGGAAAATGAAATTACAGATGGTTTTATTTATGACAAGTAAACTAAAAATACATTGTTTAAAGCATCGTGTATTGCTCCTTCATTTTCGGTCTTCATACCACTATGTCCTTCAGAAGGCTGACAGAGAAGGGATATATACACTGTGCATTTTGCATTTGTAATGATTTGCCAGTGAGATGCATAGAACCAGACTTTAAAATTTCATATACCTGCAGTGTTATTAAACATGGCTATTTGTTATACACTGGATGAGGAATAGACATAGAAGGTACTTTCAAAACAGTGAAAAAGTCATAGTCAACACTGAGCAACAGTGTCTGCTAAGGCTCTCAGTATTAAGATGCGCAAAGACATTATGCAAAATACAATTTTGATTAGTAATATGTCATGGGGGACACACAACACTACAAATGCATCTGAATGTTTGTAACTTTATTTACATCCAATGGGACTTCCTCCCCTGGGTAAAGTTGAGGCAGTGTGGTCTGATGGAAGGGCACTGGACTGGGACTCAGGAGAGTTCAAGCCCCAGCTCAGTGTTTGACCTGTTGTGTGACTGTGGGCAATTCACTTTACTTCTTGGCTTGTTTCCCCTCCCTCCTTTTGTCTTCCTTGCCTACTTCAATTGTAAACTCTTCAAGACAAAGACTTTCCCCGCATACATTTGTAAACAGCGACTATGGCAATGGGGCCCCAGTCTTGGGTTGGGGGCCTATTGTGTTATAATAATAATAAATAATACCACACACCTGTTTAGGTGTTTATAGCATCAGAGCCAAATTTGGAGAATGGAAAGGATATTCAGTGTACTAGATAAAGGGCCATTTGATGCTGCTTCAAGTAACAGGAAATTTACAAAAACTGGCAGTCAAGGTATAAGTAATGTAATAACACTTTTCATGCTTTCAAAGAATGCATGTATCTTCATACTAAAATGCATAACTTAGAAAAAATACTTAATAAACACCAGCAGGGTTACCATTACTCTCTTATACCTGCTGCTACATACAACTGATTACAGCAGTAAGCCCCAGCAGGATATGCATTAGATAGCTACTGGTGCACACCTCAGGTGCATTATTAGGAAGTAGGTGGGAGACTGAACAAGTCTTCAACCCTGTGAGAAGTGCTCCGGCAGTCTAACAATACATATCCTGCTGAGATTTACTCCTACCACACTAAAGCACCATCTTTTAATAACCTTTTTTATAAATTTAGAGATTTATTAAGGGGGAAAGGGAGTGCTTATAACATAGCCTTCCACCATAAAGTACAGTGCCTACTAGTAAATGCATGCTCCTTTCTCCTCTATGAAGAAAAATTTTATGTGTAAATAACTTTTCAAAAAGATTATTTGATCTGCTTTCAGCAACAACAGATTTTATTTCAACATCCACTTTTAATTTTTCTGTTGTACTTGAAAAAACAACCCAGTTAGAAGTTTAGGTATTGATCCTGCAAAAGGATCCATCCATCCATCTAGGCAAGTCCTTACACTCACAGTGTGTGTCATCCATTTGCAGTAAAAGGGACTTCACGCAGGTGTTTGCAGGCCTGGAGTCTTTGCTTGCAGGGTACAGAGTTAGTGGGATTAGCCATAGGACTATATACAGAAGAGCAGCTGAACTCATGGTGGAGTCACACATTTATTCAATGACAGTAGATGATGCAATTCAAAAAGTTAAATCCTTATAATGGTTAAAACACAAATTGCCAACCTCATATGTCACATATGCAAAGTTAAAATCCTTAAATCAAACTAAATCTCAAGCAGCATTTTTCTTACTTTGTCTATCTGTAAATTTAATTATCAATTAATTTTTTTTCTTGTTTTAGTGAAACTGGCATTTGGGCTTCAAGAGATAGGATTCTTATCAGCAATTATAATAGGTGCCTACATAAAAGGGCAAGAGACAACCAAAGGCCAAATCCTACCCAGCTAACTCCCAAGAGTGGTGCCAGTGTGAGAAATTAAAAAAAAAGCATGATTTGATCCTAAGAATATACTTGGAAAACTACAACAAACTGTGATATCTAGATTCTATGGGGGAGAGATGTGCATTTGAGGCTTGAAGGATAACAGGAAATTTGTGACTCCAGCTATAACTACACTAGAGAATTTACTGCAGTGCAGCTGCGTCGATACTGCTGCACCACTGTAAGATCTCTTAGGCCTTGTCTATACTAACCCCCATCATTGATTTAATCTATGTATTTACCACAGCATCTTGAGTGCAGTAAGGTCGGTGTTGGCTGCTCTCCTGTCGATGCTGGCTACTCTTCACAACCTGGTGGAGTTCTGGCATTGATGGGAGAGCACTCGGAGATTGATTTATCATGTCTAAGCAGACACGATAAATCGACAGCCAGTTAATTGATCACTGCAACGGTGACCCCCAAGGTAGTAGAAATGACCTTATATAGCTGCTCTAAAATGACAGGAAGGAGCTGTCCCATTGGCTTCATTACTCCAGCCCCCATCAGCGGCAGTAGCTAAGTCCCATAGCCCTGTCCACACCAGCACTTAAAATCAGCATAATTCAGTCACTAATTCATACCCCTGAGTGACATAACTTAGGTTGACTTAAGCGGTACTGTAGTGTCAGAGATAATGACTAATTGGAAGACCTGCTATAGACCTGGGGGATTTGCTCTGACTGTAAATTCCGGTTACTATTTTCTCTTCCATTCTCCTATTTCTGAGTATGTCATTTACTGAATTGTAACATCAGAAAACAGTCGTAGGAAGATGGCAGAATGTGGGAGGTGCCAGCAGGAATGCTTTCAATACCATACACATTTGTAGTTAAATGGAAATACCGGTTTTGAAGTAGAATCTTAGGACAGGCTGTTATAGTTCTACCCAACTGCTTCTGGTAAGAATTCTTCAAAAGGCTTTTTTCTTCGCATTATCCTTTTGAAAACTGGCATTTTTATGTCAGTTTCAAATGATTAAAACAGCTACAAATTAGCCTTCATCAAAGCAGATGGAGCTAGTCAAATACTATAATCCTGTGTCTCAGTATTACAGTGAGAATGGTATAAGATTTGTTTTCCATGATGTCTAAAAGGCCTATTAGCAGAGCCCATTCTGGGGAAACTGGTACAGTCAGTAAGGTGGAGAAAACACTTTTTAAAAAGGACTATTGGTAGGGTCTAGGGCAAGGGTCTCAAACTCAGTTTACCCAGGGCCAAATGCCAGTCCTCAAATCCTCCTAAGTGGGCTCATGGCCACCCCTATCTAGCAGAGCTCCAGGTGGGGGAGAGAGCAAGGCTCCACATGTCACCCAGCCCCAAAATGCAGCTCTCTTAGAGATAAGGGCTAGCTCAGTGGTTTGTGGATTGGCCTCCTAAACCCAAGGTTATGAACTCAATCCTTGAGGGGGCCATTTAGGGATCTAGGGCAACTCTGTCAGGGATGGTACTTGGTCCTGCCTTGAGGGCAGGGGACTGGACTCAATGACCTCACAAGGTCCCTTACAGTTCTATGAGCTAGGTATATCTCCATTTATTTTTATATTTAGCCCTGCCTACCGGCCTGTGTGCTCCCCTTTCCAGGCATTCCCCGGCCTTGCCTGCTGCCCCCAGGAAATTTAACACCCCTGCCCTCCGGAGGCCCCTGGCACCACCACCAGCAATGCAGCAGGGCTAGAGCAGCTTCCAGATGCTAGCTCCTTGCCACTGCCGGCACATCCCTGTGGCCCAGGGGAGGTGTATGCAGAACCATCCCCTCCATAGGACAGCTCTACAAACCCTTCCCCTGGCCTTGTGCTTTGGGTGGCCCTGCTGAGGCCACACTAACTTTCCTATGGACAGGATAGTCCCCATACACCTGAGTTAGCTTACAGGGCCCTGGGAAGGCTGGGGCTGGCAGCAGGGGTGGGGCCCTCTCCCGCACTCACCATGGCAGTGGGAGCCACGGGGAAGTGGAGCTACACAGCAGCCTGCTCCACTCCAGTCTTCCAAGCCAGCCAGTGCCGGGATGGGGTTCTCCACGATGAAGCGGAGTGACTGGGCTAGCCTGGGAGATGGTGGCAGAGCGGAGGCTACTACGCAACTCAGCTTCCCCACAGCTGCTGCCACTGTGGTATGGGTGGACCCAACCCCTGCGGCCACCGCCTGCCAATGACCCCCAGTAATTCCAGAGGCCGTGTCCCTCAGAGAAAGGGGCTTGAGGGAAGGAGTGCGATGGGGGAAGGGAGAAGCAGGGGCGGGAAGAGGCAGGGCAAGGGCAGAGCACGGGCTGGACTTGGGGGAATGGTACAAATTCCTCCCTTTCCCCAGGGCAGCACCTGCCAGCAGCCATGTGTGGGCCACATTGCGGAACTGCTCGGGCTGCAGAAAATGCATGATCTGTGAGTTTGAGACCCGTCGGCTTTCTTTCTTCTTCATACTTTACAGCATAAGGGGTGTATCAGACAAATCACAGAGGTATTGGCCATGCCGACAGCAAGAGATCAGATACATGCGTAACTAGCTGAATAAATGCCTATATGTTCCCTCTCCTGCTCAGTAAAATTAGCATGGCCTATCTGTCCTATCTCTCTCTCCCTTACACGAATACAATCATGGGCTCCTTTATTATAGATGTTTTCAAAACATGCCAAACATTTCCTGGCCAGATTTACAATAATTAAACACAGGCGATTCCCTTACGGTGGAGTTGGTAACAATGAAACTCATCTGAAGAAGTGGGCTGTGCCCACGAAAGCTCATGATACCATCTACATGTTTTGTTAGTCTATAAAGTGCTACCAGACCATTTGCTTGCTGTTTTTTTCTGTAACAGACTAACTCGGCTACCCCCTGAAGCTGCTTAAGCTTTGTCTACCTTAGAGGTATGTTGCAAAGAATGTTCTCTGCTGCTATGGGAATCCTACTGTAGCATGACTCATGCACAGTGTCAATTTGACCTGCTCTGAGAGGGGCTCCTACTTGAGAGAGTCCCCAGTTCTGCAAGGCAGTTAACAGCCCAGCACTGAAATCTATGGAGATCCTCAAAGAGCTCACAAGGTGCATAAAACTCCAGTAGCTGCAGTGCTAGGCCTCACACACTGTTGCTAACACAGGTGGACCAGAGTCTCTTAGCAACTGTGGGAAATCTCTGCACATTTTCCCATGTGTTGAGAAGGTTTAAGTGGATCCCACTATGCTAATCCCTTTGGAATGCAGCAATTATCACTGTTGAGAGGGGTTAAGTGCTGCATTCCAAGGCAATTATCTTCCCCCACCTCTGTGCAGGCTGTGAAAAGGAGGTGGGAGTAAAGAAAATAGAAGATGCTATTGCCACAAAATTAAGGAATACTCCTTGGCTCCCAGTCTTGCATTAATAGCTCCAGGCTTGGAGTGACTATCTGGCTTTTCAGATTCAGTACCTCCCCCACTGGCCCCAAAATAAAACCCTTCCCAGCTGCAGTTGGCAGGGGATGTGGAGCAGACTATTTTCCAGAGAGTTATTATAGTGAAGTTCTGCTATCGTCTATAGCAGTGTTTCCCAATTGGTGTTCTGCGAAGCAAAAGTAGGGGTTCCGCGAGGAGCCAGCACTCTGAGAGCCCCCTCTGAGAGCGCCGGCTACCCCGCTTCTTAAAGAAGCAGCACACTTGTTTCCCCTTCCTCCCTGGCGATGCAGAGGCGTAGTGAGGCGGGGGCAGAGAGGAATAGTTGCTCCCAGCCGGCACACTAAGGGGGTGCTGGACAGGGGTGACCCCATGTGACCCACAGCGGGGAGGGAAACACTTCCCGTCCCCAAAGGAGCCGGCGCACGCTGCCTGAACAGTTGGGGCAGTGGCACCTGGTAACTTAGTTCCAAGGCCTTTCTGCGCAGTGGGGGAGGAGGGAGGTTAAAAGACCCGGGTCTGCGCAGCTCCGACTGTGCAGGCAGCGCGCTCTGCCCTGGGACTCCCCGCTGCCCCCGCAGGATGGAATCGTGGAAGTAAGTTGCTGGAGTGCAACAGCCCCTGCTGTTCAGACAGCACGCATGCCAGCTGTTTGGGGAGGGGAAGTGCAGTCGCACACTTTCTGGAACCCAGAGGTGTTGCAGGATTGCCAGGTACTGGTCCCAGCTTCCCCTGTCCCCTGCCCAGACCCCACACGAGTACCCTGCCCCCACCAGCACTATCCCCAGCACCCAGCAGCACCCTGTCCCTGACCCCAGCACCCTGCCACCCATCCTAGCACCCAGCAGCACCCTGTTCCTTGTCCCAGCACCCTGCCACCCACCCCAGTGCCCAGCAGGACCATGTCCCTAACCCCAGCATCCTTCCCCAGCACCCCGGCACCTGTGCCAGCATCCTGCCACCCAGCAGCACCCTCTCCCCGACCCCAGCACCCACTAGCACCCTGTCCCCACCAGCACAGTTGGGACCACATTAGTGAGGCTTGGGGGTTTTGGAGGGGTTTTTTTTGCATCTCACTTGTGTGGCCCCAACTGACTTTTCTGTGGGTCAGTGACCCTTGACTCAAAACAGGTTCCCCGCCCCTCTCATAAATAAAGACAATACTTTAAAAATGAAGCCTGGCCAACATGCCCCCAATTGGGGCCAAATCCCCATCTCACTGCAGCATCATAACACTCCTGCACCACCTGACCCCAAATCTGAGCCTATCATACACTGGAGCCCCCTGTCCTGAGCCTCTTACATCCCCAAACTCCTGCATCCCCACATCCTCAGTCTTCTGCCACAACACTCCTGCACCATCCACACATCACAAATCTGTGTCCTGAGCTCATCATGCTCACAGCCTCCTTGCCCTGAGCCCCTCACATATCCAACCCAAACTCCTGCACCCTCACATCCACAAGCCTGTGACTTGCTCGGCACCTCAAATTTCCACCTGAGCCCAACATTCCCTAGCCTGGAGCCCCCTTCCTGAGCCAGCATCCTCTTCTCCTGCATCCAAATTCCCTCCCAGAGCTTTCATTTCTCAACCCTTCCCACACCCAAATCCTTCATTCCCACCCCAGAGCCCGCACTCCTGTCTCAACCCAGTGAGAGTGTATGGGGATAGCAAGTGATGGAGAGGAGGGGAACAGAGAGGATGGGGCCTCATAGGGGTGGAGTCTTGGGGAAGGAATGTGATTTTCATGCATTGGTGGGTTCCCCTCCTTTTTTCTTTTTTTTTTTTGCTTGACAAACCTTGAAATTCTGAAAAGCTGAAAAGGGTTCCATGGCCAAATAAAACTGGGAAACACTGGTCTATAGGGATCTTTCCCTCTGTAAAATAAAACATTCTATCTCCAGGCAAAACCAGGCAGTAGTACCACTGGCAAAAGAACCTGGTGCAGTTCTATTGTGTGTGGTATAAAAGCCTATATTGACAGGTTAGACTAGAAAGTTCAGTTCTTACATATTTAAAAAGAAAAGAAAAAAAAAGGGAGAGAGGGCATAAAACTGCAAGATGAAAGACCTGCAAAATTAGACACATGAGGAAAGGTTGAAAGAACTGGGGATGTTCATTCCAAAGAAAAGGCTAAGGTAAAAATACTCTCTTCAGACTGGTAAAGGAATTACATGAAGAAGAGGCACTCTTATGACTTGTATAACTAATATGTAGAGACCCTAATGGAGATCCCAGTGTGCTACCTATACTAAGAGTCAGTCCCTGCCCTTTAGAGCTTACGGGGTAAATAGATAAGACAGACAAAGGAAGTATTTTTATTAGTCAATCAGAATAGAAGATGAGGTTATGGAGTTTGAGCTATATCAGGAAAAATTTAGATTTAATGTTGTTGCCCCTTTTAGGCCCACATTTAGCCAATACTGAGGGTTTGCTTGGTTGTCAGGTATTTCTTTAATACAATCACAGTTATTTACAAGGAATATAGACAAAGTCCTCTTTCCATAAACACAATGGAAACAAACACTTAGCAGGGAATTTCCTTATTCAGAAATCCAAGTTTGCCTCTCCAGTAAGCACCCTCTGCCCAAAGAAAGCTTCGACTCTCAGCTTCCTGGCAAGGCCATGCTTACAACTGCTTCTCTCGCTTTTCCTGCTTTCTGTTCCATTTCTCCCTCTGACCCATGCAGAAACACACAGCTGCAGTCAACCAGTCCTAAGAAAACCTATTACCTACACAGCTCAGCTTCTGACCCACCTTATATGCATCCTACTGCTTTGGGTGGTGGCATCAATTGTTGTCAGCTATCTTATGCCCTAAAGTAGTTTAATTGCTTCTACTTATCCTGAATGAATGGTGGTTAGCATGCCCGTCAACTTTTTTATCTAGGTCTGTGATTGATCTATAGATCACTCATTTGATAGTGGCCATTAATACCTTCCAGCATAACAATATTATGGAAAACTTGGTATAATGAGAAAGATCTATTACAAATGGGACTGAGACCCATCAGTAATTTCAGAGACCACCATTTTTATTTTAATGAAGCGGGGATTATTTAAATCCCCGCTTCATTGACTATGTCGAGTAAACTACTTTACATGGCTCTGTCGATGGAGCCATGTAGTCTAGACACACCCTAACGTAAAATCTCTGCAAGCTGCCTGGACACTTTTCAAAGACACCATAATAGAGGCCCAACTTAAATGTATACCCCAAATTAAAAAACATAGAAGAACTAAAAAAGAGCCACCATGGCTTAACCACCATGTAAAAGAAGCAGTGAGAGATAAAAAGACATCTTTTAAAAAGTAGAAGTCAAATCCTAGTGAGGTAAATAATAAGGAGCATAAACACTGCCAAATTAAGTGTAAAAATGTAATAAGAAAAGTTAAAAAGGAGTTAGAAAAACAGCTACCCAAAAACTCCAAAGGTGGTAATAAAATGTTTTTTAAATACATCAGAAGCAGGAAGCCTGCTAAACAACCAGTGGGGCCCCTGAACGATTGAGATACAAAAGGAGCACTTAAAGACGATAAAGTCATTGTAGAGAAACTAAATGAATTCTTTGCTTCAGTCTTCACGGCTGAGGATGTTAGGGAGATTCCCAAACCTGACCCGTCCTTTGTAGGTGACAAATCTGAGGACTTGTCTCACATTGAAGTGTCATTAGAGGAGGTTTTGGAATTAATTGATAAACTTAACAGTAACAAGTCACCGGGACCGGATGGCATTCACCCACAATTACAGACCGGTAAGTCTAACATCAGTACCGGGCAAATTAGTTGAAACAATAGTAAAGAATAAAATTGTCAGACACATAGAAAAACATAATTTGTTGGGCAAAAGTCAACATGGTTTCTGTAAAGGGAAATCATGTCTTACTAATCTATTACAGTTCTTTGAAGGGGTCAACAAACATGTGGACAAGGGGAATCCAGTAGATACAGTATACTTAGATTTCCAGAAAGCCTTTGACAAGGTCCCTCACCAAAGGCTCTTACGTAAATTAAGTTGTCATGGGATAAGAGGGAAGATCCTTTCATGGACTGAGAACTGGTTAAAAGACAGGAAACAAAGGGTAGGAATAAATGGTAAATTTTCAGAATGGAAAGAGGTAACTAGTGGTGTTCCCCAAGGGTCAGTCCTAGGACCAATCCTATTGAACATATTCATAAATGATCTGGAAAAAGGGGTTAACAGTGAGGTGGCAAAGTTTGCAGACGATACTAAACTGCTCAAGGTAGTTAAGACCAAAGCAGACTGTGAAGAACTTCAAAAAGATCTCATAAAACTAAGTGACTGGGCAACAAAATGGCAAATGAAATTTAATGTGGATAAATGTAAAGTAATGCACATTGGGAAAAATAACCCCAACTATACATATAATATGATGGGGGCTAATTTAGCTACAATTAATCAGGAAAGAGATCTTGGAGTCATTGTGGATAGTTCTCTGAAGACATCCACGCAGTGTGCAGCGGCAGTCAAAAAAGCAAACAGGATGTTAGGAATCATTAAAAAAGGGATAGAAAATTAGACGGAGAATATCTTATTGTCCTTACATAAATCTATGGTACACCCACATCTGGAATACTGCATACAGATGTGGTCTCCTCATCTCAAAAAAGATATACTGGCATTAGAAAAGGTTCAGAGAAGGGCAACTAAAATGATTAGGGGGTTGGAACGGGTCCCATATGAGGAGAGATTAAAGAGACTGGGACTTTTCAGCTTGGAAAAGAGGAGACTAAGGGGGGATATGATAGAGGTCTATAAAATCATGAGTGGTGTGGAGAAAGTAAATAAGGAAAAGTAATTTACTTGTTCCCATAATGTAAGAACGAGGGGCCACCAAATGAAATTAATGGGCAGCAGGTTTAAAACAAATAAAAGGAAGTTCTTCTTCACACAGCGCATAGTCAATCTGTGGAACTCCTTGCCTGAGGAGGTTGTGAAGGCTAGGACTATAACAGGGTTTACAAGAGAACTAGATAAATTCATGGTGGTTAAGTCCATAAATGGCTATTAGCCAGTATGGGTAAGGAATGGTGTCCCCAGCCTCTGTTTGTCAGAGGGTGGAGATGGATGGCAGGAGAGAGATCGCTTGATCATCACCTGTTCGGTTCACTCCCTCTGGGGCACCTGGCATTGGCCACTGTCAGCAGATGGGATACTGGGCTGAATGGACCTTTGGTCTGACCCAGTATGGCCATTCTTATGTTCTTATATTGGCTGTGGTTCCAAATTAAGAATGAGAGAATAAACAAATACTTTACATTATACCATAGGTTCCCAAACCTATGAAGAAATTCCGGGGGGGCACAAGGCGACCCAGCCCCCCCGTCAATCCTCCGCCCCCCAAGAAAGAGCCCGCGCTGGCGTTACCTCCTTCAAAAATGGAGTTAGCACCAGCTTCCTGCAGCGTGGGGGGGAAGTCCTACAGCCGCACGCCAGAGCCAGTGTCTCAGGAAGTGCGTGTGCTGCTTCCCCTCCCCAAACAGCTGGCGTGCTTCCTGAAAAGCCGGGTCTGTTGTGTACCAGCAACGTCCTTCTGCCTGCTGCCTTCCTGCGCGGGGGGGCCGGGTGGGGAGTGGGAGTCTCGGGTATGCGCCAGCTCCAACTGCTCAGATTAACTGAAGAATTAATCTGGCCTGAGGCCTTGAACCTCTGTCCTACCTACCCTACCTCCTTGGGGCAGGGAGGTGTCTCAGTCGGGGCCACATCAGAGGGGCTTGGAGGGGTTGTTTTTTTGCATCTCGCTTGTGTGGTCCCTGACTGATTTTTCTGTGGGTCAGTGATCCCTGATCCAAAACAGGTTCCCTGCCCCTCCCATAAATAAAGAGAATGCTGAAACGTTTGTGTTGGACATATTTTATTTAAAAATGAAGCTTGGCCAACAAGCCCCCATCTGGCTGCAGCATCATAACAGCCCTGCATGCCCCCCACACCCTCCAATCCCGAGCCTATCATACACTGGAACCCCGTCCTGAGCCTCTCACATCCCCAGTCTTCTGCCACAACACTACTGCATAATCCACACACTGCAGATCTGTGTCCTGTGCCCATCAGACTCCCAACCCCCTGCCCTGAGCCCCTCATACACCCCAACCTGAACTCCTGCACCCTCACGTCCACAAGCCTGTGGTTTGCTCAGCACCCCAACCCTCCAGCTGACTCCAACACTGTCCAGCCTGGAGATCCCTTCCTGAGCCAGCAGCCCCTTCTCCACCTCCTCCTGCACCCAAATGCCCTCCCAGAGCTTGCACCTTTCATCCCTTCCCACACCCAAATCCCTCATTCCAAACCTAGGATTTCCCAACTCGTGAAGAAAATGCAGCATCATCCTTCATATTAAATTTGATTTGTTTCTGCGATTTCTTACGTTAAATTACATTTTTATTAAATTTTTGTGCCAAGAAAAAGTATTTGTGCGTATTTTTAATTTTAAATAATTTTTATACCAAGTTTTTGTGTTTATTTTTTATTTTAAATTACGAATTGAATTTTTTGTGAAAAGGGGGGTTGGACGATGGTAAAGAAGAGGTGGGGAGGCGTGAGGGTTTCTCAAAAATCAAAAGGGGGGCATGATGCCCAAAAGTTTGGGAACCACTGCATTATACCCTAAAACTTATTACATTTGGGCTGTGCTGGAACACTTGAGATAGAAATTTACAGTCTTTGCCCGGCCAGTACAATATACCTCAGATACAAACCTCTGAACATGTATATAGGTATCATTGTCGCCTTTGGATAAAGAAATTGCAATGCTTTCTATTTTGGCTTACAGTTTGCCTACTTATATAATTCCATCACGATAGTATCTGAGTGCCTTACAAACATGAATTAATTTACTTTTACAACAACACAGTGAGGTAGAGAACTATTCTTCCATTGTAGTAGAACCTTAGACTTATAAACACCATAGTTATGAACTGACCAGTCAAGCACAATCAAGTACACAATCAAGCAGCAGCAGAGACCAAAACAAACAATCCTCTCTCCCTCTCCTGCCCCGCAAAAACAAAAAAAACCAAACCAAAAAATCCCCAACTACAATACATTACTGCATCTAATGTAAACTACCTAAAAATAAAGGAAAAGTTTTAAAAAAACTATTTGACACTGTGTGCTTGTTTCTTTTAAATTAAGACAGTTAAAAACAGCATTTCTCTTCTGCAGGGTAAAGTTTCAAAGCTGTATTAATCAAAGTTCAGTTGTAAACTTTTGAAAGAACAACCATAATGTTTTGTGCAGAGTTCCAAACATTTGAGAGTTATCAACAACCTTCATTCACAAGGTATTTGTTAACGCTGAGGCTCTACTGTTCAGCGTATGAATGGGGCACAGCCTTCACAAGGTTACACAAGACAACTGTGGCAGTCAGGATTTAAACCCAGATATCTGGAATTCGTGTCCAGTGTTTTAACTACAAGGGCATTTCTCCCACAGGATGGCCACCCAGTTAGTGCAGATTTCTACCACCTAACTTTCAGGGCATGTGTAATAGGTAAAGGTCATGTCCTAATACATTTGTACTCTATTCTCCACGTATAAAAAGTTGAACTGAAGTTTTTTAAATGTGTATATAAAAATTGCTTTTGGACTGTGGCCAAGCATAGTAACTGCAGCCTGATCTAATCTCAGTAATATAACAAACAGGTCTTTTAACAGGCCAACAAATACATGGAGTTTATATATAAAGTTCTTCTCCCTTTTCTTCACTCAGGCTGAAATTTCTCCCTGTTCCAGTGCAAGGCCCTCTGAACCATTTAAACCCCACATGGAGCTGTGCAGGAGATCTGCAGAGGAAATACCATGCAGGGATGATAATAATAATATTATATATGTAGCATTTTTCATCCGTAGGGCTCAAAACACTTACAAGTCAAGTATCATTATCCTCATTTTAGCAATGGAGGAACTGGGGCAAAGAGAAAGAAAGTGACTGGCCCAAGGTCACACAGCCGGCTAGTGGCAGAGCTGGGAACAGATAGTAGGTCTCTTGAATCACACACCCCTGCTTTATCTACTGAGATGCCAGTGGACTTCCCACAAACTGCAGAAAGTGTGTCTATGCTCGCCCTACAAAAGCTGTTATGAAGACCACAATGGGGACAGGTCAAGGGAGGTTCCAACATTGCTAAACATCAGCTGAACTAATATTTACAGTGGTAGAGAACTTTCCGTTTTCCTACTATAAACAAAGCTAGAGAAGTAAATTTTGCAAGAGCTGAGAATTAGAGCCCTGCATGGATACAAAATTTGTATCCGCATCCAAACCATAATCCGATAACATGGCCCATCGATTTAAAGCTGATATCTGCAGATTTCCAGGCTGCTGCTGAGCACCCAAAACTGTAACTGAAGGCAATGAGAATCCTAAGTTTAAAGCATATTTAAAAGTCACACACTAAGCCCTGATCTGTACTAGGACCTTATTCTGAAACACCCCCCCCCAAGTTCGAATTTATAAGTGGTGCATCCACACTAGCAAGCCCGTTATTCAAAATAACAGGCCATGGAATTTGCGAACTCTGTATTCCTGCTTTTCACAAGGAGTAATGCTAATTCCTAAACAGTAATTTTGAAATAATGTTAGTGTGGACGCTCTGGTGCTGCTAATTCGAATTTATTGGCCTCCGGGAAGCCTCCCACAGCTCCCCAGAGTGCTTCGTGGGGCTCTATGTCTGAGGTAGCGTGTCCACATTAACGGACCCTGCCTCAGACTATTTGATGCTTTCCCATAGTGAGGACACGCTAGTTCAAATCTGTTAAAAAGGGAGTTCTTAAATTGAATTTAGTAATTTCAAAATAGTTTCCTAGTGTAGACATGGCTCAAGTGAATGTCCCAAGGTCACACAGCAACTCATGTCTCATGCTTTATTGACTAGCCACATTGCCACCCTTTGATAGTAACATTTTTAACTGAACAGATGAAAAAATTATCTCCCAGAGTTATTTACTAGAAGGTTATATGAATATTCCTGAAGAGAACTGCATGAATAATTGCCTTAATGTTTTAACTATTTAGGAAGTTTTAACAAATTTACAAACCCTTGCCATGTAAATATCATTAACAAAGCAATCATTGCTACAGTTAGCTTTTCTTTAAAGAGACATTATGCAGGAATATAACCATCAGATCTATTTAACAGGGTCAGCATCATTATATCTATCTAGTGATTTTATTAAACTGTGTGAAATCTCTTTTTAGAGCTATTTAACAGACCAGGTACACCTATCAAATGTTAATATTAACAAAAAGTGGACAGGTGTGCTGATTTTTTGTTTGTTTTTACAGGTGAATGTACTTTGAGTACTGAATAAAAGGTAACCAAATAGCAAACCATCCACCGGACCTCTTTCTATTTTCCTGGGTAGATAACTGTTGTTATGGAAAAATGAACACACCAATTTCCCATATTTTTGAACCATTCCTCAATGGCTGTTTTTCCTTTTTTCCAGTCTGAGGTTAGCAATAGTTAAGTAGCTACCAACAGGCAGGAGATTAATTTTTTTTTAAGAAACAATGAGTAGTCCTGTAGCATCTTAGAAATAACAAAGATATATATATATATATATATAATAAAGCATCATGAGCTTTTGTGAGCAAAACCCACTTCTTCAGAGGAGCAGAGTGAGTCTTTTGGGTGACCATTTCCAGCAGGAAGCCCCAAGAGGATTACCAAAGCATCATTGGGTAATACCCAACAAATTGTGATATTTGATTATGGATTAATTGCCTTAATTTTAATGTTCTTAAAAAGACTGAAAAATGCAACAGGAGAATTTAGACTTCTGGAACATCTTTAGTTAAGATGGGATGTTATATTTTCAGCCATACAAAAGATAAGAGTATATCACATTTTCTGGAATTAAGTAAAATGACAGACACTGAAGTTATGTCAACTAAACGGAAAGCAACTCTGATGTGTCTTTCGCTACCAACAATTACTAGAGAGTAACAATTTTTAAGTAGCACCAGATTAATTAGATTTGAACCAAAGACTAGAAAATCATTAAGAAATGCAGAGCAGGAGACTTATAATGGCAAGAGCTGTGGAGGTTATTAATGGAGTTTCTCAAGGATTGGTCTTGTGACCAATATTATTCAATATTTTTAATAATGATATTGACACAAAAAGTAGGAATGTGACAATGAAATTTGATACAAAGTTAGGAGGGACAGACAATATTAAGAAGCAAATTGGAACATTACACAGGAACATCTGGACAGCCTTGAAGACTGGAGCCATAGGACTGGGATGAAATTAAGTAGTACAAAGAGCAAGGTCATCAACTTATGATCTAACAAGAATTTCTACTGCCAGTTTATCAGTTGAAAGTGACAGAGGAGGAGAGGGAGCTGGATATATGGACCAATCACTGGCTGCTGCCAGCAATGTGTTGCAGCTGTAAAAAAAACAAATGTGAATATATCAGGAGAGGCATTTCCTGTAAACATATTGAAGAATTAATGCCATTGTATGTGGCATTGGTAAGAGCTCATTTGGAACTGGGAACAATTCTGGTCACCTATGTTCAAAAAAGTTTAATTCAAATTGGAACAGGTACAGAGAAGAGTTACTAGGCTGCTCAGAGGAATGGGGATCCTGCCTTAGGAGAGGCGAATGCAAGAACTTGGCTAGTTTAATATCACAAAAAGAAGTCGGAGAGCTGATCTGATTGCTCTCCCTGGGGCTAACTTCCAGTGTATGTTTTATGCTCCTGAAGGACATGCTCAGGGCCGGCCTTAGGGAAAATGGCATCTTGGGCGAACTTGTGTTTTGGTGCCTTGAGGACATAGCATCACCAATTTCCCCTGCACCTATGGGCTCTCCAACCCCTGCACCCTCATCCTGTGCTCTCTTTCCCACTAGCCCCTGCACTGTGCTCCCTTTGCCCCCAACCTCTGCACAGTACCCCCTTCATTCCAACCACTGCGCTTTCCTCCCACCTGTATCCACAACCCCAGTCCTGAGCTTCCAGCATGCCCACTGCTCTCCTGCACCCGAAACCAGCAACACCCATGCCCACCTGCCTACAACCTCTAGCTATGGTGCCTTGGGTATGGGCCTAGTTTGCAGCCCTAAGCTCAGCCCTGGATATGCTTCAGGGTTTTGGCTGGTCATCTGCATCTGCTTAGGCACGATAAATCAATCTGCGAGCACTCTCCCACTGAAGAAGAGTAGCCAGCGTCCATGGAAGAGCAGCCCCCACCGACCTTACTGCACACAAGACGCCATGGTAAATGAGCTGACGTCAGCCGTGAAGTCACGTAGATTAAACTGACAGCGGGGGCTAGTGTAGACAAGGTCTATGTCCCACTTCAAGGCTCCCCTGTAGTCCACAATAGGGATGTGAGAGTATAACTGTGTAAATGGTTAACCGATAAGGCCGGGTTTATTGGTTAATGTTCATGGTTACACGCAGGCTCTCTCCGCCTGCTCTGGGGGAGCCAGCTGCCACCCCATGCTACTGCCTCTATATCAGGCTTTTAAGCCAGTTCCCGGCATACACCATGGCTGTGTCTACACTGGACCCCTCTTCCGGAAAAGGGATGCAGATGAGACAAGTCGGAATTGCAAATGCAGCGGGGATTTAAATTTTCCCCGCTCCATTTGCATGAACATGGCTGCCGCTTTTTTCTGGCTCGGGGCTTTGCTGGAAAAATCGCCAGTCTAGACGCGGATCTTTCGGAAAATAAAGCCTTTTCCGAAAGATCCCTTATTCCTCTTAAAATCAGGAAAAGGGGTGCAGCGTAGACACAGCCCATCTGCCGCCCTGCGCTGCTACCTCTGTATCAGCAGTGTGGGGGTGCTGGGATCTGGCTTTTAAGCTGGCTCCCAGCGGGCACCAGCTCCTGTCTGCAGCCCTACCTACAGCTCAGCTGTATCAGAGGCAGCAACGTGGGGGTGTCAGCCAGCTCCTGGGGAGCCAGCTGATGCTGTGGGTGTGTGTAACTGTGTAACCACTGAGTTTTTCAGCAGGTATACAATTACACAATTACCCACTTTTTAACATCCCTAGTCCACAAAAGTCCCACTGAACCCCATAGGAACCTAAACTCACCTGGCACCTACATTTTTAAGTTCCCTTGGTACCTAAGTTTTTCCCTCTGAGGAGCACACCAGCTGCTGCTTGACTTTGGGTGTCCAGACACCTGTCTCCTGACTAAGCTCCAAAGAGATCCACAAATAAGCGGAAGACAGGCATTTGCCTGCTTATCTCATGTGTGGGGCCAAATCTGGCATTATTGTGCTCAGAGGCCACCTACCAGACTGCGCCCCATTCAAAATTGTAACTTTTAGTCCAGTGATTTGCACTGACCTGGGATGTGGGAGATGTAGGTCAACTCCCTTCAAGGACTTTAACAGGCATCTCCCACCTCTCAGGGATGCTCTAACTTCTGAGCTATGGAATATTCTGATATGGGATTTTCTCAGTCTCTGCTGGGTTGAAGCTGTTTCTCTGTATATAAATATTTAGTCATTGGGTAGGGGGACTGCACCCCAACGCTCCCACCTACCCAGATGAGCACCGCACCCACAAGGCAACACAGTAATTCTCTTGTTCTCTCTGGCTCAGTGACTCTTTTAAGTATTTATACACAGTAGAACAGCTTCAAAAGGAGAAACTGAGGGAACCCTACATCAAACAATCCTGTAGCTCAGTGGTTAATGTATTCTCCTCAGAGATCCCTGTTCAAATCCTTTCTTCCCTTCTGTTTGATGAGTGCATTGAACCTGTGTCTCCCACAATCCAGAAGGTTAAAAGTTATACAGTAGATCATCCTCTGGCCATTTTGTGCAGTGAAGCAGGAGTCTAACTAATTCTCATGAGAAACAACTTAGGTGCCTAAGCCACCAGACTCCAGGAGAAGGGATTCCCAACTCAAGCTTTGTAGAAGTTGTCCCTGAGATTCTTTAGGCACCTAATAATTAGGCGTTGCAACATTAAGCATTGCAACATCCCAGAGAGATTAGTCATTTGTTGAAGGCCACTTTGAGTCAATTAAAACAATTAGACTAGGAATTTGAGGATTCCCAGGTCCCAGCTGTGTACTCAACCAATGAACACTTACTTTTCTAAATATAAATGGAATATTATTTTCTTGGAAATTATTTCTGAGTACAATTTAACTTGAAAATAACATAACGATGTGTCAAACAAACACAAAGAGGATGTTCTAAAATGTGTATGTTGATATTGTTGGAGAACTGATTTAAAAAATCCTAAATATTATGGCTGATCCATGAAGGCTTTAATCAGATCATCGCCAAATTTAAAAAAATTTAACATACAGACTGTCTGCAACATAACACAGCAGCTTTTACTTAGGGGGAAAAAAGGACACCTTTATGGTGATGAGAAACTGGAAAGGACTTTATGGTAACAGGACTGCTAGGTTCTTTAATGACCTTATGCCTAGGTGTGGCAGGTGAATATGGTGGGACCAAAAGCAAAATAAGAAAGTGAGACAGATGTTTTAGTGTAAAGGAGTATGTTACTATTAGCATATAATGAGAATATATAAATATTAATTCATTTAAACTTAAGTAGACTAAACAAAAGTCTTTTACTGTAAATTTCTCCTTTTTCATAATTAAATTGCAAAAAAAAAATTGTGCTTCCGAAATAAGGGAACAATAGTTTGTCTATAAGAAAGCATGTTGACCAATCATGTTTCCTTAACCATCTTGTGTTTGTTGAATGGGCTAATTACACATTGACCATGATCATGCAGTTAGATCTGTGCACTTTGTGCTTGCTTGAAGCCCAGTTTAAGAATACCATATACCACTTTAAAGCAACCATATCATCTTCCAATTCATATACCTTTACAAAAGAGTGGAATATATCTCCAGGGATTAACATGCCACCCCACTTCAACAGAAATAGTGCCTTGTTGGAATTAGAAGAGCAGACAAAGTTCAATAGAGGCAACCATGCAGAGAAAGGAGAAGCTAGGCGGCCCTGAAACACAATGAAAATGTGGCATATAGGTTGGGAATTCCAGTCTCCAAGCACAAACTTGTTTCCTACCAAAATTAAACAAAGAGGGAAAATAATATATTTTCCCTTTTAATTCTTTTAACCCTGAGAAGGGCTTCTCCTAAACTGTCTCTTCTTTCTACTACTCACTACTATAGGTTGGTCTCCCTGGTCTGGCACCCTGGGGACCTGACTGGTCCTGGATGAGGGAATTTTCCAGACCAGGAGAGGTCATTTCTGGTCCCGCTGCTGCCTCCCCTCTCCCTTTCTGGCCCCCGCCAGCCCGCTCCTCAGGGCTTCCTGGACCACAGATGTTGCTGGACTAGGGATGTTAAAATGTGGTTAATTGACTAGTTGAGTAGTCAATGGAAATTCTATTAACTACTCGACTAGTCGATAGGCACTGTCACATTCCTCCTTTGAAATGTACGAGAGCCCCCCGCTGGCGCTCCTGTACATTTCAAAGGAGGAATGTGGAACTCTGCATACAGCCTGGGGCCAGTGGAAAGTCCCGCTGACTCCGGGCTACACATGGGTGCCTGCTTTGAAATGTATAAGAGTCCCCAGCAGACTTAGAGTCCCCCGCTGACCCCGGGCTCCATGCTGCGGAACCCGGGATCAACTGGGGACTCCCCAGCTGACCCTGGGTTCTGGGAAAATGCTGCGTGGAGCCCGGGATCAGCTGCGGAATCCCCAGCTGATCCCGGACTCCACGGCTGCCCCTTTGAAACACATGGAGGTGTACGGGCGTTTTAAAGGGGCAGTGCCACTGCACAGCTCTGCCGTGGATCAGCTGTGCGGCGGCGGCTGCCTCTTTGAAATGCTGCCTTGGGGCTCAGCTGTGTGGCCCTGCTGCTTTGAAGTACCCCTTTCCCCCCCTTTTGCTGCCTCTATCTAATAGAGTCAGCGGGAGAGAGGAGGAAGGAAATGGACTAGTCAACAGACTATCCAATAAGCAAATGCTTATCGGATAGTCAACTAGTCTTTAACATCCCTATGCTGGACCAGAGAGTCCTGGTTTATAGAGACACGACCTGTATTTAATAGATGGTTACCCATGCTTTGCTTTTCTCCTCTTTTGCAGCAATAAAACAAGGTAATTTAATGTTTGTTCCAAATCTCTATTGGCCTTGGATACCAACAGTGAACTTAGGTTTTCTGTATGGCAGTGCAGTGTAGAATATTGTTGATGAGACTGATCTATTTCTATTTTTGGACTAATTATAAGAATATCCTTCAAAGTATTTTAAAATTAGACTTCAAATTTAGTTTGTAATAAGAAACATCTGTATTCTGCCATAACACTGTGCGGCTTTTTTCTTAGCATAACTTCTAAGGAAAAGACGTTTTTTAAGGACTCAGAAATTTGTTATTAATATTTCCTTCTCCCTAGTGATTGTGCTTTCATTGTCATAAATTTTAAAGGAGACGTCTTGATTAATGTTCAGGAAGAGGAGGTATGCTTTCAAATTCATGTTTTCTGCCACATATCTCTGGATCTTATGTCAATGGCCTCTGATGTGGCTTTTTTGACAAGTTTGTTTTGCTTCTGTATTTTGGGTGAACAATATAAAAATCTTACAGATTCTCTGGTTGGTATTAACAAAATCATGACTCCTTTCAAGCATTTACTCTTGGGAATTTGCCATTAAGATTCAAATTAAGCCCTTAACTATCCTCTTAATTTTGAAGAGTAACCTTCATTTTTTAAACCCATATTTCTCTCTGATATACACAAACGTGCTGTCATTTCACTTCCACTACTCTAGAACACTTACAAAAATTTAATCTCCCTACCCCTTGAACTTTAAAAAATATTTATAACCCTGATCTCAGCTCATTTTAATCTTCCTGCAGTAAAAATGCTATCACATCTTCTAGACAGCAGAATAAGAACAGAGTACTGGGAAACTTGTTGGTTTCGGTTTCTATCAGGTTCAACCAAATGTCTTGAATTTTGGTTCCATTTTGTATGCTTTTCACGCTCTCAATTTTGTTTTCATTCTGAAGCAACTAACCATAACCTGGTTTAGCTGAAAATAATCTGAAACCACAAACTTTTGCATGTTTTCCATGAGAGACCATAACTCAGCAGAAGTTTGTGAATACAGACTGGTTTTAAAAGGCTTGCTCTGCATCAGAAGACTTGAGAAAGTTACATCACCCTTTGAGTCAGCATGTGATATTCAATGAATCCAACTGTCCCCTGCAGTAGTCACCATTGTTATTGTTGCTACTGTGGTAGCTCCCAGATGCCAATATTCTGTATGTTGTACCAATACAGATGGGGACATTGTCCTTTATACAAATAGCTTACATTCTGAGACTCCCAATCTACAGCTGAATGCAAATGGACAGCTATTTTCCCCAGAGCAGTGATCCAATAGGACTCTCACAGGTGTAAGGGACTGGTTTCTGTGATCTGTAAAAATGCATCTACAAAGCAGCATCATTCCAGAATAACAGCCATTATTCCGAAATAACAATGCAAGCATCTACACAGCAATTTTGTTATTTTGAAATAAATTCAAAATAACGGACATCTTATCCTAACTTCTGTAAACCTAATTCCATGAGGAATAACGCTTGTTCTAAAATACCTATTTCGGAATAGCTATAGTGTGGACGCTCCACTGCTGCTAATTCAAAATAGCTCCTCACCAGAGCCATTCAAAGTAATTACTCCCCAGTGCCTTCTGGGGCTCTAAATTAAGGTAGCGCCTCCACATTCGGGAAGCCTGCCTCAGACTAATTCTGAGGCTTCCCTGTAGTGTAGACATGCTATTTTGAAATAAGCTCTCTCAGAGTATTTCCTCTGGAATAGCTTATTTTGAAATAAGCGTGCAGTGTAGACGTATCCTAAGAGGAGTGCATATGAGAAAGAAGGGAACACTGAACTATCTTTTCACTGTGGTATTTTGCTGCTTTTCCTACTTATTTATAAACTTTTCACTTGAGCCAACACTCAGTGCTAACAATGACAGTTGTGGGGCAAGTAACACACATGGCTATACCCAAAAAGGCAGTAAATTCCTCCTGCTCATATGAATCCTTTGTGGTCTCTGCACAAGTGCTCAGGCATCATGCATTGCAGAACAGGTGGCAAGTTCATTGCAGGACACCGCTCCATGTATCAAAGGCAGAGCCTGGATTTGAGCAGGTGAGGAATCCCTCCACCCCCAGTCTCTGCCCCTGAAGCACAGGGGAATCAGTGTGCCTCACCCAGGGCTAAGCTGGGTGCATGATGCCCTAGGAAGCTGCAAACACAGCAGATGGGATGGGATGGAGAGATGGTGGGCAATTGTATCAGGCCTGGAGCTCAGGGTGTACCACCAAAATGTTGCCTGTGTAAGTGAAGTGAAATGGGAGGCAGTGGGGCCCCCGATTTTGATTTCTTCACTAGAGGTGCCAATTTTCTACTTGCACAAAAACCAAATACCCTTGCCCTGCCTTTTCCAAGGGTCCCCCCCTGCTCACTTAATTCCCCTGCCCCCATCCCTCGCATCAGGCTGGGGGCAGGGAGTTGCAGACTGGGGGTGCAAGGGCTCAGGCTGGGGGGGGGCAATGCAGACTGTGATGTGGGGCTCAAAGTCCAGGTGGCACTTAGCTCAAGCAGCTCCTGGAAGCCCTGGCAAGGCCCCCCCGGCTCTGGCTGCCCCCAGCCCGTCTGCAGCCCCGGCCAGAGTGCAGCGGGGTGCTCCCCGCTGGTCATTCCAGCCCCAGCCCGGGCCCAGGCCGCCGCGAGCGCTGCGCGAGAAAGGGTCACGCCCTCCCGAGCCAGGTGCTGCTCCGCCCCAGCCACGGGAGCGCGCGCAGTGCGCCTGCGCCGAGGCCCTGACACGGGGAGGCCGGGAGGGGGCGGCCTCGCGCACACTTACGCGGAGGGCGGGGGGTGCGTGGCGCGCGCTGAGCGGTTCCGCAAAGAGCGGTGGGGCGGGGCGAGGCCGACGGGCGCCCGAGTGCACGCCCTCCACCGACGACGTCCGACTCCTGGTCTGGAGGCGCGCACGCGCCCTGGCTCCGCGAGGTTGGGCCTGGGTGTGGCGCCAGCAGGGAGGGGGGGGTGGGTTGGAAGGCCGTCTCACCGCAGCGCATGCGCAGACGCGGCAGCCCCGCCTCTCAGCCTCTCTCCGTCCCTCCCTCCCTTCCCTACCCCGGCTCTTCACCCATCCTCGCGTTCCCCTCCCGTGGCACCGCCGCGCCGCTCTCCCCCCCAACCCCGCCCGGCCCTCACCGCTTCCTCCTGGCTGTGCCATGGATGGGTGAGTACCTGCCTGGCCCGCGGGGGCGCGCAGGCCGGGACTTTGCCTGGGGCGAGCCCCGCTCCTCCCCCGGCCGCTTGGTAGCCGCGGGGCGGGGGGTCCCGGTGCCCGAGGAGGGGGGAGTCCGGGGGGGGGGGGCGGCTCCAACTTTTCTCCCGCTCTGCCCCGGGCGGAGGCTGGAACTTGGGGCGGGCGGCGCCGCGAGGCCCCTGCGAGCCCGGTGCCTCCCTTCCTCTCCGCTCCCGCGGGTGCGCGGCCGTGTCGCCCGCCTCCTGCCCCGGGGGCGCTGGGCGGGGGGGGGTGCCCCTTCCCTCGGCCGAAAGCCCGGCGAGCGGGCAGGAAGCGTGCGCCGGGCCGGTGAAACCCGCCGCTCCGGACGGGCGACGCTGGCTGCTGCTGGGAGGGGCCGGCTTAGGAAATGGCAACAGCAAGGCGTGGAGCCTCCCAGGCTGCGGGTGGTTGTCGGAGCACATGATGGTTTCCCGGAGCGTCCGGAGCCGCGTCCTTGCGCGGCCGTGGGTCCAGAGGGTTGGCTACCCTGCAGCACGGCTCTCTGGTGTTTAAGGGGCACCTTTGTGCTTTTTGAGTTCGCTGTTGGAGGAGGCTTCACCTCATGTAAACAACCGCTGGGGATATTTAACTCTGTCACGCATGCAGTTTTGATTTGATGCTAGTGCACTGCCGCTGACTTTCTGGAGTTACTTCTGATTTGAAGTGGTGATAGGACTCCCCTCCCGCCCAAGGAAAATGTCCTATATTCTACCAGTGTTTTTAAAATGTTCCCAGCAACCTGTACTCTTGCTGGATGTATCACAGAGATCGATCTTTAAATTCCTTCTTGTCACAGGGTAACCATAATTAAACCAATACATGCTCTTTTAAATTCAGTTCTGAATTAAGTGCCAATTTAATACTGTAATTCAAAGATGCAGTTTAAATCCATACCTTCATGCTGGCAATTTTTGTTATATGAAGTACAAAACTTCTGGATTCTGGTATGTTGGACTACAGTCACCACATCACAGAAACAGTGTTGTTGTAAAGATAAGAATTCTGTGTCTGAATGAAGCATAACTGGTTCACGTTATTATATAAGGTTAGACCACAATTTGTATCTATCTACTTTAATTTTATAAAATGGTATTTAGAGGCTTTGATCCTGCAAACACTTAAAGTATGTTTAACACTTATGCAGTGAACATTTTTTTACTTTAGTTGGGCCACTCACATGGCTAATTAAGCACATATATGTATGTTTACAGAATTGATGATCTGTATGCTTTATTCTACAACAAATTTTAAAGGGAGGCTATTGATTCAAAACCTAATTGGTTTCAAAAAGAAAATGTTTACTTTGTGAAAACTCTTTCCACTTGTGAATTCTCTTGGCAGTATTGTTTTGAAACAAATAGGGGAATATGATTACAAACTGGGGAAATCTTTTTGCATAATTGACATTGTTTCCATAATCGTATATGTATGTTTTAACAATAGTAGGAAGAAAAATCCTGTAGAAGTCTGACTTTAAGCAGTGGTGTTACTTCCAAGTCCGTCCTATTCCTCTGTCAATTTTAAAATCACATCTGATTTTTTTAATTTACAGTACTTACAGGTAACACTTAAGAATACATAAACAAATTATGGGACTTAGTATTCACTAGCCGTTGCTTTTAGGTTTAAGTTAACCTTGTATACCATAAAAATGAAGTTTCTCCTGTAAGTAGTTTACATAACTTCAGATATGTTTGAGAGGGAGAGGAGGATGGATGGACAGACACATGAATGGAAGTGATATTAGGTGGTATTATATAACACCTGAAAATACTTCAGTTCTTTTGAGTGACTAGATTTCAGATTGAACAGCATTTTCTGTATGTAACTAGTGAACAATATATAAACTATATAGGTTTGAATAATTTTAAATTGTATTTGTGTAACTGTTTTGAAGCCACTAATAAAGTGAAAAGATTTTGTTTTGCAGATGATAGCCTTTTATTGTGGCCTTGGAAATAGCTACTAAAACTACATGGTGTGTCACACTAAGTACAATTGGGCTAATTAATGGTGAATTTTTTTGCACGTAAATGAGGCTGTTAAAAATGGAAATTTGTCTTTGGTAAAGGATCTTAAGGTCTTTATCTCCTTGGATTTTCAAAACTGACATGACTTTGTCTAGTTTTTGGGTGCTCATTTGAGACTTGAAGGACATTTTTATTTTTAGTAAGTAACTACTAAGCACTTTGAATATTTAGCCCCTTGAGGGTTTCTCAGGTTAAACAGAATTATACATCCCTAGTTTGTCTGTTAACTGGTTACATGTTATGTTTAACTGTTTAAATGAGGGAGGGCAGGCTGGAGCAGCTCTCCCCTACAAATGGGGGGGCTTGTTCCGTTGCAGATGGGAGCCTGGGCGGGGGCTGCTCTGGATAGCCCCCTGCGTCAGGTGAGCCCACTATGGCCAGGCTAGAGCAGCCCCCTTCCTGTGGCGGGCAGTTAGCTGATTAATCGTAACTGGTAAGCTTCACTTTGTAAGGGCGGTGATTACTGGTTAACCATTCACATCCCTAATTGAAATCCCAAAATAGGTACAGGTTGAACCTTTCTAGTCTGGCACCTTCAGGACCTGACTGGTGCCAAATGAGGGAATTTGCCAAACCACAGGAGGTCGATATTGTTTAGCAGCAGTACCAAAACTTCCACTGATTACTGGGCTTTTAGAAGACATTTAGGGGTAAATTAGAGCTAAATAACATCACAGAACATGGAGAGCCAGGACTGGTGGCTAGAAACAAACTTTATGGGACTGCAAGACTTCATGGGCCACACACATGAAAAGTGGACGTTTGGCTAACTAAAATATGTTGGACCACAGATGATGCAGGACTCGAGAGATTCAACCTGTAGTCACTTATGAAAACTTAAGTCTTAACTCTTCCTTCAAGAAAGGTGTAGTAAAAACTTAAAATTTCAACTAAATTCAATGCTGGCCATGTTTTATTCTTAAATTCTTGATCTTATTTCATCGCAGAAAAATCTAAAGGATATAAACCTTCAAAACGATAAATATTTTACAGCTTTTTTTGAGAAATAAGTTGTAGTTTATATATTGAAGTTATGTAAACTACATACAGCAGGAACTTCATTTTTATGGTATACAAGGTTAATTTAAACCTCAAATCAAGGGTTAGTGAATACAAAGTTATACTAAAACAGGATTCATACTTTCCTTTACAAAGTTTGGATCTTGACACTTTGCAACATTGTTCTGTTGAGCAACAGCCAGAAGGAGATAGATTCCCTC
Organism: Rafetus swinhoei; assembly: GCA_019425775.1. Classification (NCBI taxonomy): domain Eukaryota; kingdom Metazoa; phylum Chordata; order Testudines; family Trionychidae; genus Rafetus; species Rafetus swinhoei. Next base: position 121,954,395 of record CM033427.1, on the reverse strand, counting down.
TTTCATTGTCCCAACGGAATATAGTGAAGGGGAAATTATAATTTAATTATTTTAGATCATGTGGCAAGATTAAAAGAAAAATATAAACAATTGCATCAGTGATTGCTTTTAGTATAGAAAAAAATCAGAATAGAAAATATGTGCTTTTAAATAAGGTCAGTTTCTTTGGTTACAATAACTACAAGAAGTATTAGACCAATAAAAATGAACTGAGTAAGCACAGTTATTAGATGTTCATTTACAAGATATATCCCGCCAGTTTACTCCTGGGGTCAGTCACTAGTTGCAACTGCTTCCAACTGACAAGGCTATTGAACTCTGCCACACACAATGTTCTAGCCTTAAAGGTGCAGTAATCTCTTGCTAACTATAATTCTTAAATCTTCACAGGGCCACAGTTTTGGTTAGATTTATAATGCTCTTCAGCTTTATTTAACCTGTATTTGCACCAATTTAACTGTTTTTTCTAAACAATTGAGCTTAAATAGTGCAAAATGAGTGTGTAAATAAGACCTACTACGTAAAAAGAGCACCTGTCCCAAGCTCTTGATATTCTTGACAAAATGTTAAATATTTTTAATACATAACCTTTGTCACTTACTGACAACACACCAGCAACAATATGCATGCAACAAAAAATAATAAACTACCATCACTCTTTCCTCAGCCTCATGCAGCTTCCAGCTTCTGATGGGCCACACAGCATTCCAGAAGATTAACAAACTCTGACTGTTATGAAACTGCATGGGATCCTAACGAAATTCTCTAACAGTCTCCCTTGATCTCTTACACAGTTGGAGCTGTAGCACTGGCACCTCCAGTGATCACAAATGACCATAATCACATAAAATAATGGTCTTCTGTGCATTTATTTTTAACCATATTCTCCTTTGTCAAGTAAATCTATGCCATAATTACATCAGGATATGAGTTGGATTTAATTGTGTAATGAAAACATAGGGAGAGTACAATATTAGTAGTTCTTACAGTGCGCTCTGGATGATTCAACAGTTGCACAGTATCTGTATCCTTGGTTTCACTTTTTCTGTGTGACTGAAATGAAACACTGATGATTTTTTCTCAGTAAACTCCTAAGTGACCAGGCATTTGAGCACAGTAGTTGGTGTGTAATTTGAGTGTAGTAGAATTTATCATTTTGAAGGGATAGCCTATTAATTGGAGGTGAACAGTCTCTTAGGGCGTGTCTAGACTACACCTCTCTGTCGACAGAGAGATGTAGATTAGGCACATTGAAATTGCTAATGAAGCAGGGATTTAAATATCCCACGCTTCATTAGCATAAACACGGCCGCTGCTTTTTTCAAAACGGAGATTTTTTCAAAGAAACAGCAGCGTAGACACGGATCTGTCGAAAAAGGGTTTATTTTCGACAGATCCGTGTCTAGACTGCTGTTTCTTTGAAAAATCTCCATTTTGAAAAAAGCGTCAGCCATGTTTATGCTAATGAAGCATGGGATATTTAAATCCCTGCTTCATTAGCAATTTCGATGTGCTTGATTTGCATCCCTCTGTCGACAGGGATGCAGTCTAGAGGTAGCCTTAGAGCCTTCATCTTATGCTAAGGAAGAAAGAAGATAATAGTTTGAGTATCTGAAAAATATAGCTCATGAAATTGTGCACAATATACTATTCATAATGGTCTCTTAAAGGTGTGGGTCTGGACATAGTGTCCCACCATCCAAAAGGTCTCCTCTGACACGCATCACAGTTAAATGTTTTTAGAGCATAAGCCATTGAGAACTAATAAAACTTTGTTTAAATGCTCACTATTCTGTTTTAGGGGTGGTCTTGTGTTTCACAAGGTTAATTTTTCATAACATCTGAAGAAAATGCTTACTTTTTAAATCTTGAACATGTGAAAGTACAAGTCTGAATTTTTGTGTGTGCAAATAAAACCATTTTTCAACAGAGGTAGCCAGTAGAGCAGGATGAAGGGGGGAATTTTTCCTCTTGGTTACAAATGTTAATTGTTTCCTCAAGCTTTTGTTCCAAAAGCTGCTGGAATGAATACTCATCCATAAGTCAATAGTCGAACCGTTGATCTGACTGCTCTGAGGTGAATTTTCTTAATCACAGCACTACAAGTCACTTCAACTTTCTGCCATGCTTATTCATTAAAAGACATGATGCATGCACAATGGAATTTAGACTGGTAAGGGAGGACTCAAATCATCATGGTTCAGCAACAAATTATAGGAGCAACTGGATCAAAAGAACAAGTGTTGTGTTTTGTTTTGTTTTGTTTGTTTGTTTGTTTTAAACTAAGTGTTCACATGGTTGCCCAAGCCTATGATATCATAAGTAATCCCTAACAGGACCCTACAATTTAACCAAAGCATTTCTGGGTTTTTTTACATGTGCAATGTACACAGTCATGAGAAGGAAAGTGATACAAAACTAGTATTGCATTCAGATATAAGCAGCAAAAGTTGTTGGACTTTCTGGTCTGTTCCCAAACCAGGATCCTTTCTAAGGAGTCATTGATTGGTAATCCCTTCATTGTTTAGACGTCTAATGTGCGTATAGTTGGTGGTCACTTGTAGGATGGTCTTTATGTGGGGGCATAAAATACAGTTCTTCCCCATAGACTTTGCCAGGTGATGGTTACTGATAACTGGTTAACCAGAGGCCCGACCAGGCCTACTGTGCTATGAGCAAGGGGTGCCCCAGGTGAGCCCACCTGGGCCCACTGTGCCATTGCATCCCAGTTAAGCAGTTAACCAAAATGTTATGTTTAACTGGTTGAATGGAATTTTACATCACTAGTTTGACTACCCTAATACTCAGGATGTGGGAGAATGTGGTTCATTTCCCCCTTCTGCCTGATGTTTGTACATGAGTGTCTCACTTCAGGTGTGTTGTGACTTACCCCTGGAACTAAAGCCATTCTCTTTCTGGCATAAATTAATGATTTAATTATTTATACAAACCGAGACAGCTTCAACAAGAGAGATTCAGACCCACATTAGAATATTCCACAGTCCAGAAACACAATATCCTCTCAGCTGCAAGTTGAACATGCTAGGGTTTTGTGGATTCCCATATGACACATTATCTGGTGCTCTAACTGTCCCTTTCTTGTGTGTTATCTATTTAAATCTCAATGTTTACACTAATACAAGTGATAGTTTTACTCCAAATTTAGTATTATAATTGAAATAGCATTTAGACTACAATCTGGCATCGATCTGTTAAATACTTCCTTCAGTTGCTGGCCTTGTTTACTGCACAGCAGTGGACATGTTTACCACGTGAGGCTGGGAACCAATGGAAGTACTTGATGGTAATCATGTAGTTTGTTCTTGATGTATTTTCACCAAGAAGCAAAATTCTAGTTTCTTGGGCATATAAGGTTGCAAAGTAAAGTGTTCAACTTTTTTATAACTGCCTTTTAAAAAAAATTATAGAAAATAGAAATGTACACTTACTGTGTCAAGGGTTTTTGCAGAAATTGGTATGTTTCAATATGCATCTTAAGCAAATATGGAAGTGGGTAGGATTTATTTAATGCCCACATGGAGAAAGAGGTTCAAAAGATTTTACTTTGCTCCAAAGTTCCATGTGCATACATATGTACTAGATCTCTCTTTTAGAAAATTGAGACTTTTTAATGTTAGCTTATTTTATGTTAAAGATTATTTTAATAACTCCTTATTAAAACTTCCTTATTAAAATAATTAATACTAGTTAGTCCTAAATGTAATATCTCCATACGGTTACCAAAATTTAAACTCAGACTATGAAACATCAGTGCCTTTTGGGGAGGAGTTGGGGTGAGCACATTTTAAAAAAAAAAAAAAAATGGGAAAAGTGTGTTCCCTCCCTTTCTCATGCATTTTGAAAAATGGGGGAAAAAATCTGGACTGCAAAATCTGCAAACTGAAAGCATTTGTTTAAATAATAAAATAAGGTTCTAGGCTTTACAGTTGCAAGGAAGATTTCTCAAATATAAATAGTATATTGATCACTTATCGTCTTGAGAATCTAAGTAGCTTCAAACAATGAATTTTAGAGATAGTGACTCTTTTTTGCCCTCCATTAATTTCATTGGGGTGTTGAGAACTCTAAACCTTAGAGATGGTTAATACCAATACTAAGGCCTGATCTATATGACTAAGGTCAGATTTACTTAGCTACGTAGTTCTGGCTGTGGAAAAATTTGCTTCCCCTGTGCGACTTAGGTTTACTAAATGCCCACTTTTGTCAGGGCTAGATCAATTGAAATATTATTCTGTTGTCCTAGTTACAGCCTCTCGGAGAGATAAGTTACCTGCATGGATAGGAAGAACCCCTTCTGTCAATAGAGGAAGCATCTAAGAAGTTATAATGTTATGGTGGGCAAGCTGCAGTGGTGTTGCTAAGCTGCTGTAGTGTAAATATACCCATAAGTATTTTATTTCTACTCCATTGAAGTCATGGGTTCTCAAACAGGGGGTGTGAAGAAATTCCAGGGGGGGCGTGAGGCGAGGCGAGCCAGACACACACACCCCTGTCAATCCCACCCCAAGTTTTGCTGCTATTTTTTGGAGAGGCGGGAGGTGAGGGTTTCTCAAAAATCAAAAAGGGCGTGATGCAGAAAAGTTTGGGAACCACTGATTTAAGTGAATGGAACTGGGAATTGGAAGCTATTGCACAGAAGGAAATTCAGACGAAGGAACAGAAGGAAAGTCAGGGTAGTAGTTGAAAAATAGAAGGGAGAATAGAAAGGAAAGACAGATGAGGATAGGGGGTATTGTAATTGTAAGCCTATTTTCCCTGTGGAGTGAATCTGGATAAGATGGCACTAAACAAATAGTAACTGGACTTTTTGTTTGTATAATCTTAATATATTGTCTATTCATCTTTATTATGCAAGTTTTTCATTGACATCAGTGGGACTGAGTGGCATACAATTGTACATTTATATCCCTGTCCCCAGTGTTATGAACTCTTAATGATATTGCCACTCTTGCAACACTTTGTATCTTCTTAAAAGCTTCAGCTCTTGGAGTCATGTGGTTAGGTGAAAATCTCAGTTTGTTTTAAAAATTAATTTCTGGCCCTCATGGTTGCAGACAAAAGCTTAAAAATGTGAATCCTAAAGACTCAAAACCAGAAGGAAAATAACCCACTTCTTCCCCCCTTATTTATCTACTATATATTTTGAAGATTTGGTTTGTGGATTTGTTTGTGCAAAATAAAGTCATACTTTGCTATTACACAAAATGTGGTATCTGTAGGTAAATAATCCTGCCACTTTAAATTAGCTGAATGCACTACTTCATACATTGGGATATGCTGAGTAAAAGCTTTAAATAATTATTTTTGTTTTTCATCAGAAAAGAAGTCATGACTTATGAGTAGAGTTTATAAAAAAATATTTGCTACCAAAATTAAAATCGAGTCGCTTATTCAACTATCATTTTAGTGCAAAGACAATTTTCACAGTTAGGGTATGTCTACACAGAAAAGTTATTTCGAAATAACTTTACCAGCGTCTACACAGCCAAACCGCTATTTCGAAATTAAATTGAAATAGTGGAGGGCTTATTTCAAAATTGGTAAACCTCATTCCATGAGGAATAGTGCCAATTTCAAAAGCGCTATTTCGAAATAAGTGCTGTGTAGACGCTTATTTCAAAATAGGGGGCCTCCAGCCCTTTCCAGGGTGCCCTGGTGGCCACTCTGGGCACAACCAAGAAAACCTCTCTTCCCTCCTCCTCCCGGCGTCCTTAAAGGGGTAGACTCTGGTCACAGTGCCTGTGCCAGCTCTAACCCTGCCAGCCCAGAGCCAGCAGTTGCTGCACCTGACCCAGTGGCCCTAGCATGAGCCAGTGCCAGCCAGCCCTCCGCCGCTACCCAGGACCAGTCTGCCAGCTCCCAGGAGCCTGCCAGGGGCTGGAAAAGGCGGGCGCCTGCCTGGTTCAGTGCGGAGATCAAGGACCTAATTGAGGTTTGGGGGGATGCCTCCAACATCCGTGATCTCCACACTAAACGGAGGAACGCAACCGTCTACAGGCAGATGGGTGCCAGCCTGGCTACCAAAGGCCACATACGAACCCAGGAGCAGGTTCGCATGAAAATAAAGGAGCTGCGGCAGGCATATGCCAGGGCCACAGGGGGCAGCTCCCAACCAGGAGCAGACCCAGACCCCTGCCCCTACTTTGATGCCGTGGACTGCATCCTGGGGGGCAGGACGGTCTGTGCCCCCTCAGGTGGTCATCAATCCTGGGGCAGAGCTTGTTGCCTCCTGCTGCTCCAGCCCCTGCTGCCTCCCCAGCTACCACTCCTCCTCCCACTCGTTCTCCTCCTCCTGCTGCTTCCTCCCCACACCCCCAGGGACGCTGAGGCCCCCGCACCTGCGGTCCTGGGAGACAGTTGAGCCGGCGAGACCCCCAATCCTGAGCTTCTCCTCCCCCATCCTCCTTTTGCCTCCCCCTGCCAGCTCCCTCCTCCCGGGTTTCACCCTCCCTCCTCCCCTCTCACACCTTCTTTCCCCGGTCTCAGCTCAGTTTCATTCTTCCCCCACCCCAGTTTAGCTCAATAAAGAGGCTTTGTTGTAATGAACACCTGTCTTATTGTATAGCAGGAAGGCGGGTTGAGGGGGGGGTAAGTGGAAGGATGTGAGGGAGGAATGAGGCACAAGCCCCCAGTGGGGCACACCAGAGAGACTGTTACTGCCGGCAGAACGTGCTGCCAAACTCGCAGCAACACGTCCAGGAGAAGCACCAGAGTGCCCAGGGGCGGCTCCGGCTCCATGCTGCAGAGTGCTGTGGTGTCCTGAGTGAGGGCAGTCAGAGCACGCAGAGAAAAAAATGCTTTGCTGTCCCTCAGCAAAAAACCTTAGAACCGGCTGTCCAGGGAGGTCCCTTTAAGCACAGATCTCAGATACCTTCTGTGGCTGCTGCCTGAGGCTCACTCCTGACCTGATGCCCTGCCAGAACCGGTTCCGGCCGGCCTTAAGTGCGATTCAGCGTCCTATAAGTGTGGACGTGCTATTTCGAAATGCATTTGGTGTCTAGACGCGTTGTTTTGAAATAACTATTTCGAAATAACGCTGTAGTGTAGACATATCCTTACAAATCACAAAATAATTCAAATTAGTTACGGAAAGAGTAATGGAAGCTTTGCTGTTTTAAATGTACTAAGTATGGTAATTTATTCAATAAAATGAATAATAATATTTGAAGTTAAAATCCTACAAATTTAAAACAGTTCTTTTACTTCCCTTTTGCAAGCACATTAATAAAAAATTCTATTACATATATTTAATTTCTTGAACTTTCCTGTAAGTGTAATCTATACAAAATGACTTTGCTGGGTCAATGACGGGCCTCATCTAGTTTTCAATATTTTGGGGGCCTGGCTTAACTTTTTTGGCTGCTTGGAGTTGGAAATGCTGAAACCATAATTTAAAAGTGTAATTCTTTCTACAGAATGAGTTTGATACTCCTAACCTAGCATCTGGTGAAGCAAGTAAAGGAAGAAAAGGGCAGATGTAATTAAGATCCTTTTGATTGATATACTTTTATGACATTTTCCTGGATGTGGGGGAGAATGATGTTTAAAGTATAACGTTTGTCGTTTCTGTAAAATTCACATACATAAGCTCAGTTTTGAAAAACTGTGGAAATTTGGGCTACTATATAGACTAAATGGTCCATACCTATAGTTCCAGGGGAAGGGGAGAGAAAAATTATTGCCTAGTGTTCTTTTTAGGTCTGTTGTTGTTGTTGTTGTTGAGAAATTATATCTAAAATGAAAAAGTACATAATTGTATATGACTTTTCTACAGTGACTGAGAGGAATACTATCACTTGCTGTTGATCCCACCATCTAAAACTTTGCTTTATTCATACTGTACATAGATTACCCAGTTTCCTTTGCGCAAACAAAATATCACAACTCATCACATTCTTTCTTTTATAATTTATAACAGTGTTTTTCTTTCTTTCTTTAACCTTATTTATCACTGCCTTTGCAATAACTTGCTCTCTAACTTTTTCCATTTCTCTCTTCATTTTTTTCATACAGTGTTGTTACAGATCTTATAGCAGTCGGTTTAAAGGTAGGAATCTTTTTCTGTCCTTCCATATGCACTTGTTACCCTCTTTATTTATAGCACATTTTATTTCTTGCCGATACCATATTGATGTTTGTGTAAATCATGTTTTATTGTGTAGTTTCTTTAATGTTCCTGTATCTTTATTTCAGCCTTTAATATTTTTTTTTAAAAAACTGAGTGTTCAGCTGTCACTCTCCTGTCTTTTACAAGGCCATATGAGTTTTGCTGACCAAACTTTAAAAAGTTTACTTACTATAAGTAGAATTTAGTGTTACAAATAGATATTTTTTATGAAGAGCAGCAATAACTTTGTACTCAGAACTAGGGACACAAATACCAAATTATAATTGGGACAGGGACATGTGTGGTCATTATTCATCTGAGAATCTAGTTCTGAATCCCACTTTACATTTGATTTTGTGCATGCTTTATTAAGAAACTGGACTCAAACAATTGTATTTAAAAATGCCAAATGTATTGTTAACATTACTTATTTCTTTTGTGGTAATGCTTAGAGTTATCAGCCTTTTTGTACTAGGCACTATACATCTAATAGACTTGCATGTACATTTTATTGTTATTGACTTGTTATACATTTATAAAAATTCATATGTAGAGACACATGTGACTAAAATTAAGACTTCCTCACAGACTGTCAGGGCTCGTCTAGACTACCCTGAAGTTTCAAAAGAGGAGACTTTCCCGTGGAATTTGCATATGTTCTTCCGATGCGGTTTTTTCAGCAGCCCCCTTTTCGAAAAGCCGCGTAAATGTCATTTTTTGAGGGAAAAGCCGCTTTTCGAAAAGGGGGGGGCTTGCTGGAAAAAACACGTGTCCTGATTACTTCCACTTTTGATTGGAAGAAGATATGCAAATTCCTGTGGAATTTGCGTATCCTCTTTTGAAACTTCAGTGTGGTCTAGACAAGCCCTCAATGCTTAAAGTCATGTTTGTGTATATAGGACTTGATATTTTGGCGCATAAATATTTTTAGGCTTTTGTAGAATTATTTTGAAGGATTGTGGGTGCACTACTATACCATCAGATCAGTTGGGGATAGTGTATGAATCTGGTATTGAAACAAAATACTTAAATTTGGTAATGGTGAGTACCATTCTAGTTGATCAGCTCTACAAAGAAATCTCATGAATAAAAACTAGACAAATGGGTGAGGAAATAAGTTAGATTAGATAATATCCCCCCTCAGAATTTTGGAAGAAAACACTGATGAGCATTGATATTAATGTTTCTGTCGACAGAAAGGGGACTCTCTTCCTGCGGAATGTTTTCTAATCATCTTTCTTCCTTCCTTCTAAAATACTGTCCTCCTCCCTTTCTCCTGGAAAAACCATGAGGAAAATTCAATTTGATTTTTAGTAAGCAGATTTAATGAGTTAAAGGTTCAAATACTGTATAAAGTTTCTGTATAAATAAATTGTTCATAACCATGAATGCAGCAGGCTCACTGAGCACAGTATAAATTCAGATAATACCAAGACAAACTGTCACGTTATTCTCATCTTTTTCATATAGAGCTTCAAATGGAAACCTTGCCTATAGGTCTTGACATCTTATTAGTTTCAGGTGCTATTGAGGGAATCAATATAGATAAGTGTCTTAGCCTTTAAGCTAAACATAGTTGGCTATGAATCTGAGGGGTAGCCATGTTAGTCTGTAACTTAAAGAAAACTTAAAGAACGTTGGTCCTGTAGTACCTTAGAGATTAGCTGAAAATATATATAGATAGTATCATGAGCTTTCATGGGCACAAACCACTTCTTCAGATGTCAGAAGTGAGTTGTGCCCATGAAAGCTCATGGTACTATCTATATATTTTTTGGTTAGTCTCTAAGGTGCTGTGGACCATTGTTATTTTATAGTTGACTGTGATTATCTTTTCATTGTTTAAGAATTAAAAGTAACTTTTTAGTATCACGCTTCAGGTGCGTGTATAAATAATTCTTGCAGTTTCAGTTATCCACATTAATTGTGAATAGTTTGATTCTATTGTATAGTTACACAGACAGAGAACCAAAAGCAGAGTTTTGCTGGGCATGTGTAGATTTTTTTTTTGTACTTCTATTGTAATAATACTTACAGTGCATTAGTAGCGGTACAAAATCTTGCTTATTTCATATTAGTGGTTTGTACGTACCTTCTTAAGCACTTTGAGGAACAGTGAATACAAAGAAAAAAAAACTTAAATAGGCTAATTGACTCTTGCATAGTAAAATAACTCCAAGTAGAGGGTACTGTTCTCAACATTTGTTAAAATGTCCATAAAATTATTTCTAGAAGATATTATCTAGTTTTTTGGTGTTCTAGCTTCCACAGACTTGTGTAAGTGTTGAAGACTCTACCTACATGATCACACCATATTACTGTTTTCAAGCCCCTTAAATCCATTGATAACTTTTATTTTTCAAGTTGAGAGGAATCACATTCAAGTGTACCCAGTGCCTGCAAGATGGAGGCTTTTACCAGCCATCAAAAGCACATGTGCCAGTGGCTGAGGGGATAAGATGTACATGACTACCACCTCTTCCTCATTTCCTTTTGACTACATGGCAACCATTGAAATTCCCCTGCTGCTTCTCTTCAGTTAGTCAGCTTTCATAGTTGTCTATATAGCTAGCTAATAATTAATAGTTCAGTTAGTCATTTTACTAATTCCTGGGAGATATATTATTAAAAAGTCCCTAGGATTTAAACACTATTCAGAATCCAGAGCACTGTTCTGAGCAGCCTTGGGAAAAGTTGGCTGATCTGCTTGAGGAACAAATTGCTCCTTTTCTACCTTCTTCCCCACCAGGACTAAAAAGGAAGCAGTGCTGCCCATATCTGAATTGGACTGATTGAGAAGTGATTATTCCCCTTTATTCGGCTCTGGTGAGGCCACATCTGGAGTATTGTGTCCAGTTCTGGGCTCCCTACTGTAGAAAGGATGTGGACTCATTGGAGAGAGTCCAGCGGAGGGCAACAAAATAAGGGGGCTGGAGCGCATGACCTCTGAGGAAAGGCTGAGGGAATTGGGTTTGTTTAGTCTGCAGAAGAGAAGTGAGGGGGGATTTGATAGCAGCCTTCAACTTCCTGAAGGGAGGTTCCAAAGAGGATGGAGAAAGGCTGTTCACAGTAGTGGCGGATGGCAGAACAAGGAGCAATGGTCTCAAGTTACAGTGGGGGAGGTCTAGGTTGGATATTAGAAAAACTATTTCACTAGGAGGGTGGTGAAGCACTGGAATGGATTACCTAGGGAGGTGGTGGAATCTCCATCCCTAGAGGTTTTTAAGTCTTGGCTTGACAAAGGCCTTGCTGGGTTGATTTAGTTGGGATTGGTCCTGCCTTGGGCAGGGGGCTGGACTTGATGATCTCCTGAGGTCTCTTCCAGCTCTGACTCTGACTGACTGTGACACAGATACAGGGACTCTGATTCATTCTGTAGACCTTCTCCAACCACTTCTCTCGAAGCTCAAGGTGAGCAAAAAATATCACACTTTATCACCTTTATCAAAGTCAAAGTATTCCAGACACTGTGACTGTTGAAAAATCTTCGAAGTTCTCTGGTATTGGTTCCAGACCCTACACATCTAATCGTTCTCTGGTATTGTTTGAAGTCACACCATAAATGCAGTCTCAATCGTCGTCTCTGTTGGGGCTGTCAAGGCCAGTGTCTTTATCTGTGTTGGATCCTTCTTCCTCTCCTCATTTTGTTTCTGCACTGTTGGCACAGATACTCTTCCTGAGGGGCTTCAGTTATGCAGGCTTTTTTGTTAGAAGGGATCTCCTTTGGTTTTCTTACCTGACTTTTCTGCTTGCTCCAGCAGCACAACCAAATGCCATTAACACTCTGTAGCTATTGTGGGCTCCATCAATACACTCCACTCACACCAGCACTGTCAGCACACTCATGGATTACGTTGGAACCAATCACAGGGCTGGCACCTTTGACATGCTCTGTAGCTATCCTGACTCCCCAGCACCATCAATGCACATGGCACTCTTGATTTAGTCTGTGGATTAACTTGCACCACTAGTGCTGATGACTCTGTCTTTTGACCGTCCCAACCATTGCCTGCTTTGAACCTTGTCTGTGTCCCTTTGCCCAGATATCTTCAAGCCCCAGTGGGAACTGCTCCTCTATTCTGAGGATGTTTGTTTTTTCTTTGAAATGTGTGAAAAGGAGCCTGTTTCTCCTTCCAGATGTTTTAGATCACCGTACGTGTCGTCTTCAAATACCAAACCTAAAGACAAAAATTGGGTTTCCTACAAACAGTTTACAGCTTGGGCTCACCCACCATCAGTATCTCACATTAAGTCTTTTCCTCCATGGCCTTATTAGGTTTGGGCTACCCTGAGATATTCTAGTTTTACTTTTGTAGTGCAGGAGTCTACTCAGCATTTTCCTGCAACCTGACGTCATGTATCCTAGGGATATTAGAGTATAACTGTTTAACCAATAAGATGATGGTCTCAGTTACACTGACTCCCAGGGCGGTGGCTTCGTTGCAGCAGGCTTTACACTAAGCTTTACGCTGCAGAGCCCACAGCGCAGGTAACCGTGTAACCACTGATGTTTTCAGTAGTTAGCGATTATCGTATTACATGATTTTTAACATCTCTGATGGTTCCTGTGAAGAGGAATGTCCTTCCTGCATATCTCTTCCACTTTTCTGCATAAAGTGGTAACTACAGAGTCTTTTCAGGACCTGGTGAGGTGGGTGGTTACCTCTTTAGGAATCCAAGCAGAGATTGTGCAGGAGAGCCTGCATGCTTTCCTGGATGTCTTAGATTCCTGATCCAGGAAGGGGTTGCCTTTCCTATCAGTAAAGCTTTGCTAGACCCAGTGAAGGCTCTCGCAAACGTCAGCCTTTCTAACTCTTATAACTGCTCCAATAAACCATTGTTGTTGTTTAAGTTTTTCCTATAACTAGGATAGACAGACCATACCATGTCACTCAGCAAGACTTGGTTATTTCTTCACTCTCCCAGCTCCTGACTCTGTGGTGGTTGCATTTATTAATGAATGATTTTGCCAATCCCACTCTAAGGCCACCCCAAGGATAAATAGATTTGATCCATATAGTTTTAAGGCTTAGTCCTTTACCACACTTGTAATTAGTTAGCAATTATCAGATTCTTTTATCTAAATATAATTTTGTTAACTTTGTGGCCAGCTACAAGATTGTGTTTTTGGTGGGAATTACCAATGCTTGGAAGGTTTCAGAACTTCAAGCTCTTGTAGCCATTCCTTCTTTTATGGCCTGGAAATTTACAGACTACTGTACCTCTCTAAAGAGTCTGATTTGTCTTGTATACCCCACATTTTTCCTCACTCAAAAATTACTTGTTTACAAAATCACATAAAAATACAACTAGTGTCACAGCATACTATTATTGAAAAATCACTTAGTGTCTTATTTTTACCACATGATTATAAAATCAATTATGAAATAAAGCCATATAAAGTAGTATAAAAGTTTGTACTGACTTCTCTACTGCTTTTTATGTAGCCTGTTGTAAAACTAGACAGATACCTAGATGAGTTAATGTACCTTCTGGAAGACCTCCACGTACCCCTGGTTGAGAACCACTATCTTAGGCAACACCCTAAGTTTATGCCTAAGGTAGTGTCAGCATCTCATCTAAACCAGACCATTAGTTTTTTGTTCTTTTTCAAAAAAACAAAAAATGCTTCCATTTGTGTAAGGTTGAAGAAGCACCTCTATTTCTTGAATGTTCATAGTGCAGCCAACCTTTTTCCACCCTGAATGGAACGAATTTTCTTATGTGCACCAGTGTGGAGGTGATGTGTGATGTATCACCTTCATATTGGTGCTCAAACACAATTCATGTGGTGGTGGGGGCTTAGTGCTGAGGCAGTGGGTTGAGTTACAGGACTGTGAGGACTCTGGCTGGGGGTGCTGTCTCTAGGATAGGGCTGTGGTTTAGAGGTTTGGGATGCAGGGGGTGCCTCCAGGTTTGGAGAGGGGCTCTGGACTTGGAGGTTGATGTACAAGAGGTGGTACTGGTTCTGGGGTGGGGATATGGGCTTTGAGGTGGGGACTGTATTGAGGGTTTTGGGGTATTAGGTGCTCAGGGCTGGGGGGCATTCAAGGTTTGACGGGGTTGGAGCTTGAGTTTATCTGGGTGGCTCCCTGCTGTGTTCACAAGGAGGTGCCCCCCCTTGCCTGCCTATGGAAGCTCTGTGGTAGGGCCCGCGGGTGGAGCTCCCCTCCCCCACCAGTGTCAACTTCAGGGCTTGGGGGAGCCCCTGTGCAGGGCTTAATAGGGTGCTGCATGGGTTAGGGGGGACTTAGTCATAGAGTCCTGGTGTTTTATGTGGACTATACAAGACTTAGAGCTTTCCCCAGACCTTGCAGTTCATGCTGAAAGAGCTAAGAGTCAAGCAGTATCTTCTCAGCAAATCTCTCTTGGCTTTTGGCTCTCAAATTCTGCTGCAAGCTTGCTGAAGTCTTTCCTTCAAAAAATCAGCGTACTTCATCAGAACTTAGTACATGATTTCAGCTTTCCTGAGCAATGTTGCAATAGTAATATATGCAAGGAAGCAACCAAGGCATCTTTATATACTGTCTCTACTTATTGTACATCACTCAGTCCTCCTCTGATGATATTGGGTATGGCAAGTTGGTGTTGCCGTCTCTTCAGATGATCTGAATTCCCCCTGCCTGTAAAGGAACTGCTGATACAACTTACTATGGAGTGTGTGTGCACAATCTACCTTCTGTGGACATGGAAAAGAATTGATCACCATTCTCTTTAGCTTATAACTTATTTAAAACTTGTGTCCTCCCTCAGTCTTCTTTTCTGAAGACTACACGTGAAAAATTTTAAAATCTTTTCTCATAGGTCAGGCTTTCTGAACCCTTTATCATTCTTGTTGCCCTCCTCTGTAATCTCTTCAATTTATCCACACCTTAAAGCAAGGGGTGGGCAAAAGCCACTCAGTGGGCCGGATCCGACCTGCCTAGCTCTTTGATCTGGCCCATGTGGCTGTTCTAAGCTCAGCCCCCTAGTGCATTGCCTGGCAGCTGTGTGGAATAGAAGCAGTTAAAAGGGGTTGCAGCTCCCGCCCTGCTGCGTTCCCTGGGAGTCATGCGCAAGCCCTTTTAACTGCTTCTATTTAAAGGGCTCATGCCTCCCTGGTGGCTGCGTTGTTTGGAAGCCACCGGGCAGGCGCAAGCCCGTTAAATAGAAGCAATTGAAATGGCTCGCAGCTCCGGCCCCATGCTAGCCCGTTGCCTGGGAGCCAGGGACACGTGAGCCCTTTCAACTGCTTCTATTTAAAGTACTCGCACCTTCCCAGTGGCTGTCAGGGAAGCAGTTGAAATAGAAGCAGTTGAAAGGGCTCACGTGTCCCTGACTCCAGACAACACGCTATCAGCGAGGCCGGGAATAGTGAGCCCTTTAAATAGCAGGAATTGAAAGGGCTTGCTGCTCCCGTCTCTGGCTAACGTGATACTTCGGAGCCGCAGGGGAGGCGCGAGCCCTTTCAACTCCTGCTATTTAAAGGCTCCGCCCCTTCCGTCCAAGGCCCCACCCCTTCCAGGGGCGCTTGCAGCCACCTCAAAAATTTTTGAAGTGGCCCTCACTCAAAAATTATTTCCCACCCCTGCCTTAAAGTGTAGTACCCAAAACTGGACGCACTACTTCAATTAAGGCCTTACCATTGCTGAGTAGAGTGGGACAGTTACATCCCCTGTTTTACACATGATTCTGTTAATAAAACCCAGAATGTTAGCCTTTTTTGTAGTTGTATTACACTGTTGACTCAGTTTGATCCACTGTAACCCCTTAGATCCATTTCAGCAATACTGTTTAGCATGTCTAGTTCTGTTCTCACTTCCTCCTGTGCTATCTCAATGAAGCAAAATTTGCTTCAAGCCATTGTAAATTTCAGGTCTTACCATTTTAGATACTGCATAGATACTGAAGAGAAAGTGAATGGTTCAAAACAATGGTTTTTGTTGGACTCATTGGAAGCTAAAAAATACATTTCAAGATTTATGTTCAATGATTTAATCAGTGTGAATATAATTTAGTTGTAAAAATGCTTTGTAGTCCTGTAATAAGGATTTCTATCTAGTATCCTAAAGGAGGATGTGTGGAAAAAGATGGTTTAGTTAAGTGCAGGGATATGGGTCTTCATTGGTTAGTATCTATAATCTGTGAATGATTCTCTAACTCCTAATAAGGCCTGCAGCCTGAAACAAGCTACTGAATGAGGAAAGCGATTGAGCTTCATCATTAGAGCTCAGGTCTGCTTACAAACCCAGCCCATTCAACATATACAAAAGAGTCAACATTACATCTGCAGGTTCCAGAGACCAAACAGACACTCTCCAATAAATGTAACCGTTATCGTGGTAGTGAAATAAGAAAAGGTCTTCTTCAATGCCTTTGATATTTTTTTCTTCTGTTGATTACACCCTCTGCCAACCTGTAAGGTATGGCACAAAGACTTTGTTCTAGTTCCACTTTTTCTAGCTATGCATAATTTTTTGTTTTTTGCTTCTTTTAGAGTATCTGATCAGAATATTTTCTATTTTTGTATTGTTTGATATTGGCTTCCTATTTTCTAGTAGAAGCAACTTGAATAACTTGTCAAGATTCTCAAATGAGCTTTGTAATGTCATACCAATGTATTCATTAATCATTCTAGGATTGAGGATTTAGTATTTTAAGAAGCTGGAGTTACAGTGATGATTCTCTTAAAGGCTCAAATGAGATCTGTCTCTTAAAAATGTATCGTTGGTAATAATTTTGAATATGAAGAATTAAAAATCCAGGTCCAGATGGCTGCTATTTTCCTAAATCCCATTTCCTACCACGGGAAGCTATGTCCTGTGAATTGAGGGCTCTTAATTACTGCCTTTAGGCTAAGGATGTTAAATTGCAGTTAATTGACTAGTTGAGTAGTCAATGGAATTTCCATCAACTACTTGACTAGTAGATAGGCACTTCTGCATTCCTTCTTTGAAATGTACAAGAGCCTTGTACGTTTCAAAGGAGGAATGCGGAACTCCACCTGCTGCCCAAGGCCAGGGGGAAGTCCCTGCCAACTCTGGTTTTCACTCAGCCTGCCTGCTTTGAAATGTACAAGAGTCCCCAGCGGCACTTCCCCAGAACCCAGGGTCAGCTGGGGAATCCCCAGCTGACCTCGGGCTCCATGGTGTTCCCCCTTTGAATGCTGTGGATCAGCTGTGCGGTGGCTGCCCCTTTGAAACGCCGCATTGGGGTTTCAAAGCAGCAGCACCACACAGCTGATCCCTGGCTCAGCTCTGCGGTGCTGCCACTTTGAAGTACCCTTTCTCCCTCCTCCCCCTTGGCTACCTCTATCTGGTGGAGGCAGCAGCAGGGGGGGAAGCGACTAGACGACTGACTAGCCGATAAGCATTTGCTTATCGGATAGTCGACTAGTCAGCTAGTCCTTAACATCCTTACTTTAGTCTGTAGTTTATTTAAAAAAAAAAACACAGATAAATTCTGTTAATCTTATAGAAGTGGAGACAATCAAAACAGTCTTACAGAGAAACATTTATAACCTTGTGGGTTTCTGTCTTATCTCATAGTCCTGAAACATGGTCTGCCAGATCAAAAACAATGTTTGAGGAATGTGTCTGTCTGAGATGTGCAAGGTTAGGTGGAGCTCATTTTGAGCACTTATGCAGCATTATTCTCCAGACTTGGCAACTAGTTATGCTGTCCAATTTGGGAGAATAGTTAATCAGTTTTCAACTATAGCTTTACAAGCCCATGTTGTTGTAGTTAATCTCTCCAAAGTGGGAAGCCTCCATGACACCTCAAAGAACTGGATACAGAAGAGTAATTCTAACTCTAATACTCCCTCAAATTTAATTTTGTCTCTGAAGTAGTGAGTGGGAGACATTTAATGAAAAGAATGTGGGACCATTGTCTCAAATTTCTTTCACTTTTAGTTCCAATTGTGCTCAGTTCAGTCTTAGAAAAGCTATTTAAGTTCCTTACTACATTAAAGAAACAACTATAGAATCTTGTCTGTTCTGCTTTTGTTTTCTCTCAGTATGCTAACCTTGAACTATTTTGCAGAAGATTATAGGGGAAGAATAGAGGAAAAGTGATTTCTTTTACAGATAACACTTTTTAAAATTTAATGTGGAGGTATCCATATGTCGTCATGTAGCAGGATAATTAATTTATTTGGGAAAAGAGTACTGGAGACAGGCAAACAATTGGAAACTTGCATAATCTCCAGAAAAGCTATTGAGTTTGTGGAGAGAAAGGAAGTAACTATGGAAATGTAGGTTTGCAAAGTTTTGGGGACCAGAGACAACCAAATAAATGCAGTGAATTTTGGTTCAACGTAATAAAATATAGAAAATACCTAGTTTTTTTTCCCCCCCCTTTAAAATTGTATAATACTTCCCTCATTTTTGCAAAACTGTCAAGAGCTTATCAGCACAAGCAAAAATCTGCTAATTCACATTCACTTGCATGAGTAACAGTCCCCTATTCTATAAAATCATGCACATATTAAGCATGCAAACATTCATCTGGAGACACATGCCTATTTCTTGTCCTCTTCACTCTGATCAAGTCAGTCATACTCTGGCAAGCCCCATTTGCAGGGCTCGCCAAACCGCGGCGAGCCCCGCTCGCCAGCTGCGCTGTCCGGTGATCTGCGCATGCGCAGATCGTTCTGCACATGCGCAGATCGCCCGAACCCGGCTCTTCCGGGTTGCAATCTACTCGCCATGAGCGAGTAGATTGCATTATTTGTCGAGCCCTGCCCATTTGTACTGTTAACACAGAGACCCTCTCCATTTACTCACCTTTCATATCTGACACATCAGTTATCTTCCCTTTTCCCCACCAAATCCATATATCTCAGCAGAAGCACTTAAAAACCGCAGTTGCTTACTCATCATCTGTTCCCCTACTGCCAGGTGCCTGACCTAGCTTCTTGAATGCTTCATTTGTAGTATTGTACTCTGCACTCTCCAAAGGGACTGAGAGTTCTGCCATATTTCCTGCATGCTTATTGAGAGAGACACTAAAGCTTTTGGGATCTTTGACCCTTCTCTGGATGGGGATATAGGGAACTCATGCTATAATTACATGAGAGAACTTACAGTTGTGCTGCTGTAAGCTCTCTAGTATAGCCTTTCTAAGCCAACAGGGGAGAGCACATTGGTCAATTGTTCCACCCCCAATGAGTGGCGGTAGTTATGCTGGTGGGAAAAGCGCTGCCATTGACATAGTGCTGTCTATGCTGGCCCTTAGGTTTAGTGCTGTCTATGCTGGCCCTTAGGTTGGGGTGTTTATCTTGCTCAGGGTGGCTTATTCATTCATATCCCTGAGTAACATAAGTTATATCAATATAAGTGGTAGTAGAGACACAGCCTGAGTACCTTTAAGTTTGCCTCCAGAGGCACAGGGAATTAGAAATGAGTCAATTGTGTGATAAATGCTGGAAAGCAATGGAATGAAGGAGTCCCTTAGATTTATTAATCTCGGTAACAGAAAGATGAGGATAGGACAGCCCTGGCGTAGAAGAAGGGAAACATAAAGGAGTTTGACAGTGTGGGGAAAAGCTCATTTCAGCTGTTGATCTATGTCCTCTGCTATTCAGCTGAGAGGTCTACAGTCCACACAGTGTAATAGCAGCAGCTATTCTATTATTAACTAAGAAAACAATTGGCAGTTTCCACTGCCTGGCAGATGTAGCATCAGTTATATCTGGTACACACTTCTTACAGGTTGTCTTTGCAACCACAAGGTCTTGAAAGGACTGTTGCTTTAAGTGAAATTCAATATTCTGTATAAGCTGATAGTCAGGGCTTGACAACCTGGAAGAGCTGGTGCAGAGCGATCTGCGCATGTGCAGAACGCAGAACTGCGTGAAACCACATGGCTGGCGAGGGGGGCTTGCCGCCGCTTGGCGAGCCCTGCTGATAGTGATTCTTGAATTCGTTTTGGACAGCATTGTATGTGCCATGGATCAGTCTGAATTCTTTAATGGCTGATTTGTATCTAATGACCAGTAGACTTCTGGACAGTTCATTGTAAACACCAGTGGTTCCCAATCTTTTTTTTATACTGCGGACTGGCAAACCCATTCACAAACTTTTAGCGAACTGGTAACATTTTATTTGCATATTCCTTAAACAAATAATGAATATGCAAATAACATGTTACTGGTCCACCAAAAGTCTCAGCCCCCAGAGCCACTGCGAACAGCTGGCTCCAGCTCCGGCAGTTGCCACACGGCAGACAACTGCTGCAGCTGAAGCTGGCTGTTTGCCAGAGGCCCCCAGTGCCAGCCCTAACCCCTAGAGCCTTCCACCTCTCCCGTGAGTCCCCTGTACCCAACCCCCACCCCATGTCTCCCAGCCTCAGAGCCCTCCAGTGCCAGTTCCCCTCCATTCCAAACACCTCAGTGCCGAGCCCCCCTAGCAAACCCCTCAGTGCCAGCTTCCTGTTTTCAGGACTCTGCGCCAGTCCCCAATATTAGCCCCACCCCCAAAGCCTCCCAGTGTCAGCCCCCCTCTTCTTAGAGCCCCCAGCACTAGCCTCGCCCCTGTAGCCCCCAGTGCTTGCCCCTGTCCCCTCATCTAGCCTTGTGCTGTCTTTCAGCTGCCAGCTGAGTGCTGCTGACTGGGTCGCAGCTGCTTTATGGCTGTCGTGCCAGGCTCTGCATGGCCCTCCCACTATGCAGCGAACTGCTCTTCCGTGTCTGGGAGGAGATCGTGCTCCTGCCCAGCACTTGTTGGCTGAGAGGTGGTGCAGGACGCGTCCTGCCACCCGCCCCTGATTAGGTAGTTGGAGAATGGAGGGGGCCGGGATTCTGCAAGCCACACTTCAGTGATTAAAAGAGCTACATGTGGCACTCAAGCCACAGTCTGGCCACCCCAATCAATGTTAAAATATAATCTATAAACATGTCATCTTAAACTGTATTGGAACTGTCAAAACTACAGTAAGTAGTGGTACATGGAAGGATCTATGATAGAATGCTGAGAACCAGCACTCTGCTCACTATTTTTCATATTTTGTTATGAAGTCCAGTTAATTTCTGGAGAGACGATCAGTATGAGTTGGGTGAGCTTACCTGTGTGTAAGATTACTTGTTGACATTCCTAGTCCGGATCCCATTTTCAAATTGGCATCAGATTCTTATCTTTCAGCCATTTGGTACAGAAGCTGATTGTGCAATTTCACATTTGAGTTCCTTCAGAACTCTCCGGTGAATACCCTCTGGTTCTTGTGACTTCTTATTGTGCAAGTTATTGCTACCCCACAGCATGTTGTGAAAAAATGTCTCAAAAATCTTTGCATTAGCACACTGGGGTACCTACTTGTGGTGCACTGCACTGTGCCTCAATAGAGGCACTCCTGTTGAGTCCTTGCAGTTCCAAGACAAACAGCAAAGTATGCATGTTCTGGAGCAGTAGGCAAACATTGATTGCTGTACTCTGATATCTTGCTTCAGCCAAAATCAGTAGTGTAGATAAGGCCTTATTCTTTTTTTATTGGTTCCTAGGATATTGCATTGTGATGGTAAAGTATTCAACCAGCAGGAGAAATAACATTTATTCCATTCTTTAGCTGCTTGCTTATTCAGAACTGCTGCTAGCTTTTGACTGCTATACACCTAATTGCCCTTTTCTCCGCACCATAAAATGAATGCATCACATTTGTGTATTAAAATGAAAATAGCTTTCCAGAATGCGGCAGGAATGTTCAGATTACATTTTAAACGTGAATAAGGTCTCTTCCAGAAGATCCCTCCAATTTTCTCTTACAGTAGTTGGCGTCTATCCTGAATGTAAAGTGGTATTACCAACTTAAATTGTTTAAAATGTAGTAATTTAAAAAAGTGTAGGGAATCCTTCTAATAATAGGCCCTGAATCTTTTAAAGAAAAATACTCTTCTTTGTGGATAAAAAGATTAGTTCAGCAGGGAAGAAGCTGCTTCGGGAGAAACAACCAAAGTTCTATCAAACACGTGAATTTTTTTTTTTCAATGGATCTGTTTCTATTGCCATCTCGGTTTACTAGCCCGTTAAGTGACCTTGGGCAAGTCACTTCACCACTCTCTGCCTGTTTTCCCTAGGGATGTCAATGTATAGTGGACTAAATGATTAACCAACAAGCCTAGGTTTATCAGTTAATCATATTGACTATGCACACTCCCCCGCCTTTGTTGCCTTTTATAGAGGCAGCATGAGGAGAGGTGGAAGCCGGGAGCCAGTGCCACCTCTTCCTCTTCTCTCCCCCCTGCATGCACTGCTGCCTCTGATAGAGAGGCAGCAGCACGGAGGGTGAGGGGGGGCAGGTAGGAGCTGGTGCCTGCGGGAGGCTGGCTTTCAAGCCAGCTGCCTGCTCATATTGGCTCCCATGGAGGCGCTTGTTTCTTCCCCCTCCCGCACGTGAAGAGAGGCAGCAGTGCGGTGGTGCTGGGGGGCAGGTGGAAGCTGATATGCTTAGGGAGCCCACAGAACCCCCTGACTCTCTTGCTGCCGCTCGTGGTCAGGACTCTTCCTGCCACCCCGTGCTGCTGCCTCTGATAGAGAAGCGGCAGTGCGGGATGGCATGGGGCTTCCCAGGAGTGGGGCCAGTAGTGTACTGGCTGCCAGCCCCACCCCCAGGGACTATTGAATAGTTGTGTAATGGCTAATATTTGATGGGGTTACACAATTATTCAATTAATCAACATTTAACATCTCTAATTTCCCCAATGCAAAATGGGACTAATGATACTGACCTTCTTTGTAAAGCACAGTAAGATCTACTGATGAAAACTGCTAGATAAGAACTAGCTATTAACTAGTAAATACACAGGTTTCAGGCATTTATGCCTATCAATTTGATGGGTTTTTTTTAATTGGTTGTTATTTCCTTAATCTAAATAAATAAAATCCAGCCAGTCTTAAATGTTTTTGCTTTTCTGACTTTATGAATAGGACATTCTATGGCAAATCAAATACATTACATGTGATTGAATTGTGTATTGTGATATTTTTCATGCCCTGCTAGATAACTATATGAGCATTCCATAATTCCACCATTTAAAATTAGAATTTCAAGACCTACTTTACTAGGTAATTATGGATAGAGGTTTATTGTGATGGATGTTGTCATTTTGAAAATACTTCATGCTAGTTTTAAGTATTCTTTGAATCCTCATCTATTTTCAGTGTAATCAAGTAGTCTTAGAGTGAGTGGGCAGTGAAGAGCCAGTGAAATTAGTCAGAACAGCAGCTAATCCTCCTTTCCACCTTCTTGCCCCTTAGGATTCTCTCTGGTATTGGATAATTTGATGTAGCTACTAAGCGCTTCATTGCACACTCTGATTTATTTGCATTTTTGGTTTGTGTGATGGACTCTTGAGGAAAGCATGTTAGGAAAAAATGAAAATGTTGATCCTGCTTATGAGCCACATGTAAGCTAGACATATAGCAACATCAGATGACTATCACAGTGCTGTTTTTTATTCTGTTGTGTAGGTAAATCTGTGCTGAGAAATACTTCATGCCATTTAAATCTGATTATTTTTAGGATTGGACATAAAGCTCTTTTGATTGGGTCTTGATTCAGAATAGTCTTTCCTCTTATAAAGTAGCTGATGGGGGGAGGGGGGGGAGAACAAGATCTTTAGGTTCTGTATGTTTTTAAAAAGCAATAGCTTTGTGTTTGAAAAGTTGTTCTTAAGCCGGTTGGAAATCATAGGGCTAGAATCATAGGGCTGGTAGAGACCTCAGGAGGTCATTGAGTCCAGCCCTCTGCCCAAAGCAGGACCAACCTCAACTAAATCATCCCAGCCAGGGCTTTGTCAAGCCAGGACTTAAAACCTCTGGGGATGGAGATTCCATCACTTCCCTAGGTAACCCATTCCAGTGCTTCACACCCTTCTAGTGAAATAGTTTTTCCTAATGTCCAATCTAGACCTCCCCCACTGTAACTTGAGACTATTGTTCCTTATTTTGTAATCAGGCAGTACTGAACAGCCTCTCTTCAAACCCTTTGGAACCACCTTTCAGGAAGTTAAAGGCTGCTATCGTATTCCCCCCCTCACTCTTCTCTTCTGCAGACTAACTAAGACCAAAACCCTCAGCCTCTCCTCAAGGTCATGTGCTCCAGCCCCCTAATCATTTTAGTTGCCCTCCACTGGACTCTCTCCAATGCGTTAATATCCTTCTGTAGCGGAGGGCTCAGAACTGGATGCAATACTGAAGATGTGGCCTCACTAGTGTCGAATAAAGGGGGGTAATAACTTCTCTAGATCTGCTGGAGATGCTCCTCCTAATGCACCCTAATATGCCACTAGCCCAGCTTTCTGTCCACCTTACAGGACATTTAACCAATCCATGCTTCCTTAACTTGCTGGCAAGAATATTGTGGGAGACTGTATCAAAAGCTTTGCTAAAGTCAAGGTATATGACATCCACTGACTTCCGTATGTCCCACAGAGCCAGTTACCTCATCATAGAACAGGGCTGGGCAAAATGTGGCCGGGGGGCTGGATCTGGCCCCTGGGCTGTATCTGGCCATTTCTATTTATATCCTGCTGCCTGTGCCACCAAATTTCTAGGCAGTGACTCAGGCAGCAGGATCCTATTTAAATGGCTCCTGGTTCCCATTCGCAGTGCAATCCTGGCAGGGGCCAGAACTCAAGCCCTTTAAATAGCCACAGCAACCCTGGGTGGCTGCCAAGCAATGCGTTAGCGGCAGAGCTGGGAGCCCTCAGCTGTGTTTTTTGTTGGTTTTTTTTTTTTTTCTTCAAAGCCTCTGGCCCGAGGCCCCACTTCTTCCGCGGATGGAGCCAGCCTATGACCATGTACCAAAATGCATTTAAGTGGCCTCCTTGTGAACATTATTGCTCACCCCATCATGGAAACTAATCAGAATGGCCAGGCATGACTTGCCCTAGTGAATCCATGTTGACTATTCCTGATCGCTTCCCCTCTTCCAAGTGCTTCAAAATGGGATTCCTTGAGGGCCCCCCTCCATGACTTCTCAGGGGACTGAAGTATGGCTGACTGGTCTGTAGTTCCCCGGATTGTCCTTTTTCCCTTTTTTAAAGGTAGGCGCTACAAGTATGAAATGGAAATATAGTAGAAAATAAATCTCTATAAGAGACCAACACCTATATGTTAGCCATTTAAAAATGTTGATCAAATGAGATTATGGTTTATCTTCTGCCTGGAAATGCATCCAGAGCTTCATAGAGATGAAACAATATTTGAGTGGCAGACAATTAGCCATATTTGATTGACTTCAACATTGCTAAGTCCAATATAGACAAGTAGGGTACCCCCCGTCTTATAATTTATCTCTTTGTAAAATCTTAAAAAGGCAGGGTTTGTTTGATAGTAGTGCCTTGAGGCCGTACACAAATCTGGACTCTGCTATATGTGTGTATGCAGCATATAGCATAGTCATAGTCTTTGTCCCCCTAACAACCTACTCTACAAGACCAGCTATCACATGTCAAACCAGCTTGTAGTGGGAGAGAAGTGTAAAGCAACAAACATGTTTTAGCATAGAATGACTGAATATTTCTTAGATGTGATAAGACAGAAGAATCAGTTATAACTCCCCGCGTAGGTAGGTACTGTAAGAAGCACTCTTCTGTAGGCATTATAGCAGAGGTGAGTCTTAATGTCCTAAAGGAGAATAGGATGGTGATTTTACAAATTCTAGTGGAGACATTTTTCCATTTGTATGGACAGTGTGAAGAAAAAGCATTTTAAACAAAAATAAACCTTTCAAAAACATACTGCTTTCACATTTCTCCTGGGCAGGGGATGGAGTGAAAGAAACAGACTGTTATTCACATTACCTAATGCATTGCTCGAAGATAAGCAATGGTTATAAGGGGTATAAAAAGAAGGGAATGTGATTGCAGTGTGATCCTGAAGAAATTACAAATACATAAGGCCTGATTCCAGTTAAAAAACCCACCTCTGCAGATTGCATCTTCTCACATTTTATACAAATGTCTCTCCAGTGCTTTTTTAACCAAAAGGAATAAGTTTACAAAGATCCCAGTTTTAGTTATTAATTTTTATAAAATTGTCAGAGGAAAAGTAGGTTTGTGAAACGTGATCTGAATAAATCTGAACAAGGATCCAGTTAATCTGAAGTGGGTTTTACCCATGAAAGCTCATGATCTTATTCAGTGGTTCCCAGCCACTTTTATACCAGGGATAGCCCGGTATTTGCACCTTCCATCTGGTAAAAAAATTCAGAAAATACCAGACATCTAAAATGGGAATTAAAAGGGGCTGTGGCTGCATTTTGGGGTCTCTCTCTCTCTCTTGCTCTCTTTTTTTTTGTTGTTGTTGCACCGGGGGGGGGAGTCCAACAGAATTTTTACCTGGCGTTTTTGTGTGTGTGCCGGGCGTTGGTATTTTTGGTGAAACAGTCTGGCATCCCTAGGGACTGGCAAAGCCATTTGCAAACTTTTGTCGGACTGGTAACATTTTATTTGCATACTCAAAATGTTACTGGTCTGCCAAAAGTTTGTGAATGGGTTTGCTGGTCCCCGGTATAAAAAGCCCTGGCCCTCAGAGCCCCTGATTCCTCCACTGTCCCCCAGTGCCAGCCACTGACCCCAGAGTCCCCTGCACCCAACCCCCCAGTACAGCTTCTTGCCCTCAGAGTCCTCTAGTGCCAGCTCCTCTGCCCCAAATGCCTCACTTGCAACCTTCTGTTTCCAGAGCCCCATTGCACCCAAACCCTCCAGGTCCTCCCATGCTAGTCCCCAGTCCCCAATATTAGCCTTGTCCTCAGTGCCAGAACTGCCCCCCCTAACTCCCTCACTACTAGCCCCACCCCCAGAGCTCCTCAGTGCCAGCTCCCCATCCTGGAAGTCATTGTCAGTCCCCCTTCCTCTTAGAACCTCCCAGCCCCAGAGCTTCCTCCCTCCTCACCTAGCCCTGTTGCTGCTTCCCAGCCACCAGCTGAGCGCAGAGTGCTTCCCTGCACGGCAGGAGGGCTGTGTAGAGCTTACAGCATGCCGGGCCCCTGCTGAGCACTGTGGCAGCCGTGCTCCACATGGCACTTGGCCCCAGGTGAGAGCTGCGGCAGCCAAGTCTGATGAGCGCAGCTGCAGTGCTTGGCTGGGGCCATGCGCTGTGTGAAGCTTAGCTGCTGCGGGGCTCAGCTGGGGCCAAGGGTTGCAGCTGCCCATCATGCAGCCCTGCCAGCTGGGCTGGGTACAGGCCACTGGAGCTAGAACCAGGGCCAAGGTGAGGCTGCCCCAGTAGGGACAGCCTCACTGTGGCTCCAGCTCCAGCTGCAGCACACCTGGTTGTCCACCGGGCTGCTCACCCTGCTGCTCCATGGGGAACCCCAGCAGGTAGGCTCATTAGCATCTGGGAGCGTGGCCTGGCAGCCTGCTGTGGACCAGCAGGCAGGGGTTTGCCACCCACTGCCTGTCTGTGAACTGGTGGTTGGGAACCTCTGATCTTATATATTTGTTAGTCTGTAAGGTGCCACAGAACTACTCTAACTCTAAAGTGTTAGTCTAACTTTAAAAATTACAACCCCTCTGAGACTTCAATAAGGATGTAAGTTATATTTATGATACGTTAAACTGCTTACATTTTTTACCTACATACTATACATACAAAGCCAATAGAGAAGGGAAACCGCATCAAGTTTATATCCAGTTTAGCATATTATCCCTTTTACATCTGCACTGAGTGGCATTTTGTGAGGGAGAGCCAAGGCCCTGTCTTGTTTGTCCTTTTCTGGCCATGTGAGTGAGGGGGAAACATGGGCTTTGCTCTTATACTACTACTAGTGATGGGCTAAAAGGGGCACTTTTTTGTGTCTCCTTACATCCCTGTGACGCTAGCTGGGTGACAATTTGGTCCCATTTGAGTAATATTTGGCATTATAAGAATTGCCCTTGGATTGTACAGTTATTCACCTATAGTTAATTTGGGATGGGGAGAGGTGGATCACACTTGTATCTTAATTTTTAACTTCTGACTGTAGCAGGCTGCACCTAATGCTATTTCATTTAAAACAATCTTGGGAAATGTTTTTCCCTTGTTTTTTTATCTTGTGCGTTGGATAATACTCCAGATAGTTAACTTTACCATTTCCTTTATATTTATTTTTCTCTGGGGGCCTTTTACATAGCAATAGTTAGAATGTATCTCTTTAATAATTATACAACCAACTAAATTAGACACTACCCTTAGTCAGTACCATTTGTCAAAGTCAAAGCTCATTGAGATTGCAGCGCTTTTTTTAGAGCCCCTATCAAGCAGTTCATATTTTTTTGTCTCAGTATGGTACTGTACAGTTACAAATGGAATTTACAGAGACTTTGAGAACATTCCCTTTTCCCTGAATGAGTGAAAAGATGTTATAATTTATGTACAAATATCCTTTCTTCAACTTAATGGAAAGGTGCTGTTTTAAAGGCACTGTCTTGAAAAAGCCTGATGTAATATGGTTGAGGGTTTTAACCTTTTTCTCTTCCATTTGCATCTAATTTTTGCATAGATAGTAAATTAACTTTCCTTTTTCAATATAAAAATCCCTTCCCTTCCCTTTTCTATGGCTCTTTAATTAGAATGTTGTGTGGCTTTTGTTAGGCCCAAAGTATCTTGTTACTGATCTAGCAGAGAGCTTCAATAATTGATACATGAAACAATGGAGCTGCCTGCATGCGAACTGAGCCAATGAGCAAGCAGGCTTATGGGACAGCTGCTCTGTGTTAAACCAACAGGCATGTTTCTAGGGAGATTGCTGATCAACCTGTTAAGCCACTGTGTGTTTTCTCTGCTTGCCTCCAATTCTTATTTTTGTGGTTTGGTTGCATGTTGACATGACAGCCTTCTTTGTGTAAGGTTAATTTTGTTTATCCAGACTTTTATGGATTCATCTTGTCAGTTTTACCTCCAGCGCTTTTGAAGATTTATTTCATTTTGTTCTAAATGGCTTCATTCTCTATCGTGCATGTTATTCTACCTTATGGAAATAGGATTTGAATCTCCGCATGTGTAGATGTGCTTATTGGAGGAAAGAGTAAAGTGTAACAGGTATTTAGTGTTAGTTGTTTCAAGAGAAGAAAAGTATTAACTCCTCACCCTCTACTCTGCTCCCATTCTTGTTATTTCCAGAGTGAAATTTTGAGAATTACTGAAAGTCTGTCTTTCTCAAATTTGTGTTGTGAATATTAAATAGTAATGTCTTCAGTATTCCTTGATAGGAAAAAATAGTGTAAACGATATACTTTTTGATAAGTTCTTATAATATTGGGTAAAAATTTTGTAGAACTGTGATCCAAAATTTAGATGGTCTCACCGAGAAAGAGACTTTATAAAAGGAAGAGAACTTTCTTTCCTTAAAACTAGTCCTCCTTTAGTATGCTCACTATTCAAAGCAAAATTAAGTTACAAGTTTTTTCTTTAACTTCTGAAGAATGTTATCCCCAAGAGAACAGACTCAGGGTTGGTGTTTTTTTTTTTAATATGAAAACTATTACATCCTGTTTATAGCTTTTTAGATGTCTACTTTCTTCTAAGTATTGTATATGGCCCAGCAATGGAAGGAAGCATTTGTAGGCTATTCCTAAAGGACAGTTTGTCTTATTGCTTTTGAAGGAACATAATTGTGTATGTCTAATTTCTATGATTTTATTTTCCTTTTTTCCCCCCTGTTCCTGGAGTTCCATTGCTTGATCACGTTTGTATTGAGGGTGGTATTTGGCTTGATCCCAGTATAGCATCATGGAACAAAAATTTGTTCTGAGAACAGCTATTAGCAAACACCTCTTTTTGATATTTAAAGACGTTCAAAAATTGAGTCCTTCTATTTATCATTTTTATGTTCAGGAACTCAACATTAAATTTTCTTCATTGCATCTTTTATAATGGGCATCATTCATGTGAAATATATTGTGGTGTAAAGCAGGAGGTTCTTTCTTTACATCTGCAGAGACTCTTTAGCACATCCCTATTATGTTTTAAATCTGGAAAATCTGACACACAGAGCTGCAGTAACTCTCAGGTTCTTCTAACTTTTTGCTCAGCTTGATTTTTCTTTGAGATAGTGACAGGCTTTTTACAGGTTTTTGTTTGGTGCTAGAAAGTGCTGGGTGTGTTTGTATAACTTCATATTGCAAGATTGCATTTTGGTCATGATCACCTAAAACAGGATTTTCTTGGAAAGCTTTTTAGCTGCCTTACTTATACCTTGATTTTCTAGAGTAAAGATTCATTAGCTATGATCTCCCTTGCTCAATGTTATTCAGTACAATTTAGATTGCTGTTGTTGTTCTCTGTAGTCTGGATCCAAAGGTAGTTTCTTTTTGGATCTTTTCCTATTTAATTTACTGGATGGATCAAGTTACCAGACTACATTTTTACCAGTAGTTTTCCATTCTCAGAATTAAGGAGCTAGAAGGATTTGGGGGTCTTCTCTCTTATGCTTGGTTTATACTGCGTACTTTGGAATAACTACATCACTCAAAAGTGTGAAGAATCCACATTCTTGAATGACATAGTTTATACCAACCTTAAACCCAGAACTATATGGGCGAGAGCTTCTCCTATCAACATAGTAATCACCTCTTACGGAGGTGGAGTTAAGCCAATGGGAGAGCTCTTTCCTTTCGGCTTAGAAGATCTTCATGAGAGACACGTCAGTAGCACACCAATGTAAATGTATAGTGTAGATCACTGTTAATTAGATTAACCAGATGTATCTTAATGAAGTTGATAGTTTTTTACTGCTGGCTTAAAGAACTAGTTGTCAAATTGTACTGTTACTCTATAGGTATCTGATTTAATATTGCTATAAAAATTACAAAATAGATCCAGCAGAACATACAAGTATTTACAAGCACTATAAAAATGTGTTTTCTGCAGGAAGCTGAACTTCAATACTGCAGTAAGGACCCCAGAGTCAGTAATTGTCTTAATGCTGTGGCAGCTTTATTTTATTTTCTGTAAAAATGTCTTTATGTATGAAAATATACTGTCTATATTCTGTCCTCTTTTTGTTTAATATAAAACAATGTATTTTGCTTTGTCCTCATATCTTCAGCTTTTGATATGCCACCAGTTTTTATGCTAACAGTGTATTCCTGCATTGTTGAAGTTGTACAGGGAAGCTGGAAGCTTTGGCAGTGGTATAGCAGCTACTTGGAACTGTGTCGTATAGTTTAGTATAATGAGAAATACTATTACATAGCTGTTTTAGTCAATGCAAATGAAGGCTTAGATAGTTCCAATGAGGATGGCAGTGATAACAAATGCCAGGCCTCACGTATGATGCTTTCAAATATTGTTCAGCTCTTGTTTACAGACCAAACAAGGACAGGATGGACAAAACCTTATCACTACTGAGCAGGGTCAAAAAACTCCTTAGACTGGGTGGAAAGATCCAGTCAATATGTATAAGGGGATCCCCTTCTCGCAAACATCAGTTTTGCTCCTCCCCTTTAAAGCATCACTTTTATAAGGTGGGTCACACATCTGAACGGCCTCACAACATAAGGCAAATAGTTGCCAAATGAGGTATCTCTTTACATCAGTCTTCTCAAGCGAAGAAGAGTGGTCAGAAATGCCTGCACCCATTTCCTCCCACCAATCACAGGATCACACACAAAAATCCTAATGTCTATTGAGTAGGGGGAGCCAGGTCACTTTATGTGCAGAAGAAATGAGGATATGGAATTGATACATCTCCTGTAGGGTCATGCTGCCTATGGCTTACCTCCCAGGTGCACGCAACTCACTAGCAGACAGCCATTCACAAATTCTCTCATGACTGCAAGTGGGAGACACATCCAAGAATACTTTATGACCTATTCAGATGATGGGCAACACAGTCCATAGATCAGTTCACCACTCACCAAAACTTAAAAGTCCATGCTACTTCCCCCAGAATGGGGAACGGACCATAGTCCCTGGGTTATGTTCTCGTCTTTCTCTGAGACAAGGACCTTCTGAATGGCTTTCCCTCTTTTCCCTTATAGTAGAACGTCTTGCTGAAAATAAAGGGATGGCGTTCCCATCAATTCTGATTACTCTTACTTGTCTGAGACATACCTGATTCCCTTCCATTTTCACAGCTTGTGTTTTGCATGCTTATCCCTCTTCCAGCTATTCTGTGTATCCTTTTTCAGAACAGAGGATGTGTCCTACATCCCACATTGGTGATTCTCCAAATTCTGTTTGGTTCTAATACCTAGAAAGCTCCTGTTCAAGGGAGGTACAAGAGGTTCTATTATAGAAAGTCCTTGATGTAATACTCTACCTGCAGAGATGGTCCAGGTTTCAGATTTGGTGCATGTCTCAACAAATTTCTCCACCATCCAAGATTCTTCTTCATATCCTAGACTATGCATTCACTTTAAAAAGCTTGGGCCCAGCTCTAAGCTAGCTCTGTTTGGGTCCACCTAACGGCTAGAACAGCTTTCTGCCAGCCCGTAGAAGGGTACTTATTGCTGTCACACCCACTAATAAGAGGTTCCTCAAGGCTTACAGAAAGCCTTTTCTCTCCTCCTCTGACTAGACCTCCCTTTGAACACATGGCCACCTGTTTGCTGCTATATCTATCCATTCAGGGCTCGCCAAACCGCAGCGAGCCCCGCTCGCCAGCTGCGCTGTCCGGCGATCTGCGCATGCGCAGATCGCCCGAACCCAGCTCTTCCAGGTTGCTATCTACTCGCCACGGGCGAGTAGATTGTATTATTTGTCGAGCCCTGCATCCATGAAAATGGTCTTCCTGATAGAGATGACTGGGACAGAATAGGAAAGAGTGTTTCTGATGACACATTTCCCTCCCTACAGCGTTTTTTCCAGACAAGATTATGCTCAACCCCATCCAAAATTCATCCTTAAAATAACCTCCTTATTTCACAAGAATCGATTGATTCACATTCCTGTCTTCTATCCCAACCTTCTTCCTCATCAAGACATCTGAAGTATCCTGAGCTTCTCTAAAGCCTTTAGGAAGTCCCCTAGGCTTTTCCTCTCCATCGTGGAAAGATCCAAGGGCTCAGCAATATCAGCCCAAAGGCTGCCCAAGTGGGTCTTAAATTGTATCAGACAGTGTTATCAAGTTTGCATCATGACCCCTCCAGACTGCACAAGATGAAAACTTCCTCCATGTTACCTGCAAACCACAAGCTATGGTGCGTCAGTGTCTATCGCTGTTAGGCCAAATGATCAGAAGTACCTATGTGATGTTGTTTGCCAGACTCCACTTTCAGTGTCTGCAAGTTTGGCTCTACTCAACTCACTAGCCAAACAGAGACTGTATGGGTTTGTACTTCCTTGGTGTTCATAACTCCCTGCCGCACTGATTAAACAGAAGCTTCTCTGCATATCATGAATGGGAGCTACAGAAGTCCTAACTAAGATATTTATGCAGTGGGAATTCTCTGTTATGGGACCTCTTTTATATCCCAAGTGAACAGAAAAACATCCCGTCTTGTCCCATGGGAGCCATGGGTCATGATTCCCAGGATGATGCTCTCCTGTTGTCCTTGATAAGTGTAAGATGCACCTTTCCTCCTTAGTCCCCCTACTAACACAAGTCATAGGGAAGATTTGTCACAACAGAACCATCATCTTCCTAGCACTGCTCTGGCCCATCCAGTTCTGGCTGATGGATCTTCTAATGATGTCATATAGTCATTTATCAGTACACGCCCATTTCTGTATCTCATAATCCAGGGCGGGGGAAATCAAGCAGCAGCCCAACCCAGGCTCACTCCACTTCAGAGTCTGGTGGGCATTGGAAATAGAATCCTCATGCTTTGCCATTGTTCAGGCGATCCTTGACCAAAATAGAAATGATTCTACTCCAACCTACCACCTAGCTAAAAGGAGGTGCTTTTAGATCTGGGGGTGTTTCTACTGACATTTGCTAGAGTGTTCCTGATATCCTAGACTGTTTACTCTCCTTAAATAATTCAGGTCTAGCCTTTAGTTTGCTGTGGGCACACTTAGCAGTGATTAGTGTTTTCTTCCTTATTTTACTCACCCAGTGTCTGTACAATTTATGGAGCACTTGCTCAGGATTGTCTCACATATTTTTAGATCTAGACCTCAGTGGCATCTTAACCATGTTCTGTTATCACTGTCAGACCACTTCATCCTCCCTGGATACTCAGTAACAGACTTGAAAGTTGCAAAAAAAAATTCACATGCAAACTTGACACTCAGATTGGGCTTGTGTAGTGAGTGGCTAGGTCACTAGAAAAAGTAATTCCCCCCCTTCTAGTCTTCTCACCTTCCGATTGTTGGGAGTGATCCACATCCACACTAATTGAATTGGCCTTGTTAGCACCCATCTTTGCATGTGTACACATCCCTGCCAAAGTGAAGCTTCGTCTTCATGCATCTGAAGAAGGGGACTCCAGCCCACGAAAGCTATGTCTATATACATTTGTTAGTCTTCAAATTACCACAGGACTCCTGATAGTCTGTTTCAGCAAAAACAAACATGGCCACCCCTCTGAAAAGTGACACTTATCAGTCTAGCTTTGTGTTACCATCCAGGCCTCAATGTGAATCCGGAATGAGCGTTAAAGATGTGGAGAGAGCAGTCTAAATATCCAGGCTTTGGCTGTTGACTCATTCTTTGGAAACTAACTTTCCAGAAAGCATTTCCTCTGACAGTACAGATCTTGTTCTAAAATGGTTGTTTTGAGGGATGAGTGTAAATTAGCTCTTCAGGGCAGGGATTATGTGAGTTTAGGGATGTTCAGCATGTAATTGACTACACAATTAACTGATAAGTTTTGGCTTAATCTTGTTGACTACACACATTTTCCCCCTTGCTGCCTCTGTAGCAGAGGCAGCAAGAAGGGGAGAGTGGGAGCCATTGCCCTTGAGGAGCTGGCTTTAAGCAAGTTCCCCAGGAACACTAGATCCATCTGCCTTCCACCCCATGCTGCTGCCTCTGTTAGAGAGGCAGCAGTGCAGAGGATTTAGGGGGGCATGCGGGATCCCATATGTGCAGGAAGCTGGCTCTGCACACCTGCCTGCCCCACCCCCACTTGCTGCCTCCTACAGAGCAGGGGCAGGCAGGAGCCGGTGCTGGGGACAGCTGGCTTAAAAGTGGGTCCCCCCAGCACCAGCTCTGCAGTGTTGCCTGTTCCCCACCCTACAATCAGAGGCGGCAGCACAGGGGTGGGCAGGGGAGCTGCTGCGAAGCAGCCGCTGTCTGGTGTTTGCTCCACAGCAGCAGCCCCTGTCAGTGGGGGATCTGTGGGGAGCTCAGACCCCAGTGGACAGGGGCTGCTGCCTCCCCACACTGATACAGAGGCAATAGCGTGGGGTGGCAGGGGGCTCCACAGGAGTGGGGCTGGGAGCACGCTGACTGCAATCCCTGCCCCCCA
Source organism: Rafetus swinhoei (assembly GCA_019425775.1). Classification (NCBI taxonomy): domain Eukaryota; kingdom Metazoa; phylum Chordata; order Testudines; family Trionychidae; genus Rafetus; species Rafetus swinhoei. Next base: position 121,918,951 of record CM033427.1, on the reverse strand, counting down.
GGGATTGTCCAATAGTCTTGTAACTGTTAAGATTTGCCCTTTACCAAACCTTTTCCAATGCCAATATATCTTTTTTGAGATGAGGCAACCACATTTGTATGCAGTATTCAAGATGTGGGCATGGATATATATAGCAGCAATAAGATATTTTCTGTCTTATTCAGTTAAGGTGTTAAATTGTGGTTATCTTAAGTCATTGTGTAGTCCCGGCTCGCATTGGCTCTGGGAGCCACCCATGCTGCGGCTCTGCATTTTAAATGTAATAAATGCTGCCGGGCTCTTACTACATTTAAAATGCAGAAGGGGCAGTGTTCTGGATCATTGGAAGCCAAGACTGCTTGATCCCAGCTCGTGCTCAGTTCACCAGCCCCTGTTTACAGTGGCTAGGGCTGGCTGCAGGTAGGGGCTGCTACCAGAGCAATCCCTGGCCGCCACCAACAGAGACAACACCAGCCTGGACTGCCGCAAACAGGGGCTGCTTGGAGGCAGCAACAGCCCCTGTCCGTGGGCCCTTGGCATGCTACAGGCAGTGATGGCTTCACAGTAACCTCCCCTATCTTCCCCCCTGCTTCCTCTGATAGAGGTTAGCAGGAGGGGAGCAGGCAGCATCACAGAGACGGCTTTTAAGTCCACTCGCCACAGCACTGGCTCTCTTCCCCCCCCCCCCCCCCCATTGCTGCCTCTCATAGGGCAGCAGAAGCAGGGGGAAGCAAGCAGTCGATACTCCAGTCAACTACTCGATAAGCTTTTGCTTATCAGGCAATAGACTAGTTGACTACTTGCTTACATCTCTATCCCTTTTTAAATAATTCTTCGTTTGCTTTTTTGATTGTGGCTGCACATTGAGTGGATGTTTTAAGAGAACTATCCACAATGACGCCTGCCTCCTACTCCACATACCCAAATCCTCTGCCCTGCTCCTGTACCCAGATCCTGCACCCCAGTCCCCTGCCCCAGATCATAGTCCCCTCCTGCCCTAGCTCACAACCCAAATCCCTGCACCCTCTCTTGAACCCCAACTCCCTGCCCTAGATCACAATCCACCCTCCTGCACCCCAGTCCAGTGCTCCAGGTCATAACTGCCTCCTTCACCCAAACTCCTACCCTTACCCCAAGCTCCCTTCTGCACCCAATCTCCATCTCAGACCTGCACCTCCTCCATTAATATCATGGAAAAGTGTGGCCCTCAACCACTTTGCAAATTCTTGGAGTGGCATACCCATCAAAAATTATTGGCTCTTTCTCAGCCTCATTAATCTTTCTAGTCTGGTGTGGGTGAACACCCCACAATGCTTGCTTTCAAAACTCGTTTAAAAATATAACTTTTGCAGGTCTTGGTCACAAAACAGGCTTAACCCAGATATGTCACCCACTAATATTAAGAGTTCGAGTCAGTATTTTAAGGGGACTACTGGAACTACAGTAACATTCTTCATAATGAATTTTTTCACATACTCTATTACTATTGAAATGTACAACAGAGACATGATGGCTTGTGTGACTAATGAATTGTATAATTAAATATTGTAACATTTTAAAATGGTCTCTTGTGTTGCTTGGATATCTTTTGGTAGACTTGTTTTATGTGAGGTCAGATCAAATAAATCTGCATATGGTTAAATGGAATCTGGAGATTTTTTTTGTCTGGAAGTGGGTTCGGAAGGGATCATGTGAGGATTACCTGTTGCGTCCCCTCCCTCTGTGGCATCGGCCACTGTCAGCAGACAAGATACTGGGCTAGATGGACCGTTGGTCTGATCTCAATATGGCCGTTCTTATGAGCTAGAAATAGAAAGTGTATTCTAAGCAATGACTTAAAATAAGCAATAGATTTCAGTCTATGGTTTAATATAGTTCAGCTCATTTTCAGAAAACATTAGCACCTTGAATTTTAAGGGCCAACCAGTGTGATATGGCTGGCTGATATTTGCATTTGTTCTCTTTCTTGCTGGAATATTAGTGCATGTTCTTAAATATCTCTCAAAAAATGTGATGGGTAATGTTAAAAAAATTGTGAAATGTAAAACTCTGAGTACCTGATTAGTCATTCATTAGTTCTGTTAAGAGGTGGATTTTTGCCTAGGAATGCCTTTCTGATAATCTTGCATTTTATATTTTCAGCGTGGATCTGACGAGCTTCTTTCTTCAAGTATCACTAACGGGCCTTTTACCATGAGCAATTCTACTCCAGCTACAGGTATTTTTTAAAAAATAATAAATTTATGATGCTTTTATAGCTTATCAATGTTAGCACAGTTACAGGAAATTTAACTTTGTGCACACTCTCATGTAACCTCTCTATGAGCAGGCCCCCAGAGTCTTAGATTCCTAGAGAGACAGGAAAGTCAGGCTCTTGGGGAGCAAAGGTGCCTGGATTCACTCTGTAGTGATCCTTCTGGGAATTAATGAGTAGTGTTGTACTCTAGAACTAATCAACATACTCCCCCCTTCCGCTTTAGAACCTGAGGAACCCATTCTGATTGGTGAACATGTTTCCTGATTCCTTGAAACCTGAACAAAGATCTACTACAGAGCTGTGGCACCTACAAATAGAGACATGGCACTCCAAAACCTGAAATAATTTTTTCAGCACTGGTGAAGTCACTGAAAATTTTATGTAGTGGGCCAACAATTACCTCCTCTCAATAGCATGATCAAAGCAGTAGTATGAGTGCTTCAGAAGATTGAGAGAGATGAAAATAATTCTGAGGCGGCAACGCTAGCCAGAGAGGTCTGGTTCTTTAAGACTACCTGCCTCTTTGGGCATTCAGCTCTTCACGTGTCACTTAAAAATGTGGTTGTGCTCTGGGAGCCATTACCATATACGTCTGAAAAACCTAAGCCTAACAATGAGTGGGATGTTTGTATATATGTAGATTGTACAATAAGGCAAGGCTAGCTCTCTACATCAAGATACTTCTCAGACTTAATAGTTGAAAAAAGTGGCAATTTCCAGTAATTTAGATTTTATTGATGGAATAGGTGACAATTTTGTGGTTTAATACTTTCATGGTTGACTCTGACTTTAATCTGAAGTACTGCAAAATTCAGCTCTTAACTTTAGTAGAAAAATAATATAACAGAGTTTTAGATCAGTTTGAGGTCTGTATTTAGATATAAGTTTCTTTACTTAAAGAAACATGGGAGACTGCTCCAGTGTAGCTGAACCCACCATGGGATCCCAGTTACCTGAAATGTTTAACATTCAGTTTAACCAGTTATCTTTTTAACTGGGATTTTACATCCCTAGACTAAGAGATTGTCTGACTCTATGATCTCATGCTTCTATTAAGCACTCTGAGCTTTCCATCAGTCTTCCACAGGTCAGTCATTCAGTCTAGCTCCTGCCAAGCACTGAAGATAGGGCTTAGCTCTGGCTGCTATTGTTGATACTGACTGAGAAGGCTAAAAGTGTTGACTTGTCTTAGCAGGATCCTTTGAAATCACATTGGTACCATGAGTCTTAATAGAATGGAAAATCACGTTCTTCAGCTGCAGATGTCCTCTGTCTTTGGTAACCAACGTTGTTTTATCTGTACAGTGTCACATACCACAGATCCATCAGTACTGCATCCTCACAAGACCTCTAATACATTGACTACATCTTTCAGTTAATATACCAATGCTAATTGTTTGACTCCATTTGGCAATCATTCTTAAAAATATTCAGTAGGTCAGATAACCAAACTTAATCTAATGTGTTTGTGATGGATTCCCCCTGGGGTGCTACCTCGAACTGAGATGCCACTGAGTCCCCTGATGTAGCAGTCTAGGCTCGCTTTCACACTGTATTGCTGTGACAAACCACAAAGGCCTCCAGCCTGAACTTTCACTGGCATACACATAGCTAGGAACACACCCAGCTAGCTCAGTTACACAGGCTTTCTAACCATCTGATTCCCAGCCTAGGACCCCAGAGCAGGACCAACCTGGTCTGCCTCTCCCTCGGTGTGAAAAGAACAATGCACACTTGTAGTAACTATATGCAGAGATTTTCCCCAAACACTTCAGTCAAAGCTCACTGGTTTAGATAAAATAAAAACAAGGTTACTAACAAAAAAATTTTTTAAGTGATAGCAAACAGATCAAAGTAGATTACCTAGAAAACAAGCAAAGAATGTACATTTAAACTTAATATATTAGATATATTCAACCCTGCTGAGGGGACAACTGTCCTGGGGTCTGGAGATTCAAAAGGACCTGGGGCTTCCAGGTGCTGCCACTGCTGCAGCAGAAGTAGCTGGAGCCTTGGGCCCTTTAAAGTGCTGCCGGATCCACACATGGGAACTCTGTCAATGCTGAAGCTGTCTAGGGGAAGATAGACCCAGCCCTGCCCCTTCTGGTGGTACAAAAGCCAGTCCCCTTCTCCCACCTTGTCCAGGGCCTGGCGAGGCTGTCGACCCCACTGTATATAGATTGGATACGAATTAGCAGTGTCTCACCTAAGAGATGATACAAGCAGGCTGCAGATTAAGGCACAAGCTCCATTAGCTTTACACCTTGGATTTTTCAGGTCTTCATTCACAAGCTAGAAATACCATTAGCCTTGATCTAACACTTCCCCCAATTCAGTCTTTGTTCCTGAGGTGTTTCCAGGAGTCCTCTTGTGTGAAGAACTTCCAGTGATGTCACTCCCTGCCTTATATAGCTTTAGTATGGGATGGAAATGCTTTTTTTTTTTTTCAAAACTTGGTTCCAAAACCAGTATGTGGAAAAATACTGACATCCCACGATGGAATCCAAAGACATGGCCTGACTGACTACATGCCCTTGAATTGTTATAGCAGCCATTGCTTACAGCCTGGCCAAAACTCGTACAGGAAAGTTACACTATTCCCCAGTACATTGCCTTTACTGTTTGTCCATCAGCACTGTCTGGTTTCTTTGCTGTTCAGAAAGGGCTTCTTGTGTGTGCCATGCAGACTAAGCACAATTGAAATACAGATACATAGTATTTGTAACTTCAGTTACAAAAACAATACATGCATTCTAATAAGATAATCGTATTCCTCAAAGCATAACTTTTCCAATGACATGTCATCTGACATGTGACATTATTTTATACAAAAATGCATCATGGTGATTTCATGATCATATCTTAATATTACTATGACGACTATGGGGTGTAGTGTCAAAATATTGTCTGAAAAAGCACAATAATACAAAAAGGAGACACACAATCACCTTCAGTGAAGTTAATTTTTGCAGCATGTTCATTTTTCACAGAAGATATACGTCAAAGATATGCTTTTCAGTTAATAGTATTTATAGTATGATTTTTACGAGTCACAGCTATTTACTTGCCACTTACAATTTGTGGGAGCTTTGTCTTGGCTTTGCTGCTTTTTCCCATATCTCATTTGAATACCACATTCCAAGTGTTGATGAGCCATGAAAGTACTCCCTAACTGTACTTGGTACAAAGTATTAATGCATCTTTGCTTTGACAAGTTTCCTATTTTCTAATGCCAAAGTTGACTTCATCTTTGCAAAGTGTTGTGCAGTGCTTGATGTGAGTAAACAAAATTGTGGGACAGGCATAATACACTGTTAACTTCCTAACATGTATTTATACTGTACACATTTTACATGGATTGTGCACATGGTGCCTCTTGGTGTGGTGTATATTAAGCCTTACTTATATTAGATAATAGGTACCATTCATCCCAATATTGTTGACAAAGATAACATCTTGTTAATCAAATAAACCTGCTTTTACATGTCCTGCAGACCTGTTTACCACTTCAGAACAAGTGTCTTTTTGTGTGTCTCTTCCTTTATAGTGTACTGATTTAAATCAGCAAGCAGGAAACCTTGATTTAAATATTCATTTTAATCTGTTCTACATTTATAATTTCTATATTATAGTTATTTTTCCTAAAGAAAGATTTATTCTTATTAGTTAGTAACCATTGAAACGAGTTGAGTTGCAAGTCCATATATTTTCTTTACATTAACTTTGGTGGTAGTTCTGGTTGGAAGATGTACTATATAATTAGCTTACATAAAAGTATATTGATATAGTATAACATACATTTAAATTCTTAATTTTTATTTTTGATTGCATTAGAAAATAGTGAATGATGCATTTCTTATTTGCCTGGAATAATTTTTCCTCGTGATATTTTTATCAAGCTGCATTTATGTGTGTTGTGTGGTTTGATTTATTTTAGCTCCAAGGGAAACCAGTACACTTCAGGGCTACTTAACCACTTTCTTATTTGTTGCAAGCTTTAAGCAGTTAATACAGTTGTTTAAGTTTATAAGCCTTAAGAACAATTTACTATACAATTTAAACCTTAAATACTGTACATTCTAAAGCAAATAATACAGCGCAAAGCAATGCAAAAGCAGTTACTAAAAGATCTACTATATACAATAATAAAGCCTAATTCACCTACATTTCACCTGTATGATACCTACAGTGCCAGGCAGGAGGTCGTAGTTCCATCTTTTCCCACCCATATGAACACCACCACTGATGTAGCCGGTGTGAAGGGCCTAATCACTTCTGGTTACCTCGAGCAGGACATGTTGGTCAACCCTGCGCATTCCCTCCCACCGATTGTTCTTACTAAAACCAATTTATAGCAAAGTGAGACTTGATCGTTCTAATAATATTTACCAATTGATTACGTATTATGTAGGATATGTAAAATGCCCAGTGCCCTTATTTGGGGTACATCCTGCTACTCAGGATGCTACTGCTATGTGCGCAGTTAACAGTTTTATGGCTGCATCTGTACTTTTTGCTTATCAGAAACAAGTACCAGTACAAGGCTGCTTGTCCTGTCTGTTCTTGAGGTGGTTTCGCGTACCATGCTTAGTCTGCATTGTTATGCATAACAATTCCTGAATCTAGGGCCCTGCCTGCATGCTTTGTTACATCAGACTTGAGCAGGCCAGAAATCCACACTTTGGACAAGGCAGACATCACCAGGTATTGCCAAGGCAGGGTAATGCAGGCTCCCCCACACTAGGGAAATTGGAACTCAATTAAAATGCACAAAACTATTATTTAAAAAATGTGCATTAGTTAAATAAAACTACCTTAAATATGCTGGATTTAAAAGAAGAAAAGTTTATCAAAACATGTTTTGCATTTAAGACTTGTTACACAAAGGAAGCATTTTAGTGAATTGAACCGCAGAAAGGGATCTAGTGGTCATAGTGGACTACAAGCTAAATATGAGTCAACAGTGTGACGCTGTTGCAAAAAAAGCAAACATGATTCTAGGATGCATTAACAGGTGTGTTATGAGCAAGACACGAGAAGTCATTCTTCCTCTCTAGTCTGCGCTGATTAGGCCTCAGTTGGAGTATTGTGTCCAGTTCTGGGCACCACATTTCAAGAAAGATGTGGAGAAATTGTAGAAGGTCCAGAGAAGAGCAACAAGAATGATTAAAGGTCTAGAGAACATAACCTATGAAGGAAGACTGAAAGAATTGGACTTGTTTAGTTTGGAAAGGAGAAGACTGAGAGGGGCGTGATAGCGGTTTTCAAGTATCTAAAAGGGTGTCACAGGGAGGAGGGAGAAAAATTATTCTCCTTGTCCTCTGAGGATAGGACAAGAAGCAATGGGCTTAAACTACAGCAAGGGAGGTTTAGGTTGGACAGTAGGAAAAAGTTCCTAACTGTCAAGGTGGTCAAACACTGGAATAAGTTGCTGTCATGATCATGAGAGTTAGCCAGCAGCCTGGGAACTAAGGGGTTAACCTTACCTAAGTCAGGTAGATTCAGCCAATAGAAATGTAGGTAGGAATTTCAAACTGGGACAAAGGAATGTTTGGTTTCTCCCTCCTTTGTCCTGGGCAGTTTCTCTCCATCTACCGAGGGGGACAGACAGAGTGTCTCCCTCCAAGAATAGAATCTTCACTCTTCTGTAAGTAGGGTAAAGTTTAGATAAATCCATTAGGTTTTATTGTTTTATGGTTTGGGAAATGGGATCTGATGTCTGGGCATTTAAAAATGCTTTTTGTTCTGTTTTGTAACTAAGCTCCTGGCCCATGGTGAGTTTCTCCTCCATGAGTATATTACTTTGTTACTTTTTCATCTAGTCATTATGCTTTCAACAGGAATTTTGTATTGATAATAAAAGTTCTTTCTCTTTTCTTTTCTTAACCTGGCATTGGTTAATTTTTGTGTCCTGGTTTGTACTTTAGGGGTGAGATTTCCCAAGTGATCTCTCCCCTTATTTTCTTATCAATACTTGGGTGGTGGCAGCAGGATTTTATCCCTAAAATCTAGGTTAAGATTTTGGGGGGAAGTTTTATACCAAAGCCTGGTAGATAAGGTTTTTGGGGTACTTTCGCTGGCCCCCCACTCCTGCATTTATCGTGCCAGAGTGGGGAAGGAGCCATGACAGTTGCCTAGGGTAGTTGTGGTATCTCCATCTCTGGAGATATTTAAGAGTAGATTAGACAGACATCTGTCAGGGATGGTCTAGATGGTACTGGGTCCTGCCATGAGGGCAGGGGACTGGACTTGATGACCTCTCGAGGTTCCTTCCAGTTCTAGTGTTCTATGATTCTGATGATTTCTGGTCACTGCTCTTCAAGATGTTAAAACTAGTAGATCTCATCCTCAGGCCTCATTTATATTCATCAACTGGAAGAGGAATACAAGCTTTCTGGCTTTTTTTCAACTCCAAATGGTAACCATTCTCTGAATGAGCAAGCTATTGCACTGAAATATTAAAATACATTGAAATAAAGGTGTTCCATCTTGAAGTGACTACTGCTGTGAAAAGCTGATTTTTATCTGTTAATCAACTCTGGCTTCAGGTGCTTTGTCAGTAATTTCTACCAGTTCAGTGGTGTTTTCTTCAGAAAATGTATAGCAAATAAGTTTTGCTTGAATTCCTGTCTTTAATGTAAATGATTTTAATAATTCTGGTATGTTTTTAGTTCTAAATATAGGATGACAAAATGTTAATTTAATTTTAAATAGATTCATTTAAAAAGTATTTAAATCAGATTTAAATAAAATGCATTTTTTAAACTCTGTGTCCTCTATATTATCTAAATCTGAGCCTGTACTGAAGTCCTAGATACCAAGATGAAACTTCTTTACATCCAACTTCTTTGGTAGTTGTACCCACCTCCATACTGTGAGGTCTTAGTCTCTTCTATTTTCCACATTTTAGGAATTGTCATTTTTTGCAATAGACCTCCTCCTTTGCCTTGATTGATTCTTGACAATAGCCTTGGAAAGGAGTCCCTGTCATCATAGATCACATGCCCCAGGGAGGTCTTATGTTCCCTAGTTTACACGTTTGTGTACCATATAGACTTCCGATATGGGGCACAGTCCCTTTTCTCTTTGTCTCTGTGGAACTATCAATATCTTTCCTGTGCTCCTTAATCAGCCGCATTGAGATGTAGATTAAAGTTGTCTCCTCTTAAAGAATTTTCTGGGGGGGGCTCAGTCATACCATTCAGAGCACTTTCAGATTGATAAGAGCCTCACAATAAGAAAGATGACTTTGTGGAAAAATTTGTGCACTTAACCTTGTGATGGGATCCTCAGGGTACAGCTTAGAACAGTAGGACCGCTGTGTTTCCTTTAACTCTTCAGCCTGAGCTCTCTCACAAGGTTTTGCTAGTGACAAGCAGCCCTATGCCTACCTGAGATGCATGACTGCTCCCAAAGCCACCTATGAACAATGTTCATTTTTTCCATCCATATGTAGATGCATATATGGATGGGAAAACAATACATTTTCTTATGTACACTGAGGCATGTGTGAAAGTGCACTACTATAATATACCTCAGAAATAGACAATCATGCACTGCTCAAGGTGAGCTGTGCAAATTTATTAATTGGTTCATCACTTCATCAGTGGAATGTGGACATACACCAGCCTTTGTAAAACATAAGCAAATTACCAGATACTTAGAACTTCCTGGCAAAGATAAGTAGTAAAACAAGTTTATTGACCATATACTCCCTAAATCAACACTCATACATAAGGAGCCTAAACAGATCTTCTGCGAAGGAAAGTTTACTCCTCCTGCTAGTTTGCTAATTCATATCACCAGCTATCATGTCTTGTTGGCTTGCAATGGGACGAGCTTCTACATCAATCCAAAAAACTTTGAGGAGACCAAAAATGAATTCAAGGTAGTGGCTACAAAAGGCCAGTTGATGATGGACTCCATTCTGAGGGTCTGTCCACTAAAGCATAGAGAACAGCCTTCTCTAAAGAGCTTGAACCAGTAAGTTCATCCTGGGTTTGGTTGATCATTCTACCTTAGCCTGCCCTGAAGGAGCCAAAGGTGTAATCTTACATGTGTCATGTAACTACAATGTGGCATGAAATCCAGTAGACTAAAGCAGACTCTTGGTTAGATTTTTTGGATGAGTTTAAGTGTTAAATCAGTGGTTCATTGCTGAGAATTTTTCTTGAGGTATATGAAGTTCAGTATTGCCCTTATTCATTGTATGGATTGAGTTGAGCTGAGAGAGCTTCGCCTCAGTGGATCCTGAGATCATACTGTATTTCCTCTATCCAACACTATTTAGATTTTTAAAGCCATTTCCACTAGTTGGGAGCTGTTCTCTGCCTTGGACTTGATTGCTGTACTCTTGTCAGATTTTTATGATAGACCTTCTGTACTGTGTTTTTTCATAAGGACAGGATTGCATTCAAGCCACATCCAAAATGTTTTACAAAAAAAAAATTGTGGGTTTTTTTGTTTTTTTTGTTTGTTTGTTTGTTTTTTTCATGTGAATCAATTTATATACTTATTCCCTCCCTCTCCAAAAGTTCTCCTGTGGAGGCTAAACTCTGCACTGTAGACATTCTTAAGGTTATGTGTTTTTATCTTGCTAGGGCAAAGCCAGACTGTGTGGGTTTTGGTAAGTCTAAAGGGCAGCCTGTTTTCTCAGATTCTAAATGAGTTAGACTGCATTAAGATTTCCTGCTCATTAAGTAACTGTCTTTCTCCCTCAAATCAGGGTATGCTCTGCTAGGGCTCTGACATCTGTAGTCTGCTTTTGGAAAAATCCCTATTTCTGTGTTCTGTAGTATGCCCACTTGAGTTCCGTTCATATATTTACCAATCCCTACTCCATTGTGTCAGTTTCTAGATCAGAAACCCAGTTTGGAAGGAATCCCCTATAGTAGTTGTGTGATAGGAATCCGATCTAAATAACTACTTGAGAGATAATTGCTAATTACATACCTACAATGGGATCCCTCCTGGATTACTCCTCAGAGTCTGTCTATTTATGGTAATAAGTTTTGCAAGATGCTTTTGTTCATTTGGATCCCATGACTCTCCTTCCTTATCGAGTGGTATGGAGTTCTTATCTGGATTTCTGTATTGGTGAAAGAACTGAATGGTGTCTGCTTCATCATACTACCCTTGGGCTATGTCTAGACTGCAGGGTTTTTTCGAAAAAAGTGGCCTTTTTTCGAAAAAACTTTACCTGCATCTAGACTGCCACTGCGTTCTTTGGAAATTAAATCAAAAGAACACAGCGCTTTTTCGACCACGGTAAACCTCATTTTCTGAGGAAGAACACCTTTTTTCGAAAGTGCTCTTTTGAAAAAGGCGTTCTTGACTGCAAACCAGGCTTTTTTTGAAAGAGAGCATCCAGATTGTCTGGGTGCTCTCTTTCGAAAAAGTTGTGGCTGTCTAAACCATCTCTTTCGAAAGAAGCTTTTTTGAAAGACTCTTTCGAAGGAAGAGTGTAGTCTAGACTCACCCTTAATGTTGGAGGGTGAAGGTGTGCAAAGTACACACACAGCCCCAACAGACATTGGGCAGAAAGATGTGCATACCAACAGTGGGATCCTTGTGGACAATGCTACTTGAACTCATTACCATAATCATTTTTTTTCCTTTGGCAGATAAGGTTCTTGTAAACTTGGGCAAAGATTCTTTTGGCCTGTGGTAACACAAAGAGATGTTAATTTCCCACAAAAAAAATCATAGAATACTAGGACTGGAAGGGACCTTGAGAGGTCATCGAGTCCAGTCCCCTGTCCTCATGGCAGGACCAAGTACTGTTTAGACCATCCCTGATAGACATTTATCTAACCTACTCTTAAATATCTCCACAGATGGAGATTCCACAGCCTGCTTGGGCAATTTATTCCAATGTTTAACCACCCTGACAGTTAGGAACTTTTTCCTAATGTCCAACCTAAACCTCCCTTGCTGCAGTTTAAGCCCATTGCTTCTTGTTCTATCCTCTGAGGCCAAGATGAACAAGTTTTCTCCCTCCTCCTTATGACGCCCTTTTAGATACCCGAAAACTGCTATCATGTTGCCCCTCAATCTTCTCTTTTCCAAACTAAACAAACCCAGTTCTTTCAGCCTTCCTTCATAGGTCATGTTCTCTAGACCTTTAATCATTTAATTCAGTAAGGTTTTTCAAGGATATTGGAGTCCATTGTGCTAAATGCTAAGGTTATGTATTACTGTGGGCTATGATTGAATGTACATACCTCACTAGAGGGGACACGTGTGACCCCTGTGAAATGTTATGGACCGCAGATTGACTGTATTGAGCAATATGCCAAACCAAAATGACTCTTTTGGACAACCTCTGTCAACTGGTTTGCCTGGAGAATCCCTGTCCAAGAGGGGACGGCTAGAAACCAGAAGCCTAAAGTTGGTCCCCTTAGGAGGCCAGGGAAGGGTAATACAGCTACAGTTGCCCTGAACTGAGACAGGGACAATATAGGAAGACAGTGTTGTTGTCTTCTTTCTTCAGATTACAGTGTGATGGAGCCTGGTTTCTTATTGTGCAACAGGATATAATTAAAAGAACAAAAAATGTATTTTGCTAGCTTCTCACAGCAGACGTTCTAAGGTTTCTGATAAGTGCTTTCTAACCATGTGTGTCACTTAGATGGGCACTGTCAAATTAAAAATCACACTTTTGAAATTGTATCTAGCTCAATAAGATTAGAAGATATTGTATTTCTTATTTATAGGTGCATTTGACCATACTATAGTGGTTTCCTTTTGTTTTTACCTATGAATGTGGTAGAGATTTTTGTTCTTACTTGTCCCTTATATTCATAACCTCTAGTTTTACTAGTTGCTTTAGTCACATTAGATCCTTCATACCGTAATGATTTTACAATCGAGGAATATATAAGCAACAGAAAAAGGTGATGGGGAAGAATAGAACATGGAAGTGGCTGGTGGAAAATTTTTTACTCTAATTGCCCTTCAGTATATGATTAGTTGGTTGACTTACTGTACATGACACGATACATGTGGTACTTAAAAAAGGACCCGGTGGCTCTAAATCCATGCAAGTTTGCAGAGGAAATTGGGAGCAGATGTATTTCTAAACTACTTTTGATGTTTTTAATTGAATAGATTAGAATGTCTTTTAATATTGATGACTTCAGATGAGGATCAGCTTTAATAATAGTAAAGGTAACAATCTAATTATTTTAGAAGTATCAGAGGGGTAGCCGTGTTAGTCTGAATCTACAAAAGCGACGAGAAGTCCTGTGGCATCTTATAGACAAACAGATTTATTGGAGCATTAGCTTTTGAGAGCAGACCATCAGATGCATGTGGTCTTTCGTGAAGTGGGTCTTTGCCCACGAAAGCTTATACTCCAAGAAATCTGTTAGTTTATAAGGTGCCACAGGACTTCTCATTGTTTAATTATTTTAGAATTAAAATATGCATCTTATAGTAATTGTTCTTTCTCTAATATTTTAGCTAATGGGAATGACAACAAGAAATTTAAAGGAGACAGATCTCCCTGCTCCCCTTCTCGTGTCCTTCACCTTCGTAAAATTCCAAATGATGTCACTGAAGCAGAGGTCATTTCATTAGGTCTCCCTTTCGGCAAAGTAACAAATCTCTTGATGTTGAAAGGAAAAAGCCAGGTATGTAATTATTTGTAGGACTGAAATGCAAGCGAGCACTATTTATATATGAGTTTACCTCTTTGATATTGCATTTGGTTGAAAAATTGTAGGGCCAATTATTTTATAGATTATTCGAGACTTTTAACACATCGGTTTTAAAACTTTATGAAACGATGCAATGGTATTGATCTCAAAATCTGTGTAAATGTCCAATATAATATGCCATTCTTTATATTATTGGAAGAGATAAAATAGAATTATCCTATTGTTTAATATGCAGCATGCTGGGTAATGCTTTCTATTGTCTGTCATATACAAAAGTAATTGCACACCAATAAAGAACTATGTTGATATGAACAGCTGTTCTCAAACATCAAACTGAGGATAAAGAATTATGGTTATCTATGTTTTATTTTTTTATTTAAAGAAAACCTAATCTTCACCCTGAATAAACAGGAAATCTTTATTTTTAAATTTCATATAGTTGGTATTTATTAACCCACTGTTCTAGGAATTTGGTGAGGTCATTTGACACTAACCAGCTTGTAGTTTGTGCTCTATAATACTGCTTAACTGAGTACATCTATTCCCCTGTTCGGCTGATTGGGTAATTGGGGATAGCATTGGGTTCCAGGAATCTATAAAATTCATTACAGGAATGCTGTAGTCACTAAAGTTCAATATAACTATCCCTGCCACATGTTTGTGCTTGCAACACATTGGGGATAAAGGTCCCCAACCATCAATGGATTACTCTCTTGGTTGATGTGATGCTGATTAGGCCTCAGTTGGAGTATTGTGTCCAGTTCTGGGCACCGTGTTTCAAGAAAGATGTGCAGAAATTGGAGAAGGTCCGGAGAAGAGCAACAAGAATGATTAAAGGTCTAGAGAACATGACCTATGAAGGAAGACTGAAAGAATTGGGCTTGTTTAGTTTGGAAAAGAGAAGATTGAGAGGGCACATGATAGCGGTTTTCGAGTATCTAAAAGGGTGTCACAAGGAGGAGGGAGAAAACTTGTTCTTCCTAGCCTCTGAGGCTAGAACAAGAAGCAGTTGGCTTAAACTGCAGCAAGGGAGGTTTAGGTTGGACGTTAGGAAAAAGTTCCTAACTGTCAAGGTGGTTAAACACTGGAATAAATTGCCCAAGCAGGTTGTGGAATCTCCATCTGTGGAGATATTTAAGAGTAGGGTCTTAAATGTCTATCAGGGATGGTCTAGACAGTACCGGGTCCTGCCATGAGGGCAGGGGACTGGACTCAGTGACCTTTTGAGGTCCCTTCCAGTCCTAGTATTCTATGATTCTGTGTCACATCCACCATCCCTGTGTATCATTCGGATTTACTACGGGGGTAAAGTAAGGCATTTTTTTCAAAATGCTTGATTTTGTAAAGTTTATCTTTTTGTGTGTGTGTAAATATAAAATAAAATCATTTTTTCTTGCTGTGACCAGCCCCAGCGCCATCTCCTTTGGGCATGGGCTGCTCCAGCTCTGGCTCCTACTTCATACCCTGGGGGGCTGTGCTGCCAGAGAAGAGCTGCTAGAGCTGGGTTCCCTCCACCATCTGAGCCCAAACACCACCCCCCTCCCACCTTTGCCATCTGAACTCATTCCCCTCTCTGGCTCTTTCCCCTCTCCCTCCTCCCCGGCCAAACACCTACCCCCAGCCTGCTCCTGCCCCCGGAAGGGGGGGGGGTATGCGAGCTTAGCGAGTTGGGGGCACAACCCCCTAGTTATATACAAATTATTGCAAAATAATTATACAAAAATTGACTTGTCTGTGTGCTTTTTGGCGGTCTGCAGGCCCTAATGAATTTCTGTGGTAGGGATGAGGATGTCAACATGGCGAACACTGAGCAGTTCTCAATAGGCAGCAGTTCTCAATTTAGGACTTAAAAAAGCGATATAGGAAACTGTCTTCTATTGGATGTTGAGAGCACTCCATACATCATATGTTTAATGCCTCCCTGGAAACATGATCAGGTTGTGGGCTCTTTTCCTGTAATACAATTAAAAAAGGATTTGAGGGTTAACTCTACAGTAATTGCAAATCCTGAAAGTATTTTGAAAAAATAAATAGTAAATTATATTTGTTTCTACATACTGAGTAAGTCATATCTGCACTTGTAGTTCACATGAATTTTTTAGATAAGGTGGATTTTGTGGATAAATGATTCTTCAGTCTGTTACGCAAACAATAAAACATTGAAAACTGCAATATTTCTGTTGATTTTTAGGCTTTCTTGGAAATGGCTTCTGAAGAAGCCGCTGTTACTATGGTGAACTACTACACTCCTGTTACGCCTCACCTCCGCAGTCAGCCTGTTTATATTCAGTATTCCAATCACAGAGAACTTAAGACTGACAATCTGCCTAATCAGGCTGTAAGTATACTTTCATTTTTTTAAAGGAATACAATTGTACATTATTTGCATTATTGAACATTAATAATGAACTGCTTTTTGTTGTTGTAAAATGAGCAGTCACCTTTGACAGGATATCACTCTAGTCAATCATAATTTAGATTGTAAGCTGTTTTAGGCAGGGACTTATCATCTTCCATGTCTGTAAAATGCTGTTGCTCTTGCTATAAAAAAGGCAATTACAGGCCAGCAAGCTTAACTTCAGGACAATGGCAAATTTGGTGAAACTGGTAAAAAACAAAATTATCAGACACACAGATAAAATGTTGAAAGAGTCAACACAGGGCTTCTAGGAAAAGGAGTGTGATGGGCTGCAGTCACAGAAGACCCGTAGGATTGTTCCCCCAATGTGCTGATCATGCCACTGACACCCGCTTTTTTGATCTCGGGCTCCCCACCACCCGTTCCTGATGAGCCAAATACTCTGGTCTCCCCCAGTCGAGGTACCTCTGTCCTTGAGTAACCAGGGGCTAACCATCTCCCTGTTGAGCAGTGCAGACCCTGAACCACTTCAGCTTTGTGAGGACATTGTTGTAGGGCACCGCACCTGGGAAACCAACTCCGAAAAGGAATCAAAACTTCAAATGAATCTGTCATCTTTGTGTGAAAGTTTTACACAATGAAAGCTCATCTGGTAAGCTCCCTTTATCAATGAGAGATGCATTGTGGTTGCTCCATCCTAGGTGGCAATCATTTAGACTGGGCCTGATAAGTAAAAGTGTATTTTATTAAATATGAAAAGTAAGATTTAAATGGTTACAAGTAAAAACAAACAGAACCAAGTAAGTTACTAAATTAAAATGAATAGAAAACGCATAGCTTGTTCTTCACTAAGAAACTTGTAACATGCAAATTCTTACCCTGTTCTTAATTCAGGTCTTTGTTTTCAATCAGAGTCAAAGTCTTTTATTCTGACTTGGGTCTCCAGCCCTTTTTAAAGTTCTTTATATTCTTTTATAGTGTGCCAGGCATTTTTTCAAGCTAGAGGAAGACAAAGGGCTGATAGCTTTCCATTGCTTAAATAAACTTTTCCCCCAGGGTGGGAATTTTTTGTTTGGCATCCCCCCCGCACCCCCGCTGGAAAAACAGTAGGTTCAAAATTGGTATGGTCACATGTCTCTCTAGCACCAACTACTCCTTGGGCTTATGGGACAAACGAGGCTGTTTGCAAGACATTGAGTTAATCACCAAACCATTAGGCTTCCAAGACACCAGTAATGGCTGTCATTAGCACATTTAGAATTATAATCAGATTCACACCTCATATTTCGAACTTCACAACATACAAGAATGTTACATGCCTAAAATAGGATATAGAGATTCAGCAGATTGTAACCTTAAAATTGACGGGTCACATAAGGTATTTTATTTAAAGAATCTTCAAATTGTGCATATTAGTATTCACAAGCCAATTGTCATAAAGCACGCGGGGGACCATCATAAGGAGAACCATATATGTGTAGACTGAACTTGCCTCCAAAAAAGCCTACATTTTCTCAAGGATCAACTGTTTGAGACATGTCCCAGAAAGGGTATTGGTGAGGCTTCATGCTTCCCCAGTACCAGGAATTTATCATCTAAGACTTCCAGCTCCTTTTGAGACTAATAATATCAAATGTACCTCAATACCAAAGCTGACCTCAGTATCTTCTAAGAGTGATCGCAGAGGCAGAGATCAGCAGGACTCAGCAACAAAGACATCAGTAGGTTCTCTGCCATTATTGCAACGGCTCCTCAGGTACTGGAAATAGACTACTAGACCAGTAGCATCAAATCAAGCAATGTTCTCAGTGTTGATGCCTTCCTCTACAGAGCCCTCTGTGGTTTTGACCCAGATCCAATTGGTACCTCAGGACTTCAGAGTCTTGAAACTTGCTAAGAGTCTTGAAACTTGTTTCCATTAATTTGGCATCACCTTTATTTGTGTACCAATTATTTGTCAGTACTGGAATCTGCTGAGTCACCCACACTGTACCCTTCTCTGTTATACGCTAGCTCTTCAGTACTTCCAAAAGGAGATATGAGCATTATCACTACCTGTGTTCCCTCTAAGCTGCGTGGCAGCACAACTTCACAGCTGATTAATCAGCCTTGTCCAGTCAGTCAGCTCTGTGCATGAAACCCTGAGCCTCTGACTGGGTGGGGCTGATTAATCACCTGTGAAGCTGTGCTGCCACGCATCTTAGAGGGAACACTGATCACTACCATTGCATGCTCTTCCTCAGAACTGTGCTGAGGATAACATCTCTGACTTTCAGATCTCAGCACAGGGATTGCTTACTTTACCAACCTAGAGCCATCTCTCCTGGATCTAGGAACCTCTCTCAGGCAATCTCTTGCTCTCCCTCATCCTGCCAGGTATAAGCAGTACTGGGGCGGTCCCTGGTATTCCTTATGGTTCCCCTCAATGGCTGTATTGGGATCCATGAGCTGCCTGTTAACAGTAGTTTTCAGGAGCTCCCAGCTACCTCTGTGAGGACCACCACTGCCAACTGTCTCTTGTTCTTTCTGTCCCTTCTCAACAACTTTAACCCCAGGAAGAGTCTGCCGAGAAGCAAAAGGCAACAGCTGGTGAGGAGGTGACACCAAAAACTGATATTTCTCCTCTGGCTGAGTGTCCCCTCCCTCCACAAACACCTTAGCCTTATGCTTTCAGACAGTTTCAAGAACTTATGAAGAAGGTGTTGAATCACTTCAGACCCCCAGAGGATGTCCAGAATCTCAGCATAAGCTTTTAGACATTCTCTGCATGATAATTTCTGGTTGAGTGGCCTTGCTGGTGGATGAGAACTTACTTGAATGATACCATCTTACTTGAACCTGCCAAAATTATGTGACAGACTCCAGCCTCCATCTCGCCTGCATGTGAAAGAGCTGACAAAACATTATATTCTAGTGAAAAATTCCAAATTTTTGTGTTTATGCCTTTTTCCTAATTTTTTGGTGGTTGATGCTGTCAGTGAGTACAGCAGACATCCTTCCACATCGACGTACTAGGATGAGGAAGGACCAAAAATACACACATCTTTGGTTACAAGACTACTCCTCCATCATGCTACCATAAAAGCTCCTAGTGCTGAAGTGTAATTACATCAACTATAGTAAATATAATGTATTGAATATCTTTCCCCTTGGTACTTCAGAAATTGACTAGTGGAAGGTGATCATCACAACGGGTCAGCTCCTAACGAGGACCTTGTTACAGGCCACCTAGATGCAGCAAAAAAACCAAAAAGGCATCCTTTAAAAAGCGGGAGTTAAATGCTAGTGAGGAAAATAGCATACATTTTGGCAAAGTGTAAAAATATAGTTAGGAAGGCCAAAAAAGGAATGTGAAAAACACTATCAAAGACTCATAGTAAAATATTTAAGTACGTGAGAAGCAGGAAGTCTAGTAAGCAACCAGAGGGGTCACTGGATGATCAAGGTTGCTAAAGGAGCACTCAAGGACAATGAAGCTATTGTGGAGAAACTAAATGAATTCTTCGAATCAGTCTTCACAGCTGAGGATGTAAGGGAAATTCCCAGACCTGAGCTATTCTTTTCAGGTGACATGTTGAGGAACTGTCCCAGATTAAAATGTCATTAGAGAAGATTTTGGAACAAATTGGTAAACAGACTAAACAGTAATAAGTCATCAGGACCAGATGCTATTCACCCAAAAGTTCTGAAGGAACTCGTATGTGAAATTACAAGCTACAATTAGTAATTCTGTAACCTAGCATGTAAATCGGCTTGTATACCAAAAGAGTTACGGATAGCAAATGTGATGCCATTTTTTTAAAATAGTACTCTAGTAGTGATCCCAGCAATTACAGGCCTCTGAGTTTGACTTCAGTACTGGGCAAACTGGTAACAACTGTGGTAAAGATCAGAATTGTCAGACACACAGATGAACATAATTTGTTGGGGTAGAGTCCACATGGTTTTTATAAATGGAAAGCATGTATCACAAATCTACTAGAATTCTTTGGTTGGGAGGGGGGGGGGGTCAACAAGCATGTGGAAAAGGGGGATTCAGTGGATATAGCGAATTTATATTTTCAGAAAGCCTTTGACAAAATCCCTCACCAAATGCTCTAAAGCAAAGTAAGCAGTCATGAGATAAATGGGAAAGTCCTTTTTAGAGATTGATAACTGGTTAAAAGAAGGAAACAAAGGGTAGGAATAAATTGTCAGCTCTCAGAATGGAGAGAGGTAACTAGTGCTGACCCCCCAAGGATCTGGGACTAGACCTATTAAATGTAATCATAAATTATCTGGAAAAAGAGGTAAGCAGTGAGGTGGCAGAATAGGCAGATGATACAAAACCACTCAAGAAATGTAAGTCCCAGGCAGACTGCAAAGAGCTACAAAAGCATCTCAGAAAACTGAGTGGTGAGGCAACAAAATGGCAGATGAAATTCAAGGTTGATGAATGCAAAGTAACATATATTGTAAAACATAAAGCTAACTATGCATATAAAATGATGTCTAAATCAGCTGTTACCACTCAAGAGAGAAATCTTTGGGTTATTGAGAATAGTTCTCTGAAAACATCCATTCAGTGCACAGTGGCAGTCAAAAAGCAAACAGTGTTGAGAATCCACTAAGAAAGGGATAGATAATAGGACATAAAACATTGTTGTGTCTATATAAATCCGTGGTAGACCCACATCTCAAATACTGTGTGCACATGTGTTCACCCCATCTCTAAAAAGATAGATTGGAATTGGAAAAGTTTCAGGGAAGGGGCAACAAAAATGATTAGGGGTATGGAACAGCTTTCATATGAGGAGAGATTAATAAAACTGGGACTTTTTAGCTTTGAAAAGAGAGGATTAAGGGGAGTCTAAAAATAACAGGTGTAGAGAAAGTAAATAAGTATTAGTTACTCATAACACAAGAACTGAGAGTCACCAAATGAAATTCCAGAAGGCTGGAAAAGGACAAATATAGTGCCTACCTATAAAACGGGAAATAAGGACAACCCAGGAAATTACAGAGCAATTACAGGAAATTAACATCTGTGCCAGCAAAGATAATGGAGCAAATTATTGAGGAATCAATTTGCAAACATTGACAAGATAATACGGTGATAAATACTATGGATTTGTGAACAACAAATCATTTCAATCTAACCCGGTAGCTTTCTTTGACAGAGTAAGAAGTCTTGTGGAGATTGGGGTGGGGGAATAGGATTATAATTGAAAATGATATGGACGAACTGGAGAAATGGTCTGAGGTAAATAAGATGAAAATTCAATAAGGACAAATGCTAAGTACTCCACTTAGGAAGGAGCAATCAATTGCACAGATAAAAATAGGAAATTAACAAGTCCTGTAACATCCTAAATAGGGATGTAAGTAACTAGTACACTACCCAATAAGCATATGTTTATCAGGTAGTCAAGTAGGACTCAACTAGTCTATCCTCCCTCCCCTGGCTGCCTTTTTCAGAGAGAGGTAGTAGGGGGTGGGGAGGCACAGGAGCTGGTTCCTCCCAGCACCATCTCCAGGGGTGAGGGAAGAGGCAGAGCCGTAGCACGGGACCTGGTACAAGCTGGGAATCAGCTGTCTGGGCTCGCTCCTGGTTCCTTCTGCCCTCCCCGCGCTCTGCTTTTTGAAGATATTAAGAGCTGCCTGGGTCTTTAATACATTTAAAAACAGAGGCACAGCGGGGAGGACCAGGAGCAAGCCAGGAATCAGCTTCCTGCAGCTCTGCAGTTTCCCCCTTATTGACTAATCGAGTAGTTGATGGAAATTCCATCAACTACTCGATTAGCTGATTACCTGCAATTTAATATCTCTAATCCTAAAGACTAAGAGATTTATTTGGGCATAAGCATTTGTTGGCAACGATCCACTTCAGCAGATGCATTGGACAACGTCTTTGCCCGCGAAAGCTTATGCCCAGATAAATGTTAGTCTTCAAGGTGCCATTGGACGACTTATTGTTTTTGCTGAAACAGACTAACACGGGTAGGCCAGCCCTCTGATACTTGTCAAAATTCGAAATGATAGCCTAGGAAGGAGTACTGCAGAAAGGGATCTCAGCGCCATAGTGGACCACAAGCTAAATATGAATCAACAGTATGATATTTTTGCCAAGAAAAACCAAACCTCATTTGGGGATGTATTAACAGGAGTGTTGTAATTAAGATGTGAGAAGTAATCGTTTCCCTCTGTTCTGTTCTGGTTGGGCCTCAACTGGAGTACTGTGTTCAGTTCTGGGTGCCACATTTCTGGAAAGATATGGACAGATTTAGAGAAGGCTCAGAGAATAGCAACAAAAATGATTAAAGAAAACATGACCTTTGAGGAAAGATTGCAAGAACTGGGTTTGTTTGAGTCTGGAGAAGAGAAGACACAAGCATGACCAAGATTTCCACTGCTTATTGGGCTCTGACATTTAGGGTAAATTAGAATTAAATAACAGCACAGAACACTGAGAGCCAGGACTGGTGGCTGTGAACAGACTGTGTGATACTACAGAAACTTGACCACACCTGTGATAAGTGGACATCTGGCCAACTAAAATCACGCCAGACTGTGGATATTGCCGGACCAGAGTGTGCCGGACTAGAGAGGTTCAGCCTGTAAGTAGTATAAGGTTTTATATAGTGATTCTGAAGAACAGATCTCAAGTAGCTTTACAAAAGAAGATGGGTACCATTTTACAAATAGTGGAACTAAGGCAGAGGGATAAAGTGAGCAGGTTGGTGGCAGTGGTAATACAGTGGGTCACAATCCAATACACTATGTCAGGGGTGGGGAACCTATTTTGAGTGGGAGGCCACTGACCCACAGAAAAATCAGTCAGGGGCTACACACAAATGAGAAGCAACAAACAAACCAACCCCTCACTGATGGAGCCCCCAACTGAGGAGAAAGACACTCCCCACATTCACCTTGCACACCAGGGCCTAAAGGAACCCAGCCAAGTAGTTTTTGAGATTTTGTGTGCTCCAGCCCTGCAGCCGGTGGGGGACGGGCTGAGTCTCAGGGGGCCAGATCCAGGCAAGCCAGGGGCCGCATCTGGCCCCTTGACCAGAGGTTCCCCACCCCTGCACTATTTGCTTGTTGGAGCAGGATCCATACAGTTTGGTTTCTATGGCGTATTGAAAATTTCTCTTATCCTTGGTTTCTGGGGCTTTCAGGTGATTTTTAAAGTATAGTTGTAAAAGTGATGCTTTATTAGTCTATTTGAAAACTTCATAATTAGCAGTGAGGAACATAATATTAAATGTAATCCACAGATTGTGTGTGGTGCTGCTGCTTGTATGTGCAAGTAGAATATGACTGACTTCAAATAACTTGACTGTAGTCCTTGCCTAAAATTACCCATTGGAGTCTTGTGAATATATTCTAAATATAAGTCATCTGATGAACAGCACTGTTAAATATTTTATTTGTATGAGAATTGTTTGTGTAAGTTAACACTTGTCTTTCTCCTTTTCCTCAGAGAACCCAAGCTGCATTGCAAGCAGTGAATGCTGTGCAGTCTGGAACCCTAGCCCTTACAGGTGCACCTGCTACTGAGGGTGGACTCCTTCCAGGTCAAAGTTCTGTTCTCCGAATTATCATTGAAAACCTTTTCTACCCTGTCACTTTGGAAGTGCTGTATCAGGTAATGAGGTGTGGGGGGAGAAAAAACATTATTAAATACTGTGGATAACGCTAGTATAAATCTAATAACTTTTTCTAGAAATTGTGTTCAATTTATGTGAGGATTGCCATACCCTCTTCTGCATCCTAAGCCTCAGCCCAGAGCCAGCACTGCATATCCTCTCCTGCACCCAAGCCCCAGTCCTGAGCCCCCCTCAGAGCCAGCACTCTTAACTTCCTCCTGCACCCCAAAACTCTGCCCCAGCATGTAGCCCTCCCAAGCACCTAAACTTTCCCAGAGCTTGCACCTGTCACCCTCTCCTGCACTCCAGCCCTCAGCCCCAGAACCCGGAGCTCCCTCCCACACTACAAACTCCTTGGCCCCAGCCCAGAGCCTGCAATTCCTCTCTCCTTCACCCAATTCCAATCCCCTTCTCCCCTCAGTGAAATTGAATGAGAGTAAGGAAGAGCTAGTGATGGAGGAGGCAGGGCTTTGGGGAAAGGGCAGAGCCTCAGGGAAGGGACACAATAGATCCTGGATTAACCTCAAATTTAAAATGTGATCTTGGGCATAAAAAGTTTGGAGATCACTGGCCTTAGAGGTTCTTGTTTTGTCCTTTACCAGAGGGATGATGGCTGTAGTGTAATGTACAAAACCGACTCTGTTATGAGAGTGGATGGTGATACATTCAGCCCTTTCTTTTCATTCCAATGTTTAAAAGACTAATCCATGTTCTTGCCTCCATACTTGGTTATTGTAACCACCTGTGTATCACTGTTCATATTGCTGCTCTCCAGTTGGTTCAAGTTATTTTCCTCATCTGTTGACCAGATCATTGTTGTCCCTTCTGAGTAGCAGTGTGGCCTTCTCCACAATCCAGTGTATATGTTTGTTTACTGTTCATGCTTTCAAGGCCCTGCACAATTCTGCTCGCACGTGGATCCTAGTGTTTTGTTGAATTTCTTCTTGCTGTTCATGTTCTTCCAACAACATTAGCAGCCTCAACACACTTTTCCTTATTCCACTCCTCTTTCTGTATTCTTGCATGCAAAATCGTACGCATGATATTCTGAAATTCTGTGTTCCCCACATTCTCCTGAATCAGATCCCCGGCTTATAATTGTTTTCGTGTTACTGTAGTACTGAGGAGCCCCAGTCAGCAACCAGGACCCCATTATACTAAACTCTGTACAAACACAAAACAAGAATGATGTTCTGCTTCAAGAAGCTTAAAACCTAAGTATAAGACAAGAGACGACAAATAAATAGAGACAGATTTGGTGGGCGGGGGGGGTGGTGAATAAGAAAAGCAGGAGACAGCATAGGTTGGCAGGATGGGCAAGTAGTCTCTTGTATGGATGTGAATGGGTAACTGGTTATCCAGTAAACATCACCCTTACGAAGTGATTAACATGAGATGTTTAGAAGAGCCATTCAGTTATATGGCCTGTAGAGTTCACCCTGGTTTCCATCGACTTCTTTGAGCTGCCCTATAAGACAGCTTATGAATCCCTTCTCTCAACTTGTTGCTGAAACGCCACTTTTTTTGAGTGCTTGTTTATGTCTATTCCATTTTAAGTGTGTGTGCATGCCACGTGCACTGGTGCTGGAAGTTTTTCCTCAGTAGTATCTGTAGGGGACCAGCTCAGGCACCCTCTGGAGTGATGCACGTATGCATCGGTATAAGGGGCACTACAGCTTTCCAATCCCTTAGTTTGTTTTCATCACCAGTGATGGTGCTGGAACATCTCCTTGCCTTGGTAAGCTTTCCTATCTCAGATATGCTAAGTTGTCGGTTCTCTTGCTCCCAGTCTACACAGTGGCATCGTTCTCAAAGCATGAGGCATCAATCACTGGGATGCTATTGCCACTCCACTGAATGCCACCACCGATCACCAGAGTCGCAGCACAGGTCCCCAACAGAGACCTGTGGAAAGAGCTGATGGGAATGTGGTGAACATGCGGCCTTAGTCCCCCCAGTTAAATCTCTTTCTCTTCAGGCTCTTAACAGTGAGGAGGAAGATCTATCCACAAAACAAGGCCACCCATGGGAGACATGGGCATTCCTTTTTGAGCCACCGGTAGCTTCAAAGCCCCCAGGCCAATGACCATCCTTTGGGTGGGTTGAAATTTCTTATGTGCAAAACCAATATTGAGGCAGTATGTGGATGTGCACCACCAACACGAACAAAACACATATAAAATTAATGTATATATTCAACAGTCCATATGTGTGGAAGAAACAAGGAATGCTTATAATACTTAATATGAAATCAAGTAAAAAAGAAAATTAACACTACCCTTGAAATACATGTATCATCAGGGCTCGACAATCTATGTAATCTACTCACCCGTGGCGAGTAGATTACATCGCCGGACAGCGCGGCTGGCGAGCAGGGCTCACCGCGGCTCGGCAAGCCCTGTGTATCATCATCCTTTCTAACAACTCAAGCTAGTCAACACAGTAAAATGCATATTAAACACACATAGCTCAGCTTTAAGATGCTAAACAAATTTGAGTCAACTAGAAATAGTATTTGCAAGGAGAGCATAACTAATACAATATTTACTGACACTGGAAAGGAGATTAAAAGGCATTTGCTAAGCTTATACACTGTCTTTGGGGATTGTTTAGGATCTATGCTGTAAAAACAGATAAAAGTCCTTCTGGTTAGAAACTTTCACCTTGTGTGTGTCACCAACTCAGAGTTAGAAGCCCCAGAACAAATGGCTTCAGGGTTTGTAGAGGGATGATCATTTCAAAGAGCTTCCAAATAAGGTTTCATCCTACAAAACTAGCACCACACCTCGTACTTGCTACTTCTGACTCATAAGAGCCAGAAGTTTACCACATAGCAAAGATCTGGTCTTAACACAATACAATTTACCATGTATTAATTAGTAACACAGGATTTAAAAAAAAATCATTAAGTTCAGAGTTTGATATCTGCAACACTCAAAAAAATCTGTTAAGATAAGAAAGAAAAAGATTATTTTAAGCCATTAACAGCGATGTAAACTTTGTTTGAAATAAAAAAGCAGTCATGTCAAACTTTAAAGACTAACAAAATAGTTTATTAGGTGATGAGCTTTTGTGGAGCAGACCTCCTGGCATACCCCTCCCCATACAGCCTGCTTCCCTCCCTCTAACCAAGACAGACAGAGGACTGCAGTAAGAAGGTCAGGACACCCCAAACAAACTGCCCCCCTTCCTCCACCTCACTGTATAGATGCCAGGATCTACCTACCCCCTTTCCTCTCCACCTACCCTATGCAGTCGGCCCCTTACTTCCCCCTTCCCAGCCAGGAGGGTTGGAGACTACTGGGTTTCTGTCTGTGTCTCTCTCTCTCTCTCTCTCTGGGCAGAAGGGACTCTCCAAACTCCCCTCTGGTTCTCTTTCTCCCTCCTCCTTCCCCGCCAATTAATTTATTACTCCTCTGTCCCCCAGTCACTTATTCCTTCCTTATCTTGCTTGCTTATCTTGCCTGCTTATCTGCTCTAGGAGCTTTTCAATTCAAGCAAATGGCAGTTCTATTTAGTTGCTGCTTAGCTTAAAGCCCTGCCCTCTGCCGGTCAGCTGAGCTCCCTGCCTGTGTGGGGCTCAGAAAATAGCTGCGCAGTCGTGCAGCTTAGAGGGAACATAGGTCCCAATTATTTATTTCCCGGTTTTAGATTTTCTCCAAGTTTGGAACTGTCTTGAAGATTATCACCTTCACAAAGAACAATCAGTTTCAGGCCTTGCTTCAGTATGCTGATCCAATGAATGCACATTATGCCAAAATGGTAAGTGTAAAGGTGTACATCTGATCTCTTTAGTCCAATATAAAATAAATTACAATAAATTCTTTATATGTAAATGGTTTTACTATTAACTGCACTAGTGATAGGATTTCTTGACACTCGA
This sequence comes from Rafetus swinhoei, assembly GCA_019425775.1. Taxonomy (NCBI): domain Eukaryota; kingdom Metazoa; phylum Chordata; order Testudines; family Trionychidae; genus Rafetus; species Rafetus swinhoei. The sequence continues at coordinate 121,891,185 of CM033427.1, read as the reverse complement.
GTAATGTTTAAATTTTCTTGCTGCTCAAAGTAGCTTTGGTTTTTCTAATTGTGTCATAAAGAATGACATGTTGACCCTTAGGACTTTTACTACTGATTCTGCGTTACTGGTCTTCAATAATTCCACTTGTGTACCTGATCTCAGATTAAGGTTAGTAGACTTCTAGTATTCCTTCTAGTTACAGGAAATGGATACTGGTGGTGGGAGGGGAGAAATTAAACCTGAGACAGCAAGTAAAAAGTTTAAAAGGGGAAGATGACTATTTGTTACTGTATGTGTATAGGTTTTCTTTCAAACCACTGTCCTTGTAATTACAAATCAGTACTGCTTTTCTACAGAAGTAGTTTAATTTTAGTGAAACTTCATTTTCCTTATAAATGTTGGCTCAAAGACCTGCAAATCTGGCGCCTGTTTCCTTTTGGTACCATGCAACACCAGCAAGAATGGCCAGCTAATAAAACGAATATATTCAGGCTCTTGGGCCTCCTAGGTGGAAAAACTACAGGTTGCACCTCCCAAAACTGGAATTCGCTATCTGGACCATGGATGTTCCTGGATGAGAGAACCCCGGTATCTTAGTGTCAGGAGGGAAATCCAGGAGGGGCCAGGCTGAAGCAGAGGAATAGAAATGGGGCTGGAGCTGGGGGTAGCCCCCAGCAGCCCATAGCACTGGGCCTGGAGCCAATAGTCTGTGGCACTGGGACTGCATTGGGGCAGCCCCTAACAGCGCAGGATTGGGCTGGCAACAGCCCATGGCCAGAGACCTGGACAGCCCACAGAAGCGGGCCCAGAGCCTGCGGGCTGCTGTGGGGCTGGGAGCGGAGCACAAGCCATCAGTAGTCCCCAGCAGCCCAACCAGGGCCAGAGCCAGCCCCCAGCAGTGCGCAGCAGCGCAGGGCTGGAGCCTGCAGCAGTGTGGGCTGCTAAAGCCAAGCAGGCCGTCTGACTGGGGCAGTGGCAGCGGGGCCAGCAACCCAGCAGGCAGCCCAGCAGGGGCTGGAGGTGATCCCCCCTGATCCTCCCCCCACTGACCCCTAGCAGCTGACAGTCCTTCTCTGGTCTGGCAAATTCCCTGGTTTGGGACCGGTCAGGTCCCGAGGGTGCCGGATAACAGATGTCCAACCTGTAGTACGTTGCCTTCCCCAATCTTTCATCATGAACCTGCAACCTGACAATGAATGCCAGAGGCCTGCATTTATTTTTTTGATGCAAAAAGAAATAATTTGCAGTTACTTAAATATTTTAAAATGTTGAATTGATCCCCACTTCATATATTGCCTGCTGATTCCAAAATCTGTCTCACTTCTTTTGAGTAACATCAGCATTTTAATGAGTAAAAAGAGAAGGAACAACGGGGAAAGTATATTTTGTTTCTATATACATCACATTGGGTTTGCTGAAAAATACTAGACATGTTGCCAGTTTTGATGATCATAAGAGAGTTTTTTAACATTTAAAACAATTTGTATTTCTAAACAAATTGAGACAATGCGGTAGTGAAATTTTATAGAAAAATCCCACAAAACTGATGTTTTCATATTTTCTTCCAGAGCTACCTATTTGGCTTCTAAATATGCACAACCCTATATTTAATATTCATTATAGTATTACATCACTATGTCAGGGAACAAAAGTGTGGACGTACTCAGTTTTTCAAATAAATGACCCATAAAAGTGGGAAAAAGTGATTATCTTAGTTTGGGATTGAGATCTGAACCTTCAAAATACAGAGAGGCGTAGACTTTTCAGATGGGTCCTTTGTGGGTTGTCATTATAAAAATTGAATGATTTCCCCCGTTTTCCTGTCTCTCATTGTGAGCCTTACTTCACTGTATTTCTGGCATGTTGACCCTGCCAGTGCTAAGATACAAGGTGCACAAACAAGATATGTAATAAATTAAGGAGAAGACAAAATAGCAATGGATACCATAGTGATAGTCTTCTATGAGAACAGACACCACTAGCTTTTTCTGCAACACAGCTATTTATTCCATTGAATTTCTAACATGAATAGTGGATTTGACTACTCAGGTAACCATGTTTAAGAAATTACAATGTAAACAAAGAAATAAGCATCCAAGATAAAAATTATAGCCTTTATTTTGAAGGAATGGATTCATTTCTGTAAAAGGCAGGAATGATGAATGAGAGGGAGTAGATGACTAAATATGCATAATTTGGTAGAGTGGGTAACATAATATCACAAAAGTAGATTCTGTGTCTGGCATGAAACTTGCATCCTTGCCCTCATTTATTTGCTAGGCAAAATAGTTTGTCAGTAGACCTGCAGTCATTTGGGGCTTGCTGGATTTTGAATTGTGACGACAATGTCAAATTTTATGGTTTGCATTATTTTTCCTGTTTAATTCTGATTTGATAAGACTTAATATATTGATCTGCTACAAAAACTTATCTAGTTCAGTATTTTTCTGTATTGCTTTTGCTGCTATTGTAGCAAATCATCACAATAATCATTCCAGTATCCCTCCTGAGTCAATCTGCTGGGTCATCAGAGCCCAAACACTGCTCATTTCTTTTGTTGGCAGAGGACATTGTAATTGTAGAGCCCTGTGCAGATGCAAATGTCTATCCGTGGATGCAGATATCCACGGATAAACATCAGTATCCACTGATCGGCAAGGCTCAACTCCCAACAGACGTGGCCAATAGAGCGGAGTGTGGTCCCTTCACTCATAGGAGCCAGCTCCCCACACTGGCAGCTCCTCCAGACCTTGCAGCTATACTGCCTCCAACTACACTGCCTCCAGCATCTACTTTCTGGGGTTGTACTGCTACTCTCAGGATGGGGTTGGTGGGGGCCGGGAGCAATGCAGCCACACAGCCAGGAAGAGCTGCTGACACAATGGGGCCACACGGCTCTCCATTGACAGTAGTGTCCCTTGGGAGCAGAGCTCTGCAGATCAAAAGATTCTGATGTCTTTCTGCAGATATTTGCATCCACATTTGTATCTGTGCAGAGCTCTATAATGACATGTGTTTGTAAACCATTCATGTTACCAGAATTTTGAATTCCATAGTACATTGGCTGAGCAAAATCCCAGATCCTGTTGGGGAACAGTAATACATCAGTGTTCCTTCTAATTTGCCACAAATTTGTAACTCCTCAGTTGAGTAAAAATGGAAAGTAGATAACATCTTTCTTCAGTTTCAAAAGTTCCTATGAGCGACACATTCACTATGGGAGTTGGAACCTAGAATGTCATTCATTCAGAGTCCTTGTGAATATGGTAACCCTAGACTGGGCTCCGGTGGCCTTTGTTCTTAGAAGTAATGGAGAAAGTTGAATAATTAGTTTTTCTAAGTTTTTTGCCTTTCCGAATCGGCTTGATAAAGTCCTAAGGGTCTTCAGCCTCAGTCATAGTGATAAGCAGGGCTCGCCAAGCTGTGGTGAGCTCTGCTCACCAGCCGCGCGGTTCAGCCCCTGCGCATGCGTAAACTGCGCTGCGCATGCGCTGATCGTGCTGCGGCACCGTGCTGGGCTATAATCTACTCGCCCGTGGTGAGTAGATTACCTAAATTGTCAAGCCCTGGTGATAAGGATTTGTGTAGAGAATATTTTTAGATACTTTTTTTTCCCACCTCTATAGGCCACCTTTATTTCTCTGCCAACACGCACAGCGGTATGGACACTTTTTTGCATGTGATGGGATCTTTGTTCAGAGCTGCTGAGAAGTTTTTCTGCACTCCTTTAATTATGTAAGATCTTACATTGAATATAGGGATGTAAGCAAGTAATTGACGACTCATCTGCTCACACACTCCCTTGCTGCCTCTGTATCAGAGGCAGTGGAGAGTGGGGAGAGAGCAGAAGCTGGGGGTGGGGGGGACTGGCTTAAAAGCTGGTTCCCACCAGCACCGTCTCTGCAATGCTGCCTCCATTCCCCCTCTATTAGAGGCAGCGACATGGAAGAGCAGGTGAAGCTGCTGCGAAGTAGCCTCTGCCCGCAGCAGGTCCAGGCTCACCACGGGCAGAGGCAGTGATCTGCTCCGGCAGCAGCCCCTGTCTGCGGAGTGGTCCCAGCTCCTCTTTGGGAGCCTCATGGACAGGAGCTGCTGGATCTGGCGCAAGCCAGGACTCATTAAGCCCTCCCTTATCTCCTAATCGTGTAGTGGATAAAAATTGTATCGACTATACGACTAGTGAATTACCTGCCTCTTAACATTATTAGTTGAATGCCCTCTCTGGTGCCTCCTAATACCCAAAAGGAGCCTTTGTCCTTAGTCCAAAAGGCAATTTTAAGGGTATCTAAGCAAGGAAAGAGAAGGAACTTCATGCTCTTTAAAGCAGGGCTCCCAACTGTATGTTGCTCAGGGGAAAGTGATCTCATTCTTTTTCCTCTTACCTTCTGCTTAGCCAGGAAGTGTTTTACTGCCTCTTTCCATAAGACTCACTCTTTGTACAATAGTAACTCATATGTTAATTGGTTTCTCCAGAATCTTCCATTAGAGAGGGCTCACCTTTTTGGGAGGGTTGTTTTTGTTTTTGTTTTGTTTTGTTTTGTTTTGTTTTGTTTGTTTTTGGAGGAGTGGAACTAAAGCTATGTTTACCTGGACTATTTTCTATGAAGCTATCCAAGCTCAGTTACAGTTCCTAATAACATTTCCATGAATTCTGTCAGCTAGTCCATCTCCATTACTCCCACTAGCACATTTCCTTAGTAGCAAAGTTTACCGAAAGCACATCAAACCTGTCCTAAAGTCTCTATTAGAGTGGTTAAACACTGGACTAAATTGCCTAGAGAGGTTGTGGAATCTCCATCGTTGGAGATTTTTAAGCGTGGGTTAGACAGACATCCATTAGGGATGATTTTAAAAATCCTATTTTGTTTGTTTTGATTTTGGGCCATCAGTGTTGTATAAAATGAACCACTTATCTGTAAATAATAATTTTGAAGCTTTGAGTAGTTTATCTTTTTTTTCGACAATTCTTTTATTTTGTCAAGTTGACTCATTTACACTAAAGCCCTTGTCTACATACACTAGCGTGTGTACGGGGTGTGCCGGGTGTTCCCAGGCACACCCTAATGTCTTAGGGTTGCCAGGTGTTCGGTTTTCTACCAGACAGTCCGTTTTTTTGGGGTTCTGTCCAGTAAAAAAATCCAGAAAATACCGGACATGTGCAATGTCCGGTATTTTCTGGGTTTCTGACTGGGCGCCCGGAAGCCTGGCAGAGGGAGTGGCTGGGAGGCGGGCTGCGATAGGTGCTGGGAGCCCTGGTTGAGTGAGAGGAGGAGGGGCAGCCCAGTCTGTGCTCCTGCGCACTGGTCAAGTGCGTGGTGGAGTCGCAGCTGGACTGACTTGCGCTTCGCCTGGACCGTGCGGGGGGTGGGAGTGCCCTGGGATCTGCACTGCCTGAGTCAGTCCCGCTCTCCACCGGCTGATATGCCCCGGCCCCGCCCCACTACCCCCTTCTGGCCGGCCGGTTGGTTCTCCCCCACTTCTCCTCCCGATCTTCCCCGGCCAGCCCCGCTGCACCCCCCACCAGTACCGCTTCCGGCGGCCAGTTCTCCCCTCCTCCTCCTGATCTCCCCCGGCCAGCCCTGCTCTGCCTGACCCCCTCCCCCCACGACCAGCTCTGCTTCCCGTCGGCCGACCCTCCCCGCCGGATCTCCCCAGCCAGACTCCTCTCTTCTCCCCTCCCCGGCCAGCCCTGCTTCCACCCCCCTATGAAGTGTGTCCGCTATTTTTTTTAAGACTGCCTGGTAACCCTATAATGTCTCAAAAAAAAGTGGCTTTGTGTTTTAATTTAATGGCATGATACGCTCTTTTAGTTTTAAAGTATGGATTGCTGTATTATGCAATAAGCGCTGAATTGCACATGTAAAAAACAAATTAAGTAGTACAATGTCTCATATTTAAGTCTGTATTTTTTAAGTAAAGTTTAGTTGTTAATTTAAAAAAAATTAAGTTTAGTTCAGTTTTAGTTTCTTTAGTTTGTTTGATGAATAAAAATCATGTCCTTTATGATTGAGTATTCAATAAATGTTCGCCTGTTTAAAAAAAAAAAAAAAAAATTCCTGGGTGCACACCCTAATGAAATGTGCTGCGCACACCTATGTCTACATATAAAAGTTAACCGAAGTGTTGGAGCATAAGCTTTCGTGGGCAAAGACCCACTTCGTCAGATGCATCTGACGAAGTGGGTCTTTGCCCATGAAAGCTTATGCTCCAACACTTTGGTTAGTCTATAAGGTGCCACAGGACTCCTCGCCGCTTTTGCAGATTCAGACTAACACGGCTACCTCTCTGATATAAAAGTTGTACACCTTCAGCTATATGAGCAGAATTCAAATGATACTAGTTAAGTGATACAACTCTCCTTGTGCTGTATAGGAAAGGGAAAAAGTTGTATTGGTGTTTACTTTGGAGTGTACATTGTATTGGCATTACTTTCAATACAAAATTCACACCCTTAACCAAATGTTTCACCAGTACAAAATTTGTGGGGACCAGGATTTACCATGTATCAGGGAATGGATTCTTGAAAATAGACCTCTGCTTTCTTGAAATGTAAGCATTGATATGGGGAAATGATGCTACAAAATTTTTATGGTAGCTTTCCCTATGCAGAGCATTTAACTTTTGTAGATATTCATGTTAATTTTTTAAGGTAATTGCATAGCTGAAAGAGAAAGTAGTACCAAATGAATAACTAAATGCGTAGACTTAATTTCAGGCAAATTTACAAACCGAATCATGTTCTTGTGTTTATTTTGTGTCCATAGTTCAGACATTACCAGACATTGTGCATGCATTTTATTTTAGGTAAAGTGATTAGTCTTTACATTCTGAACTAAGCCTGGAATGTATTTATGCCCTGCAAGCATAGAGACCCTTTTTCCTCGCTTGAAGACCTTTTCACATTGCTTTGGCAGTGTGGAATTACCACACTTCAAATGAGAATCTGACCTGAGAGATGAATGATCACCTGAAAATTCCATATTCTAGCCTAGTAGGCATTTTGTGGTGCCCTCTCTACTGCCTTCAAAAGTGAAAGAAGTTTTCAGTGCCAAGAGAATGTTCTATTTGGAAGTCAGATGGCTGGTACATTTATATCAAGTTTGCTATAGATTTGCAGGCCATTATTCCTTTATGCATGTAACATAATCTGAAATCTTAACCAGTAATCTGTAGGAAATGTGTAGCCTCTGGTTGATTATTTTTTATGATGAGGTGTTCAGAGTATTCAGGTGTGCTTGTGCTGAAAAGATTTTGATGATGCTTTAAAAGAGCATAATGAAGAGAAATTCAGAAGACAAAAGGAATTCAGTTAATATATCCTTACCTAGTGGAGTGGTGGTAATTCTAGAATGCAACTAATTTATTGCCCTTGAGCCAACACCCACAAATTCCTGTGGTTGGTCTGTTCCAAAAAAAGCCAAAATTTAATTTATAATTTAAATAGGGAGGGTGTCCAAGGTTTAAGAGCATGAGTCTGTAGCTTCATTTAAGGAGACCAGGCTCTGTAGCTAGGGACCATATAAGCCTTCATTCCCATGTGGAATGACAGAGGGAGAACACCTAATAACCCTGTAAATTACACTAATATTCTAGAAAGTTTACATTAATATTCTAGAAAGTAAGGTCATTTGCTAAAGCTGAGAGTGGTGCAGTAGTCAGTCTGAAATGGGCCAGCAGTGTCTTAAAGGTTGCTCAAAAAAACAACAAATAGTCTAGTAGCACCTTAAAGACTAACAAAACATGCAGTTGGTATCATGTACTTTCGTGGGCACAACCCACTTCACTTCTAATACTCCCTGTCATCTGAAAATGTGGGTTGTGCCCATGAAAGCTCATGATACCATCTACATGTTTTGTTAGCCTTTAAGGTGCTACTAGACTATTTATTGTTTTTTAAGTTTTTCCTGTTACAGACTAACTCGGCTACCCCTCTGAAGCTTTTAAAAGTTGCTGTAAGTGTGGATTTGTATTTGGGTAATAAGCCATTAAAAGTTGGTATGTGACTGGTAAATATGTTTTTCCTTTTTAAACTTTACAACCACTTTTTCTGTAGGCTCTGGATGGCCAGAATATCTACAATGCATGCTGCACTCTGCGGATTGATTTCTCCAAGTTAACAAGCCTTAATGTAAAATACAACAATGACAAAAGCAGAGACTTCACTCGTCTTGACCTTCCTTCTGGTGATGGCCAGCCTTCCCTTGACCCCACTATGGCCACCGCTTTTGGTAAGGAAACCTCTCTTCTAGGTAAATACAGTGGATCAAATAACTCTGCTTTTTATGCATCAGAGGGGTAGCCGGGTAAGTCTGGATCTGCAAAAGCGACAAGGAGTCCTGTAGCACCTTATACACTAATAGATGTATTGGAGCGTAAGCTTTCGTGGGCAAAGACCCACTTTGTCAGATGCACCTGTGGAAGTGGATCTTTGCCCACGAAAGCTTATGCTCCAATACATCTGTTAGTGTATAAGGTGCTACAGGACTCCTTGTCGCTTCTGCTTTTTATGTGTACTGAATATCTTAAACTGAATTTGTTCAACCATACTTCAGACGTTTAATGCCAAAAGCTCTCCCCACCCAAGCATTCTGTGAACATAATTATTTACTCACTACAGGGCAATATTTCCTTCATAATATTCCAAATGATCAGAAGTTGATCCAATAAAAGATATCTGACCCACCTTGTCTGTCTAGTATCCTGGAACCAACACTGCTACAACTATTATGCATATAAGAATAAATACTGTGCATCAAAGGAACTAGAACACAAAATATACATTAATAAAGCTCTGGTTTAGACTTTCAGAAAATGAAAATTCAGAGACTAGCCACTGAATGTTTTATAAGCAACGAGGAATCCTGACAAATTTATTAGTTCATAAGCTTTCATGGACTGAAGATCACTTCTTCAGATATGCTGCAGTCCATAGAAAGCTTATGCCCTAATAAATTTGATAGTCCTTAAGTTGCCACAGAACTCTGCATTGTTTTTGCTGAAATAGGCTAACACGGCTGCCTCTCTGAATGTCACATGTTCATAGTCTTCTACAGTAGCACGAGATGTGTATATTGTATTTCTCAATAGGAAATGCAAAAGCTATTTTTGTATTCTGAGAGCAACAGTGAGCGCCACTTTCAGTAGCTTTTGGTGCCCCTTTACCACAGATTAAAAGTGTAATCTTGCTTCTCACTGTTGTTTGTATATTTATGCTATACTGTGTGTTGTGACTGAACTCCACTTCTTCATTGTTTTTGGCTTCTTAAAGAGGTCTTTTACATTTTATGACTGAGTAGGGGGGTTACATCTGTCATCAGTGGGATTTCTTTTCCCCCTGAAATTGCTGTAGTGAATCAGACTCAACATTCATCCAGTCATATCTTTTCTCCAACTGTTGTCAGTGCCAGATGCTGTAGAGGGAGGTGTAAGAACCCCATATTAGTTATATGCGGTATCTGCCTCCATAAGGTCTTAACCTAGTCTCTTAATTAAAGATTGTCTTGAGAACACGAGGGGTAATATCCCTTCTAGCATTTATCATTATAATAATTTTCAATATTTTTGGTATCCACATAAATGTGCTCTTTAGAACTTGGTATGTTCTCTGCACGGTGGATTGATTTAAATCAAGGAGGTTTAAATCATGATATAAATCAAGTTTTTCACTGATACTACGTAACATATTTCATCAAACAATGGTGCAAATCTGATCACTGGAAAATGTTAATTTACAGCATGGTAGAAGATTTTATAGCATCTAAGGGTATACTTTATGTAACTTTTTTAGATAATTTGATTATTACTAATTTAGGAAATAGTAATTTAGGAAATACTCATTGCCTTTGTCAAGCTGCAGCAGCAGTACATCATGAATGAGGACTAAATCACATACACAGACACAATAGCACTTATGTTTTATTAAACTAAATCTTAAATGTTACATACATGTTTCACATTTGCAGTGAAAACGATCTCTTAAGTTGCCAGCTGATGGCTCTACTTAAACTTTTTTTAAATTTTCAATTTTTATTAACTGACAGGTACTCAGAACACTAAGCGTATGATGTCCTTAAAACTTCTACAACTAGCTCTCATCTTCCTCCCCATTTCCACTGTTATTTTGATGCAGATCATATTCCAAGTTTAAAAAAAACAACCTAGGACTGTGCTATGAGTGCACTTAATATTGGAAGAAGCCCCATTAAAAACAAGTATAGGATAGTTTTCCTTTGGGAAAGCTGAGCTATGCTGAAGTAAAATAGGGAATAGATTTATGGCATTATCATTATGGTCTGTGACCATAATGTTCCAAAGTAAGGGGTATGTATGATGTAATATAAAATAAGAAAATGACAGTGGCAACTCTAGTGATAGTTAACTAGGTTTAGAATCTAATTAAACAAGACATAAGTATAGCTAAGTTAACTTTCTAGCAACATCAAACATAGAAAACAGCTTAGGAATTTACTTGTCAAATCACCCTTATATTGAAAGGCATAGAGAGAGTCTTGAAGAGTGATGCATTGCAAAGTTGATCCACATTGTTTTTCAGCCATATCCACATAGTCATCCACGTTGTTTTCTCCTAATAAGCAGTTTGCTTATGATTTTTTTATTCTTGCAGATAGGCGCTGCATCATCTTGCACTGCTTACACTTGACAGATTTTCCTTTTTTTACCCAGGGAGCGAATTTCTTCAAAATATTCCCGGATATGGTGTCTCTTACACCTAGAATGCATGACAGTTATTCTGTGGCAAAAGTGTAGAGGAATATAAGAAACTTTTTGTGTGCTGAATAGTGTTTTCCCCTTTCCTATCCAGTCTATTCCCATGTTACTTTCTAGGCTGCCTCCATCCTTTCCTATATATTGTCTCTGTCTTCGGACAATATTTTAACTAACTGTGCTGTGCTTGGCCCAGGGCCACCACCACATAAACACAGAATAAAAGCCATCCTCTCCAACTTGTGTCTGTCTTTGCACACACTAATCTGCTGCGAAACAAAAATTGAAGACCCATAACTCTCAAGAAGCAAGAGCTGGTTGTTAGGCTGAACAGGCTAGAGCCATTAATTCATTTTTATGAGACTCTAAATTTAGATGTAGCATGTTCATAAGATTTAATTGTAATTGTTATTTTTAAATGAAAAATTTAGTACTGATTTTTTTTTAAAAAAAATCTGTGGTGGTTTTTTTTGTTTTGTTTTTGTTTTTGTTTTTTTAAATCATTGATTTTTATACACCTTTGTTCTCTGCCTCAATCATTTCTGATGGCAGTGAGTTCCACAGTGTAACTATGCATTGTGGGGGAAAAAGTATTTCCATTGTTTTGGTTTGAATTTGCCACCTTTTAATTTAATTGAATGTTCCCTAAGGAATGAGGTATGGAAGTAAATATTCCAAGTTGATATGTTTTTGAGAGAGTGGGAAGGGAAGGGATTGTGTATGGAAAAATAGTTGAAGTATTGGGATATGAACTGCTTTGCTTACTGATTGGCTTTTATAAACTTAAACTGAAGGTGTGTTAAGTAGTTTAACAATTTATTGTGGGTAAAGGTAATAATTGAAGGATACTAAGGATTTTTGGGGAGATATATAGATCATATTTAAGATATGTTCTAGCCATTATATGCTCGTATTCCACATGGCTGCTTAACATTTACTACCGATTGCACCTTTAAAATCCAGTATTCTCTGGTCTGGCAACATTTGTGGTCTGGCATGACCACAGATGTTCCAGGATCAGAGTGTCCTGGTGCGCTGCAGGGGCATGGGAGCCAGGGAGCTGGCGCATGGCTCATTTGGACTGCAAGGGGGGAGCCAGGAGCTGGCACGCGGTTCATCTGGGTTGTGGGAGTAGGGGAGTGGGAGCTGGCATGTGGCTCAGCTGGGCTGCAGGGGATGAGGAAGCCTGCGCATGGCTCAGCTGAGCTGTAACGGGGGAGGAGGACAGGAGCCTGCATAAGGCCCATCTGGGCTGGTGGGGGTGGGGAGCTGGTGCAGTGCTCATCTGGGTGGAAATGGGCATGCAGCTCAGCTGAGGGGGACAGGGAGCTGGCATGCGGTTCATCTGGGCTGCAGGAAGGTGGCGTGCACCAGGACTCCGCGCATGGCTCAGCTGGGCCGTGGCGGTAGCCAGGAAGCCTGGTGGAGCAGGCCAGCAGCAGGGGTCTGAAATGACCTCCCCTGGTCCAGAAAAATCCTTCATCTGGTACCAGTCAGATCCCTAGGGTGCCAGACCAAGGAGGTCCAACCTATACATTACGGCAGAGGAGACTCAAAGTTCCAATATAATGGTGGTTGTTCTGGTGGTATTGCAAATTTATTTAAACAACTTTAATGGTAATGTAAATTATGAAAAAAGGGATCTGACTAGCTGTCAAAGATGTTCATAGTATAGCCCTCTGCTATTTTGACAGCTATTTCCAGCTTTCTCAGCAACTAGCAGCTACAGCTGACAAGTGAGGTTTCTAGCTGTTAGCTATTGGATAGAGTCAAATGCTTCCTTGTTGAGTACAAAAATAAAATATATTTGTATACTACAGTCCAACTGGTCAAAGTGCTACAAACGAGCACAGCTATCCCTCAGAGAATTATTTTAAGTCATCAGTGTGCTATCATGGTAAACTTGGAGTCTCTCTCTGCTTAAGATCGTGACTTAAAATTCTGGTAAGTTGTTTTGAATCAGGGTTATCTAACCTGCCTTACATGTCCGAGGGAAAGAGTAATTATGTTACTGTTGATTAAGAAAAAATATGCAGGTTTACATTACGCGGTCATGTTCTGAGACTAATACATGGCACCGCCTTCTTACTCTGCCAGATCCTGCCTATATTAACAAATAATTCTCCACCAGTGCAGCTGCACCAAAAAGGGTGGAACTGATGGTATAGATAGTGGTAAAGTTTGCCTAATCCTGTCATCTAACCCTAAGGATTAAAATGTACACAACCACAAGAAGCCTGACCACTACAAGCAGTAAAAGATTAAAAATATCACATTTCTACCATCTGGCCCTGAGACGTTCATTTGAAAAGAGTGGTGAGAATTAGATGTGCATATGAAATGTAAGAGGGGATTTGTTCCTGTCTTTAGAAGAGGGTAAGAAGTGAGATATTCCTGTCTTTAGGAGAGGGTATATTTCAGGTTGCTCTCTGCCGGGGAGTCTGAACTGGAGAACTAGTGGTTCAGATTTTCCGACAACGGTAGCATGAGTAGAAATGGTAGTACAGACAGGGCTCTAGTGTCTCAGGATAAGATGGCATGATAGTGAAGAAGCTGGAACCCTGGGCTTCTATCTTCGTTACAACAGTAGAGGCTGCAATGATGGCGAATTCAGATAAAGCAAGTAACAATGGTGGACAATAACCAGTATGTATGTTAAATGATTTTCGCCCTTATTTTAGGATTTGGAGATTTAAAAAACTGTGAAGTAATTACTAAAAAACACTGCTGTATTTAAAACTATTAGAATGTTAAAATACTTTTAGGTATTTCTTGTGTTTAAAAACTTCTGGTGTGTTTTGGAATACATTTGATTTGAAAAAGCTTTTTTTCCTGTAAGACATAATAGATTTTTTGAGTTTGCTTAAAATCTGGAGTCAGCTAGATAGCAAAGGATTTTGCACAGATGCTAGAATTCCTGATCATCCTATTTGAGCTGTATTCTGTTCTCACATGTCTGTTCGATATCGGTGTCCAACATGCAGGTCCCATCTGGCAAAATAAAAGCCCTTTGTCATTGCTTCTTCAGGAATGAATGATAATGAAAATTAGAACTGTGAATAAATGATTAGTATCCATATTGTCTAAACATGTCAGTATAATACATCAATGAATGTTTTACAAGTATAAAGTATGGTGTGATTAATGCTTTGCATTGTTTGTATAAGGGGCACTTTGACTATAGATAAGAGAAGTAGTGGGCTGCCAAAATAATTTGTCAGAGCTTAGGTGTCTGCTTCAGTTGTTGTTGTAGTAATTCGTGCAATATTAATTCATACAGTATTAAACTATACCCACTAAATTCCATATTTTAGGAAATTTCTCTAATTCAATGTATTATTTCTATCTTTGAGACTAAGTATTAAAAATGAGCATACCATGTTCATGTTACTTATTTACATATTGTGTAGATAAGCCCCTTCATTTTCAGTTTAAACTAATTTTTTACAAAAAACCCTGAGTTTTACAAAGTATTTTTTTCCCCTTGATTTTCATCCTACTTTTGTATCATTTAAATATATATAAAATAGCTTGTTTTATTAAGAAAATACAATACATTGCATGAGATGTATGCAGTCTCTGCAACAAAGAATAATTGAGCACAAATCAGCCATCAGGAATGGTAACACACACAAACCTGTAGGCAAAGATTTTAACCTTCAATAATGTATTTAACCGTAGCCATTCTTTTACAAAGAAATTTTCTCCCCCAAATACAGAGGGAGACAGCTGAACTGGAGTTCATTTATTAGTTCGACATTATCAACTTGGGCTTGAATAAATATATTAACTCACTGTTTCCCAACTGGGGTTCCGTGGAACCCTGGGGTTCTGCGGACCATCATCAGGGGTTCCGCAAGAAATCGTGGATTAAATAACGCTGGGCGGGGCCTGGAGCATCTGTCACGCCCTCCGTCTCCTGCCCTGGTGCTCGGCTGCCTTCTGCGCCTTTCAGCCGGGCTGCCGCGCAGGAGCAAGTGGCACAAGCCACGCTTCAAACGGCTGCTTACGCCACTTGCTCCCATGCGGCGGCCCGGCTGAGCAGTGCAGAAGTCAGCCAAGCACCAGGGCAAGAGGCGAAGGGCGTGACAGAGGCTTCAGGCCCCACCCTCCCGTCCTGGCACTCAGCTGACTTCTGTGCCGCTCAACCAGGGGGGCCTGGAGCCTCTGTCATGGCCTTCACCTCCCGCCCTGGCACTTGGCTGACTTCTGCGCAGCTCAGCCAGGCTGCCACATGGGAGTGAGCGGCCATTTGGGCTCTGCGAGTGAGAGGCAGGAGGGGGAGGAGAAGAGAAAAAGAGAGAGGCAGGAGGGGGAGGAGGATATTTGATATTTAAAAAAAAAAAAGATTAGATAATACAAAAAAAACAGGAAAATACTCCAATTTTTTTTCTTACAATGTAAGCGCGCACACACACACACACACACATATATATATAAAAAACAGCTCTTTACAAATAAATGTTCTTGAAAAAATTTAGCAGTAATTGAATTGTGCTCCCCGCTGTCAACTTTTTCTGGCCAAGCAAACGTTTTCATAGGTAGGGGTTCCTCGGGATATGAAAAATTATTTTAGGGGTTCCTCCATGGGAAAAAGGTTGGGAATCACTGTATTAACTGGTTAAGCACTACAAAGGCAATTTTCCCCACCTTTGATACTCACATTTCCATATCAAATGCTATGAACGGTACACATCCAGCTTACTTAATTAGCTTCATTAACATTGATCCTACAATTTGTAGGTAACTGCTTTTGTTTTTATATACTTGGATTCTGTAATTTCCATTCTAACTCATCTGATGAAGTGGGTTTTATCCACGAGAGCTCATGACCGAATATATTTATTAGCAGGTTTCGCGCAGTCCTGCGTTCTGCGCATGCGCAGATCGCTCTGCGCCGGCTCTTCCAGGTTGTAATCTACTCGCCACGGGCCCTGTTTATTAGTCTCTAAGGTGCCACCAGACTGCTTGTTGTTTTTAAAGTTACAGACTAACACGGCTTCCCCTCAGAGACATTAGTCTGTGTATATGCAAAGCTGCCTCTTGATGTAAGGTTGTGTTTTAGTCTAGAAGACTTACACAATAAACAAACAGGCATGCAAGCTCTGAAATGCATGCACATGTGAACATACTGATGGTCCTCTCACCCACCACATGCACATTTCAAGATGTTAGCAGATGAAAGTTTAAAGATCTGACACAGTAAAATGGAAAGAAAAAAAATCTATCACACTACATTTCAGAACAAAGTATTCAAAAGTTTTAAAAAACATAAACCAAACAAGGATGAAGTTGAGTACTGTGAAGGAAATGTGGCCTACTTATTAAACGTAAATGTTTATAAACTAATAATTTTAAGTCTATAACAGTAAACTGTTTATTCAAATGAAAAATTTTATTTGGGGATTAGATACACATTGTTTTCTTAAACTCACTGGTGGCATTTGTTTTGGGTTCTGTTCTAGTTCTGCAGAAAACAATATTGAATGCTATTCATTAAAGCATTAATCTACTGAATATTTCCCCCCCATCATTCTGTCCACCAAAATAAATGCTGATATTTACCCAGAAATAGCTTTTTTTTTTTTTTCACCAATGTTCACCTTTTTTTTTGTTTTTGTAATAAACACAGATAAATTGCTGGGTGAAATTAAATAAATACAAAACAAAAATGAAGGGACCTGTATGTAGACTACACACTGAACTACATTTCTCTCAAGCGGTGGACTAAAATGTAAACAGATTTTTCTCTCCCTCCTCCCCCCCCAGCATTTCCTTTTGAAAAGGGGGAGGGTTTGTGTGTACATATATGTACAGAACATCAATCTGTGTGCTCTTCAGGGTAGTTGGGTGATTTTAAAACCTAGATGAAAATGCAAACTGTAAAATAAGCAATCTTTATTATATTTAGGCCCATGTATGTTTCCTGATTTCCAGTTTGTAGCCTTCATCATTGCAAAGAGAAGCTTAGCAAGTGGGACTTTTAGCATTTTTGAAAGCATGGGAAGCAGGTTGTGATAGAATAAGTGCATTTACTAAGTATTTCTTCTACACTCATTAGCCATGAGAGAGTTAACACTGAAGTCATGTTTTTACTAAGGGCTAGAGCCATGGGTAGTGATCATATCAGCAGGGGCTGATTCATCACATCTAGCATACTAGACTAGATGGGACGACACACGATAAATTGACTGCCGAGTGCTTCCTGTTCATTCCAGTACTCCAGCACAACAAGAAGAGTAGGCAGATTTGATGGCAGAGTGCCAGCTGTCGACTTACCGCAGTAAAGATACTGCAGTATTCAAGTAGCTTAAATTGCATAACTTAAGTCCACGGCCTGCAGTAGTGTAAACAAGGCCTAATATATAACCTGACATTGAGGTTTCAGAGATAAGCCATTAAAATAAATGGGGCAGTTCATGCCCCTCTGATACATTATTTCAGGCTATATCAGTTTGTTTGTTAGATTAATGTTTTCCCCTTGAAAACTTCTAGAAATGTTATGTATTGTAAATGAATGATGGGTAGCATATTGGGGGGGAAAAATTTTGGGAAGCGTAAAATGAATTGAATTGTAGAGCAGGTGACTCTGCTTTTTTTTCTTAATTGGTTTTTTGTTTCCCTTAAGTCTTCCCAAAATGTGACTTCTAGTGGTCATATGTGAGAGGACTGTTTCAGATCCAGTCCTGAAGGAGTCTACTTGTATTCTTGAAAAAGATCCAATAAAATATCTAGTCCACCAATGTGTATTCATAGTTCTTTTGGAGGCATCACTCTTTGTAAAACCTCTCAATTTAGCTGTGGCTCACACTTCTTTTACTCTTATGCACCCTCCCTTCCCAACTGAATACTTAGACATAGAGGAGAAACTTTTTACCTGCAGCAGCTGCAATTCTCAGACTATGGGCCATAACCCCAAAGTTGGTTGTCACCTCATTAAATGGAGTCGCAAAGCCTGGCTTAGACTTACTGGGGCTGCAGCCAAAATCTGAGGGCTTTCGTCCTGGGCCCTCCTTGGCTTACGCTACAGAAAAGGATCTACAATAAATTCTAAATTTTAAAGGTAGCTTTAAAAAAACCCGCCAACTAGAGATTTAACCCAAATTTAAGTCTCTTCTTTTGATAGTGTTCAGCACAGCTTCAAATTTTTATTGCAGACAAAGGAGTGCAAATTCTGATTGTATCTTTTAGCCTCGTAAATACATTTTTTTCAAACATCTTTGGTTGTTGAATCTGAGCTCTGTAAAATAGTGTCATTCTGAAATTTCAGTGATATGAAATGTGTGTGTCTACTGACAATCTTTCTATTTGCTAAATATGATGGAATAGATTTTTAATTGAATGTGTCTGAATTCTAGGCACACCAGGAATAATCTCTTCACCATATGCAGGGGCTGCTGGATTTGCCCCAGCCATTGGCTTTCCTCAAGCTGCAGGTAAATTATTTATTTATTTATTTATTTATTTATTTATTTATTGGTTTGGTAAGTTAGACTGCCTTAATGTTGAAATTCAGCTAAACAGAATATGTAGTGATAACAGGATCTATAAGTGTTCATTAAAAGCAGTCAGTCTACCTCTGTTTGTATAGCATACTAACCACAGAATCACTACTTACAATTTATTTTAAGAATTGTATGTTGCCATGATGTACAGTCCATCACTTGAGCTCTGGCTTCTGATACTATTAAGAAATTACACATAGAAAAAAAGGGCTGCTTGCAAGTGTTATAACTGTAGCAGTCTGTAATTCTACAAATTATTATTTTGCTATAGCTTTTTTGCTATTCTTAGCTTTTTGAGAAACATGCTTACAATTTTATTACTCAATATTGCCTTACAAGTCACTGTCATTTTATTTTGAGGTACAGCACAAACTTTGTTATCCAGCATGGTTGGGGAATGAGTGTTGTCGGTTAAGTAAATGTGCCAGTTAATTCAACTTTTTTGAACACAAAAATGTTTAAAAAATAAAATAACCATTTTTAACACTACAACTTTTATCACTAGAGTATTACTAAATACACTACAATTTTTAACACTGTTCTGCATATTAAACACTACTGATATTTTTAACTGAATGCAAAAATGAATGAAATAAAATAACCATACTTAACACTACAACTTAACTTTATTACTACAGTATATACACTGCCACTGATAACAAAACAGTATTACGGTATCCATTACTGTAATTTACTGCTCCTCTGTTGCCTCAGTCATCAATATCAACAATTTCTGCTGTCGATACTGATGGTGCTGGACCAGTGGCATAAGTTGCAGAAGCTTTTGAAGCATCCTGCAGATGTTTGCTTGCCTGCAAGTCAGTTGCCTTTTCTTCAGGAAATTTTTCTGGATAACCTGCATCTGCATGAGTTCCTGAGCAGAATAAAACTGCTGCTCAGCAAACTGCACCAAAGTTTCCAGACACAGTGCAGCAATAATCCAAGAGACTTTGATTTCTTCAGTATGTTCTTCTTCCTCTGAATGTCATCATCAGTACAGGTACTTCTCTCTGGATGGACAACTGTTTCTATTATTTCAGAGTCTGTCGGGGGTTTTGTAACATCTAAGCCTTGATCGATGATTACCCTCTTCAATTTCATTATACTTCAGTTTAGTGATTGGGTTTGTGGGGTCACCATTTTGAAGGACATCAGGTATCTCCTGTCATGTTCTCCTTTTTGGTCTTAAGTTAAAATCTTGAAATTCTTCATCAGAGGACCCCTCCATAAATATCACTTCCACCCACAATTCTCCATGTTCCCTTCAAAGTTATAGGCTTAACAGCAGACCAGGCACTTGCCCCATTGAAGATTGCATCCTTAATTCTGTACCGTGACTGAAAGTCTTGTATTGTCCCTTCAAAGTTGAGCCTCTGGTTTTGAATAATTCCCTGATCCATTGGCTGAATAAGTAAGCTAACATCTATAGGCAGGAACACCATGAAAATATTGCCAGACACAAGCTTTGTTCAGAAGAGTAACCTTCACAGTTACCTAAACCAGAATGACCTGTGTGTCTTCTGGCACTCCCAAGTTCTTTCAGGTGGTCTTTCACAGCAGGAATAAAGATATGGTGGAACAATTAAAAATATGTCCTTTTCCATCCGTGCATTAGACCAGGCTTTGTACTTCTCTGGCAGATGGACAGTACCCTTGAATCCTCTTGGCCACTTGAATTTTGAAATCATGAGCAGCTTGATTATGGGTGTGCCAGAAGCATTTGCACACACAAGCAGAGTGATGTAGTCCTTGTTCCTCTTGAATACAGATGCACAAACTTCACCTGTTACCAGCAAGGGTGGAAGACAGCAGGCAACCCTGCTGAAACGGCAAGAATCCCGTTTCATCAGCCTTGTTAGAGGTTCTCTAGGGTTGTGCCATGCTCACGAATCAGCATCTTAAACACACTATTTCTCTGCCGCTTCATAATCAGCAGACTGTTTTTCTCCAGAGACATCAAGGCCTCTGATACCACGTTGCATCTTAAAGCATACCAACCAACCATCAGAAAAAACACAGGTCTCACTCATTTTTGTCTGCTGATAAGTTCATCTTTTCGATCAATATTGGGCCAGAAATTGGAGCTCCCTCAGAACACTTTCAGGAAAATCATTCATAGAGCATGTTATCTAATTGCTCCAATTTTGGTTTTTGCATAGTACGGCATTTTTCAATTGCTTTGCTCATTTGGGCACTTGACATGAATTTCATCAGTTCTGCCTTCTGCTTCTTGATATCGTAGATCATCAGTGAGCCAAAACCAAACTCTTGCATCAGTTGGCTCCTGTTTTCTCCTCTTTCAAGGTTCCTAATTAGGTCCAATTTCTGAGTTATGGTCAGCACAACCAATTTTCTGTCCTTTGCCTGTTGCTAGTGTACTGCCAGCCATAGTAGTCTACTGTACTCAGAGACAGGAAAAGAGGCAGGTCTGTATTCAGACAGGACAAGTAACAATCTTTACTGCCACAAGCTTGCAAATGCAACTTCCACAAGTGCCGAAAAATTATGCCAGATGGCTACCAGAATTTTTCCAGTTAACCGAATGAGGAACGGTATTGCTGTCTGTGGGAAGATGCCAATTAACAGGGTTTTTTGGTTATTTAAGTGCTGGATAACAGTTTGTATATAGTAGGCTTGTATTTTGGAATGACACTGAGAAGTGCAAGATCCAAAAGCCTACAGTTAAAAAGCAAGCTCCAGTAGCACTCGTTCAGCTCCCAAAATAGCCCACCTGCCCATGTGTCCCCCTTTGCCTCCGATCCCAAGGATCTGTTTTTGTTGGGTTTGGATTTTTTATCCTAGGAAAAGAGGAACTATTGGCCTGCATCTATCATAAACAGTCTTTTGGGAGAACCAACTAACCTATGCATTTGATGCGCTTTGTTATTGGGTGTTGAATTTATTTTTAAAATATTACCTAATTGGAATTGCTTTTTAGCCTTCTGAATTAGTTTCCCCTCTTCCTTTGGGGTATAAGATGAGTGTTGTTTTTCAGGTCTTTCAGTCCCAGGAGTTCCTGGAGCACTTGGTCCTCTCACAATTACCACCTCTGCAATGACTGGACGAATGGCTATTCCCGGAGTTACTGGTGTTCCAGGAAATTCTGTTTTGCTTGTCAGCAACCTCAATCCTGATGTAAGCTTGGATGGGGGGGAAATCAGACAATTCAGGTAGTTGGTGGTAGTTTGATATGGGCATAGAATATATATTAAAATGTTTTTCCTAAAATCTAAATTGGACACAGGAGGCCATCGGATTCTCCGGAAAAAAGAAATGGGTGGGTGGTAGCGAGCTTGAAGAGTGGCCATAAGTGCTCTTCTAAACTGTAACTATTCTTTTCAACTTACAGACTAACTCAGCTACTCCTCTGAAACTGGAAAAGCGTAAAAAACAGGGAATAGTCTTGAAGCACCTTAGAGACTAACAAAACATGTAGATGGTATCATGAGCTTTTGTGGGCACCACTGGGTTGTGCCCATGAAAGCTCATGATACCATCTATATGTTTTGTTAAGTCTCTAAGGTGCTGCAAGAGATGATTCATTGTTTAAGGTTTTTCCAGTTCTTTCCAAGCTTTGGCATTTTTCTCTGGAATAAAATCACAGATGGTTTAAGAGTCCAAAAGTAACATAGAGGCTTGTGAGTGTCCTTTAACATGTACTCATATTCATATTATATATTCAGGAACCACTTTTTGGAAATCAATTGATAAATGTAACCATCTAAATTCATTATGTGTTTTTAATCTTCCTGACTTCTTGTTGTTGTTGTTTACTTTGATAAATTTGCAGTAAAATTATCAGACCAAAATATTTTTTTGAAAAGGTAATCTAAAACTGAGAACACTTGACACGTGCAACTTGGAGAGTATCCCTGTTGGTGGTTTTGTTATAAGGATACCATTTTTGTGTGCTTCAGTAGTTACTGTGTTTGGGACAAGTTCTTCTAGTAGCTGCATGTATATGATTCAACTTCATCCCCTTCCTGCATGTAGCTCCTAGCTATGCTGTTGAGGCTGGAGCTCCTGCTGCAGGCTCATGATGCCTGAATTTAGGAAGCTCACCTTCCTAAATTCTTCTCTCTATGTAGGTATTTATTTTTTACTCAAATGAGGCAAGTGTACATAGCTGAATTTGGAGCTTATGTCAAGATATGTTTAAGTAAAAGGCCTTATTTTCCTAAAGAAGTTTGTTGTTATTTCTTAAACTGACAAGAGTTAGAATATAAAATGTATCTTCTGGTTTAAAAAAGAAGTTTATTTACTCTATGTTCCTCTAGATTCTGATTCAACAAACCATCCCTATTCAGAAAACACTGAAGCATGTGCTTTACACTGAAGCATAAGCTTGAGTGCTTTAGTGAATGAGAACTAGTTTGAAAACAAGAATTGGTTCATGCAGATTATTTTCATGTAGTAGCTACTTACACTAAGTTTGAAGTAGCTGCACACTATTTAGCAGGGGTTCTCAAACTTCATTGCACCGTGACCCCCATCTGACAAGAAACATTTCTGAAAGATCCTAAAGAACCAGACTGAACTCACCTAAGCCCCTCCACCTGGGCCTGAGGGCCAAAGCCAAACCCCAAGGTTTCATCACAGGAAAGGGGGCCTGTAACCTGAGCCCTGCTTGCCAGGGATGAAGTCGAACCCAGAGTCCTGCCACGTACAGCGGAAGCCCCAGGCAGTAGGGCCTGTTCTCTGACTTTGGCTCTGGGCCCCACTGAGTCTAACACCAGCTCTAGTGACCTCAGTAAAACGGGGTCATAACCCACTTAGGGATCCCAGCCTACAATTTGAAAACAGCTGCTCTAGAATAGGCAAGTTTTTACTGTTGCAAAAGACAAAGAATTCAGCATATTGGATTGTGAACTATTGCGATATTTTATAGCTATCTATTGAAAACAGTTGATGCATGCTTAGAAAATGCATGTTAAAAGAGGCTTTATGCTGTTTATACCAGTTAGTGACCAAAACAGTTGGCTCTGATTACTTATGGCATGCATTTTTTATATATTCAAATGGTCTTAAATGTTTTGTTTTGTCATTTATACAGGCTGTCACACCTCATGGACTTTTTATCCTATTTGGTAAGGTTTTTATTACCTCTATTATAGAACATTGTGTGAAATGTACTGTGAGAAATTACAGGATCAGCATTGTTCATCTGATTAAACTGACTTAATTATTACTTCATTTTTGTTTCTTATTCTGAAAAGTATAGTTACCCTGTCCTGTCAAATGGCCTATATTTGAGGCATGCTTGCATGTTTTCAAACAGGAAATCCCAGGAAAATATTCTGGGTTTAAGATGATGATAATGTGGATCAGTAGTGACAGGAGTACAAGAGGGGGGAAAAACTTTCAAAGCAGGAAAAATAAAATAAATCCATGGAATGGCCTGGGAAGGCCAACCTAGATATAATGCCAAAGTAGGTTCTGAGTATGTGCTCTTTTTTATGTTTAAAAAGTTTGTATTACCAATGTAGGGCAGGGAGAGACAGCACCAGAGGAAATAAAGTGAGTGGTTCATATATACACAGGTTCTAGTAGTTGATGATTTACTGGTGTCTTGGATGATCTGTTCTATATATTGTCACCAACTAAGACCCTGTCTTTATTAAGGACTAGTCAACTATCCGATAAGCAAATGCTTATCGGATAGTTGTCAACAAAGTTGATTTCCCCACCCCTTGCTGCCTCTA
Organism: Rafetus swinhoei; assembly: GCA_019425775.1. Taxonomy (NCBI): domain Eukaryota; kingdom Metazoa; phylum Chordata; order Testudines; family Trionychidae; genus Rafetus; species Rafetus swinhoei. The sequence continues at coordinate 121,867,271 of CM033427.1, read as the reverse complement.
TCAGATAGAGGCAGCAAGGGGGGGGGGGGCGGGGAAGGGGGAAGGGATTACTTCAAAGCAGCAGCGCTGCCAGAGCCACCACTTGGAAATGCTGCCTTGGCATTTCAGAGCAGCACTGCATGGAGTCTGGGGTCAGCTCTGTGCAGGGCTGCTTTGAAATGAGGCAGCGCCGCACAACTGATCCTGGTTTCAGCTGTGAGGCGCTGCTCCTTTGAAACACTGCCATGGTGTTTCAAAGCGGCAGCGCAGCATGGAGCCCGGAGTCAGTGGAGGACACTGAGTCCCCCACTGACCTCAGGCTCCATGCTGATGCTGGGGACTCTTGTACATTTCAAAGCTGGCACCCGCGAGCATCCCGGAGTCAGTGGGACTTACTACTGTCCCTGGGCTGCATGTGGAGTTCCACATTCCTCCTTTGAAATGTACAAGAGCCCCTACGGGAAGGGGGAATTTCAAAGGAGGAATGCAAAGTTCCTGTTAACATCCATAGTCTTTATATAGTTGTTAGAGTTGGTAGTGAAAAATAACTGTTCATGGTGTTAACACTGAAAGAGGTGCCACCTAATTCTTCCTAATTCTTCAGAAAAATGCATACAGAGGCATAACCTTGAAAGCTCTTCATACAAAGATCCGTGCCCAATTGTTTTAAATAAATTGATTATTCTCCATTTCTTCTGGTTAATTTCAGTAATACATACTTGATGTTTTGAGTGTTTTGCACCGTAGATAATCAAATGCTTCAGGCAAGTTAAGGTATTGAAAGTACATTTTCCCAATGTCCACAGGGGTGTATGGTGATGTACATCGAGTGAAGATCATGTTTAACAAAAAAGAAAATGCTTTGGTTCAGATGGCAGATGCAACCCAAGCTCAACTAGGTACTAATAACCAGATTTTCATTGACATGTTTGTTGTACTGATATCTGCAGTTTCCATTACAGTGGTTAATTTTTTTTAACAGTTGGTTTAGAATTTCAGAAGCGTGATGTCTGCCACTGCACAATTTGCAATTCAGAATTAGTTCCATTACTGCCTTATAACCGAAACAGTAGTATAACCCACTAGCAAAATCCAGCCTCCAGTCAGTACAAAAATAAGTTTAAAACTCTGTTTGCTCGGGGGTTTGCCAAAGTAATAAGAATACAAGTTATCTACAGTGTAGCTTAATAATGGGATGAGTCTGTTAGTATTTTTGTTGATGATAATGAGTTATAGGCATTAGTAATTTTAGTGCATTCACAGTGAATGGCACAGGAATATCAAAACACTTAATTTGACATGTTATTGAGCTTTTTGTTCTAAAGTAAGAAGTGAGTTTCTTCTGTAATATTCAGAGGGAAAGCTACTTTAGTGTGAGACTAAGAATATTGTACCAAAATAAGATGCTGAAAGCATTTTTCTTTTATTTTAAATTAGAATATTTACCCAGCATTGCTTGGATCCTTAACTTAAGTTTTGTTTTTCTTCATTGACATCATTGCTCTGTGGTGGGGTTTGGGACGAGGGGTTCAGGGTGCAGGCTGCCCCTGAGAGAGAGGACAATCCCAGGCCTCTCTCATCGCAGCAGCTTGGGGCCAGGTGAGAAGCGCCTCTCCAGGGTTGCTGCAGTTCCAGCGGGCACAATTAGGGGAGGGGGTATGTCCTCAGCTGGGGCAGGTCCACGTTTGTCTGCCCCCCGCACTTCCCAGCCAGAGTGAGGAATGCAGCCAACTGTGCACTTTCCCCTCGCTCCCTAAGGGGAACAGTCAGCAATGTAATGTTACCATATGAATTGGGGAGGAGGGGGTGCTGCAGCCACCCTCCACCACCTTCCTAAAGGCCCCCTTGAGGAATGGGAGGCTCATGGTTGGAGGAATGCAACCCCCAGCCAACCTCTTTCACCTGCCTGGTGATTGTCTCTTTTCCGTGTAGTTTTGTGTGTCCCCGTACGCGTGGGAAGAGCTTTATCCCCCCACCTCTCACCCCCCAAAACCAAACCCTTACCTTGCTTTTAAGTTATGGTAAGAGGAAACTGCATAACAAATTTGGTGGTCCTGGCTCCTCCTCTGTTTAGGAGTTCTTGAACAGACAGACTCGCTTGCTCACAAATTCTCAAATATATAGTAGATAGATGTTCGATCAAAAATAAAATTAAAAATACAACAATTGGATTTGAAGAATTTCTTTGTATTATCATTACATTTAGAGGTTGTATTACAGCTATTATAGTTATGTTTAGAATTTTAATATTGTGCAATCAAAGATGGAAGCTTTGCTTAATGATAGTAGTAGTTGCCATTAAACTTGAGAAGCTTATGTCCAGCCATAAACAGCAGAAGCTTGAAGCATTCACAGTGCCGAGATTTGTTTCTTAGTTTGTTTTCCTGTTTAGACATTACTGTCAATATTTATGTTCTAGCCATGAGCCACTTGAATGGGCAGAGACTTTATGGAAAGGTGCTCCGTGCCACTCTTTCAAAGCATCAGACTGTTCAGCTTCCTCGTGAGGGACAAGAGGACCAAGGTCTAACTAAGGACTACAGCAATAGCCCTTTACATCGCTTTAAGAAACCTGGCTCTAAGAACTTCCAAAATATCTTCCCTCCATCTGCTACTCTGCATCTCTCCAACATTCCGTAAGTACCCAAATATGCACAACTCAGCTGGGAAAGAAACTTGTCAAAAATATGAGGATTTTTTAAAGTATCTGTAGCTTGGCACATACCTGAATATTTTCCCTTGCCTTTTTCTGTTTGCTAAGATTTAGTGATTCTTTGCCCGATGGTCAAAAACCATAAAAATGGATTGTAGTGTCTGTATTGCTTTGTAACTACAGAATTTGCAGGGTGTTCATTTGCAAACATAGCTCTGAGTGACCAAGTCTTTGAGACAGTTACTTCCTTTATTCCTGAAAGGGACAAATTTAGTTTTAAAAATACTGAGTCCTTATATAGGATGTACCTTCCCGGTCTGGCATCTCACTGGTCCAGAATCAGGGAATTTTTCAGACCAGGAAATGTCACCAGCAGCCTCTGAGCCAGGTCAGTGAGGTTTTTTTTTTTAAACTTTATTTAATTGTTTTGCTTTTTGGGAGCCAAGTCTATGAGGAGTGGTTTTTTCTTTTGAGTGGGGAGTGATCGGAGGAAGGTTGTTTTTGTTTTTTGCTTCTCACTGGTGTGTAGACCCTGGCCAAAAAAAGTTACTCACCCCTGCCTTAAAAGAACATTGTGAAGTTTTTTAAGCCTTACTAAAGGCTTAAAAAAACCCTTATGAAAGGCTTATTCAGAGGACAATGTTTGCTCTGAATTAAACAGCATGCTTTGAAAAGTAAAAATGTCCAAATCAGGTTAAGTATGTATCAAAAATAGATTTTTCTTGGATTGGAACTCAGAGTTCTGAATGAATTCCATGCAGTTGCATTTGTGAACAATGAGGGGGCAATACCTAAATCTTGTCATGGTAATTTGTTGAATGCTGAAATGTTAAGTTACACTTGAGCCAGTTTATATAGACCTAAGATGGTCAGGGAAAAATGTGGACTTCCCATGTAAAGTGTGAAGTCTGACATGGAAGTTCAAAAAAAGGCATATAAATACAGTCTATAACAGGATTATATTTAATTTGAGAATTTTTTTGTTATAGTCCTTCAGTTACTGTTGATGACCTGAAGAACCTTTTTGCAGATACTGGATGTACTGTGAAAGCCTTCAAATTCTTCCAGTAAGTTTTCAGAGCAGATTAGAGCATTTAATAATTTTATTACAGAAATTTTAATCTTGAAGGATAGTAAATTATTTTTATGTATAGAAACGGCGTACCTTAAGATATTTTATGGACAAAGATATAGCTATATTTGCAGTGAGTTTTAGCAAACTCTTAAACAGAACATACTATCACTGTACAATACAGGAAATGAAATATAATATATAATTCCTATTAGTATTGCCTGGGACTTTTAAGATGATGGGATGTAGATACCCAGATTGAAATTTGGACAGAGAACTGGAAATAATTTCATTCAAAAAGTTATGGGTTCTAAAATCTTACCTGAAAGATGGCCGTTGCAGCAGTACAGTGTCCCATTAGCACAGTGGTCTTCAACCTTTTTAAGCACAAGATCACTTTCTGAATTTAAGTGCAATCCAGGATCTACCTCAAACCCAAATACCCTTGCCCTGCCTCCTTTGTACCCCTTCTCTGAGACCCTGCCCCTATTCACTCCATCCTACCTCGCTCCCCCCCTCATTCTCCCTCCCTTTTACCAGGCTGGGGCAGAGGGTTGGGACACAGGCTCTGGTCTTGGGCCGAGGGACTCTGAGCTGAGCTTGGGGCAGGGGCTTGGGGTATAGGAGGGTTCATGACTGGGGCAGGGGATTGGAGCTGGCTCCAGCTGGGCACTGCTTACCTCAGGTGGCTCTTGGGTGGTGGTGCTGTGAGGCTAAGGCAGGCTCACCCCTGCCCTGGCCCTGCACCACTCTCAAAAGCAGCCAGCAAACAATCTCCATCCCAAGCCCTGTTGTGCCGCCCTTCCCCCCATTCTGTGGAGATAGAATACGGGGTGGAAGAGGGGAACCCTGACATCAGCGCCCTCTCCTCTCCCTTCCTGCTCTGCACAGAAAGTGGGAGGCTCCCAGGGGTGGGGACAGCTCCAAGGCAAAGGGCAGGAGATGAGCAGCTGATTTGCTGGCACTTAATAGCCTCTTGGCCAGACCAGTCAGGATCACTTGTCAGAGGCTCCAAGATCTACCAGTAGATCCCAAACTCTGCTGGTTGGTGACCACTGAGTTAGCATTATTTTGGGGCATCAGTTGAATACAGATTCATAGGCAAGAATTACTCCATTTGAATGGCCAATACTTAAAATCTCCTTAGAGGCCTATCCAGCCATATATATTTATCCTTTTTAATTTCTGAGATGCAACAGGACCCTTGAACAAAGTGGGACCACAGCAGACTTGAAGATTTATTTAGTTCTGTCTGCTTCATCTCTTGTTTGGACTTCTTTATTACACAGAAGTTTCAGCGGATAATACAGTAGCTGAAAAGCTCTAGTACAGCTTTTGGGAGGCATTAGTGTAATCAAAAATTGGTTATAATTAATTTTGTTCTTCTGTTGAACTTCAGGAAAGATCGCAAAATGGCTCTCATCCAGTTGGGCTCTGTGGAGGAAGCAATCCAGGCTCTCATTGAGCTTCATAATCATGATCTTGGGGAAAACCATCACCTCAGAGTTTCTTTCTCCAAATCTACAATCTGACTTTTCTGTGAACTTTCCAACTAAGACTGCACCACAGTTTCAGTAAAACCTTCAGACAGAGACTGAAACAACTTAGACCGACTCTGCCTCTTTAAAAAAAAAAAAAAAAAGAAAGAAAAGAAAAAAAGAAATATGAAATTCATGCTGAGTTTGATGTTCATGTGTATTCGTGTACACAGTAAAGAATCAAGGGATGATCTTTCCATTTTTTTCTGCCGGTAATGTGATTATAGGTTTAATATTCCTCCAGAAACAGTTTCTTCTATGTAATTAATCTTTAGCCTCAATATTTACAATCAAATTCCCTCCTTTGAATTATATTTCAGGATCCCTCTTAGTTTCTGTTCCAAATTAGCCTTACACAACATTTCAAAACCTCTACATTATTCCATTCAAAGAAAGCTTCAGATGATGAAACCTCTCCTCTGTACGGATTAAACACTATTTTTGAATGTGAAAGAGTGCTTGATTTTTCTCAGTGAAAAGCAAGCTTATACAATGAATATCTATTGAACAATATTTATTTTATTGAATGGTATGTCCATATTTTGGCTGATCTTTCTGAATAGCTGATGCATTTTTTAAAAATCTGCAATTGATTGTAGGGATGGAAATAATTGGAGGAAAGGCAGTGCCTTCTCTCTTTCTCTCTCTCTGGATTAAAGTAAAATAAAATCAAAATAAATGATCTTTTGAAATGTGGCATCATTGACACTAATAGTTAGAAATAAAATCACGGAATGAAGGCTTTCAGATATTTGGGGGTTTTATTGTGAAATGATGTTGTGTAACATGACTTTTGGAGCATTTGAAAGGAGAAAATAGTCCAGATTTCAAACAGCTTTTTACATTTCTTTTCAGAAAAAAAAAATGTTTACAGTTTTAAGGAAAATATTCAGGTCTATCATATGGTTTGGCAAATTTTTAAAAAGTTATTTTTGGTAAGGTTGTCTTTAGAAAAAAATAAATTAAAGTCGGGTTTTTTGTACCACTATAATCTCTATTACTTAAATCAGAATTACTGTGTATTTACTTAATTTCTTATTATGTGCCTTATTATGTGCTTATGATACAATAGCGTAGAGTTTTATCTAAAGTATCTTGAAAGCTGTATTGTGGGCTTGGTGAGAGATTTTTTTCTTGGTCTGTTAGGTTTTTAAATGTTTTCATTGTGATTTTAAAAATGTTTTTTCAATAAGTAATAGTCTGAATTCAAATTTTTGGTGCTTTGGCATAGAGATGGGGAGGTGGGAATTAGGATAACTCAGTGCACATCCTGTAGGCCTCTTCAAATTTATCTGGTTACTAATTTAGCTCACACCAATATTTGTCTGTAAAAATGAATTCCAGTTTCTCTGTTTTAATCTAATATTTCATAATTTGTCTCAGGATTCCTCTCCCTCCCCTCAGTACTGAGTTTACAGTACTAAAAGGTTGACTTGCTTTCCTTCATAAATATAACTTCAATATTGATATTGAATTTCCACATCTATTTGGAGAGCAAGTTGAGATGCAATTCTTACTATTTTTGTTGAATGTTGGTATACATTTTAAAGTTATTTCTGATTGTGTGACACAATGTTAAGGTTTTTTTAAAAAAAAAAAAAGAAATATCCTTTTTAGAAGCTATGTCCACTGGAATTTGATCAAGTTTTTGAAGAGATATTCTTCTCAAACATAAATGGTTGTTTATTTCTGCTTTTATAACTGCTATGAAGTTTTTCTGCTCTAACAGTCTGTGGGACACATTCATCTTTTTTTTTTTTTTTTTTTCATTAAATCTGTATTTTCTTTCCCTAATCTCAGTTGAGGATTATCAGACAGGGAGAGTTCTGCGAATTTGTAGATTCACGGTAGTTGGATAACATGTTTTTAAAAATTCTGTAGAATGATAGAGTAAGGAGCGGGATTCTGGTTTGTCTTCCCCAGTTACATAGGTTTTATGAAGTACTTTTCAGAATGAAGTAGTCAAAACTCCATACATTTTATTGTAATATAAACATTGCTGGCTGGTATGGCTAGGTAGATATGATATTGTGCTTTTACTCAAAGATTTAAAGAGATGAGGGAGAAGTATGAAGGGTAATTTGTGGCATATGTGATCATCCCTCTCTTGCCACCTCCAAGTAGTTGGTCCCACCTGGGAAAACTTCAAGCCAGTTTCATAATTCACAAAAATGTATGGGATTCCTTGGTTCCACAACATTATCTTAAATAGAACACTGCATTATGTTGATTTTTTGTAGTAGAATCTCACACCCTTCATTTGCAGATAGGCCCCTTTTTTTTCATAAAGTCTTGAACTCAACTTTACATCATAAGTAGTTTCACTGATCAGGGGAACTACTCCTATGACTTATAGGTAAGTGTACCTTGCTGCATTTGGGCTATAATGGAATATGCCTCCTTACTGCACTTGTTGATGACATCTTGTGTAATTTATTAAAACAATGCCCATGTAACTTGGCCAACACTGTTGGTGTGTATTTAAAAAAAAAAAAAAAGAATTGCTGCTAAGAGGGAAAGGAATTATACTGGAGATGAATGTAATTGAAGCTGAGAAAAGCAACCTTTTAAGTTTGAATATTAGTATTGGCATGTATAATACTGAATGGGTTGTGTGTGTATACTGTATGTATAATATGCTGTATGTGTATACAAATATACACAACATGCATTTTAATTTATTGACTCTGTAGCAGAAGATGGGAATGCTTGAACTAATCTAAAAAGATGAGGGATTCTTGGTGTGATATTAAAAATGACATGTTTGATTTGTTAACTTAAAAAATGTAGCTACGCATAGTATATGGATAAAGTCAGTTCTGGACTATTTGCAATTTGAATTGTAGAGGCCTACAGCTCATAGGTTGGCACAGATTTCTGATGTTTTGATTCTGTAAAAGAAAAAATCAGGGGTGGGCAATGGAGATTTCTAATCTTCCTTATACTTTTGTTTTGTCATGCATTTATCCTGTACCTTCAGTAATTCATTTTTGCTGGTGATCTGTAGTGTTATCCTTATCAACTTATTTTTAGGTTTTGTGTACTTGTTAAGGATTCTGTCTTAGTGGGAGGACTCTTTTACATAAGATGCAGACATATCACTAATTTCAAAAATAGCAGAGCATTTTAATTTGTTTTTCATTTGAGAGTTCTGGTTAAAGCTCTGTCAAGTTTTAATTTGTTTCTTTATATATATTAAAACAAAAATAGTCCCTCACATATTTCTTTAGAGAGAGTTCGGAGCGAAACTGATAATTCATCTACACAGTTTAGTCCTTAATGTGGCAAGAAGCAGCTCTGTGCAGGCAGACCATTTGTATAGATGCAGAGTTCCTTGCATGTGAGCTTTGAAATAGAGACACTCTTAGTTGCAATACAGTCGGTCCCCGAGTTACGAGCGCGTTACGGACCAAACGCTTGGCCATAACTCGGAACCCATTGAGTTTCATTGCAACTGGGCTGTTCGTAAGCGTGGGTCGCGTTTGTAACTCGGAGCCCGCATTTACAACCGCGATGGTCGTAAGTCGAGGTGGCCGTAAGTTAGGGACCGGCTGTATAATTTAAGCCCCAAATTTCTAATGCAGAATACTAAAAAAAAGTATTAGTTATATCCTGAGTACAGGTACCAAAAACATTCAGATGCAGATTTTTTTTCCCCCATTTTGACTTAAGCACAAAGAAATGTTAATAAGTAAAAGCCACACTGCAGGGACTAACCAGAACAAAACTACTCCCAACTCTGCTCTTACGTTCAGTGTGCTTAGAGTATGTTTTCTGCCAGTCCAAATTCACAGCAGCTTGTAAAGTTTTAAAATGTTTATGCTTTTTCTTAATTTGACTGTGTCTTGTATTGTACCTTTGCTCCTTCAGCAGCACTTCTCTTTGTGCACTGATACACTGAGGCCTATTCTGTGCCTAAATGGTGAAAAGTTCATCTTCTAAAGAGAGCTGCCTATCTGGCATTTCCTGTTCTTCCAATTGAAAACATCTATTTTTGTGCAGAAGTAAATATTTGCTGCTGCTGGAAAAAGTATAACAGTTTAGCGTCTCTCTGATTGTCATTCCCTCTACTACACATTTAATTAGACAGAGCTATACAGATATGTGCAACTTCTTTCTAAGAGTCTCAGAGACTTGGCTATTTTAATTTCTGGTATACCTGCTAACATGTACTGCGGTTTTTAAACTAGAAAGAAAGAAAGCGCAACTGCATTTAAAGCCATTTTTGTTTGCCTTTACCTTTTGTCTTGGTCTGTTGTTAATGAGAGCAAAACTGCCAGTCTTAAAATATTTTACTGGTGTGCTAAATCAAAACACTTGAGATTGCACAGGGCTTTTTCTTTAAATGAATTTTAATGCCTATTGTCTAAAGAGCTGTGTGTTACATACAAAACTGTTTTCAATCTTTTTTCAGAGCAAATTGTAACAATTAGGAATTGTGAATTATTTCAGAATTGAAAATTTCTAAAAGACTTAATTTCAGGGTTTTATGGATGAAAAAACCAAAATGGGACCAAAGTTTATGTGCCTTCAGTAGTCTTAATTGTAAGGGTTTTTTTCTTATCTATTTCAGTCTTAAATGGAATCAGTGCTCTTGTTTTCAGGAAAATGTGTATTTATGTAATTACAAATGAATGTTGCCCCACTAATTGTCCATACATGCAGTGAATTCCAAGTGTTTCAATACCGTTTCAGTTATCCCTCTGCCTTTACCATTGCAATGTTCATTGTACTGCAGTATGCAGGAATCCAAAAATAATCTGCTTGTGGTTATGACAGCTTCTGCCTGGGGAAGTCCCTGAAAAATGGGGGTGCTTGTATAGCTGAAAGCCTTTGATAATAGTGTAGGTGAAGGAAAGCTTGTACCTTCCCAAGCTAATATCAGCACCATAAATAGTTTTTCAGTTCTTGCATCTCTGCACAATGTGTGGTATTAGTGGAAGTCTGATTCCCTGCATATTTGTGATTAGTCTTTTAAACCACATTCAAATTCTTTTTGGTATGTTACTCTGTTTCTGCAGAAGTTCATCCCATACCCACAGCAGCACAAGTCATAAAAGTTGCTGACCAAGCAAATTCTTGCATCAGACTGTCACCTCATTGCTCTGACCAAAGACTGTCTGTTCTGGTTTTACTGAGACACTTTGTGAAAACTTGTCTTTTCTCTCAAGCTCCTTTCTGACACAAGACCCAGTGCAAAGTGACCTTTTATTTGAATCTACTATTGGTGAATGGACCACTTAGTGGAAAATGGGATTTTAATGTGAACCAAATGGTGTGGGATAAGGCAAGAGGTTAATGGACTATTTTTAGTACTGTATTCAAGAAAAAAATAGCTGAGAGTCACTGGCACTCACTCATTTTACATGATCTGTTCAAAAAGGTCCCTTTTTCAGCTTGTAAGAATGTTGATCTAACACAAGAAAATGTTGATCTAACACAAGAAAATGTTGTAAATATTTGTAACAACTTTTTTTACCTGGCAAAAAAGGTTTTTGGGAACAAGTTAAAGTATAAAATGGTTTTTATAAAAACATCAATTGTCTTGTATATTTTGATAAGCAACAGTACCAGCTTTCATTTGTAAAGCAGTTTGTGGCATTGGAGGAAAAGGATTCCATGTTTGTTGAGATGACTTATGTTATAAATGCAAAGAAGATGAAATATTAAAAAATTATTTTCTAACTGCGTAGTGCATGATTAATTTGAACGTGTGTACATACAATATATTCCATTTCTTTTAAGTTTGTGTATTTGCTGATTATTACTTGAGTATCTATACTTAACTCTTTTCCTAACAACTCTAGTTGTTGTAGCATGCCTTTTAATAAATGTCATTACATCTGTGCTCTCTTAAATTTTTCTGCGTTCTCGTCTATTGCTTTAGGTTTCCCTTGTCTTTTAATTGTAAAGCTAATGATGTCTTATTTTCATTTTTTCCTTTTTTTTTTTTTTTTTCCTGTAGCCTATTTGGCCATCTAAACTTAACCTCTTCATTTAAAAAGTGTTTAACAAGATCAGTGCGTGTTTTCAAAGAGAACATACTTATTCTATAGGAACATCATGAAGCTTACACTCAAGAGGGGTGAAACACCTTGTTTTGAATAGACTGGAAAAAGCACATTGTAAGTCAGAATGGGTACAATAATGGGAACTGTTTCATTACACGAGAAAGAGAAAATCAACTGTCGGAGCATCTTGAAGATAAATGGTTCATGGCATCTTGGGCCATGTCTGTGGCTACAGGCACTAAGTGGCCCAGGAGTGGGTGCCATAGCTGTGCTGCTTCAGCACCATAGTGTCCAAGTTACCTACAACAGAAGGGGTTTTTCCATTGTAGTAAGTAATCCACCTCTTCCGATAGTATTAGCTGCTTCAGTGGAAGAGTTCTTCTATTTCTGCTATTGACATAGACATGTCTTGGGGTTTAGGCCAGCACAGCAGTGACTCTCAGAGGTAGGGGTGAATTTCTCACATCCTTAAGGGACATAGCAATACTGACATAACTGTTAAGGTAGACTAGGCCTTGGGCTCCCATATACCTGCCATCATCCACTTACTGACCAGAGTCACCAAGTGGGTGAGACTTACATAGCCAGGTTCCAAAATGCATAACTTCAGGTCTTCTATTGGTGGCTACTTTAACTCACACTTTTCTAACTCCTCCTGTTAGCTGCTTTTCTCATTGTGCTTCTCTCTGCTAGCCCATCAATATGTGTTACCCTTGCATTAGTCTCTGACATGTTAGACTGAATTCAGAGGTGATATGTAAGGGCTTCTTTATGCAGGGAAGTTTATTGTAAAATAGCAAAGGTGTAAAACAAAGTAAAGCACAAAAGTTATTATGAAATCACTACCCACAGGGACATGCTCATTCCATGCTAAAAAAAGGGGCTTTGTGTACTTTGTTAATCTTTACTATAAAAAGCATTCTTAGTGCAGAATAAGTGTCTACTTTGGGATATTAGTGTAAAACAGCTGTTTAGCAATTGCTGTTCTGAGTTAGCTCCTCTGGACTTTTTCCTTATGTGGACAAGCTCTAAATTACATGTTGGTAATTGGGCATAAATTTAAGCAGACACCAAAGTAAAGGGAAGGTGCGGGACGGGGGGAGGGGAATGTCATTTCCCTTTTTAAAAAGGCTCACTTGGCTAGTGTGGTGAGTGCACAACTTACTGAGACTATGTGGTTAAAATAGACAGACAAGTGAGTGTGACAATCTAATTTTAAATAAATTATAAATTGTCACTTACATAAAATTACAAATATCAGACATTTGGTGCTAGGAGTAAATATAGCAGTAGTAATGATGTCTGACATAAGTAATGCTGATAATGATTCATGATCTATTTTGTATGCTGTCCCGGAGGATGACAAAAATCGTAACACATTTGGTGTGGAGTGTATTGAACTTCCCTAAAGTAAATTCTTTTTGATCAGTGGGTAGACTAAGCTAATGTCATATAACTCTTTAATTTTGTATATGGCCCTTAAATGCTACAATCATGAGCCCTCTGGGAAAAGTACTGATTCCGGAAGCCTTTTGTTAGGTCTGTGAGACATTTGGCTATCAATCTTCTCCCCCCCCCCAATCCCCTGCCCCAAAAGGCTTGATTCTTGGCCAACAAGAATGCCCATCATGTTTGCTCTCCCCACAATATAGTTACAGGAAGGAATAATCCATTTTCTTTCCCTAAGTTATAGGGTTGTCATATGTCCCTGAAAATCAGGAATATCCATGATGAACAGGAAAGTCTGTCCTTGGTGTCCCCATGCTTTCAGTGGGTTTTCTAAATAACCAGACTAGACAACCACTGTGATGGGGTGGACCAGGCCATGCACCATCTCCCAAAGCTCTTGATTGTGCCTCTGCCTGCCTCAGAAAGGGGCCATAGCCAAGTCCTCCAGGGGGCTAGAGCAGCTGTGGAGGAACGACTAATCAGAGGCTAGAAAGGCCTACAAAAGGAACTTCAAAAGGAGCAGTAGTCAGTTGCAGAGCAGAGCTCAAGGAGAGAACACTGTGGGAGACTAGCTGGCTGAGAGAGTGGCAGCATCACAGAGAGCTCCAGGTGGAGAGCTGGATAGAGACTGATGATGAACTCTGATAAAAGCCCTGAGCTGGGGCAAGGATGATGCCTCCTGGAGGGGAAGCCCTGAAGACACCACTTTTTCTGAGTGGGGAACAGTCTAAGGGCCACTAACAGAGAGGGATGTGAATGAGTAGTTGACTGCATGATAAGCAGGAGCTTCTAGGTTAGTGCTATCAACTACTCGATCACCCCCGTCTCCCTTCCTGCTCTGCACTCTTAAAGGGACAGAGGAGCCGGCATGCAAAAACGCTGGCTCATTCTCTGGTCCCCCACTGGGTCTCAGGACGACCCTCACTTTTAAAAGGGACACAACAGAGGCAGCTGGCCCCCCCTCCGACCTCCCTCACACTGCCTTTCTGCATTTTCAAAGGGACACAGCAGTGGCAGCCTGTCCGCTTGTCTGTCTCAGCACAAGCCGGCTGCTGCTGTGTCCCTTTTAAAAATGCAGAGTGGCAGCATGAGGGTTGTCCTGATACCCGGCAGGGGACCAGAGAATGAGCCAGAGTCTTTGCACGGGGCTTTGCTCTGTCCCTTCAAGAGTGCAGAGCGGCAGCCAGGAGTTGTGCTCAAATGCAGCCTGAGCCGGAAGTGAGCGCTTAAAGTGCACTTCCTTAATGATTAGTCGAGTAGTCGATGGAAATTCCATTGACTACTTGACTAGTAAATTAATCGATACTTAACCATCTAACTAACAAAGGGGACCAAGATAGGCCCCTGTTAAAGGTGAACCCTGCAAAGGGTTTTGAATATTTCACATAGGGGTGTGACTCGGCCAGAAGAGGCTGACGAGTGCAGGCACATGCACTCGGGCAGATGTGGACACTTGTGGGAGGTGAGTGCTGCCTTGCCATATGCTCCTTGTGCACTTACCAGCTGGTGTGTGAAGGTGTGTGTCTCGGGGACCGCCCCCAGCACTATTCTCATGTAACACTATCACCCTGCTCTCTAAGACATTTCCCAGTGAGCACCACCCTTAGTTGGCCCCCTCCCATACAGACCCACAAGGACCTGGAGACCAAAGAGTTCTGCCTGAGGCAAGCCTACTGGTAGCTCATTTTCACCACCATACACAGGGAGCTACTCAACCAGGTTGAGGACCAGAAGTGTGAGTACAAGCCACTTCCTACACAACTCGGGTGAACACTGAGACAGGGAAGCAGGGAATAATAGAGCAAGCAAGTGTGGCAAAGCATGGAAGTGCAAGCAGTGTAACAGGAGAAAGCAAGAAGGCTGATCTGTACAGAAGAGGGGACCAAGTAGCCTCTTTTTGTCCCTTCCCAAAGCTGGCAAATTTCTTGTGCACACTAGGGATGTAAGAGTGTAGCTGATTAACCGATAAGCAAAAAGCTTATAGGTTAATGCTGTAGACTACATGCATTCCTTCCCCCCCCTCCCCCCCCCCCGCACCACATTTTTTACCAGGCTGGCCAGCAGCCCAGCTCAGTTCTGGCTTATGCTGGGTGCAGGACCTACCCCTGCTGTGGCTCTGCGTTTAAAGTGTATTAGGAGCCGGGTGGGCAGGCAGCCCAGCTCATTTCTGGTTTGCACTGGGTTCAGGAGCTCAGACCCTGGCCCCCCTGCAGATGGGCCACTACCATCCCGCATAGCTGCCTCTTTATCAGAGCAGCAGCCTAGGGTGACAAGCAGCCAGTCTGCAAGAGGAACTGGTTTTTAAACTGGCTCCCTTCGCGGACTAGCTCCCACCTGGCATCCTGCTGCTGGCCCTGCCCCTAGGGACTATAGAATACTCGACTAACTGATAAGAATTCATGAGGTTACTTGACTATTCGATTAATCGATATTTAACCTCCCTAGTGCACACCTCCCCAGTCCTCTCTCAAATCAGTTTTTCATACTGAAGCTTCTAGGGATGAGTAATGTCTTATCTATAAATTTGCACAATTCAAAGCCCCCTAAAACTAATGACAATAACCTCTAGGCCTGCACTTTGCTATTTCTGGTCAAAGCATGCCTAAGCTGATTATATCATGTATATTAGGCTTGGGCTTGCTGTGGTACAGAACTCTTCTGGTGTCTAGATCAGGGGTGGGCAATAATTTTTAATGGGGATCACTCCAAGAATTTGGTAACTGGCCAAGGACTGCACTTTTCCATGGCATTGGAGGTTGGATGAAGGGAGCTGTGGAAGTAAGGGATTGGGGTGCAGGAGGGGCTGTGACCTGGGGCAGGGGACTGGGGTGGAGGAGTGAATGCAGGGACTGGGATGGGGTTGTGGCCTGAGAGAGGAGTGCAGGGGGTACAGGGATTTGGGTTGTGATGGGGGTAGGGAATTGGGGTGCAAAGTCTGGGAGGGGTAATGGGTGCAGGATCAGGGCTGCAGAGGGTTTGAGTTACATGGGGTAGGGGTGCAGGAAGTGGGCAGAGGGTTGGAGAGAGGGAGGAGCAGGGGTGCTAGAGGCAGGTTCTGGGCAGCTGCCATCCAGCAGCCCAGCTGGTTCCTCTGCCATGGTCCTTGCCCTCCATACCCCTCCACTGGCTGCAGGGGCCACGTGTGGCTGACTGCCGGGGTGCTTATGCACAGCCTATCCTGCAAACAGGCCACTACCATTGGTTGGAAATGGACCAGAGGGAGTGGCAAAATTTCGCTGGAGGCGGGGGCAGCGCGCAAAGCCTCTTCCCAGACTGGTAGCATTCAGAGAGCTGCTCTGTGCACGGAGTGGGGGCAGGGCAGGCAGAGAGCCTGACGAAGGCTCCTGCAGGCTGGATCTTGTGACTTTGGGGGCTGGATCTGGCCCGCAGGCCATGTTTTGCCTGCTTCTGGTCTAGATGATGGAAGAGTTAGCTAATGGGAAGACCTCCTGTTTTCATGGTCTGTCACTGGAGGATTATAGACCCAATATATTGCTGGGTCACACTGAGGGTGCAGAATACAGTTGGGTCCACAGTCTACTCTTTCAGTAGTCTAATGGGATACAGCCAGGCTGTGTTTACACTGTGCCAGTTTTGCCCAAGAAATATGCAAATGAGGCTAAGCGTGGAATATTGCCATGCCTCATTTGCATAATTAATGAGGCTCCGTTTTTGCACAAGAGGCTTTTGTGCAAGAGCCAATCTTGAAAAAAATGTGGAAGAACAGCTCTTGTGCAAAAGCCTCTTGTGCAAAAATGGAGCCTCATTAATTATGCATGGTGATATTCCACGCTTTGCCTCATTTGCATATTTCTTGTGCAAAATGGGTGCAGTGTAGACATAGCTCCAGGGTTTCAGTGCGACAAAGGATGATTGCCATTTCAGTGCATTGCCGGCCTTCATGTTTCTAGCTGAAATTCTCAAACCTGCCACTTGGAATTCAATTCACACTTCAAAGTATTAATCTCTTAATTCTGAAAGCTTTCTGCATATGAGAGCAGTGCTTCAACCTCTCTTGCTCTGCTGAGGATTGTCCCTGTTGTTGTTGGTGATCTGCAGAGGTCATTTCAAAAGTTTCTTTACCAGTAACATGAATTTTTCATGTATGTTGTCCACAGTTCAAAACAGACCCGCCTAGCTCCAATTTTTATGGCTTTTTGACCATCTTACCTTACTTGAGAGGAAGAACAGAGTAATATTTAGACAAAAGGGTCTTGTAATGCAGCTTCTAGAGAAGAGCAACATGAGCAGTGTTCCCCCAATGAATTTGCTATTTAGTAAGTTATATAGCTCCTCTCTCCTACAATGTGTGTCTGTAGAAGCAATATATTTGGAGACAGTCAGTTATGGGTAAGTAAATTTATCTTCTTGAGTGTGCATAAAACTTCCCTGACACAGGAGCAATTTAAAAACTTGTTGTTCTGAGATTTCCTATGAAATATTGTTCACACTCTAGATGATCACATCACCCCCAAAAGCTGTTTTTACTCAGATTCATGCTTATAAATTTTGAAAGAAGAGGACAAGTTGGTGGGAATGCCCTTGAAAATATGATTTAGTACAGGGTTTCCCAATCTATGGGTCGGGACCCAAATATGCCATTACATTTCAAAAAGGTCGCCAGGCGTCTCCCTAGGTGGCTCTTAAGGAGCCATTCACACATTTTTTGAATTGCCTTGGGTCGCCAAGTCTTCCTGAACTGTCAAAATGGGTCCCCCATCTGGAAAAGGTTGGGAACCGCTGATTTAGTAGAATAAGCATCCAGATCTTGGAGCCAGGCATTCTTAAGTGCATTGGTATTATCAGTCTTAACATGCTATTTAATAGATAAGTATTATTGTCTCATTTTTAAAGATAGAGAAATTGCAGATTTATTTTTAAATAGCAATACTCTGGCTACAGTAAAGGTGTTATTTCTTAAAGCTGTCTTGGAACTAACCTACAGGTTTTTTAGATTACAGCTTTGTTAGAGGCAAAATACCCTGGCTACATGCAAGATCAGAGAAGAGCAATTCTATAGCATCTAATTTATTGCTTCTCTAAATAGCAGGGTAATGTGCACTATGGCCATGGTGGATATTTCTAAAGTGTACTAATTTATGCACGTGCCCTTTAATGTAGCGCTGTTTAAAAAATAACCGGCAATACACTGAAGCTGCAATCGAAAGCTACAAACTACACTTGGGCACTCCCAATACTCACCAGCAAGATCTACACAGAACAATCAATGTGCAACACATTTGTACACTTTAGAAATCACATCTCTGTAGAGCACATTATCGTGCATGGTAAATATGGAATTATCTCTCAAAACCCTTTTAGCCACCTTAATCTTGATCACTGTGAGGGTTTTGGTAAAACACTTTTTTTTTACTTAAGGATCAGTTTAGGGTGTGTAGGGAAAAATGGTAACAACCCGTCAGAAGTGGGAAGATAGGATCTTATCAAAGAACACATATTCACATCACTTGCTAGTTCTCAGCATTTCTAACCATCTTTCCTTTTATCTGCAAACTGGCTTCTACAGCCAAGCCCTTAACAGGAGTTTGAGTATCACAGGCTACAACAGTGTCTAGCAAAATGTCGTCCCATCTATGCAAAGTTGTATTCAGCTGCTTCCTCGCAATCATCTTATTTGGAAACACTTTGTAAAGGATGCAACTAGGGTTCCTCTTTTAACTTGTAAACCATGAAAATAGCTTTGCTGTCAGTGCAGCGGGTCCTAAAATGTTTTTTCTTGATTTGCTTATCCTACTATGCTGGTAAGAAGTAAGGTTACGACAAAAATATTAAGGAAATCATGGAAATTGGCATACTTGTTGTCAAAGCTCATTGCATTACATACTGATGGGGAAACATTTCCTGTATTTATTTGCTCTCAATGTGAGGAAATGGTTTGATTTCATTTTCTATGACTGTCCATTAACAGTGAAGTCTTTGGTTCCAATTTCCCCATTTCTCCCACCCCCAGAAGGACCATAAAGAGAACAAAGAGCAACTGGACACCTAAATCCCATTTGTGCATCGGAAATCTTCCCCCTCCATGTCCAAAGCTGTTCTGAGTTGTATCCCAGTTGCTGCAAACTCCTCCAAGATTCTGTCTCAGTCTTGAGCGTTCAGTGCCTACCTCAGACCAGTCTCAAAGGAGAAAAATAGACCAGGGAAGAAATGCTAGGAAGCAGAAGCTGCTGCACTTCTCTTCTAGTAAACAAAATGCAGCCAGTTATTTTGCGCATTCTCTTTCAGGATTAACTGTATTTTTGACCCTTACTCTGTTTTCCTCAAGGACATCCGCTTAGGATTTCAGGCTCCCACTCATCAACACGCTCAAGGGGATGA
The DNA here is from genome assembly GCA_019425775.1 of Rafetus swinhoei. Lineage (NCBI taxonomy): Eukaryota > Metazoa > Chordata > Testudines > Trionychidae > Rafetus > Rafetus swinhoei. Next base: position 121,848,230 of record CM033427.1, on the reverse strand, counting down.
CCTGTTTCTCTCCTTCCAGACCAGAACTTGCAGTCCCTCTGCACCTGTGATTTCCCCAGCAGGTCTGACCAGGGTCCAGCACCTGTGATTAACCCTCCTCCAGGGGTACAGGAGCATGTAACAGTTACTAAAAACTACTCTAGATTTGTACATTTCACTTATTGACTAGGATTGTACTTTCTCACCTTCATTAATGGTTAAAGTTGCTCACAGTTATCTGGCTCTGATAATGGCAGAATTGGAGTGAGAACAAAACAATGTGAAAACACCCCCCCTTCCCCACACACACCATGTTTTCAGTATGATGCAACAATGACTATGCAGTAAATTTACTTCTGAAAAGTTTGGCACCAGCACCAGGTGTTTAGCAATGAATATCCTGTTTTGCCCTGGATATTTCAACCATTTAACTTCCTTTATAAAAAAAAAATGAAAAGTAGCTAATGAGTTTGCAAGAGATTCGTTAAATACTCTAGAAGTAATGGGCTTGGTTCTGAAAGGTGCTGAGTAATTTTTGAGTTAGATGGAAACACCTTGCAGGATTTATGCCCAGTGTGGATAACTGCTGCTAAACTGAAATGTACAGAGACCTTTGTTCGAATGACTCCACCTCGATATCCTGGATGTTTCCCTTCAACCTAATTTTGCTTTAGGGATTCTTCTGGTTTCCTCTTAAGAAGAAATGTGTAGTGTGACGTATCCTATACAGCCACATCAGATTAGCTTTTTTTCAATCACTGAGTCTTAATTGTGACTGAAATATCATTTAAAATACACAATCGAAAAGCAACTGTCCTTGTGACAATGTGATACACAGCATATTTAATAATTGAAGGGATATCCCAGATCCATCATGGTGTAAATGGGAGCAGATCCCTTGGTTCAATGGATTTCCACCCATGTACACCAGCAGTGGATCTTGCCTATAGAAAGCAAATCTTATTTGAACGGTGACAAAAGCAGAAGGAAACCATAAAATTGCATAAGTAGGCACAAGGAAAGTGAGACCAGCTGTCTTTGTTTCAAGATCACAAAGTTTTCAAAAAGTAGAAGTTCATTTGGCAGCAATGCACCATAGTTGTGCATTGCTTAGATATAGTGATTTTTAATGAGCGTGGCTCAAAGTTGTAAACGGCCTGGACAAATCTGTTTATAATAGATGGCTATTGTTTGCTGCTTGCATTGCTCAATCTAGTTATATCTTCAGTAAATGATAGTTTAGAATATCTAGGCTTCACATGGCCATTATTTGAACATTGTCCTGTTCCCTAAAATGTCTTGCTGCAAATATCAGAACCCCTAGGGCTCCTTTGAAAAGCCCTATATGCTTTGCCCATAATACTGATCATTTTCCCTTTTTGTAAAAAAGTTGTCCTCTACTGGGATCACTTTTTGGTCCCTACCTTTCAGCCTAGACCACATTCTTTTGGTGGGAGGAGACAAGTACAGTAATTACTCATTTAAAACGTGCCCGCTTAACACGTTTTCGCAATAGCACGATTTTTTTTTAGGGAACTTTTTTGAATAACACGACTGTCCCTGAAATAACACGAAAATAATCAAGTGGCGGACTACTTCATGTGGCAGTATAAGGTGGTGAAAACAGTGGTAATATGCATAAGCAATGAATATACGTGTTCACACCGCTCATCCCTTCACTCACGTGTTTATCTTTGTGTTTTAACAAACTGTGGCGGCTTGTCTTGCTAGATATCTTGTGTTGCTAGATATCTAATGTTGACACTGACAACCGAGCACAAACAAAAAATTGACTTTGCCACCACCACCTGAAACGTAACCCCCACAGTTTCCATTATTTTTAATGGGAAAATTGACCCTGCAAAGCACGTTTTTGCTTAGCACGAACATTTTCAGAAACATATCTATAGTGTTAAATGAGGAATTACTGTACTGGAAAAACATTTATATATGTGAATCTGCAAAGACCGATGATTCTGCCATTAAACAATTGTGTACCTGCTGAATTGTTCAATACTAGAAATCCTTCCAGGCTCTAATGAGCGTTGAAAACTTTCATCGCCACTTTGCTTTTTTTTCTTTCCTTGCCAGTATAGCCAGACCCACTTGATAGAAGGGAAGAAGAGTCTTGTAGGAATACTGTAAACAATCGGAAGATAAACAAGTGTTGTCAGTGTTGCAATTAATATCAAAAGACTGGGTGACCTTTTCTTTCACTGGAAACGTCAGTCTTGTAACTTACGACTGCGTATGAATGTCATCACCCGCAGTCTTCTCTTCTGATTACCAGTAAATGTATAAATAATAGAGTTATATGTAATTGAATTTGAAAAGACCAAAGCGCATGCTGCACAGGGCTTGTGCTTTATTTGTAATCATCCAGTCACACAAGGGCTGCTGTCTCTTTACAAAAAAATGAATGCATAATCTTAGGGAGCTCTGCTCAGCCTTCTGGATAACGCTGTGTGCAGAAGCAGTCTAACGGGATAACACGTGGAGGGTACTTTCTCTTTAAGAGGTAATAACTGTGTCCTGAGCAGAATAAACTGAGGGTGAAGGCTGAGTTGTTTATGCAGCACATAAACTCTGAAGCCAAAGGTCAAAAAGTTGTACCATTTCAGGATGAGTATTACAGGGTTAACGTAAAACACTTTCCCTCTCTCCTTATCTCTCTTCCTTCGCTTCTCCCGCTTTCCTGGAGCGTTGGCAGGTTCTTACTCCCCTAGTAACAATAATACCCATTTCCTACATAGTGCTTTTCTTCACTAGATCTCAAAGCAATTCCCAATCTTTTAATGAATTTATCTTCACAAGCTCCCTGTGATGTAGAGAACTGCTATGAACCCCATGGGGAACTGAGGCACTGAGAGGCTAAGTGATATATCCAAGATCACACAGGAAGTTTGTGGCAGAGCTGGGAAATGAACCCAGGACTCCAGTCCTCTGCTGCTTCCCTCTTCGTCTCGTTACTTGTTGCATTTTTTTTGTTGGGTTTCAGAACTGAACAGGAACTAGAGACTGGGATTCTACTGCAGTTTTGTTAGTTTTTCAAAATGTAAAGCAAATATGAGAGTTAACATAGCGATGACAATCTTACTGTTTCAGATGGAAGGGAGCAGGATGGGGAAAGTGCTCTTGGCTTAGTCTTTTTAATTATATTATCCTCTGCAAAGGGGTGCGTACATGTGCCAGGGCTCTCCACACATCGTTAAAAGCTCTACCCCAAAGAGGGTCTAAAGAAAACAAGAGAATGAAAAAGTTAGGCGAGGGCTAAGAGATGCAGTGAATGTTCCTTTCAACCTTATAGGTATCAGATTATCACCAACTGCCCTTATTCTGGCTATTAATTAGTTGGCAAATTGTTATGGGCATCATGGTACAGCAAGGCTTGGAAGAGAGGTTAGTGGTCTTATGGACTGGCACGAAGAATGGTGTGCCAAGGGAGCATGAATCGGATATGGCAGACGTGTTCAGAGTTTGCAAAAGGATCGACAGGCTCATTTTTGTCCTAGGTATAGTGCAATGGCACCAATAGCAGGGGGTGAAGAGACAGCAATGTAGCATTAAGGTATTTGGAAAGTAATGGTGTTGAAGTTGTTCTCTGACACTGCTAAAGACTCAACTTCTGGGTGAAACAACTGGTGTCAAAGACTTATTAGGGCCTTCACTTACGCCATCTGAGAGGGACTTCCCTAAGTTGCATTTTTACACTGGCCCCTGAGCTTTAAAATGCTTTGCTTTGATCATGCAGCATTATTTTTCAAACATTAGGCATGGAAATGCAAATATGAAAACTAAATACTCCCCATTTCACAGCTGGGCAAACTGAAGCACAGATAGATGAGAGGACCAAAGGTTGCAGTGGATCATTGGCAAAGCGGGTGTTCAAGCCCCTGATCTTGTGCTAGAGTCAGTTCTTTCCTGCTTTGTGGGACCATTTCCCCGGATGAATAGCAGTCATTACCAAGCATGGCCATCCAGAATACTTCTGGGGTAGGCTGTATGTTCTAGGCACATTGTAATGTCCTCTTTTGTCTATAGGAACATGTTGCAGAAGCCTTGAGAAGTTAGAGTTAATCAGTTAAGTTTTTCTAATTCACTCTTACTCTCTCTGCAGAGGGGTTTCACTTTTTCCCCCGTCATGACTTAATTTGACAGGCAGGGATACAGATAACTACAGAAAACTGCATCTGAAAGCGTGGAAGAGAAATACTGCAAACACAAACGTAAGTAGTGATATATCCCATGCAGTGAAAGTTATGACCAGAAAACTACTCTCCACTTCACAATAATCATTGAAGCATTTTGATTAGAAGCTGAAGGGGGCCGACCGTTTTTCATTTGTTACTTCTGGAACCACAAGCATTTTTGCTTATCCTGCTAACTAAACGGCAAGCCAGAAGCCAGTTCTTAATTAAGCTGTCTTTGAATAGAACAGAAGGGCACCATTTGGTCTCCGTGAGAGATGTGTAGAGTGCCGGCCGTCAGGTTATCGTTTTTTCTTCTCTGCCACTCAGAAAGCAATGATTTGATAGCATGACATATAAAAGGCAAATGAGCCATTCTCAGATGCGAATTACACTTATTCAAATATTTGCCATGTCTTACCAACAAAATTGCTGCAATAGCCAACAGAATCCATTTAATATTTCAAATGTCAAAATACGTTGGATAATCTGTATCAGAAAGAATGTGATTTATCTATTAAGTGCCCATTTCTCTCTGAGAAGGAAATGAAGAGTGAACATAAATTGCTTAGGATGCATTTACTCCTGCCTGCCTTTCTGAGTTTATCTCCATTTACAAAGCTGCAATGAGGCTGCACAGAGAAATTCCAAGATATTTTCCCCACCTAGTTTGACTATCCTCCATCAAACTACATCCTAAATATCACCTATTCAATCCTCACTGATCCTTACTCCTGGGTTGGCTGTTACTTAAATAACATTTAAGTAATGTTAAGGAGCTGATAGAGGAGGTATTTGAGCCTTTAGCTATCATCTTTGAAAAATCATGGAAGATGGGAGAGATTCCAGAAGACTCCAGAAGACTGGAAAAGGACAAATATAGTGCCCATCTATAAAAAGGGAAATAAGAACAACCCAGGAAACTACAGACCAGTCAGTTTAACTTCTGTGCCAGGAAAGATAATGGAGCAAGTAATTAAGGAATTCATCTGCAAATATCTGGAAGAAAATAAGGTGATAGGTAACAGTCAGCATGGATTTGTAAAGAACAAATCATGTCAAACCAATCTGATAGCTTCCTTTGATAGGATAACAAGCCTTGTGGATAAGGGAAAAGTGGTGGACATGGTATACCTAGACATTAGTAAGACATTTGATATAGTCTTACATGATCTTCTTATCAATAAACTACGCAAATACAACTTAGATGGGGCTACTATAAGGTGGGTGCATAACCGGCTGGATAACTGTTCTCAGAGAGTAGTTATTAACAGTTCACAATCCTGCTGGAAAGGTACAACAAGTAGGGTTCCGCAGGGGATCTGTTTTGGGACCAGTTCTGTTCAATATCTACATCAACTATTTAGATACTGGCATAGAGAGTACGCTTATTAAATTTGCAGATACCACCAAGCTGGGAGGGGTTGTAACTGCTTTGGAGGATAAGGGTCATAATTCAAAATGATCTGGACAAACTGGAGAAATGGTCTGAGGTAAATAGGATGAAGTTTAATAAGGATGAATGCAAAGTACTTCACTTAGGGAAGGAACAACCAGTTTCACACATACAGAATGGGAAGTGACTGTCTAGGAAGGAGTACTGCAGAAAGGGATCTAGGGGTCATAGTGGACCACAAGCTAAATATGAGTCGACAGTGTGATGCTGTTGCAAAAAAAGCAAATATGATTCTGGGATGTAGTAACAGGAGTGTTGTGAGCAAGACACAAGAAGTAATTCTTCCACTCGGCTCTGCTCTCATTAGGCCTCAATTGGAGTATTGTGTCCAGTTCTGGGCACTGTATTTCAGGAAAGATGTGGAGAAATTGGAGAAGGTCCAGAGAAGAGCAACAAGAATGATTAAAGGTCTGGAGAACATGACCTGTGAAGGAAGACTGGAAGAATTGGGCTTGTTTAGTTTGGAAAGGAGAAGACTGAGAGAGGACATGATAGCGGTTTTCAGGTATCTAAAAGGGTGTCACAAGGAGAAGGGAGAAAAATTGTTCTCCTTGTCCTCTGAGGATAGGTCAAGAAGCAATGGGCTTCAACTGCAGCAAGGGAGGTTTAGGTTGGACATTAGGAAAAACTTCTTAACTTTCAGGGTGATTAAACACTGGAATAAATTACCCTCTTCCCTAGTGGGAAGAGGTTGTGGAATCTCCATCTCTGGAGATATTTAAGAGCAGCTTAGATAAACATCTATCAGGGATGGTCTACGGTGGTTGGTCCTGCCGTGAGGGCAGGGGACTGGACTTGATCAACTCTCGAGGTCCCTTCCAGTTCTAGTGTTCTGTGATTCTATGATTTTATCTAATTTCTTTAGAGACTAGTTGCAGAAAATAAAGAGGAAAATGTTTGACTGCAATAGGCTCCTAGTTTGCTGACTTCCTGGCAAACAATATTTTCCCCTGGTTGCTAGATGGTTTCTAATTTAACTTTCACAATAAATGTATCAATTTTTAAGAAGAAAAAGGTGGAGACTGTTGGTGCTAGAGGTGGGTTTTCATTCTACATGCATGCAAGTTGGGAGGGGATCCAAGGAGGGGACAACTTCAAACTAAAACTTTAATTAGGTGGAACAGTTCTGTTAAAACACTACATTATCTGTAGTTTCAATAGTTGCTTTAGTGATTTAAACACATTACCTAGTTTTATATTACTACTATATTTACAGACATCTATCAGTAAATCAAACCAATAAACAACCTGCTTATTTTGGAAAACTGGATTTTCTTTGAATGCTCTGGGTTCAGTTGAAATGCAGTCTTCACTATTACAAAAATATCTGATGGTGAGGGCAGAGCAGATGATGGGACTAGATTATGTCGTTTGAATTGGACAGTGACGGTAGGTTTGATGACACTGGTTTTAATTTCAGATGGTTTAATACTAAACTATTTAGAACTTGGGTAAGTCTGTTGAGACAGGAAAAACACTAGAAGATTGTCAGTTTGGATCTGTGCGAATTTCTTTGTGTAGTTGATGGATTTTCATCCATACGGCTGAATGCAGTGCCTTGCATGTTCAAAAGCTTCAGGAAGTAGCCGAGTTAAGTTTTTCCTTTTACGGACTAACTTGGCTACCCCCCTGAATCTGTTAAGACACTCACTGGACAAAAATCAAAATGCCTACATCTGTTATCTAACTTCCCAACTCAGTCTGCCCTTTCTTTACCATTGCTGATGGTGGGTAACATTGGAAAGCCAGTATCCTGTAGACACGTAAAACAAGTTTTGGATGCATTTTAGTCAGTAGCCAAGGGCCAATGCACTACAAAACAGTTTCCTCACAGCCCAAGTAGGGCCAATGCTAAGTCTCACTAGAGAAGAGTACTAAAAACTTCCCACAATTCTATTAGCACCAGTGGGAAATTTTTTAGAAGGCATCCTTAATATATGTGGATGCATGCTGAACAAGAGGAGTTAAAGGAGTTTGAGAGAGGGAGAAGTGGCTTGTGTGTCTGACAATTTCACAAATTTGTCATTGTTGTGGCTAACAGCTAATTTAATAGAGAGGTTGTTATGAGGTGAAAGAACCTGGGAAAACACATTTTGCAAAAGGGTTGCCAGGTGTCCGGTATTGACATTCTTCCCCTGCTATGTCTGGCAGGTGCCGGGGGGGGGGGAAGGAGGAGAGCAGGGGGATTTAAACGTGCAGTGACTCTTTTGTAAGGGGGGGGGTGTGTTTCTGCTCAACTTTGGCCCCCCAATTTTTTTTTCTCAACCAATTTTTTCCACCGCTATGTTCGGTATTGTTTGTGAAAGTATCTGGCAGCTCTATTTGCAACTATTTTTTAAAATAATAATTGGAAGTGATCCACTTAAGACAGACTGACACACTGAATGTTTTGTAAGGTAAGACCCTACTTCACTAAAGCAAATACTGCCTAAAGTTAAATATGGGCTTAGGCTCAGCTGGAGTTAGAGACTTTATACCAGTGGTTCCCAACCTTTTCCAGAGGGGGACCCATTTTGACAATTCAGGAAGACTTGGTGACCTAAGGCAATTCAAAAACGGTGGGAGGAGGAGGAGGAGGGCAGAGCCATCTGGGGAGATACTTGGTGACCCTTTTGAAATGAAATGGCGACCCATAGGTTGGGAAACCCTGCTTTATATGGATGCTCAAAGCTATGCAAAGACTTCAATGCTTTGCTTAATTGGGATCTAAAATGTGAGACTGGCTGGTGCAGTTACTCTGCACCATCACTCTCTCCCAAGTGTTTTGGGGCCTTTTGCATTATGTGGTTCCACTTTATCAATGACCATGTGTACGTTTTTTGGCCTTGTTTGTGGAAGGGGTGAGAGAAGCCAAAGCCCGATGTTTTAATTTGCACAGTGCACGGCTGCCCACAATTGTACTTAAAACAAGCATTATTGTCAGTCTCCTTGCCCATGACAGTAACAAGCAATTGCTCTACAACCACACCAGTGAGGCCAAATATAGCCCTTATCAGCTGGGCCACTTGTGCGACTCTGGGCCAGAGCCCAGGCAGGGGGGTGGGAGGAGGAGGGTGGCGGTGGTGTGGGAGCCAGGATACTCAGGTTCTGGCGAGGCGGTAGGGACCCTGCAAGGGGAAAGTGTGTGTCAGGGTGTGGAGGGGTGGGAGGTGGTGGCACAGCAGCCCTAGGACGCCGGCTATGAGGGTTGCGGGGGGAGAGGGAGGGATGGAGAGGGGCACAGAGGCAGTGGGGTGTGAGCAATGGAGAAGCCAGAGGGCGGTGGGGCCCAGACCTATGAGTTGTGAGGGGGAACAAAAGCCCTGGACGGTGAGGGAGGTGGGTACAAAAGCCCTGGGGCGGTAGGGTGGGGGAGGCGTGGAGGGAAGCGAGCAGAGCGGTCTGGGGGGCTGCAGGGGGGCTGTGGGGCGCGAGGGGGGCGGACCCAGGGGCCCGGGAGGGGCTGGGGGCGGGCCCTGGGCGGGCCGCCTTATATGGGCCGCCCGGGAGCGCGGGGCCCGGCGCTGCAGCGTTGTTCCAGCCGCCCCGAGGGGCATGCGGAGCGCGGCCGGGAGGGACATGAGCCCGGCGGGCGGCCCCCGCCTCGCAGCCCGGCGGCACCGGCGCCCCCTCGCGCGGCGGCTGCTGCTGCTGCTGCTGCTCCAGCTCCACGCCGGCCGCCCTGCGCAGGGGCAGCGGGGTAAGCGGGGCGGGAAGCGGGGCGGGGGCTCCTGCTATCCGCGTCTGGGACTGGGTCCCTGAGGCGCCCCCCTCTGTGCGCCCCCCAGCTCTTGTACCCACTCTCTGGGCTGCCCTGTACCTGCTCCCCTGGGCTCCCCTCTGTGCACCCACCCCGCCTATTCCCACCCGATAGGGGGTCCCCCCACTCACTCTTCCCATTCACACTCTGGGCTCCCCTGTGCACCCCCCTCTCTCCTGCAGCCTTTCCCTAGGGGCTCCCCCATACCGGCCTCCTGTGGGCTCCCCTGTGCACCCTCCTCTCTCCTGCAGCCTTTCCCTAGGGGCTCCCCCATACCGGCCTCCTGTGGGCTCCCCTGTGCACCCCCCTCTCTCCTGCAGCCTTTCCCTAGGGGCTCCCCCATACCGGCCTCCTGTGGGCTCCCCTGTGCACCCCCGTCTCTCCTACAGCCTTTCCCTAGGGGCTCCCCCATACCGGCCTCCTGTGGGCTCCCCTGTGCACCCCCCTCTCTCCTGCAGCCTTTCCCTAGGGGCTCCCCCATACCTGCCTCCTGTGGGCTCCCCTGTGCACCCCCTCTCTCCTGCAGCCTTTCCCTAGGGGCTCCCCCATACCTGCCTCCTGTGGGCTCCCCTGTGCACCCCCCTCTCTCCTGCAGCCTTTCCCTAGGGGCTCCCCCAAACCTGCCTCGTGTGGGCTCCCTGTGCACCCCTCTCTCCTGCAGCCTTTCCCTAGGGGCTCCCCCATACCTGCCTCCTGTGGGCTCCCCTGTGCACCCCCCTCTCTCCTGCAGCCTTTCCCTAGGGGCTCCCCCAAACCTGCCTCGTGTGGGCTCCCCTGTGCACCCCCCTCTCTCCTGCAGCCTTTCCCTAGGGGCTCCCCCATACCAGCCTCCTGTGGGCTCCCCTGTGCACCCCTCTCTCTGCAGCCTTTCCTAGGGGCTCCCCAAACCTGCCTCGTGTGGGCTCCCCTGTGCACCCCCCTCTCTCCTACAGCCTTTCCCTAGGGGCTCCCCCATACCTGCCTCGTGTGGGCTCCCCTGTGCACCCTCCTCTCTCCTACAGCCTTTCCCTAGGGGCTCCCCCATACCTGCCTCCTGTGGGCTCCCCTGTGCACCCTCCTCTCTCCTACAGCCTTTCCCTAGGGGCTCCCCCATACCTGCCTCCTGTGGGCTCCCCTATGCCCGCCCACCTCTTCTTTTGCCTGTGTCCCCTGGGCCTCTCCTCACCCCTCTGAACTCTCTCCTACACCTACCCTTTTGGGCTGCTCTGTACAGACCCTCTTCTCCTAACCCTAACCTCTCCCGGGCCTCCTGAACATGCCTACCCTTCCATGTGTGGTGTGCCCCATAGACTCTTCCTTCCATATACATGCTCCTCCAGCCCCTCTGATATAGAGCTCTCCCTCAACCATAGATACTTTCCCCAACATAAATCCTTCCACACACCCTAGGCATATCCCCATGTAGAAGTCTTCCCTCCCACACACTCAACCCTATAGAGATACATCACCTCCCGTGACATACAGCATCATATACATACAGCACCTCTAGTCGGTTTAGATACCGCTCCCAACTGCCTCACATATAGGCTGTGTATGCGCTCCAGAGATATATGTACGCTCCTCATAAACCAAACAACTATACCCATGTTGTGTATATACTCAGTTTAGTTTGCATTATATTGTATAACAGCGTTTCTCAAATGTGGCCAGCAAGGGGGGAGAGCAGTGGACCCTCTTCTGGGGCTTCCAGAAGGGTTTGGGTCCTGTCCTCTGGAGCCAGAAATACCAGAGGAGCAGGCTGCTGCTGATGTGAGTTCCTGATCTGCCTGGGGGCAGTGGGGTTTGGGCTTCAGATCTGGGCTAGCAGACTCTGGCCCTGTTCTCACAACTCCCCTTATCACCTCTGGCTTCATCTATTGCCCCTCATCCATGCTGCCTCCCTTTCCACCTCCCCATCTAGGGCAGGAGTGGTCAACCTGTGGCTCCAGAGCCACATGCAGCTCTTCAGAAGTTAATATGCGGCTCCTTGCACAGGTACCAAATCCAGGACTGGAGCTACAGGTGCCAACTTTCCACTGGGCTGGAGGGTGCTCACTGTTCAACCCCCAGCTCTGCCTTAGCTGCTGTCCCCCTCCAACCTTTCCCCGTAGGATCCTGCCACTTCCTACCCTCTCCACTGAGCCTGTCACAGCCATGCTTCCCCCTCCAGTGTCTCCCACTGAGAAAGAGCTGATCACAGTGGGCGGGAGGAAAAGAGAAGGAGGCACTAACCGGTGGGGCTGCCAGTGGGTGGGATGTGCTGAGAGTGGTGGTAGGGAGATGATCAGGGCTGGTGACTTAGAACTATTGCTCTTTGGCAATGGGCATTGGTAAATTCTGGCTCCTTCTCAGGTTTAGGTTGGCCACCCCGATCTAGGGCTTAATATGTTCCCCAGCTTGCCCGGGCTGCGTAAATCTGCTGTGAAAAGTGGTACAATTTGAATGTTTGTTAATATCGCTTTTCACTGCATCCCAGATAACTACAAAGTCTGTGTTTTGTGAAAAATGATATTAACGTAAATATCACTTTTCACAGCAACAGACATAACTAGCTAGCAAATCTAACCTCCCCCCTTCCCCAAAAAGCAAAAGAAAATAACACCACAAGACAAGAACGTGCAAAGCTCCTTGTTTTGTTTCTATCTGTTCAAGTTGTGGCAGACCCAAGGCAGTGGGCAGGAGTTTGGTGGAGGGCAGGTACACGAGGGGTAGGGTGAGTGGGTTCCTCATCCCAGAATAGACTGCCAGACATAGGCGTGCGCACGGGGTGTGCCGGGTGTGCACAGGCACACCCTAATGTTTCAAAGGGCCGCCCGTAGTGCGGGGGCACAAGCCCCCGCACTAGAAGGAGCGCCGCTTTGGCATTCTGGGGAACGGGCGCCGCGCCAGGTTCGCCGCGCATGCGAGGCTGCGCGGTCAAAACCGGTGGGTCTTAGGACCCCTCGGAAAGAGGCGGCAGGGACGCAGCAACGTCACCCCGCCGCCCTGTCAAGCGCGGTGAGTTTAAACCCTGGGGGGGAGGAAAGGGTAGGAGAGGTGGGGGGTGCCCCGGGCAGGGGATCAGGCGCAGCGCGGCTGGCCTGGGGAGGAGATGGGGGTTGGGTCGGCAGCAGCGCAGCTGGCCCGCAGGGGGCCCTGAGGGGCCGCGTTCGTGGGCTTCCCTGCTCGGCGGGAGGGGGGAGGGAGTGCGCAACTGGGCTTCCTTCCTCCGCGGGGGGGTCAGCCCCGGAGGCAGCGCGCTGCGAAGGCTTCCCTCCGAGGCTGGTGTAGGGGGCTCCCTGCCCCCACTGGCACCCTGCCCCAGTACCTTGTCCCCCACCCTCCTGCCTCCATTCCCTCTCCCCTGCCTCCAGCCACAGAACTGTCCCTCTGCCCCCCCTCTGCAGAAACCTGGCCCCCTGGCACCCTGCCTCCCGCTGCAGAAACCTGTCCCCTGCCCCCCGCCTGGCACCCTGTTCCCTCTCCTCTGCCCCCAGCCGCAGAACCCTGCACCCACTAGCACCCTTCCCCAGTACCATGTCCCCTGTTCCCAACTGACTTTTCTGTGGGTCAGTGACCTCGACTCAAGACAGGTTCCCTGCCCTTCTCATAAATAAAGACAATGCAGAAACTTTTTGTGTTTGACATAGTATTTTATTTAAAAACGAAGCCTGGCCAACAAATCCCCAATTGGGGCCACGCTCCCATCTGGCCACAGCCACTCCTGCACTCCCCCATGCCCCACACCTTATAGCTGTACACTGGAACCCTCTGCCCTGAGCCCCTCACATACCCCAACCCAAATTCCTGCACCCTCACATCCACAAACCAGTGGCTTGCTTAGTACCCCAACACTGCCTGGCCTGGAGCCCCCTTCCCGAGCCAGTGTCCCCTTCTCCACTTCCTCCTGCATCCAGATTTCCTCCCAAAGCTTGCACCTCTCACCCCTTCCCACACCCAAATCCCTCATTCCCACCCCAGAGCCTACACCTCCTGTCCTCAACCCAGCAAGGGTACGGCTAGACTGCAGGAGTTTTTCAGGATTCTGGAGATATCCCAGAAAAACTCTTCTGCATCCAGGGATGCGTTTGTTCTTCTGCTTTGTTTAGTGGAAGGGCAAACATGATCTTTCGGTCACCCCTATATTCCTCTTTCCATGAGGAATAAGGGGGTTTCCAAAAGAAGGGGTTTTTCTGACATTTGGTCCAGTCTAGACAGGCCAAATGTTGGAAAAACCTCTTCCTACAGAAGAATTGGGGGGGGGGGGGAAGCAGCAATATAAGGATTGGGGATAGCAAGTGATAGGAGGAGAATAGAGAGGGCGGGGCTTCAAGGAAGGGGCGAGGTGGTAGATCTTGGCTTGGTCTGTCATTTACAAAGTGATCTTGGGTGTAAAAAGGTTGGAGACCACTGGAGTAGGGGAGAGCACCAGAAGGGTGAAAGTCAGGGTGACCCTAGAACTCTGTTACAGACCAACTGGCGGCTGCTGGAGGAGGGGAAAAATAGGGGGAAAGGGTCGGAGAGGAAGGGGCTTGTGCTGAGGGGAGGGGGCCAGGTCAGGAGAAGTAAGGGGAAGGCACCAAGGGACAGGGTGGAGGGGAGAGACAAATGCCAGGGGGCCAAGTGGAGACAATGAGGAAAAGAGCAGGAGGGGGAGGGACAGGATAATGCTGGGACAGGAGATGGGAAGGGCTTTGGAGGCTAGAGGGGAGAAGGGGAGGTGCCGGGAGAAGGCTTGAAAGAAGGGGTGGGCATGAGGAAGGTGGGGATGGAGCAAGGCGTGTGTGAGGGCACAGGGGCATGAGGGGAACGGGGCAGAGGGTGGTGAGGGTGGGCATCAGGGGCAAAGGGGCGAGGAAGGGGGAGGCACCAGGAGGTGCAGGGGTAAGGGAAGGTGCAGGTGCCAGGGGATTCTGGGGGTGAAGCAGAAGGGCAGACACCTGCAGGGGAGGGACCAGCACCAGAGGAGAGAGGCATGGCAGGTATGTAGAGGGAGGTGTTAGGAGAGGGGATGAGGAGGGGTAGCTCACCTGATCAGAGTGGGGCTACTGGAGGAGTGGGCACAGGAGGGAGAGAAGGGCTGGTGGAGGGGGGCAGGTCTCAGGAATGCTGAGGGCAGTGAGAAGGGCAGGAGTCAGGACAGCAGAGGTGGGTGAGGAGTTGCGGAGGTGGGGGAACAGCAGGCACCAGGGGAGCTGATGGAGCAAGGGGAGGAGATAGGGCAGCAGAGGGAAAAGGTAGAGGTTTATAAGATATTTATTAATAACTTGGGTGCCACAATGGCACATCCAAACAAGCCTCAAACTCAGTACTGGTGCACAACACAAAATTTATTCTGCTCATGGGAGGAAACTCTTAGAGGGAACACTTCCCCCAGCCTCCCTGCCCTCCGAGTTAATGTCACACACAGTGGGTTAATGCAATTGCAGGATAGTTGCATGAGGGGAGTTTGGTGGAGGCCAAACTAATCCCTATTGGTAGGAGGATGGTGGGAAAAGTCCTTGGGGGGGTCACATGACAACTTTTACTTCTGGTCATGTGTCCATATTGCACCGAGAGTGTTACCTCCAGAGGCGTGGCTAATGGGAGGATCAGGGGTCTGTGGCTAATGGGGGTCAAAGAGAACATTTTTAAAAAATTCTTTGGGTCACACCCTAATGAAATGTGCTGCGCACGCCTATGCTGCCAGAGACTAAGGATGTTAAATACTGAGTAATTTACTAGTTGAGTAGTCGATGGAATTTCCATCAGCTAGTCGATAGGCACTTCCACTTTCCTCCTTTGAAATGTACAAGAGCCCTCGCTGAGAGGAATACGGAACTCCGCATGCAGCCCAGGGCCAGCGGGAAGTCCCGCTGATTCCGGGCTGCACGTGGGTTCCAGCTTTGAAATGTACAAGAGTCCCTACCGGGGGCTCTTGTGCATTTTACAGTGGAAGCGCCTTCAAGGAGCCTTGGGTCAGTGGGGGACTCAGAGCCTGGGGGTCAGTGGGGGACTCCCCAGCTGACCCTGGGCTCCGCACGGCATTTCCTCAGAAATGGTAAAATAGTCGACTAGTCCAGTGTTTCTCAACCAGTGGTACGAGTATCCTTAGGGGTACTTGAGAGAAGTATGGGGGATACGTCAACACAACTGAAATTAGGTGAAAACTAAATGTTTGTTTTAAGTTTTACAGCGCTTTATTATTTTTATACTTTTTACACCCAAAAATTTCATCGCCTGCCCAGTTACAATTAAGTTGTTTAAACAAATGTGTTGCAATGGTAGAAAAAATTTTTGTGTCTGAAAACTGTAGGTACTGGGGTTACTTATATATTTAAAAGGGGTACTTTATAAAAAAAAAAAAAGGTTGAGAAAACTGGACTAGTCCTTAACATCCTTACCAGAGACTGTAGCTCAGCAAACAAGAAAGGCTAACACCCGAGACTCATTAAGAGCTGGCCTGCAGCAGCCCAATGGAACATCTGCTGCCAGTTAGGGCCTGCTGGGCCACTCTGAAAGGCTTCCCCTCAGGTAAGGTGGGGAAAGGAGAAGAGGGACGGATTGGAGAGGAAGAAGCACAGAGTAAGGCAAGCTGTAGGTGGCTAGCAGGAAAGGTTTTCTCCAAGATGCTGGGGAGAAGGTATTGTGAGAATGGTTGGGGAAGTAGCCCAGGGAGAGGCTGCTATTCTATGGGGATAAGGGCAAGAGCCCTTCTAGTAGCTGCTACCTAGGGCCCTAGGCCGGAACCCGGAGTAAGTGGGCTAGATTTCTACAACTAAAATAAAAATGGCAGGTTATTTGTATGAGAAATTCCTCAGCACTGATTGTAATACTAATAATGAAGCTTTTAATGGAATGATAGATAATATAAACTCAGAAAATGAAGTTTAAAAACAAAAACACTGGGCTATGCTGGCCGCATCATACACACAGCTGAGAAATGTGAAGTGGGGTGGCCAGATTTCCTCTTCCAGAAGAAAACGGTCTTAGGTAAGTTAACGTGGGGATATTTGAGTGGAGGACTTGTGACATTGACATTCAAGGATTGATTTCAGGACAATGAAAATATACACTGAAGCCGTTTGCTATGTGTAATTATGTATTACAACATAGGATCAAAATCAGCCATGGTGTAAATATCCTTAATTCTATCAAGGGCATGTCATAGAATCATAGAGCTGGAAGAGACCTCAGAAGGTCATCAAGTTTTTCCTAATATCCAACCTGGACCTCTCCCACCACAACTTGAGACCATTGCTCCTTGTTCTGCCATCTGTCACTACCGAGAACAGCCTTTCTCCATCCTCTTTGGAACCTCCCTTCAGGAAGTTGAAGGCTGCTATCAAATCCCCCCTCATTCTTCTCTTCTGCAGACTAACAGACCCAATTCCCTCAGCCTCTCCTCATAGGTCATATGCTCCAGCCCCCTAATCATTTTGGTTGCCCTCCACTGGACCCTCTCCAATGCGTCCACATCCTTTTTGTAGTGGGGGGCCCAGAACTGGACACAATACTCCAGATGTGGCCTCACCAGAGCCGAATAAAGGGGAATAATGACATCTCTGGATCTGCTGGCAATGCTCCTCTTAATGCAACCTAATATGCCATTAGCCTTCTTGGCTACAAAGGGCACACTGTTGGCTCATATCCAGCTTCTCATCCACTGTAACCCCCAGGTCCTTTTCTGCAGAACTACTACTTAGCTGGTTGGTCCCCAGCCTGTAACAATGCTTGGGATTCTTCCGTCCCAAGTGCAGGACTCTTCACTTGTTCTTGTTGAACCTCATCAGATTTCTTGTGGCCCAATCCTCCAATTTGTCTAAGTCACTCTGGACCCTATCTCTGCCCTCAAGCGTGTCTACCTCTCCCCCTAGCTTAGTGTCATCCGCAAACTTGCTGAGGGTGCAATCCATCCCCTCATCCAGGTCATTAATAAAGATATTGAACAAAACCGGTTCTAGAACCGAACCTTGGGGCACTCCGCTAGAAACCGACCGCCATCCTGACATCGAGCCGTTGATCACTACCTGCTGGGCCTGGCCTTCTAGCCATTTTTCTATCCATCTTACTGTCCATTTATCCAATCCACATTCCCTTAACTTGCTGGCAAGAATATTGTGGGAGACCGTATCAAAAGCCCTGCTAAAGTCAAGGTATATCACATCCACTGACTTTCCCACGTCCACAGAGCCAGTTACCTCATCATAGAAGCTAATAAGATTGGTCAGGCACAACTTTCCCTTTGTGAATCCATGCTGACTATTCCTAGTCACTTTCCCCTCTTCCAAGTGCCTCAAAATGGATTCCTTAAGGATCCCTTCCATGATTTTTCCAGGAACCGAGGTAAGACTGACCGGCCTATAGTTCCTTGGATCGTCCTTCTTCCCTTTTTTGAAGATGGGCACTACATTTGCCTTTTTCCAATCATCCGGGATTTCTCCCGACCTCCACGACTTTTCAAAGATAATGGCCAAAGGCTCCTCAATGACATTTGTCTACTCCTTCAGTACCCTCGGATGCATTAAGTCCGGACCCATAGATTTGTGTACGTTTAGCTTTTCTAAATAGTTCCTAACCTGTTCTGTACCCACCAAGGGCTGTCCATCTTCATCCCATCTTGCGTCACTTAGCGCATTAGTCCAGGAGCTCACCTTGTCCGTGAATACAGAAGCAAAGAAAGCATTGAGTACTTAAGCTTTCCCCACATCATCTGTCACTAGGTTACCTCCTTCATCCAGTAGGGGCCGCACACCCTCTCTGATCCCTTTCTTCTTGTTAACATGCCTGTAGAAACCTTTCTTGTTATCCTTCACATCCTTAGCCAGTCACAATTCTATTTGCGCTTTCGCCTTCCTGATAATGCCCCGGCATTCTCGAGCTATACATTTAAACCCCTCCCTGGTCATTTGTCCAAGTTTCCACTTTTTGTAAGCTTCCTTTTTGTGCTAAATCAATTTACCTGATTTAGATTTGGCCCATTTTTACATTTTTGGGGTGTAGTGGCTGTTTCAGTTTTGAACAGACTGTACTCTGGGGCTTTAGTACAGTGTAGATTAGAAACCACTGAGGCATCAACAAAGTCTGAAGAGAGCTGTGTTACTGATTTCCATTATTTTAAAACCATGCTCTTAGTCCTTGCGAGAGTCTTCATGCCATAAAGCAAGGGTGAGGAAACAAATGCCGGCCGGCCAGGCTTAGCCCCTAGTGGGCTCCCATTCCACTGTATTTACCTACACCTTTCGCAGCTCCCATTGGCCATGGATCGCTATTGCAGCCAATGGGAACTGCAATCACCCGTACCTGTGGAGGCGCAGGTAAATACTGCAGCAACAGCCCACTAAGGACTAACACTGTTGAACCACTGCAGTTTTATTGCCCACCCCTGCCATAAAGTGAAGTACACCTCTTTTCAGAGATGGGCAAGAAATGAACATCAATAGGTATGTCTTGTGAACAGTATTTGTTTGACCTTAGTACAGCTAACTGCGTATGTTAGTGGGAGGTGGTCTCCTAATGATGTTCAGATATGTTGTATTGATCTTGTTGTGCTCCAGATCTTTATGGTCCTGTTCTAGTTTCCGTTGAAGCCAATGGTAATCTTCCTATTGACTCCAGTAAGTTCTGTATCTAGTGGCTTTCAACAGAGGTCATTGACTAGATAGAAGTGAAAAGTTGATTTTTTTTTCCCTCCCTGAGAGAATATGTGGACATTGTAAAGAGTGAGCAAGTGAAAAACTTTATTATCTGATATTCAGAATGAGAAAATAAGTGGTTTTATCTCCTGTGACAGTAAACTGAGGAAGAAACTCCCTGTTTCTTATCCGCAGATTGAGATATTGTAGGGTAGTTTTTGCTATAGCTGCTTCTAACTTAATTTAGTTTTCTAATGTACATTGATTACTAATGCACATTAATACATGTTTGCTTCCCATATCTATTTGGTTAAAAATAAAATTAAATAATTTATAAAGGCAAAATCTTAGAAGTATGAATTTTGTAGTATTTCATAAGAGTTTTAAATGTTTTTGAAATTCATGGTGTAAAAAATACCACACTTCAGCTGAAAAGGCACCTTTTGTATAGCATGATATGGGAATGTACAAAACCGACAGGGGAAAAAAGGGGTTATATTTTTCATCAGCTTCCCCCTTGAGGCTACCTTTATAGGTTTAAATGCTGTACTCAGAAATACACAGAAAACTTAAGAGATTATTGAAAATTATTTAAACTACCCATTCATCTCATCCTTGCATAAGAACTAGACTATCCCTAAGAGCAGGGGTGGGCAAAGTACGGCCTGTGTCTGGCCCTCCAAGTTGCCAAATCGGACCCGGGGCCCAGTGGGAGCCTCAGCCAGGCTCCCTGCCTGCCATGCTCAGAGCAGCCAGCTGCGAGGGCTGTATTTGTCTCTGAACACTGCAAGCCCAGGAGAAGGGGAGGAATTGTTTCACGTGCTGTCCCCAGCACAGTCTTGCAGCTCCCATTGGCTGGAAACTAGGCCCAGCTCCAGCTCCAGTCCCAGCTCCAGCCAGCTCCCACTGCGGCTCTGCAGAGTGCCCTCTTATCGACTACAATTTGTATCGAGTACACGATTAGCCAGATAATCCAAATGTTAACATCCTTAATATGATCTGGGTCCTTTCTGTTGTCAGTGTAATCTATTGCCAACATCAGTTGGCTGTAGGTTAACTTGAAATGTCTGAGACACAAGCATTGCTTCAACTCAGTCTTGATGCCTCCTTTGTCATTGACAATGAAGATCCAGATTGATTTATTATTGAGGAAGATTGATTTAACATGAGGGCAACAACCTGTGAAACAGCTGTCCAAGTGGACACAAGGGCTGGTTCGATGATGAGGAGAAAGATGCCCAAGCTCTCCTTGATAAGATGCGTGTGACACACCTCCTTTCAAACAAAAATACAAAGAACGCCTCCAGGAAACTGGCATATATTCAAACTAAGCAGAAGGCACAAATCAAATTACAGCCAAAGAAAGAGGATTGGTGGACATGTAAATCAGTCCGATAGATGCAGACGATAGCCATGGTTTTAAAGCACTTTATGATGGGCTGAAGGCTGTCTATGGGCTGTGCGATGCTGGCTCTACACCAGTGCACTCTGCTGATGGCAGCACTCTGGTTACAGATAATACCAAAGTCCTTGACTGCTGGGCCAAACACTTTCAGAGTATTAAACCAGACATCAACTTTTGACAGCATTTTTGAAGAGATTCCTCAGTGGGCTAATGATCCACAGCCGGTTGTACCACCAATTCTCAGGGGGGTACAAAAAGTTGTCAAGCAGATGAAATCTAGAAAGGCACCTCGTGATGATGCGATCCCATCAGAGACTTACAGCGCTGGTGGTGGCCAATTGAGGCACTGTCTCATCCATTTAATTATCACCATTTGGGAGAAAGAGCAAGTCCTACGGGACTTCAAAGATGCCCTAATTGTACACGTATAAGAGAAAAGGTCACCGTGCATGCTGTGATGATGCCAGGGCCTCTGGCTTGCTTGTACATAGCTGGTAAGATCCTGGCATGCATCCTCTACAGCCAGCTGTCATTACATGTGTTCACAAATGGCATCATTCTGAAAGTTAGTGTGGATTTTCTGCTGGTCGAGGCACTGCTGATATTACGTTCACAGCCAGGCATATTCAAGAAACATGTAGAGAGCAACATCGGGCTCTTTACATTATTTTTCATGGAACTGACCAAGGTGTTCAACACGGTCATCAGAGATGGGCTTTGAAAGGTAAGTGAGCACATTGGCTGTCCTGAAAAATGTATCGGTTATAGTTGGGTCCTTTCAGGATGGTATGCTGGGTTGTGTCCTTAACAACGGAGAGACATCAGCACCATATGAAGTATCAAATGGTACAAAGAAAGCGTGTGTCCTTGCTCCTCTCCTGTTCAGCGTCTACTTTTTGATGATGCTGTTAGCTGCTTTCAAGGATTGCACGTTGGGCATACCTAGTCAGTTTTGAACTGACGACAGCATTGTCAACCTCCAAAGACTCGAGACTCACACCAAAATGTTCACTACAACTATCCATGACCTCCTGTTTGCTGATGACTTTGCATTATTGGCTTATTCAGTTGAGAATGCGTGGGACATTTGATCATTTTGATACCTCTGCTCACCATTTAAGACTCACTGTGAGCCTCATGAAGACAGAGGCTGTGTACTGGTGTTTGGAAAGAGCCCAGCACACCAGTGGTCACTGCTGCTGATGCTGTCCTTAAGGCTGTTGGCAAGTTTTGCTACCTTGGAAGCATACTGTCCTCTAGTATAAATGTTGAACTGCTCAACTAGCCAAAGCTATGGAATAATCATAGTGTCAAGCTTCATATGATGGTAACCCTTTATCAGGTAGTTGTTCTGAATATCCTGCTGCATGGCTTGGAGTTATGGACCATATGTCGCCACCATGTTTCAAAGCTTGATTAGCTCCATATGCGCTGCCTCCAGAAGAATGCCCCTGCAAATTGGTGGGACAAAATTCTAAACACCGAGATCCCAAAGTTGTGTGGTGTCATATGCATGGGGGCCATGCTTATGAACAAATGGTTTTGCTGGATTGGTCATGTTATGAGGGTGGATCATACACGGATACAGAAGATGGTCTTCTATAGTCAGCTTGTTTGCGGAAAGCGCTCTATTGGTGGTCAGCGTGTTATAAAGATGTCTTAAAGGCCAACGTGTGAAGTCATACGGCATATCTCCCGGTGACCTAGAAATCCTAGCCCAGGGAAGATTGTTCTGGTGGCAAACTGTTGCACAGGCTCTCAACTGCTTCGAGAATCAACATATGCAGACGTGACAAGAAAAACATAGGATCGGAAAAGAATTCATAACACCTGCGGATGGATTTTTATATGACATCTGTAATCGGATTTGCTGATCGAGGATTGGCTTAGTCACTTACCAGCAGCATTATAGAAGATGATGTGGCCTGAGCTGCTGTTCAGCAGATAATCAGTTGCCTGTCAAAATGGTGCTAAATGACCACCAAAGAGCCATAATGGAGAGCGCACAAAGTTGAAAAATAGCACCTACGTTAGACCACAAATGGAAATGAAAATGGTTTGTCACAGTTGTGAGCAAAGTTTAATTCTTTTGAGCTCCCTGGCTCAAAAGTAACTAATCCTGTGTAGGTTTTCATGGCAGCACATACAGGAAATTCTGTCAGATCCCAGTTTATATAGTGGATAGTATAAAACTGAATTGCCTTCGTATGAAGATCCATCAAGTTATCATGGGCAATTTTAAAAATACATTTCTACCTGCATATGATATAATCCTACTGAATTGTTGTCAGAAAAATCAGGCTTTTGTTGGGCTCTAGGGGGTTGTACAGCATCACACAGTTGTTAGAATTCTCATGAAGAATCTTGCACAGTTGATTTAGTATAGAATAGACTGGATGGTTTTCAAGAGCTGTTTTACATTTTTGCTTTTAGTGTAGTAAAGATGCATTTGTCAGTCTGATGTTCAGGCAAGTCAAACTCATGGTGAAGCTGTATAAAAGTTTTCGTTATGGTATTGTTCAGACCATCATGCAGAATACAAATGCCATGATGTAGCTCACCCTTGCAAAACTGAAAATAGAAATTTACTAACCCTGGAAAAAATTGTTCCTCTGTTCCGTTACCATGATGATAGCACGGGGGAAGTTTATTGACTTGTCAAAAGAAAATTTCTTATCCTGGGCAAGTAGCCTAGTAGAATTTTCTAATACTAGCTACTTATACCAGGCAGTATAAGAGTAATTTGAGGTGCTTCTGTAATACACAATATATACTAGATGAATGAAACTCTCTAGACCTTCAAAAGAAGTTTAAGATGCAGTGTAGCTAGAAGGGACCATGAAAGAGTATTTGGAATGTTTTCCTGAGTTTGTATTTTCTCCCTGTTTATAGTAAAGAAGCATGGTGCATCCGGGCAAATGAACTCAGCTAGCTAGGAGACAATGGATGTGAGAAGCATGTCTTAGTGGCACTACAGCTTTAATGAACACCAGAAGGCTATGTGTGCCACTGAAGAGATAGTTTAAATTGAAAGCAGCTGTAGATGGCATAAATAAAGCTTTGAATGATTTAAATTTTTTTTTAAAACTGAGAAGTATATAATTTATTTACAGACTATCTAGGTTTTTTAACAGCTGCCTCCTGGAGATTCATATTACCCACTAGAAGTGAGGCAATAATAAGAACCAAAGAAAAGCACACAAAATACTAGTTCTCTCTCCTGTAGCCTTTCCAGCATGTTCAGTCTTTTCTCAGTACTGCCTTTCTTGGATTATGGCTAGTTCCATGGACTTGGGACCAAATTACATAGATTTAACCTCAATGGATTTTCCAGACATGACAGGATAAGAATTCAAAATAATCTCAAAGAGATCAGTGGCCCTTTGTCCTTGGGTGTTTAAATTCTTAGGAGATTTGGTATTAGAAAGTCACTTGATGTAGCCTAGTCCTCAATTCTCCATCTGTAAAATGGAGATAATATTCCTTGTTTCCGTGTTGGGGGAGAGTCTGCTTGGGGGACTACTGACAATCAAGGTCAGCCCTGGCATGTGCCACCGCAGAGCGGTTGCTTATGCTGGTAGCTTCCTCTTTTTAGAAAGCATAAGGACAAGTTAGACTGGGAGTGGAAGGCCTCCAAAGAGAAGAGGTGATGTTTGTTCTCGCGGGACCTGGCTGCAAGGCTTCAGAGGACTACCAGGCTGCTGAACATTGAACGTGCCCCCAAGGCTTCAGAGAATCTCCCGGAAGCCAATACCAGACGAACAGACCCCACCGTAAGGGAGGTCACGTACATCACCGTAGGGGCAGTGTTAGCCTCTTTGGTGCTGAGGCAGGGACCACTCGCTATCTGAGGTGGTACCAGTAGGAGCCTCACTCCAGCAGCGGCTGCCTTATTACCTCCAACACTTGTGCCTGTAAAGTGTCTGCAGTATCTCTTGGCATAGGCTTCACCTCTTTGGATCATATCGCTGGCACTGACACTCTTTCAGCTGTTAGCGCTCTGGTCACGTGGAGGCTTCCTTCCTGCTCTCTGGTCACACACTCCCCACCCTCACCCCCACATGCATTTATGGGCTGGGTACCAGCCCTATCAGGGAACTGTGCCTTCTCGGTTTTCCAGGACAGTGATTAGTCTTTCCCAGGCAGCCGCTGGGACTTGGCATTCTCCACTGATTTGAATACATCTAATTTACTTAAGTATTCTTTAACATGTTCTTTCCTATTTTGGTTTGTTTCTTCTGCTTTGTTGTTGTTATTGAGTTAAGTATATGGTCACAATTTCCTTCTTTAATGAAGACTGAAGCAAAATGGATGTTAAACACCTTTTAGCTTGCTGGTTCATCTGTTATTAGTTTTCCTTCTCTAAATAAGAGACCAGCCAACATTTTCCTTTGTCTTTCTCTTTCTTCTAATCTATTTATAGAACCTCTTTTCATTGCCTTTTATTTCCCCCTCTAGGTGTAACTCATTTTGTACCGTATCCTTTCTGATTTTGTTCTTTTGTACTCCTTAGCAATTTTGCCGTGTTTTTACTATTTTTTAGGGTTCCTTTTTAATTTTCAGATTATTAAAGAGCTCCCAATGAATCCATATTGGCCTCTTACTGTTCTTTCTAGTTTTCCTTTGCATTAGGATAGTGTGCTGTTGTTTCTTTTAATATCTTCTCTTTGAGCAAGTGACAGCTCTCCTGAACTCCTACCTTACCTACCAGTTCTTTGAGTTTGTTAAAGTCAGTTTTTATTGATTTATTGAAGTCCTTTGTTCTGCTACTGCTGCTCTCACTCCTTTCTTTCCTTAAATGATAAAATGTATAATTTTAATGATCACTTATACCCAAATTGCATAACCAGATTTGTAACCAATCCTCAGATTAGTAACCAATCTTTTCTTATTGGTCAGAATCAAGTCTTAAATGTCTATGCCCCTGATTATTTCTTCCACCTTCTGAAACAAAACGTAATACAGCTCTGTGGATTCATTGTGTAACTTGATTGCCTTCTACAATGAGGTAACTGGCTCTGTGGACATGGGGAAGTCGGTGGATGTGATATACCTTGACTTTAGCAAGGCTTTTGATACGGTCTTCCGCAATATTCTTGCCAGCAAGTTAAGGAAGTATGGATTGCATAAATGGACTGTAAGGTGGCTAGAAAGCTGGCTAGATTGTCGGGCTCAATGTCTGGTTGGCAGTTGGTTTCAAGCGGGGTGCCCCAAGGATCGGTCCTAGGGCCGGTTTTGTTCAACATCTTTATTAATGACCTGGATGAGGGGATGGGTTGCACCTTCGGCAAGTTTGCGGATGACACTAAGCTAGGGGGAGCGGTAGATATGTTAGAGAGCAGGGATAGGGTCCACAGTGACCTAGACAAATTGGAGGATTGGCCCAAAAGAAATCTGCTGAGGTTCAACAAGGAGAAGTGCAGAGTCCTGCACTTGGGATGAAGAATCCTAAGCACTGTTACAGGCTAGGGACCAGCTGGCTAAGCAGCAGAAAAGGACCTGGGGATTACAGTGGATGAGAAGCTGGATATAAGTTAACAGTGTGTCTTTGTAGCCAAGAATGGCACATTAGGGTGCATTAGGAGGAGCATTGCCAGTAGATCTAGAGAAATTATTATTCCCCTTTATTTGGCACTGGTGAGGCCATATGTGGCGTATTGCATCCAGTTCTGGGCCCCTCCCCCATTACAGAGAGGATGTGAACACATTGGAGAGGGTCCAGCCAAGAGCAACAAAATTATTAAGGGGTTGGTGCACATAACTGATGAGGAGAGGCTGATGGATTTGGGCTTGTTTAGTCTGCAGAAGAGAAGAGTGAGGGGGATTTGATAACAGCTTTTAACTACCTGAAGGGAGGTTCCAAAGAGGATGGAGAGAGGCTGTTCTCAGATAGTGACAGATGGCAGAACGAGGAGCAATGGTCTTAAGTTGCAGTGGGGGAGGTTGGATATTAGGAAAAACTATTTTAATAAGAGGGTGGTGAAGCACTGGGATGGGTTACCTAGGGAGGGGGCGGAATCTCCATCCTTGGAAGTTTTTAAGTCTTGGCTAGACAAAGGCCTTGCTGGGTTGATTTAGTTGGGATTGGTCCTGCTTAGGGCAGGGGGCTGGACTTGATGACCTCCTGAGGTCTCTTCCAGCCTCTATGATTCTATGATTGGTTTGCACAACTTGGGGTTAAATGTGAAACTCCTAAACATATTTGACACTAGATTTCCTTGGGATTGAACAAAGACATTAACCAGATGTTGCATTATAAAGCCCTGCTTTTTAACATCTCATTTTTACATCAGAAGCTAAGTATGGGACACTTCCAGCCCACTTAATTAGCCTCATGAGCACCTGTCTTACAATTGACAAGTACCCTTTTTCCCCTCTGTTATAAAATACTTGGTTTCATTATTCCTCTCCAGCTCATCATCTGATGAAGTGGATTTTGCCCATGAAAGCTCACGAGACTATATATATTTTTGTAAGCCTTTAAGGTGCCATAGGACTAGGGAGGTTAGATAGCGATTAATTGAATAGCCATGTAATCGCATCAGACTTCAGGGGTTACATGACTATTCGATAGTTCCCGGGGTGGGCTGGTGGCCAGTGCCCTCCTGGCCGCACTCCCAGGGAGCCCCTGCCATCCCACAAACAGCTGTGCCGGGATCCACAGAGCAGCCTGCCACAGACAATGGCTGCTCCACAGCTGCCTCCCCTGCCCCCCTCCCGATGGAAGGCAGCAAGGTGGGGAGCAGGTGCGAGGAGAGCTGGCTTAATAGCTGGTTCCCTATGTGTATCAGCTCCTACCTGCCCCACCCCACTGCTGCCTCAGAGAGGCAGCTGCGCCGGGGTGGGGAGCACAAGCAGCTTGCAGGAGCTGATATACATGGGGAGCTGGCTTGAAAGCTGGCTTCCCATGTGTACTGGCCCTTGCCTGCCCCCCCCCCCCTGCACTGTTGCCTCTCTATCAGAGGCAGATAGAGGTGGGGGTAGGGGACAAATGGCTCTGCAGATCCGGTGCTTTTGGCCATGGACACCGGCTCCCACCTCCTCCCCCACCTTGCTGCCTCTGATACAGAGGCAGCCAGGGGGGGAGGGAGTGCATGTAGTTGATAAGATTAACCTATAAGCCCAGGCCTATTGGCTAATCATGTATTCGCCTACATGTTGACATCCCTACATAGGACAATTTGTTCTTCTTAAAGATTATCCATTGGATTATGCCAACTAGTCTCATTTAGGAATGCCATGTTCCATGTGCTATGATGCTCAGTTCACGCCCACTTCTCCCAGTTTTATTATAATGGATTGAATTTTTGCTTCAAACTAGGATATGACTTGGGACTTGATTTCAAAGGATTCCCTCTGAAGTCTTATCCATGTATTAAATTCTAACTGCTGCCTCCCCCATTCACTGAGCTGATCTGCATGCCACATCTTTGGCATTTTTTGTAACTCTCTTTATTTTCTTCAAGCAGCAACAAATAGTTCAGTCCCGGATGTCTGTGCCACTTGCCATGCTCATGCCACGTGTCAACAAAAAGAAGGCAAAAACGTTTGCATCTGTAACTATGGCTTTGTGGGTAATGGGAGGACTCATTGTCAAGGTAGGCTATGCTTTAGGAGCACGTGCAGTTTCTTAGGGCTTGTCTGCACACTGTGTTACTGTACAGTAATGTTCCCGCTCATCTTTTTCATTCACGTGCGGAATAAACGTACACCAAGACATGTGCACCACCAGTAGAAACACAAATCTTAGCTGTGGGCGCTATGCCAATCAGCTGGTGGGGTGGGGGGCGGTGTTTGAATCTCCTGAGCTGCCGCACAAGTGCCCAGATTACAGGGAACAGTGCTATACAGCAATCCAGGTGTAAATCTGTAGTGCTCTAGCCTGGCCCACGCTACGTGGCTATGTGGACTCTGCAGCAAGGCGCTAGAAGTTCTGCTGTGTACGTAGGCATGTCAGAGTGCACTGTGGAATGGCCGCATGGCCTACAAGGCCAGTTTAATGTGCAGCAGGCTAAAGCACTATAGGTTTGAACTCTGGGTTGCCACAGACCATGAGTGGTTGGTGAAGGTAGGGCTGGGGGAGGCAAGCCCCCAGCCCCACCCCCTTCTGTTAGGCCCCACCCCCGGGAGGGGGAGGTGACGCGACACGCACATGCTGCCCCTTCCGACCATGGAGAGGGGAGGGGAGTGGGTGTGCACTCACCACAGCCTCTCCAGCCCCGGAGGAAGGCGCGCCGTACAGCCCAGCCCAGCCTTGTGGGAGCGAGGAGGCAGGGAGAGCTGTGCCACACAGTGTGGCCCCAGCACCTGGGTAGGGAGGAGGGTGCGCCAGGCTGCCCAGCCTTTCCAGCAGCGGGAGGTTGGGTGCTGGGGGGCAGCAGCACACCGCCCCCAGAACACCTATGGCAGGCATTTTGGGGGCGGAGCCAGGCTGGTGGTTTGAGAAGGCAGTGCCTCCCCTCGCCTAGCATACCTGCTGCCCATGGCACAGACGAACAAACAGCGCGGACAAGATTGTAACAAAATATTTGATCCTGGTGAATATCACCAAGTTCTTCACAAAAGGCCTGTGTTCACACTTGACAGTTGCTCAAAACCAAGAATGCCAACAAAACGGTTAACCGTGGCAGGGGCGGGGGATGTTTCGTTTCATCATTTACGTCCTTTTTTTTTTTTTAATTCTAGGATGTTTGATGGCTTTACAAAAAAAAAAAAATAATTTCAGTGGAAATTTAACAAAACAAAACACGCCCATTCATCATTTGCTTCCCAGACATTACTTCACTGAGGACCAGAAAATGAAATTGACTATAAACAAAATTGAGATGAAATTGAAATTGAGGTGGATTTTACTAAATTATTCAGGTCTCTCATCACAGATTATAATTTTTAAAATTCTTCCAGTTCTGATGTTCATAGGTAGGTGTTAATAACACATATTAGCTGTTTCCAATAAAAATGATATAAAGTTGGCGCTGTCTCTTTAGCATTTGCAGTGCTGCTGTAGGTGTGTTGATCCCAGGATATTGGAGAAACAAGGTGGGTAGGATATCTTTTTAAGGGGCTACTGCTGTTGTGACAGAGCTGTACAGATCTGAAGAACTCTGTGCAGCTCAAAAGCTTCTCTCTCTCTGCAGTGGAAGTTGGTCCAATAAAAGAGATTTTCTCACCCATCTTGGCTCCCTTTTCATATTGTGCATCAGATGTGGCTGGAATAGTAAGTGAATCAGTGATGTCCAGTGGAAGTGGTGATTGCAGCTATTGTTTTAATACAGGCTAAGTGCTGTAGCTAATGGGCAGGTATTTACAGAGTTAACAAATTAGGGAAAAAAACACGGTAAGGAGAAGGCTGCTTTACGGTGACAGATTCTATTTGATTTTTAATCTCTGACATGTTTTGAATATGTCAACAGATAAAGATGAATGCCAGATTGGGGCAATTAAGATCTGTGGTGAGCACACATCATGTCATAATACACATGGAAGTTTTTACTGCATTTGTCTCGAAGGCTACCATCCTTCTAACAACAACAAGACATTTATTCCCAATGATGGCACATACTGTACAGGTAAATACCGCAACTCGGATCACATGCTAGGGATCTGGTGCTTCATAATCCATTTTCTATGACAAATGCGGATGTTTCTTTGCAGTCACATTGATTTTATTTTTGATACTATGTAAAAGCAGTTACAGTTCACTTACACCTAACCTGCATCCCAGTCTTGCAACATTTGCAACCATATCTAGTGCTTGTCACTGCCTCATTATGTTTTCTGCTGTTTTACACTCGTATAGCAACAATTCACACTCTGTATAAAAGCCTTAGTGGCAAAATGAAACCAGAAATTAAGACAATGGGATGATAGCCCTTCTTTCACTTCCATATTTTTCCTTGCATGTCAGTTTTGTTCACTATGGAATATTCTGCTTCAGCTGAAGTGTTGATTTCCATGGAGCAATGACTGTTTGGTGTTTATTGATTAAAAATACAGATACTGCTGAGTATTTCCAGGTCAGGATTATGAATTAGAGTGGGAGACTATAGTGTCTGTTTTGCTATGTGGTAACTAAAATTCATTACCACATTTTGAGGATGCTTCACAACTTCTAGGATACACTTGGTATGTTGCAGAATTGAGATGTAAGAGGAAAGCCACTTAACAAGCTTGTAACGTTTGGTCTGGGTTTCTAGATATAGACGAGTGCCAGGTGCCTGGTCTGTGCGGTGCTGGGGGACGATGTGTGAACACTGTTGGAAGCTACAAGTGCTCTTGTATGGAAGGGTACAGACCAGAAAACGGAACAGAATTTTTTCATCCATCTGGGAACACTGTTTCGTGCAAAGGTGAGAGCCAGTGGGTGATGTTCATGCTAACAGCTACAATCAGATCTATGGTGGTACATGCTCTCACCCGTAGTTTTGAGTTTCCAGCGCCAGAGCCCTTTGTGTTACTCTTCTGCTTTTGTGAATTTAACTTGTCTCATCAATGCTTGGATTGGCTCTGCATCACTATGGCTATGTCTGCACTGCTGGGTTTTTTTGGAAAAAGGTGCGCAAATTGGGAACTGCAATTTGCGTAATTTTTTCCGATTCTTTTTTTCGGAAGAGGCTTTTCCGATGTTTGGCCCATCTACACGGGGTCAAATGTTGGAAAAACCTCCTCTCTTGGAAGAGCCCTTATCCCTCATAAAATGAGGACTATAGGGCTTCCAAAAGAGCGCGTCTGTTCTTCCGAAAAAAATTTCGGAATAGCAGACACGTTCCCTGGATGCGGCAGAGTTTTTCCAGGATACCTCCGATATCCCAGAAAAACTCCATAGTGGGCAAACTTTTTGGCCCAAGGTCCACCTCTGGGTAGGGAAATCGTATGGTGGGCAATGAATGTAGGGCTCAGTGCAGGGTTTGGAGTATGGGAGGGGTTTGGGTGTGGGTCCTGCCTACCATGGGCAGCTCCAGGTTGGTGGCACAGCAGGGCTAAGGCAGGCTTCCCCCGCCCAGCCCTGGCCCTGAGCTGCTCCTGGAGGGGGCTGGCATGTCTGGCATTGGCTCCTGGGGTTGGGCAGGCAGCTATATGCGCTGCCCTTGCCTGCAGGCGCTGACCTCTTAGCTCCCATTGGTTGCAGCTCTGCAGTTCCCCATTCCTGGCCAATAGGAGCTGCAGGGACAGTGCCTGCTGACGAGGGCAGTGCATGGAACTCTCTTGCTCATGGGCTTTAAGGGCGTCTGCCGCTTCGGCGGGGTGGCATGGAGCCACAGCAGGCAGGGAGCCAGCCTTAGCCCCACTGTGCTGCTGGACTGGTATTCCTAAAGGCTGGATTAAAAGCCCCAATGGGCTGGATGCGGCCCATGGGCAGTAGCTTGCCCACTCCTGTTATAGGCTCTCAGCAGTGGTTTGAGTTTTCAAGGCTGGAGAAGTTTAAATGTGCCATTAAGGGGATATGGTTAGTTTCTGAGTAAAGAAGAAATCTGCCATATCCTATTTGCATAATTGTGTTGGGTTAAGGGGAAGGAAAGAAGGGGGATAAAGAAAGAGCTTTTGAGTAAGATCAAGAGAATACTATAAGCCTGAGAGAGAGGAATAAAATAATAAATTAGGGTTTTGATAACATACTCTGGTATATGCCAAACCCCCCCCCCCCCAAACAGTAGTTTATTCTTGCATATAAACCCTTATGAATCTGAACTTGAAATAAATACTCCTCTGTCATCCCTCTTCTCCTTTTCTCCAGTATCTGTTAGAATTGCAGTTCTATATCTGATACACACGACAGTAGCAATCCACAAAAGCCCTGTCCTGCACCTGGGATGTAAAATCCCCTTTAATCGGTTAACCGGTTAAACCTTAAGTTTAACCAATTAACTGATTAAACAGGGGTGGGCTGGAGTGGGCTCTGCACTGTGGGTGGGGGCTGCTTCCGGCCCCACTCTCCCAGGCTGCCATGTCCAGTCCCGTGTGAGGCTGCCACATCCCAGCCCATGAGCCCGTGTGGCTGCCAACTCTCAGCCTGCATGGGCTAGGAGCCTGCAGCTCCACAGGGCTGGAGCAGTCCTTCTGCCTGAGCGGGCTGCACCTGGGTAAGGTTACCTGTTCATCTCCCTCTCCTGCATCCATGTATCCAAGTTGAAGTGCACAGCCAGAGATTACAGAACAGACTTGCCACTACCTCGTGTTCTCACGTAGTATTGCAACATTTTGGCAGCAAAGAACACTGCCATTTGTTCGTCCCTAAAATACCACGGGACTGCTCGTTGCTTGTAGTCGTGTATTGAGTTGGGTATTGCAAGTTAGGATCTCTCTCTGCTGCCTGATTTTCAGAGGTGCTGATAACCTGCATATCACATTGACTTCCCTGATGCCCTATCTGAATAATTTAAATAAATTAATTGACTCTATCGCTTATATATTTTTTTAAAGTAAATATATTCCTCATACTCCACCAGTGGGCTCTCTCACTGGAAAGTAGGGTGACTCAGAAGACTGTTAATAAAGAAATATTGCCATTACAGGCAAGCTAGGCCAGTGAGCTTTCATTGAGAGGAAATTTTTTAACTTCAGCCTCTCTACAATAAGGCTTCCACCCTTAACAAATGCTGCTGCTTCTGTCACATGCTTGGGGAACCAGAGGCACTCAGTACTTTTATTTTTGAGGTTGATTAATCCTTGGTGGAGGAGGCTAGGAGAATATTGCTGATTAACAATCAGTCAGCAGTTGAATATTGGCTGTGGCATAATTAAAAACATACATCAGCCAGGAATATTGTGGCTCTGAAATTTCTATCTCCCTTTGAGGATAATTTTGTTATCTTTACAACAAAACCAACATGCAGACAAAGTGTAACAAGATCCAGTGACTGGCATTTGAAGCGGGACAAATTCAGACTAGAAACAAGGTCAGGCTGAAAATCTCTCTAGTCCAACACTCTCTGGTCCAGCAACATTCATGGTGTGGCATGACTTGAATTAGTCAAGTGTCCACTTATCATGGGTGTGACCAAGTTGTTCGTGGTCCCATAAAGTTTGTTTGCAGCCACCAGTCCTGGCTCTCAGTGTTCTGTGCTGTAATTTAGCTTTAATTTGCCCCAAATGTCTTCTAAGATCCCAGTGAGCAAAGGAAGTGTTGGTAATGCCGCTAGACGATATTGACCTCCTATGGTTCGGCAAATTCTCTGGTTCAGAATCAGTCAGGTCCTTAGGATTGAATCCTTATAGCGGTTCAACCTGTACACTTTTTTTAACAGTGAAAGTAGCTAACTGTTTGGACAGTTTACCAAGACTTGTGGTGGAGTCTCTGTTGCTGAGAACCTGTAAACTGGGGTTGGATATTTTATCTAAAAGCTCTGCTGTAGTTCAAACAGGAATTATTTCAGGCACGTTCTGTGGTCTCTGGTCTACGGGAGGTCAGATGTGATCTCAGTGGTCCCTTCTGGCTTTAGAGCCCGAGTCTGTGTGCCGTCAGTCTCCAGAGGCATGTTCCAGCACCTTAGCCATCGCATTGGTGGCCCAAGCTTACGTTTATGAAGACGCATCTTGATAACTGAATCCTGGTTTTCCTCATTCTGTGGCCAAGCTGTCCGGTTAGCCCCAGCTCCCTTCTCCTCCTCTACTGACACCTCAGGTTCCACCCCATCCTCAGGCTTCACTGATTCTGTAGTGCGAGTGTCCGGTCCCACTCCTCAAAAACAGGACTGAGATCAGGGATGGAAAATGTTGACTGATAAGCATTAGTACTCCCAGTAAGGAATTCCAGTTCACATTTAAACTCCGCCGTGGGATTCCAGTGCGGGTCTGGCAACACAGGCCCAGCTGCTGCTCCCCTGGCTCCCTTCCCCGGATCCTGGCTGCCCCTCTCTCTCTCTCACTCACACACATACTCGTGGGATCCCAGATGCCCTACAAGCAGCAGAGCCCTGGGCACACGGTGGCAGCTGGGACCCTGGGCACAGGGCTGGCAGCAAATGGAGCCTCTTGGCATGCAGAGGCAACAGCCAGGACCCTGGGCATGTAGGAGTGGCAGCAGAGCTTAATGGTTAAATTATTAACCAGTAAAATGTTAATAGTTTACACACTGACTTTTTTTAAACATTATTTATTTATATCCCTAACAGAGATATTTATTGAGTTCTTTGCTTCTTGTGCCGCACCCATTATTGTATTGTGCCTGTTAATGTATTGCTCATTGTCCTTTGATGCTGAAATCCACTAGATCCTGCCCTCTGCAAGGCAGTCAAGGAGCCTGCTGGTAAATCCGATTGTCTCTGTCCAAATTCATGTCATTCTGAGTGCTCTCCTCACGCCAGATGCCCAACTTGCTCTTGATCTCCTCTTGAGACAATGCATGTCAGATTCCCACCCGTTCTCCCCCTGCGAGGTGATGACAACTAACTGGGGTTCAGGAAAGGGAAGCATGACCATTGGAGGAAATTCAAGGTTCACTGACCCACACCAATCTTTTTAGTTACTGTGGTAGTTGTAATTGTGCAATATAACGTGTTCCTTAGTAGGATCCTCTGTGTTATACAGTCTCCATTATGATTTGACTCGATCAGAAAGTGCTAAGAGACTAAAGATTTCTGGCTTCATAAGTGGAATCACTTAGAAAATAAGAGTGAAAGTAGCAAACCATCTTAAAATGACAATATATGGCCCCAGGCACATTATTGTTAAATCTTTGCTTTTGCAGCAATTGTTCACAGTTTTGTTTGCCTGCAGAAATTAGCTGTGGCTATCCTCCAGAGATCACTCATGGACACATCCTAGGGAATTACACCTCTGTGCTGGGGAGTGAAGCTCATTATGAGTGTGAAGAAGGGTTTTACAGCAAAGGAGGAAACATTTCTGTGTGTACCAAAGATGAAGTTTGGGAACCCTCTGTGTTAAGCTGTAAAGGTGAGATGGATTCCACACGTTTGCAATCTTTCATTCATGAAAGAACAGAAGAAGAAAAAAATACTGTATGTAAATGACAACAGAGCAACACACCACCATCCTAGAGAGACAAAATGTTTTTCTCCTGAAGAGCTGGCTGGTCTCAAAAAAGCATGGCCCATCATTCCTTTTCCTAATCTGCATGTGGTTATTTGTGAACTCGAAACTCTTCAAGGCTAGCTTAAGTTATGAAGTTCACTCCCGCATGTAAGACACAAGGCAGCCAGTGAATCATTCTGTGTGTCTAGATGTTTGAGAAGCAGCTCTTGCTAGTGTACTCTTATGGCTCACATGTGTGGTCTGTATCTATGGCAGGCTTATTAAACTGCAATGATGGAAATAAGAGCCATCCTTTTTCCTTAACATGCAGTGATTGAGTGATGACGCTGGCCCTGCATTCACATTTTAACATGCTGAGCACTGTGCTTCTGTCCTCTCTAGCTCAAAGTATTTCTGTAGTATTTTGCATACATGCATCACAAATGCTCTTGTCTGAGGAAGAGGCTATCAAATGAGAAGAGACCACTGACTTAGTGGGGTGCCATCCATTTTTCTGAAGATATGTGGGGGCTGTGTCTAATCTGCCTTGCGACTCTCGTAGGGTGTCAAGCCACCTGTGATCTTCCCCCAGTAGCTCCAGGAAGGAGAGCGACTCTGAGAAACCACCTCCAAAAGATTTGTGCTTGGTCGGGGTTGTCATCAGATCTCGATAACAAATGGTATCTCCTGTAACTCCATAACCTTTCCATTTGGCATTGGTGACAGACTAACCAGCTCCATCAGATTTCACGCTAAAATACTGTTACTTACTAGGGTAGAATTCTTTATTTCCTGGGATAACTTGAGCATCCTTTCATTGGTGTGTGAAACTGGAAGTGTTCATTGGCAGCAGATGGGAGGAAAGCAAAAGGCAGAGTGCCTAAAAAAGTCAGTTAATATAGGTAAGATTTTTTTTTTTTTTTTACCTCTGAACACAGCAATTTGGGTTTCTGATCTGTGAGGTGTTTTCTGAGGCAGCTTGTTGGTGTCTTAAGAATAAAGATGCCCACAGTAATGTAGTTGGGAAAGGTTAGATATAAACACCAAAGGTTTAATTTACAGGACAGAAAAAGAATTCCAGGAAATTGAAGATAAAATTGTTCTTGATTGTTCTTCAAGCTTACAGTGGATATTAGTTGTAAGTAACAAAATGTAAGGCCATGGTATTGCATGGGTAATCTTTAATCACAGTCAGGTTTTTTTTTCCGAAGAAAAGTAAAGAATGAGCTTCAGCCAAAACAAACAAAACAAAAAAACCCACAGACCCTGGTACAGTCACTTCAAAGAGAGACCCATTTATAAGAGGCAGTTCTTGTGAAATGCCAGTATGTTTGTCTTTTTAAAAAACCACCATTTGAACAGCATTTTTGGCACATCTGGTATCTTGTTTTTAGGCAAGTTTTTTCTCCTTTTAATTGTTTGTGTCAAACAGAATACCAGCTATGGCTTCCTCAGAACATAGCTTTTGCCAATACGTTTCTGACATCTCTTCCCCTTCCCAAAATAAATTGTTTTCTATATAACCTATCCGTGGAATATAAAGTTGTTGTGTCCATTTCTTGCTAAAAACTAGTTTCACTAGCAAGAGCTGTCTTCTCTTGACATAACTGTTCAAAATCTGAAAAGATGAACGATTTCTCCTTTTTATTGCAAGTGTCCCTTTCTGAACCATTAGCCAAATTGGCTTCTTACTTATTAGTAACAGAGCCATTTAAAACATTCTTTAGGTTCTGAAAACTCCATTGGTGACTCTTTGACCATATCAAGTCACAAACATATCATGATATGTTTCCCCAACCAATTGCAATCTGTTCCTGTCCAGGAAGCCCAAGAATTCACAAATGTTATTCGCAAACTACACTTCAAAGTGTTTTTTCATATGATGACTTTACAATGTATTTTCTCTGATCAAGCTTACAGTGGATATTAGTTCAGCTGTGCCAGACCTCATAGCAGGTGTAATCCCAGACAGCCGCTGCTATTATGTTGTTGTTAATTATTTGTATTGTCTAGGAGGCCTAGTAGTGGACCAGCACTCTATTCTGCAAGGTGCTGTACAAACACAACACAAAAAAGTTTTGCATCAGAATATTTTAAAGGGCACAGATCCTTTCTGATTTAAATATCTGGATGAGGATAACGAGAATTTCTGTGTGTGGCACCTTAGGCTATGTCTACACTGCAACGCTATTTCGGGATACCGGAGTATCCCGAAATAGCTATCCCGCGTCTTCACAGCAAGCCCGTTATTTTGGGCTCGCTATTCTGACGTCCCTGTAAACCTCATTCTACGGGGAGTAAGAGACGTTTCGGTATAGACGGTTATTTTGAACACACCGCTAAATTATGAAATAAGTTATTTTGAAATAAGATCACGTGAGGATTGGCTATTATGTTCACTTCCTCTGGGGCATCTGACATTGCCCACTGTTGGCAGACGGGATACTGGGCTAGATGGATCTTTGGTCTGATACAGTATGGCCGGTCTTATGTTCTAAGAAATGCAATTTGAGCTACACAAATTGTGTATCTTATTTCGAACAATGGTGCAGTGTAGACACACCCTTAGGTGTAGACACATCTAGACAGCGGGGCTATTTTGAGATACCAGAGGTATCCTGAAATAGTTACCCTGTGTCTTTTAAATGTGCCCGTTATTTCGAAATATTTTTCGAAATAACGGGTGTACTATTCTGGCATCCCTGTAACTCTCGTTCTACGAGGCTTAAGGGATTTTTCAAAATAGCACATTATTTTGAAATTTGGCGCTGTGTAGACTCAAAATAAGCTATTTTGAAATACAATCGAAATAAGATACGCAATTTACGTAGCGCAAATTGCATAGCTTATTTCGAGTTTAGGGTGCTGTGTGGACGCACCCTTTGAGACTAACAAATTTATTAGGTAAAACCCATTTCATCAGATGAGGAAGTAATTTGTCTTTGAAGTTTATAACTTTCCTTTGGAGTGAATGATCAGAATTGATTTGAAATTACTGCTGCATAGTTCTGTGAGGGGAGAGAGGGCAGTTTTGTGAGCAGTGATAGGGTCCGGGAAGCAATAAGGGCAGCCTGTTACACTGTAACAGATCCAAACCTAAATATGGTCTTTTTTTTTTTTTTTTTTAAGGCTTTTTGTGAAGGCTAGGACTATAACAGTTTAAAGAGAAGCTAGATAATTTCATGGAGGTTAGGTCCATAAAAGGCTATTAGCCAGGGGATAGAAATGGTGTCCCTGGCCTCTGTTTGTCAGAGGCTGGAGAAGGATGGCAGGAGACAAATCGCTTGATCATTGTCTTCGGTCCACCCCCTCTGGGGTACCTGGTGCTGGCCACTGTCGGCAGACAGGCTACTGGGCTAGATGGACCTTTGGTCTGACCCAGTATGCCATTCTTATGTTCTTATGTACACTAAAAATAAATAAGTGCAAGGCATTGGATCAAAGAGATGGACTCTTTTGTGCCACTTTCTGCTGTGTTTAATGCCTTGTGTAATGCAGATTCAGGACAATGCATTTGTTTTACACTTCAAACAGGTGTAGCAGAGCATGGGTTTTATACCTATGAAGTCATTTCAATTCTTATTTTAAATGGGAAGGCCTCATGCTGTGGCTATGAACCTCTTATGTTCTCGCATTTCTAAGGTCAGTGTGTGGTTTTTCTCCTCCCACGCCCCCTTTCTATCTTTGCTTGTAGCTGTGGATTGTGGGGTCCCACCTTCCATCTTGAATGCATATTCAGCGCCTCTAAGAAGGACCACCTATGGAAGTGAAGTTGCTTATATTTGCCTACATGGTTACCTTATTGAAAGTGGAAACCAGACTGCAGTTTGTAATGCCAAAGGACAGTGGGAAGGTGCTGATCTGGTGTGCAAAGGTAAAGTAAATAAACATACAGATTTCTTGTATGATAGACATTATTTCAGAAGTAACCGTCACCACTTAGTCCAAGTCTATGCTGGCAGAGAAAATCGATGTAAGATACGCAATTCCAGCTATGACAATTGCATAGTCGGAGTCGATGTACCTTACATTGATTTTTCTGTAGTGTCCCCACAGCTGGAGGTCAACTGAAGAAACTCTCCCGTCAACGTCCCTTACTCCTCGCAACGGACGAGTATCACAGTTGACGGGGGCACCCAGTGTTTGATTTAGCGGGTCTTTACTCGATCCTCCAGTAAATATAGACAAGTTGTAAGAGACGATCAATGAGAATTCCCCATTGTCTGATTGAAAATGTCACCTGCAGGCTCTAACAGGG
This sequence comes from Rafetus swinhoei, assembly GCA_019425775.1. NCBI lineage: Eukaryota > Metazoa > Chordata > Testudines > Trionychidae > Rafetus > Rafetus swinhoei. The sequence goes on along the minus strand of CM033427.1, from coordinate 121,808,664 downwards.
TACTCACAAAATAGAAGCCATTGGTTAAATAGTTTTCTTATTTGTGTTTGTTAATAAGACCATAAAATATAAAGGACTTTAAAACCAGAATATTACTGTCTCAGCTGGTGTAAATCTCTGCAGGCCCAGAACCCTACACTGTTTTGTACTGTTAGGGTCTGGCACTGTGTCCCAGATTTTTTGAAGGTATTTAGGCATTGCTGTGCTCAGCGTCATAATCGCTAATGGCGTTAGAGCCTACCGCTTGTAAATGAAAGGGATTTAGGAGTCTCAATCCTACTATCAATGGAATTTAGATGCCTACGTGCCTAAGACCTTTTTGAAAAATGAGATCTAGGCTACTAAATCAGTTAAGCTTTATAAAGCTGAGCACAACAGTGATGAAATACCATTAAAATCTGGGCCTAAATCTACTTTTTTGTATTTTGTTTGGCTTGGTACTGAAATTCAGCTGGTTGGTTTCACTTTTTGATTCTTTGGCACCTAAATGTTTTTGTTTGGATTTTCTAAAGGTGTAAAAAACTCTGTTTGAATGGAAGATGTGGGAAAATATTTCTGTGGTTAAGCTATGCGAAGGATCTGGTGTGGCTTGGAACCAGATATTGCAACTGCTTCGATATGTGAGTAAAGTTACTCACATGAGAAGTCCAGTTGACTTTATATAGGGCTGTTCACGTGAGTGAAACTATTCTCATGCCTAAGAAATTGCAAGATCTTGGCCATCTGTGGGCCTGCTGATACTGCTTAGACATGTAAACATTACTGTCACTTTTGATCCTTTTGAAAGTCACAGGTCTAGACTGTTGTCACTGTAACTATGGGAGCAATGTTGACATAAACCATAAAACCCTTTGTTTTTATGGGTAGAGAGATGTGGCCTGTCAAGTTCATATTCAGGTAAACAAGAATAAGCGCGTGTGCGCACACACACACACACACACACACACACACACACACACACACACACAAGTTATGACAGACTTCCAGTTTAAAGCCAGTCAGAGTCTTTATTAACTCTTCTTATAAACTGCTATTCCCTTATGCTTAATTATGATCTTTACTTATTCTTTAGCTTGGCACAGTTGTACTCTCCTAATCACTACAGGATTAACGCGTCATGAAACTGATTCTGCGTGGCTAATCCTTCTGTTCCTTGTTATGAAGTTTAGTCTGTGCGTAAATGCACCTACCCAGTATTTCAGTCTTACTGTCTAACAAGTGCCTCTAATTTTGGAGTCTGTCTCAATATCTTTGTGTTAATTCAGGGTTCGGATACCTAAAAAGGATTTGGTTAATTACATAGACAGAAAACACTTCTGTCTCGCTTCTTCATTTCAACCTTGCTGGATGTGGCGCTGTGGGTTGAGGCAAGGTTTGCATATAGTTCATCCTGTCCAAAACCTCACTTACTGATGTTTCTTAAATGACTGTCACACATCACTCTGGCTATGTCTACACTGCAGTTTTTTTCCGGAAAAAGGTATGCAAATTGCAAACCACAATTTGTGTACCTTTTTCCTATTTTTTTGGAAGAGGCTTTTCCAACATTTGGCCTGTCTACACGGGCCCAAATGTGGGAAAAACCTCCTCTTTCGGAAAAGCCCTTATTCCTCATAAAATGAGGAATATAGGGCTTCCGAAAGAACGCGACCGCTTTTTCAGAAACTGATCTGAAAAAGTGGATGTGTTTCCTGGACGCAGCAGAGTATCCCGGAAAACCTCTGTAGTGTAGACATAACTTCTGCTTCGGTAATGCAGTATCAGACTGAAGGCTCTGAGTTTGAACGTATTTAGCAAGGTAGAGACAGAAAGATACCTGTCAAAGTGAAATTGTTCTACATTACTACATATTTTTCTTTTAATGTTCACTTAAGTTTTATGCTGCAAGTTGTTTTGGTCTTAAATCTTAAGTTTACAGAATCATCTTTTTCTAGGTATCACTTCAAAATTACATTAAGGCATTTTTCAGTCAATAGTTTTAGCTTTCTCCTCTCCTCCAACTGTGTGGCTTACGATAAATGTGGTTTAATTCGTAGTATCGGTTCCCATTAATCTTTTCTTTAACAAAGTAAAGTGTAATCCTGAATAGTGTCTGGATTCACTCTGGATTTCACACCATTCTTTGGCTCCAAGTTATATTCTTCCATTAACTTGATCTTTTCTCTTTTATTATTTTAAATTCATAATTTTATTATTGTTAAATAAGTGAACCCGTTTTAATTCATTACCACATTTATTTTTTTAATTATCTCCATAGAGATTTGAATAACCTGTAGAAATTTTCCTCTGGGATTTCTTCTTGTCCTGGTCTAAAACAACTCTTCTTTTTGAAAGCTTGAATGAAATATAGTAGCAGGGGAAAGTAAACCTCTGGATGCTTTTATGATTTTTCAGATGTTATTTTGCGCAAGAGCCTCCGCTGGGACTCTTGTACATTTCAAAGGAGGAATGCGGCACTTCGCGTACAGCCTGGGGACAGCGGGAAGTCCCGCTGACTCCAGGCTGCACGCGGGTGCCTGCTTTGAAATGTACACAGTCCCCAGCGGGGGCTCTTGTGCATTTCAAAGCCATGGAGCCCGGGGTCAGAAGGGGATTCAGAGTCCCCCCGCTGACCCGAGGCTCCGTGCTGCACTGCATGCTGCTAGGAGCCCAGGATCAGGTGGGGAGTACCCAGCTGATCCCAGGCTCCACTGCCCCTTTGAAACACGGGGAGTCGGTGTTCAAAGGGGCAGTGGAGTCCGAGGTCAGCTGGGGATTCCCCAGCTCTTGTGCATTTCAAAGGAGGAATACAGAAGTGCCTATCGACTAGTTGATGGAAATTCCATCGACTAGTCAATTACCCGCATTTTAACATCCTTAATCTCGACCAGCGAGAGATCTTAGACCTGGGACTGTAGTGATACAAATAATAATGATGATGTAAACAAGTGAAGTGAGGTTTGATGAAACAATTGGCATCTCTTCTTTAAACCCTGTGTTGTGTCTTGGCTTGTTTCCATCATCAGTTTTTACTTCCCTGGTTTTTTTCCCAGCAATAGACTGTGGCAGACCTTTGTGGATTCCACATGCAGAAATGATCTGGGACAACTCCACCACTCTGGGAAGCACGGTGCACTATAAATGCCGTGAAGGGTTTCATTTTAGCGGAGACAAGAATTTTTCACAATGCACATTAATTCAGAAATGGGAAAACATCACTGGTGTATGCGAAGGTAAATATGTTTCAGTGTATGTTTGTATTCTTTTCCTTCTGATTTAAAGACCCTTCATTTCAAATTCAAACGAGTTACTTAAAGTATGTTTTATTCTGAAAAATGATTAATAAGTAGGCTCAGCGGAATTCAGTTAGTATTGACAGATAATATCAGTGCTGATTTTTAAGTGGTTATTTTTCTGGTTTGTATTGATTTAAATGTTCAGAGTTGTGGGAAATTATGGGAGTGCCAGTCAATTATTTAATGGCAGATGTTGAGATTCAGAAACTTGTAAACTGAAAACACAAATTAATAATATCACATGTCAAAATATACAAAGTAAATATGTTGGCATATTGTTGTTTAAACTATTAACCGATAAGCCTGGGCTGATCGTTTAATCATTTGAACAACTACACATACTCTCCCCGCCCCCACCACTGCCTCTGTATCAGAGGCAGCAAAGGTGGGGAGCCAACTTTTAAGCTGACTCCCCATGAGTACTGAATCCCGCCGAGCTGCCTGTTCTTCCCCACCCCCACACTGCTGCCTCTGATAGAGAGGCAGCGGTGCAGAGGGTGAGGGGGGGCAGGTGGGAACCAGTACATGCAAGAAGCCAACTTTCAAGCTGGCCTCCCCGCACCCATTGGCTCCTGCAGAGCCGTCTGCCCCCCAGCACTGCTGCCTCTGTATCCGAGCACTATATCAGAGGCAGCAGTATGGGGCAGGAAGCGGGATGCCGGAGCAGCCTCTGTCTGCATGGAGCTCAGGACCCCCATGGGCAAGGGCTGCTGCTGCCCCGTGCTGCTGCCTCTGTGTCAGAGGCAACAGCGCAGGGCGGCTGGCAGGAGCCGGTTTCATGGGGACCCAGTTTCTAAATAGAGAAAATAAAAATACAAGTATTTTTGTGTTTTCAAATACAAAAAATATGGTTTTGATTCAGAGGCAGCAGTGAGGGCTGCTGAGGGCTTCCTGGGAGTGGGGCCAGGAGCGCACTGGCTGCCAGCCCTGCCCCCAGGGCCTACTGAATAATCATGTAACTGATAAGGTTTAGTGCGGTTACATAGTTATTACATTAAAATTAAACAACATCTAACATCCCTGGTAAATAACCATAAATCAACAAATCATGAAGGTTTTTAGTATTAATTCTCTAGTCCAGTGATTCTCAGCCAGGGGCACGTGTACCCTGTGGGGTATGCAGAGGTCTTCTAGGGAGTACATTAACTCATCTAGATATTTGCCTAGTTTTACCACTTAAAAAAGGCTACATAAAAAGCACAAGTAAAGTCAATTCAAACTAAAATTTCATACAGACAGTGACTTGTTTATACTATACATTGACATGTAAATACAATATTCACATTCCAGTTGATTTATTTTATAATTTACGTGGTAGAAATGAGAGAGTGAGCCAGTTTTCAGTAATAGTGTGCTGTGATCATGTTTTTGTATTTCTGTATCTGATTTTGAAAGCAAGTAGTTTTTAAGTGAGATACAGTTTGGGGTATGCAAGACAAATCAGACTCCTGAACTTGGTATAATAGCCTAGAAACATTGAGAGTCACTGCTCTGGTCTATTTGTTACAAACTTAATTCAAAGTCTGAATCCCTGGACTTTGCCTTTAATAATTTCTCAAGTAGCATTTTTCTTGTGTCTTTGAATTTCAGTTTATCACTGATGAAAATATTTTTTCCTTTGGTTTATATGTGGACAGTAAAATTGATGTTTAGTGACATTTACCAATACAAATCTAAGCCATTCAACCCTTCTAATAATTGAATTGTATTCCTAAGCAGATCTTTCTTCGGAGTATCTCCAGGTCTATATCTGCTGACGTGAACAAAAATAAGGTTGTTTTGTTTTGTTTTGTTTTACATTTGAATCTCTGTACTCCCAGGTGTCCCTAATCCAGGAATATCTGTGGTATGGACCCTGGCATGGGGAGGAGGAAGTGGCTCTGCATGCTGCTTGTCCCCTTTCGCCCCACCCCAGCTGGGGGAATGGCAGCGCAGCAAAGAGCTTCTCTGGGGGCTTTTCCCTGACACTCCCACAACAGCATGGGGTGGTGCAAGGAAATGGTGGCAGGGGGGAGAGGGGGAGGTTCAAGGTGTGCAGAGCCCAGCTGCAGGGGCATCAGGTAAATGTTCTACTCTAACCCCTCTCTTGCACCCTTCCACCCTCCTTCCTAGATCCCGCCCCAGCACCTTCCATGATCCACAAAATTTCCTGAAACTTGACTTACCTTATTTCCCATGGTTGCTGGATTAAAGAGGTTCAAATGTGCTGCTTTTTGCTCTGGGTGTGACTTCAGAACCCAAACATCTGTGGGACAAGGAACTGGATTCCTTTTGGTCTTGCGTATCAACGGACTTGCTCATGAGGCTTGTGTTGAAAAGGCCCTGGGGCTGCAAAGATAGAACTGAGGGCAGAAGGCGACCTGCAGAATCTGTACTGTTGTGGTGATGCTCCAGCAGTAGAGAACCCAGGCTGACTTTCAGGTCCAAAATTGAATGTACGAAGCTGGCAGTTTGTCGCTTAGTTTAGAAGCACAAAGTTGTGTGCAGGTTGTTTTTTTTTTAAATGAAAAGGAGTCATTGAAGAAAAAACCCATAATGCCACTTTTTACGATGCATTTTTGTCTTTCCTAATGGATTTTAGATGTTGCATGGTCCTAAGGGGTCACTTTCAGTGACTACGTTAACTAATTTCTTAACACTGACTAGCTCATATAAATTGTTTTGGATCTTTTTCAGTAACAGACTGTGGCCGACCTCCTTCGATCCCCAACACAGACATGATTTGGAGCAACATTTCCCATCTGGGCAGTACAGTGCACTACCAATGTAAAAAGGGATTCCGCAGCATAAATGGGAGGAATACATTGCGTTGTACTTACAGTGGATCCTGGGAAATTCCAACTCTAATATGTAAAGGTAAAAGTGTAATGAAATCCTCTGCCTTTTCATTCTAGATGTGTGTGTTAAATTCAGTGTCAAACTTGTGTCCTGAAACGAGGATAGGTGGAAGGCCAAAAAATCTTGTTTTAGTTTAACCTATAAAGGTTAATCCACACCCTGTTGGGATGTGAGGCTTACACGACACACACATCACAGTTTAAAAAAAAAAAAAAAAGCACCAGGCTAACTTGCAGCAAGATGTCAAGGCCACATTCTTCCTTTATCTTCACATCGGTTTTGTTTTTTGTATAAAAAAGAAATTGGCAAACCCCTGAGTCTGCATAATGAATTTATGACCTGGAAAATTTTAATTTTAAAAGCCAAGGATTTTTTTTTTAGCACACAGAAGATCAGAAAGATACCTTTTTAATAAGGGCCTGATCCTTTACTCCCAGAGTCATAGGATGAGTAGAATCACAGCCTGTTTTGTACTCCTCTTGTAACTAATAGCCACAACAGACTTCAAGAGCCTCTGTGCCAAGTGTCGGCCTGCAGGGATTTTTCTCTATCAAAGAATTAGCCTCAAAAAGAGATGCTTATAATCAGTGTCCTCATCTAGATTTAGAGGCTGCCCTTGTAGTAATGTAGCACAAGATTAGCAGATGTTTTAGACTTCAGTTTCTGCATTGAACAGGACACACTTTTGTGACACCGCTACCCCAATGGCACAAAGCAGCTCTAAGACTGTACATCATTATTTGCTGTCTGTTGCAGATGTTCTTCTGCCTGATAACCAGCATGTTTTCTCTAAAGATTGGAAACGTGCCTAGGACTGCTACAGCTTCAGAGGCCTCCAGCCTGCAGAGATGTACATACTTGCTTAGTTTTACAGACCCTGGGTTGTTGCACTGAAGTCAGAACGACTACTCCCCATGTGTAAAGTTAACCAGGTCTATAAATCTGTGCAGGATCAATACCTTAACTGTCATGATCTACAACAAAGGAGCCTGAGCGTGCACAGCGTGTGTGTATATTTCTTGAGCATGCAGGGAGAGGAGTATAAACAGGAAGGCCAAAGCACACTTGGAGTTGCAGCTAGCAAGGGATGTGAAGGGTATCAAGAAGGTTTCTACAGGCATGTTAGCAACAAGAAGGTCAGGAAGGGTATAGGATCCTTACTGAATGGGGTAGGAACCTAGGGACAGATGTGGAAAATGCTGAAATATTCAGTGATTTTTTTGGTCTCTGTCTTCATGGGAAAAACTCAGCTCCCACTGCACTGGGCAGCACAGTATGGGGAGGAGCTGAGCAGCCCCCTCTAGTGAAAGAACAGGTTAACAACTGTTCAGGGAAGCTGGACGTGCACAAGTCCATGGGGCCAGATCTCATACACCCAGGATGCAGAACGAGTTGGCTTAGGTGTTTGCAGAGCCATTGGCCTTTGAAAGCTCATGGCAATTGGGGGAGGGCCTGGATGATTGGGAAAAGCCAAATGCAGTGCCCAAAAGGGAAGAAGGAGAATCCAGGGAACTACAGACCAGTCAGCCTCACCTCAGTGCCTAGAAAAATCATGCTGCAGGAATCCCTTTTGAAATACTTGGTGGGGAGGAAAGTGATCAGGAACAATCAGCTTGGATTCACCAAAGACAAGTCATGCCTGACCAACCTAATTGCCTTCTATGATGAGGTAACTGGCTATGTGGCTATAGGGAAAGCAGTGGATATGATATACCTTAGCTTCAGCAAAGTTTTTGATACAGTCTGCCACAGTATTCTTGCCAGCAAGTTAAAGTATGGTTTGGATGAATGAACTATGAGGTGGATAGAAAGCTGGTTAAATCGTCAGGCTTGACGGATAGTGATCATCGGCTCGATATCTACTTGGCAGCCAGTATCAAGCGGCATGTCGCAGTGTTTGGTGCTGGGGCCGTTTTTGTTCAGCATCATCCTTAATGATCAGGATGAGGGGATAAATTGCACACTCAACAAATTCATGGATGACACTAATCTGGGGGGAGAGGTAGATGCACTGGAGAGTAGGGATAAGGTCCACAAGTGACCTAGATAAATTAGAGTATTTGGCCTCAAGAAATCTGATGAGGCAAAAGTGCACAATTTAGCCCTAGTAGTTATTCTGGAGGGTTTAAAAATAAAAAAGCCTTTCTCTGGATTGCACAAGAATAATGAAAATAACGGAGACATTTCGAAGAAACAGTTCTGATAGCTTTGGCTTGATCATCTGACTAAAAAAACCAAAAGCATAAAACCTGAATTAAAAAAGAAGTAGTGAAAAGCTTAAAGAAGTAGGTCTGGGGAAGACCCTCTAAATCAGTGGTCTCCAACCTTTTTAAGCACAAGATCACTTTTTGAATTTGTCAGTCCAAGATCTACCTGAAATCCAGATCCCCCTGCCCCACCCCTTGGCTGAGGCCCCGCCCTCCTCAATCTGTGAAGATGGGGTACAAGAGAGGGGGACAGAGAGATGTCAGTGCCCCCTCCCCCCGCCTCTGTCTCCCCCACCCTGCACAACAAGCAGGAGGCTCCCAGGGGAAACTCTGAGGCTCTGGGCAAGATCAGCGGGGCAGTGCTGGGAGGAGCAGCTGAAGTGCCGGCGCTTGATAGCCTCCTAGCCAAACCAGTCAGGAGCACCTGTCAGAGGCTCCAAAATCTACCGGTAGATCCCGATCTATTGGTTGGTGACCACTGTTCTAAATCAGTTGCAGAGAGCTCTCCAGTTGACTCCTATACCTGGATGGACCTACTAAAATAGACCCCAAGACACCTCCATCACACTCTTCCATAATGCCTTCTGCTCTGTCTGTCTCCCATCACGCTGGTCCCAGAAAACTCCTGCATTTATCTCCTAGACAATTATTGTCCGTTTCGGGAGACCATATTTGGTATCTGCTAGTACTGATAATTACTACAGGTTGAACCTCTATAGTCCAGAACTCTCTGATCTGGAAACATCCATTGTCTGGAATGATTCTACTTAGCTCGATGTCCACGTCTCATGGGTGTGGTCCCATAAAGTTTGTTTACAGCCACCAGTCCTGGCTCTCAGTGTTCCGTGCTGTTATTTAGCTCTAATTTACCCCTAAATATCTTCTAAGAGCCCAGTAAGCAGTGGAAGTATTGGTAATGCTGCTAGACAATGTTGACCTCCCGTGGTCCAGAAAATTCTCTGGTTGAGAACTGGTCAGGTCCTGAGGGTGCCGGACTAGAGAGGTTTAACCTGTATTTGACAGTTCAATACATCCAAAAATTGTGAATTCCTCCCATATGATCAGTTTACTTGTCTTTATCCAGAGAAAACAAAATCTAAGTGAAGCTTCCACTAAAAATAAAATCTTACCAGAATTTTAATAATAATAGTTAGCACTTTTATAGGCGTTTTTCATCAGTAGCTCTTAAAACATTTCGTTTGACGATTAACATTATATTACTAAACATTCATAAATTAAACAGTTGTACATAAAATGAGAAGTAAACAAAACAGCCTCTGAGACTGACTCCATGACTCACTGGCTGCATTGTTGCATTCGTTGTTACAGTGCAGGGAAAAGTGTGTGTAAGGGCTCCCAGAGCCGTGCATAAAAAAAGCTCAGGTCCTACTAGTAGGAAGTAAATCTGACTAGGAACACAGAAGCGAAAATTGCGATGTGCAAAGCACTGTGGAACGCAGACAGTGAACTGAAAAGCAAGAGGAAATACCGTTTGTTCTTTGTTCTTGTGGTTTTAGAGCTCAAGGATGTGGATGGCAGTAATAGTGACGTGAGTTTTGAGCTGACTGTCCTTTTAACTCTCTCTCTCAAGGCACACTTCAAAGTTTCACTGTAAGTTTGTGGCAAAACTTTTCAAAATAGCAGCACAGTCACGTAGGACTGTAAGTGGGTCACGGGCCCTTTGTGTCTGGAATGGATGAAAGGAAGGTGGTTAGGGTGCTAGCCTGGAACTTTGGAGAGTTGAGCTCAGTTCCTTGCTCTACCAGAGACTCCTTCTGTGATCTTGGGCACGTCCGTCAGCCTCTCAGTGCCTCAGTTTCCAGTCTGTAAAATGGGGTTATAGCACTGCCCTACCTTATGGAAAGCAGTGATGATACATACACTAAAGCTTATGAGGAGCTCCAATATTACAGGGATGAGGATAATATAGATACACAGGAGATATGTCGTTATTGCACCCATTGATGTGTCTATCTCAGGGTTATTGTGCAAGGCACTGTACAAATCCAGAGATGGAATTGGGCCTTGCCACAGAGTACTTGCAATCCACACTAACATACCAAGGGAGGAGTGGGTGAGCATATTTCTCAGAAGATAGGGAGGATTATGGAAAAATACTCATTTAAAAATATATATCTATTATGTATATAAATGTGAGCTGCGCTCAAATGCCATGTAGCAATGCCCTTTCTTGTAGGTATTGAAGCAAAGTGTGTCTTGAAGGATCTGGAGGAGAGAAGATACTTGCCCGATGGCTCTGTTTAGGGAAGACATTTCAGGCTATCTGTATCATATATATGCTAAAACATTGTACCAGAAAGGGCACATTGCCATGGAAAAAGCCACTCTTACTCACGCTAGAGGGCAGAAAACATGGTCAGCCATTAGGAAGTTTAGAAAAGTTACAAAGTAAGAAAAGGAAAAGGGCTTATATGAAAATCAATCCTACTCCTAATTCCTTCTAGTCTATTAAGTGGTAAAAGATGGGGGAGAAAGTGGAAAAACACAAATTCTAAATTTCAAAAAAGTTTTAGTTTTCAAATACTAAAAAAATCGTAGAACATAATTTTTAGGGTTTTTTAAAAATGAAATTTCACAATATGAAATTGAAACACTTTGTCAAAAATGACATTTCCCTGTGAACATTTTTGGTTTTAGCTAAATCTTGTCTTGTCATTGGGAAAACTTTTTATGGAAAAATTTGAACTAGCTCCATCAATCGTGAGAAATCAGAGACACAAAGCATTTCATATGTGCAGGTTGTTGCTTAGATAAAAGCCTTTGCCCCTGCCAGAACAAGGGACTGCTCTGATTTGACAAAAGCACTTTGTTCTATCAGTCTGGCCTGTGTATCACCTGTGAGTGATCCATGTTGGAATGTCAGACTTAATCAGCCTTTTCCAATAGATGTTTCCCTCCCAACAGTGACAGTTTCACTGTGTCATTTCCCACAATAGGATTCCATGAGAATCCTCTTTGTTCCCTGAAGCAGGTTTCTCTTCCTTGACCATTTCCTCCTTTGTGCCCACTTCTGAGGGCCTTATGTGCCCCCCTGGTAGCCAGGCAGTCTTTGGTCCTAGTTGCAAATATATACCCTATTAAACAGCTAACAGTGGTTTGCTGGAGTCCTTAAACATCTGGGATGTCTATTCCTAGTCACAGGGCGAGTTTCTTTTTAAAGACTGAGTAAAATAGCACTAGTTGTTTGTTGGGCACGTATCATTGCGAAGAGCTGGTATAAAGGGCTCATGGCAGTTTTGCAAGGCTTCAGTCAGTGGTTTCTAGCCTGCAAGGAAGAGGTTAGTTTTCCATATTCCTCTTCAGATTCTTCTGTGAGCCTCTTGCTGCACCCTTAATTTTCAGTCCAGCTGTGTATAAATAATTCATCCTCATCAGTACAGAATCCAAGTTAGCAGAGGTGTCGCTCATTTGTCAGATTCCACACTGCCATCTCTCTCAGCAGTCAGACCCCCATCAACTAGGATAATAGTGGGAGATGAAAAGGATCTGATTGGTCCCAGTTCTCAGAAAGGGTTAACATGAGACATTATAATCTGGTAACTTCTTTGGTGGCCTGGAAAATCACAAGATGAAATCTTCCTTCATGGAGCAACTGTTTCTTAGATCAAGAGAGAGACTGTTCTGTCTTTTGTTATAGTTGGATTTTCTCTCTCTTTTTTTTTTTTTTTTTTTTTGTTCAGCGGGAAACTTTTAAAATATTTGACGCCAAGTTAATAATTACATATTTTCTGACTGCAGATATCAATTCTTAACATCAGAAATCTTTCAGATGGCGGGGGAGGCCATGAAGTTTCAGCCTGCCTAATCCAGTCCATTCTTACGACATTATTTTTTATATGATTAATATATTTTTCTACTGTGAACATGATCACAATTGCATCTCCTACTCCTGGTTTTTGGTCACTTTGCACCAACATATGAATTACTTTGCCCCCATTGTATCCTGGTAACCTTTTTAGACCAAAGGAAATAGTAAATCATTAGCTGTCCCTTTGTTTCTTCCTGCATGACTGCTTTTCTCTTTAACTTTGCTGCTCTTCTGTGAGCTGTCTGCATGTTTAGTTTGTGGAGGGGGGAGTTCAATTGTGGAAATTCCCTTTCAGCTTCATAGTTAGGGTTGTGTTGAAATTTTACAAGCAATAATGAATTAAACATGAAAATGCTTGTGAACACTTCTCATATACTAATGAGTTAGGGAGAATATATATGTTTCCTCATCAAATAAATCCTACTTGTAGGCACACACATTCACAAAATATAGAGGAGGGAATGGTGGCAAAGGAAGTGTCTGGGTTCTTTGGCAACAGGTGCACTAGAAAAGCTTGGATAGAAACAGAATGTTAGGAATCATTAAGAATTGGATGGGGAGTAAGACAGAGAATATTTTATTGCCTCTGTATAAATCCATGGGGCACCCAAATCGTGAATGCTGCATGCAGGTGTGGTTTCCTCATCTCAAAAAAGATATTTTAGCATTGGAAAAAGTTCAGAAAAGGGCAACAGAAATGATTAGGGATATGGAATGGCTGCCATATGAGGATAGATTAATAACACTGGAACTGGGAATTTTCAGCTTGGAAATTAGATGAGTTAGGGGGGGATATGATAGAGGTTCATAAAATCATGACTGGTGTGGAGAAAGTGAATAAGGAAAAGTTATTTACTTGTTCCCATAACACAAGAACTAGGGCTCACCAAATGATATTAATAGGTAGCAAGTTAAAACGAACAGAAGGAAGTACTTTTTCATACAACACACTGTCAACGTGTGGAACTCCTTGCCAGGGGATGTTGTGCGGTGTAAGACTAAAATAGGGTTAAAAAAAGAGCTAGACAAATTCATAGAGAGTAGATCCATTAATGGCTATTAGCCAAGATGTGCAGGGATGGTGTCCCTGGCCACTCTGTCAGAAGCTGGGAATAGGTGACAGGAATGGAATCACTTGATGATTACTTGTTTTGTTCATTCCCTCTCAGGCACCTGGCCCTGGCCACTGTCAGGAGACAGGATACTGGGTTAGATGGACCTTTTGTCTGACTCAGTATTGCCGTTCTTATGTTCTAACACTGTTTTCTGTAATTCTCATCTCTTACTCGAATATATGTGTACTACAAGGTAGTAGCAGATAACATCTGTTGTGTATCATCAGCAGATGAAGAAAAAGGGAAGAAAATATATTTTTTTCCTCTTTGTCCTAAATCCTGGAAGTGACTGAAGGAAAGCTGTTTTATTGTATGACTTTAGTGTATGGGTGTTCTTTTAGCTACTTTTAGAAGGGAAAGCAATGGAAGGGGAGTTTGTTTTGTGTAGGTCTTTCTGACCAGAATGGGCTGCAAAATCTTTTACTGATAACCCATAGATTCCAAGGGCTGTTTGGTGACACCTATGAAAGGAGATGGTGCACGTTTTTGACCGACTGTTCTCTGCATCACAAAACCATCTTTAGAGTGACCAGATTTCCCTATGCCAAACGTGGGACATCAGGTTGGGGGTGCAGCACTCGGGGCAGTGGGGGGTGGAGTGTCCCCTTACAGCATGGCAGCCATAGTGCTTGCACTGGCACTGTACCTGTCCTTAGGTGGAGGCAGTGTTTGAATTGGATGCAGGTGAGGGGAGAGAATGCTGACATGCCCACAGTGAATAGTTATCTGGATGAAGATGAAGACTCAAGCTATGTCTGCTGCAATCATTGCACCAGGAGTCTATTTAGTATGTCTGATGAAGACCCTCTAAATCAACTACAGAGAGCTCTCCAGTTGACTCCTGTAGTCAGGCGTAAGTAATACACATCTAGGTACAAGAGGTGCAAGGTAAGTTGATGGGAGAGCATCTCTCATCGACCTAGCATGGTGTGCTGCAGTAAGTTGACCTAACCTACATTAAATCCAGCTTCATTATTCATGTAGTTGGAGTAGTATAATATAGGTTGACTTACTGCGGTAGTGTAGACATTGTGTCAACCTTTTCACTGGGTTTAGAGGTACTGAAACAATTGGTATAGTGGGGTATGCAGAGAGCCATTGTACCAAAGTGTAAACCCTATATATGAGGGAAACCACTTCAAGCCAGGGGGTGCAGCGGCACCCCTAGTACCAGCACCTATGCCTGGGTTGCTCATATTTGCCTTGTAGGGTCCTCCCCACACATTGGTTTAAAGTGAGTTCTCTGCTTTTTTTTCTGGAGAATTTAAAAATTGTTGGAAAATGAATAGATAAGACCATAGCCGAAGAGTCAAACATATCTTTTTTCCCCTCTTCATTTCCTTCTTTGTTTCTCTTATTGTCACTCCATTTCTCTTCCAGCTTCAATTTTGGATCATTATTTCTCTCTCTGGTAGTTTTTCTCACTCTTATCTCTTCCCACCAGCTCCCTTCCCTGGCTTTTACCAGCCTTAATGGCATTTCCCCTGTTTTCCCTCTTCCTGTAGTTTCTTGTGACCTCTCACTCGTCCAGTACTTCCCTCCATGCCCTTGGCCCCGTCCCCATCCCTTTACTTCCTGTTTTCAGAACTCTGCCACTTGAAGTGGATGCCTGGCTGGATTGCCAGCTTTATTTGAGCTTTTATCTTATGGGACAACAGTGCCATCCAGTGGCCTGCTACATTAAGGACAAGTTCAAATTCCTTTTCTTAAACTAAAGGAAGTAATTGCCTTCAACTTCTCCTATTTCATAGGGGATTCTGAACTGGAGTTGAGATTAAGCATGTTCAGTCCTTATGTGCTACAGCCCACTATGTTTTGTGAATCAGAGCATACATAGTGTACATTAGACAAGCGAATAGATGTCTCACTATCACATAGTATTCAATAGTATATTTCTTACACTGATTAAACATCAGTTCCTGTTGAATAGAAACAAGATAGCAGTTAAGATTACTGTTAAGGAGAAAAGGATAAATAGTACTATCTTTTGAAAGCATATGTAATTTTCTTTCTTGTTGTTGAACTAGAATAGGGCTCAGATTTTCTATGGATTGTTATGATCTTTTGGATAAAATTATACTTGAATACAGCCACATAAAAAGGTTTCCTGCCTGATATTTAGTTTGTTTTTTTCTGAGAGTTACAATCACCTTAACTAAAAAAGACACTGCAAAGAGAAAACACTCAAAAAAGAGAAATGACCATGACTTGTGGGTTGGGTGTTTGCAGAGCAGACAAAAGCGGTAACTTCGTACAAGGAGAGATTTTAAAAGAAGGGGTTATTTAATCTGAAAAGGAGAAATGGATGAGGAGCTATCGTAGAGGAATATAACAATAACTAATGGGTGTGATGAAGGCTATTCAGACGCTTGTGCTCTTGCGTAAGAGGGAAACAAGCGGATGTACAAAATGATAGATTATGAATTATATATTGTACATTATAATAATGTATCTGGGGGACTGCTTGGTCAAAAATGAGGGGACTAGTTTTGTGGACCCATATTGGTTAAGTTTTGTTTTTGCAAAACAAAAACCAGTTATGGACTTAGGAGCTCTGTTCCCTTCTATCTGAACCTCTAAATCTGGGGTAGGAGTTGAGCAGAGCATGGTCAGAGAACTGAGTACAGTTCTGGACTATGTATAGTAATAAGATGCAGATTCTTTTAAGTCTTAGTCTCTGGTTTGCATCTGGCTGAGGTTGATAGTAACCAAGATTTGCTGCTTGTTGCTATTTGTTCAAATCAGTTAAATTCCTAGTGGATAGGTATCCTTGCAATTCATAAAATGACAAAATTATTTGCAATTTAGCAGAGAGGCCAATGCTTTTATTGGCATGGTGGCTACACTACTGTTCCGTCATAGTCAGAGGTATCAGGGCATAAGAGTATATCGGTGGGAAAACTTGCATTACTGCTGTTCACACCATCCTGTGTTCAGGTCATTCTGTGCCTTAGAGAGAGAATCTGGCATCTTCAAAATACACAGAATTTCAGGGTTTGTTTTTAAATAGAATATTTTTTATGAAATGGCAGCAAAAATTTAAAAGGAAGCACTTTCATACACAATGGATAACTAACCCGTGGAACTCAATGCTGCATGATCTAAGCTAAGTATGGCTTAACAGGAACATTAGAATAACCATACTGGGTCAGATCAGTGGTCTGTCTAGCCCAGTATCCTGTCTTCTGATGGTGGCCAATGCCAGATCTTTCAAAGAGAATGAACAGAACAGGGCCATCTACTGAATGATCCATTCCCTGTTGTCCTGTCCCAGCATCTGGCAGTCCAGTGCATGGGATTGTTTCCGTGACAATCTTGACTCATAGCCATTGATGAACTAAGCCTCTATGAACTTACCTCTTTTTTTTTTTTTTAAACCCTGTTCTACTTTTGCTCTTCACCGCAACCCCATGCAAAGATCTAATCTGAGTTTGAGGGAGAAAAAGATCCCTTCCTAAGCTCTCCATTTCAGGGGTATGCATCACTAGGGATGGGGAAGAACACATTAATCCTAAATGCATGCCTGTCTGAATGTGAATTCTATTAATTGTTCTTTTCATCTCTTGGTCCTCTATGTAGATGATCATAGACTGATTTCACTTATCTTTCTCTTTTTCTAATCTGCCTTTTTTTCCCTATGCTGAACCACTCTTCATGAGATTTTCTTTACCCAAGTGCTTATATTTCTGAGCTAGATTCCTGTGTCCTCAGTTTTCAGCACTGGTAGTCGGTGTGGTGAGGTTCCAAATGGAGTGCGTATTAACTTTTGGGTGTGTGTGGTTTTTTTGTTGTTTGTTATTTCTATGTCTTCTCAGTTTAGCGTGACTTTCATATTCCCTCCTCCCACTACAGTGAAGGCAGCCATCGGGAACGTGTCTGTATTTAATCAAACCTGTATGACATGGAGAAGGAGGACGAGTGAAACTGACTTGAGGATGGTGTATTTGGTAAGCGGGACGGTGTTTGGGATTTTTTCCATTGCAAGACTGGCCCTTGGTACATAGGTAATTTGGCTGAAAATGGTGTTTTCCATCCTGCTTTTTTTTGCTGACTTGCTACCACTTAGTCCCAGTCTGTGTCCTTTCCTCTGTCTAAAAAAAGTCCCCTTTGTGCAGTGGTGAAAGGAGATCAGATGGGCAGAGACTGCACAGGCAGAGAAGGAGTGGCTACAGTGTTAGAGACCAGGCGCAGGGTGCCTAGAAAGCATGGTCTTCAACATACATCATTATTTGGTGGCAATTATGGAAGTAAATATTTGGTGAAGTTACTGAAATGTTTGTACTGAAAGGAGCAGGTCACTTTAATATGGCAACAAGCATATTGTAACAAATCCCAGCATAGGAAGTCATTGTGCATCCTGTGACATACCAGACTCTTCGCTAATTGGCAGCGTGCTGGGTATGCCCCACACTCAGTGCACGTGCATATGTGCTCCAGACGTTTCATGTATTAGTCTTTGATGGGTTTCAGTAAATACTTGCAGACTGTGGCGTACCACAAAGGATCCTTTTATTTTTTGCCTTATGTGCATTGTAATATTTTTTTTTTTGCCATAAATCAAGAGTGCAGTTGTCTTGTATCTTTAAGATACAAGTAAAGGATGACAAATGTAGCACATCACAGGTGCAAGTCCAGCCTCTACGGGCATGGGTGTGAAGTTGGTGCTCCTCAGGCCTAGTCTAGGAGAACTTGGGCCCCCGGTCGCCCCTCTGCCGGAGAGAATCATACACTGGCCAGCAGAAGCCCCAGCTGGAGTCCAGTCCTTTAATCCAGCCCCTATAGTCTTACTCAGGTCCATCCCCACAGACCATATTTTCACAGGTCACTCCTGGTTATCAGCCATCCATTGCTACCACTGGTGGCCCCCATACCAGTGACCTGCTGCTTCCAAGACCAGCTATCAGCCTGTCAGCCCCTGAACTGCTTGGCCTTCTCTCAGCTGTCACCTCCAAGCTGTCACCTTTAGCTCCTGCTCCCAAATCGCCTCTGACCCCCTTTCTCCAGAGTCCTGCTGGCTGAGCGTCGCTCTGCGGGTCAACCCAGTGTCTAGTAATAGGCCAGCAAGTTCATTTCAGTATGAATATGATAGAGAATATAGCAATGACTTGATTAACACAGCAGAGGATCTGTAAACCGGGCAGCACAAAGGTTAATGCAACAGAAAATAAAGAGCAAATTGATTAATAGACCAAAACAGCAATCAATATGCCAAGACGAATACAGTTGCAAATACAGAATTGAATCCATAGAGCAAGGGACTTGTTGATAGAGTAGAGATGTGCATTTTGTAGGATAAGGTGCTAGGATGACAAGAGATTAAAATGAGAGAATATGCATGTATTACTGAAAAGACACATGCTGATCACAATACTCTCATTCATAAAACACACAGCAATTTCTGTAGAACTCAAATTTTGACTTTCTTCTCCATTAACAGTTTCATGTGCAAGAGCAAAGACGGCATCAGAAGGCATCTTTCCATGAAGCAACATTTAATTTCACATCAGAGGAGGAGACTCCAGAGCTGTGTCTAGACCTAAAGGCAGGCACTAACTACACGGTGAGCATCACTGTAGTGTCTCCTGAGTACTCGGATCCCATCACTATCACAATTAATACTGTGGGTAAGTGTCCTGCTGGTTCATTTACCTAGCTGTTAGGCTTAAGGGGGACGATAGCGCAAAGTGGATATGCTCATGTAGCTGATTTTTTATGGCTCTAGTCAAGTGAGTGAGGGTTTGCTAATATGTGGAGCATTGCATTTACTGGATTCAAAGGTCTAGACAAAGTGGTTGCTGGAGAGAAGCTGCGTGAAGGACCAAGCATGGTCAGATCAAGTAGGCCTTGAAGGTAAGGACCATGAGATATGGTCAGGCCAGGTAGTTGCTGGAGGGAAACTGTGTGTGAGGGACCAGGAGATGCCCAGGACTTCAGTTTTCCACCATTGGGCACCATCCAAGGTATACAGGAATCCATTGAGCATGGTGTGTGTTGTTGCATAAGTAAAACTTGCCATGTTTTTGTATTGGCACCTGAACGTTGAATGTTAGTACATATGCAGTAGATGATACTGCTGGAAAATATTTTTTGGTATCAACATTTTGATTTTTAAAATCTTTTCAAAATACGATAAAATACAATTCATTTTAAGGAAAAAAATAACTTAGAGTAGCATGCTGTAGTTTCAGCTGATGTTGTTTTCTCTCTCTGTTGGTTCATACCGAGACTTAAGTGCACAAAACCAGAGCAGAATATCAGGGTATGTCTACACTTGCTCCCTATCGCGAGATAGGGATGCAAATGTAGTGTACCGAAATTGCTAATGAAGCGCGGGATTTAAATATTCCGCGCTTAATTAGCATAATCTCCTCCGGCCGCCATTGTGAAATCGCATTAGTGCGAAATAAAACGCCCCGTGTAGCAGCGTTATTTCGAGAGAAAACCCTTCTCTCGAAATAACTGTTAAACCTCATTGTATGAGGGTAACAGTTATTTCGAGAGAAGGGTTTTCTCTTGCTACGGGCGTTTTATTTCGCAATATCGATTTCAAAATGGCGGCGAGATTATGCTAATTAAGCACGGATATTTAAATCCGCTTCATTAGCAATTTCCTATCTCGAGATAGGGAGCAAGTGTAGACATACCCTCAGAGTTGAAATCCACTACACAGGTCTGAGGGGAACATTCAGAGACTATTGAGGCAGTGTGGCTCCTAGGGGAAAGCACAGGCACTGCAGATTGGGTTCTGTCCCCAGCCCTGCCGCTGGCCTGCTGTGTGACTTTTTGTTACTTCACTTCTTAGTACTTCACTTTCCCCTTCGTCTGTCTTATCTGTTTGGATTGTTGTTCCTTCACTGCAGGAGCTGTCCTGTATCGTGTGTTAGTGTCCTGACCACTGCTACAAATAATCTGTTATAAATTACAAGAACGTCGATTTAGCTTTTAAATGCAGTAAGGAGGAAAGGTACCTAGATGTATGGACAACAGTTTTTCAGAAGCTGTGACTTTTTCTCTTTTCTTCTGTTCTGTAGAAGAGGAAGGATTCAACAATGTTTCAGTATTTAATGATACCTGTTTGAAATGGAGGAGACATTCTGGAAGAGTTGGGGTGAAGGAAACCTACCTAGTAAGTCAGATCTAATATTTTTTGTATTAACAGTTGGATAGAAAAGTAGGATTTTGGATTAAAGATTTTGGTGGAAGTATTAATAATCCTAAAAAAAATGGTAGTGAAAAAAGTTAGTAATTTGATGTGACTTTTAAACAGCTGTGTGACGCTCTCAGATTTTCCGAAGAGCTTATTAAAAGTATGTTTGTCTTATTTCTATGATAGTTTCACATACAGGAACAACAGGGATGCTTGGGGAAATCATCCCATGAAATGATGATGATTAACTTGACCACCAAGGAGGAGAACCCCACGGTGTGCCTCCCTTTACCCCTCGGTGTAAACTACACTGTGAATGTCACTGAGGCATCTACCAAGCTTGTTTTACAAATACCCATAATACTCCCAACGACTGGTGAGTGCTTTTGTTCTCCTGATCATTGTTTCCTTGTACTCGTCCATCAGTTTGTCAGCGTCCATCTGGTATTTCTTGTCTCAACTCAGTTGTAAACTCTTTGGGGGCAGAAGCTGGGGTTTTTTTGTTCTGTGTTTGTACAGCACCTGGCACAGAGGGGCCCTGGGCCATGGCTGGGGTCCATAGGTGCCATAATTATACAAATAAATTATAATAAGAGGAGTACGTTTAAGTTTCTAGTGCAGTGACTATCTGTAATAACAGGCTTACTTGGTTGGAATTCTGACTATTCCAAGGAGAAATTTTTAAGGTTTGAAGAGCAAATGTATGAGGCAGTCAGTCTTAAATTGTCACGTTAAAGGAGTGTGTTCCTCTCTTACCACCACGTCTCAAAACCCACCATAGTTATTGCTGGGTGTGCAGGATCATGAAGAGGGATATCGGGTTGTCTTGTCTAAATTAGAGACAAATACTATACGATCTGTATTCAGACAAAATGCCCATTGACTGCTGTGAGAATTGCCTAACAAAGTATTAGATTTGTTCTTTTTGGTTGCATTTTCTTTGGGGCATAAAACATCTTTTACATAATTTTATGCAGATGTACAGTTAATAACACCTCGCTACTTATATATCCTGTTTGTAAAGAATGCTTTTATTGTGGATGTGCTATTTACTTATTTCAAATGAAAGAATAATTGAAAAGGGTGCTTTAAACAAACAAACAATGAATGAATGAACTCACACCACAAGCACTCTTTCAAATGTAGACATCACCCTGTGAACCTTCCTAAAGTGATTTCATAAAGGTTGTTTTCTTTAAGGTTTCATAAGCCTCTTTTTGTCTTTTTTGCAAATACTCCTTGTGGAAGCATCTTTTCCTAATCCAATCTTTTTATTTAAATGTCATGTAATTTGGTGTAAACTGAGGCAGTCCTCCTATTATAGAGCTGCATCACACCAGATTAAAGATCTGTCAACCAATCAATCTTGTGAGATACAGCTTGAGCTCCGGGGGCATCTCTCCTGTCAGTGTCAGTTGCTGCAGAACAGACGTGTTTATTCTTGCTTTCCAGCTTCTAACGTACAGTGTTGTTACATGTACACCCACACTTTACCATGAATACAGAAATGCCTACTTGTTTCAGCTCAGTGTGCAAATTGCACACATGGCTTCCCAGACTGTTCAAACTGGATTGACCACCAGTATAAGAAGGATCAAGTCAGAATGGAAGATCTTAAAACAAGATACCATGTTGATGAGCATGGTGTAAATGCCTAGGTAGAAGTTGTGTCCGCTTCCTGTAAAATGAATGGTCTTTAACCTCCTCTTTCAGGACTTTCCAGCCATTGGGAGTGAAACTATTATACGCTACAGACCAAAATCTAGCAAAGTTTTGTTTTGTTTTTCATGGCATTTTGTGCCTGATTGGTACTCAGCAAAATAATCTGTAGAGCTATGCTTGCTCCTTCGCCTTGATGTTGTATTCATATCTTCAGGAGCCTACAGAGTTGGATGAGAACATCCTTTCTGGTTTTGCACATCCTGTTTTATCCCTTGGGAGGCATGTGGCAGAGCACATTAGAGAGGGAGAGATAAAGGGTGTGTGAGATAAAGGCTTATTGTAAAGGTAATAGCAGAAATTTCCCTTCTGTGTTTATTTTTCTGCATTCAGAGGAGTTGCTCAGCAATGTGTCTGTATTTAATGAAACGTGCGTGAAGTGGCAGAGAAAAGTTGCAAGAGCTGGGACAGAGGAAACGTATACAGTAAGTGAGATGCAATTTCTGTGTGCGAAGGGGAGTTTTGGAACTAATCTGGGCAACTGAACAGCTTTGAAGATTTTATTTTTTTAGCTGGGTCTGCTGCAGTGTTGAATGAAGAGTCAATTGTTTGCTCTTTCTTTCCAGTAAGAACCATGTATCACTTTCAATGAGGCTGGGTGAATGAATGAAGGAAAAATACATCCTAGCCATGAGGTAGAGTAAAGGGCTCACCAAACTTTGACTTGGGCCCTAATTCAGTAAAATACGTAAGCGTTTGCTTGAGCCCACTTCTGTTCAAGTCTGAAAAGCTACAGGGAAATTAACAGCAAGTACACTACCATTAGTTACTATAGCTTTGGGAGAAAGTCCTTCGTGTTATGTTTTGTGTTGCAGAAGTTCCTATGGGACCCAATCATGGACCAAGGCCCCATTGGTCTATGAGCTGTACAAATACATGACAATAACTTTGATTAGTGTAATAAGTGGGAAGAAATTAAGGCTTTGATTCAGGAAACTGTCCATATTCAGCAGAGCACTCAGGCAAATACTTGTGTCTTCTTGAAGTCATTGAGAGTCATTGACTTGTCCAAGGTCGCAACATAAAGTTGTGCAGAACCAGGAACAGAATCCATTACCTTCTGATTCCCAGTCCACAGTTCTAAGCACTAGATTATATTTCCTGCCCCACATGAATGTTTGGAAATTTTGTTTTGCGCAATATACTGCAAGCTCACATCCAGTGCAGTAGATTAATCTAAAGAACCTGTTGTAGTGTGATGCATTTTATTTATGTGACTCTTTGAAAGGTGGTTCTAGGTATGTTTGTAATATATTTAAATATGCAAAAACAAAAATAAAATATGAAATACAAAGGCACAGAAATGAATCATTCAACCAGGATCACCCAAACTAATAATAAAATCACGACTATTCCCACTTTTAGCCAATGATGACATCTCATAACCACCTGAACATGCTGTAAAAGATTATCAACTCTAGCAGACCAGGGTGGGAATGAGTTCCAAATTGGGGACCAGTCCTAGAAAATGACCTGCCACTGTCCCCCTCTTATACACCAGAAGGACCATTAGCTTGAGTGCATTCGTTGACCGCAGCTGAAGCAGGGAAGGGGCAGTCTACAAAGTAGTCTTGTCTGAAGTGATTTACGGTTTTACTGGACAAAACCAACTCCTTGAGCCTGTCTCAAACGGGTGAATGCAAACTAATGACCACTGGAATAATGCATTTCCCACGCTTACTGAGCACTTCAATTTTCCACTATATTCAGTTTCCCAACAGCTTCATTTAGAGCATTTTGGGGTAGTCTACTGACAGCAGCTTTGGAAATTGTAACAGGATATGCAGCCTTGTCTGTGTTCAGTCACCCTCATCCATGCCCTAATTTCAAACAAATCCCAGACAGCCATTCCTCTACACCAGCCGGGTCTGATGAGATGAAAGCTTAGAGTTCAATGTTGTTGATGCCTCTATGGCCTGGTGAGACACATGTAGAAGTACAGGGAAAATTAACAGTAGGTATAGCAGAGTTAATATTGCAGGAGAGTGGCTTATTCTGATTTGTATTTTCTGGGGCCTAGCACAAGTGCTAATTATTTTAATGTTTGTTTTAGTTGGTGGGAACAAATGAAGGCTCTGAGTTAATCATCTCTGTTCAGTAAAGCAGCTCATACTTACTTATGTCCCAGTAAAGCAGAAATAAGTAGGCTGCTTTGACTTTAGTGAGCCAGCATTCTGAATTTTGGAGCTCCACAGCTAATTTAATCTTTTATTTTAAACTCCCACAACAGTTTCATATATTGGGACGAAGATGGTACCAGAAGGAATTCTCCCGTGAAATGATATTTAACTTTACTACAGGTGAAGAGACGCCAGAGGTGTGTTTAGAGCTCAACTCTGGTACTAACTACATGGTGAACATTACTACAGCATCCTCTAAGGGGGCCTCAGCCCTAATTGCCATAGCAATTAAGACAGAGGGTAGGTGTCATAACTCATAGAAGTAAGTAAGTATGGGAGTCTCATTTCATTATTTGGCACCCAGAGGGTGGATCTGAAACATTTTCTTTTGGTTTCAACCTCCAGAGGCCCAAATGTGAGATGCAAACATTGAACAAAGACTAACATTAAACTGAAACGTTTATGCCATAATGAACGTCTTCAGTCTCATGTAGGATCTCTTGATCAGGTTCCCCACAGATTGCTATGCCAAGCTGTAACCCCATCTCACCTTGAGGGAATGGGCATTCCCATAAGCCAGTGGTTCTCAACGCATGGCCTGTGAGCCACCTGCAGCCCAGTCAGCACCCAGCTGCAGCCTATGTGACATCCTCAGGGCCATATAGGTAGTATATATATTTTGTGGATACGGTCCACATAACACAGAGAACTCATTGGTTTCCAGGCTCTGCACTGATTATCTGCTTGCCTATGGGAATGGTCTTTGCTGCTCAACTATATGCAGTTCTCTAGTGAGATGAGCTTTGCTGATAATAGCCTTATGTTTAACGAGGGATGGGCTGTTCTCAGGTAGCCATTCATCAGTCATGGGATTGGAGGAGGGGCTGCTAAAGGCAGATCACCGATTTGTGATGCTTTGGCCTCCATTAAACTTTTAGCTTGCCTGCTGTTCTGTTCCTAGGGAGGTTGTACCCATCGGTCTTTAGCAGCATGGAGGTGCAAGGAGCCTCATGTATTTTCCCTCCTGAATGTTGTCTCAGCTCTGGGACAGGTAGTTGCACAATAGCTTCTCTCTGTCAGCTGTTGGGGACCCTGTAGAGTTGGATTGTTCTTTGTCCTACTCAGCCAACCTGTGTGGTGAAAGATGAGATGCTTCAGAGGGTGTAGCAGGAATGGCCAGAAGTGCTTTGTGTGGTACTTGACCATCAGTAAATGTGTGTACAGTGTCATATTTGCAAGCAGCCTGGATTAAGTAATCAAAGGGGAGGTACAGTAGAACCCCAGAGTTACAAACTGACGGGTCAGTCCCACTCTTCATTTGGAACTGCAAGAACACAAGTGGGCAGCAAAGGGAGGGGTGGGGAGGGGCAGCATATAGAGGACATTACTGTGTTAAGTGAACACTACTAAAGAATTAAGGGAAAGCTTAAAGATTTGCCAAAGTTAAGGAAAGTGTTTCTGTGCTTGTTTCATTTATATTCAAATGGTTAAACACAGCATTTTTCTTCAGCACAGTAAAGTTTCAGAGCTGTATTAAGTCACTGTTCAGTTGCAAACTTTGGAAAGACCTGCCATAATGTTTTGTTCAGCGTGACACACATTTCAGAATGATTAATAAGCTCCATTCCCGAGGGGGTTCGTAATGCTGAGGTTCTACTCTAAGGGCTCATCTAGACTACAGGGAAACAGTCGAAAGAAGATATGCAGATTCTGCGGGAATTTGCATATCTTCTTCCAGTCACACTCGAAAGCAGAGCTTTCGAAAGTGAAAGTAATTAAGATGCGGCTTTTTTGGAGAACCCCCCCCCTTTGTCGAAAAGCCGCTTAAACTTCCTTTTTTGAGGAATAGTGGCTTTTCAATGAAGGAGGTGGTTTGCCAAAAAAGCTGCCTCTTAATTACTTTCACTTTCAGAAGTTCTGCTTTCGAAAGTGCGATCAGAAGAAGATATGCAAATTCCCGCAGAATTTGCATATCCTCTTTCAACCATTCTGTGTAGTCTAGGTACACCCTAACTGACTCAGGTCTTTATGCTTCAGAATTGCAACAGTGTGTCATTGGAGCACATACCCTAGGAAAAAATGTCTAATCATAACTGTGTACACTGAGGATGTTCTATGGACATTTCTTTGTCTTTTTGTCTGCCCAAATGGTACCCTCGGAAATCTTAAGTGTTTTTGAGTGTGACTGTCCAGTAATGAATGTTTTAAAATGCCAAACTGATAAGCTGATACCCTATGTCCTGAGTATTTGAGATTTTTTTTTTCTGTGTGTGTGGAACATAAGCTATATGGCTAGTACTGTTCTTTCAGTGGAAAAGTAGGTCTTAGTTCCTAAATAAAACTGCTGTATGTGTTGGTTTTTTGGATCATCAGAGCCTGAAACATTTGGGCTACGTCTATACTGCGCAGAATGGCTCTTGCTCAAGAGGGGCTTTTTGCGCAAAAAGGAGCTGTGTGGAAGGCTCCTTTTTGCGCAAAAGCCCCTTGCACGAAAATAGCAGCTCTTTAAATATGCAAATGAGGCGTGGCGATATTTACCGCTTCACCTCATTTGCATATTTTCTTGTGCAAGAGAGAGCGCAGTATAGACATAGCCTTGAAGTTTAATGTTTTGCTTATTCACTGAAAGGAAGAAGCTATTTTTAAAAATAAAAGTATGAGGAATTCCTGCCCCCAACTCCATATTTTATGAAAAATTAGGGTAAAGCCAGATTTGTAAACTTGCTCAACACTCAACAGCTCTCACTTGGGCACTTGCACAAGTGGCCAAATTTTCAAGATGTGCAACTACTGGGTATAGCTGGGTGCTGAGCATTTTTAAAACTATGACCCTGCTTACGGGTGATGAGCAGTCTTGAAAATCTGGTGCACGATGTTTGTCATCTGCATTTGTGGTGCAGAGTTAAGATGGGCTGAAAGTGAAATACTCATCGTACTCCCGTACCTACCGAATTGTACCTCTGGGAAGTTATCTCCAGCAACCAATATCCTGTGCCACACACTAGCCAGCTGGCACTTTTCAGCTCTGCAATCACATACGAAGAATTGGTCCCTGTCGGTAACAATTCGCTTTGGAAATGACATCAGGCCCCCTGGTGAGGTCTGACAAGGAGCCAGGGGCCCATCCTTCCCTCCTCCTCGTTAAATGAGAACGGAGCCTTTTGGCTCGTACATAGCAAGGAGCAGGTTTTGAAACAAATATTTGGCTTGTGGCATATGCCGTTTCCCCAAAGCCATCGCTTTAGCAATATTATTTTGATTTAGAAGGGTGACTTTTTTTCCTCTCTCTCCTCTTACAAACTACATCCTCTCCTAGAACTTAGACAACTCAGGTTGACCTTAATTTGTGGAGAGGCTTTAAAATTCCCTTTTAATACCATATTTGATTTTTTTTAAACCAGAATTTCATTTAAAAAATGTATATCCTATTTACAGTATCTAGGCACTCAAAAAGGAATGAGGTTCCACTCCCGCCTAATAACAGTGGATCCTCTAAAGTAAAAATAGATTCATACTTTGTCGTTTTCAGCCGGTCATGATCAATAATATTACAGGAGGGTTTAAAAAATGTTTTTAGTTATGATGCTTCCCCCTTTCTCATTCTCTTTGCAGTAAAGGAAGCCTTTAGTAATATGCTGATCCTTAACGACACCTGCTTGACCTGGAAGAGAAGCATAAGGAGAGCTGAGGGGAAGGAAATCTATTCAGTAAGGGATGCATATTTTGGATGTTTTATTTTAAAACAATCAAGCAAATATTGACTAACCAGAGTCTTCATACAATGTGTTGGGGTCTCCATGCTTCTGGCGTGACACTGAGTCAGTCCCAGGGGTGACTAGCATGTAGCATCTTAAGAAAACTAAAAGGCCTAGTGGGCCATTGAAAAGGAGTACACGCAATCTTGCCCTTTCTTGTTTCTCACTCATCTCTGTTTTGCGCTCGTTGGTTTGGGGTTTTTTTCCTGTCTGCGGTTCTGCTCCTCTCCAGCCTTCAGCAATAGGCCACTATGCCTTGCCATGTACTCGGTGATCCCCTCATCCTGCCGTGGAGCCATTGAGCTGTCTGTGGTGAGCCCTAAAATGGCTGTTCTTATCTAAAGTGTCCAGGGGGGAGCAGACTACCTGCGTGGACCCCTGGGCAAGATGAGTGTGTGTGTGTGTTGGGGGGGGGAGAGAGACGGCTTCGTGCTCCCGTAGGGCACAGATTTTGGCAGAAGGGCAGGAGTGAGGGTATCCAGCCCTTCTGGTTGCCCGGAGCACAGCGTGCCTGCCCCCAGGCCTAAGAGCCACATGGAGTGCACAGCGTAGTGCTCCAACGGTGATTTAAAGGGCCAGGGGCTGCTGCAGTAGCAGTGGCAGAAGCTGGGAGCCCCGGGTTCCTTTGAATCACTGAGTCCTGGGGCAACTGCTCCCCCCTATCTCCCCTGTGTTGGCAGGCGTGAAAGTGTCCATAGTTAGAGATTATCTGAGAGTAAGAAAAATAAACTGCAGGCAGGCTTTGTTTCAGTCTAGTAAGAAAGAATTTATAGGTATGAAAATTTTGTTTGGAGTTATTAACATTCTGACAATTTAGCACCCAAGTAGTGTGTGTGCTTGTAGTTTTCTACAAGTGCAGCTATCTAACTTGATCCTGAGTGATACTTGGCATTCTCATTTCATGTGGCTATAGTGTACTTGGACTTTCAGAAAGACTTTGACAAGGTCCCTCATGAAAGGCTCTTAAGCAGGGATAAGAGGGCAGGTCCTCTCTTGGATCAGTAACTAGTTAAAAGACAGGAAAGCAAGAGCAGGAATAAATGGTCATTTTTCAAAATAGAGAGAGGTAAATAGTGGTGCCCCCTTGGGGTCTGTAAGGGAAGCAGTGCTGTTCAACATATTCATATATGATCTGGAAAAAGGGGTAAAGAGTGAAGTGGCAAAATCTACGGATGATACAAACATTCAAAACCGTTCAGTCCAAAGGAGAATGCAAAGTCGAAGGAAGAGTAGTCTTCCTTCAACTTTCCTTACTCCTCGTGAATTGAGGGTTACCATGAGTCAGAGTAAGAAGTCCTGCAGCTCGACGTTATTTTGAAATAAAGGTTTCTAGCGTAGATGTGCACTATGTTATTCCGAAATAACGCTGCTGTGTAGACATACCCTAGATGATTGCCTGTCTTGTTCGTTCTATCTGAAGCTCCTGGCATTGGCCACTGTCAGAAGGCAGGACACTGGACTAAAATGAACAAGGTCTGACCCAGTAAGGCTGTTCTTATGTCGACTTCTGTAGGATCTGATAGTAACAAATACCTTTCTGGATCAAGTGATAACTGCACAGCAGGCCAGTTGGGTTTACAATGAAGATACCCGAGCAGGCTGAGGATTCCTGTTAGCTGGCAAACTAGCAGTTGTGTGTGTGGGTGGGCAGGTGGGAGGGGGGTTCTTTACCAAACAAAAAGAAAGGGGAACTTTAGTACAGTGTTGTTAAAGTTTATCAAACATGCTGTGTCTTGGAAATGTTTTGATTGTAGTAATACTTGACAAATTTAAAATAGTATGTGTGTGTGCACATGTAGATTTTCAACAAGGATATGGTCAATGAACTTTTCATAAAGTTTATGATAAATGATTTAGTTAGAGTATCTCCTATGCTGAACCTGTATGAAGTGTCAAAGCCTTTCATTTACAGCACGGTGATCATTTCATTACAGTTTCACATACAAGGCCGACGTTGGTATCAGAAGGAATTCTTTCATGAAATGGCCTTTAACCTCACCACTTATGGACTGACTCCAGAGGTGTGTTTTGATTTGCATCCAGGCACCAATTACACTGTGAATATCTCCACAGCAGCTTTGGATCTTTCTGTGCTAGTTTCCATGTCAACACCAATTGCTGGTATTTTTTTTTTTTTTTAAACAAAATGACCACTGGAGTGTGAGCACTTAGCCTAGGTAGCAATATTAGCAACTAATTTGAACTGTCTCTCAGTATAGATTGTTGGAAAAACTGCCTTGTGCTCAAAACCTGTAATCTAGTTATGATAGATTTCATGCTGTTTCTTGTTGAATCAGCAAATCCCAAAATACAGGGACAGTATCGTGTGTTTTGAAATGTCACTTCAGCTTCGCAGGGTAATTGGAGAGGAAGGATAGGTGAGGAAGGATAGGCTGGAACTCTGAAAACCTAGTTCAATCCCCTGTCACTTAGTCCCTGTGTACCTCACTTTCCCATATGTACAGTGGGGCTAATGGAACTTCTCTGCCTTGCAGGGGTTAAAAGATCGTGAGGTACTTGGATACTACGGTAATGGGGTAATAGACAGACAGTACTACCGATGGTGATTTTAAAAGTTATTCCAGCAAAAAGGCACTGTTGGCAAAGGAGGAGAAAGAACAAGTTATGCTTCAAGTTTTAATTTAATTTGCTTCCAGAATTTTTTTTTCCATAAAGAAGACTGCACTACAGCTGGAACCTATAATCTGGCACTCTCTGGTCTGTCAAAATCCGTGGTCCAGCATGATTTCAGTGAGCTGGATGTCCACTTATCATACATTTGGTCAAGTTTCCCATGGTCCCATAAAGTTTGCAGCCACTAGTCCTGATTCTCAGTGTTCTGTGCTGTTATTTAACTCTAATTTATCCCTAAATGTCTTCTAAGAGCTTGGCAAGCAGTGGACATGTAGGTGATGCTGCTAGACAGTATTGACCATCTGTGGTTTGGCAAATTCTCTGGTTCCGCACTGATCAGTTCCCAAAGGTGCTAGGACTGGAGAGGTTCAAATCTATAGTAAAAATCTTCAGCCTCTGAGCCTATTTTGATTTAAGTTAGGTCATTTTTGTATCTTTCCTATACTGAAAAGCTTCTGAGTTAGAGTTAAAAACCAAAACCAGTGAAACACTAGCATTGGTGTTGGCTCTAATTCTCTTTGTTTTGGCAGCAGATGGATGAGACAGATGAAACCTAGCAAGCTTTTTAAATTTTGTAACTCTGCTCAGCCACTAGGTGCAGCTGTTTATCTGCTGAATGTCTAATGAAGAAGGGAACCTTTTATGTGGTATTTTCCAAATCATGAATGATTCAGTACTTTTTAAATAGCAAATTTACGCTTTTAAGAGGTCATAGAAGGGGGGAAAATCTCTTCCTTGTATACAAAAGTTATTGAGTAGGGCAGACAGTGTTCTGGATTGCTTGTGCAATGTACAGGAATTATTAGATGACTTCTGCTTAGAAATTTCCTGTCATTCAAAATTACATGAACAGACACAGCAATTCAGTATCTTGTTAAAACAAAGCATGTACCAGAATGTAATTGATTGGGATGCTTTTGAATGTCCACTATTATAACCTGTAGGCGTTCCCCTTTTTTCATTGTCATCCTGTCAGAATTCACTGATGTATGCGAGAGTGGAACAGGATGTTCCTTGTACAGAAGACCTAGAATACTTTCTAGATGGTGCTGCATGACTATGGTTGATGATTTGGTAATTTGCATGTTTCCCTTTGAGTTGAGTTAGTACTGAGTAAACTGCACCAACATAGTTCTGGGTGTGATAGCTAGAGAGCCCTGCGAAATTACAAAGTGACATCAGCATCCACGGCTATAAATTTGTGTCCACACGGGGCTTTAGTTATCTGGTGGAGAGACACAAAAACTTGATCATGTCTGCTTCTCAAGCAAGATCTCATTGCTTTGTGCTAAGATGGAGATAATCTAGAGCATTTATAAATCTCATTCAGGAGATCTGAAGCCAGGGTCGGTCCCCTGACAGACATGATTCATTATGCTTATAGTGAGATGTGTGTCTAGGCAAAAAACCAGAATGTAGCAGCTTGCTGCTTTCCTTACCATAGGCAGCCTGGCAAGCACATTCCTTTTAAGATAACTTTGTGATGCGCCTGTTATAGTTCTTGTCTTCTGGCCAGTACAGGTGCTCTGTTGAGTGCCTCACAGAGCACTGATATTCTGTTCCTTTCATGTTCCCAGGAGTATCCTCCTTTTGCTGCCCTTTATGCCCTCCTGGCTTGCATAACAGTTCTCACCATGTGCTTACATGAGATGGGAGCTTGAGTCATGAAAAATGGTTAAGCAGTTGTTGCCTTATATCAGTTTTAAAAGAATGGTAATGTAAGCTTTCTCTCTTTTGGAAGGAAAGACAGCTTGTGTCTGCTTGTCCTGCTCCCCTCCATCACACCTCCCACAAAAAAAAAAAAACCTGTCACGGTTGTGGGCAAGAGGTTTAAAACAAATAAAAGGAAGTATTTTTTTCACACAACGCACAGTCAGTTATCTCCCTGCCAGAGGATGTTGTGAAGGCCAAGACAATAACAGAGTTTAAAAAAGATCCAGATCATAGAATACTAAAACTGGAAGGGACCTTGAGAGATCATCAAGTCTAGTCCCCTTCCCTCACAGCAGGACCAAGCACCATTTAGATCATCCCTGATAGATGTCTATCTAACCTGCTCTTAAATATCTCCAGTGATGGAGATTCCACAACCTCTGTAGGCAGTTTATTCCAGTGTTTAACCACCCTGACTGTTACGAAGTTTTTTCGAATGTCTAACTTCACCCTCCCTTGTTGCAATTTAAACCCATTGCTTCTTGTCCTATCATCAGTGGTCAAGGAGAACAATTTTTCTCCCTCCTCCTTGTAACACCCTTTTAGGTGCTTGAAAACTGCTATCATGTCTCCTCTCAGTCTTTTCTTTTCTAAACTAAGCAAACCCAGTTCTTTCAGTCTTCCCTCAAAGGTCATGTTCTCTAGACCTTTATCTTTTTTTTTTCCTTCTCTGGACTCTCTCCAATTTCTCCACATCTTTCTTGAAAGGTGGTGCCCAGAACTGGACACAATATTCCAATTAAAGCCTAATCAGTTCAGAGTAGAGTGGAAGAATTGCTTCTCCCGTCTTTTTCACAACGCTCCTGTTAATGGATCCCAGAATCATGGTTTGTTGTTTTTTTTTTTTTTTTGCAGCAGTGTCACATTGTTGACTCCTATTTAGATAAATTCTTGGAGAGAGGTCCGTTTATGGCTGCTAGCCAGGATGCTGTTCTTAGCCTGTTTTGTTAAGACTGGGAATGGCGACAAGGCACGGATCGCTTGATGATTACCTGTTCCGTTCACTGCCTCTGGGGAACCTGGCATTGGCCATTGCCAGAAGACGGAACAC
Source organism: Rafetus swinhoei (assembly GCA_019425775.1). NCBI lineage: Eukaryota > Metazoa > Chordata > Testudines > Trionychidae > Rafetus > Rafetus swinhoei. The sequence continues at coordinate 121,775,261 of CM033427.1, read as the reverse complement.
AAGACTAGATGGACCTTTAGTCTGACCCAGTATGGCCGTTCTTATGTTCTTATTTATTATTTCTCTGTCAGAGTTACTGATTGTGTGTAGTCCTACACGTGCTCTTCACGTTCGTAGATCATTTGTGAAGACGATCTCCTAGGTAAAACATTATCACTGACTCGTTCTGAATTTAAGAAATGTCTTTCTTTTATGAACGCTCTCTGGCATCTGAGAAATGTCTAAGGAGAATTTAAGAAATACTGGGCTTAAATGACTGAGCACAGCCGGGATATACATCTTATGTTGGTGGGAGTCTATGCTGAGCGAATAGATGCATCCTTCTGATAAAGAGAATGCAAGATGGCCTGAAAAAACACAAGTTTCCTGCCATCTAGAGAAATTCATTTTGGAATGCAGATGCATTAAAACTTTTGTGTTTGTGAGTCTCTTTAAAAAGCATAAGGAAGGGAGAGAAGATATTTGGAAATCTGTATGTTTCGTAATGTTCTCTATGCCAGACTGATTTAAAAAATGTAAGTCATGGCCAACATTTTCAAAAGCACTTAGTGATTTTGAGTGTCAAGATATAGCTTAGAGACCTGACTTTTAGTTGCACTATTTGAAAATCAAACCTTCCTTACTAAATTGAGCACCCAGTATCACAATTTACTTTTTGATCTCATTTAAAGTTTATTTTTCCAGTGTGCCACAGCTGTCTAGGTATGTAGACGGGGCTGCCGACAGGGCAAAGGGGGCAGCTGCCCCAGGACCCTGGTGATTTTTAAAAGGGTCAAAGTGGCATGCTTTGGGCACCTATGAAGGGTTAATTAGGGGTAACCAATTAACCGGAGTCAGGTCCCATCCCACCTTGCCCAGGGCCTGGCAGGTCTTTCCACAGCCCTGTATGTGGAGTATTTTAACTACAGCCAATAATAAAAAGGAGAAGGCAAATGCTCTTTGGAACAGAAGCTTAAGAGTTGCCACAGTATGTTTCTTGCAACAACAATAGCGCCAAGATGGTGAAATGTGGAGGTTGCCCTTGTATTGTTAGAGGAATGCTATGCAAAACAAATGTGTTTGGGAAGGGATTGGAGACACAGAGATGGGGAACATTTGGAGACAGTAGTTAAGAAGACAATCCCAACATATAGTAGGAGTCATCTGAAAATAAATGTGTTCATTGTTTGTTCCTCACGTTATCTCCCAGGCTTTGTGCCATACAAAGTAAACAAAACCTTCAGTTACAGTTGTGTTTTAAAAATTGTTCTTTCTCTGATAATGTTATTTTCTTGTAACATCTTATGCATTTGTAAAGACATGCTTCTTTTTGGTAAAATTGGGGAACAGCAGGCATCTCAACAGAGAGCAACCAGTGTTAATGTTAAGGAGCAACTTTAAGGTAGGGATGTAAATGGGTAACAGGTAAACTGACTACCTCGTAAACATCACCCCTTACCAGATGATGCTTACTGGTAACCAGTTAACTAGTGCCTGGCCTAAGCAGGCTTCCTGTTCATGGCACACCATAGGCATGTTCCAGCCCAGCTGGGTCCTCCATGTCATGCCACAGTTAACTGGTTACACATATAGTTTTGCCAGTTAACATTTTAAACGGGATATTACATCCCTAGTTTTTAGAGCTGAAAACTAGACCTTCTGGCTGTGTTTTGACTTGCAGGCATGTACATGTCGTGTCTGCTCCATTGTTTTGGCTTCAAAGTAGGATTTTTGCATAATTGAGTACCCAGTCCATTCATTAAAGAGGAACAGGCAGGCAGAGCGCAGAGATAATGTGACATGTATGTGTGCTTCTGTCATCATGGAGAAACTTCCAGCTGGTGAGTCACCCAAGAACAGTGGTGAGATTTTAGTCCACCTTCAGCTCTTGTTTAGGGGGGAGGAAATGATAGAGTCTTCAGAAGTAGATCAATTTGAGGAAATTTTAGCCCTTAAACAACTGGTGGTTAACTAGTGGCATAACACTTTTGGAGACAGGCTAATTTCCTTAGCTTTGGGATGGACTGCTCTGTATTGGAACATAGTGCTTGTTAGGAAAATTCCTGGCTAATAGGAAGTGGGGTTATTTTGTCTGAGTTACTAAGGGGAACATTTAACTTCCCCTCCAATAAAAACATGCCGGACCATGGATGTTGCCAGACAAGAGAGTCCCAGTTAAGGGAGGTGCAATCTGTATCAATATATATGTTTTTATGCAACAGGGATTTAGTCTCCAAACCTGCAAACATTTAGGTGTGATGTATTTAACTTTAAATATGTGAATAACTATTGGAACTTCTTGCATGAATAACATTTAAGCACATGCATATCTGTTGACAGAATTGGTGCCATAAACTAGCCCAATGCAGTTGTCTGTGAGAGGTTGTATGTGAAATCCTCCCTTCACATATAAACTTAATCTCCTTCTACTGTGTTGTGGGGTTTCTACAGGTTTCTGTTTTGGTACTTTCCATTTCTCCTTCTGCATCCTATTGCTGGGCAGTCACATTCATGAATACAATGCCAGCTGTCACAGTCATGCTGGTAATTTGCAGATTCACTTCTGCACACCTGACCTGTTACCTCCTGGCCAAACCAAAATCTCGGTTTATTTTTCTGATATCTCCTCATAGATGTCCAATCTTCATCTTAACCACAACCTGGCCTAAAATGAACTCCTCAGCATTCCCCCCCCCGCCCAAGACATGGTCACCATCCTCCTCCCTTTTGCTCATGCCCATACCCTGGACATTTTCTTTGACGTGGCTCTCTCTGGCTCTTCACTGCCAGGCCTCCTTTAAATTGTTTTATTTCTTCCTACATAGCAGCTCTTACGATATGGCCTTTCCATTCTGTCCGCACAGCTAAAACTCTCAGACTGGCCCTCATGTCTCAACTACTCCAGTGGTTTCCTTTCTGGTCTTGACAAATTTCATCTTGCCCCAAATTCTGCTGCCAGCGTCATTTTCGTGACTTTGATCCCATTTCCTTCCTCTTTGCAACTCTCCATCGGCTTCACCTTCTCACCTGGATCAGAGGCAAACTACTTGTCTGCTTTTAAGACCTCCAACCCTGCCCAACCCAGCATTTCACACATGGGACCAATGTGTTTGTTCTGCAAATGATTCTGTGGTCTTGATTGCCAATTTTAGAATTGTTTCCAACAAACCACTGTGTTTTTTCCCACACGGGTGGGAGAAGGTCTTCATAAACATTTGCAAAGCTATGTTGTTGTTCTCCTTCAAATGCCTATTTAAACTCTTCTCTCTTGTGATGCCTACAAACAAATGGTTTGGTAGCTAGTGCTCTGTGAGCACTGCTTTTCATGCTGACCAGGAATGTCATTTGGGTTCCTTCGTTCTTCCGTCTGTCTCTCTGCATCTATTGTCTCTTATATGGACTGTAAACTCTTTGAGCCTGTGTGAGAGGTATTGTACAAACGGAACAATGGAGATCCAGCCTCTTGTCCATAATACAATACAAATAACTAATAACAATAAAGTGAAACTATCCTGTTTAACTTTCACTGTTGAAACTTAGTGAATTGCAAAAAGAAAACAAACAGAACATAGTTTGTGATACGTCTCCCCTATTCCTCCAAAAAAAGTTAATGTTTTGTAAAATGGTGTTAAAAACACAGATAAGGGTCCTCTCCTATTATATTATTGTTTAAAAATTAATATATTTGTCTTACGAGATCTTTTTAAGTTGGTGTTTTTTTCTCTGTTCTAGTGGGCTGGTTTTTTGGTCATCTCCTCAGAAAGTTCTTTGATTTTCCTCAGATTAAAAGTTCTTTTTCTCTTCAGCATAAAATATACGTTGTTACATATGTTGTACTTGTTGCACTTCCTAATCAGTGCTATTTAATCAGTACTGCAACGTAACCCTTACTTACATCATTTGTACTTATTCCATTTCTTTATTTTAAATGTGAAACTGTAGTACGTTACTTTTATTTCAATAAAAATGCCCAAACTGCCATAACATCCTTGAAACAATGTGCTTACAAGAAATGTCAGTTATGAAAATGGCATTATTTCAACAGTTTTTTCAGTTAATCGCTGGGCCTGAACTGGAACTCTTGTTTTGACTTTCCAGAGAGAGACACCATTTGCATGCAGACCATGTGAGTCTGTTCCATAACTATTTTTAAAGCATTATCAGCAGCAGAGAATGCCATCTAAAAAAGCAGAGAAACCCAAACAGGCTTGTTCTGTTGCACCAAATGAAAGGTTTCTAAGAGAGTAGTAACTAAGGCAAATGTTGCAAATGAATATATGCTTATGGACAGTTAAATAGAAGCACATGGAAGAGAGGCACAAAAATAGCCTTTTAAATAGAGACATTATGACTGAAGCATGTATAATAAAGTAAATTACAGTGCTATAGTCAGCTAAAATTCTGTGCTCCAAATATACAACTATCAAACCTTGATGGTATAAAGAAAGTGACACTGTTCTTCACTAATCACTGTGATTAGCCTATGTAGTCATAAGGCTGCAGTTGTAAACTGCGTCTGTAAAAATTCAGGGGTCTCTGAGATTTAAAACAAGAACAAGTAAATTAGAAATCTTACTGGTTTTAAAAAATCAGACCATTCCTATGAAACATCTTCTTGTTAACAACAAACGGTGGGCCTCATCAATATCACCCAAAAGCTAGCAAGTTTGAGTTAGGATTGTGGTGCTCAGATGGTATGGACAGCAGTGCTGGCTTCGGTTTGTTCCATGGCTGACTTCTATGGCCTGGCTTGGGGAAGAAGCTTGCAGACCGACTTCATCAGCAGAATCAACTAACTGTGGCCCTGAGACTTGTAACTGGCACCTTAAAGTCCATGCTGCTACTAGCATTGCCAGATGGTTTCAGAAAAAATACTGAACCAAAAAAAAAAAAAAAAAAAGGATCCCAAGAGTTGTTAAGCAAAAAACAAAACAAAACCCAGCATGGCCCCTTTAAGAAATGTGTGGTGAGGCTTTTTGGCCGTAACTGGCTGCCAGCGGCTGCCCATCATCTTGCCTCCCTGCACCGGGCTGGACAGCTCCCTGGTAAGCACTAGGGTTTCCAGGCTGCCTCCATATTGAGCCGGACAGCCTCGGATTTTTTCCTCCTGGCCGGGAAAAAAATCAGGAAGTACTGGACATTTTAGGTGTCTGGTATTTTCTGAATTTTTTTTTTTTACCAGACAGAAGGCAAAAATAGCGGACACCTGGCAACCCTAGCCGCTACGTGGGTTTCCAGTCCTTGCAAGTATTCTTTCACCAGCTATCTGGAGGGAGAGGGCTATGCCGCATGAGAACAACAAAATTGTTGCTAAACCAAAGCTCCCACTCCATGACAGCCTTGTTCACTCATCTCATGCTTGTCCTGCTGGCCATTTTAGGTGGTTGGAGAAGCTCTTTTGTCATCTGGCTTCAACTCAGAAAACATCTGGCAGATGCAATGGGTGGCCTCAGTTATAAACCAAATGCCTCATTAGGTGATCACACCATTGAGCATCCTGGTTTCTTGCTCTGCTGAAGGCTGTGTATGGGCATCAATCATAATGGGACATCACATGGCAGGGGTGTGTCCCTGAAGCACACATTAAGAATCAAGGATTTGCCACCACGCAAATGCAGAACATGCTATGTACTTGCAGTGCTATCATATGTGCTTTCTGCTGTGTTGTGGCTTCCAGCTAACACTGTCACCCAGCTCAAATATTCTTGCTGCAAAAATGAGCCTTATTGTGAAAAGCCAGATTCTTGGCCTACCCAGCAATGGTTCTGAGAAGGGTATTTGGAGCAGGGTTTAATGGAAGATGGGGTGGAAGCTGGTATTTTTAGGCTTGTGTCATTGTGAAGTTTGAAGGATGCTGCTTTAAGATGGCGCCCTATAATCCAGGTAGAATGTTTTGATAGTAATTTACCAGAAGACCAAGAGGGGTAGATGTTAAATGCAAGCAGCTGAATTTGAGGCTGCAGCTTTTCACTCTTGATCAAGCATTTCCCCCCACAATGGCTGCCCTACATTAGGTGCTGGTATTTTTTCTGAGCACATGGAGGTGGTCTGAGGACTTTATTTTCCCCACAGGGATTGTTAAATGTTGATATTCTGCAGGCCTGGTAGTTGATTTATTTTTAATGTTCTGGCAATCACCTTTTTAAAATGTTCTGGTTGCCAAATACTGCATAGGAAAGTTTTTTTTTTTTTCTCCTGGGTGAGAATGAAACCAGTTCTTAAATTTTGGTCTGTTGCTGCTTTGCATCTTACCAGCACCGTCTGGGGAGAATTTAGATGTGCTTAAAGCTTTAACAACTTGTATTTCTGACCACTTACCCAATGTGACAAAGACGGCAAACTTTAAAGGCACTTGTGGCTTGCAAATTTGCAACTCTTTAAGCCATGTGCAAGACATGATAGGTACTGTTACACTTCCTGTCTGCAATTTAATACAAAACTCAGCTTGGTTAGACATTGATATCTTGTAGACTGTGGGTAAGATTGGGGGGAAAAAAACTGATATTTTCTTTGGGTCAGAAAATTGAATTAAAGCTTCTCTTGACTGTGTTGGATGTCAAAGGAAGTGAGGTTACAAAATAGGACCCAAAGAAAGCTATGTCAACAGAATTTATTTTTCTACTTACGAGTTCTCCAGAAGTTAAAGGGGCTCTTGAAAGTTCAGGGTAGTGCTGAAAGTCTGTCAGTTTATAAATACTTGACTCAGATAATCAAAATTTACATTACAAGAACTAAGGTTCAGATCTCTCACATTTATTTGCTCAGATTGAGCCTGCTGATATACCGTTCAATCAAAATAAATCTCCAGTATGTGTTAACCAGAAATGTTATCTATGTATTTTAAGGTACACGTATTCAGGTTTGAATCTAAAGCACAGCTGTAGCTTTTAGGTTTCAGTTCCTGTGCAGTGTGAGAAAAAGCTTGCTACTGTCAAACTTGGATTATTTCTGAAATCTCTTTAAAGTGCTAATACTATTTTGCTTTTTAGATCCTCCATTCCCAGAAGTAGAGTTTGTAACAGTACATGGTCCTGCGCCAGTACTCAGCCTCCGGAAAGTAGAAGATAGGAATGGACCTATCAGGTCCGTGGAAATTTTTTTCTTACATGTTCCCAACTCCCACAACATATATCAGTTTCAATGTTTATTTTAGACTATATTTGATAATTTAAGAGATGGGATCCAATCAAAAACTTTGACACAAAGTCCCATCTTTGCTGTGATTTGTGATTGTTCAGATCAGTAGTTTTGCTTTGGGTTAATGTCTACTTTTTGGACCACGATTGTGTCCTCAGTTACTCTGACATTATCTTGCTATAACTCCATTGGCATAAGTGGAGCTACCCCAGATATTCATGGGTGTAGCTAAGAGCAATTTGCAATTTTCATGTGCAAACCACATTATATATCTAGCAGGAAATTCTCTTGTAGCCGAGAGGATGTTGAGAAGGAAGGCCTTATGCCAGGGTGCAATCATAGAAGATCCCTTGGGTTTGGTTCCTGGTGTGTTGATTATGCCACTGACATCTGCCTTCTTGCTCTTTCGGGCTCTCCACCACCCTGCCCTGCTGAGTCAGATTCTCTGATCTCCCCCAGACAAGGCACAGAGTTAGGGTTACCGCCCCCCAGAAGAGCAATACAGACACTGAACCACTGCAGCTCTGGGAGGAGGCAGTTCTAGGGCACAGCACCCAGGAAACCCACCCTCCAAAAGGGTTCAAAACCCCAGATAAATCCATCTTTCTCTGTGTAAGAGTTTTACACACAGAAACTGATGAGGATGTTTGCCCTCTTTATCAATGAAAAAGAAAGATGCACACTTCTCCTCTCCCCCCGTAACAATTACACTGCTCTACAGCCAAAATGCTTCTGAAATAAATGTAGTCAAACTTTACTAATTCTGGGTCACTGAGAACGAAAATGATGCTTAAAATTGTTGATTGGCTCTAGTTTTCAAGATATGCTATTGGGTCAGTATATACGACCCTTGACTTGGGAATGGCGGAGGATAAGTGAGTTATAAAGGGAAGGGATCTCAATTTAAACCAGAAATGACTAAAATACATCTTTGACTGGATCTATGAATAAATCTATGACTGGGTTTGGACAGTACTTGCTTTTTAGGCAAAACAATGAATGATGCAATCTGAAGCTGGTATTGCATCATACATGATATGAATTGCATCATGTTATTCCTAGAAGTCATGGATGATGCAATCATAACGAAGCTTACATCACTCTGCTGAACAAATTGCCCTATATCAGCTCTAGAAATCATACAGTGTCATGCTCTCTTATTTGTCAGTGTTTGATTTTGCAAAGGGACACATTTCTGTTTAGCCAAAGTGAGCAGAGATGCCTCGTACTTGTGTGAACAGTGCAGATAACTTCTGCTATGTTTGTGGTGAAGTGACTTTTGCATCACAAAAGCGCAGTATAACCACTATGGTTAAGAAAGCCTATCACCTTTATTTTGGCTGCAAAATTGGAGATCAGGACAAGAGGTGGGCCCCACACATATGCTGCAACACTTGTGCAACAAATCTTCGCCAGTGGTTGAACAGGAAAAGGAAATCTATGCCTTTTGCAGTGCCAATGATTTGGAGAGAGCCAACAGATCATACCAGCAATTGTTACTTCTGCATGGTGCCTCCAGTTGGGAAAGGTGTGTCAAAGAAGAAAAAGTGGACTGTGCATTATCCAAACATTCCATCAGCTATACGCCCAGTACCCCACGGAGAAGGACTGCCGGTTCCTGATGCACCAGAATCATTCTCACTTGAGTCAGAGAGGAAGAGGATGAAACTTCTGGTCCTGAACCATCAATGTCACAGGACCCACATTTTCTCCCATCCTCCTCCTCTGAACCACACCTCATAACACAAGGTGAACTGAATGACCTTGTCAGGGATTTGGAACTACCCAAGAGTAAGGCAGAGCTGTTGGGCTCCAGACTACAGCAGTGGAATCTCCTGGCAGGTGATGTTAGGGTTTCCATGTTCCGTGACCGTCAAAAGGATCTTGTCCCATTCTTCTTCATGGAAGGTGATCTTGTAGCCTGCAACAACATCGATGGTGTGATGGCAGCCCTCAACATCGCTTCACGATCCAGATGAGTGGAGACTGTTCATTGATTCATCGAAGACGAGTCTTAAAGCTGTTTTGCTGCATAATGGCAATGTTTTGCCATAAATTCTAGTTGGTCATGCAGTCCATATGAAGGAAACCTATGACAACATGAAACAACTTTTGAGGTGCATAAACTATGACCAACATCAGTGGCAGCTTTGTGATGATTTGAAGGTTGTTGCTCTCTTGCTTGGTCTGCAGACTGGATACACAAAGTACTGCTGTTTTCTCTGCGAATGGGATAGTCGTGCAAGAGATTCCCACTACATCAAGATAGATTGGCCACTCCGACAGTCATTGGAGCCTGGGAGGAAAAGTGTTCAGCATCCACCACTTGTTGAATCAAGGAAGATTTTGTTACCACCCTTACACATCAAGCTGGGTCTGATGAAGAACTTTGTCAAGGCCATGGACAAAACACAAGCAGCTTTCAAGTACCTCCGTGGAAAATTTCCAAGGTTAAGTGAAGCTAAGATAAAGGAAGGTGTCTTTGTTGGTCCTCAGATTCGTGAACTTCGAGATGATGCATTTGACCATGCACTGCGTGGCAAGGAAAAGACGGCATGGAAAGCCTTCCAGTTAGTGGCAATAAATTTTCTCGGAAACAACAAGGCAGACAACTACAGGTTGTTGGTGGAAAACCTCCTCAAGGCATACAAAAGCCTTGGTTGCAACATGTCACTAAAGATACATTTTTTGCACTCTCATCTAGATTTTTTTCCACCGAACTGTGGAGCAGTGAGCGACGAGCACGGCAAGCGATTTCACCAGGACATTGCAACAATGGAGAAACGCTATCAGGGCAAATGGAGCCCATCAATGCTTGCAGACTATTGCTGGACAGTGACAAGAGATGCTCCATTTAATGAATACAAGAGACAAGCCAAGAAGCGCTGAGTAGACACTGAATAGGACTAAACTATGTACATAATAGTTTTTTGCCTTTTGTTTCATAATACATTTTATTTATATAACCCTTTTGCTGATTTTTAAAGTGTTACATAAACAGGACAGGTGAAATATTATCATGTAAAGCAACCATAAACACATGAAAAGACCTAGGTTTACAATTTATGATTAAAACTCTACTATCTACACAATATACATAGACGTAAAAACTTAAATATCTTGGAAACAGTATCCAATCAGTTGTTTTAATTTTCATATTTGAATTCAGCACATCAAAATACATAATAAATAGCACATTTTATCTCTGAAGCAGACGACTTCTAAAAAAATTGTAGACCAGTGTTATTTACACCAAGCCTGATAGTGAACAAAAGTATTCTTAAGTGCAAACTGCAGGATTTAAAAGTGGTTGCAAGTGAAAACAGTCTGATCAAAGTACGTGACTAAGTTAAAATGAAAAGAAAAAGTTCTAAATCACTAAAACCTTATTGCAAGCAGATTCTTACCCTAATGAGGTTCTTGTTCAAGGCATAATCTTCAGGTCAGACACTACCTCTTTTATTTTGACCTGGGTCCCCAGCCCTCTTTGGAGTGTGACACAAAGGAAGTGTGTCACTTCCCCTGGCTTAAATAGTCTTCTCCCCAGGGTGGGAATCTTTTATTCTACATTCTCCCTTCCATGGAAAAATTACCTGGTCAAAATGGAATCCCAGTACCAGGTGGTATGGTCACATGTCTTACTAGTCCAATCACCTCTGGTCTTACAGGACAAACAAGGCTGTTTAGATCACCCAGTTGTTAAGGCTTCTGGAGTTTAGGAGCACTAATAATGGCCCTCATTAGCACATTTAAAACTATAAACAGTCTCATACTTCATATTTCTAACTTTACATACAAGAATGATACAATCTGCTGGATCTGTGTATCCTATTTTGGTGCATGTAAAATTGATAGCCTACATGAAGTATTTTTTTAAAGCATCATGAGGTATACATATTTATATTTAGGTACCCAAATGATAAAAACTCCTTGAGAAATGAATTTTAGCTCTGCTGACATATGGCTGTTAAGTGCCTGGCAACACAAGAGACAAGTTACCGTAACTTACGTCTTACTACAGCAGGAAATATTTGGAAGTTAAAACAGTGCAGGAGCCAAAGGATAATGTAACAAGAGTGCAGAGTGTGTACTCTGAGAGTTGCCTTTTTTGGTGGAAGGACATCACACTCTGAAGTTTGTTTAGTGAACTCAAAAGGCAAGTTTCTAATTAAAGCTCAATGGATGGGAGATGTCATCACTTTCTTGATTCTGGAGCCAGTATCTTTCTGGGAAATCAGGGACAAATAGGATTTTACAGGCTGATAATATGTTTCAGCTCTGCTTTGGCTACAAGGAGAAAGTTGTCTGCTGGATGAACTGAGCAAATATGCAGTTTGTAGTGATTCATAGTTGAGGAGCCTCACATGAAAATACTAAATTTGCATGCCCAATCATGTTAAATCTGTCTGTAATTTGGAAAATCAGCCTTATCATAGGCACATATAGTCTGTTTTATATAGAGGGCAATAAATATAAAGGAAAATATTTCACCCACACACAGAAAGAGTTCACCTGAGCTGTGAGTGATTTGAAATTATGAAATAAATGACCAAACTATATAAAGAATTAAATGCAAATATGATTTTCCCTGTGGTGGTCAGTGCACAGCAGTGAATTCTAATGGTTGCTTTTCTGTTTCATTCTAGTTCTTATGAAGTGATTGTGCTTCCCTGGCTATTTCAAGGCACGTTTTCTTGTGAGTCCCTGGCTGCTGTAACTTTCTTTGGCAATGACACTGACATGGAGGGGTATGTGGCTGCTGAATTTCTGGCCAAGGATGTTGCTGACAACATGCAGATCTCTCTGGGAGACAGACATTACTATGGAGTGTTCTATAATGCTCCCTTGAAGCCAGGGGAAGAATTACTGTGTGATACTGAGAATTGTAAGCCAATGGAATAAGGTAATGGGTGTTAAAAAACTTTTCTCTGAGGCTTTGTTGGATGAAACAAGTTTTAATTGGAAAACTGCAGGGGTAGGGGGAGGGGTAGCTTTTTGTTCTGTTTTGATTATATTGTCAGGGACAAGAAGTTGATGGTATAGAATTTAAATTGAAATGTCCTGAAGTAGCCGATTTAATTGCTTGCAGATCTCTTCACCATTGCAATGCAGGAGTGATTTTGGATACTGAAATAAAAACAAAGGAAGGGGTTAGGGATTTAATACCAACTTCTGACTTCAGGGATGACCCCACTGATTCATAAGCAATTACAAGTGCTTGTAATTTACAGAGGCCGTAATTTAGCCATATGAAGTCTTAGTTTCTGAAAGTCACTCAACACCAACATATGTATGGCTTTGTCTACACCTCCCAGATTAAAGTGCTGGCATGACAGCATGCTCACAGCGCCAGCGCTGGGAGAGCATTCTCCCAGCACTCTGTGTAAACCACTTCCACGAGGGGCATAGCTCCCAGTGCTGGGAACCTGTTCACACCGGCGCTGTACAGCACTGCAACTTGTGCTCGGGAGAGGGGGTCATACTCCTAAGAGAGAAAGTTACGAGGCAGGAATTTGCCAGTGTAGACAAGCTCTCTGATTCTCTTTTGAGTCAAGTGCTTTTACACGAACATATTTTGTTCTTCCATGTGACACTGAGAGATGACCATTTTCCTCATTTGCATGTTAGTCTTATAAATAGCAGGGGATGTCAGCTGTGGCCCCCACCCCAGTTTTGCTGGAGGACTTGTTGTGAGGGTGACATTCCTTTATTGAAGAGGCTGCATCGGTGATGGAATAGCAGTGCCAGCGAGTTCTTCCACAGCCCCTGACTTGAAGTGGTTTCCATTATATACAGGGTTATATGGCTCTCTGCACCTCTGCTGTACAAATTGTTTCAGCACCTCTGTGGTGCCCGATGGTTGAGTTTTCAACATTTGAACAGAAGGAAGCTCTTATTTACTAGTCATTGAAGTTAAATAGGGCTGCCCAGTTATTTACAAAATTAATCACAAGATTTAAAAAAATTCATCATGGTTCACCACAATTTGAACCACACTGTTAAAATACTAGTTGAAATGTATTATACATATTTTGGATGGTTTTCTACATTTTCAGATACACCGCATTCTGTATTGTAATCAAAATCAAAGTGTACAGTGCTCATTTTATAGTAAGTAATTATTAGCAAAAAACAAGCCAAAGAATTTTAAATAACGTGGCTAACAATTGCTCCTTTCCTAAATTACTTAACTTTCCCATTGTTGTTAAAAGTTGAGTAATTCCTGACATCTGTTGTCAGGAATGGATTAATTTTTCTGGTGTAGACCATCCCAGAGATATTTCACATAATACAGGACCTGAAGTTTCACAGAACAGAACTTTGAAGCCTTCTTTATATATCATAAAGCAACCAAAAAGAACACACTCCTATTCTTTTCCTTTTGCAAATCACCTTTAAATATTCGCCTGCAATTTTGGAAGCCAACCCCTGTAGCATTGTACATGACAACCACTGCAGGTCTGTTTTTGTTCAGTCTTTACTCTTTTATCCTTTTAAACAGCTAGAAAATCCCATAAGCAAAGACTATATTAAGTATCATTGAGGCTATATAGGAGCTCAAAATAAAACCCAAAACAAAAGTTGTCTTTGTGCGGATGCATCATGACTTAGTTTTTAATTACATGATAACATAACACTGCAATAGTATACCTCTGTCTAAAATCGTCAATAAAATACATAGACTCTGGTATTTACATACATAAACCATATCAATATTATATAACATACTTCATGTTAGTTGTATACCATGGACTAAGTATACCATTAACATTTGCTGATGTAGATATATGTTTGAGGGTGAGATTCAGAAAAGAGAACACATCAAAAATAGATGAAAACTGATTAAACAAGAACTTATAGAATCTGTCAGTAAAGATATTTTGGATCATTATGCAAAAGACTAGTGTAAGTACTATATTAAAATGTCTTTAAAAATTATAAGATGTTTGAGACCAGTGTTCCCTGTAAGCTTTGGCGGCCACCCAGGAGAGATTCAAATGCCACCCAGCTGATTAACAAAGCGCCCAAAGCTGGCAGCATGTGTTTCTACTGGTAGCGCACATCCACGCATGTCTGGGTGCATATAACAAAATTTATTCCGGGCTTGAATGGAAAAAATTAGAGGGAACATTGTTAGACACACCCAGAATGACTGTCTATATTAAACACTATAAGAATCTGTACACACGAAGAGGGGGCTGAGTTAAGACTGCATGTGCGGTCTTTTAACATTGATAATTCTTAACTTTTTAAGCACTGAACTATGCAACTTTATCATCCTCCTCATGTAGGGATTTTAGATCTCTTTTGTATAGAAAAGACTGGACGAGGGCTAAATTTTCATCAAAGCTTTCTCAATCTTATCTTTATAGCCTGTAGTCTTCTCAGGAGAGCTTGGTAATGTAGCAAAAGTACAGGAATCTACTTCTTTTGTAATAAATGTAAATGTTTCTTGTCTGAATGCCTTTGCTTGATGGTGTACGTTTGCTGATTAAATACATCTCATGGGAAAATAGAGACACGGCTTCTGTATTTCTTTTCAGGTGAGGACACAGTCCTGTGCCATTTGGGCACAAATTGAAGGTAAGGCAGTTTTTCATGCACTGGGAAAAGAGATGCTTTTGCTGCATTGCCTGTCTATATCTTGCCATAAGCTCAGTGCTAGCAACGAAGTCTAGGGGTGTATTATGAAGGTTAGATCAGGTTTTTTCAGCCTGTGAGCTGGGACTCAAAACCGAGTTGCCAGAAAGTTCTGGAGGGTTGCAGGGCCGCTCCTGTCCCACTTGGCTGGCTGGCCAGCCTTGCCTTCCCACTCTAGCCAATGCAAACTGTGGGTCCCCAGCGCCACTCAGGATGGGCCCAGCTGTCAGGATGACAGGAGTCCTGAGAGGCCAAATTTGAGGGGTTGGCACAGCCCCCACAAATGAGGTCGCACCTCAGCTCACACAGATTTGTTCCAGTTGGGGAGTGAGGCCATACCTGAGTGGTGCAGCAACCCAGCAGTGATTCTGTGGTGTTCATACTGCTGTGGTTACCATCCTATAAAAAGGAAATGCTACCCACATTGCAGGAATCTGAAAGAGGAGTGAGCCATTTGATGACTGGAAACAGCAGAATCAATTAGTAGTACTGGAGACACCGTTGTCCCATGATGTTGACTAAAGCAGACGATGATAGAGAAGAAGGATCTTGATTAACTTTGACCATCAAATGTTAAAAAACCCACCAAAAAAAAAACCAGCAAGGGAAGGATAGGATTAGACAGGAAAATGCAATCTCTTTTGAGAAATATGCCAGTAATCTCATTTCTTCAGATGGCTGCTGACCAGTGGCTGTTCAGCTTAATTACAGCCTGATGGAGCAGTAAATCCATAGTGTGAGTTTAACTTTGATCAGATTTAGGCAGTGAATCACAAGACTGAGCTGCACCGCAGCACACTCTGGAATTAGTTTCCTTGAATTGTTTGATGTTTTTCCTTTCAGATTTATCACCCTCTCTGCAACATGTGACTGTTGCTGGATTAGGGTCAGTCGCTACAGTCTGCTTTATACTGCTCTTGTCCTTCTCAGCAGCACGGTATGTTACATTAACTATTAACTTTAATTATGTATCTCTCTTGGGGAGAAACGTTTACACGTTTTGTTAAACAAAGGAGGCTGGCTGAGAGAGGCTGTTTGATAAAGGCCTATCAGGTAGTTAGGCGCTACATTAGAAGTTTCACCCACACCTTTGCTGTGCAAGGGATCCATTCATTGAACTGACTAAATGATAAAGTACAAGCCCATTTATCCTCAAAGTTTGGAGGGGAGTGTACACAACTGAGAGTATCCAATTCAGGATAAACTGCTGAGTAAAAGTCAGTCACAGCCCAAGAAGGGTGTCCCTCACTTCTAAGGTACTCCAAACCCGCCAAAAAGAGAATGTCTGTGTCACTATGATGGCTAACAAGTCAGAAAAGCAGTTTCCTCACATACTCCAGTCCCTCTGTATTCTGATTCCAAAGGACCAGCCCCACACCCAGCTCAATATGCAAATCAGATCTTAGCCAGAAATGACTCTGTTGCCAATCCTTTAGTATCCAAAAATGAATATAAATATAAAACAAACAAATAAATAAATAAAAGTTGGGTTAAAGGGATCACATACATGCAACAATTTCACAGTTCTTGCTTCCAGCTCATAGCAAGAGTAGAATAAACTGGTGGCTCATGTCAACTCTCTGGTTACTTCCAAAACATTGGAAGAACCCAGTCCCTTGGTTAGAATGCTCCCATTAGTATAAGACATCCAGATGCATAAGCAGTAGAGAAGCTGGAGTAGAAAAGGTGAGATGGAGGTGTTCCTAGGGCCTTTTATACCTACTACTATGGGGAGGGAATCCCATTGTTCTTAATGTGGAAAAGCACCATAACAAGATGGAGTTTGGAGCCATCTGGACAAGTCACAAGTCCATGTATAGTTTTACCTATTTATAGCAGAAGCCATTATGCACATTCCAGTTTGACTGTTCGCAGGAAAGTCTATTCAGTGTAGATGGGTGTTTGAGTGTAGTGCCCTTTTGATGAGCCATTCAACTTGAATTGTTCCTTCCCCCATATGCTGGCCAGTTGCTTCACTGATGCTACTCACAGTCAAACACATTGAAATATAAATACTTAGTGAAAGCTCATAACTTCAAACACAACAATGATAATGCATACAAGCAGCATGATTATAGCCAGCAAATCATAGTCTTCCCATAGATGCCTTACATGCCATGTCTTGTACAAGATTTGTAGCAAATATAGAACAGTGGTTGCAACAGTGATTCATGTGATCCTATTTTAATCAGATAACATCACAGCCAAAACATCAGCAAAAGCGGGAGTTCATCTAACTAGAGTAGGGAATGGGAAAGTAGTTCTCATTAAAGAGATTCAGATCAGAGGGGTTTCAGTTTAATGGTAGCTAGATAAATGACGTGATATAATGCTGTTCTGAGAATGAAGTAACCATGCTTATTGGAAACACTGCTGTCCTTTCCATACCAGTGACATGCTGGTTCACCTACATTAAAAGCTTTCTAATTTTGTTTTAAGGAATCATCCAAAGGAGTAGTAAAACTCAGTTGCCTAGTAGGGATGAGCCTTTAAGGAAATGCTGAACAAAATCTTGGCGCGAATATTGAAGTTGTTGCTTGGGAGATGGGCTGGAGATGGTCCTTCATGCAGGAACAGTAGCTTTAAAACTACTCTTCTTCCAAGACAAAACAAATGATTTTTTTTCTGTAATCCTTGCCGGGGTGGTATGTGGTTATTGGTAAATGTTCCTTTAAAAAAAAAAAAAAAAAGTCATCAAAGCTTTAAATATGTCCATGACAAATTGCAGAGAGAGGAAAGGTTGGGTATTCTTCTTACTTCAGTATTCCATAAGAGGTCAGTTGCCAGTGATTTCTCTGTGATAAGATACAGTGATCTAATCAATTAAGCTGCTTATTGGGCATTCAGAAATAGAGCGGCATGAGAGAGAGAGAGAGAGAGTTTATTTCCTAAAGCGAGGGGGAGCAGAAGGGAAAGGGATTATTTGGGGTTGGCTATGTTTTAATTAGATTCTTGTGATCTAAATTCCACAGCGAAGGTTCCAAAGCCTTTCTGTGCTCTTGGCAGCATTTCATGCGGAAAGCGATAGCCACGCTCCCGTGGCAGCAAAGCACAGTGATGAATTTCACAGAGCACAGCGGGTTCTTAAACATGTTTGGAAAAGGGTATTGGGCCTAATCCAACCTTCCAGGTCAATTGGGCTAGATTTATTCCAGGGCCTGTGCTGCCTCCTGACAGTGGAGCCACTTGCAGTGGAAAATCCCACGCAAGGCCTGTTGTGGCAAAACAAGGAGTTGGCAACTGTCTCTCTGTTAGGGGCAGAGGACCAAAG
This sequence comes from Rafetus swinhoei, assembly GCA_019425775.1. Classification (NCBI taxonomy): domain Eukaryota; kingdom Metazoa; phylum Chordata; order Testudines; family Trionychidae; genus Rafetus; species Rafetus swinhoei. Next base: position 121,757,233 of record CM033427.1, on the reverse strand, counting down.
TAGATCAAGGGAGATGGAGAATTTCCTGATGTTCCCTGAGCAGCCTGTTTTGGTGGGGATTTTATGGAGCCCCTGACAGAAATTGAAGCTGGCCTGTTCCCAAAGGAATGTCTGAGGACATATCTCCACTTGCTATGTCAGAGATCACTCTTCTGATGTTTGATTTAGTGGGTCTAGTAAGGACCTGCTAAATCAAACCCTGCGGGTACTTGTCAATTCGCGAGGAGTGAGAGCCATCAGGAGACCTCCTGCTCCTAAGATAGCACCACACTCAGCTTAAGATATGTCAACTCTAGCTATGTTATTTATATAGTTGGCGTTGTGTATTTTAAGCCAACTTTCTGGATCTAATATAGACCTGGCCTAAGAGTGGAAACCCCATTTCTCCTTTGGCCTGGGTACCCTCTGCATCTATGGGTAAAACAATCCACAGGTTCATGGGTAATGAGTGTCTCTATGTTTTTGTAAGTATCAGTCTACTATATTGCCCATCTCTGGAGAGAAAATCAAGGCCTGGGACTGGGCACAGTAAAAAGCTTTCAACAATTGCAGTTGAATAGTTGGTCCTTCCTCTCCACTGGGACTGGGCAATCACCTTGAGGATGAGAAAATCTGCCATAGCTGTAACCCTTGTATTTTTTCCTATCGCTAGCCTTCATCTGATGTTGGTATAGACTTGGTGTAAGTAACTTGCCTCATTTCTTAGTGGGCATAATTGAGAAGGTGCATGTAAATTTGTTGTAAATAAGGGCTGGGCTTGACAAACAGTATGCTGGAGTCAGGTTGTCTGTGCTAGCAGAAATAAGCAGCAAAAGCTGGATGCTGAGCATTATGGACAAGATCAATATGGAATGTAAAGATCCGGTTCCATGCGAACATGGACAGAACATGCTGTATAGAGATTGATTCCTGCAAGCCAGTCAAAAATGTGTGGTATAAAGAATTGTGTAAATGTATATAATGGAAGAGTTTTTGTAAACTAGGTTGTGTGGTCCATCTCCTAGGCTAGAGTCTGACCAAATCTATGCTGAGCAATATGTCAAATATAGAAACCTGAGCGATGAAATCCAGTGTCAAACTGGATGACGTGTTCTCCCAGAACTGGACATGGTGGTCCGGAAGTGGTGTTGGAGGGAATCCCAACAGTTGGGTTATTATTTCTGTGGCTTCCAACACTAGAGATCACCCCATTTTAATATAGGCCAGCATCATTTAAGTGCCAAATGGTTTGGGTGTCAGCGTCACCTAATCACAGTAGATCACATTTTGAACTCATGCTAAAAACTGCTGATTGACTTCACTGGAATAGCCCAGCTGAATAACAGCTCACCAGTGTAAGTGCCTTCAGAACTCAGGCTCAGGAAGAGGGCTGGCACTTGGAGGTGTCTAAGATATTCATTAGCCCAAAGTTGTTGCTTATTAGAATTTCCTGTCACGCCCTCTTCTCCATCTGTTACTGACTCCTGACATTGTGCTTCCTGCTGTATGCCAATGCCTGTAGACACACACACGCTTAATGGCAAAACTGTAGCACTGTTGTAAGCTCTTTTATACCGATAGCACTCAAGAACAAAAACCAGGGCCAGTGCTCTTCAAAGGACTCTACCATTCTTAGCGATTCTCTCCACTGCTGGGAGATCAACACTGCAGTGCTGGATCTAGGTCCATTTAGTCACTAGTGGGTCTAGTGGAGACCCGCTAAATCGACAGATCATTATCCCATCAACTCTAGTATTCCACTGGAATGAGCAGAGTAAGGTAAGTCTACTGGTAGAGTTTCTCCCATCGACCTCCCTGCAGTGTAGACACCAGTAAGTCGATTTAAGCTATGTTGACTCCAGCTACATTATTCACATAACTAGAGTACCCTAACTTTAGGTCCATTTAACCCAATAGTGTAAACCTGCCCTGAGAGTAAACTTCTTCCTATACTATACAGTAGTAGGAGAGTTTAGCATTTATATAGTGCCTTCCATCTTCTGTGAAAACCTCCTTGCCTATTTCTGATAAATAGAAACTAGTCCTCTTCTGTCCTTGAATTCTTATTAATATTTACCTTTCTCCCTTGCCAGTTCTTATCTCCACAACACAGTCCATGTACCTCCAGCTGCACTGGCCAAAGGATTATCCTATGAGACAACTATGGATACAGCAGGAGGGGGGATTGCATCATCTTTCCTAGAGATTGAAAGTGTCTCTCTTCTGTAATTCATTCTCCCCCTGGTTGCCTGGAAGACAGGAGGGAGGACCCAGAATCTTCTGTTATAGTCAGTGGCAGTGCAATATTGATATCTGCACATCCGCTGCACTGACTATGTTAATAACTGGAGTGAGTTTGTTTGAAACAGAAAGTGAGATGCTCAAGCCTTCCTTGATTTCTTTATTACCTTCAGCACAGTCTAGAACTTTCACAAAAATTTGTATGTCAGAAAGGACACACAAGGACCTTTTCAAGCCTCCAGGTACAGGCCAAAACCATTTAACCATCCTAGAAATCTGGTATAATAGATGTTTTGGACAATGTTCCCTCTAAACTTCTCCACCCATGCGTGGAATAATTTTTTTGTGCACTGAGGCAGGTGCAAATGTGCACCAACAGCAGAAACAAACTCCTAGCTGCAGGCACTCCTCTAATCAGCTTGGCAGCATTTGAATCTCTCCTGAGTGTCAGCACAGGCGCACAGCTTAGAGGGAACACTAGTTTTGGAGTACGCTGTTGCTATTACTAATATATAGTTCAAATGAAAGAAAAAAATTAAGGCCAGCTAGTATTCTGATACCCTTATAATGAGTATTCTTTGAAATTAAATGGGTCCATTTGTGGAGTAATTGGAATACTCAAGGAGAAAATTGCTATTTGAAAATGAATTGGGTCCATACTCCATTTTATAATGTGAGAGAATGCTAACCCCTCCCCCAACAAGTTAAATCCATAAAGCAGCTGCTGCATGACCAAATTGAGCTTTCTATCAATTAAAAGTAAATGTAGCTTCAATTTTAAAAAGTGTAAAAGTGTTATAGACTTGAGTAATTATACTGAAATGTGTTCCCACACAGATGTTCAGGAGATATTAAGGTTTACTGCAAATCTACAAAATACTCCATGCATCTATGTAATATCCATTTCTGTGCAGCATGCTAAAACAACATTAATGGTTTGTGAATTTTTAATAAGGAGCTATGTGTCTTCAACTGCAATTTATTTCAACTTTGTACTTGTCATAATTTACAGTTGTGGAGAAACATGAATATCACATGTTGTTTTAATGTAACATCTGGTTTAAAATAAACCTGAGCATAGATAAAGTTAGCCCTTTTGCTGTGCGGAGGATTAATTTTTCCTGTATTAAAGTTTCAGGTACTTTTGATTTTTCACTGCTCCATTCCTGTTCAGAAATTACTTGAGAATGACAGCAAAATCTTGCTAACAGGTGAAATAAAGAAAAAGATCTTTTTTGTAGCCCTTGGTGGTTTTGTTTTTCCACATTGACAGTTGTTTACTGAGGCTTCTCTGTAACAGGGTCTACAGTAGCCTTGGTGTGTGTTTAATTGGTTTTGGGTAGTGCTGTTGTGGGTGGTTTTGGTTATGCAGCTTTTAGCACTCAGAGAGGTTGTTTTGAAATGTGAAGTATTACAGACTTTAAGAGCCTACTGCTACCAACTAAGGGAAACTGAAAATAACATGGTAGCCTTTTTAATCTCATCTTGGGGTGACTGGTGCATTTTCAGATCAGTCCAGACACAAGTATGCAATAGCTGTACTTGGATAGTACCTTTTTAATAGAAGATCTCACAACATTTCCAGACCTGCCCTTACCTGTGCTGCTGATTAGGAGCTAGTAATTTGTTCCTTCACTAATTCAGAAGAGCTTAATTATTTCTTGTTGCATTATTACTTCATTTTGTCCTTTTGTTTAAAAACGCAACGCTAACCCTAGAGACCTTTTCTATTACTGAAGATAATAATTGAATGAAAATATGCTACATAAACTACGTGCATAAATTCAGGTTTTGTTTCACCTTGGTCCCAATACAATGGGAGGTGCTGAGCATCCTTGGCTCATAGTGAAGTCAGGGCACAACCCCTCACAGACCAGTGTCCCAGAAGGCCAATAGAAATGCAGTTTCTTTCCCACTGCACTGTGGAAGTCAACAGCTAAATTAACATTATTTCAGTGTTGCAGAATAGGAATCAGGCCCGTGTGTGGGGGGAGGGCCAGGTGCAAATGCACCTCCCACGCAGTCCTGCAAGCTGGTCCAGCTTAGCTGCATGCTAGTTCCCAGTACAGCTGAGCCTAAGCTTCCCTCAGCCTCCTCTCCCTCACAGCCCAAACCTGCTTGCCCCCCAAACCTGAAGGGAGAAGAGAAGGTTGATTTAGAATCATAGAACCACAGAGCTGGAAAAGACCTCAGAAGGTCATCAAGTCCAGCCCCCTGCTCTAGGCAGGACCAATCCCAACTAAATCAACCCAGCCAGGGCCTTGTCAACCCGAGACTTAAACACCACTAGGGATGGAGACGCCACTACTTCCCTAGGTAACCCATTCCAGTGCTTCACCACCCTCCTAGTGAAATAGTTTTTCCTAATATCCAACCTGGACCTCTCCCACCGCAACTTGAGACCATTGCTCCTTGTTCTGCCATCTGTCACTACTGAGAACAGCCTCTCTCCATCCTCTTTGGAACCTCCCTTCAGGAAGTTGAAGGCTGCTATCAAATCCCCCCTCACTCTTCGCTTCTGCAGACTAAAGAGACCCAACTCCCTCAGCCTCTCCTCATAGGTCATATGCTCCAGCCCCCTAATCATTTTGGTTGCCCTCCACTGGACCCTCTCCAATGTGTCCCCATCATTTTTGTACTGGGGGAGGTCCAGAACTGGACACAGTATTCCAGATGTGGCCTCACCAGAGCCGAATAAAGGGGAATAATCACTTCTCTGGATCTGCTGGCAATGCTCCTCCTAATGCACCCTAATATGCCATTAGCCTTCTTGGCTACAAGGGCACACTGTTGACTCATATCCAGCTTCTCATCCACTGTAACGCCCAGGTCCTTTTCTGTAAAACTACTACTTAGCTGGTTGGTCCCCAGCCTGTAACAATGCTTGGGATTCTTCCGTCCCAAGTGCAGGACTCTTCACTTGTCCTTGTTGAACCTCATCAGATTTCTTGTGGCCCAATCCTCCAATTTGTCTGTCACTCTGGACCCTATCTACCTCTCCCCCAGCTTAGTGTCATCTGCAAACTTGCTGAGGGTGCAATCCATCCCCTCATCCAGGTCATTAAGAAAGATATTGAACAAAACTGGTCCTAGAACCAAACCTTGAGGCACTCCACTAGAAACCAACCGCCATCCTTACATCGAGCCGTTGATCACTACCCGCTGGGCCCGGCCTTCTAGCCAGCTTTCTATCCATCTTACCATCTGTTTATCCAATCCACATTCCCTTAACTTGCTGGCAAGAATATTGTGGGAGACAGTATCAAAAGCCTTGCTAAAGTCAAGGTATACCACATCCACTGACTTTCCCATGTCCACAGAGCCAGTTACCTCATCATAGAAGCTAATCAGATTGGTCAGGCACGACTTGCCCTTTGTGAATCCATGCTGACTATTCCTAATCACTTTCCTCTCTTCCATGTGCCTCAAAATAGATTCTTTAAGGATCCCTTCCATGATTTTTCCAGGAAGCGAGGTAAGACTGACCGGCCTATAGTTCCCTGGATTGTCCTTTTTCCCTTTTTTGAAGATGGGCACTACATTTGCCTTCTTCCAATCATCCGGGATTTCTCCCGATCTCCATGACTTTTCAAAGATAATGGCCAAAGGCTCCTCAATGACATTTGCCAACTCCCTCAGTACCCTCGGATGCATTAAGTCCGGACCCATGGATTTGTGTACGTTTAGCTTTTCTAAATAGTTTCTAACCTGTTCTTTACCCACCAAGGGCTGTCCATCTTCATCCCATCTTGCATCACTTAGCGCATTAGTCCGAGAGCCTACCTTGTCCATGAATACAGAAGCAAAGAAAGCATTGAGTACTTCAGCTTTCCCCACAGCATCTGTCACTAGGTTACCTCCTTCATCCAGTAGGGGCCGCACCCCCTCTCTGATCACCTTCTTCTTGTTAACATGCCTGTAGAAACCTTTCTTGTTATCCTTCACATCCTTAGCCAGTCACAATTCTATTTGCGCTTTCACCTTCCTGATAACCCCCCGGCATTCTCGAGCTATACATTTAAACCCTCCTGGTCATTTGTCCAAGTTTCCACTTTTGTAAGCTTCCTTTTTGTGCTTAAGTTCACCAAGGATTTCTAAGCCAATCCGGTCTCCTACCATGTTTGCCTCTCTTGCTACGCGTCGGGATGGGTTTTTTCTGTGCCTTCAATAAGGCTTCTTTAAAATACTGCCAGCTGTCCTGGACTCCTTTCCCTTCATGTTAGCATCCCAGGATTCTGCCCATCAGGTCTCTGAGGAGTCAAAATCTGCTTTTCTGAAGTCCAAGGTGTGTATTTTACTACTCTCTTTTCTTCCTTTGGTCAGGATCCTGAAATCTACCATCTCATGATCACTGCTTCCCAGGTTGTCACCCACCTCTACTTCCCTATTAGTTCCTCCCTGTTTGTGAGCAGAAGGTCAAGCTGCGCACGGCCCTGGTCGGATCCTTCAGCACTTGTACCAAGAAGTTATCCCCAACATTCTCCAAAAACTTCCTGGATTGCCTGTGTACTGCCGCATTGGTTTCCCAACAGATGTCAGGGTGATTAAAGTCCCCACGAGAACCAGGGCCTGCAATCTGGAAGCTTCTCTCAGTTGTCCAAGAAAGCCTCATCTACCTCATCCACCTGATTCGGTGGCCTGTAGCAGACACCAACCACAACATCACTGCTGTTGTTTGCTCTCTAAACTTAACCCATAGACTCTCAACAGGTTTTTCTCCTCTATATACTGGAGTTCAGAGCAATCATAGTGCTCTCTTACATATAGTGCAACTCCTCCTCCTTTTCTCCCTGCCTGTTCTTCCTGAACAGTCTATACCCTTCCATGACAGCGCTCCAGTCATGCGAGTCATCCCACCAAGTCTCTGTTATCCCAATTAAATCATATTTCTGGACTGGGCCAGGGCCTCCAGTTCTTCCTGTTTGTTGCCCAGGCTTCTCATTAGTGTACAAACACCTCAGATAACCAGTTGATCGCCCTATCTTCTCCATTCGAATCAGGGGTCCTCCTTTCTTGCTCGTTCCTCTTTGCATTTCTTCCCGATATCCAACTTTCCCACTCCCCTCAGGGTTTTGGTCACCGTCCCCCAACAAACCTAGTTTAAAGCCCTCCTCACTAGGTTTGCAAGCCTGCCCGCGAAGATTCTCCTTCTTCTTGGTTAGGTGGATCCCATCTCTTCCTAACAATCCTTGTGCCCGGAACAGAGTCCCATGAAACCGAAGCCCTCTCTGCGACACCACCTGCGCAACCACACATTTACTTCCTCAATTCGATGATCCCTGCCCAGTCCTTTCCCTTCAACAGGGAGGGTGGACGAGAACACCACTTGTACTCCGAATTCTTGGATCCTTCTTCCCAGTGCTACATAATCCGCAGTAACCCGCTCAAGGTCATTCTTGGCCATATCATTAGTTCCTATGTGGAGAAGCAGGAAGGGGTAGCGATCCGAATGTTTGATCAGTTTAGTAAGCCTCTCAGTCACATCCTGAATTCAAACTCCCAGTAAGCAGCACACCTCTCGAGATTCCAGGTCTGGACGGCAGATGGATGGCTCAGTCCCTCTTAGGAGGGAGTCCCCGACCACCACCACCCGTCGTTTTCTTTTGGGGGTTGTGGTCGTGGAACACCCATCCCTAGGACTATGCATCCCATGCCTTCCAGTAGATGGTGTTCCCTTGCGGTTTCTTCCTTGTGAGGTCTCTTCCAGAGCATTCACCACTGCAGAGCCTGCGGAGAGAGCCTGAAAGCGATTACTTACCTCTATAGCATTGGGGGATTCCCGTGCTGGCCTTTTTCCCCTTCTAGAAGTTACATGCTGCCAGTTCTCTTCCTGGTCCCGTACTGCCCTCTCTGGCTCTTCCGCCTGCCGTGCTTGCAGGATAAAACGCTGCCTTCTGTCAAGGAAGTCTTCATCCTCTCTGAGCGTAGGGTTGACGCTTGGGCCTCCAGTCGTCTAATTTTTCTTCCAAAATGGCAGCCAGCTTGCACTTAGTGCAGATGAAATCCGTTCTTTCTTCTGGGAGGAAGACAAACATGGCACACACTGTGCAGGTAACAACAGCAGACCTATCACCATCCATCCCTGCTGTCCTGGAGAAAGGATTTAAAAAGAAAGGCAAGAGAACCTCATGCCCTTCCCAATTCCCTCTCTAAACTCCCTATTAGCATTCACTTGTTCACAAGCTCCTTGGGCGCTTGCTCACTGCTTTATAAAGCCCTGGACTGTTTGAAAGTCCCTCCCCCTACCAAGGCTCAGCCAATCAGCAGAGGCTTCTAGAATTCAAACTTTAGTTAGAAGCCAACAGTTTCCACCTGCCACTCACAGCACACACTCCATGAAGGAGAGGAGGAGGGGAAAGGGGAAGTGGGGGGGGGGAAAGCCTCTCTGACAAACACAGGGGAAAAAACAAACAAAAAAACCCTAAGAAATCTAAAAGTGGGGTTTTTTTAAATCAAAATGTTTGAGTAAACCAAAATGAATTCAAGTTTTTCATTTTCTTCTAGTCAGTTTGGGTATGTTTCACCAGGGCACGCAAGTGTGTATTTTAATTTGGTCACATTTCAATAAAGAAAACAAGCTCTGCTACACTCCAAACTTTTGCAGGGCCCACCCTTATGTAATAGAAGACTTTTCATACTCAAAAAGTAATACTATCTTTACTGCAGCAAATTATTTTAAAATAGCTTTGTAACCTCATTTAAATGAGGGAAAGCTATACTTTTTTCCCTAATATTTTTTACATCTTGATGATCTTCAGAATTTCTCTCACTATGAAATGCTGCATAATATTCATTTAAAAATACTGATGGGGATAAAGCCAGCATTGAGCTATGGAGTTTCATGGTCTAATTCCTTAGCTGGAGTCAAAATCAAATGGCCAAAATGTTATGATCTGATGGTTGTTCAGTCATGCAGTCTTGTAGAATAAGATGGTGGTCTAAATTCACTTCCCAGTAGACATGTGAACCTCAGACATGCCTAGTGTATATTTCCATCTTTCACACATCAATGGAAACACCACATAAACCACCTCTCGTGTCTGAGAGTTGTATTTTAAATGGTCTATCTTTCACAAGAAACAAGTATAGAAAGTTCTCCTCCTTATTAGGTGAAAGAACATCTTGCACCCTATCAATGTGAGGCAGTGCTGACTGGGCCCAGTTTGGAGGAAATAGATGAAGTGGGTTAGTAGTTTCCAATTGGCTGTTTGCAAACAAAAGAAATGAATAGCAATGAGCTTACGGAACTGCCTCACTGATTATCCCATCCCAGAGCTCCAATCAGTGCTAAACACTGCCATGGAGACAAAAGCCACACTATCCTAAATTGGCAGCTAATGTCACCAAGATAAAATAGTTAATCATGCATATAATATGGCTTGTCACTAATTTCACTGCAATGAAGACTGGACTATTTGGGAATATTGTTTTTCCACTTACCTTCTGGTATCTTTCTGTAATATTGTAATTTCTATAAACCCTTTGTGACTGTATACATTTTTAGTATGTTAAAATCATTTTACCAATCATTGTTTCCACTCAAATTTTTCATTAACCTCTCTTATACACTCTCATTGCAGGACTATTTGGAACTCCTTTATGGTTAAAAAAAAATTGCGGTCCACATTTACAAAAAAGCATGCACATACACGCACCCCCCAAAATTCCTGCCTATGGTCCTGGGAACATAGAGGCAGTCCAGTCCAGTGGAGAAGGCACTAGACTGGGAATGAGAAGACCTGCCATTAGCCTCCTGTGCGACCATGAACAAGATGCTTCACCTTTCTGGCTATTTAAATACTTCAAGGCAAGGACTGTGTCCCACTCTGTGTTTGAATGGTACATAACACAACGGTGCCCTGACCTTGGTGGGGAAGCACTACTGGCATACAAAATGTTTATCATGGAGGAATAAGTCAGGTTTCTATAAGCCTGACCAGGTCCGGATTAAGGGGGGTGGGGGCTAGCCGGGCAGCTGCCCGGGGCGCCAACCTATGGGGGGCACCTGATGGCAGCTGTAAGGGGCGCCGCGCACCCGGCCACGCGGCGCCCCTTAGAGCTGCCATCAGGCGCTGGGGGGTGGGGCTGAGCATGCGCCATGCGCCCGGGGGCGGAACCGCGCATGCGGCGCACGCCCACTGCCCAGGGCACAGGAATGGCTCGAGCCGGCCCTGAACCTGACTATGAAGGGTGCAGCACTGCCTGGAATCACTGTGACTTCCACAGAAGTGGGAACTTGCTCCGCAATTCACAGGATTGGGACCCATTACAGCTGCAAATAACCAGAGTGCACCGAGGCTGCAGGCATGTTCCCCATCTTACCCTGTTCACAACTGTGCCTTTCCTAGGGAGATGTGGTCCCAGTAATGTCCCCAGAAAAGCCGATGAGGCACATTTCCTTCACCATGTGGGTTTCACTACCCTGTCCTAGGGGCTTCTTAAGGAGAGACGAGGCTAGTGCTTGGCACCTTTCTATGTATCTGGTGGTGAATCCTGTAGAGAGCAGTCACACCTGTCTCTTCTGTAAAAGTATGAAGATGCGGGGTAAAATCAACTTGACATGCTAAATATTTTCAGTCACTCTAGCAAAGGTTAAAAATATCTATTAGATGGAAGCCATGTGCTCTTTAATTCAGCTTTGCATAAATGGCATGCAAATTTCATAGACCAATTACAAAATCTGGTCCCCTGTCTTTACCACGATGAAAGATAATGAGAACTAGTATTTTTATCTATGTGTCAAAGAAATTACTGGGAGCAGGCAAGAATTTTACAAAGCTCCTTTAATGGAGATAGCAACAGTTCTTCATCCCCATGAATGTTCTCAACGCTGGTCTACCGAAGCAGCAACTTAACTTGGGAGAGGTGCAGATAAAGAACATTAATATTTAGCACTTGTCTTCTTTGGAGAACTTTCCAAACATTCATTAATCCCTTCTGATTTAGGAGCCTCTCTCTTCCTGGACATTTTCTCATTTGCTTGGATGTTTTCTTAACATTTTAAACCTAAAAAATTGTATGTGCTGGCCAAACAGCTTTTCATAAAAGATAAATATGTACTAAAATGAGGGTGACCATTGTTAACCAGACACAATCATGTGAACCTGGAGTCCACATATTTTAAACACGCAGAAAAAGTAAATCATATTCCCAAGGCCTCCAGTACCAGTCTGGGGCTGTGTCTAGACTGCAGATCTTTTTCCGCCTTTTTTTTTTTTTTTTTTTTTTTGGAAGAGGCTTTTCTGAAATTTGGTCTGAGTACACGGGGCCAAATTTTGGAAAAAACCTCCTATTTTGCCACATCCCTTATTCCTCTCACCTCTGTTCCGAAGAAGCGGACACGTTCCCTACGTGGCAGAGTTTTTCTGGGATACCTTCAGTATCCCGGAAAAACTCTGCAGTCTAGATATAGCCTGGATTACCCTGCTATAGCTCATAGAAGGATTTACACAGACTGTATATGGACTGCCTATTTGGACTATCCAAAATCAGTTTAAATAACTTTTTGCAACTCAGCAGCTCACGGTCTCTACTATGAAACTGACCTCAGAACTTTATTCATAGTTGTATGTCTTTAATGACAGTACCCCTTTCTTTTAAAATAAAATTTAGTTTAGTTAATAAGAATTAGCTGTAAAGTATGTATTTGGGTATGAGCTGAAATATTTATTGGATGGCTGGGTCCTATGACCAATCCCTTGGTATTGGTGAACTTTATATAGGGTTACTTACAACGACTGTCAGTGATCCATCCAGAGAGCAAGTCAAATATGAGGAAGTTCAAGGCTGAGTTGCTTTAAAGGAACTGTGTTTTGTCTTCTGGGTAATCAGTAAGGTGTTGTACAAGCTGTTTTGTTGCTGGGGTGGTGAATTAAACGGCTAGAATAGCCACTAGCTTTGGGAATCCTCTGCCCCATTCTTTGCAGTTTGCCCTGATTTGAGCAATCTCTCTGTGACCTCTCCAAGCACACACAGGTCACGCTGACATTCAGCAAGTGGAGACTGTGGTCTGTCCTATGTCTCTGTGTATTGGATTTTCAGATTAGAGCAGAGCCTTCTGGGAGTGGGTGGAAGAAAAGCAGGGTACAGAGGTACAGATAATTCTCAGATTATGAACTCTGCTCTAGCTAGAAATCTTTCTACAGTAGAACCAAACTGTCCTGGAGCAAGTTACAGGGAGATGTTCAAAGGTGCAAAGTGAAATCTAATGAAAATCAGATATCCAACTTCCATCTGTGCCTTTGAAAGTTTCCCCTCGACGCTCCATGTGCTCTCACCCAACCAAAATCATCTTGATTTTGTCATTCACTCTCCCTGACTCAGTCCCTCCTTTTTCCCCACCTACCTTTGTCACATCCGTGTCTAACATTGATTAGAGGGTCTCTGTCCCAAGGGATTTATAACCTCTCCCTCTGTGCTGTGCGGTACCTTGCACAACTTTGGGCACTTGCAAGATGGGAATAACAGCACAATGTATTTCAGATTGTTCCCTCCCCCCCGCCGCCCAGTTAAAACACCAGGCGCTATTAAAGTATGAACAATTGCAGGTGAAATGTGTAGTCTATGCTGCCTTGGCTAGGAAAAGTCCCATAAAAAGTTCCCTTTGCTTGCTCATGAAACCTGCATGAAATATTTACTGAAAATCAGTTTGTTCATGATGACACAAGATGCCAAATTTCATCACCCTAAAAAGGGAACCCATGGCCTACCTCCAGCCTGAGTCCTGCATAAGCTTGCTCCTCAAACCCCACTGCCCCCGTTCTGGAAGGACCAGCAGAGCCAAGTGGGTATTTCTATCTCCCTGATGTTCCTCACTGCTCATGCTGCCAAGAAACATGCCAATTGTGTAGGTGGTTTTTCTGAGGCAGAGTCTGTTCAGATGCCATCTAAAAATGACAATATTGCCTTTTGAAAGCTGTCCAAGTGTTGCATCACATTTAGGTTAATCATAAAAGGTCTGGCACAGAGACTTTTGTAATTTCCCAGCAGTGCTGAGAGCCAGGAACACAGTAGAATCTCAGAGTTGTTCCTAATGCTGAACAACACATTACAGTTCTTCCAAAAGTTTACAACTGGCCATTGACTTAATACAGCTTTGAAACTTTGCTATGCAGAAGAAAAATGCTGCTTTTCACCATTTTAATATAAATGAAGCAAGCAAGGAAAAGATCTCTTTACTTTGGCAAATCTTTTAACTTTTTTTTGTTTTAGTAACGTACGTGTAACACTGTTCCGCGCTGTTTACTTTGCATACTTCCAGTCCAAATGAGGCATGTGGTTCACCAGTCAGTTTGTGACCCTGGTGTTTGTAATTTTGAGGTTTTTTATGATAATTCATATCAGAGATGATTTTCCTGCTGTGCCACTATGGAAGAGATGAGCCCTTTGAAGTGATCTGGCTGAGCAGAGTGGGCTGGGGGACCAGAAATGGAGTACTTTCCAAGCATGGAGGCATAATGCAACATCCCCAAATAAATCTTATAAACCTTCCCAAAGTATCAAAATCCTTTTGTCTTTTAAATAAGTGTATAGCTAGCCAACAAACCTCACTAATCTTACATTATGAAATTTCATTCTGCAGCGGGTGACTGATGTGCCACCACTACTAAGTCACTGTAGGTATTTTAATGCCAGATGCGAAATTTACAATTCCTTTTGCATCCGCTGAAACACACACAATCCTAAAACAACTGAATGAAACATGTCTGTGCTGCAAATGGATGGCAGTTCAGAAAATCTGCTAATAGGCAGCAAACTAATGCATCAGCAATATTTCTATACATCCCCAGCACCGCACATGCCAGAGACAAACAGATGCATCAATCCTTTTATGTGATTAAAACAACAGTCAACGTAAACTGAATTTAAGAGGCCTGGATATGATCAGATTACATCTAACACCACAGCAATATTTTACAACCAGCCTGTTATATATAGTTTAATCTGCCAGATTTCTTTTAATTGCAGCAAAATGGTACTAAATGTAGGCAAACTTGTCCCAGGCTTTCAAGTAACTTTCCTGTAAATGCAGGCTGTATAATATATGCCTCTGCTCGTCTTAAAATTCTGAGCCAGATTCTCCCTATAAAATCAGCGTGGTTCCATTTGAAACAATGGAATGATGCTAAACTGATGCAAATCAACAGTTATAATTTTACTCGTGACAAATACACAGAGATAGGACATATCATGCACTTGCACATTAAACACAACAGCGCAAAAACGTTAGCACTGTGAACAATATTTCCCAATACTTTGGGAATATGCACAGAACCCATTAATTGTGCCATTATTTACCTATGTGGTGTAGTTTTACTTGGAGTCAATTCTGATAACTGTAGATTGCAATAATGGTGGGTGCTTCTTGTTTCATTGACAGACAGTAGAGACGTAACCTTTCAGACAACGGGGAGACTTTGGTAGTAGCAGAAGGTGGTCTGTCTTGAGGAAGCTCCTGCTCCATTTATTTGCTGGCTACTGAAATAGGTTTGAGAATTCAAGGAGAGCCATCCCATAACAATAGTCCTCCAACATCAGATTGCTGTAGGGTGGAGGGTATTTTTTTTTAACCTATGATGTTCCAGACCCAAATTATAATAGCAGAGTATATGAGAATTAGAGGCATACATCAAAGTAGGGCCTTTGAATTCTTGTGCAGTTCTTCAAAAATAAAATACTGTAGGAAAGCTATCAGAGGGGTAGCAGTGTTAGTGTGGATCTGCAAAAGAGAGGACCAGACTTCAGAGAGAAACTGCTGAGCTGTAGTTCATCTGCAAATTTGACATCATCAGCTCAGGATTAAACAAAGACTGTGAATGGCTAGCCAATGACAAAAGCAGTTTCTTCTCTCTTGGTGTTCACACCTCCAGATCAGCTGCTAGAAGTGGGCCTCATTCTCCCTGATTGAATTTACCTCGTTATCTCTAGCCTGATTCTTGCCTGCATATTTATACCTGCCTCTGGAAATTTCCATTACATGCATCTGATGAAGTGGGTCTTTGCCCACGAAAGCTTATGCTCCAATACGTCTGTTAGTCTATAAGGTGCTACAGGACTCCGTGTCGCTTTTGTAGGAAAGCTAATTAGCCTTCACAAAACCCAGTCTGGGGCAGATTAGTAATATCAGCCCCACTTTGCAGATGCAGGAAATAAAGGCACTGTATTTCCTTGGGCTCCTTTGAATCCCAGCCTCGGTGACTTGCCCAAGAACACAGCAAAATGAAGAGCTAGGATCGGAATCCTCAAATTCCAATCTTCCAGTTGTGCGATCATTCCACACTGCTCGGTTGCAGTTTAGTCATGGAAGGAACGCTGTTTTCTAATGGGACTTTGTGATGCATCTTGTTGCCACCAAAAGAGGCAGTTTCCATACCCACCTCCCTTTTACCACACGCTCCCTTGTAAACCCAGCACTGTTACTAAAAAAAGCAAGTGGCCTCTCTCAAGTTGCATTTCATTTGCAACCTCCATGTCAGATCAGATCTATTGGGCTTCCTGCTGGGAAATATTTTACAGGAATGAAGGATTTCATCATACCACATCACCACTGATAACTGTTGCAATATGAATGATTCAAACAGTCTGAAATATTTGAATACCCTTTCAGTTATTCATGACAGGCTTTGGGCATTTCACAATGGAAAACCAAGCCATCCGTGATGAAGCATGACCATATATCCTAATGCAATAATGAGGCGTTGTTGTACTGGCAGCATTACTGCAACAGGGATTTAATGCAGTTTAATCTAAATTAACTAAAGGTGTGAATATCAAGTGGATTAGTTAATTCTCCTTGGTGTCCCTGTGCAGCCAAGCCCTAAATCCACGTGCTGTAGTTGAAATGCTCCACTTGCGTGAGCTTTTACTGATTTAAAAGTCTATTCACAGAGTCTCAAACTAGGTAATGTCTTGGACAAACATACCCACCTCGCACAAAAAAATACTACAGGTACTTGGTAGATTCTCTCAACAAGTGACAATCCCATTCTAACTCTACAAGTAATGCAGTTTCATCTTAATCCCCTAAAATCCAGCCTGCCACAGCACAGATCTAGAAATGAGTCTCAGTTGATGATATTAAATCAGTGTGAGGGTGAAACTCCTTCCACCTCGGCCAGTTATTTCTTTGCTACTACAGATTCTACATACAGATGCTTTCTCTTATCCCTGGCATTTTAGCCCTATAATTTGCCTTGGTATTGAGTGACTACTAGTTTCTCTTGGGAAATGTATTTAATCAGATCCAAAGTTCACCTTCCATAGCAGTTGAAGGCTCTGTACCCAGGAAGATCCGGATTTGCTTATCCATGGGTCTATGATTTTAGAAAGTGATGTGATTTTTGGATACCTCCATTTTTGCCCAACCTGACACCTAAAAAGTGCTTGATTTTCAGAAAGGGCTGAATACATGCTCTGTGCAAATCAGGCTCCTTTTTAGGTCGCCTCAGGTTGAGTCATCCAAACTACCTACTCACTTTTGACAATACTGGCCCATATCTTTGAAAATTTCAAACAGTTTAATAATCTCTCTAAAGTCCTGCAAACCCTTTACACATGGTACTAAAGGGGAAGCACGCGTATCAGGTTTGTGCAAGATCACAGTCCCTGGAGTCCATTTGTATCTGTGACTGTTGTGTAAACATTTCCCTCTGTGTTAGAGCCTTTGACAAACTTTTTCAGCCCAACCTTTGTAAAATAAGACTCATTGAGTGGCAGAAGGGCCATATATTTATATGCACAGCTGCCTGAAGACATGGTCATACATATTGTGTGTGTGTTCTCTCTCTCTCTCCTTGGAATCTCCTGTCATTCACCATAAAAACGTCAGTTCCAAACAGCTTTTACATTGCTTTCAGAGTTTCTTTTTTTCAGAGAGAAGGAAGAGGCAAGCTACCAGGAGATACTTCCCAAAGCCTGCCCTTGAGTCTTCCCCCAGCATGCTTGGCATTTGTATGTATATTTGGCATTGTACAGGACGTTGGAGATAAGCATGTTGCTTTTGTAAGTCTAGCTGACAAATGGGAGTTGCCTTTTACTTCATCCTGTCATTTCTCGATGGTGCTGTCTTGTCGATTTTCCTGTCACCCATGGACTCCCTCCCACTCTGTTCTAGGGTGATGCACCTTGCAGTCCATTTATCCAGTTTGAGCCATTTTGGCAGGCAGCACTTCACCCCTCCTCCCCCATTGGATTTGGAGATAAGCTTTTCCAAACAGTCTTTACTCAAAGGATCAGTGCCTGGGTCATTCCTGCCAGAGCCCAGATCCGTAACACTGATTTTCAGATGGGAGACAAAATTCCAAACTAGAGCCCTAGCTGATTAGGAGAGGAAGCTTGGAACAATGCTAGAGAAATGTCTTTGTTTGTACATGTGTTTTAATAATCTCAGGTTTCAAAATATGTCATTTGCATCCTAAGCAACATTTGCTGATCTGTCATTTTTGAGGAAAAATATCAAAATCTGCTACTGGGTTTAGGAGCAAAAGGACTTTCAAGAGGAGGGATTTTTACTCCTAAATCCACTAGCTGCCTTTTGAAAACCTCCACTGTATGGATTTAGAAGAAAACTAATTAACGGACAAACAAGAGGTGCAGCACGTTGCTATGGGCTGGAGGTAAATGTGGGAGTATGTGGGGTCTCACAGTTTGTAATGAATCGCATTTGCACCATCAGCAAACCGATACACTCTTGGTTTCTAGTGGAGGTTGCAAGCATCTCTCTAGGTTGGTTTTCTTGCACTCCGTGGCGTGTCTGAATCACTAACCATTGCCACAGGAGTCATCATTTAAGCCTAATACAAGAATACAGGCAGAAGAAAGAGAGAGAAAAAAAGCATATCCTTTCCCTCAGAGCCTCAAAGCAAGCTCATTTAGCATGAGGAGGCTGCTCTTTGCTGGGGAGAGAAAGCCACAACCACCATATGAGTCACAGCAACAAGTGAAATGGTGATGAGCAGCCAGACTGGTGAGGGTCTTGAGGGTTTCCTCATTGCTTGCAAAGTAGCTTGTTTCTACCCTTGCAAAGATTTCCAAGTGTTGCTACCAGTGATGGTAACAACTTTGGAAGACTCAGTACATGTAATCCACTGGCTTTATAAGCACTAAGTCCTCTAACCCTGCTGAGAGCAGCCCTAAAGGGTACAGGGGTTACAATGCCATTAGCCACAGCTCTGTGATAACCTCAGTAACATCTCCACAAGGGTCACTGAAGGGCCTAATCCATGGCAAGACTGCTGCTAGGCAAGGTCCATATCTCTTTAAGCACCTTCCAAGCACTCTATGATGCTTCCCAAGGTTGTGTCAGTTGCTCCTTGCTCAATATCCCCTCAGCACAAGTGAATCGTGAGCTGGGTGGAATCGAGACTTGAATGCCTGGACAGGAACCAAAAAAAAAAAAAAAAACCACACACCCCAAAAAGTCTTCTCTCTCCAGAAAGCAGAGGTGGCATGGCAACAGGTCTGGGGAACACATTGTTAAACAAAACATTTTCTCAGATTTTCCAATTCTCATTTCTTTATCAGCTTGTCCATTTTAAATGCTTATCTATGCTAGAGAAATTTGGCAAGATTTTTTCCCATGACTGCTAACACCAGTTCAGCATCTCCACTGGCAACATTGCTCAGAATTTTGGTCCTAATAATACATCCATACCAAAAAAAGCCATTGAAACTAAACCAATGCTGATGGAGGGGATTGCTGGGTTCAGCTACAAATAGCCTCATTTCTAATCTTGTCCTGCCACTTAATACTGAGCAGCTGACAAAGACTACAAGAATGGAAAATGACAATCCAGCGCTCTTTTGCCTTCCTCAACTACAAGCGTGTCATTGCTATATAATAGAGTTAGCATGACTGATTCTGAGGTTCCTTTACTAAGGACTGCCATGACAAATCTAGTAATCCTGAGGACACCAAAAAATATCAGGAGTGTGATAAAACCAACAGTGACAGACAGACTGCACATCCAGCCAAGATGTCTTAACCTAGCTAGCCTTTGATCTGCAAGGCGGCTATGTCCCTTTGGAGTTTGCCTTGGGGATGAAGTGGCATTCTACACAATGCTGCTGCTCTCTCCACCAGATAGGGACCTATTAAAGGCACTTTCCTGTACAATTTCAGAAGATCATGGAGAACTACCAACCCCAGTTGCTTAAAAAAAACCACAAGACAGTTCCCAAAACATCACAAGATCAGCTTTAAAAACCCCACAAGACTAAAAGAAATATTTTTGGAAATTTCACATTTTCAAACTTTTTCTGCAATCTGAGGGCTAGAAACTTGCTACTTTTCTTTAATAAAAGGAAAGTTGAGATTTTCACTTATTACCATGTTTCCCAGAGCTGTGGTTTAGGACCCCACCAAAGGCTATGAGACTAGCGATTAAAGATTTGGAAGCACAGAGAGCCCTGGGCTGTAATTCAGCAAACACTTACAAACACAATTAACTTAAGTGCGTTAGTACTCCCCCTGCATTCAGTGCAATTACTCCATGCCCTTAAAGTTAAAGCTCTTTTCCCACTGTCTGTCCCTTACACATATCAAACACCTGAGAGTATTAGAAACTGAAATAATTGTAACCATGCAAGGGTTTTTTCTGTGTTTTCCGTTTGTGTGTGTTTATACTTTGCATTTGATTGAGCCTGGACAATGAAATTAGCCATTTTCATAGTTTCTTCTCCAGACAGAGATCAGGTTCATTCTCTGGCATCTCCTGCACTAGCACATTTGGATTGCAAGGGTAATTATGTCCGTCGCTCTAGTGTGTCAGTTGGTATTTATCTTTAAAACAGCTCCATAGGAAAGAGGTTTTTGCAAATGGTAACGATTGTACAGTTCCGACATTTTGGGCCAAATTATGCAGGCACAATCCCTAGCTATGAAAGATGAGACTACAACAACCACACACAAAAAGCAACTAAAATCCTTCAATCCACACTGTTAGGTTTTTTTCTACATTTACTTATTTATCTGAAACAATTGCTTTCCCCTTTGGTTAGCAAAAACCATATCACTGTCTGAAGTTCTCTCACCCCATATGCTATAATGCCTCTTTTTGTAATCTTTCCATGGATGATTGATTCACTGGGGGTTAGTTGTCTGACACAGAATTTTATTCAGATTATGAACTTCTCTCATTCCCCAAATAAGAATAACCCATGTTGTTCCATAGAACACATCAACATTCCAGACATATGTGATCCTATCCCAGTGTTCTCTAGCTAATCCATACAATATCAATACTGCTATTTCTCTGAGGTCACGTCTAGACTACCCTCGGCTTCTGAAAGATATGCAAATTCAGCATGAATTTGCATATCTTCTTCCGCTCCCTTTTTCGGAAGAGGTTTTTTTTAAGAAAAAAAAAGCAGTCTAAGTGGGGTGTTTTGCACAAAACCCCTCTTTTTGAAAGAACCCTTATTCCTCAAAAAATGAGGTTTACAGAGTTCTTTCGAAAAAGGGGGGTTTGCTCAAAACCCCCCTGTCTAGACTGCTTTTTTTTCCCCCCTCGAAAAAACCTCTTCCAAAAAGGTTGGAAGAAGATATGCAAATTCGCATATCTTCTTTCGGAAGCCGAGGGTAGTCTACACGTGCCCAGAGGGGAAGCTGCATTAGTCTGTATCTTCAAAAACAAAGAGGAGTGCTGGTTTTTACCCATGAAAGCTTATGCCCAAACAAATCTGTTAATCTTTAAGGTGCCACAGGATTTCTCATTGTTAATACTGACAATTTGTTAACACTCATCCCGTGCCCTTCATCGGAGGATCTCTAAGTACTTCACTAAAGGAGGGTAAGTGTGGCTTTCTTGATTCAGCAGGAGGTGAAACTGAGGCACAAGGAAGTGAAGGGACTTGCCAGAGGTCACAAAAGCTATGTCTACACTGAGCCACTCAGCCTAGGTCAAGGGTGGGCAAAAGAGTCTCCGTAGGCCAGATCTGGCCCGCCAAGGGGGTTTATCCAGCCCGGAAACCCTGTTGCTCTCCTGGCCCCAAGCCAATCAGGGCCTGGGGAGTGCGTGAAATCTCCTCCCCCACCGCAGCCAAGGTTGACTCCACACATCATGTGGCCCTTGCAGGGTGGGGACAGGTCAGAAGGAGACTTTGCATGCTCCCCCTGCTCCTGATTTACCTGGCTGGAGGGAGCGCAAGAAGTATCCTCCCGCTACCAGGGGTGTGGGTGCCTAGAGGAACCACCAGTTGTTCAGAACAGCTGTCAATTTTCTTGGGGAGGGAGAGGGCAAAGACTTCACATGTTCCCCTCATCCCCAGGCCAATCAGGGTCTGTGGGCGGGGAAGCAGGAAAGTGTCTTGGCCCCACCCCTTCACAAATTTCTGAAGAGTCTCCACGCCATTGCAGAAGTTGTCCCCCCGCAATCTAAAATTATTGACCATCCCTGGCTTAGGTAAGCAGACTTGGGCTTGTGAGATTCAAGCTAGCATGCTAAAAAAGAGCTATGTGGACATTGCTGCTTGGGTGGAAACTCAACATCCACAGAGTGATTTTTAGCTCCCTAGCTTGAGTCTTGCTAGCACGAGTCTGCGTAGCTGGGTTGCCAAGCTCCCACACAGCTATGCCCAAAGCAGGTCAGTGAAAGAGCTGAGACTAGCACTTCCAATCATTTGACTTCCACTTCTCTGGTCTAGACCCATACTGTCTCCTTCCAGGTGTGTTGGTGTCTTTTGTTGCTTCAGCTCATGTCCTTCTACCACACTTCGGTAACGAGGATAGACGCCAGCTTTTCCATTAGTTCCACCACAAGCTTTTAAAATGTTATTTTGATGAATGATTGAGTTAGGGGAGCAACTGCATACTATTCGGATTATTCTCACGGACCTATGACCCGCCCTGGTCATTTACATAGCAATTTATTTTGAGTGTGGGAGGAAGCTTCAAAAAACTGTAATAGAAGTAATGTGTGCATTCCTCCATTTCAAGTACTTTGCTAAAAGTTCTGTGCCAATATTGTACTGGCTCATGCTACATATGCACAAGAGAAAAAAAAAATATTTGCACACACTTAACTTATTTGGAATGTGTACATGAAATTAACCAAAGGCTTCAATACTTATGCAGGCAAACTTGCATTAGCAGGGAATAATTTCCCAACTGTATTAGTTATTTGAATATTTAATGAGTTTAATATATACAAATAAATGCTTGGGTTAAGTGTCTGGGAAAGAAAAGTATCAGAGGGGTAGCCGTGTTAGTCTGGATCTGCAAAAGCAACAAGGAGTCCTGTAGCACCTTATAGACTAACAGATGTATTGGAGCATAAGCTTTCGTGGGTAAAGACCCACTTCGTCAGATGCATGGGAAAGAAAAGGTAATCTGGCCTAGAGGCATGAATTTTCAAGAGTAAATTACCGTGAAAATTGGCATACGTATAGATAAAATGATAAGGAGAAGAGTCCTTTGTTTTTGGAAAGTAGCATATTGCGCACTAGGTGCATTAATGACCAGGCATTTGTTCAGCATATTACATTTAGCTCTAATAAACATCTAGCTTGTGCACGATGTACTGCTGAGGCTGCGGACCCATATGCAAACTGAAATCATTTGTTTTTGTGCAGATTGCATGTGACAGGAGCAATGCTGTGGAAACATGGAATATTTAAAGCCCATCGGTTCACTTCATACAAGTTCTATGCATCTTTCTGAGCTGGCTGGTGATTCTATTCTGCCCTGACTCTTAAGCTACTGTATATAACACAACAGTAATTGTGGCCCTGGTGAGCTGTGGAATGTTTATATTGGGGAGAGGGAGGCATCAGAAAGAAAAGTGGATGGAGAGCCCCTGCTCTAGATGATGCTGTAATATCAATAAATGTTAACTTTGCCCATCCCCTAAAGGAAGGTGAATTTTCTCCTTCCTACGCAGGGTCCTGGCTCATCTCCCCCTGAAGCCCACACTGGAGGAAGGAGGATCAAGGGATTAGGGCACAGACCTTTTGTGTCTTCTGGCATATGGTTTTGGGCAGCAAGAACAAGGAATTAGATGTTAGGTAAGTGATGTAGCCAGCCTGTCACAGCAGTAGACGTCAAGTGTGCCCATCCCCCATTGAGAAGATAGCTGGGACAGTCCAGAACCAGCCGGCATGCTGTTTGGTCCTTGGGGGCAGGGTGGGCTCTGGAAGCCCCCGCAGTAAAGATGTGAATTAAAATGCTTCTGGCCACATCAGCTCTTGTTGTAACAAAGAAGGCTCTCTTGCTTCCTGGGGTTTGATGTATTAGAATTTAAAATATTTTTACCCTGCCCCTCTATTTAAAATATTCAAGGCGGCTTAACATTTTTTTAAACACGCAATAAATAAATAAAGTAAATAAAGTAAAAGGACCTCAAGGGCTAAAACAGCTCAAGAGGAGGAACATACACACAACGTTGTGCCAACGTTGGCGCCAGGCGAATGTGCCGGGGGAGAGAATTCCACAGCTTCGGGGCGAAGGCTGAGAAGGCCCTGCTCCACGTGGAGGTCAACCTTATCTCCACAAGTGGAGAAACTCCCCAGCCGACCTCACTCCCCAGGTGGGTTCGTATAGGAGGAGACAGTCCTTCAAATACCCCGGTCCCAACCCGTTTAGGGCTGTTTTGAGCAGCCTGCGAGAGCTCAGCTGGAGTGGTCAGGGACGCAGAACTTAGCTGTGTCTCTGCCAAGAAATGGGATGCACCCACGATGCAAACTCCCCTTCCCCACTGGCTGCCGCAGCTCTTTGGAGAGGTGGTGTATGATCTGTTGTCTGAGAAGTTCCCCTATTTCAGAAAAGGAGTGGCTGGCGTGACCATGGGCAAATCTCTCAGCCCGTTGCTTGCGCTGCTATAAAATGGGGAGAGCCGTACTTACAGCACCTCACAGTGTGCTGGGAAGACAAATACAAGTAAGACTGAGCAACTGACACACGATGGGATTGCAGCAGGGGCATCCCACTCGGTCCAGTTCCCCCCTGGCACTCCATGTGCTTCCTCGATGCGGAGGAGGCAGGCACGCCAAGAATGGCCTAATCTGAGGGAAACGTCATTATCTGAGAGAAGGAGGTTGTTTAAAAAGCACTTTCCTTTCAGCCCAGAGCTGTTTTTCCTGAGGAGAGGAGTGAGATCAGCACGAGGCATGAGATGTGAGTGCCAGTGGAGTTGGCCTCAGCTTGAGGCCTCATTTAGTGAAATTGTTCCCATTCTCGTCTGACCAGCACTGTCCTCATGAACCACCCACCAGCGGTGGTCAGGGTTGTGTGACGTTCAACCACCACAGAAAGGAACAAAGATTCCCTGTCATCCGAAGGTATCACATGAGTGGGCTTTGAGAAGATGGAAACATTCAATTTCACACAGTAGCGCCGGGACAACCCTTTGGGTAGTATCAGGGTGACTGCACAGGCCTGTCAGCGCCTCCCGCAGTGTGTGTAATCTTTGGTGAATTGGTGAGCAGCCCACCTGAAGAGATCTGGTGCTCACCCAAGGAAGAGAAGAGGTGTTTCTCCAAAAACCTCTTCCTGAATATGCATATGAAGCAAGGAAAAAAAACCACCTCTCAGGAGACTCAGTTCTAGGGAAAGAAGACATGGCAGTGGGGAAAAGGCAGCAAAAGGAGCCACGGGGGGAATGGCTGTAACATTTTCTCTCCCAAGAGGTGCATTTTGCAACAAGCCAGTGGGGTCGGGAAGCCGCAGAAGGGTTTTACACCGTTATGCCAATTACAGGTCACTCCTATCATTCCTCCAAGACGACAGCAACTCACCGAACTGTTGGCACACCCAGAGTCCCAGCTCATCGTAATAGCCGTCCCTTTTAACAGCGTTCACTCAAGGCCAAATACACTTCTGCTGTAGTCAGCAATGGCGTGGGGCTTGTGGCCCAGAAAGCCAGCCTCTGCCCTTACAAAAAGGGCCACGAGATCTTTAACAGCCACACAGAGTGGACTGGAATAGTGTTTAAGGACCTAGTAGAAATGAAATTTACATCCAACTGACTGCATAGAATTCAGTGTACATGCAGCACCCCAAGTAATAAAGGGTGAGTCAGTGTGTGCTTTCCGGGAGTCTGGGTATTTCAAACGTGTGTGTGTGTGTGCGTGTGCGTGTGCTCCTGGCTCCAAACACCTTTAAAAACATATGATGTTCAGTGGGAGGGTACTCGGCCCTTGATTTTTTTTTTTTAAATGGGCCATTTTAGGATGTTTCAAGTTGGGCAGCCATCTAAAAATTGTTGGTTAGTTCTGAAAATCTGGACCTTAACCTGCACCTAAATTCCCCCTCTCTAAACTGGAGGGAATATGCTCTGCCCTGCCTCACAGAGGTATTGTGGGGACAAATAAATTGATATTTGTGATTTGCCCAGTGCAATCTAGCTCCCAGCGAGAGAGAGAGCGAGCGCGCGCTCATGAGCAAGCATAGAGCCTGATTCTGATCTCACATTGGGATGAGCCTGGAAAAACTCCACTGATGTCAGAGTTATACAGGGTAAAACTGGGTGAGACCAGATTCTACCCCATTAGAGTATGGCATCTACTAATCCAGAAACTATTGAAGTCTCAACAAAAACCCAGAAAAGGCAGAAGGCGTTCAATAAATATTTGTTCTGTGTTTGGGGCAGGGGGATGGGACAGATGGCCTGATGTGATCCTGGGATGCAAAAAACAAGGCTCAGAAGTGGGAGAAGAAAGGTTATTTTACCTCTGTCTGTATTTGGTGCTGGAGCAACTGCTGCTGGAATCCTGTGGACACAATTCAAGATGATGTTGGTAAGTTGGAGAAGGTTCACCTTTTGAGGATAAGCTCACTATATTGAGCTCCTGGAGTCTAGTAAAGAGAAGACGGCTTGATCACAGTCCGTAAGTATCTACACGGGGAACAAATATTTCCTAGTGTGCTTTTTGACCTAGCAGAGAAAGGCGTAACAGAATCTATAAGCTAGAAGTTGAAGCTAGACAAATCCAGAATGGAAACAAGGTGGAGATTTTTAATGACAAGTGGAATTAGCCATTGGAACAGCTCACCAAGAGGCATGGGAGATTCTTCTCTGCTGAAACTTTTTAAAATCAAGATTGGAAATTTTTCTAAAAGATCTGCTCTAGGAATGAGTGTGGGGAAGTTCTATGGTGATCACAGTAGTTTTTTCTGGCTTTGGCATCTATGAAACTTGGTTAAAGAAAATCACACACACACAAAAAGCTGCAGCCCTCATCAGTCAAGATGAAAATATATCTGCTGAATTTTAGAGGTGTGTGGGAGAGAAAGCCCAGTCTCTGAGATCATACAGCTAAGCTGGTAAGGAAACAGGGGAAGGCTATGGAAATTTGGACTCATTTTGCAACAAATGAAATTTACATCATTTCCACCTTATTGATGGCAGGGCAGTAGCTCCAGATTTATTCTCATACAGCATAGAAGGATTTGGCCCCAGCACAATTCCTGTCCTATGTTCTGCATAGTATAATAAAGAAGGCACAAGGATTTTTATAAGGCGTTGTCACTCCTTAAAAGGAGAGAGAGGCACATAGTCGCTGGTAAAAGACTCCTACCAAAGTTAGCTTTAAACTGGATTATAAAAAGAAAAGGAACACTAGAGATAGGTACCTACAGCACCTAGTTGCTGTCACCTCTTCATCGGATAGTGGCAAAGAGCCACTATTAACAAGAATCACATCAGGACCTGAAGGCGGCCTGTTCCCATCACAAATCAACACCGTGCCTAAAGCTTTGCCATCCTTCTGTCCATCCATCCCACTTTGTTCCTCAAGCCTCTGTGATCTGGGGTAAGTCACCGAAGTCTCTGCCTCAGTTTCCCCTCTGTGAAAGGTGGATGATAACGCGTCCCTCTGAGGGGAACTGAGAGGATTAAGTAATAGGTGTAGAGTGGTTTAAATACGTAACTGCACAATCAGGAATGTTGTCATCATTGCTACTGTGCTGGGAGTCTGTGCTGCAGTTACTTGGCTGCAAGTAACCAGCACCAGAGATAGTAAGTCACAGATTGATACAAACTGCAAAACAGCAGTTACAAACTGACCAGTCAATCACACGCCGCAGGTAGAGCTGGAAGTACCTAATCAGGCAGCAGAAGAGACCAAAAAACAAAAACCACAATCTCTCTCCAGCCCCCCACAATTCAAGTACTGTTACCATGTTAAACACAGGCTCTTAATAAAGAGAATGCAGCATTTTCCTTCTGCATTGCAAAATTTGAAAGCAGTAAAAAAAGTCAATTTACAGTTGTCAACTTTTGAAAGAAGCCTAATGTTTTGATCAGAGGCACAAAGATTTCAGAGTTACCAACAACCTCCCTTTCCATGGTGTTCATAAAGCTGCAGTTCTACCGTAGACTCCAAACATCACGGACTAAACAGAGCTTTGAGAAATCTGCCAGTTGCCATCAGGAAGGATACCCCAGAGGCAGCTTTGGCAGGGTATATGGATTTCGTAAACTAGAAAGTGTTGTAGAGAAGCCAAGTGCTGCAGCTCCTGTTGACTTCCATTTGAGCTGTGGGTGCTTGGCACCTTGAAAAAAATCAGGTCCTAAATGACTCGCATAGGAAATGTGGTGGATGCAGAAAACGAATGCTGAAGCCCCATCCAGCCCCTTCGCTGCAAGACCATCCTTTTCCCACATCATTTTCGCATAACCCTCAGAAATGCCCTCCTAGTGCTGTAGTTTTTAAATGAGCCACTTGGAGTAGGTCTACATTGCAATTAGACACCCATGGCTGACCCATGCCAGGCTGCGTCCTGAATTCTGGGACCATCGCATCAGCTCCAGCCCAAAACCGTCTACACTACAATTAGAAGCCCCTTTGCCTGAGCCAGTCGTGGGTTTTTAATGGAGATGTACACATATCCCGAGTGTTACCAACTGCCAGGGGTTCACATTTAACCTTGTTTCTGTTTATTACACGCATTCTAGGTATTATCTAGGGGGTGTTAATAATATTAATCTGGGTTCTCAGAATTAGAGCCCCATGCTGGGAAGTTCTGAGCTCTCTCTCATGCCCAATGGAGTCTCTAGAAGGTGAGGCCACCGAGTGGTTTCAAGGCAAGATTGCGCTCTCAGCTCTGGTACACCTTTGTGTCTTTGGCAGGCTATGAATTAATAAACTTTCCTATGATTGATGAGAGGGGAGTCTCAGCAGTAGCTAATGAGAAGAATTCATGAGTTTCTCAGACCAATGAAAAGTAACAGCAGATTAAGGAACTGATGTCACCCTTCTGCCTCACCCAGAAATCCAGCTGCAATTAGCAAGTCCTCTAAAAGCGAGCTAACTGGAGGAACTTTCCCCAGGAAGGCATGAATTCAGGCCTTCCTGCTCTCAGTGAGAACAGAGAGTAGCACAGGTTTCTCTAGGCTGCCACCACAGGGTTAATGTAAATGTAATTTGCTATTGCTAATGCACATGCTATTGGAGACACAATCAAGTTCTAGCAGGCCCTCAGTATGTGCTAACACTCCCAGGGCTGTGTGGCCCCAGCCCTGGTTGTAAAATTGACAGAGTAAGTTGGATAAACAAAAGGGTGAAAAAGCCGGACATATTTTTGAACTCACTATCTGCGTAGATGATGGGTTATGAGTCATAGTTAGTGCTTCACAGCTATACCATGACTGACAGGAATCTAATCTAAACACCCCTGTGGGTAGCCAGTTACTCTTTCCTGGGGTTTCTGCCTCTCCTCCTGTAAAGTAAACCTTTCCATGCCTCACTTTTTCTACACAGCCCACGCACAGTTTGCAGAGTAGTTTTTCTCTTGAGGGGCGGGGGAGAGCACACGGGTTTATGAAGCAGAGCTCTGTGGTGCTGGGAGTCAAACCCAATGGATTCAAGCAGTTACAAAGTGGTGGGAGCTCAGAATCGGATCTAAATGTCGTGTGTTTAGGGCTAGGCAGGGAGGCTAGGATTTTCAATGGGAGCAAAGGGCATTAGGTGCCTAAGTCGCAGTGACTCTACCACAGCTGAGCTCTACTTGGCCACCAAATCTTATTTCTAGCAACCTGGACTGAGGCCTGCCCCTGGGCACCTGCTGCGCTCCGATACCAGTGTTTGGGCAGGAGTGTTTCAGCACAGCAGAGGGCTTGTAAGCTTGTACTGGTGGAGGCTGTGGGCATGTCTACGCTAGACACACGGCAGCTGTGGCATAGACACTAACTACAGCCAGAGGAAAGGTTCTTCTGTCCCTGTGGTAAATCCACTTCGAGAAGGGGTCGCTAGGTGGATGGAAGAATTCTTCCATGGGCCAAGTGGTGTCTATCCCCAGGGGACGGGGTCAGCTTAATGAGTCACCCACAGCATGACATTTTTCAATGTAGTGGTTTGGTTGACCTACATTTGGAGTGCTGTGAGCACAGCAGGGTGTGGGGGAGGTATGATTCTTTCTGCCCTTTGTGGTGCCTGCTCTGCAGTGTGACGATTCAGCTTTCCCTTGGCTGACACCACACACTGGCACCCCTTACAAAGCAGGCTGTGAAGCGAGTGGTGTGGTGGGCATTGGCAGAAAGGGACTGGGCTCACTGTGGGAGAGTAAGGCCGTATCTACAGTACAGAAACGGCCGACCTACCTGTGTCAGTCAGGGTTGAAATTTCTGAGATGGCTGGGCCAACAGGCATCCATCATGGAGATGCAGCTATATTCAACAAACTGGGTGTTTTCTGATAATGGCTTGTTTCGTCCAGGGACGGGGGGAGCGGAGGGAGGGCGGGGAAGGACAGAATGAGCTATGCCTTTAAGAGAGCTGCTGTGCTGGTATAGCTATAGCAGTACAGTGGTGTAGATATGCTGGTGCAGTGCCCCTAGTCTAGATCTGGCCTAAGGCCTCATCTATACTATGCTCTCCCATTGATCTGAGATGTGCAACTTCAGCCACGCAAATAGCATAGCTGAAGTCAACGTACTTAGACCTTCTTACTCTCATGACACCCACATAGTCAAGTCAGCGGCTGTTTCTCTCCTATCAACTCCGCCTGCTCTTCTCATCTGGGTGGATTACCGGAGTCGACGGAAGAGCGCTCGGTAGTCGATTTATTGTGTCTAAGCAGACATATAAAATCGACTGCTGGTGGATCAATCGCTGCAGTGTCCATCCACAGTATAATGGACAGAAGCCCTGAGAAAGTGAGCAACTTGGCGAGCAGTTGATCAGCACTAATTTAGATTTACAATATGGTACATGCTGGAGTCTTAGCTCTTAAGGTTTCCTATGAAACACCCCCTCCGCACAACAGGCTACATGAAATTCAGCTCACCTACTTTGGAACAATGAATCGGTTGAGTCAGCTGGGCTTGGGTGAGACAGAATCTAACCCTACAGCTGCCAGAACATCCTGATGTCTCTGCCATTGTTCCTTTTTCTCCAAAGCTCTCAACAGAGAAAGTGTTTCCTTTATAGCAATTAAAAAAACAACAACAACAAACTCTGCAGCCAGCCACAGGTATAGTGCTCACATAAGAAGCAGCCCTGGATGCTGGCAGGCTGATCACCAGGCTGTTTAGCTTACTGGTAAACAACAGATCTTTGTAAGACATTGAGCAACGTGATGTCCAATATATTGAAAGCGCTGGTACTGACAGCCTCCTTCCAGACCAGGACCTGGCCCCCCTGCTTCCTACTAGGAAACCTCAAAGAAACCAAAAGCCAGTGAATTCAGAGCAAAAGAGGCTGAAAAAAACCTCAACCCATAATGATGCTACAAGGGCTGGAGGTTTCTTTTAAATACTGACAGCCTCCTTCCAGACCAGGACCTGGCCCCCCTGCTTCCTACTAGGAAACCTCAAAGAAACCAAAAGCCAGTGAATTCAGAGCAAAAGAGGCTGAAAAAAACCTCAACCCATAATGATGCTACAAGGGCTGGAGGTTTCTTTTAAATTAATGGAGATTGCCTATCTCCTAGAACTGGAAGGGACCTTGAAAGGTCATCAAGTCCAGTCCCCTGCCTTCACAGCAGGACCAATTACCATCCCTGACAAATTTTTGCCCTAAATGGCCTCCACAAGGATTGAACTCACAACGCTGGGTTTAGCAGGCCAATGCTCAAACCACTGAGCTATCCCTCCCCACTACTTAACAAATCACTAAAGAGCGAAGCTCTAACAAGTTAGCACAAATTGCAGCAGCATGTAGATTAGAGATGCATGAAAGTGATACTCTAGGTCTGACACTCCTGAACATAGAGGAAGGCAAAATTCTGGTCTTTGCAGCTTCCCATGCACCTGTAATGGGCTGTATCAGTATTCTCTCTAAACTGAATGCTTGGG
Source organism: Rafetus swinhoei (assembly GCA_019425775.1). Taxonomy (NCBI): domain Eukaryota; kingdom Metazoa; phylum Chordata; order Testudines; family Trionychidae; genus Rafetus; species Rafetus swinhoei. The sequence goes on along the minus strand of CM033427.1, from coordinate 121,725,786 downwards.
CAGCCACCTAGGAGAGATTCAAATAATGCCACACTGATTAGCAGAGCCCCCACAGCTGGTAGCATGTGTTTATACTGGTGGTGCACATCAGCACATGCCTTGGTGCATATAACAATATTTTTTCTGCATCTGAAAAAAATTAGAGGGAACATTGGGCTGTACCCAACTCCCCCTAGATCTGCTCTTGGGGAGGTTTGGAACTGAATCTGAACTTTAGAACTACAGAATAAAACCAGTCAAGAATCTTGGTAGACCGGACTGGAAACCCCCCCGGCCCCACACACACACACAAAAACAAAACAAAAAAAACACCAAGGGAATTGGACTGCATATTGCTGATGACAGGTGCTAACAACTGAGCCCTTGTTATTGTGAAGTAAATTCTGTAGCATTTACTAAGAATGAAAGCCAAAATACGTAATAGTTTTCTATAGAAATTCTCTATTGAACTGAAAGGTTAATCAGTTTGACAGATTTTTTTCAAACCATTGCATAGAATTCTGCAGCAGGCATCTCGTGCTTTGTGTGATGAATGCCTCCAGCCTACAGAACAGGATTCCAAAGTCCCGTAGAATGAACATTATTACCTCACCCAGCCTCTCAGAAAAGACTTGTTGAATCAACTCTTGTGGGCAAAAGGGAAAAGCTTGTGAGCTACATGGAGCTCTTCAGCTCTGTGAAAAACTTGCCCCTTTCACCCACAAAATGTGGGCCAATAAAAGATCTCTCTCACCCACCTTGTCTCTAATACCCTGAGAGCCACCTGGCTACAACACTGGAAGTATTTTCCAATACATCCTGAACGATTCTTCCATGAGGCTTACCTTCTAGGTTACCATTATGGTGGTTTGTCAGCCTCTGTTAGACTTATTTTATCTCCGTATGTACTGACTTAGCTTAACAGGATGTGACGGCAACATACATGTCCATGTTGCAGGGCCAACGTGGATACACCTGGTTTCTGTAACTGAATGTAGAGGCAGCAGAAACTCTGCAATAGAAGGAGTTTGGCTTGGTTGTCCCTTGTCCTGGATCTTATAGAGTTATTTATACCCGCGCAAATAGGGTGTAAAATGGTGAGAATGGAGATTTGCACACACTGTACTGTGGGCTCGAGTCTCTTATCAGTTTTACACTGGTGTCGCTCCGTTGACTGTGGGAAAAGAACTGATTCCCTTCTCAGAGCCCAGTAAATCAGCAGTGACAGGGGTCAGCAATCTTTTCAAACCAAAGAGCCAAACTACATCAAAATTCAGAACAAGTGGTCAACAAAGAGCCTTATAAGAATGCCCATTTGCATGATGGAAAATATACAACTTACTATTATTGATAATTGACATAATTAATAATAGCAGAAATGAAACACTGTACTTGCAGACTTTATTTAATAGGACTTCTGCTACATCTTTTCGCACATTTCTTTGAAGTTTAAATCATAACTGGTCAAATCCAGCTTCATGCACACATTCAGGCTGTCTTCTGTCAATCTTATGGCAGGGGATGTGAGGGTGCAGGAGTCTGGGTTGGGATGTATGAGGTGCTCAGGGCAGGGGGTTCAGGTGTATGATGGGTGCAGGGTTGCGATGCATGGTGAGGTGCAGAAGTGTTATGACGCTAAGGCCTGATGGGGGCTGGGCCCCAACTGGGGGCTTGTTGGCCTTGCTACATTTCAAATCAAATAAAATATAATGTCCAACACAAAAGGCTTCAACATTGTCTTTATTTATGGCAGGGTGGGAGCACTGAGTTTGGGTGAAGGAAGTAGTTCTGATCTGAGGCACAAGACTGAGGTGCAGGGGTTTGGGTTGTGACCTAGAGCAGGAGGGGACTGTAAGCTGGGGCAGGAGCGGTTTGGGGTGTTGGGTCTGGGAGGTGGTATGGGCTCAGGAGGGGGAGAGAGGGTTTGGGTTATGTGGGGTAGCGGGGGGAGGAAGGGGGCTGCGGACAAGGGGAAAGGAGTGGCTGGGGTGCTAGAGGCAGGCTCTAGCCAGAGACTTACCTGCAAGACTCCTGGCCAGCAGCCCACCTTCTCTCTCAGGCAGGAGCCTGCCCTGCCCCCGCACAGGCTGCAGGCCCATGTGCTCTGTGACTAAGAGCCCGAGGGGAGGGGGAAGCGGTGCTTCATGTGCTGCCTGTTTTTCAAACAAGCAGCTTCCGTTGGCCAGAAAATGGGCCAATGGGATTGTGCTGGGGGCGGGAGCACCCATGAAGCACCCCTTCTCCCACCCCTCTGGGCTCTCAGTTTTTTTAAAAGCTTTTACATTTTGTTTATTAATATTTTAACACTGAAATCCTGACAGAATTCTGCAAGGCATGAAAGGAAGATTTTTCAGTGGTGATGTTGGTGTTTAAAATGAAGCCCATAGTAAACACAGGTTCCAGTTTTTGTATCTTTGTCCAAATTTATGGACGCTTTAGGATATCCCAGAGCTCCTCCACCTCCACGTGAGATCACTCGATTTTCAACGTAATAGCAGAGCAGCCTGTGAATTAAGTCAATTGCAAAGTTCTCCTTCTGCCGTGCAACAAATCAAACCTTCCTGTCGTCATTTTCTTCATAAGCCTGCCCCACGTGCACCACTGTTGTGCTGCTCTCAGACACGCACACACCGTCGCCTCTCCAGGGTGGTGCAGCAGCCCCTTGGACCAGAGCAAGGCACCTTAGCAACAAACCATCCACTGAAGGTCGACCTGGGTGCCACGATTTTGACTCAACCACATGATCGAGCATGTTGGTGACACTGCACATGCACGACACGCTCCACCCCCACCACACAAACGGCTCTGCAGCCGCTTTCCTGAGTGGCGGGGCAAGCAGGGGAGTCTGCCTGGGGCCACCTGCTGTGTCCATGGGCCAGATTTTTCAGTGGCTTAGCCAAGGGAGAGTGTTTTGCCCAGGCCTGCTGTAGCACCAGCACGGACTCCCTGCTGCGGGGGGAGTAACAGGGGGCTGGGCTTGAGCTGCAAAAGAGGCATATCTGGCTTGCGAGCCAAGGCTGCCGGCCCCTGGTTTATGTTATGTAAACTACCATAGCGTAACTCAGATTGGCAGAATTGAACCTGGGACCTCTGGAGCTTAGTACATGAACCTCTGCCACACAAGTTAAAAGCCAGGTGGCTCTCAGCTAAGGCTGTAGAGCAGACTCATTATTCTCTCTCAGTAAACTCAGTGCTACTAGATGGGACAGTACAATAGCACCACTGGACTTCAGTGTTTCTTGACTGTAAACTTCTTGGCATAAAGATCACCTTATTTGTTTATAGCACCATATACCCTGCTGGCACTTAACACATGTATTGCGGCATATGGAGGTATGTAACTGTTTTGTTCTCGGTGTACTACCCCTTCCATTTCTAGGACTCCGCTGCAGACAGCTGCCATTTTGGGTGCAGTTCAGCTACAGCTGGATACAGAGGCACATGTTATGTATTTTCTCCAAGAGATTGCATTTTGACTTTCTTGATGATTGTTTCGCTTAAAGCAAAAGCTGTTCGTTCTCACTGGAAATATATAGTCACTCAAAGAATAATACAACTGGAAGAGACCTCAAGTCCAGTCCCCTGCACTCATGGCAGGACCAAGCACCATCTAGATCATCCCTGACAGATGTCTGTCTAACCTGCTCTTAAATATCTCCAGTGATGGAGATTCCACAATCTCGCCAGGCAATTTATTCCAGCGTTTAACCACCCTGACAGTTAGGACAAGAAGCAACGGAGGTTGGACATTAGCAAAAACTTCCTATCAGAGGTTAAAGAGAATAATTCTTCTCTTTCCTCCTTGTAACACTCTTTTAGGTACTTTAAAACATTGTGCATGTAAAAACATACCCCACAACAGTAAACTTTGGAAGGCATCATTAAGTATTTAGAATAATATTTCTAACATTCATTAGGCAGTAGCATATAAGGGAAAACAAATTGTTCATCACGGAGATAAAACTATTTACCTAGGACAAAGATAGTCTGACATGGATGGGCAGTTTTGTTTTCTTGCCTCTATTGTTTTCTATGCTCTCTGGGATTTTGTATTGTTGCTTTCTGAGCTGAAGTTTTCTGTTGTTCTTTCCTGCTGTGGATTGATGAAGGCGGACATTCTTATTTCCTGATATGCAGAAAGAAGTTCCAACGTGCTAAAGTGAGCTGACCTCACAGTTCTGCTTCTCTCAGCATATCCTGTTCTTGTAGGTAGAGCGGGCCTGATTCTTGGCAACAATAGGCTGGACTCCATTTCTTTCAGTGGAGTTATTCTCAAAGTACAGAGTAACAGGTCAGAACCAGGTCTGCCAGATGCTCGAGCCTAACTCATTTTTCTTGATTTTAAACTACGGGCTGTTTGTCTGGTTTGGAGTCTGGTTGGTGTAGATTTTTTCCCTTCTAACTGACAGACTCTGTACATCCATTTAGCTGGTCTATGAATGTTTTGCTACTTGGAGGTTTACTGGAAGTCTCAAGGAACACCAAATCCCTCAGGAGAAAATTCCTCAAACTTTTAAAAATAGCAAGGAGGCTTAAAAACAGCAGAGTTCATTATTGCATTAAAGCAAAGCCACACTGATAAATTAATGCTTCACTAAATACTGCAAACTACTGAATCCCTGGCCGCAGAGTAGGGGACCTGACTAAGGAGAGGAGACATGCTTTAGCTATTCTGATCGCTGGAATCGTCTATTGGCACCAGAGGCAGTAGTGATAAATTGAAAGCAGTGGCTCCCAATCTTTTCGAGTATATGGACCCCTTTCCAATCTATTAAAATTTTATAGACACCCCCCAAACAGTTTGGCTGTTTTCAAACATTCCGTTACTTGATAATCATGTATGTAACATGATCGCTTCAAGAGAGAAAAAATGGTAAAAGTGACTGACCCATTTATAAGCTGACTCCAGAATATAGTCACAGCTTGTCAGCTTCAGCCTGGCCTGATGGACTGCAGGGCATGGAGCTCCCATTGGCTGCTGTTCACTGTTCAGAGCCAATGGGAGCTGCGAGGCTCTGTGTCTGCAAGCAAAGGAACTCCGACTCTGCTGTACTCTGCCGGGACATTTGTTTGCAAACCACTGGCGCACTGGGACTTTTTAATCTATGTAGAGCGCCTGCAGGCTTGGAGCCGGTCAGCTCCCAGTCCCTGCCTTTCCTCTGTTCTGGTTCAAGGGGAACAGTGGGAAGTGGCGGCCAGCATGTCCCTTGGCCCGCGCTGCTTCCTCAGCGCCTGCCCCTTCGTCCCCTGCCTATCCAGAGAGGATACGGCGAGGGGGCTCTTGTGGCCAAAGGCAGCTCCTACCCCTGCACTCCGCCTTTGGCCGGGCACGAAGCCCTGAATGAGAAGAAAAAGGAGGAAAGGAAAGGAAAAGGATTGGGCCCACCACAGGATTGGGAGGAGGCTGGAGTGTAAACAGCAGCACAGCTGCTGGTAGGAGGATGGATGGTTGCAAATAGCAAGCCCCAGGCAAGAGATGCCTGGTGGAAAGTCTCAGTCCTGTGGTGGGCCCGATGCCTACTTTTAAACTTTCTGCGGACCCCCTACAGTACTGTCCCATGGACCACAGGTTGGGAACCACTGATTTAGAGCCACCTATGTCAAAGTAGCCCCCATCCAGCCCTAGAATCTGACGGCTGCAGAGATGGCAGGCCCTGCTGAATACAAACAAAATGAGAAAGCAACACACCACCCCATCCTGGTCATGCTCTGAGCATAGTTTGCATGGGTGAAACACCCAGCCACTTGGGTCATTAGTTTTGAACTGGTACCTATTTATCTCTAGAGCCAGGGTGTAACAAAACGGGAACTCTCCTGCTTAAATATAAGGGCTCCCTGGTCTGCTGCTGCTTCCTCAAGTTCCAAGGCACCCACTGATCTGCAAGAAGCTCTGCTCGTTATCTTACATAATCTACTTCTGGGGGAATTCATGTCCCCTGCAGACTTATTTTTTTTCCATCTCTACAAAAAATAGTCTGCAGGGAGGTGCTGCAGTTACACCTCTCACACACTAGGGGCTGCCGTGACACCAGAACAGAGGGCAGCTAGCTTAGTGCTGGAAGTCAGTCTCACAAAGGAGAGGACAGAGGCTGCCTCCCTCAGAGCCCTGCCTATGGGGTCTGGTGATGAGACATGGGATATGTGGGGAATGGGGGTGTGTGTCATAGAATCATAGAGCTGGAAGAGACCTCAGGAGGTCATCAAGTCCAGCCCCCTGCCCAAGGCAGGACCAATCCCAACTAAATCCACCCAGCCAGGGCTTTGTCAAGCCGAGACTTAAACACCTCTAGGGATGGAGATTCCACCACCTCCCTAGGTAACCCATTCCAGTGCTTCACCACCCTCCTAGTGAAATAGTTTTTCCTAATGTCCAACCTGGACCTCTCCCACTGTAACTTGAGACCATTGTTCCTTGTTCTGCCATCCATCACTACTGAGAACAGCCTGTCTCCATCCTCTTTGGAACCTCCCTTCAGGAAGTTGAAGGCTGTTATCAAATCCCCCCTCACTCTTCTCTTCTGCAGACCAAACAAACCCAAATCCCTCAGCCTCTCCTCATAGGTCATGCGCTTCAGCCCCCTAATCATTTTGGTCACCCTCTGCTAGACCCTCTCCAATACGTCCACATCCTTTCTATAGTGGGGGGTCCAGAACTGGACACAATATGCCACATGTGGCCTCACCAGAGCCAAATAAAGGGGAATAATCACTTCTCTGGATCTGCTGGCAATGCTCCTCCTAATGCACCCCAATATGCAATTAGCCTTCTTGGCTACAAGGGCACACTGTTGACTCATATCCAGCTTCTCATCCACTGTAATCCCCAGGTCCTTTTCTGCAGAACTGCTACTTAGCCATTCGGTCCCCAGCCCTGTAACAATGCTTGGGATTCTTTCGTCCCAAGTGCAGGACTCTACACTTGTCCTTGTTGAACCTCCTCAGATTTCTTTTGGCCCAATTCTCTAATCTGTCTAGGTCACGCTGGACCCTATCCCTGCCCTCCAGCGTATCTACCTCTCCCCCTAGCTTAGTGTCATCTGCGAATTTGCTGAGGGTGCAATCCATCCCCTCATCCAGGTCATTAATAAAGATGTTGAACAAAACTGGTCCTAGAACCGATCCTTGGGGCATTCCGCTAGAAAACGACCACCAACCTGACATCACTACCCATTGGGCCCGACAGTCTGGCCAGCTTTCTATCCATCTTACAGTCCATGTATCCAATCCACACTCCCTTAACTTGCTGGCAAGAATATTGTGGGAGACCGTATCAAAAGCTTTGCTAAAGTCAAGGTATATCACATCCGCTGACTTCCCCATGTCCACAGAGCCAGTTACCTCATCATAGAAGCTAATCAGATTGGTCAGGCATGATTTGCCCTTTGTGAATCCATGTTGACTATTCCTGATCACTTCCCCTCTTCGCATGCAAAGAAATCATGGAGTGACAGCCTTGAGCCAAGGGCTGAATGGGAGTGGAGGTGCAGCGGCATTTGGAAACAGGGGCAGTTGTACCTGACTGAATAGGAGAGGCTGGGGGGTCAATCTAGGTTTGCTTGTGGGAGACTCCCAACTCTGTAACAATCCCTTTCCCCTAAAACAAAACAAGAAAACCCAGCCTGTTCCATACTTCTCTCATCCACACCCAAACCACCCACCCTGTTTAGTTGCCAGGCTCCTTCCCAGCAATTACTTCCCTCCGCCCCCTCATTAACCCCGATTCACCCTTCCCCTCACACGGCTTCCATCAAGCATTCTGTAGACACAACAGAGCAAAAAAAGGAACAAACCAAATTATTCTTCCATTACAGGTCACCTTAAATACTAGACTCTTGGCTCCATATAAGTTACTAAAGCCATGGAGCCTGGTATTATTTTTTAAAAGACAAGCTACACTGAATTGTGAGGAGCTCAGGGCCGGCTCGAGCCATTCTGCGCACTGGGCAGCGGGCGCGCGATGGATGCGCGGCTCTGCCCCGGGCGCACGGCGCATGTGTGGGCCTGCCCTCCCAGTGCACTGTGCACCTTACAGCTGCCATCGGGCGCGGTGCACCTTACAGCTGCCATCGGGCACCCCCCATAGGTTGGCACCCTGGGCAGCTGCCCCGCTAGCCCCCCCCTTAATCCGGCCCTGGAGGAGCTATTACATAAGTGCAAAGGGCCAGATGTTTCAACAGTGTAAACAGGTGTAGCTGCATTGAAGACAATAGAAGTTCACTGACTTATGCCAGCTGAGGATGTAGCCCAAATACATTGTGGAATTTCAGGAACCCTCTCACATTTTCTTGTTTGTCTGCAAAACAGGGGTCTCAACAGGCCATCTCCGGCTGGAGCAATGATGCCATCTGGCCCAGGACTCTCAGAAGACCCGGGGCAGTGTTCCCTCTAAGCTAGGTGACAGTACAGCTCCTTGCAGGGAGCTGACTGAGTGGGCAGGGCTGATGAATCGCCTGTGAAGTTGTGCTGCCCAGTGGTTTAGAGGGAACAATGCCCAGGTCAGGAAGGGGGCTGTCCATTACCAACCCCCAAGCCCCACCCCTTCCTGCTATCAGCCCACCCTCTCCTCTCCTCCCTCCCCCCCATTCCACCCCCAGCACCTTGTTCCTGAGGACATGGCTTTGGAGACCACGGCGGGAGGAGGCGGCTGGTGCCACATGGCAGCAGGTGTCATGCTCTGCCACACTCTCCTCACCCAGTGCTGTGTGCTTCCCCTGGATTGCACAATCACTCTGGCTGGGGATGGCCCACAGGCCAGAAGTTTGAGATCCCTGCTGTAAACAATCCACAGCAAGAATAGTTCAGAAATAATAAATAAATAATAATAATAAAATCATATTTCCTAATAGTCTGGCTTCCTGGTCCTGCAAATTCCCTGTGAGAGATTTTTGGCATCATTAAACATTTCAGAAAAATTATTTTAAAGGTGGGTGTGGAAATAGCTAGCTGAGAATCCAGAGACAAATGTTATAACATCTTATAATGGTTGTTCATATCTATAAACTATCCTCCTCCACCCTTGTGTTGTCCTTTGAGGGCAGAAGAGAAGATCTAGCCTACCAGTGCAGAAATGTTCATTGTCAATGGCAAAATAAGCCCCTTCCCCATTGTAGTTTGGGTCTGCCTCTCAAGGTTAATTGGGTCTTTTTAAGACCACATATGGAGATGAAAGGTTTACGCAACATCTGGAAAAGGAGAACGGAATGATTCATGGGAGTCAGGGCCTTTTGCCTCCTGGCCACTGGTTTGAAGCCAGTCCAGAGTGGTACAGAAAGGAAGAAGTTCAGTGGGTTTTTAAAATGAATGTGTTGGTTTAGATTCAGTTCCTATTGAGCACCTGTCCCCATTAAAAAGACTCAGAAATGAAACTAGCACTATCTAGTTCCCGTGTTGGGAGAATCTAGAGCAGTTAAAGATGGATGGGGTGGGCATAGAGAATGAGCAACTCCCACATGGCTACCAGTGATCAGTCCAGTCAGGGAGAAGACCCAAGAGCAGAGTAACACTATGTGCATGCACACACATCCAGAATTCAGTTAAGTAATTGTTCAGGTGTGGTGAATGAGTTCCTGTAAAGGAGAAATAAGGCTCTTCAGGGAGGGGGAAAACAAATGTTTCAATTCCGTGCAAATTGACTGACAGCTTGTTCAGAAACAAAAATTCAAGTTACCCATGTTGGACTGTCAGCAGTTTGGGGAATTTGCCCTGGGTCTGCCAATACCTCCAGAGGCCCTTGTTCACCAGACTCATCTGACTACTCTGCTGCTAAGGTCTGAAAATGTCTCACTTACTTCCCCTTTCCCTGGGCTTAGCTCATTTGCTCAATGCTGGAATGGGCTCCTCCAGTCCTTTGCAATTTAGAATATAAGATCTATGTCCATTCCTGTGGCTGTCCCTTTGGCTACTGACTTCTGTAGGACCTCTGCTTGAATTCGGACTGGCTGTTCTGTTGGTGGGGTCTGCATATGCCAGCAGCACATAGAAGGCTACAGGTACATACGTTGTAGGGTAACATTCAGTAGCTCATGCCCAGGCAGTATGACATGGAGGTTGGGGGAGGAGACTCCCCAAACCTTTGCTGCTGCTCCCTGAGTGGCTGGAGCTTGGGACAGGCCGGGCAGGCTGGGACTCCTATGGCCATGTTGGAGAACTTGCAACAAGAGCAGGGGAGAGTCTGGGATACATGGGGTGGATTTACATGCTGCTCATGATTTCTGCTTCTTCCATGAGTCTTGCTGCTCATAGGTGACTTTGCTTCATTACAATAAAATCACCCCAAGGAAAAACCAGTCAAATCCATGGAGCTAAGGTGCAAATGGTAGAATGGAGTGGAGAGCCAAGCTTCTAATCTGCAACATTTCTGTAGTATGGTGGTTCTGTTTTATAAGAAATGTGGTCTGTAATCATTAACCAAGCATTCCTATATAATACTTAAAAAAAAATAGCATTAACCTGGCTATTCCCATTCATCGGGCCTACATGATGGTTAAGAGGGGAATGTTGGTTCTAATGTTCAATGAAAAGCATTTATGGAGCTGAAGGTCCTATGTAAATGGCTAGCTCAACTAACACCACTCTGTGTTTCTCTGGAGACTTCCATCCAACAACAGCTGCACACACTGCCAGCAGTCAGGCCAGAGAAGGAAGGCAGGAAGGACTGAAGTGGGGCTTGTGTCAGGCTTCTGCGGAGGAATGACTCCTCCCACCTTTTTTGTGCAGCTCTGGGAGCAGAAGAGTTCAGCCTTGCTCATTCTTCTGTTCATCATTCAAACATGCATCTGACTTTATTTCCTAGTCAGCTTTCATGCACCTACACTAGCTCCACTGTCTGAAAAGACATCTCCCCTCCAGAAGGGCAGAAGGGCTAGTACCATGAGCAGTAGGCTTGCACAATATGCCCCTTGCTACTAATCTTTGTATGTGGAATCATTAATTACTTGTCACTCCCTAGTCTTCCAGTTGCATGGGAGGCAGCTGTGATCTCAGAAATTACTTTTATCTGGGGATCATTTAGGAGGGGAGAAACTTCCTCTTGGAACACAATCGTCATGGACCCAGAATGACTAAGAGTTTTGTTTACTTGTATCCCGGTAGCACCCAGAAGAGTGGCTCTCGCGGGACCCATTTGTAAACCTTGATGTATATTGAGACCCATTAAAGCTATTTAATGGGGGAGGGGGGGGGGGGAAGAAACTTAAATATTTTCCTCACAATATTTAAACATACTCATTACATTAACACATACTAAGTAAGTATACTGTGTGGATCATAGAGATGGGTCCTGCCCTGAGCGGGCCAGGTCTGGGCTCAGCTCCTCCTGGCCGTGTTGCTACTCTAGTACCTTTCAGATTTGGCTTAACTGGGCCAAAGTGATGCGAGTAACACTCCAGTCACAGATCCACTTCCTCAAAATTTGGCCTAGCTACCATTTCCCCCTAGCCTCTCCTCCTCCCCTGCATCATGATAGAGTTGCAGCTGGGCCAGTCCTGATCAGCTTTGTAACTCCATGTGCTAGGTCACAGCATCCAGAGCTGAGCCTAGCCAAGCCAGGCCCTCCTTCCAGACTAGAGATGCAAGGCTCTGCACCGCCCCCCTTCCTTCCAGGGCCTTCCACCCACTCCTCTGGGGACAGGAACTGCACCTCCACTCATGAGACGTTAATGTGACCTATTGGTTGAGAAATCCTGGACTAGAGATACTCACCAAGATCCAGGCTCCAGTGGACTAAGCACTGTACAAACCCCAAGACTACAGTCTAAATAGATGAGTAGTAGCAGCCTCATTTTACAGAGAGGAAACTGAGGCACAGGAGTGTAGTCTCATGGCTAGCACACTAGACTGCAATGCTGCGGCCTCAGTTCTATTTCTGGTTTGCTCACTGGTCCCTCCCCCCCCCGGGGAGCTTGGGAAAAGTCACTTCCTATTTACCTGCTGAGATCCACTGATGAAATGTGCTGTGTGTCACAGCTCGCTGGAATTATCACTGCTCACTTACTTAAGGGCTTTGCTCACTCAGGAATTATTCCAAAGCCCACTGAAAAACTGGGCTTTGGATCAGACTCTAAAATGGTTGAGCCAAGGTCACACTTTAGACCCCCAGATCTCCTGAATCTCAGGTCAGTGCCTTTACCACTAGCAAGTGTGAAAAATCAGGATGGGGCAGGAGGCACCTATACAAGACAAAGGAAATATTGGGACTGTTCCTATGAAACTGGGACATCTGCTCAGCCTCTCTCAGAAAGAAGAGTTAGAAAATTAAAAAAAGAATTAAAAGAAAATTCAGGTCCGTGTATTTTCAGTCTGTTATTTTAAAGTTCTTCTCCCTGTAAATATTGCTGTTTATATCCTGAAGCCTTTATCCCTTGGACTTATAGAATCCTTGTTAATGACTCTCCAGGGGCTTATAAACATTTCTGCACCTTATTATTTGCCTTTTTTGGACACAAGCTGGCTTAGGGCTTCATTAACAAAGATTATCTTTGTAACCATGACTAATTGCTCCCAAAGCACTTCCTTTGCTCATAATTTTTTTTCCCGAGTTAAAAATAAATCCCAGCTGCCCATCTTTGCTGGAGCTGGTGCTAAGTACAATGGCAGCCTGATAAGATCATGATGCAAATCAACATGTGATCAGCACAGCAATGAATTCCAAAAGGGTCTTATTTAGTTTTAAGAGCATAGAAGAATTTTCTTAGTTGGCAGAGCTGTATGGGAAATAAGAAAGCCAATCTCATCTGTGCTTATATGCAGGCTTGGATATACGAATGGACCACAAACTTGGAAAAGTAGAAGAAAAAAAGAAAGTAGGGCTTGTGATTAATTGCAGTTAAATCACAATTAATTGCCATTTACTTGCATTGTTAAACAGAATACCAACTGAAGTTATAAAAAACTTTACATTTGAAAATGTAGAAAAACATCTATAGATGTCAAACAGAATACAAAGTGCTCACTTTATTTTTATTACAAATATTTGCACTGTAACAATATTTTTCAATTGATGTTATACAACCTGTACTTGTATCTCCCTTAACCAGGACTCTGTGGTCCAGCTGGACCACAGATGTTCCTGGACCACAGAGTCCACATATAAGGAGGTCAGGCCACAAGGCAGGAGCAGGGGAGAAGGGGCATGACTCAGCCAGGAGTCCCGTGCTGAGGGAGTGCAGCACAGCAGGGAGTTTGGCTCCTGCTGCCATGCGGTAGCAGGGGGCCAGCAGCAGATAGTGGTGGAACTCCAGCCTAGGGAGCCATGGCTGGGCAAGCAGCAGCAGGGCATGGCTGGAGTCCTGGCCGGGGACAGCACAGGCCATGTTGGGAGGGACCTCCCCTTGTTCAGCCAATCCCCTTGTTCGGCCGGACAAGGAAGGTACAACCTGTACTGTAGTGTAATCTTTTTATCAGGAAAGTGCAACTCACAAATGAAGGCGTGTGTGTTACATAATGGCACTCAAATACAAAACAATGTAGGCTTTAAAGTTTTACAAGTCCTCACAGTCCTACTTCTTGTTCAGCCAATCACTAAGACAAACAAGTTCATTTATATTTATGTGAGGATACTGCTGCCTGCTTATTTACAATGCCTCCTAAAAGTGAGAACAGGTGTGCGCATGACACTTTTATAGGTGGCTTTGAAAGATATTTACGTACCACATGTGCTAAATGTTCATATGCCCCTTTGTGCTTTGGCCACTATTCCAGAGGGACATGCTTTTATGCTGATGATGCTTGTTAAAAAATACATTCATTAAATGTGAGTGAACTCCTTGGGGGATAATTATATGTCTCCAGCTCTGTTTTACCCACATTCTGCCATATATTTCATGTTACGGCACTCTTGGATGATGACCCAGTATGTGTCTGTTTTAAACTTTCATTGTGTATCTGCCAAAACACAAATAAAGGTACCGATGTGAGATTTCTAAAGATAGCTACAGCACTCAATCCACAGGTTTAAGAATCTGAAGTGCCTTCCAAATATCTGAGGGAGGAGAGTTGAAGCATGCTTTCAGAAATCTTGGAAGAGCAACACTGTGATGCTGAAACTACAGAACCCTAACCACCAAAAAGGAAAAATCAACCCTTTGCTGGTGGCACCTAATTCACATGATGAAAATGAACTGCAATTGGTCCATTTACTAGAAGTTGGGAACGAGCGACAGCAGACAGATCACTTGGTGATTAGCTCTTTTGTTCAGTCCCTCTGACCAATGCCAGATGCTTCATTGTCAAAATACAGGATACTGGGCTTGATGGACCTTTCGTCCGACCTAATATGGCTGTTCTTATGTTGAGCAAGACAGAAGCATTGCACTTTGAGCCAGATCCTCAGCTGCTGTACGTCAGCAGAGCTCCACTGAAATCAACGCAGCTATGCCAATTGATACCAGCTGGTTATCTAGCCCATCCTCTAGCATTATTCTCAAACTATTAAGGTGTCTATAAACAGGCCTTCATTGTGAAACAGGCTCCTCTCTTGTCAAGCTCATAACATTGTATCATTATAATCCTAGGAAACAGTGATGTCAGATAGAAACACCAGATTTAAATTCTCCTCTCATTCACACCCACATAAGTTAGGAGTAACCACAAGTGTGTGCAAGAAAAGTCTGCCAAGGTATTTAGGCCCTGATCAACCCTCTCCTTGATTTCAATACCACTGGGGATCTGGGCCTTTAAATGCACTCTGGGGATCTGAGTGCTAATGACTTCAGAGTGCAGTGGATGAGCACCTAAGGCTATTTCTACCCCTCCAGCTTAAAATGCTATTTCCAGCTAGGGGAGACATAACCAACCTAGCTCTGATTGAGCTACAAAAAAATAGAAGCATAGTCCCCCTAGCCTCTGAGTACCAACCTGTCCAAGACATTACACTCTGGGCAGGTAGCCCCTACTGCTGCCACACTATTTTTAGCACATTAGCGCCTCAAGCTGGGATTCCTTTCCAGCTGAAAGAAAGATGACCCTAAATCAGTGGTCTCCAATGTTTTTAATCACAAGATCACTTTTTCTATTTAAGTGCAATGTAAGATCTACCTCAAACCCAAATACCCTTGCCCCACTTCCTTCCCACCCCTTCTCTGAGGCCCCGGCCCTGCTCCACCCATTCTCTGAGGCCCTGCCCCTGCTCACTTTATCCCTCTTCCTCACTGACTTTCACCAGGCTGGGGTAGGGAGTTGGGGTGCAGACTCTGGTCTCGGGCCAAAGATTTTGGAGTGAGGGGCCCCAGGCCTAGCCCAGGATGGGGGATTGGGGTCCAGGAGGGGTTTCAAGATACAAGTTCTGGGAAGGAGTTTGGGTGCAGGGGGACTCATGCCTGGGGCAGGAGGTTGGGTGCAGGATGAGGTTCAGGGCTGGGACAGGGATTCAGGAAGCAGGCTCTGGCTGGGCTGGGCAATTGAGATGGCTTCCAGGTGGCAGCACAGTAGGATTAAGGCAGGTTTACTCCTGCCCTGGCCCTGCACCACTTCTGAAAGCAGCTGGCATGCACAGCAATGGCTCCATGTGCTGCCCCTCATCTACGGACACTGAGCCCACGGCTGCTACTGGCCACGGTTCCCCATTATTGATCAATGGGAGCTGCAGGAGTGGTGTCTGCAGGGAAGGACAGCATGTGGAGCTTGCTCCAGCCACGACAAGTTCAGCATTTTAGAACTCACTATTCAAAGAATTAAATTTAAGCACAAGAGAGAAATACAAGTTATGAAATGCACAGACCAGTCAAAAACCCAGACTAACCCACTTTGCAAGCAGTAAAAGACGCAACAACAACCTCCCCATGTATGTGTTGGGTCCAGAGAGGAGAGGGAAGGACAGTGAGTGTTTGTGAGAATGACAGAGACACACAGTGTGTGAGAGTGACAGAGATTTGCATTGCCAGGCTCCCTCCATCCCCTTCTCTCTCTGTGGAGATGGGGTACAGGAGTGGGGGGGAGGGACACCCTGACATCAGCCCCCGGCCCCTTCTCCCTCCGACACCCTGCACAGCAAGCAGGAGGCTCCCAGGGGGACAGCTCCAAGGCAGTGGGCAGGAGCAGCAGGATAGTGGCGGGGGCAACTGAAGTGCCAGCACTTGAGAGCTTCCTAGCCAAACCAGTTAGGTTCACCTGTCAGAGGCTCCAAGATCTACTGGTTGGTGACCACTGCCCTAAATAGTGTTCTTTAGACTAAACTTTTCATGTGTGAGAGAGAGAAGGTGTGCATGCACTACTATAGTAGAGTCCTGATCCTGGAATATTGGGTATAATGGTAGTAATAAATAAAAGGTCTTTACTAAAAAGCAGTGTAGTGCAAGAATAGGAAACACACTATACGATAGAGAATACTGAGGTTCTTAATGGTGTCTATCCCAGGAGCCTTGGTTAACCAAGACTTCTGAATACAAGTTAGCACAGTACTATGATTAAGGAAGAGATGGGAAAACATTGAAAGGTGCCTCCTGTATAAGGCATTTTTCCATCTTGGAATACTTTAAGATCTTAAATGAACAATTTAATAAGCAAGCTAGAGCACACACTTCATACTGGATTATTACTGATTCTTTATATTTACGAGTGTTAATATTTCCACACAGGCATGGTAAATATCAGATGGTTGATTGCATGACTTGGCTATAGTGCTGTGTTTAGGTTTATAGGTATGATCCAAGTAAGCTCAGAAAGTCCAAAGACTTCTATAGTAACAGCTGTGTAATGTTACTGGACATTTCTTCCAGCTCTGTTAGAATATCTGCTGTTTTAGTCTTCAATTGCAACGTCATTTACTTTTCTATATAGAGCGTATTTAGGCCTTGACTGGATGCTTAGATTGATTCAAGATTTTTTTTTTTTTTTAAACTTAACACTCCTTCCACTTGATCAGTAGACTGATTGTTTATGTTCGGGAGCCACACTTTCCTAAAAGGTTTAAAGACTGGTCCATATACTAGAGCTCTCCAAAACAGAGTAGAATGTTTTCCCATGGCCAATTGCCACATTTGTGGTTTGTAAAAGTATTTGCAAAATTGGATCCATTTTATGATATTTCAATAAAGTGACAAGTTGGAGTTATGGATGGCTGAGAGAATTTGGTTACAAATTTTAAGCTGGTTTCCTGATTGGCCAAGCTGCCCTATGGTCAGAAGAGTTGGTAGGAGCCACTTCTGACAGAAGGACTGGTTGAATTACATACTGCCTCAACCAGTTAGTTCTTTACCATCAATTGGGATGCACTGTGAGACAAATTCTCCCCCAGAGTTGTCTGGGGTTTGACAGGGCAGTGACCCTACTCAGCGATTCCCACCCTCCTACCTCAGATGGAAAACAGTTCAGCCAAGAGGTTATGGAGGGGGTAGCAGGTTGCCAGTTCTTGATCTTCACTCAGGAGGTAGGAGGGCAGCTTTCTGAAGTTGTGATAGGATCCTGGACATTTTGGGTGGGGATAGAGGGCCAAAGGATCCTGATATGCGAATAACCCAAGCCTATGAAGATGCCTAAGCATCCAAACGGATCCTTTGGAAGTCCCTGCATCATTACATTTATGCTGTGTACACTTCGCTTCTGCTGCTTTCTGGTGGGGGTAAGCACAGCAGGGATTTAACAAGTCACCGTCATGTTACACAGTACTTCTGGGAAAGCAGCGTAGCAGAAAATTGTATCCAGTAAAACTGCAGGATAATTCAAGAAGGTAAAATATAAATCTCTGAGCTGGAATTGGACCAAGACCACAACAGCGACATCCCTCCACTTGCCAAAAGCACTATCAGATCTATCTTGTTGTGAGATGCTATTACAGGCCTCCAGGAGCCTCTTCCCTCAGAAGCACCAGCACCACATGGCCAGCCAACTCTCAGCAGAGTGCCAATCAGTGCTCTGTAGGCCTGTTTGTGCTTTCGGGGACAACATCTAATTCAGTCACTCCCAAAGTAAATCCTGAACATTCGTGCCAGTTTAGCTCCCTGCGTTTGCAGTTTGTCAAGTTTTCAAGCGACTTAGAATGCTAACTGGTGTCGCTTCCTCATTTAGAGCCAGTTCCTTCATGTTTTCTATCGTCTGCCGCACTGCTGGAGAAAGCCAACAGCACACACTCTCATTAACAGGCACATTTAAAATTCAAAATGTGGGAATAGCCAAGAAATCCAAGGCAGGAGGCAACGGTGACAAAACAAAACAAAAGACCTGTGACATGTATACGTCCCTCAAACAAACAAACAAACTATCTTGTTGTACAGTTGCCTCTCTGTCTTTATATGGAGAGAGACTAAGACATTTGAATCACCTCCAGGGGTGACAATCTGTCTCCACAACAGCCTTTGGCAGAAACATAGCTCTTAGGGCACAGAGACATCATTTTATGGTTTCCCAGCCTTCTCCGTGCCAAAGCTTTTGAAGCCATGTTTCTGGTCAAGTGACCTCCCACAGTTTGCTCAACAGAGTGCTTCTTATACCAACTCCCCGTCCCTTAGCATACACCCCTCTCCCCTGAATATCCATGGCCAAGCTTTTTAAACAGTGGAATTCCTGGGCAAATAATGTTCTTGTTATCCAGAAGCATTGGGGAGGGGAAGGGAAGGGTAGATGTTTGATCAATGCTGGAAGCAGGTGCTCACTGGTAGTTCCTGTTTTTAAGAGGACCCTTTGGGAATTTCATGCCAGACTCCTGAATAGAACAAATAGGACACTGGAACAATGAATGTCTTGGTGAGCAATTCTTGTGCCATTTAGCTGGGGTGATGCAGCCTAATGTAGTCTGGAGATCAGAGCAGTCCAGTTCCTATCCCTGTCCCTGTCCCTTGCTTTGTGCCCTTTATAGGTGCAAGGCTTTCCTGACTGAAGTCCACAGGATCGGAGATGGCTCAGCATCCCCAAAAGTCAGGTTCCACTGTTTGGGCACCCAAAGTCAGAGGCTGCTTCTGGAAAAAGCGTGACCTTAAAAGCCCAAGGCAACAGCAGACTGGGAACACAGCAGACAGTCAACAGCAGACTGGGAACAACAGTCAGGGAACACAGCCTGACTTTCCTGAGCTGCATCCCGGCCCCCCATCCCTGGAGCAGCAGTCTGAATAGACAAGCCATAGGCAGCATAGCTGTGCTCTGTGTCCTGCTCATTTGTCCTGGCAGGGAATCTGGCCCAGAATGCTCAGATCGCTATCCCAGCCTGCACAGGAATGGATGGGTAACAAGTCATCACACATCCCCAGTGCTCCCCTGGCTGCTGCAGTGTCGCCCACACCACCACCTTGGGCCCTGTACTATACACGCCAGTACGTTTCTGTCAGCAATCATGCCATGCCAGCCAGGCTCCCAGTGTCACACATTGCCTTGGACCTCACGCCATCGCCCCAAGAGGGCATACCAGTTCCATGCTCTTTGGAGCAGGAGAGGGGTCTTTACTTGGTAGGTTTGACAAGGGTTACCGCTTCCTCTGATGCTGCAGGCCACACGAGGCACGGGCTGCTAGGGCTTCCTGTAGAGCAGTGGTTCTCAAACTTTTTGGCCCATGGCCCACTCCACTCAACAGAGACCTTTCTGACCACCAGCCAACCACCCATGATGACAAAATGGCTGCAGAAGGGGGTGGAGTCTGGGAGGAATGGAGGGTTCAGGAGTGGGGTAGGTGTGTGGGGGTTTCAGCGGGAGCAGGTGCATGATGAGCATGGGGCGCTTCCTTGGCTTCGTGTGTCTTGCCATTCCCAGGCACCGCCCCTCACTGCTCTCATTGGTATGATTCTGGCCAATGGGAGCAGCGGGAAAAACCTCCAGGCAAGCCGATTCCTATGCCTCAGGTCCTCCAGCTGGGGGGGCGGAAGAGGAAGTGGCAGCACATGGAGCTGCTTCCTTCCCCTGAAAGCTGGATCCAGCACCCACCCCTGCAGCAGGAAGCCGGTACACCAACCTCACAGAGGGGGAGTGGAGCTGGAGTGCCAGCAGAGGCTGCCCGCCGCAGAGGGGGCAAACCCTGAGCCTGTGGCCCACCTGCAAGACGGTCACGGGCCACACTTTGGGATTTCATCACAAAGGAGAAGTGATGCCTCTCTAGCAGCGGTTCTCAAAGCTGGCATTCGACAGGGCACAGCCACATTGCCCAACCACTCAGGGCAGCAAGGGTGAAGAAACCCTTATCAGCTGACCCTACAGTAGGAACGTTCAACACTCCCCACAAGTGTCCACAGCGGGATGAGGCAAGAACCCTCGATCAGGGGTTCGCCCTAGGCTTTCCCAACATTAGGGATCACCCCAGGATGTGTTCAGGTGCCTGTTTGAATTTGCCTCCAGCTACTAAAAGCCAAAATCCAAAAGCACCAGTTTGGGACTAAACCTCTGGACCACCATTATGCCCTGCATTGCATCCCCTCAGGCATGCGGGGGACACAGCTGCCGCCAGGCTCTCAGTACAGAGCTCAGATCTGTGTCCTTTCCACAGGAACCCTAACCCGGGCTCCCATTGGATTGCTCATAGGAGCCATAACCTTACACTGGGAAGCCCTAAGCAGAGGAACCTCACGAGGTCCCAGTACCCACCCGCTAGGGGCTCTGAAGAGCAAACAGTGCGGACACTCTGCACACAGGAGAAAGGGAACCTGGATCCATTCCAAGCTACGGCTCAGCAAACAAAGGGCTCTGCAGTAGATACACCTGCACAAATGGATACGCCTTCCCCTTTCCTTTACAAGTTCTCAGGATCTCTGAAGTCTTTACCAGACTGGGTAAGTATCATTGAGAGGGGGACATGGGCATCCCACATCTACAGAACTAGGGTTGTTAAAATGCAGGTTACTTGAAATTAAAATTACTCAATAGGCAGCCTGGCTCAGTTCTGGCTCGCACCGGATGCGGGACCAAACCCCGCTGCAGCTCTGCAATTTAAAAGGCAGGAGGAGCTGGGCACCCTGCTTCCTGGCTCCTACTGCATTTGTCCCGCACCTGGCATGAGCCGGAACTGAGCTGGGCTGCCTGCCCAGCCAGCAGCTGTCCCTGTGTGTGGAGATCCCAAAGGGGATTTGGGACCTATGCACAGGGACTGCTGTCGCTGCAGACAGGGGCTGCTTCACGGCAGCAGCCCTTGCCTCCCCGCACAGGCAGCAGCGGGAGAGGTGGCACCAAAGAGACGGTGCTGGGGGAAAACCAGCTTTTAAGCCAGCTCCCCCCAGCACCAGCTTCTCCTTCTCCTTCCTTGCTGCCTCTAATACAGAGGCGGGGGAGAGCAACAGGGGGAGAATGTCTATACAGAACAGCAGAACTGTGAGGAGAATCTCCATCACCAGCATTTCAGTAGCTGTATCCTGTCTACAGCACCATACTACTTTCCTCACAAGTGTTGCTGTCCATTACGTGACCACAGCAGTTGATGAGACCATGAAGAGATGCATATTAATGACCAGGGACTCCTAAATTCTGCAGATGAGTAAAGCTCTAGATTGAGAATCCACTGTCACTGAAATTATTCTGCATTTGCTTACATTATAGTAGTATATAGACCCCCGAACTGAGAACAAGAGCCATTGTGCTCGGGATTGTGTATATATACACACACACACGCCCCGACACCATCCCCGCCCTGAAAAGCGTACTCTCTTAGTGAAGACACTCACAAAACACAAGACCCATCTGTTTTCATTGACTAGGCTCAAGTCCCAGGGAATTTACTGCAGCAGTGAAAGCTGAACCCAAAATTCCAGCCTCGTACCCTAGTTGCAGTCACCTACAACCCTGAAAAGCAAGAACTGTCCCAGCCATCTCAGTGATGTGTCGGCTTAACCAGGTCACGCTGTTAAGATTGTCCAGAGTGAAATTTAACAGACACATTCACTGAATTGCTATAGGACACAGGACACGCTGCGCTAGAGCAGAGGCTCTCAAGCTGTGGTCTGCGGGGCTCCATTCGGGAGCATGCTGAGCGGCTGCACGTGAGAGAATGAAGGTCCCCCCACCTAATTAGAGCTGTGCCAGCATGGCTCTGCTAATTAGGTGCCTGGACCCTGGAGATGATGTACACGTAAGGGGAGGTGGTGGCCTGGCAGGGAATGGGGAGTAGGCAGTGGGGGAAACAGGAAGTGGAAGGGGACGCAGTGGAGTGAAGGGGGAATTTGGGACGTGCAGGGTGGCCAGAGGAAAGCAGTGACTTTCCCCAGCTCTGGGGCTACAGGTGCTGGACAAATGATTCTCCTTCCCAACCCTAGCTCAGTAGCGGAGGAGAAGAGAGAGACAGACAGATGTCCCAAAACTGCAGCTAAAACTTAACAGAAATCACTTGTCCAGACAAGTTTTTTTTTTTTTTTTTTTTTTTTTAAAGTAAAGCGCTTTTAACTGAAGCACTTTATAGCAATTTTCAAATGCAGTTTGTTCCATTAGCTAAGATCATTAAATGGCCCACCGAGCCCCTCAACAGTTTTCAAGTGATCCGCGAGGAGAAAATTTTTTGAAAGCCATTTTGCTAGAGCGATCAGACAGCTGGCAGGTCTGAAGGGAGACTGAAAAGTGGAAACATGAATTTAATCTTTGCAAAACTCTTCAGCTTTATCTTTGCCCACAAGCAGCCTTGAGTTCCAAAATTCCAGCTGATCTTCTGTACCTTTCCAGGATACCAGATTCCTCAGTTTTCTACTCCCAGGTCTGCCAACCACCAGCTTCTCGCAGGATAGCTTCCAGGTGGCAGTTTTGTATTGGCAAAGAAAAAAAAATCAGTGGCAATTAATATAAGTTCACTCTGGTACAACACTGCATAAGACACAGGACAGTTTGCATTGCTCACTAATACAGCCATGCTCCTCTTGTATCTTGCCAGTTAGCAAAGCTGGCTGCAATTCTCCTTCACAGTTATTGATGTTCACATGAAAACAGAATTACAGGGAGGTCTCTCACATCCTCTTTAGCATTTATCTGTCGTCTCCATCTGTCACCATTTCCCTTCCCTTAAGAATTTCCCCTGCTATTGTGCAGTTAAATATTGTGTGTAGGGGCAGACTTGTTGCGTTTGTCCACAATTGTCCTCACACCTTTCTTCTGCTCTTTCATTCCAGTTGGGTAGTCCACAGGAACTTGCAGAGATGCAACAGCCTTTCACAGACCTCAGCTAGGCATTCAACCTTTCCTTTTTAGTTACTTTCTCCCCTTTTACTCCCTGCCTGTTAGAAGCAGCTTCTTGGTACCCCAGT
This sequence comes from Rafetus swinhoei, assembly GCA_019425775.1. Taxonomy (NCBI): domain Eukaryota; kingdom Metazoa; phylum Chordata; order Testudines; family Trionychidae; genus Rafetus; species Rafetus swinhoei. Next base: position 121,702,678 of record CM033427.1, on the reverse strand, counting down.
TGCCATGAGTTTAATTGTAGGGAGGGAAAGGAGGACATTTAAGGTCAAATTTATAAAATGTCGGCCTTTATTTTCAACCCAAAGCAACCTAAACCGAGCACCAATATGTGTTGACTTCAGTTAGAATTGGAAGCACGGTGAGCAGGCAAACTAAACTCCGTATTCTCCCAACAAGGAGTGAGTAAACTGTTTACTCTTGCTCCTCGTGGGTGGACATGCTGATCACCTCCCAGGGTGGAGCCTTAAGTGCATGTATCCTGGCAGAGCTGGCTGCTTCATTTTTTAAAATCCAATTTTCAAAACTGTTTGAACAAATGTTTGATCAAATTGGTCAATCCCCCCCCCCCCCCCATTTTTCAAGCAACCGTTGAACAGTTTTAAATTTTGAAATTGTTTTGTTATAAATGCCACCACATTTTTAATAGTTTAATTTCATATATAGTCCCCTCTTGCCCTTAGTCTTTCAACAATGATTATATCACTAATTTATTGCATAGGATCGCATCAACCTCTAATATTGGACATTGGGAAAAACAGCCCACGAAGGGTGCTATGCCATTCAGTCACATAGGAGGGGGTTTTGCAGCTGAAACTCCTAGGTTGTGTCTGATTAACGTGACCATCATGACTGACTGAAGATCCTGAGCAAACTTTAAGATGAGCTAAGTTTTACTGGAAGGTTAACACCTTTGGGGCACCCTGCATTTTAATCTAGTGTACCCCAAGGTATATAACTGGATTTTTAACCAGTAGCATATGATTTTTGTGGCTTTGTAGGTACCTTCTTTAGACAGGGAGAAAGGATACTAATGAACATCCTCTGCTATCAGCCTTTGAAGCTGCTCCTTGGTAGGGATGTAAGCAACCACTACTTGACTATCCGATAAGCATAAGCTTATCAGATAGTAGACTAGTGATGCTAGTGATACTAGACTAGTCACTCCCTCCTCCCACTACCTCTACCAGAGATAGACAGCAAAGGGCGGGGGTTGGGGAGGAAGGAGCTAGTTCCCCCTAGCGCTGTCTCCGTAGTGGAGGTAGGGGCACAGCAGGAAACAGCGTGAGTGGAGACTGAAGCAGTCGCTACTCAAGCTGCTTCTGCTGCAGTTCTGCTTTTGAAATATACAAGAGCCCTGCCCAGGCAGGGCTCTTGCTACAGCTGAAAGGCAGACGTGCCCTTACTAGACTAATCAAATAGTCAATGGAAATCTTATAGAGTAGTTGATTAGTTAATTAATCTTAATTTAACATCCCTACTCCCTGAGGAGATGTGTATATACTAATTCAGATTGGATACTCCAGAGACCAACAGACCAAGGAAGTACTTTTGGATAAAAGCCTGCGATTTAAGCTGACTCAGGGCCTTCTTCCTGATCCAGCAAACAGACAGGCCCCCTGGTCCACAGGTGGTAGTCTGGTCTACTAGGCCCTTCCTCCCCTGTGTTGTTTCTCCCCACTCCCACGAGCCTGGAAGCTTGCCCGGAGTAGCAGCTCTGATGAACTTGTGACCACCAGAAAGACCCTACAGTGGGATGCTGAAAACTTGTTTACAGGGGAGATGAAGGCAGAGCCTCGCACTCCCCGCTCACACATTCTCAGTGCCTATGGTAAGTGAGAGTCTGACCAGAACTCTGTGCTGGTCATGCTTTCTGCACACAATATCCCATGGATGGAAAAGATTAGAGCGAACATTAGTCAGGAGCAGTTCAATGAGAGGCCGAGCAGGTGCGGAATGACCGTGGGGTGTGCTTTTGACCATCTGAAGGCCCGCAGGCGACGTCTGTGCAGCAAGCTGGACCTGGCCAATGACAACATCGCTATGCTTATAGCTACTTGTTGTCCCCTCCGTGATATTTGAAAGGAAGGATGAAAGCTTCACCCAGGGCTGGATTGCTGATGCTCAGTGCCTGGAGGCGGAGTTTGAACAGCCTGCCACTAGGGCTATTGGAGGAGCACAGCGAGGGGCCATAAGGATCAGAAAAGTCCTTGAGCCAGCAATTTGACACTGAAAGCCAGTTATATATGTTGCCAAGCACAGTAGTGCAGTGGCTGCAATGCTGGCTGGGGCGAGGTGGGGGGGCGGTTTGGTTGGTTCCTATGAAGCAGTTGGTACAAGAGTCCCTGTTGCTTTGCAGGGTGTGCTTGCTTGTTTTCATGTTTTAGAATAAGGATTGCTTCCCAACCCAAGGATTTTATATATTAAAAACAACAAATGTAGCATCCCCCCCAACCCACATGGCACATCTGCATTTTGTGGGGGAGGGTGGAGATGGAAGGAAGGAGGCGAGGCCCTGGCACATTTACAGGTTTTTCAGTGTCCAGGTAGCGTACACAGCCCTGCCATCGGACGTGCAATTTGCGTACCTTTTTCCGAAAAACCATCGTAGTGTAGACATAGGCTCGGTCATCTGACTTTTCTCTCTCTGGAAGGAGTTTGTTTGGTTAAAAGCCAGTCACAGAAGCTCATCAAGTGTAAACTTACTAGTTATCTTAGAAGCCACACAAACCCCGGCCATGAAGGGAGGCTGCGGCTTTTTTGGAGGTGTTTCCATTCCCCATCCCAGGTTATTTTTCAGAAAGCCCTAAATTGGACACGCTTTGGGAACAAATTAACAGATTACTCAGCCTGCAGCTCATGGTGAATGAGCCCCTAAGTAGGTTTCTCTGCAGGACAAGGAAAAATAATGAGATGTAGACTGAGTAGGGTGAGTTGCAGACTGAGTAGGGTGACCAGCTGTCTCTATTTTATAAAGACAGTCCTGATATTTGGGGCTTCTTAAATCGCTACCTATTACCAAGGATGAAAAATTGAGATGGGGTGGTTAATCTGTTCACCCTAAAAGGTTAACTGGGCCACCAAGAATTCATTAAGCATGAGGCTAAAACTGAAGGTCACACTGAATTCTACATTTCTTTGTTGCTCACTATGCTTAAATGAAAATTAGCTGGGAAGGGAGACTCCTTTGGTTTTTAAGCTTCTGCCTTCATATTGCCTACGGTACTTATTCATCCCCACAATATTGGATTTCTTCATGATGTTGAATATATTTATCACCACTACATACCAGTAAGGTAGAGAAATGCAGATGGGGAACCTGAGGGACGGATTTACTGACTTGCCTAAATCCACACAGGAACACACACAGTAGAGCACAGAATTAAACGTGTTATCTTCCAAATCCCAATCTAGCCCCTACAGTCAGGAACATCCTTCTTCTCTGTGGTCATCCTCAAAGCTGCATTGAAAACATGCCTAAATAATGCCTCCCTCCCCCATGCTTTTCTCCCTTTCCCATTTGACATGAAGTCCCATCTGGCCACATTTGCATGATGCTACAGAGCCCCCGCCGTGGTCTGACAGTGTTCTGCTCCTCTTAGAGGGGTCACCATGGCACAGAACCCATTTGCCATGGGATGGAGGCCCAGGTGGTGAGCTCCTCTTGTCTCACTGGGGATGCTCAGCAACTTGCAGGATGGGGCCCGCCCTGCATAGTAGCCTCTCCCTTGGGAGTTCCATTGAGAAAACACCCCTTGGGGTGTGGCACTATGCCCCCTAGTCTAGTGATATTAATACGGGGTAACTAAGATGTATTTTATTTAAGATCGATCATGTGAGATATCATTGCAAAGGTTATGATTTACTGAGTTGATAATATAATCTGTGGCAGGGGCAGGCAAAAGGCAGGCTGGATTAAGCCCATGGAGGCTCAAGTGGGTTTATCTAGCCCCCGGATGCCCTGCTGCTCCCCTGCCCCTTAGGCCAATCAGGGCCTGGGGGGTAGGGAGCACACGCAAAGTGTCCTCCTGCTGCCAGGGGTGTGGGCGCTTAGAGGGAACTGCCAGCTGTTCAGAACAGCTGGTGGTTCTTTCTGGGAGGGGGAGTTGGGGGAAAGACTTCACATGTTCCCCCAACCCCTGGCCAATCAGGGTCTGTGGGTGGGGGAAGCACGGAAGTGTCCTGGCTCCGCCCCAGACCCACCCCTTCCACCTGGGGCCACTTCAAAAATTTCCAAAGTGGCCCCCCTTCTAAAATTATTGCCCACCCTGATCTGTGAGCATGTTTTATTTCTGTATCTGACGTTGAGACTAACTGACTATGTACCAGAACAGACAGAAGGGGGGAACTGAAGGCTACTCTCTTTCAGCTAGCCCTTCAGTACCAACCGGGGCTCCTGCAGCTACTGTTTCCAGTGTAAAGGTGGCAACTCGGACCCTTAAAAAAAAATAAAAAAATTGCAGGGCCCCAGGGCAGCTGCCTCCCCCTTCCCCTCTCCCTCTCCCTCCCCACCCCAAATCAGCAGGCTTGTTATGTACCAGTTACAAAAGCGTTTATGCCTCGAGAATACCCCCCCAGACAAAAATGCAACCAGTCTGGCTGGTTAGTTAGTGAACCATTAGGGAAGATCAATAGGTCTTTAAAGAAGCTAGTCTCCCACCTTTCCCAGAAGTTTCTTGGGAAGCTACAACCAACCTCTGACTCCTGGCTGCCTTGAGACTGCACGGTCATGTGATCATGTCACCGGGTACTGGACTCCATCTTGGGCTACTTGTACTTTCCCACCCCCTGCCAGTGGGAATCAAACCAGAAAAACGAAGGATTCTGAGCTAATGCTGAGGAATGAGATCATCAGGGTGGGTTCTTTTCCTCACTGAAATCAGCACCCAAGACCGAAACTGGGGAAGAAAGGACTTATCCCAGGCTGGAAGAGGGGTCTGGCCTGTGAAATAAGCTTGGTTGTTCTTGTGGGCTTTTCTTTTTGTGCTTAAAGTTAGCACTGAGTGAATAGGCATGGACTCCGTGGGCGTTCTGGAGCAGGCACATCACAGGGGAAAAATTAGCTGGTGCTCAGCACGCACCAGCTGCAAAGCGCCCCTTCTGCCACCCCTGCCACCCCCCGATGCTCCAGAGGGAGGGAGAGGAGCGGGGACGCAGTGTACTCAGAGGAGGAGGTGGGGAAGAGGCAGGAGTTGAGGGGAAGTTGGTGCCAATGAGCAAGTGTGTCTCTCACCATTGCTTCTCTCCCCAAGAGCCCTAAGCTGCCACATGATGCATTACTTTAGCTGCAGAAATAAAATGAGGAACTCTTATTCCATCAATGTCTACCAGATCTATTATCAACCCTAGTGCTTTTCATCCCTAGATCTCAAAGTGCTTCATAAATCAGGTCAGTATTAACCCCATTTTACAGATGGAAAAACTGAGGTACAGGGAGGTAAAGCAACTTGCCTACCGTCAGCCAGCAGACCAGTGGCCAAGTCACAAATAGAACCTAGGTCTTCTGGCTCCCAAGCACAAGGATAATAGTCCTGGTTCTACACAGCCTTGTACTTTATGTTGCCATTCTCTCCCTCCTTATGAGAAGTACGCATACCACAATGGAGTAGGAGAGTGTTAACACTTTACACCGCTGTATAAGTGTGTTCCTATTCAGATACATGTTGTGTAAGCAACCACACAACAAGTGGAGCATTTAAGAATCACATGTAATATTTGTAGCTTTCTGCTTTTGCTTGCAAAAGAATGGAAGAATTTCCACAGGCGAGTCTGCAAACAGAGGGGAGTTAAGACATTTACATGCAAGATGCTAAGCAAGGTGTTCTGCCCTTGTTCGGTTGGTTCCTTCATTGTAGCAGCTATCCATGTAGAAGACTCACCAGAATCAGCAATGTTATCTACAGAGTGTTTTAATATATGGCTACAATGCCCTAATCCTTACACATTGGCAGTAATTAGTCCTTTATAACATCAGTCACTGTGTCCATGCTGAGTCCAAGCTTTCAGACACTATTCAGCTCTGCCCTTGGAAGCCAATTTTCCTATATTTTGAGATCTAGCTTCACCCAAAGCTAAACTAGGATGGACTTTGAGAATGAAGTCTGACTTTATGTATGCATGTATTAGTAAAAAAGCAGCACCCTGGAAATGAAATAAGCCTCCTTAAAATAATGAGCCCAAGGGATTGAAACAGATTGCAGTTGCTTTGTTCACTTCCCTGTTTCTGACAAGGGCACAGTCTCAAAACCCTCAGGCATTTGCAAAGCTTCCAACAAAGGCACTAATCTAAGCTAAAGATCTTCTGTTCCCAGGTCTGTCCCAGCAAGGTATTACAAGTCACCTCCTGGGAGTTACTGAGCTTCCTAAACTCCCACTGATGTCTGTTAATGAAAAATAGAGCAATGAAAGCTCTCACCATCTCAAAAGTGGACAGAGGTCAGACCATGCCTGGAGAACTCCTGGTTGACTGAAGTTAATGGCCTTCTGCTAGTCTTGTGTCACTAACCTCCACAGCGTGTCAAAAACCCACCCAAGAAATTCCTTCTGCCTTCCTCACTGCTTTATTAATAATTAATTAATGAAAGGAAAATGCACTTGCCTAGTAAAACCACTGATTTAGTGCTGTACTAGCCAGCTTTTTGAACCTTCAGAGAAGTTCCCACAAATCTCTCTCCCTGTTAGCCTGTGAGAAACACCAGAAGACTGGCTCTCTAACAGCCCCATTGCACTGCAACAGCAATGAGAAAAGGCCTTAAGGTAAAATTTTCCCCATTGGGATGCAGGCTTCTAAATCACTTGGCTATTTCTGAAAATTTTATTTTTACTCTAAATGGGAATCAAGCCCCAAAAACTGTTCCACAAGGGAGTCCAATGTATTCCAAAAGCAAAAGACTTGCTTTTCAAATATTTTCTAAGTCCCTGAAGTAGGAGCTCTGGTGGGGATGATTTAGCTGTAACCACAGGGAAGTCATCCCAATTTCTCTTTAAAGTAGCCGTGAAATATAATAAGGGACTCATCTCCCTCTCACTAGCTCAGTACTGTTCCCCTTTCTGCTTCCCTCCATCCCCTCCCTAAAGCCATGCATACAAAATAAGCAGTTTATGCAGATGTTTTGTCTTTTATTTCCATGCTAAATTGCTAACCACGATTCCTGATTCTATCACCCAGCTAAGAACATATTTAACAAGTTCATAATGGCTTACGAGTGGGTTGTGTCTCCCCAGGTACAGTGTAATCTGTCATAGACTGTCTAGACCTTCACTAACACAATGCATTGCCAAAGGACTAACAAGATCTGTGCTGGGGTCTATCTGGAATTGCCAGCAGCTGTTCCCCCAAATATTATCAGCTTATTTGGAGGCTGGTGCAGTTGTTAGATTTTGTTTTTTTAAGAGTAACCATGGGGCAAGGTGGTTCTGGAGGTTTTTAGGATTACCTGCAACTTTCTGATTGCTCTTGCTAGCAAACAAGGAGTGGAATAGAGCTGTACGTTTACCAGGAACTCACTGGGAATGTAGAGATCCAGACTCAAAGTGAATGCATTCAACTGCTCCATATGACAAGCTATTGATTAGCTAAAGGGCCATGATCCTTTTATGCTGTTTTAGACTCTGTTGCATGGGGGCTTTTACTAGTGTATCCATTAACACCTGGCCCAGCCTACAACATCAAGATCCATACTTTCAACTAAGATCACATTCCTTGTCTTTGGTCACACAACATTCATCAGCCTGACTGGCATTTACCTTTCCAAAAGGAATCTTGTTGCTAGTGATTCCACACAAGCTATTAAAACAGCTTTGTCTGACATACTGAGTAATCATGGTTACTTCCGTCACAGTAACACCCAGGTGGACCAATACATTACACACTGTGCAAACACACAGAAAGCGCTTGCTATCTGAAGACACACCAGTACACGTGCAGATCAAGTGGCTTGTCCAGGACTAGGCAGCAGAAGGGCTAGGAACAAAACACAGGTTGCTCTCTTAGCCTTCGTCTCTTGAGTTCTTTTTCACTGTTACCCATTGCATACGCAAAGGGATACCGGCACACGGAGACGTTCCAAAAGAATAGGACAAAAGCCACAATTAGACCACAGTTTCTTTTAACCTTTTCCCACCTGTTTTGAAAGTGTCCTCTCGTTGCAATGTGTGAGCTAGTCCACTCACCTGCTAGGCAGCCCCCTCGCAGCCAGGCATGGGGCATAGCAGCTCTCTTGCAACTCCAGTGCCTCCCTGCCAAAGGTCAATACAGCACTGCTTCTTTTCCAGGGACTCAGTTCCGGCAAGGCCCTCCCGCGGGGGTCCCAACTCAGAGATGCCTTCAACCCAGACAGCATTCCCTGGCAGCAGCGCTCTTCCTCAGGCCGTCTTCAGCGACCCCCTGCCGGGCTCAGTACCCTGGCTGCTAGCTTGTCTGTAGGCCTCCTTCCTGGGGGGGCAACATGGGAAACAACTCCCACCCTCAGCTTTAAGTTCTGGCCCAGGTCCCCATACTGAACACACCTAGCATCCCTCCTCTACCTGGATTGCAGTGTTCCCTGGGCCACTTCCTACCTAGTCTCTCAAATGCTCTCCCTTGCTTACTCAGGGCTCCCCCTGCCTGGGGAGCGTTCCTCTCCCTCCAGCCCTTTCCCCAGCTCAGCTTAACCTCTGCTTAAACTGAACACAAATTCCCCTTTCTGTAGCCACCTTCTGCTCTCACCGGGGAAGGTGCCTGATTCTGCTCAGGTGAGCCTCATTCATAATCAGGTTGGCTCAGCCCAGACTCTTAACCCCTCTCGCCCCAAGCCCCTGCTCTCTTACACAACAGTTTTGTGTTTGAATTTAACCCTTTCCCTACAAAGGAATAATTGCAGCGGGCTGCCTAGGATTTTCAAAACGGGGGGCCTAAATAAGGTCAGGGTCCCCATGCAGGGCTGGTCTGAGCAGCTCACATGAGCCCTGCCCTCTCCATGCACAAGGCAAGTGTTTCTGATTGCTTGAATCTTGCCTGCCCCTCGCCCAAACCATGCTTCTTCCTCCCCACCCAGACTGGCATCACTGCTCCCCCCAACCCCCTTATGTTTATCCACACCCCAGTTTTTTGACAAAAATGGGCACTGGTCCTGTTTGCTCAAGAAAATCTTACAGCCCTTTCTCTAATTTCTATGCCTGTTTGCTTGCTTGCAGGGTAATTGTGTGCTGCCTTCCCCCCTCCTGTTTTAATCCTCTGGCCTTCCCTGTCACTCCATGAACATACAGCATCAGTACGCGTCTGTGGACTATCTCTCACTGGCATAGTCACACTATACAAGTCATGCGAGCCGCCTCTCCCATCGGAGTGTGAGAAACGCCATCCTAGGATACTCCCAGGCCTCAGGTTACTCAGAAGCTCATGTTACTGGCACGCTTGGATGATGCACAGGAAGCGAAGGGACACACAGTTCACTCCATCAGTCAACTTGAGGGGAATGATTCCACTGAGAGGGGCTGGCTGGGGTTTCCCTGACTTTGACCTACAATCACATAATAGGCTTCCTCACTAACTTATCTGAAGGTCTCTCACATGCCCTGCACAGTTGAAACACTGTTCAGCTTGGCACCAGTCCTCCTGCATGGTGGTAGCAGGATTTTCCTGTCCCCTCTCGGTGCTCTTAGACACTAGTTGCCTGCCACTGCAAAAGCAAATGAATTTGTTTTCTTTTCTTATCTGCGAGCTCCATGAGCATTCAGGAGCCCTGCTTATAATAGTCAATGTGACAAGAAGGATGGAGATTTACGAGGAAGGAGGTGTGAGCCTCACCTCAGAGTTTTTGGGTTCTGTGTCACAGTGCCAAGAACGTTACCAGGGAAGACAGTAGAGGAGGGTTATTCCCACAACTTTAGTCCTCAAGGGCACCCCACTAAAACAGGGATCCTACAGCCAGTTGAACAAATTGCTTCATTCTAAGACTTGTTACCCTGGGAGGCGTGGAGCAGAGCTGCAGAAATGCCGTGGCCCTTTGGCGATATCAGACGGGGGTGCCCCTGCCAAGCGTAACACTACATGAAGAGAGTTGTAAAGGGATAATTAAACAAAGAGCGGGGCTCAGTTTTCCACCTATTGTGAAAAACTATTGCTCCTGCCCGCCCCTGTGTTGAAAAAGAACACATCCCATGACTAGGAGCGCTGAGAACAGCACGAACACTGCAGGGCATTGTTTTTCGCCCTCAGGGACAGAGTTTTCCATTCCCAAACCGGACTTTCTGCTGCCGTAATGCAAAAGCCTGCTTCTGATCTCTGCTGTAAATCAAGCCGGCCTCCACTGAAGTCACTGGGGTGACAGGAGTGTAAACTGGAGTAAATGACATCAGAATCAAGTCCCCTGGCCACACGTGGAGTCAAATATACTCTCCCACTTGCTGCCTCAGTGCCTCCCTCTGCTAGATCAAACAGTGCCCTTTTTCTGATGTTCCCCTATGGCAGATGTTGGTGACTTATTTTCAGACTCACAGGACCGTGTGTATTTTGAATGGGTAATGCCACTATGGAATACATTACTCTGAGGAACACTCAATTTAATGGCAGCCAGCATGTGATTGTCTGTCCAAGTGGGAAAGAAGATGCCAAGATGGATAAGGATGGGCTGAGTGCCTGGAGTCAGGGGCATGTGGGGACAGACTAGAGAGGAGTAGGAGTATGATGGAGTGGACCAAATGCCACAACACAGCATTGATCTAGATGCCCTCTTAAAATCCCTTCTAGTCCTACATTTCAATGATTCTATCAAGGTGATGACTCCTCTAATCTTATAACTAATACAGTAGTCTCACTGTCTTCATTATTACATCTTGGTCGTCTTAAAATTTGTTAGAAGATTATGGAATAGTTAAAATTCAAGGGACACTGTTATCTAGTTATATTTTACTTAAACAGAGCCATATTTAGGGTTGGCTTTTTAATAAAGTCTTTAATATTAAATGAACTATTTTGACTATTTAAAAAAAATTCACTTCAGTATTTTTTTTTTTTTTTACTTGTCTCTGTGGACACTGGTATTGTTGACATTGCCATAAGCATTTTAAGGAACACAGTTATTGGCATAAAAATGCCAGTAGAGTGAGCAATGTCTAGATTTAAGTTCTTTAGGGGAGGGACCGTTTTTTTGTTCTATGATTGCACAGCACCTAGCACAGAGGGGGCCCTAGTGCACAAGTGCGATTTCTAGGTGCTACCTCAGTACTAACAATAAATAAGCTTTCTCTGCTGTGTGAATTGTCACTCTTACAGCATCTGCAGTTCAATGCGATGTAATGGTGCGCTGTGCTCAGCTTATTTTTCCACATGAACTAGTTTTCTAATTGTATTAACGAATCATTTTGATGATTCCAGAATTTGGTTCCTTTTAATTCCTGATGCAAATGTGATCCCCACCCCCGTTGCTTACTGGTTTTGATGTGTATGTGTGAAGGGACAAAAGGAATTTCACTGACGAAGCAACAGTAATACAGGAAATTTAAATAGAACCTGCCCATGTATCTACCTACAAATTTAGCTATCTAAAACTGACCTGAAAATAAATATATATAAAACTCTTCTCTTAGGCTGCATTCACAATAGATGCAATCAGAGTTGTAATGCTTCATCAGTGCCACTCCACTCATGCCAACAAAGGTAGAGAGTAAAGTGGGCTCAGGTGTTTTTATCACTGTTATTACTATCAGCTGCAATGGAGCAGCACACAGAAGCCCCTGTTGAAATCAAGACCCATTGTGCTAGGCACCATATAAACACACAGTAAAATAATTCCCCTCCCAAGAGCTGGCCATCTAAATAGATAACATACAAAATTATCACCCCTCCCTTATAGGATAAGAAATGAGATACAGACATTAAATTACTTACTCAAAACTACAGCTGAAGTCTTGGTGGACCTGAACTCAGGTCTTCTAGGGTACATCTACACAACCGCGTTATTTCAGAATAACTTACATTATTCCATTACATAACCATTATTTTGAAATTACATGGCCATTATTTTGAAATAATATCAAGCTGGAGGATTTGAAGAATCCCAAGCATTGTTACAGGCTGGGGACCGAATGGCTAAGTAGCAGTTCTGCAGAAAAGGACCTGGGGATTACAGTGGATGAGAAGCTGGATATGAGTCAACAGTGTGCCCTTGTAGCCAAGAAGGCTAAAGCATATTAGGATGCATTTAGGAGGAGCATTGCCAGCAGATCCAGAGAAGTGATTATTCCCCTTTATTCGGCTCTGGTGAGGCCACATCTGGAGTATTGTGTCCAGCTCTGGGCCCCCCACTATAGAAAGGATGTGGACGCACTGGAGAGGGTCTAGCGGAGGGTGACCAAAATGTTTAGGGGGCTGGAGCGCATGATCTATGAGGAGAGACTGAGGGATTTGGGTTTGTTTAGTCTGCAGAAGAGAAGAGTGAGGGGGGATTTGATAGCAGTCTTCAACTTCCTGAAGGGAGATTCAAAGAGGACGGAGAAAGGCTGTTCGCAGTAGCGATGGACAGCAGAACAAGGAGCAATGGTCTCAAGTTACAGTGGGAGAGGTCTAGGTTGGATATTAGGAAAAACTATTTCACTAGGAGGGTGGTGAAGCACTGGAATGGGTTACCTAGGGAGGTGGTGGAATCTCCATCCCTAGAGGTTTTTAAGTCTCGGCTTGACAAAGCCCTGGCTGGGTTGATTTAGTTGGGATTGGTCCTGCTTTGGGCAGGGGGCTGGACTTGATGACCTTCTGAGGTATCTTCCAGCTCTATGATTCTATGACTTCTTACTCCAACTCATGGTAACCCTCATTTCAAGAGGCGTAAGGGAAGTCGCAGGAAGAGTGTTCTTCCTTCTACTTCCTGCTGTGTGGACAGTGCCAAAAGCCGAGTTAAGCTATTTCAACTTAAGCTACGCAGTTGACGTAGCTGAAGTTGCATAGCTTAATTCGACTTTAGCCCTGCTGTGTGTTTACCTCCAGAGTCAGGTCCAGGACCTTTCCAACAAAACTAATAACATTAGTTAGCTATAATCAAAGCAAAGAGCTTGGAAATAAAGCCATCCCTGTAGAATATTTGCTGATTTGTTTCTGTGTGTATAAGAAAAGATCTCTCAGGGCATGTCTAACCTGCCGTGCACGTAGGACTACAGGTGTAAGTGTTATTACCAACTATCTTTTTTGTTCTTGCCCACAGAGTCAACACTTTAGCAACACACACCAAACTTCTGTGTCGTACTCACACTCCTGTAGTCCGAACTGCAGGACAGAGTAGATATGCCCTCAGATGCAGCATTAGTATAACTGAAGGAGTTTAAGTACAAAAGTGCATTGAGCAAAATATTAGTTGAGTATACATAACTTCACCTGGCTACATGTATTGATTTGAATATAAAATATATTTATAAGTAGTTCTTTTCTGAAGTGTTAGCTCCTTACCCTGCAGCAATGTTTCATCTGGCTGATTTTCATTCTGTGTGGTTGCTTGATTGCTTTGGATCTTATGCATTTTAGGTGTTAATGTTTCCTGTACTTGTTATGTAGCTGAAGGCCAATAAATATGAGACACAGCAAAAGAGTACGGGGATTATACAAATCACAGCTAATCTACACAAAAAGATACATTTTAAGAAACACCCTCCATAAACAAAAGAGAGGACTGTGCAGCACTTTAAAGACTAACAAGATGGTTGTTAGTCTTTAAAGTGCTGCACAGTCCTCTCTTTTGTTTCAGCAAGATCAGACTAACACGGCTACACCTCTATTACTACCCTCCATAAAGTTACACTGGGGCTTCACTTCAAAATGCATATCAAGCTACCAAGCTTTTTGTAGCATACTTTTTCCACGTAATACATAATTAGACTGTGGAACTCATTGCCACAATATACTAGTAAGGCCAGAGCTTCCTAGGAGTCCAACAAACAAAAAGAGAGAGAGAGAGAGAGAGAGAAAGGAAGATGATTGGACATATCTATGCATGGAGAGAACACCCAAAGGTACAGTATTAGTCAGGATTAAAATAACAAAAACAAACAAAAACATTGGAATTTTGGAATAGAGATCAATTTTCCTGTTTCATGATGACATAAGCCAAGCTCCAAATGATGCAGATAAGTGCTGGATAAGGTGGACCATTCATCCAGAATGGAGTTTCTTATGTTCCTGAAATTCATCAGGCCCCAGCCTTAGAGTCAGATCTGCACAGGTGGCCCCCGTCTGGTGAAAGGATCTGGCAGTGTAGATCTGATTACTGGAGCAGGTCAGCTTGAGTAAGGAATGCAGAAGCAGGCCCCTATTTACCATTTACAGTTCATACATGCTATTATGTACAAGGAGTTACAACTTGCTTCTTGTTTAAGGGAGGATGTTTCTCAGAATATGTCTTTTTATGTAGGTTCATTATCCTTTAATTCCCATATTCTTTTTATTTTCTTATATTTGTATGCACTCAGTTGCATAGCAAGTAAAGGAAACAGCAGCTATATGCATAAGAACTGAAGCAACCAAGCAACACACTGGAAGAAAAACAGCCAGACTAAAAACTGCCCTGAGGCAAGGAACTATATGTCAAAGAAAAACAAAATATATTCAAATCAGTGTATTTTATAATCAAATCAATGTGCATATGGTCCAGATCAGTTTATATACTCTAAATATATTTTACTCACTGTATTCCTGGAATTAAATGCCTTAGTTATATTGGTTCTTTTCTCTGAAGCGCTTTACCTCACACACAAAACTATCAGTAACACAGATATTGGAACTACTCTTGACAGCAAATACCACTTAGGGGGAGAAAGAGTGGTAGAATGAGGCTATAAAGGTTTTGGTAGAGGGGACACATGGTCTTATGATTAAGGCATTGGAGTAGGACTCAGGAGATCCAAGTTGTTTTAGCTCTGCCACAGACTTCCCGTGAGATCTTGGGCAAGTCACTGAATGCCTCTGTGCCTCCATCATCCATCTGTAGAAGAGTGGTGATACTAATACTTCCTTTGTCTGTTTTGGATGCAAGTGTGACCCACACACCTTCTGGGTGTGGTGTACTGTCCCATCTGGAAGCACTAAGATCACTTACACTAGGACTTTAGTCCGAAATTAGCCCCCCAAGGTCAATTTTGTAAGCGATGTAGCCACACTACCAAGCCCATTATTCCGGAATAAGGGGCTCTAGAATTTGAACTTTGTAGTCCTGCTTTTCACGAGGAATAATGCTATTCCTGAACTTGAAAGTCTGTAATAATATTAGTGTGGACACTCTGGTGCTGCTAATTCGAACTAATTGGCTTCTGGGAGGCCTCCCACAGCTACCCAGAGTTCTTCCTTGGGCTCTGAGTTCAAGGTATCGTGCCCACATGAACAGAGCCTGCCTCAGACTACATTTGATTCTTCCCCGTAGTGAGGACATGGAACTTCGAATTTGTAAAATCAGGTGCCCAAAAGTCGAATTTAGTAAATTTGAAATAATCTCCTAGAGGAGACTGGCCAGAGAGACTAATAAGGCTGTTCTCCAGCCTGACCTAATAGCCTGCTGGCTTTTAACTCATGTAGTAGTAGCTCATGCACTAAGGTCCCAGCTTCAATTCTACCTGTTGCCATCACACAAGCACCTTGGGGCCAGAGCTGTCCCTTACTACTTGTATTATAGCAACTAGCACAATGCACCAGGCCCCTATCTTGGCTGGATACTCCAAGTCCACTGTAATAATGAATAATAATATGTGAAGGTTTCTTCATGAGTTGCTTGTCAATTTCATGTCGGTAATTTTACAGCTTGCCAAGCCAAGAGTGCAAAATAATGCAGCAGACAGTCACAATGGATAACATTTCAAAAGTACCTACAGGACTTAGGAACCAAAGATTCACTCTCTCAAAAGAAACATAGGTTCCTAAGTGTTTAAGGCAATGTCTACACTACAACGGCTGGAAGATGGCTAATGTGAGACCAGTTTTTAAAAAGGGCTCCAGAGATGATCCTGGCAATCAGAGGCCAGTACGCCTGATTCTATACAGGGCAAAACAATTGAAATTACAGTGAAGACCAGAATTGTCAGACACGTGGATGGCGGTTGCTGGAAAATAGCCGCCCAGTGAGGAGAATGCAGATTGTAAGTCTATAAATCCCAGGGCAATCTTGCAAAAAAGGAAATTGCTGTCTTGCCATTAGTTGACTCAGAGTCAAAACAATGGCTCAGAGGATTGGTAATGGGCTATTGAGTCTTTCTTCTCTCGATCAGCACTGCAAGTCCAGCCCAGATCAATTGTCAGTGAAAACTGTTCCTTTCATGGCCTTTCAGGAGCCCATGTGAAATGAGTTTGATAGTCTGAGTGCAGCTCCTAGAGTCTGAGTCACAGGAGTCTCTGACTTCCAAGTGGGTCGTTTCAGCAGAGAGGCCAGGGATACTGGAATACAATAGTCCTGATAAGACAGGGACTCAGGCACTGTACTGTGCCACCTACCTTCATGTGTACCAGGAATGTTTTTCTGTGCGAACTATAACTACAATATCTGATTACCATCATAGCTTCTAATTGTTCAGACTACTGAGTCTCCCAGCCGGTAAAACTGAGTTAATAAATTAGTGGTGTGCCCAGCGCTGGCATACCAAACTCACTGGATTCAGTTTACCATGGTCATAATCAAGTACAGCTCTACTGAAGTCACTGGACTTGCATTGCGGTTATATTTTTGGTGAACCATTGTGCCCCTGCCTCCATGTTACTAATCATGAGAGTCAACCCAAAACCGTGGTATTGTATAAGTAGCAGCTTTGCAGCAGAAGCAAGGATGGGCCTTACCACCTGAGCCCTTCTTACTTTTTCTCAGTGGGAGGTAGCTCCTTTGCATATCTTATACCCACCATCATAACCCAGAACGGCAATTACATTCACGGACAGAGACAAGTATAAACTTTGCCTGCTTGGTGAGAACTCAGCCCTGAGACCCCTGGCAAAGGAATTGGATCAGAGTGGCAGAGAATGGAGCGTTCAGCACTCACATCCCCATTGCACCAGCAATGCTGAAAGTGTGAGCCTTCATAGCAAGCTCAAAAATTGGCCAAGAGAGCAAGGTATTAGGGCAGAGGAGGGCCTCAGCTGGAGTATTGTGTCCACTTCTGGGCACCACGTTTCAAGAAAGATGTGCAGAAATTGGAGAAGGTCCAGAAAAGAGCAACAAGAATGATTACGTAAAAGAATCAATGGACACAAATCAGATATTAGGAATGGCAACATACAAAAACCTGTAGGGGAACACTTCAATCTCCCTGGACACACAATTGCAGATCCAAAGGTAGCCATCCTGCAGCAAAAAAACTTCAGGACCAGACTTCAAAGAGAAACTGCTGAGCTACAGTTCATCTTCAAGTTTGACACAATCAACTCAGGATTAAACAAAGACTGTGAATGGCTCGCTAACTACAAAAGCAGCTTCTCCTCTCTTGGAATTCACACCTCCAGATCAGCTACTAGAAGTGGGCCTCATCCTCCTGATTGGATCCACCTCGTCATCTCCAGCCTGATTCTGGCCTGCATATTTATACCTGCCTCTGGAAATTTCCGCTACATGCATCTGACGAAGTGGGTCTTTGCCCACGAAAGCTTATGCTCCAACACTTCTGTTAGTCTATAAGGTGCCACAGGACTCCTCGCCGCTTTTGCAGATTCAGACTAACACGGCTACCCCTCTGATACTTGAAGAATGATTAAAGGTCTAGAGAACATAACTTATGAAGGAAGACTGAAAGAATTGGGCTTGTTTAGTTTGGAAAGGAGAAGACTGAGAGGGGACATGGTAGTGGTTTTCAGGTATTTAAAAGGGTGTCACAAGCAGGAGGGAGAAAAATTGTTCTCTTTAGCCTCTGAGGATAGGACAAGAAGCAATGGGCTTAAATTGCACCAAGGGAGACTTAGGTTGGACATTAGGAAAAACTTCCTAACTGTCAGGGTGGTGAAACACTGGAATAAGTTGCCTAGGGAGGTTGTGGAATCTCCATCTCTGGAGATATTTAAGAGCAGGTTAGATAGACATCTATCAGGGATGGTCTAGACAGTACTGGGTCCTGCCATGAGGGCAGGGGACTGGACTCAATGACCTCTCGAGGTCCCTTCCAGTTCTAGTGTTCTATGATTCTATGAAAGGACCAAGAGGTAGAGTGATGCTTAGGATGTTACCACTACGAACATCCCTATTGGTGGTTGCCTCAGTTGAGTGAGTGAATCCACAGCACAAAAATACCCTTGTCAGTCCCAGCAAAGAAGCCAATGGTTGAATGCACCATGGAAATAAAGGTTTCGATTAATCAAGGCATATATTTATCAAAGTATATGCGGATTTTAAGCCCTTGAGTAGTCCCATTAACTTCAATGAGGCAACTCACAGACTTAAAGTTAAGCATATGCTTAAATACCTTGCTGCAAAGTGACTTTAACTACTTTCTCTCCCCTAGAGTTTGTTCTCCATCGGTCTTGTCTTGACTGCTAAATATGGTGCTGTTTTTACCTCCGCATAGCTAATGTGCATGAGCTACCCTGAGGTAAATACATAGTGAAGAAAGGCAGTTCTGTTTTGCTATGAGGTAAACAGCTCTGTCGTGTCGTCGTCCCCCCTGGGACTCACCTTGACAAGTTTATCTTATGGTAAAGTTGAAGTGCCTGATCTTCACTGACCTGAAGCGGCAACTCTGTTCAAAAGTTTCTCTTGAGTCACCCGTCCAAAAAAAAAAAAAAAAAAGATAGGATCTCACCCACCTTCTCTCTCAGACTGGTTTGCGCACTTGGAGAAGTCTGGGCTGTCACTACCCACAATGTATTTGTTTTGTGTTTAAACTGACGATTTCCTTCTCTGGGCTATCTATCCAGCAGCTGCAGTGAGTTAAAGCAGGGGTGGGGAACCTAAGGTCCTGGGGGGGGGGAGGGAAAGGGTGGATGCAGCCCTCAGCTTGCCTAGATCTGGCCCCCAAGGCTCGGGGGATCCCCTCCCAGCTTGCTCCTGCGCGCTACCTCCTGCTCAGACCCTACACCCAAAGCCTGCTTCCTGACAGCTACCTCCCACACATTGAACCCTTCATTTTTGGCCCCATTCCAGAGCTTACGGGACCCACAAAATCTACTAGCCTGGGACCCTCATGTGGGAGTGTCTTTCTCCTTCTCAGTCGGGGGCCATGTCAATTAGTCACTTGTGTGCGGCCCCCCAACTGATGTTTTTTCTGTGGGTCAGCAGCCCCTGACCCCAAAAAAGGTTTCCCATCCCTGAGTTAAAGCCTCAGTGAAAATAAATTAGCCTCAATAGCTAGAGAGAATCAGCAAACTTCATCAGACCGACTGGCTCACTTAAACACAAACTATTTCCCAAATATATAGCCTGCTTACATGAAGTATGAATCAGGGCTAAATGGAGTCGTGGTGGATTTACAGAAGAGTAACTGAGGCTATGTCTACACTACGGGGGTTTTCTGGGATACCAGAGGTATCCCAGAAAAACTCTGCCGCGTTCAGGGAACGCATCTGCTCTTCCGCTTTTTTTTTTGCAGAAGAGAAGACGTGCTCTTTTAGAAGCCCTGTCTTCCTCATCCCACGAGGAAGAAGGGGTCTTCCAAAAGAGGGAGGGGGCTGTTCCAAAATTTGGCCCAGTGTAGACCGGCCAAATTTCGGAAAAGCCTCTTCTGAAAAAACTATCGAAAAAAGGTACGCAAATTGCAGAGCACAATTTGTGTACCTTTTTCCGATAGATCATTGTAGTGTAGACATAGCCTGACAGCAGTTTTGGCAGTATCTGTATACATGGACCTAGCTTCCACTGAATTCAGGAGCTAAACTCCCCATGATTAAAATAAATTAAACAAATAAACAGGAATTAAAATAAAGAAATATAACTATGAACCATTGTTCATTGGCAATGTCAGACACCAATAGCTTGATTGTTCCTGGCGAGTGCTACCAATTTTATTTGTCTGTAATAAAATAATTTAAAACGTCATATATTTGCTTATGAAATATTTTTAAAGGGTGAAATCTTAATCCCTATGAAATCAATGTGGGGGGGGGCGTGAGGTAGCAAATAACTTGTATGGACCCAGTATTTCCTCCCAGCTCATCCGTTGGTGTAAATCAGCATAAGGATTTACCCCTTTACCTGCACTGTTTGATCCGTGTTGATTTTCTTATTAGACAAATGAGTTGTGTTTGGGATGTTGCAGTAACTCCTTTTGTGCTAAGATCCCTACTGTGTTTTGTTTACAATGACAAGCAAGCAGAGAGGACATCACTGATCTCCCAGGAGACCTTCCATAAAGCGGAAGGCTTATCACAGAGCAGTAGCTGTAAAGATCTGACTCTCCGCCTCAGCTGAGCAAACAGAGTACAGATAAAGGAAAGTGCTTTGGGGGAACTGGCGCTGTTTGGTTTGAGCTGTGGCTTTAATTCATGTTTCACTTGCGAGAGAGCTTCCTGTAGGAGCAAGCTTCCTCGCTTGGGTCCGCAGACTTGTGCTAGCCTGTTAAAAATAGCTGTGTAGCTGTGGCAGCTGAGGGCAGGAGTTTGGGATGTTAAGCCTGGGGAAAGGTGGAGCTTGAGAGCTCCAGCTGCAACATCTATACAGCTACTGGCAGCATGCTAGAGCCAGCCCTGCAAGCACAATCTATGGATTTACCTTGGAAGGCTCATTCCCACATGCAGTGCAGCTATAGGTATAGGTTCTGGAGCCACTGGGGAGGGGAGGCAGGGCAGGGCAGGTAGTATGAGCCTTGCCTAGACTGAGTTGAAACCCCTAGGCTACGTCTAGACTGGCATGATTTTCCGCAAATGCTTTTAACGGAAAAGTTTTTCCGTTAAAAGTATTTGAGGAAAAGAGTGTCTAGATTGGCATGGATGCTTTTGCGCAAAAAGTGCTTTTGTGCAAAAGCTTCCATGCCAATCTAGACGCGGTTTTGCGCAAGAAAGCCCCAATCGCCGTTTTAGCCATCGGGGCTTTTTTGCGCAAAACAGTCCTGAGCTGTCTACACTGGCCCTCTTGCACAAAAGGACTTTTGCCCGAATGGGCGCGTCAAAGTATTTGCGCAAGAAGCACTGATTTCTTACATTAGAACGTCAGTGCTTTTGCGCAAATTCAAGCGGCCAGTGTAGACAGCTGGCAAGTTTTTGCGCAAAAGCAGGCGCTTTTGCGCAAAAACTTGCCAGTCTAGACACAGCCCTACTATGTGACTTCTGTGCACTGCTGTCAGCTGGCTTTGCTCATAACTTTATACATAAGCTCTGCTTACTCATTTTCCGGCTTCCCCCTGCCTGTGGTCCTTACTCCGCTGGATTTCAGCTCAGTGCAAAATTTAACCTTAATGAGATAAGGATGCTATAGCATGTTCTGACCACAGATCTCAAAGGCTACGTCTACGCTGCAGGCTTTTTGTGCGAGAACAGCTGTTCTCGCGCAAAAACTTGCGGAGCATCTCCACTGCACGCGCGCGTTCTTGCGCAAGTAAATTTACAGTAAAGCGTCAGAAAACAGGGCTTCTTGAGCAAGAGTTATTCCTCTCCCCACGAGGAATAAGCCCTCTTGCACAAGAGCTCTTCCACAAGAAGGCAGTGTGGATGGGCAATAGGGGTTGCTTGTGCAAGAAACCCCTATGCCTAAAATGGCCATCAGAGCTTTCTTGCGCAAGAGAGCGTCCACACTGCCAGGGATGCTCTTGCACAAAAGCACATCTCTTCCACAAAAGCACGTGGCAATGTGGACGTGTTCTTGTGGAAGACAGTTTGCACAAGAACTCTTGCGCAAAACAGTTCTTGCGCAAGAAGCCTGCAGTGTAGAGGTAGCCAAAGGGTTTCACAAAGGGTAAGTGTTATCCTCTGAAACAAACTGAGACATGGAGAAACTGACTTGCCCAAGATTAAATGAAGACAGTCAATGGCAACCAGAAGTATCTGGAGTCCCATTGTAAGCCCTTGCCTCTGAATTATGACACTGCAATATAGGACTGTCACTGCCTAAAGGCCTTGTGAGCTCTCGCTAGGACATGAAACTTTCCTTATAATTGCCACTAACTCTACCACATCCCCAGGAAACACCCATCCCCAGGAAAGCTCTATATAAGGGGTTGGAGTGTTGAGTTGCTGGAGGGTGATTGCAAAGGATATTTGGAAAATAACCCCCGGGCAGTATGTGCTCTGTTTGCCCTGTGTCTGCATGCTGACGGCCTTAGCTACAGCAGTACACAATCAAGAGAGCGTCTGAGAGAGGGAGTCATTACTGCGTAGGCCGCTATGGTCACATTCTTCAGTCCCATTGCTGTTGAAAGCAGTTCCAGCCAGCTGGGTAACCATGGAAGTGCCCGCATCATGTTTACTCAGCCCAGCTCCTCACACCTTCAGTGTGCTGCTAATTGTGCCACTACTTGGATTCCCCAGACAGTCCTGTTCAGTGGTTCCTTGTTGCATTTGTGAGTCAGTCAGTCACCAGCCCTTTCTGTTGGGACATGCTGTTTGGCAGAGCAGTGACCACAAGCAGTCAGGCCTGATCTGAGCAGGACAGGCCTTGTGTGGCCCTCTGACATCCCCATGGGGACGGGAGGGCTGCGGGCCTTAGAATGTGAAACCACAACAAGCAATCACTGTGTTCTTCTCCACCCTTTTGTTACTGTGTCCTTTTGTTGCCATTGCCTGGCCCCCTTCTCTGTCTCCTCCCTCTACTCTCTGCTCCCCTCTCCGGCTACGTCTAGACTGCAGGCTTCTTTCGGAAGAAACTTTTCCGGAAGAGATCTTCCGAAAAAACTTCTTCCGAAAAAGAGCGTCCACACTGCCAAAGCGCATTGAAAAAGCGATCTGCTTTTTTGACAGAGAGCGTCCACACTGAGTGGAACTATCTCGCATGTAAGCTGTGATTACTATGGAGGGAGTGGCCACGAAGGCAACTGTGCTTTTTCCTCTTTCCTCTTCTTCCGAAAGAACTCCGTCTTCCCCGACCACACACGCCTTTTTCCAAAAGAGCGCTTTCAGAAAAAGGCTTCTTCCTCGTAGAAAGAGGTTTGCCAATGTCGGAAAACCCCTCTCTTCTTTCGATTTTTTTTTAAAGAACGCAATTGCAATTTGGATGTAAGTGAAGTTTTTTCGGAAAAACTCTGTAGTGTAGACATAGCCTCCCTTCTATTTCATCACCCCTTATTCTACTGCCATCAAGACCCATTTTGGTGCTTTCCCCCTGTCACTCATCTTTCCCAGTCTGATCCCTCTTTACTCTTCATTCCTCCTGCTCTTTGGCCCCCTCCCCACCTGCATCATCCCCTTGCCCCATTTTCCAACAGCAGATACGCATGTGTCACCTGCAAATGACAGGATGTCCCCCCGAAGGTTAACAACTACAGGCCAACTCCTCAGCTGGTATAAACTGAGGTAGCTTTGTCACTAGCTGATGCTCCGGCCCGTCATGCCACGAGCCTCGCCAAGCACTTTGCAGAAACAACTCTGCTCCCACAGAAATCAATGGTTTGGTTCCGTTCCACACGGTGCCTGTCTGATACAACAGATCACTTCAAATCATCAACTCTACTGTGGTGGGTGAGCACTCTTCTAGCCATACATGGTGAAATGGAACCTACGTTTAGATGTATTAAAACGGGCCCACCCAAAATCCTCCCTCAGTGCATGCAGAACGGTAAGATATATACTAAGCAATCCAAGTAGGGACCAGAATGGCAAACAAGGATGGACTGAACTACCCAGAAAAAAAAAGAAGAGAGACCTTCAAAGCCTCTCAAATAGCTTCCTAAAGGCCTTGGTGCATGCTTTGATCGTCTGCAAATGTGAGCTGTGTTCCAGGCGCTGAGGGTATGTCTACACAGTGGTGCCCATTCAAAACAACAGACTTGTTATTCTGGCTTCCTGTAAACCTCATTGCACGAGGATTAAAGAAGATGCCGGAATAGAGATTTATTTCAAAATAAATAAATATTTTGAAATAAGCTATGCAATTTGCATAGCTCAAATTGTGCAGCTTATTTCGAGGTACATGCGACTGTGTAGATGTACCCTCAGAGAGCAGGGACACTGTCCAGTCACTAGCTGTCCCCCCGTACACAATCTCTCTTGGGGACCGATGTACTTAGTGGCACTACAGATACTGCTCAGTAAGCGTATAGTTTATCGTTCCCTGTACTCTAAATGACTGACAGCTTTTTTAGCCAGTCAGATGACAGGGAAATGCACAATCACTGCACAGTTATTTCCCAATAACAGTTATTTCAAACAATGCTGGTCTCTCTACTCTGGCTATCTACCACCATCCCACATTGCTCTGGTTGGCTCATGTGCCCAAGGCTTTCTAGCCCTTTGAAAATCTCCATTTCTCACGCCCTTCAGGGGAAGCAGAAAATCTCCCAAACGTACATGAAAGGGAAGGAGAAAACCCAGGAGATTAAAAAACAAAGAAAATGGGGTTGTGAAACCACTCAAAATAATTTTAAAACCCTAATGATTTATGTCCCTGTTTCCTCTCATCTGTCCCTGCAGGCCAGCCCAGGGTAACTGTCCTGGGAAAATCTAAATCCCTCCCTTCTAATTCAGTTTTGAAACACAACATAATGACAAATAATCTTGTAGTTATTCTGGGAGAGAACAGAGTGGACATGGGCAGGAAGAGTCAAAGGTAGGAAAAGAAGAAAACATGGAAGGTGGGAGGAAGATAAGACAGCAGAGAAGGTGAGATGATGGGGGGAGGAAGGGACAAAAGAGATTTTAAAGCATTTTCCTTTTCACCCCTCCCTCCTACATTTCAGCATAATAATAGCTCAAGGGCCTTAGCTCAGAAAGAAGAGCCAAAAACAAAACTAGATTACTGCAATCAAGTGAAGGGATTCCTGTTAACTTGTATTAAGCATTTCATGGACTGTTAGAACAGTTCTCAAACTGTGTGTCAGGACCCCAAAGTGGGTCATGAGCAGGGACCTTTTAATGGGGTTGCCAGGGCTAGCATTAGACTTGCTGGGACCCGAAGGCGAAGCGCCACTGCCTGAGGGCTTCAGCCCTGGGGCTGAGGTGATAAGCCACCCACCTGGGGCTTTGCCTCCCCCGGCCCTGACTGGGGGGGTCTTTGGCTTTGGCCCTCCAGCATAGAGCGGCAGGGTTTGGGCAGGCTCAGGGTACCGTACCCCCTACTGGGGCCTTGTAATCGTGTTTGTTGTAAGAAGGGGGTCTTGGAGCAATGATGTTTGAGAACCCTGGACTAAGGAACTCCTCAACCTTTCTTGTGATCATAAAATCATAGACTAGTGAGATGGCAGGGCACCATGAGGAGTCATCAGGAGCATCCCTGACAGATATTTGTCTAGCATCTTCTTACCATATCCAGCCAGGGAGATTCCAGAACCTTCCTAGGCAATTTCTTCCAGTGCTTTACCACCCTGATAATTAGGAAGTTTTTCCTAATGTCCAACCTAAACCACCCCTACTGCAATTTAAGCCCATTGCTTCTTGTCCTATTCTCGAAAGATTGAGAACAATTTTTCTCCCTCCTCCTCATAAGAACCTTTTATGTACTTGAAAATGTACCATGTCCCTTCTCAGTTCTCTCTTTTACTAGATTCAATGACCCCATTTTTTTCTACTTCCCTCAGAGGTCATATTTTCTAGACCAGTGGTCCCCAACCTTTTGGAGCTGCCAGACACCCGGTGGCGGGGCCGCGCATGCGCCGCGTGCCCAGGGGCGATGACCCATTGCACCGCGCGTCCAGGGGCGGGGCCGCCAATTCGCCACGTGCCCAGGGGCGATGACCCATTGCACCGCGCGTCCAGGGGCGGGGCCGCCAATTCGCCGCGCGCCTAGAGCCAGCACCCCCCACAGCCGCGTGCCCGGGGCCAGCACCCCCCACAGCTGCGCGCCTGGGGCCGGCGCCCCCCATAGCCACGTGCCCGGGGCCGGCGCCCCCCATGCGCCGTGTGTCTGGGCGCGGGGCCGCACATTCACCGCGCACCCGGGGGCGACGACCCATTGCGCCCGGGGGCGGGGCCGCCGCCACGTGCCCAGGGCCAGCACCCCCCACAGCCGTGTGCCCGGGGCCGGCGCCCCCCATGCGCCGTGCATCCAGGCGCGGGGCCGCCCATTCACTGCACGCCTGGGGCCGGCACTCCCCATGCGCCGTGCATCCAGGCACGGGGCTGCCAATTCGCCACGTGCCCGGTGCCAGCACCCCCCACAGCCACGCGCCTGGGGCCGGCACCCCCCATGTGCCATGGCACCCGCAGGCACCGCGTTGGGGACCACTGTTCTAGACCTTTAATCATTTTTGTTGCTCTTCTCTGAACTCTCTCCAGTTTGTCCACATCTTTCCTGAAATATGGCACCCTGAACTAGACCCAATAATCCAGCTGAAGCCTAATCAACACAGAGTAGAGTGAGTGAATTACTTCTTCAATCTTTCTTACAACAGTCCTGATAATACATCCCAGAATAAAGTTTGGAAAAGCTATGAGGAGTCTTATGGCACCTGAAAGACAAACAGATTTATTTGGGCATAAGCTTTCATGAGTAAAAACACTTTGTCAGATGCATGGAATTGGGTTTGTGGTTTTCTGGACGAGTGTTACTCCTTTTACTCATATTTAACTTGCAATCCACTATGACCCGCAGATCCCTTTCTGCAGTACTCCTTCCTAGGCAGTAATTTTCCATTTTGCATATGTATAGCTGATTGTTCCTCCCTACTTTGCATTTATCCTTCCTTGAATTTCAACAGGCCTTGGAGTTTATTCAGCACAATCTACTTCTTAAACAGGAAACTGACATTGTGCCCATGACTGGAAACGTGACCCATGAAGTACCAAGAAACTTCTGTCAGGAAGAAAATTGTAAGTCTGTATTAATGGCAAAAGGATTTGTTTTCTAATCCAGTGTATACATAGACACTTACGTCTAATTATTCAGAGTCATTGGCCTGTCCACAGTGATTCAGATGATCTATCCTATGACACAGGATGGGCTGAAAGGAATTTAAAAAAACCCATTCAAATCAGCTGACTCACTGCTGAAAGACTTGCAAGGAAAATGATTGATGGCAGCATTACAAGGATTGTTGGTCTTTCCCTCCCTTTATCAACATTTAGTTTTCTTTTGGACCTGTTTACACTGCTCCCAGAGAGATACCTGCCTAGTTATTAATCCAAGCAGTGAAAAAGACCATTATGAACACTTGCGAGTTCAGTCCTCAGCCACATGAGACAAAGAGAATGGTACGTTCCACCAAGAATAAACTAACACTACGCTCAAAAGATAAATACTAGCACAACACAGAGGAGACAGAGCCATTCTACGCTTACATAAAAAATTCCTCGGCAGATGAATTATGAGCAACAGATTGTGCATGTATTACCTCAGAATAGCAGCTATTGGTTCCTTTCGCTGGTGACACTTGGGCGCCAGGTGCTGTAAGTAGAGTGGAGTCGTATTATAATGACATGAAATACACCAAGAAAGAAGCTCATCTGAGGAAGTGGGGTTTGCCCACAAAAGCTAAGGTGCCACAGGACTATTTGTTTTTAAAGTTACAGACTAACACGGCTACCCCCCTGAGACTTTTAATAGAGCAAGAAAGCACATTGTAGTCCTAATGTCAATCAAGAGTTTGAAATTGTTTTCTCAGCTCTGCTGCTCATTTGCTCTGCTCTCATTGATTAACACTGCCTCAGTTTCCTCTTCTCTAAAAAGCGAGCAATGAAATTTGCACGTCACGGAGATGCTGCAAAATAAAATCAATGTGAGTAAAGGGACTTGGAAATATGGATGAAAAGTGTTATATTAGAGCAAAGTAGGCAGCCAGCTTATGTTTCTACAGCAGTGTTTCCCAAATGGTGTTCCGCGGAACCCAGGGGTTCCGCAAAGTGAACATAAGGGTTCCGCGAGAAAATTCCATTACAATAATATTTTATGATTAAAAAAATAATCATAGAATCATAGAACCATAGAGCTGAAAGAGACCTCAGAAGGTCATCAAGTCCAGCCCCCTGCTCTAGGCAGGACCAATCCCAACTAAATCAATAATAATTAATATTTAAGCATTTATGAATTTTATTGAAAACAATTTTCATTTGTGTTTGCCATGATAAGCGTCCCTGTGTAATGCCAGCTTAGCCAGACAGTGGGGATGATGATGTCACTACTCAGCGCTGTGCGCGAAGTCATTGGTGCGATCTCCTGTTATATACAGAAAATAATACAGAAATTGACTGAATACTGCGCCAGATATGGGAATCCAACTTTCCAGTATGAAACCAAATATAAAAAGAATTTGTCAAGAAAAGAAGAAAAACCACTCTTCGCACTGAAAACTGCCAATATAATGCATATTCGGTTTTGAGCTTTATTTTTTGTACACATTAAATGTGATTTTTGTTTTTAAATATGTGCAATTAAACTAAATGTTGATCTCATGACCTTGCTTAGCATTTGTTTATTATTATCCTTACTTGTTTGTGGTCTACTTTTTCAGCTCCATATATGAGACTGTTATTAGGGGTTCTGCAAAATTCTTTCGAGTTTAAAAGGGTTCCATTGCCAAATAAAATTGGGAAACACTGGTCTACAGGAATCGATGGAAACACTTGACTTAGAGCAGGACTGGGCCCATTCATGTATGTACAATTTACCACACACGAGGGAAGAAAGCTGAGGTGCCACTCATGTAATTCATTACTGATCAATTCTTTAGTTTTCATGGATTATGTGGATGTTTCCCAAGGTCTGACTATGAGAATTTTAAAGACTAACAAAACATGTAGGTGGTATCATGAGCTTTCGTGGGTAGAACCCACTTCTTCAGATGACCGGCGTATTAGATGTCCAGATCAAAGAATAAATAACATCAGCCACCAAATCAGGGGCTCATTTAACTGCACATCCACTAAATATGATCTATGCCATCAAATGCCAGCAATGCCCCTCTGCCATGTATATTAGCCAAACTGGACAGTCTCTATGGGAAAGAATTAATGGACACAAATCAGATATCCAAAAAGGCAACACACAGAAACCTGTTGGAGAGCACTTTAACCTGCCTGGGCACTCATTAATGGATCTCCAAGTCGCCGTGTTGTTTCAGGCCAATTCCACAAGCTAAATACACAGGGAAGGGTTGGAACTTAACTTCATTTACAAGTTTGCTTCTTATCAGAGAGGAAAGAATAAAGATATGGGCTGGCTCGCACACTACCTTCCACATCCTAATGACTTAACCCACTAACCAATCAATAGGTGCTAATAGAGATGCAAATTGTTCTTATCAGCCTCTTACAACTTGAACAATCCAATTCACTATTTTTTTCTTTTTTCCCCTCTTGCACCCTGCCTTCCCATATTTATTCTAGGATCTATACTTCTAATACTCCAGTCATCTGAAGAAGTGGATCGTACCCATGAAAGCTCATGATACCAGCTACATGTTTTGTTAGTCTTTAAGGTGCTATTAGACTATTTGTTGTTTTTTAAGTTTTCCCCATTACAGACTAACTCGGCTCTGAAGCTTATGATAATTTTGACATGCAGAGGTCTTGATACATGTGTAAAAGACTCGCTGAGTATTCGTATTACAATCATGCCAAGCAGTCCCCAACCACGTTCTCAGAATTGTACCAGCACAGATTAAGAGACAATCCCTTTAAAGCATACCTCATAGGCCACCAGCAGTGCTAATGCTGCAAAATGAAACTTTTGTCAATATTAGGTCAGTGGGTGCAAATGGTCTTCCTAGCACTCCTGTCCCCTCAGGCTTGGGGGGAAAGGGAAGAGTAGACAGAGCCATCCCATCCATAGGATGAATCAGGATGGTGCTTTTGGGACCCTGCAATAGCTGACCCAATGGTCCTATGGATGGGAGGGAGCAGGGTATTGGGGGGGGCCTGGCACTAGACAACAGCAGGGGTCACCCCCGCACTCACCACATGGGCGATGGGAGCCAGAGTGGCCCAGCAGCCTGCTCCACCCTACTGTGTTCAACTTCTCCATGGCAATGGGAAAGGGCAGTGTGGTGGGGCGGAGCAGCCTGCTGGGCCGTTTTCCACCTGATGAGTGTGGTGTGCACATGTGTGTGTGTGTGTGTGTGTGTGTGACCCCTGCTGCCCGCTACACCGGGCCCCCAGAATCCCCCAGGCCACATTGCTCAGGGGAGGGGGCAAGGGAGTAGAGTGGGGGCACTGCAGGAGTGGGGTTTGGGGGAAGGAGTGAAATGGGGGCAGGGCCTACGGTGGGGGAGGTTGCCCCAGCCTTCGCACTCCTCTTGGGGCGGCCCTGACAGTAGATTAAGCCTGAGAACCTGAGCAGATACCTGCACTAACCTACCCAAGTTTGAACTGCCGATAACAACAGTGGTAAAAACAGTGCAGCATAGACTTTGGTGTGTGCTCAGCTCACTAGCCCACCCTGGGGCCCATGTTCGACTGTCTTCACGGCTCTTGTTTCCTGCATTAGCCCATGCGCCACTTTTGCCGTGTCAACGTGCTGAGAGTTGATACCTCCTCCGAGGCTGTTGTGGTTGCTGGGCTGACTCAAAGCATTGTGGCTGGTAACAGCCAGAAACCTGCCATGTGTGTGGCATGCAGCCGGCACTGTTTGTGCCATCAGTTTCGGTTCTGATGTGGGTGAGAGGTCCAAGTAATTAACTGGTATGTAAATGAGGGCCAATTCACCACCCCCACCTCTGTCATCATCAGTAAATAATAATCACATACCGTTTTGTTTGGTGGAAGTGAGAAAGCGCCTCTCTCTGGACTGGCCTCATTGTGCGAGAGTTGTACAAATGCAGGTAGTAACATGACCCAGTCCCTGACCCTAAGAATTGCCTGGCAGTCGTTATTTGAAGTCGCCCCACGTAACGTCAGGCCCAGACTCCCGACATAAAGCATGTCAGACTCTTGTTATTGTGTCGTGTCGCTCTGGAGCCATCTGGCTCTGCTAGTCTCTGGGCAAAAGCCCAGCTTCCTTTGAGCTCCCCATGCACGAGGACCCAGTTAATTTATTGGAGCTTCTGTGGGCACTATTTACATACCATGTCAGGCTAATTTAAACAACCCCCCCATCTGTGTTTTAACAGCAAATATTTTCATTTTGTCATATTCGTCATGTTATATAAATATATTCTGGATTCCAGCTACCCATGCTCCTCTGACACTTCTTAAAGGAGCAGCCAACCACTTTCCTGAGAAAGAGTCAATGACAGAGTTGCCCTGTGCGTGGCCTAAGACTTTTTCCAATGAACTGAAAGAATAGGACTGTGCAGAGGAGATGCCCCGGCAGAAGTTCCTGTAGGACTGGTGAGCAAAGAAGTTAACATCACCCATGTGCCAGCCACTACAACCAGGGACTTAGAGGGCCAGAGCTCCACTACCACAGACTGAAACTTGTGTGAAGGGCTTCAGCACTGCCGGTTGCTTTCCATGTAAAGACCTACATCTCTATTGATGTTTGTAGGTGGAGGGCACCCACCCAGGCCACCTGCTGCTCTGCTTGTTTATGTGGCTGCTCATTTCTGAGTGCTCTAGAAGGCAGCCCCATCCTCACCTCTTTTATGAGAAAATGTGCGGATTTGTTTCCGGGGAAGTGGATGGTTCCTCCCAGTGGGGTGCAGTGTCCCTTCCCGGAAGCGGTCTTGTTCCTTTGAACACTGAAAGAACACCCAAAAGAAGCCGCCCCATCCAGGCTGTCCCTCTTCAGTGCTGAGAATCAGAGAAGAACAATTTCTGGGACAGATCTTTCCCAGAATGCGCTCTGATGTGCCCAGCTCCAACAGGGAGTATCACACTAAGGACTCTTGCCTTCGCAAGAGGAGAAAGTGATGGGCTGGTGTCAGCCATCTGGCCCTTTCCTAAGTCACTTAAATTGTAACCGAGTATATCAAGTCCAGGAAAGCTGCAGGAATCCAGCCATGAGACAAGAAGCTGATTGTAAATCCGGGCAGTGGCAGAAAGCTCACTGTGGCACGCTGCTGCTGCTGCTGTTCTCCCCCCTTTTTCATAACTCAAATGTATAAAATTACACCACCTCATGAAAGATGATCTGTCCATCCACATGAAGCATCATTTCCCACATTTGATTCCCTCATTGTAACATAACACCTCAGCCTCCATGTGACCAAAAGCCACAAGACACTGACTAGATAGGAAAGCAGCATTGTCATTATTTCTGGCGTGATTTCCCCCCACATACACCTGCTTGCATGTCCTCACTTGCACTTATACTCAGCTTTCTGGATCAGATTCTCAGCTGGTGTAAAGCAGCCTAGTTCCACTGAAATCTACAGTTACATTGATTTGCACCTGCTGAGAAACTGCTCCCCCCCAACAGACACTGGCTGCCTTTTCAAACAGATATTTACACCAGTGGAGAATTAGTTGAAAAATGCAAAATGATTTTTGAATGTTTTTACATTGGGTAAGGCTTTTTAAGTGTTTCTCGTGGACCTAATTTTATTTTTTTTAAATTCACTCATAAATAGTTTTTTGTGGGCAACATTAGTGAAATGCTTATTGTAAGTTTGTCTGTAAATTTAAAAGGTCTTTTTTTTTTTTTAAGGCACATTTTTCACAAAGCAAGTAACAAATTTCAATCAAGTCGACAATTGGTTGGGCCAAAAACGCATTCTCCCATCCTCCCCTCACAAAACAGGCCATTTTTCAATGGCAAAAACCCATTGCCTATGAAATATTTCAATGTGCACTGACCCCTCCCCTCCCCCCCCCCCACATTCTCTGTGTCTCCTTACTGGACACACACATTCTACCCTAGATTCTCATGCACTCTCACCTACTCTCAAGGCCACACTTATTCACTGACGGGCACATAGTGAATGGGCACAAGAGAGAGCACACACAAGGGGGCTGGTAACAGATACCCTGTCGGGCAACACCCCATATAGAGCTACAGATCATATGGGCGTGAGTTGGGCATCCTCACCATCAACTCATCTTCCTGATACAGGGGTAAGTTCCCATTTTCTTTCCAAATCATGTGATGAGCAATGACAGCCAGCTCCCATTGTCAGAGGAGATATGGGCCAATTCTTTGGACTCACGTAATAAAGATTCACCAGCGAGCTAACACTGTTCTCCTGAGTGCATTGTATGTTGCCCCCGCCATAGCTCCTAGTAGAGATA
Source organism: Rafetus swinhoei (assembly GCA_019425775.1). Taxonomy (NCBI): domain Eukaryota; kingdom Metazoa; phylum Chordata; order Testudines; family Trionychidae; genus Rafetus; species Rafetus swinhoei. The sequence continues at coordinate 121,669,799 of CM033427.1, read as the reverse complement.
CACAAGCAAAAGTAATCAGAAGGGAACCGGCAATCTGACAGAGAAATCAGTAATATGGAAACTGATCACTGCACTTTTCTGGCCAGCTAATCAGTCATTTCAATACGGTTACTTCAAATAGTAAGTGTAAAATATCCTTCTAGCCATCCATCCATCTTTCCAGAGCAACCATCACCCTGATAGTCAAGGGCTGGATAAAGTAGCCAAACATGGACTTTTGAAATATCACTCAAGATGAGTAGAGCAGGCACCAAACCCTACAACAATGGCTTAATGGTTCTCCTGAACCATTTGGAGATATTTCACTGCAATCACTAATATTTTATTTCACGCAGTATAGGTCTATTTTTAAAGAAGACCTGACTTAAATGAAAAAAATCTATTTAAAAATAAAAATCCCCAAATCCCCACAAATATTTGTTGTAGTTTATTTGTACCTTCCTCAATCTAAACGTCTTGGAGATGCATTTGGATTTCAGAGCAGGCTCTGCGTTTGTGCTGTTTTTAGAAACAACTCACTGTGACCACACAGAAGAAAGAAACATCTTTCTTCCTTCCTTTTTTTTTTTTTTTTTTTTTTGATTTTGCTCTCTTCAGAAAGGCCAGAGAGGTGAAGGAGTTCAGAATCTAAAAGGCTGCTCACATAGCAACACACACGCCCTCATTTTTGCTCTGCGTAGGAAATTCCCTACATGACTAAGTGAAGGGTCAATTTACAATGGCACAGTGAAACAAATGGGTAGCTCAGGGGCTTTAGGATCTATACACCTAGCTCAGTTCCTCTATCCTACCAGCCTCTCCCATGTGTATAGTGGCCGCTTATTTATTTTTTGCAGCCTTTTCAATAAAGCCATCCTAGGTAGGCCTTTTACAGAGTCTCCATTGTCTTTTGTGTGTGTATTTGTCTTTCTGCTGTATTATTTTCAAATACAGAGTCATCTCTTCAGTATGGCGAATTGGGGCAACTGCTCTGGGCCCCATGCTTTGGGGGGCCCTCTGGGCCAATGCAATAACCAAGGTGGTCAGTCTTGGGAGATGAATCTGCCACTTCCAGCCCAGCCGCAGATACAGAGCTGGGACCCCAAGCTGGTAGGGGCCGATATGTCTCAGGGCCCACACCACCCTAAGTATAGCCCTGTTCAAAGACACAGCAACAAAAGTCACGCGCTCCCAAAGGAGAATTCCAGAGTCTATTACGTATTATGATAAATCATGACTTCAGTGGAGATAGGATTTCACCAAGGGTCCCTGCCCCAAAAGGCGTCCAGTTTAAATCGGTGAACAATGCAAGAACACACTGGGATACCAAATGGATGATTCTAATTTAGGGTCAAAACCTGCTAGTTGGTCGCTGTGCCCACGTGGAGACCCATGGATTTCAGTGGGCTCTACGTGGGAATAAGGACCTGCACAAGCAAACATGATTCTGGGATGCATTAACAGGAGTGTTGTGAGCAAGACTCGAGAAGTCATTCTTCCGCTCTACTCTGCGCTGGTTAGGCCTCAGTTGGAGTATTGTGTCCAGTTCTGGGCACCGCATTTCAAGAAAGATGTGGAGAAATTGGAGAGGGTCCAGAGAAGAGCAACAAGAATGATTAAAGGTCTAGAGAACATGACCTATGAGGGAAGGCTGAAGGAATTGGGTTCGTTTAGTTTAGAAAAGAGAAGACTGAGGTGGGACATGATAGCTGTTTTCAGGTATCTAAAAGGGTGTCATAAGGAGGAGGGAGAAAACTTGTTAATCTTGGCCTCTGGGGATAGAACAAGAAGCAATGGGCTTAAACTGCAGCAAGGGAGGTTTAGATTGGACATTAGGAAAAAGTTACTAACTATCAGGGTAGTCAAACACTGGAATAAATTGCCTAGGGAGGTTGTGGAATCTCCATCTGTGGAGATATTTAAGAGTAGGTTAGATAAATGTCTATCAGGGATGGTCTAGACAGTATTTGGTCCTGCCATGAGGGCAGGGGACTGGACTCGATGACCTCTCGAGGTCCCTTCCAGTCCTAGTATTCTATGATTCTATGATTCTATCTGATTGCGGAACCAGGACCTTAGATGTGTGGCCGTGTTTTACTGGCATGGCCAGCAGGCGCTTGTGGACCTAACTGGACAAAGACGTTTTCAAGAAGCGTTTTGAATGAAGAGCAGGGCTAGATGGCAGATGCTCCGGGGAGAGGACAATACCATATTGCAGACCTAAGCAACAGCATAGAAAATGACAGAGATAAGAGGTAAATGGAAGCTGCATGCTGCCATGTGTCTGTAGAATGTTCAGTCCTCTATACCACTCATGCAACAGAGCTACCTGCTTGTGACCCATGCGAGTGGTCCATGACATGCCAGTCCTCTTTCCTGGGAATCCATCGAGTGCAAGGGGAAAGCTAAAGTTTCAGTTAAAATGAGGGCCTAGAACTGAGCTACCCCAGGTTTGCTTTGGCCAAACCAACCTGCCTGCGATCAGCTTTGCTAACAGCCCAAAGCAGAACCCTGGGTTGTGGTGGAGTCTCCATCGTTGTCAGGTTTTGAATCAAGATTGGATGTTTTTCTTTAAAAAACCCCCCAGCAACCTGCTCTAGCAATTCTTTTGGTGGCATTCTATGGCCGGTGCAATGTGAAGGTCAGACTAGATGACCATAGTGGGCGCTGAAAAATTTGCAGTTCCCGAGCCCCCCGCAGTCTGAGGGTCAGACACAATGAGAAGCAAACGTACATTCGCCTGCCCTCAGTTTGGAGAATGCCACCCGCAAGTTCCCTCGACAGGCTTTGCAAAACCAACTGCTCACTTCCTTCCCAGTGTTTATCCATCTCTAATTAAATCCATACATTACCAAGGGAATGAGCGCCGGGGTTTTGTTCCTTACAGATAAATGTTTATACCCTGTGCTGCAATGTCACTGTTTACTTAACCTGCTCCGGCATGTATATTACGCACCTCTGAAACTACGTCTTCATGCTTGTAGCATCACCCGGGAAACCTCCTTGCAGGAGGCATAAGGGATCTGTCGAAAAAGCCTTTCTCTCTCAAAAGATCCCCCTCTAGACTGCCACTTTTTGCCGACAAAGTGCTGAGTCGGCAAAACGTGGCGGCCATTTTTATGCAAATTAGGCACGGGATATTTAAATCCCTGCCTTATTTGCAATGTCGACCTGCCTAATCTGCATCCCTCTGCCGACAGAGGGATGCAGTCTAGACATACCCTGGGGAATAGATACGGATGGCACACAAGAGAGCAGAATCTCCAGAGAGAGACAGAGAGCATAACAGCTCAGGACAGTAGGCAGCGTGAGAGAGGGGAACCGGCAGCCCCAGTCAGGACACCCCTCTGCCAGAGTGAAAGAGTCCGACCGCAAGTGATTGAGAGCCAAGGCTTGGTGGAATGTCTCTGCATTCTTAGCATTTCATACTTTGCCTTTGCTGGACGCTATTATCTCCTTGTTTGACAAGATGGAGTTTGTTATGCTGACAGCCTGACGTCACAGCAAGGCCTGGTCAGAGGCCTTATTCCTGTGCAGTGTCTCTGGTGTGCTGCCTCTGAGCAGGTTCAGCTGTGTTCAGTGCATCTGGCTAGGGAGAATGTAGTATATAGGTATCTTTCCACTGCCTCTCTGGTCCTCTATCTCAGGCACCATGGAGGGGGCCTCATCGATCTCTACCACAAGTCAGAGCAGCCTCGTGGTTGCTCTATCTTGCACCAACAGGGGCTGTTCTCCTAGGACTTTCCATTGCCCGAGATTGCTGGAGCGCAGTGCTCTTCAGCTACATACACAGCCCAGCCTGGACTGCATACTACCCTGGGAGGGCCAGGAGAAGCAGATGGCAGAGAGCTGATGACGGCATGATATTGCCACCCTTATTTCTGTGCTGTGGCGGCACTCTCTGCAGAGTTGAGTGCCCAGCCAGCTGTCACTCAGATTGACAGAAGACAGCCTGAATGCATGCATGAAGCTGGATTTGACCAGTCCAGCCTCCCCTTCCCCAGAAATTCCTGCTCTCTGAGACTATCATGCTGTTTTCTTGGGCTCCTTCCCAGAGGGAACTCCTCTTGTTCCTCCTTCGGAGGTTAGGTCCATCAATAGCTATTAGCCAGGATGGGTAGGGATGGTGTCCCTAGCCTCTGTTTCTCTGGAGGTGGGTGACAGGGGAGGGATCACCTGTTGTATTCCCTCCCTCTGGGGCATCTGGCATTGGCCACTGTCGGCAGACAGGATACTGGGCTGGATGGACCTTTGGTCTGACTCAGTCTGGCCTTTCTTATATTCTTCCAGGCTCTTACTTTCACTGTTGAGTTCCCCAGCTCTATTTAAGTGCTCCCTGCTTCATCACCTCAGCGGGGGACAGTTTCTAATTAAGGCCTGTTACACCCCGTGGGAATCACTGTTTAGCCTGTATGTTGCTAGCGCTTTACTGAGGCTCAGGGCTATGCCACAGGCAAGGTTGTGCCCAGCTAGCCTCAAAGGGCAACGCAGTCCATGACAGGCCCTGTAATTGTAAGCTCGAGGGACAGTGCCTCCCCTGGTGTGAGGTGCCTCACACACTGTGAGCATTATGAAATAAATCTGTGTTGTCACTAAGAGTTTATTGTGTGTGACCCCAAAGCCTTCATTCTCAGATGTTCTGCACTCAGACATTCATGCACAGCTGCCAGTGACTTTGATGGGGCTTTCTGAGGGTAGACCTAATTACATCAGCTCTCTCCCCTTTGGGTTGAAACTGGGCTGTTTTAATTGCCTGAATATACTGGAGCAACTGGCTTTAATCAGGTCTGTACGGTTTCAGCACTGACTGTAGTCATGATTTAGCATCTTAAAAGGACAGAGTGGCAGGAGAATCAGAGATCTGGTTCTAAGGTACAGAGATTAGTAAACCTGCTTTGTCTGCCTTGTCCATCCCTACCTGTGGAATTCACGAGTCATTTAAGCACATACCATAATAAGTAGATGCTTATTAGGCAGCCTCAATCTCCTACTTCAGCAGCTGTTGTGGCAAAGTGTTCCATTGATGGAGTTCTGAGTCGAGATATTTTCTCCCAAAATGTGTCAGGCGTGCTAACGCCGCCACCAGCACGTCAACATTCTAGCCAACTGCAGAAGAATTCAGAGAAGTGGGAAGTGAGTGTATACTGTGGGGGTACGGTAGGGACACAGGCAGCACCAGCTTTTGTAGCATGTCCAGAATTGACGGCGCTCTCCACCATGGCAAAGCAAGAAGGGATGTGCCAGAAATAACACCAGCCACTGAAGCGAGTGGTTACTGTCCTCTGCCATGTAACATGGGCATTAATCTATATAACATTCAAGGGCGCCATTTTCGGAGAGCAGGCGGGGCAGCAGCCATGTGCACCGGGACATGACTTGTTTTCTTCCCGTTCCCCAGACTATCAGGGAGCAACGGGAAAGTACTAGTATTCCGTGAATTACTCCTCTGCCCCACCCTTAACCAGCCAGGAGTGAGAGGCATGCATGGAATGCAAGTACTTTCCCCTCGCTCCCTGATAGTCTCGGGAACAGGATGAAAAGCAAACCGCGTCTCAGTGCGCACAGCTGCTGCCCCCCCTACCCTCCCGAAATTCCATCTTTGGTAACATTAACTCAGGTTAGTTGACTACGGCCATAAATAAATCTTTGTCTATCATGGCTCTGCTGCATTACATCAAATCTTTGGATACCTATGAGCAAGGGAGTCCCATGGAGCATGCTGAATATTTTGTTACAAGCAATGGTTAACACAAGGCTCCAGAAAGTATGAATTCCACTTAAAAGAGGTGCCAAGAGGAAAAACATTGAGCAACGATAATTGCAGATTAGCAGGTACTGTGACACAGTTCCTAGATGTACCATGTTTTGACATTGGTAGTAACATTATAACACATGAGGCAAGGAGTCAAGATAAGGGATACCTGAAAACTTGTACAAGGAGTGGGCATCTTTATAGTAGTCAATTTTCCTACCAGCAACCTGACTACACTCTTAATTGTGCTGGTGCAGAGAACAGGATAATGACATTGCATTTAGTAGCGCTGTCCCAAAGATTCTCTAATGAAGAGGATAATGCCTGAGCAGGCGAAGCGCCTCTTTGTCCTGGAACTGTTACCTTTTCCCTGAAGCCACGGCCTTCTCCGTGGTGTTGGTTCTGATTATATGTAGAATCACGGGCATCTTAAAAGGCAAGTGTTTATTAAAGAAAACTGTTATAAACAAAAAGGCTTCCACTCTGCTTGAGTTCCAGCTTTGTCCCTGGATCGCTGTGTATGACAAAGAGACATCTGGTCACTGAATCTTGTATTGCAAATAAATACATCAGTAGAGTTCGGACACTTGGGTACTTGGAGCACAGCCCTCCTCACAAGTAAATCCAATACAAGCAAGCGCATTAAAATCCTGCTGCATTCTAGAAATTCCTGCATTTCCAGAGAAATGAAAAGTATCATCTAGGAAACTAATGCTGCCTCTATTCCTTATTTGCTATGATCTCTCACCAGGAAGGCAGAACGTGAACCTGTGTCTCGGGATATGGCATACACATCACAGATGGGTCATCAGCATATTCATGCAGCTTTAATCCATGTTTCTGACTGCTTCACAGGGTTGTATGGCCAGCACCAGGAGATGTGATGGGGCTAGGCAGCTGCAGGTACAGTCCAAGACACCCTGTCTGCGTAGGCGAGGGTTATGAACAAGTTATAAAGGATAGCTGCCATGCATGCAAAACAAACCAGTAAAAAAGAGGAGGGTTAAAAATTCTCATCCCAACTGCTTCTCTTTGTCTTTTTCTATGCTAGTTTTTCCTAAAATTTCCCACTTCTCAGCTCCACCACTGGTAGCAATGATCAGCACGCTAGACTGGAGAAGGCTTCCTACATCAGGGTAACTGGCCCCAGGCCCTGCTGAGTGTCGTCAAAAAACCCTGCTCTCCAGCATTAAGGGAAGAGTGATTGTCTCCAACTTGCCCTCCTTGATACTGCTAGGCTGTCCCCCTCAGCCAGGTATTTGTGTGCTCCATTTTGTGAAAAGTGTGGGGCAGAGAATGGGATGGGGCAGGTGGTGGAGGTGAACTACACACCAGGTTTGCTGCCTGTTATGCCCATGCATGTGCATTTTAGGAAGCTTCAGAGGCAAAATGCCAGTGATTTCTCGTGCCAAGTGTTTTACCTCAACCAGGGCCAGCCCACAACATTTTGGCACCTGAGGCAGGGAGCTCAAATGACTCCCCCATACCCCCTCTTCTCCTGCCTGCCTGTTATGTCTTCCTTCCTCCAGCACAGCACTCCACCATCTCTGTGCATCTAGAGCAGAGAGAATACATATGCACCAGCAGCAGACACAATTTTCTACACTCTGGGTCCTAGTGGTGCCCCTCCCCCCACAGTCTGGCTAGGGTTGCCAGGTGTCCGGTATTCTTCCGGACAGCCCGGTTTTTGTGCCCTCTGTCTGGTAAAAAAATTCAGAAAATACCAGACACGTGCAATGTCCGGTATTTTCTGGTTTTCCGGCTGGGCGCCGGATGGAAGCCTGGCGGGGGTAAGGGGAGTGGCTGGGAGGCGGGGCCGTGATCGGTGCTGGGAGCCTGTGGTACCATACAAAAGCCTGGTGGGGCGGGGGAGTGGCCGGGACTCCCAGCCACTTCCCCCGCCCGACTTCTGCACGCAACCACAGGCTCCCAGCGCCGATCTCGGCCCCGCCTCCCAGCTAGGAGCCACTCCCCCCGCCCTCGCTAGGCTTCTGCACGCAACCAGAGGGAGTCCCAGGCTGGGAGGTGGGGCCGCGATCAGCACTGGGAGCCTCTGGTTGCGTGCAGAAGCCGGGCAGGGGCGGGGGAAGTGGCTGGGAGGCGGGGCGCGATCGACACTGGGAGACCTCAGCTGGTTGCGTCTGAGGAGGAGTGACACCGTGGGGAGGAAGAGAAGCCCCGTCCCTGCTCCTGAGCGCTGTCCCAGCGCGTTGTGGCGCCGTAGTCCAGGAGAGAAGCCCGCAGGTGCTTTGTGGTTGCGTTTAGGCGCCTTCCACGGGCTCTCAGCCAAAACTGAGTGGAATTTCTGCTTCTTCCCACTGGGACACCTAAAGACCTGGCTATGGGGGAGTCACCTTCCTACCCATGGTCGCCCCCCTCTCCCCCCGCCCTGCCATTGCATTGCCCCGGGGTCTGCCTCTCTCTGCTTTGGGTAGCAGGCGGCTGCTTTGCAGAGCAGGCTCTGCTGCCTTCCCCTTTGTTCCCAGCTTGATGGTCTTGGTAGTAGCCACACAGGATGTGTGTTCGGTGGGGGTGGTTTTTTTTTTTTTTGCTCGACAAATGTTTTAGCCCGTGTGCTCGGTATTTTTTGGGAGACCATCTGGCAACCCTATCAGTTCGCCTCATGGTAAGGCCAGCCCTGACCTCAACAGAAGAGATGAGCAAATGCCAAACCAGCCCAAGAGCTTTAGATGACACTTCACCTCTTGCTTAATGGCTGTTCCCCCTAGGAATGAGCTATGGTGGGGAGATGGGGGTACCTGCAGGCCGGAGCAGTGTGCAGAGCCTTCTAGCCCTTCCTACAGGCCGCAAGGAAGCTCTGGCCACTTCCAAGAGCGAGACAAGGCCAGGGCAGGCCGGGAGCCTGCCTTAGCCCCACTGGAGGAGTTCCCCCCACCTTCCCAGGCCCCCTTATCCATCCTATGTCCCAAGGGTGCCAGGTCTATGTTGGTTAAGGGCGGGGCTCAAACACTCAACTTCTGGCTCCAAAGGCAGGTACCCGCCCTCAACCAACATGGACCTGGCACCCTTGGAACTAAGGAAGGATAAGGGGGGCCCAGATTGTAGGGAGATTGGGGGCTCCTCCAGTGGTGCAGTAGTTAAGGTACCTGCTGCCAGAAGTCAAGGGCTCAAGCCCTGCCCTCAACCAACATGGACCTGGCACCCTTGGGACATAGGACAGACAAGGGGGGGCCCTGAAGGCAAGAAGCCTGGGGTGCTCCCCCAGCAGCACAGCAAATAAGGTACCCACCCAAGGCAAGCACCAGCCAGCTGGAGCCCAGATCCCCCCCCACACACACCCCAGGCCCAATCCCACATCCTGCAACCACTCCCCCACCCAGCCCTGAGCTTCCTCCAGCACCCAAACCCCCAGAGCTTGCAACTTGCACTCTCTCCTGCACCCCAACACCCTGTCCCAGCCTGGTGAGTGTGAGCAAGGGTGGGGGGAGAGTGAGCAATGGTGGAAGGGGCTGAATGGATGAGCTGGAGGGCCGTCAGGGAAGGAGCAGAGTCCCTGGCAGGGGGCATGGCAAGGCTGTTTGGATTTGTGTGCTTAACTGAGTGGCAACCCAACCCAAGACACACTCTTGCAGAAAGGATCACAGGACATATGGCCACAGATACACACTTACTGATCCGTCACAGCTCCATTCAGATGGATGATAACTATGATCAGCAAGCCCCACATAAATGCTTTCAGTCATCACTTCAGACAACTTGACCATGTGCTGTACATTTTTAGGAAGAATATAAAATAGTCTTACAGGATTATTCATTTATCTAGCTCATCACCTGGAGAACACCCTGGGAACCTCAAAGTCTATGAACTTGTCATTCATTTTAGAAGAAAGCCTGGGGTTATATCAAAGGAGCAATGGACTAAACTGGGGGAGTTAGGTGCCAGTGGGATGAGAACATTTTATCTTTGGGATGAAGGTTATGAGATTACTTCTGAAAGAGAAACTCTGGGATTGAATCAGTTGTTCGGATTCACTTTCTTTTTTCCACAGATTCCATGCTGAAGGTCACATTCTGTCCTGTTCTCCCCACACAGGAGCGCTAGCTAGAAGTAGAATTTGGCCCTAGATTTTCAGCGCTTGTACATATTTGACTCAAGCCCATCTCTATTTGTTCTCTATGGTCCAGTCCTCTTTCAGGGACAAATCTTTGAGTGAAAATCCCTCTTGCAGAGGACGCCTTATGTGCTTACAATTGCAGGTGTAATGGCCACAATCTGGAAAAGAGCAATGTGAAGGGACTGATCCGTAAGGGCAGTATTCTGTAAAGAAACACACACAGCCCAAGGTCTGGAATCTTTCCATTGACCTTGATGTGCTTTAGTTCAGGCTCCACATGAGTACAGGCACTGCAACTGCAAGCTATCTACATCTTCATGCATTATTGCCATGGCCAATAAATGTATCCACTCCAACTCATCTGATCCACAAAAGTTCATGATCCTATATAATTTTGTTAGGCTCCATGGCCTGGTCTACACTAAAGGGGGAAGTTGACTTAAGATACGCAACTCTTAAATCTGAAGGATCTTAAATCATATTTTGGTGCCGTACACACATGCTCCCATTGACTTCCTCATGTGGAGCAGGACTACTGGCGCTGACAGGAGCACCCTCTGAGTTCAAACTAGCATGTCTTAACTAGATCTGCTAATTCGAACCCCAGAAGATTGACTGCAGCAGCGTCGATCTTCTCCATAGAGCAGATAAGCCCCAAGGTTCTACGGCACTACTAGTTGTTTTTAAAGTTACAGACTAACACGGCTACCCCTCTGAGACTCAATAAATGAATGTGAGTATCTTTTATATGGTATTTATTGCTTGAGAATATAGTGTGAATATATATAGTACTTCTAGTAAGGTCTGCTCTCATAGCTTTGCTCATTAATTATAATTGGATTGCTTCTGTGACTGCATGTAGACAGTGGGAAGGAGTAACCAATGCTTGCTGGGAGAGGTGTCCTAAGAAAAGCTACACCAGCTGAGGCTGTTCGGGTTTGTGTCGGCACTTTGTGCTAAGACAGCTGGTGTGGATAATAAATGGAAGTGCTCGTTTTTACCCGTATTTTGGATTACTGTCATTCTTTACTTCTTGCTGTCTCTTACTCACACATTTATGGAAATAGCATCACACATTTATACAGTCCCCAAAACCTCTCCATAGGCAAGCATCTGCTGGCTCACAACTGAAATACAGTCATGTGTAGGACAGAATGAGGCAGCTATTCAACAGCACACAGCATCTCTACGCAACCGTCTAGTGCAGGAAATGAAAAACACCCACTCTAACAAACTGCAGGGCAGTTTTGAGGAGGGAGAGTGCTAGAATTTGGATAACACCTTCCCACTTGCAAAAAGTGACATGGAATCTTTAATGATCACAAGCAGGGAGAGGAGATTAGTTCTATGTCTTATCCAGAAGAGGACAACTCTAAATGCACAAGGGGGCATCTTTACAAACGTGCCTACTGGGATTTACAAAAGCACCTCCCTTGAATGAATCACCTAACTCCTATTGATTTAAAATGGGAGCGCAACAAGGTGTGAGTCACCCTACAGCCTTGCTCATCTCAGTCACTGCAGAGACTGTCTTCTTTAAGTGGTCACTTCATGCAATTTATTCAAGTCCGCTGCCCCAACATCTGTACTACAATAATTCCAGTACCTACAACCTTGTTAACTTAAGCCTCTATTTGTCAGGGCCTTGGAAGGAAAGGAGAACTCCCTTCCTTGGGCTTGCCTTCAGTCTAGACACACCTAGGTCTGTCTTCCCCTCTGCAAATACTGCCTTCCTGCCTTTTATCAGGCTAATCAGCTGATGGGCTACTGATTTCCTTAACTTATGCAGCTTCCCCATCTGATTAGCGAAATCCTCCCTATTTCCTCCATCAACCATCACTGGGGAAATTAATTGAGACTCCAGTGATCAGAGTGCTGGCTGATCTTTCAGGCATCAGTACTCTGTCGCAGGGAGTTCTGCACCTAACCTGCCAAGCACAATGCCCATGAAGCTTGTCTAAAATATGGCTCTGTATTGACTCAGTGGAGAGGGTGGGCATACATTGAATAAGCAGCACGACTGTCTGAGCAGCCTGAGACCTCCTTGGAAAGCTCTCATCTGAGAACTGACCAATCCTCCTTACTTTATAGGTTTAATACCAAGTGTTTGGAGCTATGCCACATGGCAAAGGACACTGAAAGCAGCAGGGAAAAAGGCTGATCAACATGAGACGCTAGCCTATCAGTTCAGTAACAAATATTTGAGTAACTCAGCAACTGTGACCGCAGAAACCTGTCAAAAGACTGTTTAATGATTTGTTTGCTTCTGCAAGTCGATGGCCTATCTTGTATAGCCAGTCATCCCAATGAGTCATCTGGCACAGGAGGAATAAGAGAGAGGAGGTGACTTTTGGGTTGCTGAGTGGGACGATAATACTGGATGATTCAATGGTGGTCAGGGCCAGAAGCTGGGAATTGACTCTCCTGCTTTGCACCTACAAATCTAGGATGTTCAATGCCATTGTTTATAAACAGCTGCTTTAATATCTCTAAGTTCCCAGACAAAAGCAGAACACAAAAGGCACAACCCCCAAGAATTGACCTGAACATGACACCATCCCATGGATTGGGGTTACACTTGGTGACACCCCATAGAAGTAAACCTACCACTGTACAGGACCCCAGCTCCTTTTTGTTATTTGTATTGGGAGGCTCCCACCAGGTGCTAGAGATGGGGATGCAGTCAGAGGCCTGGTACCTAGCAGGGGCACTTACAGCTGAAAGTCTGTTTGAACATAGCATTTGGCTGAGAAGAACATGTATGTGTAAAAAGAACCATCTCATGCAACTTTAGAAACATCGATCTAGAGTCTTTGGGCTTCATGAACAGCCTGCACCAGCCCTGCTGAATTCAGCACTTCTTTGATGTTTCAGTTGTCGCTTTTAAATGTCCATCTTCACTGCTGCTCCTCGATGATTCATTTTCTCTTCTTTTGCCCCCAAATGATCTCTACAAAGTCCCGATACATGCCAAGTGAACAGCTCCCTATTCAATAACAATACAGCACTCGACACTTCCAGATCACCTCCCAACTGAGAATCCCACGCTTACCCCTGCTGAGGAATTTAGCTTCGCAGCACCTCTATGAAGTAGAGAGTGCCTCCATTTTACTAATGAGGGAATTGAGGCAGAATGAGGTTAAGAAATTTGCCTATGATCACACAGTGAGTGAATGGTAATGCCAGGAGTAGAACCACAAGACTCTGATTCAGAAAAGGGCAACAGAAATGATTAGGGGTTTGGAACGGGTCCCATATGAAGAGAGATTTAAAAGACTTGGACTTCTCAGCCTAGAAAAGAGGAGACTAAGGGTGGATACGATAGAGGTCTATAAAATCAATACTCATGTGGAAAAAGTGAATAAGGAAAAGTTATTTACTTATTCCCACAATATAAGAAGTAGGGGGTCACCAAATGAAATTAATAGGCAGCAGGTTTAAAACAAACAAAAGGAAGTTTTCTTCACTCAGCACACAGTCAACCTGTGGAACTCCTTGCCAGAGGATGCAGTGAAGGCTAGGACTTTAACAGGGTTCAAAAAAAGAGCTAGATAGATTCATGGAGGTTAGGTCCATCAATGGCTATTAGCCAGGATGGGTAGGAATGGTGTCCCTAGCCTCTGTTTGTCTGAAAATGGGTGACAGGAGAGGGATCACGTGATGATTACCTGTTGTGATCCCTCCCTCTGGGGCATCTGGTATTGGCCACTGTTGGCAGACAGGATACTGGGCTAGATGGACCTTTGGTCTGACCCAGTACGGCCGTTATGCTTTTATTCTCAGCTCTGTGCTTATTCCTTTACTTGAAAAAAGCTCAGGGTGTCTAATTTGTATGCACATTTGCAATTGGGAACTCAACTATGTTTTTGCCTTTATATCTGCAGGATGTATCTTGAATAACATCTTCAGCTCTGCCATTTAACTATTTTGGTTTTGTGCCTTCTCATCCTGCATCCTTTCCGGTTTGTGGAGGTTTGTTTGTCATCTGTAAGAGATATGGATTGCTTATATAGTTTCCCTGCTGAGTCTCAGGATTGTCATTTCCTCAATGGGCCTTTTCAGCATCCTCAGATTTCCATTAATCAAGGTTGGTTTGTCAGTCATAACAGGAAAATCACTAAGGAATGTTACTAGGGTTCAAAAGTCAGTGTCTTAGTGATGTCTATGTGTAGAGAGGCTGAGATTACAGAATGGAGCATCAGCAAAACAGCAGTTGTGATTCTTCTCACCAGCCTGTTCTTGCCTGAAGAGTTGGCGTAGCTGTGTTGGTCCCGGGATATTTGAGAGACAAGGTGGGTGAGGTAACAACTTTTATGGACCAACTTTTGTTGGTGACACAGACAAGATTTCAAGCTACACAAAGCTCCATCGTGCCTTTCATTCTGTTTGTGTAAAGCAGCAATATTATATCACAGCACGTGAATAACAGGAGGACTGATAAAGTGAAAACTTTGCACTTTGGTTTAACAACATGTAACATTACCAGGTGTACAGTATACAGCCTCATGCACGCTTTTCTGATAAATGAAAACATAGTGAGGCTTTAAAGAATACTAGAGGTGGATGAAAACATTTCAATTTCTTTTTAAATGAAAAATGGCTTTTTGACTAATTCTGGAGGGAGCCCACCAAAAATTCCACACCCTGATTTATTTGTTTCTTCTTCTTCTTCCTCCTCTTCCTCTCTCTCTCTCTCTCTCTCTCTCTCTTTTAATTTCAAACAACTGAAAAATGCTCAGTTTCAGGGATTTTTTTACAACAATGCGAAATATCCCATTAAATTTTTTTTATGAAAACAAAACCAAAAAAAAGTTGTTTCCTTCCAAATTTTTCTTGGAAAATAAGATACATTTTCCTACCAGCTCTAGTAAACAAACACACTCATTGATCATATGGCGTGTCTGCAGTGGAGAGAAGAACTAAACAGGGAAAAACTGAAATAGATGCATGCATCATTTTCTCTGTGATGGCTTGGAGCAGTTGGGACTGCTTGAGAGCACAAAGTATACTTAATTTTTGTAGAATTCCTTCATTTAAGAATGAATTAGTTGAAGAGAATAAAGCTGTGTATGAAAGATGCTGCATGAAATATGATTATTCATCCTTTCTATAGCATCCTAAATACACACATTTGCTGTATAGTGATTGATCAGTGCCAAACACACACCAAGCCCCTGACTCAGAAGATACTCAGTTGCAGGCCAAGATTTTCAGATTTTTCAGGACAAATATAAGCATCTTCGTAAGCGGCCTGGTTTTCAAATCGGCTTGGCCTGCAGTTACAGCCGTGGAAACTGGATTTGTACAAATGTCACTAACCTCATAATTTGGCCTGTGCAGAACAAACAAGACAGACACTGCTACAGTGGGGCAGGGCTGCTACAGCTCAGATACTTCCTAGAAGAGATGAGTTTACAATAGTGCTCTGAAGGTGGGGATGGGAAGAGATTAGTGCGCACTAGTGGAGGAGCGGAGGAGGCTGCTCCGCTCATATGGGGTGGTAAGGCAATAAGAAGAAAAGACATGGTCCAGTTCCCTTTGCAGTCAGTGGAGACGGTCAAAGATTTCAACGGGAGTTGGCTTGGGCTGTGATGCAAGAATCTTGGGCCGAGCATGAGGAGCAGGTGGAGATAACAGCGCAGATGTACATGGCAGCGAGTTATGGAGCAGCTGGGGTCCCTGGCAGCAGTAGCCAAGCAGCATCTTTGTAAGGGGGCAGAGTTGCCTAGACAATATCCCCTAAGACTCCCGGCAACAGAGCCCATGGGAGTAGATACTGACTTAACGTACACACCTTCCCCTTGAGTCGATCTGTATCCAAATGCTCATGGAAGCCCACAGAGTGGGAGTCAGTGCTAAGCCTCCACATTCTGCATTCATCCAGGCTTGAAATCAGCAGGAAAAGAAGTGTGCTCTGTAAGAGTCGCTATCTGAATTGTGACTGATTATTGTTGCTTTGTCCCCATCCTCATGCCATTGCTATCGATTTCAATTCAGGAATCCCATCTGGCACATCGAAGGATAAAACAAAACCCAGGCAGGAAGAAAGTAATGTCTGTTCTCAGGATATTGTCATTTGTGGACTGTTGGAAAATAAACTTGACTTGGGGCCTTGATCTCCGTCATGGTTAGATCCCATGGCCACACGGCTGCGAAATGCAATCAGGTACTCTTTGCAGCACTGCCAACTTCTTCGCAGGCCACTTTCACTGAAACACAGCAAGAGGAGGGAGGGATAACACAGCATCATCCCCCTTCACAGCTTGTCTGTAACAGTTGAATTGATGGCTTTCTGCCAGTGCTCTGAGCTGGGGTGAGGCTCTGGAGGAATGACAGGAGAGCCCGGTTAGTCATGTGTGGGTGGTGTCTTTGAGGGCTCCATGCCAATACCTAGCAGGAAAAAACAATGCAGGGCAGAAATGTACCCAGCAGAACACAGTGAAAAGAAAAGGTGTTGCCAGCACAGAAACAGTGTGTATGCAGACAATACAATACAATGCAAAGCCTACAATGATATTACCACCTGAAACACTGCAGAAGTTGGGTGGTTCGATGATTGTTTGCCTCTCCTAATCTTTGTCATGTTCCAGTCAGCTACCCACTCATATCAGGTCCTGCCATTGCCCAATCACACACATGTAAATAAATAATTTAAAGGATGGAGATACGGTTTAATTAAAATGCAAAGTGCATGCAGCTGAGGAATGGTGTGATTCCACAACGGGAACACCCATGCCCCAACCCTCCACCTGGTAGCCTGCTAGCAGCAGCTGACCTGAGATTCGTGAAATCCAGGCCCCATGTGAGACACTACCCCTGGGGTCTGATTGGCAGAGTCCCAGCATAGTTAATTGGCCCATTGGCCCTTTTTAAGCTCTGGCTCTGACTACTAGGTCTGGCTGCCTATGACTGTCCATGACGATACAGAGATTTGCATCAATTTAACTATATGGTTTAAAAAGTGATTGAAGTTAAACTGATGCAACTTGTGTAGACAAGGCCTTACATCTGTTTTTAAATTGATTTAATTTAAGTGGCGCAAAGCCCTGTGTAGATACTCATATTTAGATTCAAGAAATCCTTTTTTTTTTTTTTTTTAAGTTTCATACACTTTTTAAAACAGATTGAGCTAAATTTAAATGACCCACTCTTAAGGTTTAAGAGTGTCTACACACAAACTTGAAACAGTTTAATTAAATAGGTTTTAAAAATGCCTTTAGATAGACAAGTGCAAGTGTTTGTATAGACAAGGCTTTCACTATAGGGTTTATCACAAGATATGTAGGGAAAATTCTGGCAATCCTGGTGAATTCTGGTGTATGGTCAGTTCTCATTATATTATCCAAGAATTCCAACAGTAAGGCCAGGAGGTGTGTCTTTTTATTTATCTGGAAAGTACCATGCACACCTATTTAATAGCTATGATTAAGCTAGTTAGACTAGTGTTAAAGTAGCACTACATAGCAAAAAGTGAGATAAAACACTCTTCCTGTCTTGCATATTAAGGACACTGCCAATTTGAAATCCAGTCCAAAACAGATCATAGTGTCAGCTACTAAATTGTCCTGGAGTCCCCTGACCAATCAATTTTGATCATAATTTTCTCTCTTCTGTTGCTCTGTGAAAGCTTCATGCAGATAACAAGGGAAACTGATTTCATGTTTAAAATGTGAAACTGACCACACTCAAAAAGTTGTCAAATATACACATCCTGGAAAAATGAGAGGAACTATTCTCTCTCTCTACCATCAGTTATGCTGATTTGAGGTGTTTCTTGTAAAATAATAGGGGACTATTTCATTTAATCAGAAAATTAAAAATGTGTATTGTTCATCATGTAGAGAAAGGCTTGATTTAAAGAAGATTCTCTTTCTGAAACTGAACCATATTAAGAGACATAATTAAAATGCATAACTTTTGTTTAGATAGAACAGTTGCCCTTGAATCAGACAGACCAGCTATTCTACTGTCTGAAGCAGCCATTAACTAAAATGTCCCTGCAAATCACCATCATCGTAAAAGCAAACACAAATTGTGCAGAGCGAGCAATTGCATGAAATGAGCGAAGTGTGATTTGTAATTAGAGAAATAACCACTGCTCTGCTGGCACCAAAACAGTGCTTACTAGAACTAATGCATACGGTTCCCACATGCATGACTGTAAATCACGATCATGTTAAATGAGTGATCAGACTTTTAACTTTTAAGCAGATTTTTGTTATTTGCCGTCACATACATTTCAAGGCAGCACATTTGAAGTTCACAATGTTTGTGGTTACAGCAGCCTGTGTGATATTTTTGCTTGCACTGTGGCTTAGCAACTGCTCTGTCTACCATTTAAGACCTATTCTCTGAAAGATGCCCTTTTATGTCTCTATTTTTGGCTAACCGTGTTTCTCTCATAGGAATAGGAAGCAGCGACTCTGAAAAAATGTGGGGGTCCTGGAGGAAAATCTGCTGATCGTGAGCTCCCAACATGATGCTGCTGTGGACAAAAGAGCTAACGTGATCCTGGTACGCATGGACAGTGCTTTGAATCCATCTAACTTAAGAAAGGGGAGGGTAAGCACTGATTCGATACAGTAACTACGTGAAGAACAAATTTTTAGTAATTGGCTCTTCACTCAAGCAATATCATCTGATACAATCCGGCGGCTACAAGTTGAAGCTAGACGTCAGGAAAAAAATGTACATTTCTGACAGCGAGTAACTATTAGAACAGTTTACCAAGGGCTGTGGTAGATTTTCTGGATGTTTTTTACCCAAAAGATCTGTTCTAGGGGTTGTTCTGGGGAGGTTCTGTGGCCTGTGCTATACAGGAGTCAGACCTGTAAATGACCACGAAGGTCCCTTCTGGCCTTGGAATCGCTGAATCTTTCAGTCCATTCCAGACCTTTCTATCCACATCCTTCACTGAGCTGCCTGAATGCCTTATAAATCTAGAAATTAGACAGTTCCTTCTCTCTGCTCCCCTTCTCTCCATTCCCTCTTGGTTTGCTATTGGGGGAGAGCTGGGCCCTGTCTCCATTCAAATTGCCACCGGATTAAATAAAGGTGTGATTTTAAACCCATCTAGTTACAGCAGTGCAAAACTGAGTGTGGACACCCTGAAGTCAATTAAAACCCAGTTAATATCCACTTATCTTGGAACTGATATAAGCCAGGTTATATAGCATGAAATAGTTTGTAGTTTATACTTTGTAGGCTACAGGCTAAATTCTGAATGACTTAACTCACTCCTTACTTGGGCAATACAATCACCGGGGAGAACACTTTGTCCCTCACTACCTCCTCACTTGCCCCTTGGGTGGTAGCTTTGCCTGAGTAAAGACAATGATACCGAAACACAAGCCTCAGGCTTTGGCTGCAGGTTTCCACTTGCACTCTTTCTAAACACAAGATCTAGGAGTGTTCAGATCTTGGGCTTTGATTCAGACCTAGGCCCAATTAACCTAAAAGCAAGATTGTCTCTTTTCCCCAAGCAGGGGAATAAGGGCTAAGTGTGAGTGATGCCCTCAGAAGCAGGGGATAAAGCAGCCTCACCAGGCCATTTTTTCCCCCATGCAGGTGGGCAGCAAACAGGTGAGTAGAGAACCAGCAGAGCCTTAGTACCAAAGTGCTAGCCTGTGCAGCAAAGCTAGCCCAGAGTGGAAGTAATCTGTGACCAGCCATAGGCCACTTCTCCCCCAGAACAAGCAGGAACCAGGGAAAGAACAGCGACTGTGACTTTCAGGGTCACAGCAAAGCTTGTGTCAAATAAACTTACAGTCGAGCTCTAATATGTCAGGCTGAGGGTTGATCCACACCCCGTTTTCTAAAGCACTATTGGTTTAGAAAAACAACAGTTAAGTGTAGACACATTTATACTGAAATGAAGGCACTTATACCTGGTATGACTTTGGTATGATTGCTTCCACACTGGGGGTTGTGCCAGTTTAAATGTACTAGTAAAAAAAAAAAAATCATACCCCTAACACACAGTTCAATTTGCAAATAGGGTTGCCAGGTGTCCGGTTTTGAACCAGACAGTCTGGTATTTGAGCTTTCTGTCCGGGAAACAAATTGAGGAAATACCGGACATATAAATGTCTGGTATTTTCTAATTAAGTAAGTTTTATTACTATCATGAGTATTAGTACGTAGTTGCATACGACCTGGGTACGTCTAGACTACACCTCTCTGCCAACAGAGAGATGTAGATTAGGCACGTCGAAATTGCTAATGAAGCAGGGATTTAAATATCTCGCGCTTCATTAGCATAAACATGGCCGCCGCTTTTTTTTCCGAAACGGAGCTTTTTCGGAAAAAAACAGCAGTCTAGACGGGGATCTGTCTAAAAATAAACCCTTTTTCGACTTATCCTGTATTCCTCAAAAAATGAGGTTTACAGGATCTGTCGAAAAAGGGTTTATTTTTTAACAGATCCCCGTTTAGCCTGCCGTTTTTGAAAAGCTCCGTTTCAAAAAAAATGGCGGCCATGTTTATGCTAATGAAGTGCGGGATATTTAAATCCCTGCTTCGTGCAATTTTGACGTCGACAGAGGTGTAGTCTAGATAAAGCCCCTGGCTGGTAGACACGCTCACACTGCGTGAGCGTGTCTACCAGCCAGGCAGTACGCAACTACGCAGTAGAGAGGAGGGGGGCGGGACAGGGGTGGGATGGAATTCCCTGGGCCAAACTCGCCCGTGCACCCCGCCGGGACTGTGTGCGGGATAGGCAGCACCCCGGGATCTGTGTGTGCCCGGGCCAGCCCCGCTCCCCGCCGGCCAGTCCCCCCCCCCGGCCAGCCCCGCGCCCCCGAAACCTCTCCCGGCAAGCCCTGCTCCCTGCCGTCCAGTTCCCCGGCCAGCACCACTCCTCCCGACCCCTCCTAGCCAGCCCTGCTCCCCAATCCCCTCCCAGCCAGCCCCGATCCGCCATCCGGTTCCCCCGGCCGGCCCCGCTCCCGCAACCCTCTCCGGCCAGCCCTGCTTCCCACAAACCAGTTCCTCCCCCCAATCTCCCTGGCCAGCCCCGCTCCCCTCCCGGCTAGTCCCTCCTCCCCGATCTGAGATCAAGTGTGTCCGGTATTTTTTTGAAACCATCTGGTAATCATATTTGCAAAAGTATTGAGTGTAGACCAGGCCTAAAAACTACTGGGTCAGGTTGTGAGTGAGACTGCACATCTCAGCAAGGTGGCAAGAACTCCCCACCCCCAGGCTACCTGGGCTGAGAGGAGTTGGGGTATACAGGCATTACGCTCATGCTGGAATGGGTGCGCAGGGAATGGATGACCTAGGCTGGTCCCCTCACTCCCCAGCCAGCACTGCTGAGCTTTTGTGTGTGTGTTCATAATTTGGGTTCAATAATTTGCTGCTACTTTAAGTCAGCTGCACATAATTACCTGCCAAGAACATGGAGGGAGCAAGGAGGGAATTGTGTTAGTGGAGTGTTCCTAAATCACAGCGATACTCAGGGCTATGTTGGGGGACGGGCGGGTGTGTGCGTGCGGTGGAGGTGTGATACTGCTTTCACACCCACCCTTAATTAAGACTGTGAATAATTAACTCACTACATCAGCTGGGAGCGGCCGCGGCTGAGGACACCCTGTAAAAGGTACCGTTAAAAAACAATCCCCATGCACATCGAGTTACTCAATCTCTAATAGACAGATTACTCCCACGCAGGAGACCTCGAAGCTTCAGCGGCATTTCCACACTGGGAGATAAGCAATGAGCGCTACTGGCCATGCTGTCCCCCCACCCCTTCATCACTCCCACTAGAAACTCCAGGACATACATCAAGTGACAGCGTGATTTAGAGGCCCCCCAGGCACTAAGTTCACTGCTTTTGCTGGGGAAATGACTGCCTTTGGTATCCCCACTGAAATGATTTTGCAGAGATTAAATGTTACAGCCACAGTATTTTCTGAACCCCTTTGGAAAAGAACGGCCCACATTCCATCCTAAGACTATTCTCCCTTGTGGTTTTCTTTTGAGTCTGAGACTGAATACATACATGGTCTTCTGTGAACTTATTTATCACTCCCTGATCAGAACTGACCAGACCAGAGTGGTGACAAATAAGGCTGGCTTGGGTTTAGGTTTGTTTGGTTCTTTATTCATTGTCACGTTAAAAATAAAACAAAAAACAGATGCTGTGACAGAGACAGACAAGCATCTGAAAAATCACTCCTTGAAACTCACTGGCACACAAGATAAAACGTGATAAAACCTCCATGTGACAGATCAGGGGTGTGTCTAGACTACAGGGTTATGTCGACAAAAGTGGACTTTTGTCGACAAAACTATACCTGCATCTACACTACCGCCAAGTTCTGTCGACATAACGTCGACAGAACTCGGCAGTTTTGTCGACAGTGGTAAACCTCATTCTACGAGGAATAACGCCTTTTGTCGACAGAGTTCTGTCGACAGAAGGCGTTATTGCATCTACACTGTCCTTTGCGTCTACACTCTCACGTAGACAAAGCGGCTTGCTTTGTCGACAGAACTGGATGCAGTCTAGACGCTCTTTGTCGACAGAAGCTTTGTCGACAGTATCTGTCGACAAAAGCCTGTAGTCTAGACGTACCCCAGGTGACATCCGTTCATCCCCAAGCTGATTTTGGGTGGAGAGTCACATATAGGGGCCAGGCCTGTAACCACTGAGCACAATGGCAAACCTTGCCCTGACTGTGGGGAGAGCAAAATCGGCAAGAAAGAAAGAGGAATATTCTCACCGCTGGTTTCACACGATTTGCACTTACAATAGCCTTCTGTAGGTGTGTTTGAATTCTTTGGAGAGCCCCGTGAGTGGGCTGCTGTTACATGAAGGTCCTCAGGTGACAGGTTGGGGGGGGTTCTGAGACAAGGCATTCGCAGCCATTTGCCCTGGTACTGAACAACTCAGACCAGCAAAGCTAATGGATGTGTGGTCTCAGCCACCTCTTCAGTGGTGCTCCAACCCCACCCCAGAACATCTTAAGGGGACTGTTGGCATCATCAGCATGTCAGCCTGATTCCAACCAACAGCTGCACTGGCAGCTGGGGGAAACATTATTGACAAGTGATAATTTATTTCTGGCTCCTTTGATGAGGCGTTAGCACGTTCCCATTCTGGATCTGATCTTATGGAAGCCAACTGGAGGGAACCTGTATCAAAGCCTGCAATGGAAACCAGATCACCTGAGGCCAGATCTAGTGCCTTAACCTCATACCCTCCTTCTGTTTCCTCTCATTAAAGCAACCTCGTTATAACTTTACATTGGAGAAAATGACAACATGACCTGCAGGGCTCGAGAGAACAGCTCTGTAGCTGTTTATTTAGATCAGGCTGATAGATGCTTTGCCCACCAAAATCAACAGCCAGCATTCTCCAGAGATCAGATGCCTTTTGCTTTGGAGGCTCCTGTTTTGAGTCAAACCAAAATGCTCTTTACTGCTGCTATAAATCAGTTCAGCACCTGCCTTTACAAGTTTTGCCTCTCCACTTTCAGGTGTCTTTTCCCCTGCCACCATGGCTTCTGGCAGCCTGCCCATGGTTTCTGGCTTTCTGGACCAAAAGGCACGTCACTTGAAGTAGCCTTTATTCATGCATCCCCTTTTAACAGGCGTCTGCCCTGCAGTTACCATGAGTGAGTGGCACATTAATGCCAGATGGGATTTTTATAACCCTTGCAGATGGGCTGGAATCCTGGGGGCCGTGCATGAACTGCATGTTGGGGAATGCTCGTCCCTGACTCCACCCCTTCTGCCTGAGACCCCCCACTGGAGCCCAGAGCCCCAGATGGGAAGTGTGGCCCCAACAGCCCTCTCCCACACTGGCCCCAGCATCCCAGCACTGGAGTGCTGGGCAAGTAGCCTAGCTCCAGAGCACTGGACAGGCAGCACAGCCTCAGTGCCCCCAGCCCTAGCATGCCAGGCAGCGCAAGCTCTGGCCCTGGTGTGACCGGCTCCAGAGTGCCAAGCAGCACAAGCCTCCAGTGGCGTGGGGGGGGGGCAGTTGCCCCTGGGTGCCACGCTAAAGGGGCACCAATTTAGCTGCCAAAAGTTATGTTGTTAACTTTTTCCGGCTCCTACCTGGGCTCAGCTCTGTGCACGGCCCTGTGCTGGCACTTGCGGCAGTGGGAGGGGCGCAGGACTGGGGGATGAGCGCATCCTAGAGCGACAGCCTGATGGAGGGGTTGTTAGGTCATTCCCCCCTTTCAAACATCGGCACCGACCCGCGGGTGAATCCCCGCCACTGGCTTACATAAAAAGCGGCGTCACCTGACCGCAACGGGCACTCTCCATTGGCTGAGAGGCACGGCATGGGGGAAGGGGCGGAGGAGATTACAATACACAGCTCAACACTCCCCACATGCCAGAGCTCTGCGAGGAGAGGGCGGGGCCTGGAGGCGGGCTGGCGCCTAGTGAGGAGCCTGCCCAGGAGGTCAGAGCCCCAGCACGGCCGGAGCTGCGAGGCAGCCTCTCTGCGGAGCTGGGCGGGACTCCGTGCACAAGAAGCTGTAACAGGCAGGCAGAGAGGACTCAGCCTTTTGGTGTTCCCAATGCCTGAGCCCCTGCGCTACAGTGTCCCGCATTAGGACGGTACCTGCCCCCCAGCCGAACACGTGCACTTCTTGTTTCAAAGCAGTGCCTGTGCCGGCCTCTGGCCCCAGACGCTTCTTTGAGTCTGCGCAGTAGTCTGGAAGTGTCCGACTGCCTCTACCCTGTGTCGTCAGTCAGAGTTTTCGGGGTTGTCCCGGTGCACTCCTGATAGGACCTCTACTCCGTCGGTGATGATAAACTTTCAGCTGCATGCGTGTGCTCCCTTTATCTAAAGCGTTAGACTCCATGTACTTGGGTCAACACAGTAGATCTCTGAGCGCCCCTGGAAACGACAGATTCAGACAAGGATGAAACCAATCGAGCAGGTTTATTTTCAGATGCTATGCATTAACAGTCGTCAGCAGCAAGTCTCAACGCCAAGCCGCTGTGCATTTGGCAAGCATTGACAATACACCAACACATGGCAGGCCTATTGCCAAATGGCAGATATTAACAGCGGTTAGCCACTGTGTGTTCTGTATGTCTCGGCAATGACATCTGCCATTCAGGGGCCTAGTGCACCCCTCCCCCCCACCCAAGGTCGGTCAGTGTGCACCATTTGTGATGCCCCTTTTATAGACATGTACAAACAACTTACATCACTTCTTTATGTACCAGGTTGCCGCCCTCTGTTGCCTAGTTACCACCCCTCACCTTACGGAAGGGGGGCTCACTTACTATCCTTCATGCTGTCAACTTCGGCCCAGTCCTGAACCTAGGTCGGTATGTGCATTAGTTTTTGGGGAGTCTTTGTACCAAGACATTTCTTATTAAGATGTTCTGCTACTCCCCTCTGGCTTACAGTCTGTACTCGGTGCCTCCCTATGGCCTTCCATGCTCCACCTAACTTACACAATCACACAATTATCAATAGGGCCTCTTTCTTGGCTGCTGTTTTACTGAACCAAAGTCTTGCTCACTAGATTGCAGGCCTGTTGCTGTTTTCATGTTACAGGCCTCTATTCAGGCCTGCTGACTCCTTGTTACTGACCCTCGACTTACTACACCCTGATGACATCTGGAGCAAGCTGGACAAAACGTTGGACTGAAAAGTCATATAACGCGTTCCACACCGGAAGCAACAGGACACAAGACTGACAATGGACGTGGAAGCTTATGGCAGAAACTTTTAAATTTTGTTCTTTTTTTTTAAATTTACGTTCTTATTTTTGCTGACAGAGATAAATAACAGATACATAGTAACAAATGATTGGGGGGGGTGCAAATTTTGCCTTTGTCCCCGGACGCATAATACCCTCGCTACGCCACTGCAAGCCCCAGCCCCAGCAACCCCCAAGTCCATGCCTCAGGCTGCCCTAGACTCAGGCTGGGGGAAGAGCGGGAAGGTAAAGGGGGCTTCCTAGGTGCCTTCCCCACTCACAAGCACTCCAGGTCTCTGTACAAACAAGGGACTCTTTGCTAAGGGAAAGGGATCACAGCCATGAACTTGGGGAAACCCAGCAATGGAAAATCCCACTCACCCCGTAACTCTGGCAGCAGTCCCTCTAACTCCCTTCCCACCCACCAGTGACAACGCCCATTGGCCCCACCCCATTAACTCCCCTCCCCTGCTTCCATTGCTTACTGTCCCCCACCCTCACTTGCTTTCACCAGGCTGAGGCAGGGGGGTTTAGGGTGAATGAGGGGGGTGCAGGCTCTGGGCTAGGGCCAAGGGGTTCAAAGTGTGGGAGGGCCTCTGGGCTGAGCCTGGGGCACAGAGTTGGGGTGCAGAAGGAGGTGTGGGGTGCAGGCTGTGGAAGGGAGTTTGGGTGTTGGAAGATGCTCCAGGCTGGGGCAGGCTATAGGAGGGGGGGGGCAGGATGAAAACTCTGTGAGGGAGTTTGGGTGTTGGAAGAGGCTCAGGCCTGGGACAGGAGGGTTGCGTGCAGGAGGGGGTGTTGGTTCCCAGTGGGGACTCAGGGTTGGGGCAAAAGATAGGGTGTGGGAGGAGGTTCAGGTGTGGGCCTGGGAGGAAGTCTGGGTACAGGAAGGGGCTCAGGACTGGGGCAGAGGGCTGAGATGCAGGCTCTGGCCAGCATTATTTAGGTGGCATCTTTAGGCGCCTAAATAGTTTTGAAAATCTGGCTCTACACAAGTAACACAAGGCCATGGAAGAAATCTGGCTCACGCGTGCAACAAACCCAAATCTGCATCCGACCATCCTTCTTCTGAACAGGAAATGTAATGGAAGGGAAAACTGTAATGGAAGGGAAAAATGGCACAAGGGGAATTAATTACACACAACTCCCATTAACAGGAGAGACATTCATGGCGTTGGTAATAGTTCAGTTGCCTAGATAATTATGATGCACAGTCATGACAGAGCAATCTGAAGGAGCTAGGACAGGTGATGGCCTGCGGACTTTACACGAGCGATGTAACAGGACAGAGACCGAGTTTCACCTTTCTCACCTCCTATTAATTCCCTGCTGAAAGGCAGGAATGTGAGCTGCTGCAGGGCAGCTAATCACAGGAAGTGGAGTGGAACCTGTAAATAGATCCTGGCTGGAACATAGCCCCAAAACACAGGAAGTGTGATATGCACGGATGGCTCTGTGAAGGCTGAAACCACTGTCTATGGTTTAATTGCAGGGTGCTGTGGCCAGAGACACACAGAGACCTTCATCTTCACAAACTGGGGAGGAGGAGGGAAGGACAGAGACAAATCCTGCCATGTCCTCCCCCTGCAGGGAGGGCTGCAGACACAGCACAACTGGTGCTCAAGCCAATAGCCCCTGAACTTTGAAGTCACTGGAAAAAGTCCCAATCACTGCAAAGGGCACAGAAAGAGCTAAGCCAGGAAGGGTGGTCTAATAATTAGGACACTAAGGCTATGGCTACGCTACTGGGTTATTTCAAAATAACTCCTGAAATAACTATTTTGAAATAAGCTTATTCCTCTTCACCAGCAGGAGTTGTTATTTCAGAACAGCAAGCCCATGACTGTGGACGCTGGCCTTGTTACTTCAAAATAAGGGGAGTTATTTTGAAATAACTCCCCAGTGTAGACATGCCCTAATTGGAGGTGTGGGTTTAATTCTCTACTCTCAGCGGGAGCCTGGGCAAAGCACCGTGCCACTCTGTGCCTGAGTTTCCCATCCATAAAACGGGGGTGCAGTGAGGATAAACATATTAGAAGAAATTGTGAGGTGCTCAGCTACTCCAGCAATGGGGGCAATAAGCACTTTTGATGGGGGAGGGGTTTTATTCTGTGCAAGGCAGAGGAAGGACTTCAGGGTTATGCACAGGAAGCAGGCTCCCCATGTCATCACACATCTTAGGAGTGAGGCTTTGGAGGTCTAGGGGGGCTTTAGCAGCCTCCGGGGTCAGTAGCAGCTGTGCACTAGCCTGCTATTGTTCTGGGTGTCCCAGGCAGTGTTCCCTCTCATTTTTCCCGCCCATGTGCAGAATGAAATTTGTTCTGCGCATCGAGATGGCGGAGATGTGTGACACGTCACTTCTGTGTTGGCGCACATAACAAAGTCCACATGCGGAGGAGGGGCTGAGGGGTTTGGAGTGTGGGAGGGTTCACAGGGCAGAGGGTTGGGGTACAGGGAGATGAGGGCCCTAGCTGGGGCTGCAGGCTCTGGGGTGGAGCCAGGAATAAGCTAGGTGAATAACTAGTTGGATAACCATTCTCAGAGAGAGTAGTTATTAATGGATTTCAGACAGCCTGAAAGGGCATAACTAGTGGGGTTCTACAGTGATCAATTTTGGGAGCAGTTCTGTTCAATAGCTTCATAAACAATTTAGATAATGGCATAAAGAATTGTAACTATATGTTTTTTCTGTAGTCATGATTGGAAGGCCTGTAGCCATATTGGAAGGCTTATATAGCCCTATTGGAAAGCCTAAAGCCTTCCTCCATAGTCGGATTGAAGAGCAGCAGCCATTCGCGATAAAGCTTCGAGTCACATACTCATGTTCCATCTAAATTGCATTATAATAGTGTCAGACCAGGCTGTTAAGAAGGAGATTCCGTCCTAATGACACCCAGTGTCGCCAGATAAAGGAACAGATCTCACGATGGGTAAAGAAAACTTAGTTTAACAGCTTTCTGCCTGGCAAGAACCCACTTGCATCTGTCTGTTGTTTCTCTGATTATCTCTGTCTCCTGTATAATTAATTGTGCTGGTGTCAAGTATCAGAGGGGGTAGCTGTGTTAGTCTGGATCTGCAAAAGCGCCAAGGATTCCTGTGGCACCTTATAGACTAACAGATGTATTGGAGCATAAGCTTTCGTGGCAAAGATCCACTTTGTCACATGCGTCTGACGAAGTGGGTCTTTGCCCACGACGAAAGCTTATGCTCCAATCGTCTGTTAGTCTATAAGGTGCCACAGGACTCCTTGTTGCTAATTGTGTTGGGTGTAAACTAATTCAGATGGTGGGATATAATTGGTTAGATCAGTGGTTCTCAACGTGGGCCATATGGCTCCCCAGGGGGCCACGCCTTACTTCTAGGGGGCCACATGAAAAAAACGGAACATTAGGGGGCCACAGTAAGTTTCTGAGGGGGCCACCCAAACTTAACTGCCAGGCGTATGATGAATTTGTCATAATCCTAACATCTCATTCTCTGAGCTAATTTCAGCAGCATTATTTATGTGGTTTAGTAATCTTATTTTTTTGGATCAAGTATATTATACACCCGTGGTCACCAACCGGTTGATTTTCCCCCCACCCCTGAGACGCCCTACTACCTACCTCCAGCGACAATGGAGGTAGTGCCGGCTTCCCCCGGGGTGGATGGAAGTCCTGCAGCTTCGCGCCACTTCCGGGGATTCCGGAAGTGCGCTGGCTGCTCCCCTTCCTCATGCCTGTGGCGTGCCAGGCGCGCTGCGGGAGGGGCCGTCAGTCCTGGAAGAGGAGCGTGGTGGCTTCCCTGCACTGCAGGAGGAGTGAGTCAGCCCCGGAGGAGGAATGCGGAGGTTTCGGCCCTGGGGTTTCCCCGCACTGCGGGAGTAGGGGGGTGGCCCCAGGGTTTCCCCACGCCATGGGGGGGTGGTTGGCCCCGGGGGAGGCGCGCACGGGAGTTTCCCTGCACCGCGGGAGGGGGGGTCGGGCCTGGGGGAGGCACGTGCCGGCTTCCCTCGGGGGGGGGGGATTCCTGGGAGGAGGCGGGTGCAGGGGACTCTCTGTTCCCCCTTGGCTCCCTGCCCTCCCTGCCCCCCTGCCCTCTGGTCCCTGCGACGTTTTTTTTTCGCCACACTAGCCATGGGTAATCTGAAATTAAAAAAGGAAAAATGGATCAAGTATATTATACACTTTTTTCTCAAAAATGTCAAATATTTTTCTGTAACGGCTTTATTGTTATGTGTAGGGGAGGGTGCACTAGTGCGATAGTACTAGTGAGTGATCAATACTACAAAATTATCAGTAGTGACCAGAATAATTGTACGACGAAAAAAGAACTGGTCAAATTATTTACTTTACTTACCTTAAAACAAACAATCTTCTTTCGCTAGCAACAGAACTCAATCAGTGCCGAGTGCCGATATGGTTACATCAGCCAATATACTGCAGTTACTTCTTTCACCACAGAAAGCGTCACTTGACAAAACTACTACCAGCTGTGAAATATTATTTGTTTCACTGTTCTCCACCCTCCCCTACTAAAAAAAATTTACATTTTTGAGAAAAAGGTGTATAACAGTGGTCTCCAACCTTTTTAGGAAAGGGGAGTGCAGGAGTGTTATGATGCTGTGGCCAGATGGGGGCTTGGCCCCAATTGGGGGTTTGTTGGCCAGGCTTCATTTTTAAATAAAATACTATGTCAAACACAAAAAGTTTCTGCATTGTCTTTATTTCTGAGAAGGGCAGGGAACCTGTTTTGAGTCAGGGGTCATTGACCCACAGAAAAGTCAGTTGGGGCCACACAAGTGAGATGCAAAAAAAACTCTCCTCCAACTCCCAAGCTTCACTAATGTGGCCTCAACTGTGTTGGTGGGAGCAGGGGACATAGTACTGGGGAAGAGTGCTAGTGGGTGCTTCAGCAGAGGACATGGTGCCAGCGGGGACAGAGTTCTGTGGCTCGGGACAGGGGAGTGGGGACACAGTTCTGTGGCTGGGGAGTGGGGACAGGGGAGTGGGGACTGGGGGCAGGGGAGAGGGAACAGGGAGGGCAGGGAACAGGGGCGGGAGGGCAGGGGGTGGGGGCAGGGAACAGAGGTCGGGGGCAGGGAGGGCAGGGGACTGGGGGGCAGAGAGTCCCCTGCACCCGCCTCCTCCCAGGATTCCCAGAGGGAAGCCGGCGTGCCTCCCCCGGGCCCGACCCCCTCCCGCGGCGCCTCCCCCAGGGACAACCACCCTCCCGTGGCAAGGGGAAACCCTGGGGCCAACCCCGTGGCATGGGAAACCCTGGGGCCATCTTGAGTATCTTGCCCACAGTTTTATTCCATCAGATTTGGAGACAACGCACAACGACAAGGACGAGAAGGACAAATCAGTAGATTACTTTAAAAAACTGTGTGATGATTTCCTAGCAAGGACAACAGTGAATCAAATGTTTAGTAAAAGAGCAGACAAAGTAGACAAAGGTTTGCTTGCATCCTATGAGATTTCCAAGTTAATTGCAAAAGCCGGCAAGCCACATAATATTGGTGAATCTTTGATTTTGCCTGCAGTGTCTGTTGTGATTTCAACTGTCATGAATCAGAGTGCACATGAAATGACTGAGGTCATCCCTTTGAGCAACTCATCAGTATCGAGGTGCATTGATGAAATGGCGGATGATGTGGAAAAACAACTAGTTGAATTGCAAGTGAAGAAGTTTGCCATGCAAATCGATGAATCCACTCTACGTGATAACGAAGCCCTTCTGATGACATATGTTAGGTTTTTGGATGATAATCAGCTCAGAGAGGAAATGCTTTTTGCCCGAAAGCTTACGACGGACACCAAAGGTGAAACAATTTTTGAACAAGTTGAGACTTATTTCAAGGAAAACAATATTCCACTTGAAAATATAATGGCTTGTGCAACTGATGGTGCTGCTTCTATGGTAGGTAGATACGGAGGATTCATTGTTCATTTAAAAAATGCTGTGCCTAAAGTTTTTTGCGTACACTGCATGGTCCACCGTCAACATTTGGTAACAAAAAATTTGGGAGGATGTCTGCATAATGCCCTTAACATTGTAATAAAGGCTGTCAACCTTATCAAATCAAATGCACTTCAAGATCGTTTTTTCCGACAACTTTGTGAGGAAAATGAAGAAGAGTTTGAGCGCCTACTGATGCATACACAGGTCCGATGGCTATCAAAAGGTAATTGTCTTCGTCGCTTTGTTGCACTTTGGGACAGTATTGTGTCATTTCTGAGTAGTAAGCAGCTTGGAGAACAGATCGTTGCTGCCAAGTGTGATATATTTTACCTATCCAATGTATTTGAAAAGCTGAATTTGTTGAACAACCAGTTACAAGGAAAAAACTGTAATCTTATATCTTGCAAAGAGGTCATTACTGCTTTCCTTGGAAAACTTAAGCTGTTCTGGGTTAATATTGGACGTCGCAAGTTGATGCAGTTTCCGTCACTGGCCACTGTGGACATCGAACTGCAAGATGATGATCTTTCTGTGTATGTTGAGCATTTGAAGAATTTGTACAGTGATATGCAAGTTTGGTTCAGTGACCTGCTAGAGATGAACATTCCAGATTGGGTGGTGGATCCATTTGGGGTAAATGCGGTTGATGTTGACATTACATTACAATAAAGCCTCATTGAGCTACAGAGTGATACAACAGCTCAAGCTAGATTCAAACATGGCAAACATAATTTATGGATAAGCAGTGAAATGGCTAGGAAGTTTCCATTGCTCTGGGAAAAAGCAAAGTTGTATTTTATCGCTTTTCCCACTTCTTATCTTGTTGAATCTGGCTTTAGTCTGATGGTTTACCTATTATCAAAAGCACGTAACCGCCTTGATATTGTGAATAGAGGTGATCTTCGTTTGTCACTAGCAACGCTGCAGCCAGATATTGAAACACTTGCAAATTTGCATCAGCCACAAGGATCACACTGAATAAAGTGCCAATTATCAGAATATTTTTTGTTAGCAGGCCTTATGCTGCTACTATACATTTTATGTCTTTAAGAATTTTCTTTGCTACTTAGAAATAATGTACTGATTATTAGAATATGTATAATATAAATAAAGAGTGCATAGGGTAAATTATGTACCTTTTTTTCCAACTAACAGCGGCTATGAGGGGGGCCACAGAGGTAAATGAGGCTCAGAAGGGGGCCATGAGCAAAAAAAGGTTGAGAAACACTGGGTTAGATGATCATGTTATAATATGTTAGGATTGGTTAGTTTAATTTTCATAGAATGATTGGTTAACGTGTGCCTGAATATATGACTATATACAGTGGGGACAAACAGGAGAAACCAAAGGAAGAAAGAAAAGGGAAAGGGAAGAAAGGAACAGAAAGAAGCCGACCTGAATGGGAACCAATTCCAGGATGCGGCTCCAAGATCAGAGCTGTCAGACCTCAACCCTGTGCCAGTGACACTGGGATGAAACTGGAGTCCCCCAGAGGGACCTGATCCAGAATGGACATCAAGGGAGTGGTGAGCACTGTATGCCTGGTGTGTACAGTCTGTTTTTGATAATTAATAAATAGAGATTAAGTAGAATATTACTGTGTAAGGCTCTTTCAGCAGTAAAAGATCCTGCAAATCTGCAGGAAGTTATACTCTGAGCCCTAGGAATTGGGTGAGGGGGGTATTTAAATTAACAGGGTTATACCTTGAGTCCTAGGAACTGGGTATGTCCCTAAAGTGCAGGAGAGACAGAAAAATCTTTGTGAGTAACCGAGTACGCTTATAAAGTTTGCAGATAATACCAAGCAGGAGGGGCTGCAACTGCTTTGGAGGACAGGGTCAAAATTCAAAATGATCTGGACAAACTGGAGAAATGGTCTGAGCTAAATAGGATGAAGTTCAATAAAGACAAATGCAAAGTACTTCACTTAGGAAGGAACAATCAGTTTCACGCACACAGAAGGGGAAGCGACTGCCTAGGAAGGAGTACGGCAGAAACAGATCTAGAGGTCATAGTGGGCCACAAGTTAAATATGAGTCAATGTGATATTGTTGCAAAAAAAACCCCTATAATCATTTTGGGATGCATTAACAGGAATTTTGTAAACAAGACACCAGAAGTCATTCTTCTGCTCTACTCTGCACTGATTAGTTCTTAACTGGAGGAGTGTGTCCAGTACTGGGCACCACATTTCAGGAAAGATGTGGAGAAATTGGAGACACTCCAGGGAAGAGGAACAAAAATTATTAAAGGTCTAGAAAACCTATGAGGGAAGACTGAAAGGATTGAGTTTGTTTAGTTTGGAAAAGAGAAGACTGAGAGGGGATACAGTAACAGCTTTCAAGTACCTAAGAGGGTGTTACAAGGAGGAGGGAGAAGCAAAGGGCTTAAATTGCAGCAAGGAAGGTTTAGATTGGATGTTAGGGAAAACTTCCTAATTATCAGGGTGGTTAAGCACTGGAATAAATTGCCTAGGGAGGTTGTGGAATCTCCATCACTGGAGATACTTAAGAGCAGGTTGGATAGACATCTATCAGGGATGATCTACAGGGTGCCTGGTCATGCCATGAGGGTAGGAGGCTGGATTTGATGACCTTTCACGGTCCCTTCCAGTTCTAGTATTCTATGATCCCTCAGTCTGACAGTGAACCATTGATAACTATTCTTTGTGTAAAGTTTTTCAACCAGTTTTGCACAAATTTTATAGTAGTTTCATCCAGACCACATATCACTAATTTGCCCATGAGAGTGGCATATAGGATTATGTCAAAAATCTTGTTAAAAATAAAGATAAATCACATCTACTACGTTCCCCATCCCCCATGACCCTGTCAAAGAATGAAATTAAGTTTGTTTGGCATAATTTGTTCTTGACAACTCCATACTGGCTATTCCTTGTGCTCATCTAGGTGCTCACAAATGTGTTGTTTAATTATTTGTTCCAGTATCTTTCTAGGTATTGAAGTTGGGCTAAACAGTCTACGCTTCCCTGGGGCCTCTTTGCTTCCCTTTTTATACATTTGCCCTTCTCCAGTTCTATGGAACTTTGCTCCTTCTCCATGAGTTCTTGAGATAATCACTAGCAGTTCCAAGATTTCTTGGAGCCAGCTTCCCCAAGCCTACCTTCTAAGGGTGCCAGCTCTGTTCCTTGGGAATCTGGAGGTTGTTTCTCCCAGAGTGGGTGGGACTCCAACTCTAGCCACCACCAGCCTCCTGCTCAGTCATCACCACCTTCCCCAGCCCTACTTTCCAAAGGTGCCATATCCATCCCTTGAGAGGGGGATGGCTGCCCCCCAGGCTGGGTGGGGCTTGAGCCCTCAGCCTCTGGAGTCATGTACCTTATCCACTGTGCCACTGGAGGAGCCCCCCTTATCCTTCCTATCTTTTAAGGGTGCCAGCTCTATCCCTCAGGAAGCTGCTGGTGGTGGCTGTCCCCAGGGTGGGCAGGGCTCAAACCCTCAACCTCTGGCTCCAGAGGCTTCTCCAACCCTACCTTCTGGCACCCTTGGAATGTAGGAAGGATTGGGGGGCTCCTCCAGTGGCACAGTGGATAAGATACATGGAGCCAGAGGCTGAGGGTTCAAGCCTTGCCCACCCTGGGGGCAGCCACCAGCAGCCTTACAGAGAATGGAGCTGGCAACCTTGGAAGGTAGGGTTGGGGAAGCTGGTGGTGGCTGAGAGTTGGAATCCCACCCACCCTAGGGCAGCCACCACCAGCTAGCTTCTGAAGTACCTTAGGATGCTTTTCATCAGGCCCTGCCAACTTGAGTATATTTAGCTTATCTACATGCTCTTTAACCTCTTCTTTCCCTATTGTGGCTTGTGTTCCTTCCCCCTTGTTGCTAATATTAATTGTGCACAGCTCCCATTGAAGTCCCTGGGTGTTACATGGTCACAATTTTAGGGAATGATTGGTCATTTTGGAGAGCAGTCACTCATGGATAGGACTCTAGATCAGGACTTAAGAGACCTGGGGGTACGTCTACTCTGCACACTTATTTCGGAATAAGCTATTCCAGAACAAATACTCCAAAATAGCTTATTTTGAAATAGCACGTCTACACTATAGGGAAGCCTCAAAATTAGTCCGAGGCAGGCTCCCCTAATATGGATGTGTTACCTCGATTTAGAGCCCCAGGAGGCACTGGGGAGTAATTACTTTGAATGGCTCGGGGGAGGAGCTATTTCAAAATAGCAGCAGTGGAGCATCCACACTACCGCTATTCTGAAATAGCTATTCCACGATGGAACGAGTTTTACAGAAGTCGGAATAAGCCGTCTGCTACTTTGAATTTATTTTGAAATAAAGGAATTGCTGTGCAGATGCGCGCAAAGTTATTTCAGAATAAGGGTCATTATTCCAGAATAAAGCTGCTGTGTAGATGCACCCTTGGGGTCTATCCGGACTCTGCCACTAACCAGCTATGTGACAGTGAACCTGTCATGTCACCGCAATGTGCTTCTGCTTCATCTCTCTTTGCATGAATTGTTGATTTAGATTGTGACTTTTATGGGCAAGGTCTGTCTCCTACTATGTGCATGTACGGGCTGGCTACCTCAGCCCCACCCCTTCCAGCCAAAGCCCCACCCCTTTGGGAGCACAGAGCTGGACCCCCACAACTTGTGCAGGGGCCTGTGGAAGCTCTTGGCTCCCCTGCATACAGCCTCTAGCACGACGGGCCCCTGATCTCAGTTGGGCCTGTCCGCACTACTGTAATAAAAATCATAACAATGGCGCCGCCTGCCCCAAGCTCAGCTATTTAGTGAGAAAAAATAGAGTTGGGTGGGATGGGGAGGGGGGATGCATTCTATCTTAACTGTCCAGGCCTTTATAGTCTGCTAGGTAATTT
Organism: Rafetus swinhoei; assembly: GCA_019425775.1. Lineage (NCBI taxonomy): Eukaryota > Metazoa > Chordata > Testudines > Trionychidae > Rafetus > Rafetus swinhoei. The sequence continues at coordinate 121,633,527 of CM033427.1, read as the reverse complement.
GCCACTTGCTTTTAGATGGCATCTAGTCGAGGTGACGGTGACGAACCGGTGCTAACAAGCAGGATTTCACAAAGGAGCTCCTCTCTGCCTCAGCCCTCTGACCCCGAATCCGAGAGGCAGCGCTTTGAAATAGGCAAACAGAACGCTTCCTTCAGAGCCACGGTTGACAAAAATGAACTGGAAAGAGAATAAAGAAACAGGGAACAAAGGGACAGGAAAGGCATCAGAAAGAAGCACCCGTGTGAGTGAGAGCAAGAATGCTTTGTGAGAGAGAGAGAGAGAGAGAGAGAGAGCATGGGTGGGTGAGAGAGTGAGCGAGCATGTGATGGTGAGTGAAAGATCGAGGAGGTGAGGGTGACAAGAATGTGAATGATTGGGAGTGTGAACCTGGTTTTTTTCCTAGCTAAATTCAGAGATGGAGGCCCTGATCATGTAAATTATCCCCCATGGGCGTGAACCTAGGCCTATGCAGAGTTTGGCTGAAGTCCGCAAGGACTACGGGTTTCAAACCTCTCAGAAATTTTAAGGAGCCTTCTCTTCCATTTCAAAGCCTACTGTGGGAAAAAAAAGCGCACCATCCAGTGTGCCTGGAAAGCCACCAAACTGGATCGAAAGCACCAAGGGGCAAAGTGGTGTAAATGCTTTGCCACCTGGTTTTAAGACCAAATTTGAGCAGTCCTAAGCTTTTGCAATTCCCAGTGACTCGAGTAGAAATTGCACATGCTCAGCCTCTCTCAGGACTTGGCCTTTGAGGAAGGAGGAGAATATAGGCTGAAAAGCAACATCTCAGATGAATATGATCAGGACCATTCAGGAATGACTGGTTGCTTGTAACCACAGAGACGGGCAGCACCAAGTGCTGATGTTAGGTGTTTGCAGCCAAACTCCTTGGCCAGGAAGTGGGGAACTGAATTGCGCAGCAGCTGACGCAGAGCAGGAAGCGCCAGGCGGGTGCTGACATCAACTCTCCTAACCGATAAGGGCTCACTGTGAAGGAAGGCTGCCACCTTTTGATAAGCCACACTTGGGGAAATGCCTGAGGGCTTCAGCACCTGTTCCTTCAAGGTGCTGACTGTCCTTGATACTTGTGGAAGCAGGTGCCCAGCACCACCCAGGATTGGTCCCTAAGGAACCTAGATGCAGAGATGGCTCTAAGACCCCAGAACAGCACGTCATTTTGGCCAAAAGTGGGTAAAGCAATTTAGTCAAGAGGGTAAATAAATACAGTCTTTTCTCATCCTGTCAGAGGCTAGCTGGCCCCTGCCTGAGCTGCACCACAGATTTTCATCTAGATTTTAGCCTCAGTCTACCTTAGACATTTATCTGGGACGTAGAAGATTTGTTAAAGGTCACACAGGAAGGAGGTGTCAAAATCAAGACTAGAAACCATGTCTCTCATGGCCTACGCTAGTCCCTAAGCCACTAAACCAGCCTTCCTTCCCATGCCACTACCCGTCCCCTGGTCAAAGCCTGTGAAGGTCTTCTGCTTTCTCTGGATGAGATTCTTTTATAAAGCGGCTGCCTATTAGGCAGCTTCAGCAGCCATACTCTAGCACCTAAATAAGAGGCTTGAAAATGGGAGTTGCTGGCTGACAGTGAATGGTTTGTTGTTAGTTTACCATTAATAATGTAATATGTTGTTTATTATCTTTGAGTCTGAAAAGCATTGTACAATACAAGTTTATGGAAAACAATTCACATAATTAAATTTAGTATGACCATAAATATTCCATATTTATTATGTTTTTATGGTCTTTGGCATTGTAAAGCTTATGGCCACAGGACAAAATGATAACCAGACTATATTCTGCTTCAATACGACAAATCACTGTAAGTAGGCAGCGCCTGTCAAAAGGAATAAATCTACACATTCCTGCAACTTCCATGGGAAAAGAAGCTGTTCTGCAAAGCACAAAGAGGAGAAAAAAAGGAAGGAACTTGAAAGCTAGAGGAATTACGCAACAGATTCCACCAGCATAATGGTGCGTTATAATCAGCACCCAGAGGAATGTTACAGTAGTTGCATGAGCTGTTGTATGTAAGCTAGGCTCAGCTATGGGTTTGACTTGTTTTCCTTCTGTATATTTCAATTAAAACAGCTTGTGCACAAGAAGAGCTTTTCTTGGATCCTGCAGTGATTCGCTGGACCTCACATTTAGCCTCCCAACCCCATCTTCAAATGAAGACATGCGCAAATGCATACATACCATTGAGCAATTCGTAGATGCAAAACTGCTGAGGGCAAGAACAAATCAGAAGGCCAGGCTGGAGCCCCCCTTTTCGGCTGACGTGAGAATGTCTAAGATGGGGGTCTCAAACTCCTAGCCTGAGCACTTCCCCAAGCCGGCCCACAAAATATTTTGAAAAAGTTATCTAATCAGGCCCGTGTGATGACAGTTGATAGTGTACATCAGGCATCAGGCAGTGAAGTTCCCAGATCTGGTTTAATTCTAACAACATTGCTGGGGTTTTCCAGAAAAAAAAAAAAAAAAAAAAAAAAAGCAGCCCCAATTGTCAGGAGGCTTGTGATCAATCAAAATAAGTTAATTGTTTCACAGCTTACTCCTATGGACAGGACTAAGGATGTTAAAATGCAGTTAACTGACTAGTCGACTGGCACTTCCGCATTCCTCCTCTGAAATGTAGAAGAGCGTCCTCAAAGGAGGAATGCAGAACTCCGCCTACTGCCCAGGGCCAGCGGGAAGTCCCACTGACTCCAGGCTGCACACGGGTGCCTGCTTTGAAATGCACAAGAGTCCCCAGCAGGGGCTCTTGTGCATTTCAAAGCCATGGAGCCCGAGGTCAGCAGGGGACTTAGAGCCCCCCGCAGGGCCGGCCTTAGGCCAATTTGCCCAATTCCCCCGAATCAGGCCCCGCGCCTAAAGGGGCCCCGTGCCCTGAACCCGGAAGTGTGCCGGGCATGCTGCGGGAGGGGGCTCCGGCCCCGGAGGAGTAATGCCGCGGCTGCCTGTGCCGCAGGAGGTGAGAGTTGAGCGCAGGGTTTCCCTGCGCTGCGTTAGCTACCTCCAGGGCTTTGCACGGGAGGTAGCTGGGGATTTTTTGTGCACCATTGTTTTTTTTGCTCAACCAGAATTGCTGCGGGGCCCCGTCGAAATTGTCCAAATTGGGCCCCGCACTTCCTAAAGCCGGCCCTGGTCCCCTGCTCACCCTGGGCTCCATGCTACACTGCATGCCGCTAGGAGCCCGGGGTCAGCCCATGGCACTTCCCTGGAACTGCCCCTTTGAATCACTGCAGAGGTGGCATTTTAAAGGGGCAGCCCTCCGCCCCAGCTGACCCCAGGCTCCACTGCCCCTTTAAATGGGGGGAGGTTGCGGTTTCAAAGGGGAAGCCACTGCCCCAGCTGATCCAGGGTTCCGGGGAAATGCTGCGGGAGCCCGGGATCAGCTGGGGAGTCCCCAGCTAATCCCGGGATCCATGGCTGCCCCTTTGAAAGGCACACAGGCAGCATTTTAAAGGGCAGCTGCCACACAGCTGATCCGTGGATCAGCTGTGCAGCGGCTGCCCCTTTGGAAAGCCCCCTTGGGGTTGCAAGTCTTACTAGAAGACTTCCCCCCCTCCTTTGCTGCCTCTATACAATAGAGGCAGCAAAGTGTGTGTGTGGGGGGGGGGGGGAGAGATTGACTAGTCGACTAGTCAAAATACTATCAGATAAGTCAACTAGTCTTTTACATCCTTAGACAGGACGGCTCGGCACAGACCTCCCCTGGGCCACAGGGACGTGGCAGCAGCAGCAGCATGGAGCTAGAATCTGGAAGCCACTCTAGCCCCACTGTGCAGCCGCTGGTGGCGGCAGAGGAGTTCCCAAGGGGGTTAGCTTGCCCGGTGGTTGCAGGTGGGGCTGGGGGACATGCGGAGACCCTTGCCTCCTCAGAGCTTTGCCAGAGGAGAACTAGCACTGCTCCTAATATAAATTGAACTTGAGACCTGTGGTCTAAGGGCTGCAGACTCCAGTCCCAGTTTTGTGTGTGGGGAGGATATAGTTAGGCAGGTGTCCTTGCATATATCTAGTGGTTTTCACTCACACGCTAGGTATCTGCTCACACAATCATTTAGGTTCATGCTCACATCACAAGTGCGAAGATATGCTAGCCCTTGCTTGAAGATCTACTTTTGTGGTAAATTCAATATTCAACTTCTGAGCTGCCACATACACCACTTAAACTGAGTGCTGTTTTTGCATGGAGAGAAGAACTTAGCAAAAATCTAAAGGGACCTTATATAAAATTATCGTAAAGGGCATATATAAATGTATATAACAAAGGATTAATAGGGAGGTAAAATATATCTACCTAAACTGTAATGATTTATATTATATACCAAGGACATCAAGTATATCCCTAGCAGCCTTGCAGTTTGCATTTTAAATGGTTAGCAGATCAGTTCTCTTAAAACCTAAAATAAACATTCTATTCCCAGAAGAAAAAACAAGAGACAAGGCAAGAAAAATTAAAGATCGGAAGAGAGTGATAAAAATAATGGCTAGGTGGGAGTGTGCAGAGAGAGACTGGAATTTTCTACATTTCTCAAGTGATCAGCAGGTAAAGCTCTCAGTCCCAGGGATGAGTTAGTAGGGTTCTAAACAAGTCATGTGTAATTCTAGTAAGACTTGCAACGTATGAATCAATACCTACAGAAAGTCCGGTCAGACATGCACATGGATCAGTTGATCAGTGTGAAGCCACGGCATCCATGCAATGGGGTATGACTGGCTCGCATTGTTACAATTGCCAGCTATTTCCACCCAGAGTCCTGGTTCTTGTAAAACACTGAAACAACATAAGCCTCAGGAGCTTCTTGCACGGCTCTATTCCCAGTAACCTTCTTCGGTCAGTTCTGAAGGGTGGCCCAGGGTCCTGCAGAGGCTGAGTGTCCATGGCTCTTTAGCATACAGACTGCATATTTGTTAGCTTGGTGCTATGCACATGGGGGCAAATCCAAATACACACACACACAAGACAGAGGTTCTCAGGTTACAGCTTGGAGGTCTTGACATGTAAATACACAGGGTGCAATTAAAAAAAGTGCCCAGCTGGTCAAAAGTACAGGTACCATTTACCAGACAGATGAAGAGCATGCATCCTGACAATCTGGGCGTTCACATGATTGTCCCATTTCGCCACCCAAGCCGAGAGGTGCTGCATCCTACTTCAGCCACTTGCAATGTTGGGGTGTGTGGAAGAGGCCAGCTGCGTATCAGAAATAGGGACAAAGCTAGTGAGGACTGGAAGGGCAGGAGCTGCACTAAGCAGAAGGCCTTGACTGTTTAGGCCCATGTTTATAGAAAACAAACCTGGCCTGTGGTCCTGTCAATCTACTTCTGGCCTCATGCCCACAGGAGAACCTCCATTAAAATAAAGCCAATAGTCCCACACCGTGAGGTGTTTATGAGGCCAATCCCACCATCTTTGGCTTTCTGCAACCCACCACAGCAAGCCTATGTTAATAGCACTCTTGCTCCAGAGCTTTCCTTGGCAACACTACGATTTCATTTGTGTTTTATCCTATGGTCAGAGAGTTTGTGATTCACTCTGTTTAGTCTGGTCTCATTTAATCTTGGCTAAGGGAAGACAGATCATACTGAATATATTTTGTATCTTCTGCTAAGGTCTGATAGTCCCTTCAGGCTTCGCAAGCTGTCTGTACAAACTGACTTTGATGGGTTTTCTCTTCAGCAGGGAATTCTCTGCTGGTCAAAATACAGGAACATTTTATATAAAACTGTTTGCAAAAAAAAAAAAAAAAAAGTAGTCCCTCATTTTTTTAGAATATATATATTTTTAATTTTCAACCAAGCCTAGTCAGCCCACTTATCAGCATTCATCCACTCACAGCATCAGACCCTGGAAATAAGGAGATAAAGTATTTCCTTCCATTCGAAAGCCAAAAGAATGGCTACCCATCCACCGCTGTATTGTAGCACATGCATAAAGGCAGCAATTTTGCACTTTTAAGCCAGTTTGTTTTAAAACACCTACCCTTGACTGTTTAATACTGTTAGGAGCTTTTAAAGGATTCAGCCAGAAGGCCACTCAGAGACCGAGACAGCCGGTTCTAACAGTCACATGACCACTGCAGTGTTGCCCGCAAAATACACGCTTTCACACTTGAGGGTTGTTTTCTAGTTGGGGGAGATTGCATCTCATGAGGAGATGATACACCCTGCTAGCCTCATGACCACAAGCTAACACAACACAATAGGGAAGAAAAGCTTCCTGGAAATGAAAACCACCTTCCAATCTATGCTGTGATGCTCACTGTGACCAGATCCAGCCAAAGAGTTTGCAGGGCCCATGGCAGCACACTGACAGTGGCTGTGCCGTGCAGCTGGGTGGTTCCCAGCCAGGGCAGCAAGCGAGCAAGCGGCTGAGTGGGCGGGCACCGGGCAGCATGGGGCCCTGAAGGCCCAAGGCCTGAGGTTACTGCCTTGCCCTAAGGCCGGGCCTGACTGTGACCCAAATCCTTCCGGCTCCTCAAAGGTTCAGTAAGCAGGCTTTGAGCACGCAGACGGGATGTGTCTGCAAGAGGGACGACCCGCCTTCCCACCAGCCTCATGAGCAGCTTTGGAGCTTCTCCCTGCCCATCCCAGCAGCCCTGGGGTGCTGGGACTAGGGGTGCAATAGCACCCCAGCTTGAAGTGGTTTCCATCATATGCAGGGTTTCCAGTTTCATTCAATGGCTTTCAGCACCTCCCACTATAAAAACTGTCCCAACATCAGTGCTGCAACCCACGAGCTCTGCAGATACCATCCCCTGTCTTTGAGGTTGGCTTCTTTGCAGGCACATGACTCATGGGAGGGACACAAAAGGGGACCTCAGCTAAGGGGGGTAACATGATGCGATTCCTCCCTGCTCCACACACACACCCCACTCTGGGGCCTGCATGCTATCCCTAGTCCATGTTAACTGTGGTGGGGCTCTGCCCTCCCCCACTGCGCTGGCAGCTCCTGGCATGTGTGGCTGCTATTCCTGGGAAACAGGCCCTGGAGCCATTCCCAGCTGTGGCCTGGGAAGCCATCCCACGCAGCATGGCTAGAAGAGGTGAGGTTCTGGCTCTGTCCCTACCCAGGCCAGCCTGGGCACTTGGACCCGGGGGGGGGGGGGGGGGGAGAGAGACATTTGACCCTTTCTGCCCCTGCCACCAGTTGCCTTTGTCCAGGCAGAAGCAAGATTATGGGCAGGCATAACAGCCATCATGAGAGCCACTGACTATTGGTAGTTTGCAGCTCTGACTTGTTTCCTTCTGGCCTCGGTCAATGACATGAAGACCAGTCTCTTATTGACACTTTCTGTGTACAACAGCTTTATGAGGTAGTGTGGGAAGAAAACTGAGTCCCTGGGAAAGTGGAGCAAATGAATCTGTCTGAATCTCTGTCTGCCAGAGAACTGGAGGAGGTGGTCGCTTCCAAATTTTCTATAAGGTAGTGCTGAAGAAAAACCAAGCAGCGCCGAATCGTCCACATTCAATGATTCCTTGATCCAAGCCAGGATTTCACTCAGGAGCACCACATTTTCTGTAAAAGAAACCAGCGGCCAGATGAGACCATTGGCCACCACATTACAGAGCTGCTCCAGGAGAAGAGTTGAGAAGGTCATTGCTAGACTTCAGAATCCAAGAGTGCCATGAAAATTGCTATCTGATCTGCTGGAATACAGAACATTCACAATTCTGCACTTTCAAATAAGGGCATTTGAAAGTGCAGAATTTCAAATAGCAGATGTAGCAGATACATCTTTAAGCAACTTTCTTTTGCGATTGCCTCAACTCGGGAGTATCCTGTGTCAGATGAAAATCTGAACCTAGATTAAAATTTTGCAAATACCTCCTGTTTGCCTCCTACGTGCAGCTGTGATTCTGTGCATTTAGCATTACCTATAAGAAGGCTGCCCATCTGCTGGTTGGGAGAGGATGCAAGATGATAAATGGGAACAGTGCAAGAGATTAACACTTTCCTCTCATGTTGATTTGGTATGTTTTTCTTCATTTAAAATTAATTCTTGTTGGCAGAGGGACAGTTCTCCAGTAGGTGCAAGCCGTCACCACACTATTGACTTCAGTGGAGCCATGACTATTTACACCAGCTTAGCTTTTAGGCATATAGAATACTTTATAAAGGAGCCAAACTAAAGTTCCATGTCTGAACGCTACTTGATTTTGGGGCACTTGAAATCCAGCTGTGAATTTAGCAAGTTGCATTGCTTTCCTGTTGGACAAAACATTAGGACAGCCCAGTGCTGGTGGAAGAGAAGCTAGAAAAACTATCAGATATTTTCTCTCTTTAGCTGCTATAGTTCTAGGTAGTTAGATATTGGCCTACTTATATTGGCCGATATGATCTAGTTCTTGTACAGCATGTTTAGGCCAGACCTTGCCTGTTTTGAAGTAGCTCTCTAGAGGCAGTTAATACCGCTCAGGACCTGCTGTGGTGTGGTGCTGGACTGGATGGCTATGGTGTTACTGTTCCTTAGCTAAGATGGGGAGGACTGTGAAATCAATATCTACCAGATTTCCATAGCTGAAGGAGTCGTTCAGTTTAGGTGTGAGAATCTAAATGTGTTCTCTTAGCACAGCTGTTCTCAAACCGTGGGTCATGACTCATTTTAATGGCATCACAAGGGCTGGCTTTAGGTTTGCTGGGCCCCCTGCCAGAGTCCCACCACTCGGGGTCAAAGCCTGAGGGCTTCAGCCCTGGGTGGCAGGGCTCAGGTTACAGGGCTCCCCCCCTGGGGCTGAGGGACTAGGGCTTGGCCCCCCACACAGATGGTGGTGGGGCTTGGGGCCCCTTTTCCTGTCCAGGGTGTCACTTCCTCAAGTGACAGCAGATGAATAACTTATTAAAACAAACCTGTGTCACAGGTGCAGTCTATGCACATTGCCAAGGGACTTCTGTGATCGGCAGCCCTATGTGCAGTTCTAATCATACCCAGGAGTTGAAACAGTCGTGCTCTAAATTGCTTAGACTATTTCACTTCAACTTTCCACTGAGAATTCACTAAAACAGCCCCTTGTGCCATTTGTTCAGCAGAATTCTGGGTCGCTATCAGCTTGGAGGGCATCGGCACGCTTCAGATGGGCAGTGCTAATCTGATTTAACCTTTGCCAACTTGAATCAAATGCCCTGTTTAGCGATACACACTAAATGATCTAGCAGTGAAGCTACATTCCCTGTCATGGCAGCTGAATAGTGAAGGATGGTGACACCAATAGCTTACTTACAGCTGCCTCCCAATTATGATTTAAATTTATATTACACACAGAGAAAGCATCTTCTTGTTGCCGGCTTGCTTCTGGTGCCAAGGCAAGGGAACTGCAGAGGCCTGCCTCGCCAACACACACACTCCCCTGCAGCAGATCGTCAGCGGGTATAAATGTGTGATAGCTTCACTGAAGTCAATGGAGCTAAGGTAGCCTCATCTGCTACAAATTCTGCCCCAATTATTTATCCCCATAGAAATCTAAACTCCTCTCACCCTGTTCCCATCTGCTCCCCCACTTCTGTCTGTTGTATCCCCCTTTTGTCTCTCTCCTCATGTGCATAGACTGCAGGCTTCTCGGGGCAGGAATCATCTTTTCATTCTATAGTGCCCAGCACAGCAGGGCTCCAGGCACCACCTTAAGCCAAACAGGTGGTTACTATGGGAGAGGATCATCTAGACCAGTGGTGGGCACCGGTGGCCCACACATCCCATTTGGCCCTTTCTTCCTGTATTTCTTGAGCACTGGGGCACCACACTTCATGCTCCTCCCCTCCCAGCACTTTCAGATCACGCAAATCTCCTGATTCATGCTCCGTTCCACTCCTCCCATCTCTTCCACAGCTTGAACACCACAAATCAGCTGTGGCAATACCACACGTCCCTTAAAACAACCTTGTGACCGCCTACAAATCCCTTTGGAGCTGGACTCCCAACTTGAGAAACCTTGGTCTCCCCCCCCGTGAAATCTGTATAGTAGGGTAAAAGGAGGCAGAAGACCAGATTTCATGGTGAAAGACCAAATTTCACAGTCCACGATGCATGCATTTTCCATGGCCATGATTTTGGTAGGGCTCTAGTTATGAGCTTCCCAATTTCAGTCTTTCTGCTATCTTCAAGGCCTGGAGTCCTATGAGGTACATTAAACCTTAGTTATAGTGTGTTAACTACGGTATTATGTGGCAGTAATTCTAAGGTTATGTACCACAGACCCTACAGGTCCTTGTGCATTTGTGGCACAAAAGGGCCTGGATTTTTTCTGTTACCAAACCATGAAGTCCAGTCAGATTCTTAATCATTACCAGCAACAGGTCCTGAGTTGTCTCTCTCCACTCCACCTGAGGGCACCTTAGCTCATGTCTGACTATATACAGCCACATGTGCTTCCAAGAGCCTTCCTTATTCTGGGTATTAATTCCTTCCTAAAACAATATCCAGAAGGTTCCATCCAAGTATGAACCACTTCTGTGTATAAAGCCAGAGACTACACAGGAAGAAGCATGACATTTTGCTCTCTTTGCTGAGCTAACACTGCAGAAAAATTAATGAGTCCTAGGTTCACATAAGCAGAGCTAAATCCAGAGAAGACTCTGGAAAAGCAAAAGCTCTGAGGAAACTGAATTTTTGTCTTAATAGAGCTATTAGTTGGGAAACAGCAATTAAAACATTGACTAATTTTAGCATTATCTTTAAAACTTGACAGTGGAGCTACTTGTCCATTTCCCTGCACCTCACAGAGTCATCTACACCAGTACAAAGCAGGTACAACATGCAAACAGATAAATATGTTAGCATTTTGCATCTACTTTGTGCTCGAATAAATTAAGGCAATGAGGAATCCAGCCCTGTAACTTCCAGAAGAATAATAACCCTACTCAACTTGGAGTGGGACAAGCCACTGTTTGTTTCTTTGAATACATCCCAGAATAAGGTTTCAGTTTGCCTGTAGTCCTAAAACATCTGGCACACTGCTGAAGGAATACTACATTTGAACAAAACGTCTTTATTCTGAATAGGATGCATATGATGTAGGCACTCAAACAGCAACACAAGTTTCAGGTTTATAGAAACTGAACTGTTTCTGTTAAGTGTGTACACACACACACACACACACACACACACACACACACTTTTCTTTAAAATGAAGAGCACCAAAAATAAACTTTCACTAGTAAGGAAAATTTGGAGCATTTGAAAATTAATAGTAACTATCATATCTATGAACATAATAGGTTTCTTCTAATTGTGAACTTTGCTTAACTTGAAGCTAAATCTAGTTCAATATTACAACCAAAATTCAACAGCTAAAATTATTTTACAGCTCGTATACATTCTCCTACCGTAGCAGTATAAGGCAGAAAGACCTCAAGAGGTCTTCTAGACTACTCCACTTTCTCAAGGCAGGATTATGAATAGCGCTCTCTGACTTGAAAGCTTGTCTCTGTCACCAATAGAAGTTGGTCCAATGAAAGATATTGTCTCACTCACCTTGCTCTCAGACCATCCCTAACAGACGTATGTCTAACTCATTCTTAAATGCATCCAACGATGGGAATTACATAACTTCCATATGTAACCTTCTTTAGCTATGGAAGAAAAGATGACAGCCCAATCTGAGGACTCGGAGTGATTCTCCTTAAAAATGGCCAAGTGTTTGAGATTCTGCTGGCTGAACCAAATCAAACCATTTGAGTACAAATAGCTTATCATACCTTGAATTTTCCCCTGTTGGTTGTTTTTCCACTCTATAGCCCCTTTGTGTAACCAGTCAGACATGACCCGCCCCCCCTTCCTCTCCACTGCCATCTAGCTGACAACATACTCCTCTTCTTTCCCCTACCTCTCTTAGTTACAATTTATGTTAAGTCCTTATCATGCCTTTGGTATGTTAACCCGTAGTATTTACAATAGGTTCTTTTAGTATGTCAAGTAATCCAATTTATTGTAGGTTTCTGGTTACTTACCTAGAAACCATATTGTTCATGAATATGCATGTAACCTGTGGAATGTGTGTGAGGTGTGAATGAGAAATACCCAACCAAAAAGGCAGTTTAGGATCCGTGACCTTTCAAGGCAGGCAAAGACCCTGCAAGCAGATAAATTAACTGAGAAACGGCCAGAGAATCTCTCTCTCTCTCTCTCTGACAAAATGTAACATCACAACAGAAATCTGGGACCAGCCCAGAGAAAGTAAAGACTCCTGCAGATCCGAAGAGATCTCCCAAGGAACATCATGGTCGAGTCTCCAGGAAGCTGATGCTTGGCCAACACTCCAGCCACCAGCGAAATCAAAAGCAATCTACACCACACTTGCAGCCTGCCTCCAAACTGCCAGGATGAATGCAATGTGTGTGTGTGAGTATCACCTTACTCTTAAGAATCTGTACCACTAAACAACCCCAAAAGCAATACTGCTCCAGCCCACCCTTTGTCCGGGTTTGTTCATCAGCAAGTCTGAGGAAGTGCAACACTATGCAACTGAACTTATTTACTTTCCTCCCTAAACAGCACTGTTGGGACCTTTCGTTCAAACTAAATATGCCTTGGCTCTAACAAAATGCCAGTCCAAGAAACTGGAGATCAGTCTATCTAGAGTACCTGCAATATCCAGCATGCTTTATCTACCATTCCTTTTTTCAGTACATTTCAGCTAACAGTAATAAAGAAAACTAAGGTCACTCTCCTGTCTTCAGTGCAAGCCAGTCCCTACAGTCTAGGAAGCCTTTATGAAATTCTCCATTACAAACCAGTCTCCTCCTCTGATAAGATTTGTGCTGCACTAGGCGATCCTCTTTGGTCCACCACAAATACAAAACTGTAAAGGATAATTCCGTGCATGAAAGATCAGTTCTGTTGAAGCGATCATCAGACGAGAGAGCAGGACATATGAAAACATCCCCTTCTCACACAGGAAACTGCAGCTGCTCCTTGTGCATGGTAAGCCCCTGCACAATGGCATTAATGGGTACAACAGGAGATCATAGAATCATAGAGCCATAGAGCTGGAAGAGACCTAAGAAGGTCATCAAGTCCAGCCCTCTGCCCAAGGCAGGACCAATCCCAACTAAATCAACCCAGCCAGGGCTTTGTCAAGACTTAAACACCTCTTAGGATGGAGACTCCACTACTTCCCTAGGTAACCCATTCCAGTGCTTCACCACCCTCCTAGTGAAATAGTTTTTCCTAATGTCCAACATGGACCTCTCCCACCACAACTTGAGACCATTGCTCCTTGTTCTGCCATCCATCCCTACTGTGAACAGCCTTTCTCCAGGCTGTTTGGAACCTCCCTTAAGGAAGTTGAAGGCTGCTATCAAATCAAATCCCCCCTCACTCTTCCCTTCTGCAGACTAAATAGACCCAACTCCCTCAGCCTCTCCTCGTAGGTCATATGCTCCAGCCCCCTAATCATTTTGGTCGCCCTCCGCTGGACCCTCTCCAATGCATCCACATCCTTCCAGTAATTGGGGGCCCAGAACTAGACATAATATAATCATAGTTAGCAAATCATAACCTTTTCACAGACACTTTACTCAACAACTTTTTTTACAAGATTTATTGCAAATATACAATGGTGGTTGCAACAGAGCTCTGTCTGGTCATATTTTAGTCTGATAGCATCACACACCCCCAATGGAAAACTGATGCAGGAAGGGGTGGCCCAGACACTGCTGAATGTGTCTCAGGGACTTTCCTTGGTTCTGTTTTTCTACAGCTTCTCACATTAGAAGTGTCAATGTATAACAGAAATGCTCTGTCAAAATCATGTTTTATTAAAACAGGCTTTTTCTTTGTATGGTTCATTATGGGAATAATTATAATGTTGAATCCCTTTAACAACTGAAGGTAAAACTTGGCTAGACCAAGAGTGGATTGGATCTGCCCTTGCAGTGTGATTCCAGATGTGGCCTCACCAGAGCTGAATAAAGAGGAATAATCACACCTCTGGATCTACTGGCAATGCTCCTCTTAATGCACCCTAGTATGCCATTAGTCTTCTTGGCTACAAGGGCACACTGATTCATATCCAGCTTCTCATCCAATGTAATCCCCAGGTCCTTTTCTGCAGAACTGCTACTTAGCCAGTTGGTCCCCAGCCTGTAACAATGCTTGGGATTCTTCCATCCCAAGCGCAGGACTCTACACTTGTCCTTGTTGAACCTCATCAGATTTCTTGTGGCCCAATCCTCGAATTTGTCTAAGTCATTCTGGACTTTATCCCTGCCCTCCAGCATATCTACCTCTCCCCCTATCTTAGTGTCATCCACAAACTTTCTGAGGGTGCAATCCATTCCCTCATCCAGGTCATTAATAAAGATGTTGAACAAAACCGGTCCAAGAACAGATCCTTGGGGCACTCCACTAGAAACCGACCGCCATCCTGACATCAAGCCATTGATCACTACCTGCTGGGCCCGACCTTCCAGCCACCTTTCTATCCATCTTACCATCCATTTATCCAATCCACATTCCCTTAACTTGCTGGCAAGAATATTGTGGGAAATCGTATCAAAAGCCTTGCTAAAGTCAAGGTATATCACATCCACTGACTTTCCCATATTCACAGAGCCAGTTACCTCATCATAGAAGCTAATCAGATTGGTCAGGCACAACTTGCCCTTCATGAATCCATGTTGACTATTCCTGATCACCTTCCTCTCTTCCAAGCACTTCAAAATGGATTCCTTGAGGAGCCACTCCATGATTTTTCCAGGGACTGAGGTAAGACTGACCGGCCTATAGTTCCCTGGATCGTCCTTCTTCCCTTTCTTAAAGATGGGCACTACATTTGCCTTTTTCCAATCATCCAGGATCTCTCCCGATCTCCATGACTTTTCAAAGATAATGGCCAAAGGCTCCTCAATGACACTTGCCAACTCCCTCAGTACCCTTGGATGTATTAAGTCCGGACCCATGGATTTATGTACCTTTAGCTTTTTTAAATAGTTCCTAACCTGTTCTTTCCCCACCAAGGGCTGTCCATCTTTGTCCCATATTGCGTCACTTAGCGCATTAGTCTGGGAGCTGACCTTGTCTGTGAAGACAGAGGCAAAGAAAGCATTAAGTACTTCAGCTTTCCCCACATCATCTGTTACTAGGTTACCACCCTCATCCAGTAGGGGCCCCACACCCTCTCTGATCACCTTTTTCTTGTTAACATGCCTGTAGAAACCTTTCTTGTTATCCTTCACATCCCTTGTGAGTCGCAATTCCAATTGCGCTTTCTCCTTCCTGATAACTCCCCTGCATTCTCGAGCTATACATTTAAACCCCTCCCTAGACAGCTGTCCAAGTTTCCACTTTTTGTAAGCTCCCTTTTTGTGCTTAAGTTCACCAGGGATTTCCTCCGTAAGCCAATCTGGTCCCCTACCATATTTGCTTCTCTTGCTACGCATTGGAATGGTTTCTCTCTGTGCCTTCAATAAGGCTTCTTAAAAATACTTCCAGCTGTCCTGGGCTCCTTTCCCCTTCATGTTAGCATCCCAGGGGATTCTGCCCATCAGGTCTCAGGGAGTCGAAGTCTACTTTTCTGAAGTCCAAGGTGTGTATTTTACGACTCTCTTTTCTTCCTTTGGTCAGGATCCTGAAATCTACCATCTCATGATCACTGCTTCCCAGGTTGTCACCCACCTCTACTTCCCCTATTAGTTCCTCCCTGTTTGTGAGCAGCAGGTCAAGCTGCGCACGGCCCCTGGTTGGATCCTTCAGCACTTGTACCAAGAAGTTATCCCCAACATTCTCCAAAAACTTCCTGGATTGCCTGTGTACTGCCGTATTGGTCTCCCAACAGATGTCAGGGTGATTGAAGTCCCCCATGAGAACCGGGGCCTGTAATCTGGAAACTTCTCTCAGTTGTCCGAAGAAAGCCTCATCTACCTCATCCACCTGATTCGGCGGCCTGTAGCAGACACCAACCACTACATCACTGCTGTTGCTTATACCTCTAAACTTGACCCGTAGACTCTCAACAGGCTTTTCTCCCTCTATATACTGGAGTTCTGAGCAATCATAGTGCTCTTTTACATACAGTGCAACTCCTCCTCCTTTTCTCCCCTGCCTGTTCTTCCTGAACAGTTTATACCCTTCCTGTGAGAACCTCAACATCCTAGCACAATACATATTTAAATAACCAGGAAAAAAGGAAGATCAGCTGCCTGTGGCATTAAACTAAGAGTTCAGGAACAGCCTTTTATATAAAACCACAATACATTTTTTTGGTTATAAAATATTTTGTCTTAAGATTTAATCAGTGTATAGCCGGACACTAGCATGCCAGGAAATTCCATTCACACGGCGTAAGACTGCCTAATTTACTTCAAAAGTAAGCTGCTATGGAGCGGCTCTGCAGCAGCTCCTATAAACATAAGGGCTGTTCTGTTGAAAACAATTTGTTTCCTTGCAGCACTTTCGAATTGAGCACTGGTAAACTTCCTGGGGGATTGTCTGCTAGAGCTGTTTCAAATTCCAGGAAAGTCAGCCTCAAACGGATCCTACATACGCGACAGGCACCTGGTGCTTCAAGACACAAATTCCTCGCACTGTCAAGGAACTAGCATGTGATTCAATACTGGTAGGTGATTTCAGGGCAGAAAAGCAGGAATTCATAGACTCTGAGGCCAAAAGGGACTCTTGTGATCAGCTAGTCAGACATCCTGCATAGCACAGAACTTCCTCAGAACAATTCGTGGAGCAGATCTTTCAGAAAAGATCCCAAAGTCCCAATCTTGATTTTAAAATTGCCAGTGATGGTGAATCCACCACGACCCTTGGTAAAATGTGTCAGCAATTAATTACTTACCCCCATTAGAATGCATGCCCTAGGGTTGCCAGGTGTCTGGTATCCTGCCGGACAGTCTGGTATTTGCACCCTCTGCCCGGTAAAAAAAAAAAAAAAAATCAGACAATACCGGACACGTGCAGTGCAGTATACTCTGATTTTTCTGGCTGGGCACCAGACGGAAGCCTGACGTGGGCGGGAGGAGTGGCTGGAACTCCCAGCCACTCCCCCCCCGCTAGGCTTCTGACGCGACCAGAGGCTCCCAGCGGCGATCTTGGCCCCGCCTCCCAGCCTGGGAGTCCCAGCTGGGAGGCAGGGCCACAATCGCCGCTGGGAGCCTCTGGTCGCATCAGAAGCCTAGCGGGGCGGGCGGAGTAGCTGGGAGGCGATTGGGGGCTGGGAGGCTGTGATTGAGCAGAAGCCTGGCGGGGTGGGGGGAGTAGCTGGGAGGAGGGGCACGATCGGGGGCTGGGAGCCTTCAGCTGGTTGCGTCTGGCCTAGGAGTGACGCCTTGGGGAGGGGAAGGAGAAGCCCTGTCCCTGTCCGTGTCCCTGAGCGCTGTTCAAGCAGGGTGTGGCGCCGTAGTCCAGGACAGAAGCCCGCAGGTGCTTTGTGGTTGTTTAGGTGCTTGCCATGGGCTCTCAGCCAAAACCGAGTGGGGTGGAATTCCCACTTCTTCCCACTGGGACACCCAAAGACCTGGTTATGGGGAAGTCACCTTCCTACCCATGGTGGCCCCCCCGCCCTGCCATTGTGTTGCCCCGGGGTCTGCCTCTCTGCTTCGGGTAGCAGGCAGCTGATTTGCAGAGCAGGCTCTGCTGCCTCCCCCTTCGTTCCCAGCTTGGTGGCTCTTGGTAGTAGCCACGCATGGCCTGACCCCTGCCCACTCTGAGTTGTGTAATCTGGCCATGGGGAGTGGAGCTGGGCTGGACTCAGATGCTTTGTGACCCAGGCTCCCTTCTATAGGCAGAGAGCACTGATAAGAGCCAAGCTATATAGAATCATAGAATACTAGGACTGGAAGGGAGCTCTTCTTCAGGTCATGGCTCGGTTTTGTGTTACACTAGTGTTGCACCAGCAGCTCTTTAGCAAAAGTGCTTGGGTGCTACCAGGAGGTATCTAAGTTGATGGGACAAGCTCTGCCGTTGACTTAATGTCTATACCACCCCCCACCCCTACCACACCACTGCCTCTGCATTAGCAGTTACACACCTAAGTAAACACGCTTTAACATCTTTAGTCTATACCTAGTCAGTATCACTGTGCAGGCTAAGTGATGTGGATTTTTCACAAGCCTGAGGGACACGTGTACCATGTCAATTTAACTCATAGGGGCAAAGAAAATGAATGGGAGGGGGAAAAGTTGTTTGTGGGTGGTAGTTTGCAATAAATCATAAATTATTCTCTCTCTCTCTCTCTCTCTCTCTCACACACACACACACACACACACACACCGATTTCAAAGTATTTTACAAAGGACAGAAAGTATCTTTTTCTATCCCCATTTTACAGATAGGGAAACCAAGATATAGTGACTTGCTCAAGGTCATTCAGAAGGTAATCAGTGGTCTCATGATAGGTGCTTAGCAGGACTAAACAATATAGCAGTGTCAGTATATAGGGAGCCTTAGTGGTGACTCTCTTCCTACCTCCAAGGACCCTCTAGGAAACCTGGAGAACCAGCCCACCCTACTGACTCCTGAATCCTGAGGGGGAGTTATGAAAGAGGATGAGGCAAGCCTGATGCAGGGGAAGGAACCTCTGAGAGGTATGAAGCTTGCTTTGATAGTTCAGGGATGCAGCTGCTCACTTACTCTTTCTATCTACATACACACATACTCATGCTATCCCAGGTAGTGAAATAACCAGTAGTAGAATTGCTGTCTGCTTGCCAATAGTTAGGCAGAAGGGGTTCTGCAGAACAGATTGTTTATGTGCACCAGGAGGGCCTATGAAGTCATCCCAGAGAACTCAAAGAAGATTGCCTTGAGAGAGTCTGCAAGCCTCTCACAAAAGGCTGCCTTATTTTTTCAGTGGGCATCATTGCAGCACTTAGGCTATCAGCACACAGACCCAATCTACAGGTAGATGCCTGCAGGAGCAGTTCCCTCTCAGCCTCTCCTGTCTTCAAGAGTGAGACATCAGCTGAAATCACTATTATTTGTGGAAAATGTTGTGGAAAGTGTTGTCCTTTGTCTAGCTTTCATCTTTCTCATATTTCACAGCGCTCTTAAGGTAAGGAATATTTGGCAGCTTTATCCAAAAAGGCTGGCCGCCTAAATCAAGAATTTTTTAATTTAATTTAGGATCTTGATATCCATAATGAGCGATGAAGAAGATGAAGATAAAACTTACCAACAGGAAAATAAACAAGAGACACCAACACCTTCAACCTCAAGTGAAACACCTCCTAAGAAAAGAAGAAGAATATGCCAGTACAATTCAAACTGGGAAAACCACTTTTCTTGGATTGCCATGGATCATAATGACAAATGTAAAGCCAGATGTAAAATGTGCAATACATCGTTTAATGTAGCATATGATGGCATTAAGGCATTAACACAACATGCTGACACTCGTAAACATGTGAAAACTGTGCAAGCTGCTGCTGCTTCCCAGAGAATGAGCTCTTTTTTGTCATCAAAGACAGTTCACAAAGTGACCAAGTAACTTTTGCTGAGTTGACTCACATTTACCATGGAGTGAAGCATCACATCTCTTTTCTTGCTCAAGACTGTAGAGTCAAAGTTATGAAACAAGTACTTCAAGATTCTGAAATTGTTAAGAAAATGACAGCTGGACGCACAAAAGCTTCTGCTATTGTTAACAATGTTTTATATCCTCTCTCAATAGAGCTGCTTTTAAATGATTTAAAGAATTGCACACCATTTTCGATTGCCACCGATGCATCTAACAAAGGAAACCGCAAATTCTTTCTGGTGGCTTTACAGTATTTCATACCTCAAGAAGGACTATGCTTCAAAATCTTAGATTTTTACAAAAGTGCATTTGAAGATTCGCAGTCCATAAAAGATCAATTGTGTCGTGTGCTGAATGAAAAAGGACTATCGTGGACAAATGTTTCAGTATATGGAGCAGACAACGCTTCAGTGAATTATGGAGTAAACAATTCAGTGTTTCAAAAGTTAGCTAAAGGAAGAGAATGAAAATATTATTGCAGCTCATTTTGTATAACTGTGCCAAATATGCTTTCAGAGTTCTATCTTTTGACATTGAAAACTTAGTTTTAAGTGTTTGCAGAATTTTCAAACTCGGCTAAAAAACAGGAAGAGTTGAAAGAATTTTGTGAATTTTGTGAGGTTGAGTTCCACGAAGTCTTGAGGCACGTTCCAACTCAATGGCTTAGTTTGTTTAATGCAGTTGAGTGATTGCTGTTGAATTGGTGACCACTGAAAGCTTATTTTCTGTCACTTGGCTCTGACGACTGCCCTGTGGCAATATGGAATATTATTTCTGATCAGGAAGATGAAATGGCAAGTGATGAACAACCAATTCTTTCTGAGTTGTATCTTTATTTCACTCACTTTTTCATGTCACAATTCCAAGATATAGCAAACTTCCGATAATCCGGCACCTTTAGGACCCAGGGGGTGCCGGATTATCAGATATGCCGGACTATCGGAAGGGGGCTATGAGGGGTCTGGAGTGGGGTGGGAGGGGATGCCACCCCAGACCCTCATAGCCCCCCCTTCTGATAGTCCGGCTCTGCCCCAAGCGTCCCTGATTCAGCCGCTGCTGGTCAGTTTCAGCAGCAGCTGAATCGAGGATGCCTGCAGCAGAGCAGCTGGGGTGCTGCCGGGTTGGTCCCGCAGCACCAAGGGGCGGCGCTATGGGACCAACCCGGCAGCACCCCAGCTGCTCTTGGGGACGCCTGGGGCAGAGCATCCCTGGGGCTACGGGACCAAACTGGCAGGACCCCAGCTGCTCTGCCCCAGGCATCCCTGATTCAGCCGCTGCTGAAACAGATCAGAGACTGATTCCAGGAAGCCCGGGGCATAGCACCTCTGCCCCGGGCTTCCTGAAGTCAGCAGCTGATCTGTTTCAGCAGCGGCTGACTTGGGGACGCCTGGGGCAGAGCAACTGGGGTCCTGCCAGTTTGGTCCCGTAGCGCCGTCCCTCGGCGCTGCGGGACCAACTCGGCAGCACTCCAGCTGCTCTGCCCCAGGCGTCCCCAAGAGCAGCTGGGGTGCTGCGGGTTGGTCCCGCAGCCCGAGGGCAGCGCTACGGGACCAACCCGGCAGCACCCCAGCTGCTCTTCTCCCGGCTTCCCCAATTCAGCTGCTGGTCAGTTTCAGCAGCGGCTGAATGGGGGAAGCCTGTCCGGCTGCCCCAGCACTTCCGGGTTCCTGATGGTGCCGGACCATCAGGAGTGTCGGAGCATTGGATGCCGGACTAATGGAGTTTTACTGTACATTGCTCAAACTGGAAAACCGATCAACAATTTCTTGTGACCTTTATTTCACCGTGGAAAAGTTCCGAAATTCTTTGAGTAAAAAAAATTGATAAGTTTTCGGTATGAAAGTTACATTTGCATTGCGGAAGACGTATTTACCAGCTCATGTAGTCAATACATTTACCTCTGAAGCACTGAATGCGTACACAAGAGCCCTAAAATATCTGGAGAAGTGGTTTCCTTTTGAAAATTCACCATATCGTGCTCTGAGTTTGGCTAATCATGAGAAATCTCCTTCTTTTGATGAAGTAATTCAAATCTGGATGTTGTCACCCTGGAAAAAAGAGCTCCCTCCAAATTCTCTTTATGAGGAACTTGGTGCCTTGGACATGATGTTCACTTCTTTTGAGGGCACAACATCTCTTGATAAGTGGAAATATTTTTTCAGCAAAGAACCTGCTGCTCCAAATTCGTTAAAACTGGTTCAATATTCTGTTTCAATTCCTGTGTCAAATGCCGGTGTGGAAAGGATTTTTAGTGTCATGGGTAATCTATGGACTGATGAACGGAATAGATTGAGTGCTGATTCAGTAAAAAGTGAAGTTTGTGGGTTTTTTAATATACCTTTTTCTTGTCTGGAAGTCAAAGAAGAATTTTTGAAAAATAAAAAAAATGATAAAAGCTGCACAATCCAATGCAAAATATATGGTGTAGGATGTTGAGTTTTTAAAAAATAAAAATTGTATAAAAGATGCACAGTCCAATGCAAAAGAAGATATGGTGTAGAATGAAGACTGTTTATAATAAAGTTAAGCATGTGTTCGGTATTTTTTGGGAGACCATCTGGCAACCCCACTCTGAATTGTCTAGCGTAAGCATCCAGCCATTGGATCATGTTAGAGTTCTGTTAGTTAGGCAGACATCTCCCCCTTGCCATGCTGGAGATTAGCTCTGCCAGGCATTGCTCTCTCCTCTGGCGGGGTCATCACCTGTTCTGTCTTGCCCAGCACCTGTCTCGCTCCAGGAACTGCAGCCTCTTCTTCATGACCCAGCCCATATGGGTTCCCCTCTTCCGGGGTGCTCAAGTCCCTCTTGGCAAGTGGGCTCAGTCTCCCTGCTCCTGCCCCATGGGTGCCACTTGGTCAGCAGCTGGTAGGGGAATCCAGGCCTGCCCTCTGCTCCTAGGCTGGGCACAAGTTCCGGAAGTTTCCAGGAAATCGGGGAAGGTGAGCCACAGGTGCCCAGGTTGTCTCCGCCTCCCTCCACACTCCATCCCAAGGGCTACCCCCAGCTCAGTCTCCTTGAGGCCTTATCCACCATCCACCCAGAGGCCCCACTCCCACCCAGCCTCTTCCCCCATGACCCTGCCCCCCATTCCAGCTCGCCCCACGCCTGCTTCACCTCCTCCTGACAGCTTCCCCATTGTTCACTTCTCACTGCCCACCCCTCCCCTGAAACCTCCCATTGCTCACTTCTCACTGCCCACCCCCTCCCCTGAAACTTCTCCCTTTGCTCACTCCTCTCTGCCCGCCCTCTCCCCCGAGACCCTCCCATTCCTCTCTCCCCAGCCCTTCCCCGACACATCTCCCTTTGCTCACTCCTCTCACCAAGCAATGGGGCCTTCACCAAGGCAGCAGAGCCAGGAAGGAACCGGCAAAGTGAGGGCAGTGCCTGGAGGGGAAGAGACTGCCCAGGAGTGGGGCCTGAGGGCAAAGGCAGGGACATGGGGAAGAAACTGAGTGGGAGGGCACACAGGGCCATGGTCCAGTAGCCCCCCACTTCTTGGGAGCTTCTGATAGCAGCACGCCAAAGGCAGCAGGCTGGCCTGCCTTGAAAGCAGGGTGTACTGCAGCCGGCATTTCTTCTCCCACGTGAGGAGACTTGGACTGTCCAAACTCCTTATACATGTTGTTCATGACTCTACTCCAGGTTCCAGCACAGGGCCCTCAGCTGCAGCCACAAGGTTTGATCTACCCCAGACCTGGCTGCTTTCTAACTTCCTGGCTTCTCCCCCTTCTGGGTTCACCAGTCTCCCAGCAACAAAAATGCTAGAAGTCTAAATAAGAAGGGTGAACTAGTGTGCCTCTCCTAAAAGAAGGATATGGATATAAGAAGCATCACAGAAACTTGGTGGAATGAGGACAGTCCTACTAGGATACAAAATATATCGAAAGCACAGAATAGGTCATGCTGGTGGGGGAGTGGCACTATACGTGAAAGAAAATGTAGAATCAAATGAAGTAAAAATCTTAAATGAACCAAAATGTTCCATGGAATTACTACCCAGAGATTCTATGTTCTAATAATAATAATAAGAAAAACTAGCAATGTGACCCATGTTTTTTTCAAGGTCACTTAAGTCCCGTTAGCAGTCCTAAGTTTAACTCTGTCCAAAGGACATAAAACCCAAGTCAAGAACAATATCTTGTTTCACATGTTGGAGTCCAGAGAAAAACATTTATTCTCACAAGTAAGCTTATTTGGTTTCCTGCAAGACCATGAAAAAAAAAATGTAGGCCTGCCCTTTGTCATTCACCCAAAATAGCCACACACACAAAAAAATCCATTGATTTCAACTGGCTCATAGGTTTAGCAAAGGATTTTCTGGCCTGTTGGCTGGAGAGAGAAAAGAATCCAGAAAAACAAAACAAAACAACGACCAAACACAACAAAAACCTACTCTCCAATTGCCAGTTTTCTGGGCAAATTTCAGAATTTGCTTTCCACTTTGGAAAATCTCAGCCCATTGGCATATGGCACAGTTCTAGAGAAGCTTCCTGAAATCCCTTACCTGCTTCCCAACACACCAATCTGGAACCAGCTGGGTTAGACAAATGGATCTAGGTGAGTGTCTATCAGGTCCCGATGTTTAGTCCTACAATTTGTGGCCCTGTTACTGAATTAAAATGCAATTTGCTTAATTCTAGAAAAGGCTAGAACATGTATAAGCCTATACTACATATTAAATGGGCAAAGAGCACCTCCCATTTTTTAAAAGGTACACAACACACACTATCCTTAAATATTCTGGTCTTTTAGCCTGAAATAAAGAGCAAACTATTGTTCATTAGTAGAAGTTATTATAAAGCCTTAGATAAAAATGCTTTAAGTGCCTAGCATTCTGTATAAATTATCAGCAACAGGAACTATATGCATTTTGCACACAGCAATTTGGACCTTTGGACTTTAGTCTCATGCTAGAACTCTGCAATTTACCTTGCATGTTAGTTAAATCTCACCTATGTTGAAGTTTGATTAGGGGAATGTTTATGTGAATTTCCAATTTTTCAGCTAAGTGTATTTTTAAGATAAGCCTCAATCAGCATGTGTATCAGACTAAGTTGGTACAGTTGATTTGTTGTATTTTCAGGCCAGGTCTACATTGGGGGCAAAGTCAAACTAAGGTATGCAACTCCAGCTACGTGAATAGCATAGCTCGAGTTGACCTACCTTAGTTCGACTTACTGTGGTGTCCCCACTGTGGGGAGGGGGTGTCAATGGGAGAAACTCTGTCAACTCCCCTTACTCCTTGTGACTCAGTGGAAAACTGGAGTCAATGGGAGCATGATCATCAGTCAACTTAGTACATTCTTACTAGACCCACTAAATCGACCCCTGAGAGATTGATCACCACAGCATCAATTTCTCAGTAAGTGAAGACAAGGCCCTTAGACCTTTGATTTCTTTAAACTTAAGAGTGACAGTTCTAGTGTCAGACTCCATTTAGGGCTTTTGCAGGTCTAGGTTAACATCAAGTATGTGGAGCCCAGATCCACTCTGAAATTAGGTGATTAGATAAGGGAAGAGTTGAGGGCGGGTGGAATGGTTGAAGAAAATGAGAAGTCATTGCTGGAAGAAATGAATTTTTAAATGGCATAGAAGATATGGTACATCTACACTACAGCGTTAATTCGAGTTAACTTAATTCGAAATAGTTAATTCGAAGTAAGCTAATTCAAATTAACGCGTCTACACACAAAACCTATTTCGAAATAGCGCTTTCCTATTTCGAAATAGTGCGTCCACACTGAACTGTGGACCCTGAACTGAAGTTAAGGCTGGCCGGAACCAGTGCCGGCAGGGCATCAGGTTAGGACTTAGTGTGTGGGGCTGCTGCCTGAGGCTAACTGAGCTCTGTGCTTAAAGGGACCCTACCCCCACCCCAGACAGACAGTTCTCCTGGTTCCCCGTTTGCTTGTCTACCTAGATGAGGGACAGCAAAGCAGTCCTGTCCTGGAGTGCCCTGAGTGTCCGCATTCAGAACACCACAGCACTCGGCCACATGGAGCCAGAGCTTCCCCTGGGCACGCGGGTGCATCTTGTGGGGTTGTTGCCATCAGCTCAGCTGCACTTGCTGCAGGCTGCCATCCGGGGGGTCCAGCGGGGGGCTGTCAGGATCCAGGAGGCCCTGTGGGAGAGCGTCCACCCCGAGAAGCCCTCAGAGCCACCCAAGTCCTCCCCACCAGGGGCTTGTGCCCCATTCCTCCCTCACATCCTTCCACTTACCCCTCCCTAGCCCCCCTTCCTGATGTCAAACAAAAGACACGTATGTTCCAAAATAGAAATTGGGTTCATTGAACAAAACTGGGAGGAGGATGAACCTCTGAGGAGACTGGGAAAAGGAGGTGGGAGAGGGGAAGAGAGAGGGTGGGAGAAGGGAGGGGGGAACCTGGGAGGAGGGAGCTAGAAGGGGGAAGCAAGGGGAAGAAGTGGGAGGGGAAGCTCAGGGTTGGGGGTCTCACCAGACCAACTTGATTTTCATGCAAACCTGCTCCTGGGTTCGCATGTGGCCTTTGGTGGCCAGGCTGGCAGCTATCATGCCATAGACGGCCGCGTTCCTCCATCTAGTGTGGAGATCATTGACATTAGGGGCATCCCCCCCAAACCTGAATAAGGTCTACGATCTCCCCCCTGGACCAGGAAGGTGCCTGCCTTCTCCAGCCCATCAGGCTCCTGGGAGCTGGCAGACTGCTTCTGGGGAGCAGTGGAGGGCTGGCTGCCAGTGGCTTGCTGGCTCATGTTTTGGGGCCACTGGGTCAGGGGCCCCGGTGGCCACTGCTGGCTCTGGGCTGGCAGGCTTGGAGCTGGTACAGGCATTGTGGCCAGGGTCTACCCCTTTAATGGCTCCGGGGCTGGGGGAGAGGAGAGTAAGTTTTCCTGGTTATGGCCAGAGTGGCCACCAGGGCTCCCTTGGAAGGGCTGGAGGCCCCCTATTTTGAATTAAGTGTCTACACCGCACTTAATTCAAAATAGTTATTTCGAATTTGGCATTACTCCTCGTAGAATGAGGTTTACCAAATTCAAATTAAGTGCTCTATTTCGAATTAATTTCGGAATAGCGGTTTGCATGTATAGATGCTATTAAAGTTAATTCGAAATAATGACTGTTATTTTGAATTAACTTTGCAGTGTAGACATACCCATAAAGATAATAGCTGGCATATAAGCCCAAACTATTTGAAATGTAGGACAACAGAAGAAGAAAGTTAGAATGGAAGGAGAGGAAGGCAAAAAAGTCAAAAGTATTTGAGAAGGAAAGAAAGGAATGTAAAAAATGAGAGCAGAGCTATAAATGAAAGATTAAGAGGATCTTGAGGGCAAGAGCAGAGTTTGAACATTATTTAATAAAAGGCAGGAAAAAATTAAAGAATTCAACAAAAGGAGACAAGTTATGGATCAGATTTCTGAGATGAGAATAGGGTTGCCATTTGGCTAATCACACAAAAGACAAACAATCTTGTCCCACCTAGGAAAGTATTGATCAAAACCATTAACCAGTTAAACAATGTAATTGTAATCGTTTAACTGATTAACCATTGGTGGGGGGCAGGACAGCCAGGATGTGGGGGGTGGTTACCGGAGCTAACCACTCCGGGGGGTGGGCAGGCATGTTTGGCCACTGCAGCATGGTTCGGGTTTACCTGCCCGCCAGGGTTGCAGCGGCAGCACCAGGATCCAGGGCTACTGTGGCATGGTCAGGGCCTGTGCCCTGCCTACCTGCCATGCAGCCCCACCTGCTGTCCTGACCTGGCAGGGGTTCCCACCAGCCAGCTCCTCACAGCTGGCAGTCCAGTTAATTGGTTACCAAATAAGCATTCTGGTAACCCTAATGCTTACTGGCTAACCCATTAACCTTTTCTATGCCTAGTTCTGCCCCTGAGGCCCCATCCTGTTCACTCCATCCCCCCTCCAACACTCACTCACTTTTCACTGGGCTGGGGCTGAGGGGTTTGGCATGTAGGAGGGGGCTCCAAGTTGGAGCAAAGGGCTGGGGTGCAGGCTCTGGAAGGCGGCTCATGGAGGGAGTGAGAAATGCAGGAGACTCAGAGGTGGTTCTGGGTATGGGGTACAGAAATGGTGAAGACTCTTGGAAGAAATTAGAGTGCAGGAGGGAGCTCAGGGTTTGGGGTTGACATGCAGGCTCCGGCCAGGCAGTGCATACCTCAGGCAGCTCCAGGTCAGCGGTGCAGCAGGGCCAGGCCAGGTTGCCTGTCTGCCCTGGCTCTATGCCATTCCCAAAAGCCACCTCCATGTCACTGTGGCCCCTGAGGGGCTGGCAGGAAGCAGGTAGCTCCACACACTGATCCTGCCACTCCCATTGGTTGCAGCTCCCAGCCAATAGGAGCTGTGGAGACAGTGCTGGTGGACCCTTTACAGTGTAACTAACTGCTAAGTTGTATTTCTCTATCACTAACACTTTGCAGGCTTTTGTGCAATTGTTTAACAAACTTGATTTAGAAACGTACTAACTGCATAAAAGGCATATTTCTCTAAATATGCAGGAACTATATATATTGACCCCTCTTTACTCCATTGACATTGAAGACAAAATTTCTCATCATTAAATAACTGTACAAATTGCACAAATCCTTCAAAAATTAGGAAGAAGTATGAAATGTATAGTAATTTATTTGTATTGTATCCAGTTAAGTAATTTAAATATCATTAAAAAATTGATTTTCCCAAAATGGCAGACCACCAAAAATTAATGTGGCCAAACATGGTAACTAGGGCCCTGAAAGGGTAGGAAGGACTTCAAACCATGAAAGGGGGAGAAGAGGGGAAAAAAAAAAAAAAAAAAAAAGAGGAAGGTTGGCAGGAAAGAGAAAATAAAAGTTGGCAAGGGACCTAAGGAAGCCTGCTACAAAAATATGGTGAGAAAAGAGTTATTCGTATTTACAGTAGCGGGCAACAGCTAGCTCCTGTTTACAAATGGGCCCATGATCACATTTGCAGTTATACAGTTATGTCTACACTGTAGCTGAGTGAGCCTTTCAGTGCTGGCAGTCAGAGTACTGGTAATAGATCTTGCACTCACTAAAACAGCTCTGTGCACTTAGTACCAGCAGAGGCTTGGGATAGCCACCCTTGCTCAAGCCTATCCTACTCCCAAGTCTGAGCTCAGGCATCTAGCAATTTTTACTGCCCTAGGATCAGCCCCATCAACACAACTCAGTCTTCCTGGGCTAGATGGCTCACTCCTAACTGCAGTGTAGACATACCTATGTGTTAAGTATTAATGGGGTGAGGGCAGGGGAGTGTCATTTGTGCTTCAAATTCCACATGTTCTATGAGATGATACCCACTTTTGCACAATTATTGGAAATTGGGAATGAAAGGTTCTATAAAAGAACCTTTATAGTCTGATTACTTAATATACGGCAATTAGACTAGAGCAAGTTCAATATACTTCTGAAAATAGGAGGACTATTCACAAAACATCAGCAAAACTTCCACAATTGAACTGTTTGCTTAAAATGTGTTCAGAAAAGACTCCTTGGCAGGATTCAGAAGACATTTGTTGTAAATTTTGCTCTTTTCTTAATTAAAAGCCACATGAAGTTCTTTAAAGTTGTTCAAAGTTGTAGCCTGGACAGATTTCTGAAAGTTACCTGCTATCCACATTTACTAAAATGTACTGGACCATAGTGGCTGTAGTAATCTGGATTCAATTACTACAGAGAATAGCACTATAGAAATGCTATGATTTAAAGTTAATTTTTTATTTTAGACCAAGACAATTACTGGTACGGAACCCGAGTTGTGTGTGTGTTTAAGGTAACAGTGGTTCAGCTGAATAAAATAAAAATAGGTTTACATTCCAAACATTTGATTGTATTCAAAATTTATTTTAACAAAAACAAGACAATGATTTTAAATAAACATGGTATATTTTAGACATCTGTTGATCAAGATTTAAAACTATTATCCATATTAAACCATAACTTTTGTGCAGTTCTATTGCAGTGCTCTCTGCAGTATTCAAAAGTATTGGTTTCCATTTCATCAACTCAACTTGCTAAGAGTACAAGAAATCAAGCTGTTTGCTTAAGTGAAGCTTCAGCTTTCTTTAGTGATGTAAGCTCCACCGATGCAAAAAGCACATGAAAACAGTTATTCTTCATACCCACAAAACTTAAAAAATGAAGTCTGTTCAGCCATTTTGGTTTTCCTTTTACACTGCCCACATGAAGAACAGCATAAAGTTAAGTACCAAGCTCAGCTTCACTTTAGCAGTGCAATGAACAGCGTCAACCAAACTTCATGAAACAAATAAAATATAAACAATTGTCAGCAAAATTGAGCCGTATAGTAGTGATAAAAAAAGCAACTGTTTAGTGGGTCACAACTAGACTGGTTTTCAGTGTGAAACTTTCCTCAGGAAGAGTTTCTTCCCAATTCACATAAAGAATGGAACATGCATCAAAAAGCCTTTGTTTTCTTGTAGAAAAATGCCCTTCAAAAACAAATTCAGTGATGTCATAAGGCAAAAGAATATGAAGCTGGGTGAAGCATTTGCCCCAGAATTTGTACATGCACACACCTGTGTGTATATCAGACAGACAACTAACGGATCGGCTCAGTAAGTTAAAAAATTGTCCATTTTCTATAAATACATAGAATTATTGCTAATATGCTACACATTATGCTTGGACAGACGAGTGGTGTACAACTGAGGATTTAAAGCTGCCATAGTGACAATGCTAGGACTGCATTTAGCAGCAGACATTCATCCCATTCTCAAGAAGCAATATGCAGTTATACAAAAACATAAGGCTTATGCAATGTCCCTCTCCAATTTTGCTTTGTAGTTTTTTAAAAAAATATTTAAACAACAAAAAAAAAAACCCCAAACAAGTCCAGTTCACCACAAGTTAAGAACAATCTCACAATGGAGGTGGAAAACAAGCTAATAGAAGCAGAGAGGGAAAGAATATAGCATGCATTTACAACTTGGTTATAATCTAGTCATACCATTGGAATACAAAAAAAAAAAAAAAATCCAATGTAAAGACTAGACTAACAGTAGAAGGCAAAAAGCCAAGAGTGTAGACTTAGTTTGATAGTTAAATTAAGGTTACAATTTTATCAGTAACAGCAAAATTCATCCTGCCTGTTAATATACTCACAATATCTACTGCAATTCAATATTTATTCATGACTAATATAGGTATATTATATACTCACTTAAAAAAAGATATTAAATACCTGCATCATGAAATTACATTCTTATTAACAATAAGACATTGTGTAAGAAAATAGCTCATGTGTGAAATGTTTTTGAAATGTATTTCCCCCTCCCCCCCCACCATACACAATTATCAAAACATTCACTCACAGAAACGAAAAGCCTCCTTAAAGAGGACGGGAATGATGAACGGGGATTAGCCAGGCTAATTACAGCACAGTGATTAACAATGGTTCAAGACAGAACCAATCAGAGTTGGCCAAAAGATGCCCTCAACACATGGCTAACGAATAATTCCCCACATCCACCCCATCAAACTCAATCCACTTTTGGTTCATTGCAATGAGACAAAAATAGTTTTCAATATATACATATAAATACAAGACTCCAGCTTTTGTTTTTTGCAAGGCCTAGTTATCTATTAAGTTTATATTTGCTCTGCAGCAACTACAAGAGGTAGGCATAAAGCATCTAAGACTTCTCTCCTAGTGTTCCACTACTTTAGCTTAATCTTTCAAATGCTGAAGATGCCTGTTATACTTCTATAGTGATATTACTCTCCAATCAAAGGCCATTTACCTCTCAATTCACTTAGATAGTGAACCAGGAGCTGGAAGCTTTTCCTGTACTAAAGGATACGGTCTTTAGAATTTACTGCAGAGCATTCAAAAAGAAAATGGATCCTGGGACCAAGTCTCCTGATTTCCTTTTATACACAGAAAAGAAGGTACCATTTGGCCAAAACTATAGATGTATTTTTTTCACAGATGCAAGTGCCATGCAAAAATAAATTAAAGAACAAATACCAAACATATAATAAAACTATTGAAGGTAGATTTTAAAAGCATTTATATAAACATAATTTATAATACTTTTTTTCCTTTTTTCTTTTTTGAAATACAGTCACATAGCTGGGGCTATACATCAAGGATTTCCTCTGCGGTGCCTCCACAGCGTAATCTGTAGCGTCCTGTTCTCCAGCTTATAGTGGGGTCCCATAATGCAGATAGGAAAATGTATATTGTCATGGATTCTCTGATGAACCAAGCTACTGCATAATCAAGTTTTGAAAAACACAGAGCACCACCCTGGGAATGAAATACAGACAATATTTAAACACAATTACTAAATTCAATATTTATTGTATGGGGCACATTTTCTCTACAAGAGAACTATGTTATCAGACGTGCACAGTCTTTTATAAAATTAAAGTGTGCTTGATTAAGCAATTATCCTATAAATACACAACAGAATCCATGTTGCCAACATTCTGAAGCCTGCCCAATTTCAAAGCAACCCATTTATTAAATATTTTCAATACTGTGTTTGTTACTGCCACAGTGGAAAGGTTTGGGGCCTGATTCAACACTTCAACGAAGTCAGTTAACTTTACTGGGAGATGTATCAGTCACTTAGAAACACAACAATAACAGCAAGCAGATACTACTACAAAAACACTTTAGTCCAAAGGAAGCTTATCATCCACATAACTTGTTCAACAGTACAATGGTTAACTATTCACCCGCCATGATGAAGGCTAGACTTTATATGACAGGATCATGGCATGATCACTAGTAGGGTTTGAGAAATCATTTGTGTAGCGAAGATGATGGCAGGAAAAGGAGAGTGGCTCAAGTGTCTCATTCATTAGGTGCATCTTCAAAATGAAGACTATAAAGAAACTAAGGATGTCAACGTGTAGACAACTACATAATTAACAGATAAGCCTTGGCTTATTGGTTAATCATGTTGATGACATACATATACAGAGACAGTAAGGGGAGAGAGGTGGGAGGTGGCTTTAAGCCAGCTCCACACGAGCACCAGATCCGCCTGCCTGCCCCCTCATCCCGTGCTGCTGCCTCTGATAGAGAGGTAGCAGTGTGGAGGATAGCAGTGTAGAGGATGAGAGGGGCAGGCAGGCAAAGTCAACATAGGCAGGGAGTTGCTTTTAAGCCAACTATTTGTGCATGCTGGCTCCACAGATGCATCTTCCGCTCCACTCTACATGCTGCCTCCTACAGAGTCTGTGGGTGGGGGGAGGCAGGAGGAGCCAGTGCCGGGGTGGGGGAGGGAGTAGAAACCGGGCCACCCACCCACCTCCCATGCTGCTGCCTCTATCAGAGACAGCAGTGCAGGTTGAGGGAAGGCAGAGGAGGCTGCCACAAAGCTTGCCCGCTCCCTCCCTCCCTCCCTGAACAGGGGCTGCTGTCACTGTGCATTGCTGCATCTGTATGAGAGGCAGCAGCGTGGGGTGGCAGGCAGCTGGTTTTTAAACCGGCTCCCAGCTTCCACTCTGCACTGCTGCCTTTTTAGTGTGCTAGCTCATACCAGAGCTCGTGTCTCCTCAAGCTAGGAATCATAACCACAACTCACCCCGTAGACATATTTACAGGCTTGCAGTCGAAGCAGGCTAAAAAAATTCCAATCTCATTTTGCATCACTAGGAATAAGGTAGGTTTTAGGCCGCATGTATTTCTTACTTTTTCCTTGCCCTGGGCATCTGAGTGCATAATACCTTGAAAGGAAAAGGGCAGGCACGCATAACCAAACATCTATAGAAGATGGTTGTTTTTCTGAGTATCATATGTCAAAATTCCCAAAGTGTGCAGAGACGCAGTGTTTACAAAGACAGAGAGCAGAGAACCAAATTTTGTTCTACCTTACACTCCAATTTAAACAGGGGTTTCGTGAACATACGATAGCAGAAAATACATGAGGCTAGAATTTGGTGCATCTCCAAGGATGGTGTTTTACACAAGAGTCTCAAGTGAAGTCAGTTTTAACTGAAATAATGGCATTAGCAGTATTTTTTAAGACATAGATCAATATGGACTCCAACTACATACCTGGACACCCCTTAGTTGAATGTAGTCAAATATAAACCATGCCAAACAGTGACACATGAAAAATACCATTATATCCCATCGGAAAACATGATGAGCTGCCCAACCAATAATTAAACTTGCAACAAAACATTCAGAGATTGGCTCACAAATTATCGTAGCAGGCAGCATGTTAATTCGCAGCTTGGCCCACCTATAATTAAAAATATAAAGTGTATTTTAATACCAGATAAAAATTGTGTTGCATAATACTTAAAGTTCTGTTTTCATTTCTTCTCCTCTCTCCCAGTAAGTTTTGCTTTAAGTTTCTTCTCAATAAAACACTCCTCTAATTTTTTGCTTAATACCCAGTTGAGCAAGTATTGGCATAAAGAATCTCTCTTATATGGGTATTGCACAAAACGTTAAAAAACAAAACAAAACAAAAC
Source organism: Rafetus swinhoei (assembly GCA_019425775.1). Classification (NCBI taxonomy): domain Eukaryota; kingdom Metazoa; phylum Chordata; order Testudines; family Trionychidae; genus Rafetus; species Rafetus swinhoei. The sequence continues at coordinate 121,599,598 of CM033427.1, read as the reverse complement.
AAAAAAAAACTTCTGGAGTGTACTATAGTGTTAAAAAAAAGTAACATTTTCTTAAATGTTTATATCTATCTGTTCTATTAAAAGCTCTTCAGTGTTAATTTCTCTCAATACACTAGAAAGACCTCCCAGCATGAAAACGAATCAAAATGTAAGCTGTACTTTCGCACTTCTATTTGGGCTAGTCGGTGAAATGGTTAGTTCAGAAAAGTACATTATACCTTAATTATGAACTGACTGGAGAGAGAGAGAGAGAGAGAGAGCGCGCGCAAGCCAGGAGAAAAATCTATAAGGTTTGAATTTTTACCTGATCATTCTGGACTGAAACTGTGAAATGGAATATGAACCAGAGTTTTGCATTGCAACTTGTGTGGCCATTGCAAATTTCCAACCTCTGAAAATGAATGCACATAATAAATAACTTCCAAATAACACATGGAAAGAAAATTCAAGAACAAATGTTGAAGGGCATTTCTAATTGCCATATATGATTAAACTACCATGCTGAATATAATTTCTCTCTCCATACAAAACAGAGACTGATAATTGAAAAAGGATGAGTCACATATTACTGCTTCAGAATATTTGAGCCAAGAGCAACAACAGATTATGTATGTGCAGTATTCACAGGAAAAGTGAGCCCTTATAGACTTCTGAAATTGAAATGCAGGTTTAATTACTTTCAGAAGGATCTATTCACACAGGACAGATGGACATACATTTCCACCATTATTCTTAGTTATTTGGACTGCGGCAGTACCTAGAAACCCCAGTCAGTCAATATCTTTTTGGGGCACTAACACACAGGTAGTACATACCTTGCCACAAAAGAGCTTGCACTCTTATGCAAAGAATGTGACTAGCAGTACGGGGAAAGGGATGAACACGTTTCCAGGATTCCATAGATTCAGGGAGGCCAACAGACTTGCTGGTCCCCTGGGTAAGGTGGGGAAGGAAAGGAGGGAGTCGAGGGAAGGAGAGAGGAGAAAGCAGGCAGGCTTTGTGCTGCCAGAAGGGGCAGAGCATCAGGCAGAAGGGGAGTAGCTAGGAACATCAAGCCCACAGCGCCACCTGCAGTAGGTCATGCCAACACCCCCACCAACCCTTAAATTGCTCCAGTGGCAATTTAAAGTGCTCCTCAAGTAGCGGTGGCAGCCAGGAGCACCAGGTGCTTTTGAGTCACTGGGCTCCAGGGCAACTGCCCCCTTTGCTTCCCCCATTGGATTAGTATGTGCATAGCTTGGAGGTGCCAAATCAACTGAAAGTTTTTTTTAAACTCACACAAATAAAATCTTACACCCCCAAATGCTGCACAACCTGGACAGCTGTTTGACAATTCCTTGCAGAGATTCCAACAGAAGCCGCTCTTTAGGGGGCACTCAAAGGAGCACAGGTTAGCAGCTGTACAGATTAATTCAGAAAGGCCTTTTCATCCACAAGGGACAGAAGGGTGGAGTGGGAGGGCTTATGCTGCTATTTGTACATTAGGGCTGTCTAGACTACAGGGTTTTTTCGAAAAATGTGGCCTTTTTTCGAAAAAAATTTCACCTGCATCTAAGAATGCCGCTGTATTCTTTCAAAATTAAAATCGAAAGGATGCGGCAGTTTTTTTTCAACAGCAGTAAACCTCATTTTATGAGGAAGAACGCCTTTTTTCCAAAGAGCTCTTCTAAAAAAGGCGTTCTTGACTGCAAACAGGGCTTTTTCAAAAGACAGCATCCAGATCGCCTGGGCACTCTTTCAAAAAAGAGGATCACTTTTTCAAAAAAGTTGTGGCTGTCTAGATCTCTTTCAAAAGAAGCTTTTTCAAAAGATTCTTTTGAAAAAGCTTCGAAAGAAGCTTCGAAAGAAGCATGTAGTCTGGACATACCCAAGATGGGAACACCTATCACGGTTTTAAAGATTCATAGGGAGCGAGTTTCAAAAAAGGAATTTAAGAGGCAGTTTTCACTTACAAAGAATGTAAATATAGAATACACTGTAAACATAATATTGTCTAATGGAGACTCACTGGAAGTTCTTACCGGTCAGCTATTGCTTTGGCCATAAAGTAATCTTCAGCAATGTACTGGGCAAAAGCTATCAATCCTCCAGCTTGGTCTAATACATCCTTCCTCATCAGGCAAGACATTCCTGTTACACATTTGAAGCCAGTTACATTGGCAGAAATATATGATCTGGGATGTGAAGTGCCAAAATATACCTACAAAAAGAAAAAAAAAGTAGTAATAAAATTGGCTTTACAATTACACAGACAGTTTGTACAAGTTTGTTTTCTAGTCAAATGACTTTCTACTTCACTTATGGCATCTTTACTATCAAATTTATTTTTCTAAAAGACTGAGAAGATAATAGCTAGTTAGAGGTGGCTGATTTCACTAAAATAAACTTTGCAGAAATCTTCCAAGTAGTACAGTTTTTGCATTGTGCTATTTGCTCTCAAACTCTTCTGCTGCACAATACAGAACAGCATAGAAAGAATCAAAAATTAGACTCTCATTTATTTTCCTAAACACCAGAAAGCAACTTTGTTTCAAAAGTTATTTACTTTAAAAATGCAAATATCAATCTCCCATCTTGTATTAGGCACAATGTGGTTTTCTTATGTATTAATATTTGTTCTGAATTCTTACTGCTTTACATTGTCTCATTGCCACTTAAAATATTATTGTATTTCATTGCCCTATTACACATACATAGTTCAAGAAGTCAGACTTAGATAAAACAAGGTTTAATGACACAGGAAACCAGAACATATACAACATACTACCTCTATTCTGCAATTATCCATTTAAAAGTATAACATTAGTGCAAACACAAAAGAACAAGCAATTTTGATGAGGTATCTCAACAAAAATTGATCTACAGGTTAAACTTCTCTAAACTGGGACTCTCTGGACCTGCAAGACCACGGATGTTCCAGGACCAGAGAGTCCAGGTGGAAGGCTGGCAGTATGGCTGCCTGGCGGAAACAGTAGAGCAGCAAGGCCAGGGGCAGGGGGGCCAAAAATTACCTCCCCTGGTCCAGCAAAATCCCTCATCTGCAATCGGTCAGATCCCAAGGGTGCTGGACCAGAGAGGTCCAACCTGTAGAATAAAATATATCTGTCGTCCCACCAGCCCGCAAAATCAAAATGATGCACAGTATTGATTTCAATAAGGGTAGATGGAGAATTAAAAATATTAAGCTGAGGTTTCACCTATAAACATCACTATCAGTTTAGAGGAATTTCCCAGGGCCAATGAGGATCCAGCAGTGTTAATGGATTACATAGTGGCAGCTCTTAGTTATATGGTACTTTGCAGAGGAATGGGGAGCCTCACAGAATTGCTAGGCCACTGGGCAAGGAGGGACGGAGTGGCAGCTCTTTGCTCCCAAGAAGGGGCAGGGCCTTGGGCAGAAGGGCTGAGGCTAGGGACAGCCAGCCCTCCTCACCTCTCCCTCACCAACCCTTCAATGAGGCCTGTAACTCCAGCAGTGATTTAAAGGGCCCAGGGCTCTAGCCATCGCTTCTGCCATAGTAGTGGCGATGGCTGGGAGACTCAGGCCCTTTTGAATCACCAGGCTCCAGGGCAACGGCTTCCTTTACCCACCCCTTCCATTGGCGGGCCTGGAATGGGTTGTGATGATTCAGTACTGGAAAAATAAAGGATGCCTCTGGCTTGGTTCTAGTGAATAGCAAATGGATGTGCTGTGACAGGATAAAGATTCAAAGCTGGGGGTGGGAGATGTTAAATGGAAGTTAAACACTTGGGTTTTCCCAAGTGTTTAAAGTTTCATTTATTTAAACTACCACATTTTAACTTGATCCTTTTTATTTACATCATACATTTCCAACCACTCTAAAAGAAGAACGGTCTTCAAGAAAACATACACATTATCACAGTTCCTGTAAGAAGTCCATTATGGTTTTACAAAACTCTTACTAGAAATAAAGTGTTCATTATAAGGATATTAAGTAGTGAGTATTTCAATAATCGAATAGTCAATGCATTTTTGCTTCGACTATTTGATTAGTTGAAAGGGCGGGCGGTGCTGCCCCTTTGAAATGCTGCCACAGCGTTTCAAAGGGGCAGCGCAGCAGGAGCCTAGGGTTCAGTTGGGGACTCCCCCAGTTGATCCCGGGCTCCATGTGGTGCTGCCACTTTGAAACGCTGTGGCAGCATTTCAAAGGTGGAGCACCGCACAGCTGATCCTGGGCTTAGTACCACACGGAGCCCGGGTTCAGTTGGGGACTCCCCAGTATCAAAGCAGCAGCACTGAACAGAGCCCGGGCTCCTTGAGGCGCTGCCACTTTGAGGAACACCCCTCCTCCCCCCCCCCACTGCCTCTATTTGATAGAGGCAGCAAGGGGGTGGGGAGCGACTAGTCAATTATCCTGTCGACTATCTGATAAGCATTTGCTTATCGGATAGTTGACTAGTCCTTAACATCCCTAGTTCATTATCAGATCATACACAGACTGCACCTTAGTCATATGTCATTACCCTCCCTTTATTCACCACTATACTAAATGTTTTACCCTATAAAAGGTTGTACAGAAGAGGTGGTGTATATATTTCTGCTTTTAATTATATTAAAATAGTTATGAAAGGTGAAATTCACTTATGGCAAATACAAGTTTTTCCAAACAATTTCAACCCAGAGTACCCCAAATGGGAGAGAGTTGGCAGAGGGGTCTTCAGGGCCAGCATGAAAGCCCTTTTGACAGCAGGATTGTGAATATGCTGCTGAGACACCAAGGGAGGGGCTATTTGTTCTGTATGCATGGATCCATTGGACAAGAACTGTTGCTTAAACAAAGGCAGTAGCAGTTGTGATTCTAGTTCACAGGAAAGGACATGCCCCATGAGCACATTAGAGGTGAATTCAAGCCTCCCCCACCCCAGAAAGGAAGCTCAATCAACTGGACCTTGTACTGAAAGCAATGAATTTCCTGGTCAGTTCACACAAACTTTATAATAAATTTCAAACATTTTATATGAAAGTTGGAATCTTAGACACTGAACCGAAAGCGGTCACTATTACAAGTTCCTGTAAACTAGGTTTAATAAGCACGTGAATGTTTTACAATTTTAAAAATATATATTTAAAATATCACTTAAAATATCGCTAAATAGTTTTGTGTTATGATCGCATGCTCCCCATGTTTAAAGATTAACAAAAATAGCTGAAAGTTAGATTGTAAAAACCACAACACTCATTAAAGATAAAAACCACATTGTTGGAAAGAAACCACCACAAAAGAAAAGTAAGATTGCATTTACCTGTTCTAGAGTGGCAGCAAAGCCCTGTCTGTCTGCTACATAGGGCAAGCCATGGACCAAACCAACTTTTTCTGTCATCTGATTGGCCAAATCAGTTAGGGTGTCTGGGGTTACTAAATAAAGTGAGATTATTTGCAAACATTGTAGTCTATCAAACTGTTCATTATTAGTAGTGAAGGTCATGCTATACAGATATATTGAAATTCATATTCTACTACTAAAAGTGCAGAGAAGGTTAGTGACATATTTGGTGAACTAAAAATTCCACTAAAACTGGAATTATCAAGGCTTTCAGTCTGGCATAAGTTTCTAACATTGTGCAGACTAGCAGCAGCGGGACAATAAAAGGACACTTTTTTCCTTTAAAGAAGCAGAAATGGTTACGATTGAGACCTGAAATCAGAATACTAGCAACTCAACCACTAAAGTATCAAAATATTTGTTTCATTTTTAGAAGCACAAACATCTTCCAAATCTAAAACTGGGTATACTACTATAACAGAAAGAGGTTACTTCTGACTGAAGCCTCTTATTTTTCTAACTTGTCCATTACAGCAAGAGACATGCCTATTTTAGCATCAAGCCTGTTTGTGTACAAAAATACCAACTATTCTATTAGCAAGACCAATAGTTTGGCACTTATTGTCCGTGCCTGTGCAGAACTTACACACAGAGCATTAATCACACAGGTTCAGCTTAATTTAGATTTGGAGCAATCAATCAACACTCCACTAAATTTGGTACAGACAACATTTCAAATATTTTAATTCAGAAAACATGTCATTTAGAACCCCAAATTAAAGCAGACAGTGTCCTTTAACAGTTGTAATTCAATTTTAAGTCAATCTTATTGTATAATCTCATGAAGTAATCAATCAGTATGTACCACTCCATTTTTAAAGTCAACTATTTCAAGTGAATATTCCAAATGGCACCATTACACCACACACTTACCTCGGATCCCACTGTCACAGATCCATATGAGATCATACTTGGCAACGTCATACCCTGGCATTAAATTGTTAATTTTTGGGTTTATGCCAACCTTTTTTCCACCTTAAAAATAAAAGTTATACATCATGCATGTTTCCAAAATTCAGAAGCTATTTTATAAAATAGCTACAGGTTGAACTCCCTGCCCCGGCACCCTGGGGACCCGAACAAGGGAATTTGCTGGACCAAGGGAGGTCAGACATCTGGGCTCTCCCTGGGTTCCCCTCCTGGCTGCTGCCCCAGGAGAACCTGGAGGCCTAACCTCCTCCGGCCCACCCTCCAGGGTCTGCTGCTCCCAGCTTGTTTGCGGGGCTCTGCTCCCAGGCTCCCTAGCCCTGCATGGAGCAGCAGCTGCTCCCAGGTTTCCCCAGCCACCTGGCCCCATACAAGGCAGCAGCCACTGTTAGGGATCCCTGCCCACATCCCCCACTAGGTGGCATTCCTCCCAGGGCTCTCTACCCCCAGGTCATTGGTCTTGCAGACTGCCACTGACCAGACCAGCTCCGCTTCCAGCTGCTCTCAACTTGTGGCCAGGGCTCTCAAGTCTAGCAACATATGTGGTCCTGGTGGACCACGAATGTTACTGGGCCACAGTGTCCCAGATGAGAGAAGTTCAACCTGCAATAGAATACGGACTCTGTACCTGTCTCCCTCTCCCCCGCAAACCAATTTTATAGAATGACAGAATCATAGAACTGGAAGGGACTTTGAGAGGTCATCGAGTCCAGTCCCCTGCCCTCACGGCAGTACCAAGCACTATCTAGACCATCCCTGATAGATGTCTGTCTAACCTGCTCTTAAATATCTCCAGAGATGGAGATTCCACAACCTCCCTAGGCAATTTATTCCAGTGTTTAACCACCCTGACAGTTAGGAAGTTTTTCCTAATGTCCAATCTAAACCTCCCTTGCTGCAGTTTAAGCCCATTGCTTCTTGTCCTATCCTCAGAGGCCAAAGAACAATTTTTCCTCTTCCTTCCTTGTGACACCCTTTTAGATACTTGAAAACCACTATCATGTTCCCTTCTCAGTCTTCTCCTTTCCAAACTAAACAAATCCAATAGTTTCAGTTTTCCCTCATAGCTCTTGTTCTCTAGACCTTTAATCATTCTTGTTTCTCTTGTCTGAACCTTCGCCACATCTTTCTTAAAATGTGGTGCCCAGAACTGGACACAGTACTCCAACTGAGGCCTAATCAGCACAGAGTAGAGTGGAAGAGTGACTTCTCATCTCTTGCTCACAACACTCCTGTTAATGCATCCCAGAATAATGTTTGCTTTTTTTTGCAAGAGCATCACGCTGTTGACTCAAATTTAGCTTGTGGATCCCTGTCTGCAGTGCTAGACAGTCACTTCCCATTCTGTATGTGTTAAACGGTTTGTTCCTTCCTAAGTGGAGTACTTTGCATTTGTCCTTATTAAGCTTATCGATGGCGGGGTCAAGTTTTCCACAGCCCAGCAAAGTCTGTTTATAGTTGCCAGTCCAGGCTTTCAGTGTTCTGTGCTGTTATTAGGTCTAATCTACCTCTAAATGTCTTCTAGGAGACCAGCAAGCAATGGAATTATTGGTAATACTGCTAAGTGCAAGTATGTGTCAATACAGTATTGATACAGCTAAAAGGTGGAATTATTGCAGAAACTGGAAAAATGGCACATTGGTACATTGTGCCATTCATTTGCCTTGGCAAAAGAGAAATAAAAGACCTGTTCACTATAACGTTGACCTTCCATGGTTCGGCAAAAGTCAGATCCTGATGGTGCCAGACTACAGAGGTTCAGCCTGTACAGAGCCAGAATCCACAAATAGGTTTCCCAATTTAGAGGGCTCCACGCTTTTTGCTGATACTCTTTTATGATCCATTTATAACGGCATTGAATTGTGCCATACAGTTGCATTACTTACCTATGAACAATCTAGCATCAACATTTGGGTATTTGCCAAGGAGCTTTTTGCACACATCAATAGCTGGGTCATCATGATCTTGTACACACAGGAGCACTTCATACTAGTACACAAAGGTTTGATGAAAATTAGTGTACAAATTCTTAAAAGGGGAGGAAATATTTAAAGAGTCTACCAAACTCTACCCGAACTTTTGACATTGAATGCAGCATTACAGAACTAAAAGCATAGGCGTGTGCAGGGGGTGTGCCCGGTGTGCCCAGGCACACCCTAATGTCTCAAAAAAAAAAAAAAAAAAAAAAAAAAGTGGCTTTGCATTTTAATTTAATCACATGCTATGCTCTTTTAAGTAAAGTTTAGTTGTTAATTTTAAAAAAAATTAAGTTTAGTTAAGTTTTAGTTTCTTTAGTTTGTTTGATGAATAAAAATAATGTCCTTTATGATTGAGTATTCAATAAATGTTCGCCTTAAAAAAAAAATTCCCTGGGTGCACACCCTAATGAAATGTGCTGTGCACGCCTATGACTAAAGGATTTGTTTTTACAACTAGATAGCTACATGTATTGTTTTATTAGTGATTAATGCATTGTTTAGAGAATACCATCAGTATTTCTGGGGGGGGAGGGAATATAGCCTTCAGCCCCAAAGAACATTTTTTGTATTTGTAAAACATTTTCTTGTGTTACTGGAAAGATGTTTTTATGCATGAAAAGTATTGTACAGGAAAAAAGTTAAATGTTTGATTCTCTCTTTCACACAAGAAAGCCAAATTTGTTTTGCAATTACATTTTAAGAATCCCAAAATATTAAGGCTATTTTAAGGCTGCAAGGTTTTCAATTACTACAAAAAGACTGAAACCAATGTAAGTGTTTACATTGTCCATCCAGAATTCAAAATTTTAGTGAAAGACAATGTGGCTTTCAGAAACAAAGCTATATTTGGTCCCTTTTCTTACAGAACTTAAGACACTTTGCCAAGTACTTGTGGAGTAAAGCGATTGAGGGCCTGACCCTAGAAAGGAATTCTCAGCCTCTTATGCTCACTAGGAGTCCAAGGCCTAATTTGTAATAAGGCTACAAAATTTGTTTTACTTTTGTGGCAAATAGCCAATAACTATTGTGGTTGGTCAGGGCGCCACCCTTGCCCCTATTCTTGGGCCCCACAAGTGCCCTGGAAGAGAAGAGAAGAAGAGTGGGAGAGGGACCCAAGTCCGCTCGCTATTCCAGTACCAGCCCTTTAAGCTTTACACGCTTCTAACCCTCTTTTCCCTTGGGGAGGGTTTCTCTTTGTCCTCTGTGCTGGGGGAGTCACTCTACTTTGCTCCCTTCTCCTGGTACTCTGATCCTCTAGTCAACATCAGTACAACTACAGTCAGCTCTCCTTCCTTTCACTGCTTCAGGCAGACAGGAGGTTTTTATTAAATTTGGGCGGGGCCTGGACTGACTCCAGTGCTCTAGTTTAACTGTAGTAACCTCTCCTTAGTCCACAGGGAATAAAGTTTGATCATCCTGGGGCTTATATATTTCTCATCGATTACTCTCCTGCTGCATCACAGTTCTTACATACATAGCATTGTAAAACACATTGTAATAGTGCCTATCCTGGTATTTCAGAACAACTCTAAGACTACCTCTCAGTCCCAAACCGCACCCCTCCCCTCCCCTCCCCGTCTTGCGCCTTTCACGTATACACCTACACACACACACACACACACACACACCCCCCCTAAGATAGATACATCAGCTGTAGGTAAAAGTGTGCAAACCAAAGAACAAATGGGAGCCAAACGTTAACTGACAGTGGCTTTAAAACAGTGTTTAGCCCACGGGGTCATTTTCAATTCATGCTGTACCAAAATGATGGATAAGCATCCTCTGCATTAAAGAAAGCAGAGGAATGTACTAGAGGGAGCACCTGAAGCACTGAAGGTGGAGCAAGATTTGAGGGCTGAACCAGAAGCTGTCAATCAGTCAGGCCATGTATTAAAATGCTTACAAGTTCACCGCCCAGTTCATAAACTTGGCAGAAGTTGTTGCTAGTGTAGTACACACTATTTATGTAAATATATTGCAAAAAGCTAGTACAAATAAACCCCAAATCTAGTACAAGATAAGATGATTTGGCAGAATAATGAGCAGGATATTGCGTCTGGGTTATTAGGAAGAAGGGAAGGTAAACAGAGGTCATGAAATACATAAGGCAGTACATGTGATCTCCATCTATTACATAAAAACATATTTTACTCTATGGTCCGATAGCTCTAGCACAGGCCACGAATTCAACTCCTGAAAAAAGTAAACTCATACATACCTTTGGATAATCTAGTTCAAAGAAGGTCTCTAAATTATTGATGAGATTTGGATCTACACCTTTTAATGGCTTTAGAAGTGACACACCAGGAAGCTTGCTATAGGGCTGTTTGTCTGTTGCTTTCTTGTTGAGATGGAGACGACTGCAAAAAAATATATATACACACCATGTACTAAAGAAAATAGGACGACCCTGAATTTCATTAATTAAGTGATTCTCAACATACAAGAGTGTGCAACATGTAGCAAATTAAAGGTTTTGTCAGGGGGTTGTTGAATGTGCTGTTTATAGACGGGAAGTCACATATAGAAAGTTGTTGCCTTCGAAAGGATTTCTGGAGTAAATTACACTCCAAACCTCATACCTTTCATGTTGTTTGATTCAAAGAAGGATTGAAACTATTAGTCTGAACACTAAGTAATTCACAATTTCAACTTATAAAAAAAGGTCACATTAGTGTCAAATTTTTCAGTTTACTTTGTGCATTTGATAATATCTAATCAATTTTTCTGTTTTCCTGTGTAGTCAGTTCCCTTTTTGTATGGGTCTTTCAGAGAGCAAGAGAGGAGATAGAGAAAAGCTATTCATATAAATAGATTCTATAACAAACAAACAAAAAAGAGGACTCTACAGCAGATGTGCACTTGAAACTACTAACTCTTTTTAAAGCACTGAGATGATTCTTCTGCAGGAGAATCAAATTGACTATAAACAAGGGCAAAAGTTACTTGTTTCATTTCACGGTCCAAGCTGAGAAAAAAAAAATACAGAAAGTAAACACTACAGTGGACTGAAGAAAAAGCTTTTTAAATAAGAGTTTTATTTCACTGGGTAACCATAATGCTATAGTTTTACTGTTTGTCCACATTTCTTTAAAAAGAAATTCTTTATTTGAGATCATCTGGAAACCTGCTAGCACAGTATGCTAAGAATAGTAAGAATACAAAAAAATGGAATTGTTTCAGAACATGGCACAGGATTGCACTATAGAATTTAGGGTAGGGATGTTAAAAAGCGGGTAATGGGGTAACCATGTAACCTCTGAAAATCTCAGCAGTTACACGCTGCAGGCTCTTCAGTATAAAGCAGGGGTCTCCCAACCTTTTAAAGCACAAGATCATTTCTTGAATTTTAAGTGCAATCCAGGATCTACCTCAAACCCAAATGCCCTTGCTGGGCCTCCTTTATGCCCCTTCTCTGGAGGCCCTCCCCTGCTCACCCTACTCACTCTATCCTCCCTCCCTTTCCTCAGGCAGCAGCAGAGAGTCCGGCACAGGCTCTGCCCTTGGGCTAAGGGATTTGGAGTGATAGAGGAGCTCTGAGCTGAGCCTGGGCAGGGAGTTGAGGTGCAGGAGGGGGTTCAGGCTCTGGGAGGGAGTTTAGGTCTAGGTCAGGGGCTTGGAGTGCAGAAAGGGGTTCATGACTGGGGCAAGGCTTTGGGATTCTGGCTCCAGCTGGGCTTTGCTTACCTCAGGTGGCTCCTGAGTGGGGGTGCAGGCAGCTAAGGCAGGCTCACCTCTGCCCTGGCCCTGCACCACTCTCAAAAGCAGCCAGCAAGCTCCCTCCATCCCAAGCCCTGTTGTGCCCCCACCCCTGTTCTGTGGAGATAGGATACAGAGTTGAAGAGTGGGCATCCTGACATCAACCCCGCCTCCTTTCCCTACACAACAAGCAGGAGGCTCACAGTGGGGGTGGGTGGGCATGAGGGCACATCTGCAAGGCAAAGGGCAAGAGATGTGCAGCAGTGGAGGCAGGGGCAGCTGAAGTTCGGCCCTTGATAGCCTCTTGGCCAAACCCATCAGGATCCCCTGTCAGAGGCTCCAAGATCTACCAGTAGATCCCGATCTACTGGTTGGTGACCACTGGTATAAAGCATATAATGAAGAGCTTGGAGTACAACCAGCTCCCCAAGAGCAGAGCCAGCTTCGCTGTGGGCTATGCAGTATAAAAGGTTATACTTCAGAGACTGTAGCATGGCGCAGCAGCCACTCACTCCCTGGGAGCTGGCTGCTGCCCTGAGCTGTACACTCTGATACAGAGCCAGCAGCGTGAGGTGGCAGCCTGCTCCCTAGGAGCAAGGCGGGAGCCTGCGTATAGTCGATAAGCCCAGGCTTATGATTAATCATTTAAACAGTTATACTATTACAGCAGTAGTTTGGTGCCCTTGGGGTCACTTAGCTTTCAGAAACTAGGCATATGAGCAACTCCCAGCCCTATTCCCCCTACCTTTTTAAAAAATATGTATATATTGATTGTCAGCTGCCGTGTAGGTGGCAAAAGTGGTAATCTATTTCAAGTGGGTGTTCAAGAAATCAAAGTTCAGAGACTAACATTGTTAAAAGACTATTATGGTTGCAAAGGAAATCACTCAATACTCAGTAAGTACCATCATTAAGGTTTCTGGTATAACTTTAATTCTGCTCCCTTATATGCATGCATTATGAAAATTCAGATATTTGATCATATACTTTCCCACTCCATAAGGCCCCTGCAACCTTATTCAGTGTACAAAATGGATGATGCTCAGGGGACAAATCAGATTTGTGTAATAAGCAGGGCAGTCATTTCTTACTTCATTTACTGCAGAAATTGAAGATGTCAATCTCTAGTACAATCAAGAGGCTCCCAGGAGACTTATCTGGAAGCCCTTATGGGTAATGTCTAAACTACAAGATGCCCATAGCTGCCTTATGTCAGTTGGTGCTCAGACTACTGCAGTGTAGATATTCAGGCTTGGCCTGGAGGTCATGTTCTGAAACCCTACAAAATGGGTCACAGAGTTCAGGCTCCTTCAGCCTGAGCACTTATACTAAAACTTTATAGGCCCACAGCTTGTGCCCCACAAGCCCAAATCAGCCGAAATGAGCCAACTGCAAAGGCTCCTGGAGTAATGGCCAGCTACCTTATACCATTCTACACCATCTATATGTATCTATTATTAATGATCTAGGGTAGGTGAAGACACAGCCTGAGGAGATCAAAGGAGAGTGATAACCAACTGCAGCAGTACATAAGCTGAAGTAGTTGGTGGGTGCATTCCCTTATATGCAGTATGCCAATGTCATCTTTACAGGAGATCTCTTATACATGCCCCCAAAAGATGCAGTTTTTCAAGGCAGACTTGCAGTTTAACCAAGACAACCACACCCCACTGGGGGGCGGGGAGGAGGGAAGGAAAGAATACAAGCCCCCAAAAAAACATCTAGCATGACAGTGTCACTGGAAGGGCTGTGGGACTTACAAAACACCATTGTATACGGAGCATGAAGGAATGGAAGAGACGCAGGGTCATGAAGCAAGGGAAGAGATGCAGGGCCAGTTGCTGTGCAGCTGGAGGCGGGAGGAAGGCATTCCAGCTGGCAGCCATGTGGGTAATAAATTGTTCTAGCACAGCTGGGAGAGGAGGGGTGGTAAGCTGCTGTGTACTGCAGCAGAGAGGGGGAGAGGCAGCAGCTTGGAAAATTGTTCTCGCAGCTGGGGTGGTGGGGCAGCAGCACTGCAGGGCGACTGGAGATTCTATTTCTGAGAGCTGCCTAAGCCCTGCCTGGGTCTATGTTATATCCTAACAGAGCACTGATGTACACAGAGATCAACAGAATCTTGCTGGGAGATGGTGTCAAAGCTTTGCCTGATGTACTTATTAATTAATCACAGGGTTGCCATTTCCCCAGCATCATGGTACAACACTCTCCCAAACCATTCTTCATACTGTGCTGCCAGAACCAAGGCAGCACAGAGCTTGGGTGCGTAAGAAGCAGGGTGCTACCTGCTTGCATGCAGAAGCTGGCCCTGGTTTGCCTATTGGACTTCAGCAGGGATGTCAGCCACAGTAGTGTCAGTCTGGGGACAAGTGTAGGATTATTACAAATTGTCTCCATGTACACCTGCTGCACAAGCACAGACTGTACTTTCTTGGGGACCTATGCCCCAAACCTCCTTTCCTCCCTTTACCGCCACCTTTAAATCTCACCATGATCAGAGGGTCTGGAAAGGTCTGTTTGCGCCTCTAGGGCAACAAGAAAAGTAGCAAGTTTTGTTTAGAGATGTGCATGTTAGTGAAATGTTACAATCTTCATCATAAAAAGTACAATCACTCCATTAGTAATGGTTACTTTTCCAGATTGGACCTTGAAAAAAGTCAGGCACGTTCACCACCAGACAGACTCCATCGACAAAGGAAAAAACCATGGAAGATGAAGGAGGATCTGGTGAAGGATGTGTTGCATGAGTCAACATTCAAATAGAGAAAAGGAAGCAAAGAAGAGCTATGGAGATGGGAGTGAAAAACCACTGAGCACATGCTCAATCTCATGGAAGACCAAAATGAGATGTTAAAGTGTCTTAAGATGCAGAGTGAACAGAACCAAAGGCCTCCCTGTCAGCACATGCAGAATTCTTTTCATAGGAACCCGCCCTCCATGCCTACACACTCATTTTCAAACAGATAATGTTTTTTTCAAAATATACTCCAGTCCCTGTGAAAGTAGCTGTGACTGACAGTTGGACGTTAACACCATTGTGAGGTTTTCCAATAACTGTTACCACAGAGCATCCTGATTGAAAGACATCAACGAAGAAAAATGCCATGTAGGTTTCCATGAGTTTATTTTGTGAAACACCGCCCATACCAATAGCTCTGGCCCCTTAGGAAGCCTGAAATATCCCTTGGGTTTCATGCAAATGCCTCACTCAGGATGAGCAGAGGGATGAGGCAGGGAAGCAACCCCAACACGCAGAAATGTCAGTGCCCCTCTTTGTCAAAGTGGTTCCTCAGAGCCTCCCTGACATGGACACGAGTGTCCAGCTGTGTGTCCAGATGCTGTGTCTCATTGTTCCACTCATGGCCAAACACTTCACCCTTACTCTCACACAAATTAAGCAACAGCATGGGGCTACCACCTTGGTGATATGCATCAGCTAACCTGTTGAACCGTTCCTTACTGCTGTCCAGGTGCACCATGTAAGGCTTCATGAGTTGGGGCTATAAGGGGTAAGCCACATCACCCAAGATCAGTATGGGCATTTCTACATCCCCCCCCTAATTTTCTGGACTGGAGAGAAAGTCCCAGCATGCAGCTCTCTGTACAGGCCATTGTTCCTGAAGATGCATGCATTATGCACTTTTCCAGACTACGCCACAAATGCCCACAGTGATCCAGAAGCGCCATGGAGAAGTTCCCCTTATGATTGATATACTCTAAGTCAAGATGAGGTGATGCTACAAGGGGCATACATGCACCATCAATTACTCCACAGTTTGGAAAGTCCACGTCAGCAAAGCCAGCCAATAGGTCTTCATCCTCTGCTATTAATTGCGTAATTAGTTCTGCTGTAATGTGTGATGTCCTAAGCACATTGAACACAACATGGGAGTGAATTGTGGAATCCATGATTTCTCACAGCAGATGCTGGAGTTCACAGCAAGGACTGTTATTCAAATGGCACAAGAGTAAGCTTGAAGCTCAGGGAGGGTTGGGAAGCAAAGAGGCGGCTGACGGGACATTTTTCACGTCCTCAAAATGTCTAGTACTATGTTGTGCATTCCCACAGTGCTTAGCAACTGAAGGTGATGCCAGACACTGTGGGATACTTACCAACATTGCTTTTCTCTGTTGGCTTCCCCGTTGAGAAAAATGTGGCCATGAAATGACGACAATGGGTAGCAGAAAGATAGGTTTGATGAGTTTGCAGTTTTGGCAACTTTTGCATGTTGACATACTTTCAATGCCAAACCTTTTCAGTTTAGACATAGCCTAAGGGAAAAGGCTCAAGAAGCAGGAGAGAGTAGTGACAGTCCTCCAGGCAGAAAGGCCTAAGACACACCCTGTCCTAGCAGGGGTGAACTAATTTGTCCCTCTCCACAGGCCTTTCCAAAAAGACAGAAGACAGACAGTTCATCAGGGAGGTGGATCTGTGCCCATATCTGAATCTGGATGAAGTCTCAGTTTGTGTTTTATTTCTGAAAGACTGTATGTTATTTTGGATTATCAGGAAAGACAGTGAACTGGGGGCCCAGGGTGCCAGTTATAGCCATGTGAAAAAAAATCATCGTGAACCTTTGGCTGTTTGCTAATTAATATTTCAGGATGTCACCAATTCATCCCTAGAGCAACTTTGAAAAGTCATTACTCCAAACCAGCCAGAGAGAGATTTCTTCCTCTTCACCCAAACAAAAGTCTCCCTCAACCCCCTTCTCCTCCCCTCCCCCTTCCACTCCCTCAACCCCCTTCCCCCCCCCAAAAAAAAATCTACCAAAGGTCCAAGAGAGGCAAGACTCGGTATTAGGCCTGCATCACCTTTCTGTACATAAAACTGTTATGAGTTTGATATCCTGTTTCTCATGTTCTTCCACAGCTAGACAAAAGTGCTATACACCTCCTTTTAAAAACTGCAAATTATTTTTTCCACTGAGAGGAATTACAAATTTCTAACACTACAGGACCACTAGATACCCAACTTTGAGGTGGTGTTATTTCTATAGACAAAAAAAAAGCCAGTGGCCCAGGATTCAATGTTGGGTGATCTGGCTGGGGGGGGGAGGGAAGAAGGGAGAGGATATTTCAGGGTAAATTACACCGGGGGGGGGGGGGGGGGGGGGGAAATATTTCTGGGATAGGTATATTTAAAACAAAGTGGTGGTTGTTTGGATTGTTATAAGTTAATAGAATGATGGATTAGAGCAGAGTGGAATCGAGATGGACCAAAGTACAAATAAAATTGCAAACCCTTGTGATGATTATGAAAATAAGTTCCTGATGTAATAGTAGGTAGAGGAGGTACTGTGGATACCATATCAATGAGGGGCAAGAGGCTTGCAATATTGACAAGGTCCTCATGACAGCAATAGAGACTGAAGGCACCTGTACAGGCAGCTTCTTTTGTTGAAGCTAAAGTTAACTCTGTTGCTAATACCTGTATTAATATAAAAGAAGTATGCATGCTGGATGACAGTCTGGAGCACACTCTTCTAATATGAACCTCATTGCTTACTGTCAGTGTCATGAACAGCCCTTTTAAAGTATATGTTAGATCTCCCTGGTCTGGCACCCCCAGGACTGGACTGATCCCGGACGAGGGATATTGACAGACCAGGGAAGGTCATTTCTGGACCCCTTCTGCCACTGGCCCCCTCAGCCCTAGCCTCACTGCCAGCCTCCTAGCTGGCTTCCCCCTGCCGCCAGCCCCTGCGTGCGCAAGGCTCCTGGCCCTACCATAGCAGCCCCTGCGCTGCACGCACAGCACCACTGCCGGGCTCCTGACCCTGCAGGGCAGCCCCCCTGCTAGTGTTTGGCTGCACTGCCGGGCAGCAGCCCTGCTTGGGCTTCAGCCTTGCTGGGCATCCTCGCTGCCTCCCAGCCTCACCGGGCAGCTCCGGTGGGTGGCAGCAGGGCTGCTGGGCTCTTTGCTGCACCACCAGGAAGCCCCACTTCTGGGGTTCCTGGCCCAAACACCAAGCAGCCTCATGGTGAGGTTCCCAGGACCACAAAGTAACCCTACTTTCTCCTAGTATTGCCAGGCAGCTGCACTAGCGGGCTCCCTCCTCCCCCGCCGCCCATAGTGTTGCCACCGGGCAGTAGCCCTGCTTCTAGACTGCAGCCACCAGCCCTCCATGGGACTCTGGTCCTGGAACATTCTTGGTCCATCCGGACCAGGGATATTGCCAAACCAGAGCGTCCCAGTTAAGAGAGGGTTCAACCTGTACTACTGTGATTTTAAAATGCCATATTGACTTCCATGCCAAAAACCACACAGATAGGTTTTCCCACTTACGTAGCACAAGAGTAAAGACACAGCTATGTTTGTTAATTTGGTTTTTAAAAAATATTTTATACGAAAATCTGAACGTCTAATGCTGGGGAAATCTTGCCATTTTCAGAATGTAGTACAGGTTGTACCTCCCCTAACCGGGACTCTCTGATCTGGCAACATCCATGGGCGGGCAGGACCACAGAGCCCACATCTAGGGGAGCCCCAGCCGCAGCCGTGTAGCTCCGGTCTGGGAAGCCATGGCTGGGCAGGCAGCAGCAGCACAGGCCATGATGGGAGGGACCTCTCCTGGTCCAACAAATCCCCTCGTTCAGGACCGGTCAGGTCCCGAGGGTGCCAGACAAGGGAGATCCAACCTGTAATTTGTTATGATAAAAGACAATTAACAGGTGTTAAGATTTTCAATTGAAAATATGACAAAAAAAACAGTCATGAAAAGGATATACAAGAACAGGCTTGATAAAGGCTAGTTAAAGAGAAGAGTGAAGATATTTGGAGTGATTAGGTAATATTTACATTTTTAAATTATTTTGGATCAGATTTTGTGCATTTTAGAATGTTAATGAGATTTAAACTAAATCACATTTATAGAAAAGCGTACCAATAGAAACTTAACTGGATTTAAATATGTATCACTCTCTAAAATATGAAGCAGACACTTTTATCCACTAGGTTACCACTATGAGAACTGACATCTGTTTAATTACCCCTTTCCTGTGAATGAAAAGACAGGCAGAAATTGAGATTTAGAAAGAGAGGGAAACTTATCAATTGTAAAAAGCTATTAAGTTCAATGTAAAAATACTTTAAGCTCTTTCAGACCAAAATGGTGTTTTTCTTAACCATTTGAGGACATGGCTGTTGCATTTTGGGCACTATCACAAAAACTGCTATTTACATATCAAGTCTATTTCTAATTTGGGATGTTAAGCAATTAAAAAATGATTGATTAATCATGCTGTTTAAAAAGTATTCTATTTAAATATTTTGGATGTTTTGTATATTTTCAAATATAAATTTCAATTACAACATAGCATATAAAGTGTGCACTGCTCACTTCATTTACAAATGTAGAATTATGTACAAAAAATAACTGCATTAAAAAATAAAAAAAGTAGAACTTTAAAGCCTAGAAGTCCACTCAATCCTACTTCTTGTTCAGTCAAATGCTAAGACAATTTTCAGGAGATAATGCTGCCCACTTCTTGTTTACAACGTCACTTGAAAATTTGAACAGGCTTTTGCATAGCGCTAAAGATTTGTATGTCCCTTTGTGCTTCAACCACCATTCCAGAGAACATGCAACCATGTTTATGATGGGTTCTACTCAATAACTATCCATACATCAGTCTGTTTTTATTTGTTCATTTTTATCATTTAAGTCAGGTACCACCAGAAGAAGGCTGATTTTCTTTTTGGTGGTTTGGATTCTGTAATTCCTGCATGGGGGAGTTGCTCTTAAAACTTCTGTAAGCATGCATCACACCTCATCCCTCTTAGATTTTGGATGGCACTTCAGATCCTTAAACTTTGGTTGGAGTGCTATAGCTATTTTCAGAATCCTCACATTGGTGCCTTCTTTGCATTTTGTCAACTCTGCTGTAAAAGCATTCTTAAAACAAACATGAGCTGGGGTCATAATCTAAGATGGATACAACATGAAATATATGGCAGAATGTGGGTAAAACAGGAAACATACAATTCTCCCCCAAAGGAGTTCAGTAAGAAATGTAATTAATACATTTTTTTAAATTAGCATCATCAGCATGGAAGCACTTCCCTTGGAATGGTGGCTGAAGTATGACATGATATACAAACGTTCAGCACATGTGGCATGTAAATATTTTGCACCACCCACTATAAAAGTGAAATGAGAATGCCTGTTCTCACTTTCAGATGACTTTGTAAATAAGAAGCAGGCAGCATTCTCTAGTAAATGTAAATAAACTAAGTTCAACCAATTGCTAAGACAAGTAGTAGAAATGAGTCTACCTTTAGGCTGTAAAAGCTTTTACACTATTTGCTGGACTGCTATGTAGCCAAAAAAGAATTTCTGTATTCGTAAGTTATATGATAAAAAGTTCACGATAAAAAGATTGCACTATAGTACTTGTATGAGGTGAACTGAAAAATGCTATTTTTTTATTACTACTGTGGTAATATTTGTAATAAAAATATAAAGCGAGCACTGTATACTTTGTATTGTGTTGTTCTAACAAGCCAATATATTTCAAAATGTAGAAAAACATCCACAAATATTTCATTTCAATTGATATTCCATTGTTTAACAGTGTAATTTATAACACTTTTTAATTGTGTTTGAGTTAATGGCATAAATTGACTGCAATTAAACAGCCTTATTTCTAATGAAATTTAAGTATTAAACATTTCCTTGTGATATGTACTGGAGAACTGATGTTGTAAGAGTAAAGTTGACAACATCAAGCTTGCTTGCTAATTTTTTTTTTTAATTGGTACTCACAAAACTATCACTTCTCTCTTCAGACAGGCTAAAGTACTTTCTTCCACCATATGCAACTCAGAGCCTGTACAGAGGGCTGTACCAAGTTTGCTCTCCTTTCAAAATTGAGTATTTCCTAGGTTCCTATTATGGAATATTACCTGGGAATAAATAATAATGGTTTCATTCCAAGAACACTGTGTGCACACATTACTGTAATTCTCTGGGAACTGAGGTTTTAAGCTTTTATTTCAGTGGTTACTAATTTTCTTTTCATGGACTGGATATTTTCCTCAGTGTGAAGCTTTGGAAATACAGCTTGGCTTTTTTATAATTTTTTCCATGTCAACAAATGAATCCCCCCCCCCCCACCCCCCCAAGATAGTTTTTTTTCTCTTTTCTCCAGAACCAATGTATAGGTATCAGTAAAGCGCTGTATGATCAGTCTCTATGCATTCAGTCGAAACAGATACCACAGCTCTTTGGCAAGTCTATACCACATCTACAAATTTCTCCTGGACAGCTTATTTGCAAAGCCAAAGGCTTGGCATGACTCTCCAGATTGAAAAGGCCACAGTCCAAAGTTTAATATACTGTTTGCTTTGTATGCCTGGCAGCACACGTGGTGAACTTCATTTCCTTTTGCTGACTCCTCAACAACAAAAACTTAAACCTCAAATCTGTTTCACAGATCAATCTTTTCTAGTTTTGATGTGTCAAATTTTTGACTATGTCACTATCAATCCCATGAAGTGGTAACTTACTGGAAAAGTATTTGCTGCCAACAGGTGTCCAAGTACACCCATCTCTAATACCATTCATTGCTTTGGGGGGGAGGGGAGGGAGAGGGAGACAAATGATGTCAAGTAAATCCTGCCAAGCTGCAGCAACGATCTGACCTGTTCAAGGTTATCTGAATTTCAGCAAAGGAATGAATACAAATGTCCAAGTCAATCAGGTGACAATTGAATTGAATCTGAGCAGACCTGCTGTTCCCCAAAAATCTGTAACTATTCCTTAATTTGTTATTTTCCAATTACTTTTATTGTATTCTGACACGAGGAAGTAGTGTTCCAAATAAGCATGTTATCCTTTTCTCAATGGGTAATTTAGTTCAGAAAGAAAAACCAAAGGACGGGTTTATGCCAGTAAACAACACAAGAACTTCTGTAGTTGTTGGTCTAACTTAAGCAAATTTATTCTTCATCACTTCAGCAGTAGTTATCACAACTCAAACTTTTAACAAGTACAGTTCAAACACTGTTGAATAATGGAAAACAATCCTCTCATGAAGCTTGCATAGTGTACTCATGACTTTATATTCATTTGCACCGAGTACTGATATTCCTCTTGGTTTATGATGTGAATTTCTGATTAAGAGTTGGAAGATTTGAAACATTTAGCAGCCTCAAAATACTGGGCATACTATTGTAACAACATCTGCAGCATTCATCCTAACCTGCCTTTGCCCATGGAAGGAACCACTATTCATCTTTCTGACTGTAAAGTAGCTTTCCTTTTTGAAGAGTGAAAAAGGATGAATACTTTTGAAGGCAGATGCCTGGGTAAAAAGATACTAGTGTCCAGGCCAAACACAATTAATTCCCTCTTTCTAAACATTATTTAGAACCCCCCAAAAGAGTCTAGAATTAACACCCTATTTTAAGTTTAACAGAACATTCCCATAAAAATGCAAATTGTTGGGGTAAATGTAAAAAAACTTGCCAGAGCACAAGGTCTGGAAGTTTTACAGACAATGAACTCCGGTCATCTGAAGTAGTGGGCTGTGCCCACGAAAGCTCATGATACCAAATACATGCTTTGTTAGTCTATAAAGTGCTACCAGACCATTTGTTGTTTTTTAAGTTTATCCTGTACAGACTAACTCGGCTATCCCTTGAAGCTACTGATTCTTAAGTATCTCTAAGGCACCTAACGGAGCAAAGTAGTTCCAGAGTTACATATTTGATTATGTCATCTACTTACGCTACATCGATGACATACATCATCATCATCTGGACCCACGGGAAGGAGACTGGAAGAATTCCACTGTGATTTTAACAATTTCCACCCTACCATCAACCTCAGCCTGGACCAATCTACACAAAAGATCCACTTCCTGGACACTACAGTGAAAATAAGTTATGGTCACCTAAACACCACCCTATACCGAAAAACTACGGACCACTATGCCTACCTACATGCCTCCAGTTTCCATCCCGGACACACCACACGATCCATCATTTATAGCCAAGCACTAAGGTACAACTGCATTTGCTCCAACCCTTCAGACAGAGAAACACCTACAAGATCTACACCAAGCATTCTTGAAACTACAATACCCACCTGAAGGAGTGAGGAAATAGATCAACAGAGCGAGACGTATACCCAGAAGCCTCCTGCTACAAGACAGGCCCAACAAAGAAAATAACAGAACACCACTGGTCATCACCCTACAGTCCCCACCTAAAACCTCTCCAACACATCATCAGCGATCTACAACCTATCCTGGACAATGATCCCCCACTCTCACAGACCTTGGAAGATAGGCCAGTCCTTGCCCACAGACAACCTGAAGCAAATTCTCACCAGCAACTATACACCACACCACAGTAACTCTAACTCTGTTAAAAAATCTAAATTAGTTTAGGATTAAACAAAGACTGTGAATGGGTAGCCAACCACAAAAGCAGTTTCGCCTGTCTTGGTATTCACACCTCCACATCAGCTGCTAGAAGTGGACCACATCCTCCCTGACTGAATTGAGTTCTTGATTGGAATTCTTTTCTTATGCCTGTATATTTATACCTGCCTCTGGAATTTCCACTACATGCATCGGACGAAGTGGGTCTTTGCCCACGAAAGCTTATGCTCCAATAAATCTGTTAGTCTATAAGGTGCCACAGGACTTCTCGTTGTTCTTGCGGATTCAGACTAACATGGCTACCCCTCTGCTATTTGATTATGTCATAGTGCCAACATTCTTCATTCATAAAATGCACTGTCACAGGACTGGGGAATAAAGAGCACTGAATTATGAATGCACTCAGTACCATAACCTGAAATTAACATTTGATTTTGCTTAAGGATGGCTTTTCTGTAGAATCCTTTGCTTAACTGTAATAGCTGTTTTTCAAAGTAAAAAGTGGGGACAGTATCGTAAGACTTATTTGTAATGAATTCAGAATTTCATCAGTGAACTGATTATGCAAAATAGTTCTGCACTTGAGAATGTAGATGGCTACTAATTCTAAGTTTCAGTATTCCACAGCATTAACTCTGTCCTTCATACCTGTGACTGTACAATAAATTGCTCTTTATATCTAATTGTGCTTGAAGTGCACTGGATCCAACCATGATTCAAAATAGTCATCAATTGGTAGCTGCACTACAAAGGAATTGGTTGGTTGATTCTTTTTGATTGGTTGGGGTTGTTTTTGAGGAGGGAGGGGAAGAGCAAAAAAAGTTGACAACATTTGCATCAATGCTTTATGTTGTGATATTCATAATAATCAACTTTTGTTTTCAGAGGAATGAGATTATTTGCAATTGTATAGTTACACTGCTATCTATTTCTTTTTCATCTTTACTAATTTGCATTTTGCTATCCCTTGTTTTCACGAGAAATTCTGTTGGCATAGCTATGTTGTGTCATGCCACTTTGAAGGTCTGCCATGCTCTCTCTTATAGCAATTTCTAGATTCCAGGCAGCGCCACTATGAATTGTAGACTAAGTGTTTAGAACAGGGGTCAGTAACATAAGGCACGTGGGCCATAAGTGGCATGCACAATTAACGGGCTCCCCCTCGCTCCTCACCACCTGTAATGGGGAGCCCATGCTGGTGATGCAGAATCATGCACCCCACAAGACTGGAGCCCGTGCTGTCTTCCTGCGCGGGTGGGAGGAGGGGGAAGCCCTGAGGCTCTGCGCTGGATCTAGCTTGCGGGGAAGTGCATGTGCGCTGCTCCTCCCCTACCCCATGGGACAAGCTGGAGCAGAGCCCATGGCAGGAGACCAAGTAGGGCATGAAGTGGAGAGAGCCCCTCCCCCACTCCCAGGAGAGTGGCGCAACCTAGGGCAGGAGAGTTAAATCTTGTCGTGCCACTTCAGAAAGGTTGCTGACCCCGGTTTAGAACATACAACTTTTACAAAACTGCTTGCTCAATTTTATAACACCTTCAAACCTACTTTTTGCTTCAAACCCCCCTCCCACACAACAGCCCTCACCCAGCCATATCCAGTATCCCCACCACACCAAGCCTCAACCCTTACACCCAGGCTACCCGCACCAAGCCCCATTCCCCAGCACCCCCAGCCCTATTCCCCATACCTAAATACCCCTGCAGAGTCCTATTCCCCCTGCACCAAAAGCTCTGTAACTAGCCTCCATACATCCAGATCCTCCACCAAACTGCTCACACACAAATTGTGCCACACAGAACACTCTCACCCCATGCTAAGCCCCCCACATGCTTGGATCCTGCCAAGTTGCATCAGACTGGATTGAGGGCCAGGGCTTGGCCTGCGTGCGAGATTCCATCCTCTCACTTGCTGTCTTGGTGTGCCTGGCGTGGAGGGGCATGGCCCTGAGGTGTTTCTGGGGCAGGCCCAGCCCTTGCACTATTGCACAGTCTGTGTCCTAGGGGAGGACAGAGGCTGCAGGGTGACCTCCCACTTCCATGCAGCCTGTGCTCCCCACTGTCACCCTGGAGCATCCAAATTTACTGACAAATAAAATACACAGAATTCTGCAGAATTTAAAAAATGTTATGAGAATTCCCTCATTTAAAATTAGTACTAGTGGAGGGGGGAGGAAGAAAGTGAATAAGGCAAAAAGAATGGCCTCTGCATCTCTATCACATGATTCCTCGAGTCCAAAGTAATGACTTAACCTAAATATTTTCGTTGAGTTGTGAAGTTTCCAGAACTCTGGTCTTCAAATAGATAGGATAGTGAAGATTGGAAAGGGAGGGGGCAGGAGAGGAGGCAGCAAACTTTCCCTATTGCATCCAATCCTGCAGAGGGGACTACAGCAAAGTTAGCAATACAGAGGTAGAGGACAGCATCAGGTCACACTCAACAAAGCACAGACAGTTGCTCTGGGTACTTTCCAGGAGTCACAACTAGACTATTGGGGGAGGTCCCTCAAAAAAGACTCTTTGCTGAATTCTAATTAGGAAGATGTGATACTGAAAGGTAGAAAAACCCTATTAAATAGTATTTTAGTGAAGAGAGATTTCTTAATTTTATGCCTTCAGAAAGGGTTTGGCATTCTTTTAAGGAAAACAGTTCCAGGACAACTCAACATATGTTAGGCACTCTGGTTGTAAACCAACCTGAGACTTGGCACAGAGAGAGTTGATCATATTTTGAGTTCTCTTTTTACTACCCAAAACTGCTTAGCACACAAAAATTGTTAGGACAATTGAAAAATTTTTTCAAATGGAAAAATTAAACACTGTATCCTCTCCTCCTCTACCTCTGCAATATATTGCAGAGATTTTTAATTGAGAAATCTCTTCTCTGTTCAATCAAGTATGATATATAGACTAGGGATGTAAGCGACTACTCGAGTAGTCGACTACCTGATAAGCTAGGCTTATTGGGAAGTTGAGTCACTACTCGCTTCCCCCTTCCCCACCCTCACCTCTTGCTGCCTCTATATCAGAGGCAGCTGGGAAGAGCACCGGCTTAAAAGCCAGTTCCCCCTAGCAGCGTCTCCATGGTGCAGAGGAGGGCAGGGGAGGCAGAGCTGCAGCAGTCCCAGAGCTGGTGCAAGCCGGGACTGCTTAGTCCTGGCTCTTGCTGCCCCAGGAGCTAACTATGCTACAGCTCTGCATTTTAAAATGTAATAAGAGCCGAGCTGCCTGTACGCCTGGCTACTACTACATTTAACCTGCAGAGCTGCAGTGGGGGTAGTGAGCGCCCCCACCCCCACTGACTAACCTAACTGGTTATGATGCCACAAAGAAACAATGATCTATATTTAGAAAGTACAAGCTAAAGCTAATTAAGTGCTACTTAACATCCCTAATGTAGACACAGGAAAAACAAGTAAGGCTGTATATTATAAGCTGTACCAGCATTAGAAATAATGGGAGCCCCAGAACTTTTACCATATTACAGTAGACTTCCGATAATCCGGAATCTTTGGAACCTAGGTGGTGCCGGATTATCGGATAGGCCGGACTATCAGGAGGTACTATAAACTGGTTATATATACCGTATATAAAGTGTTTTAACCCTTTTTATTGTATATACCGTATACAGTATACTGTAATGTTTTAGGTTTTTAAACCCTTTTTTACCCTTTTCGCTCGGTTCAGCTGCTGTTGCTGCTGCCTTTTGACTTGTTTTTTGCTGAAGCTCATTCACTAGGCTCTTGCTATTTTGATGCCGGACTATCAGAAGTGCCGCACAATTGGATGCCGAACTATTGGAGTTTTACTGTAGTTAAATGTGCTTTACAGCAGGAGTTTTCAGACTTGGGTTACAGGCCCTCCTGGGTAAGCCGCTGGCAGACCGTGAGACACTTTGTTTATCTAAGTGTCCATAGGCACAGAGTCTCGCATCTCCGACTGCCTGAAATTCACCATTTCCAGCCAAGGGGAAACAAGAGTGACTGAACCAGAAGCCTTGTGTACACTAGAGCTCTCACCAGATCAGAATGTGCAAAACTAGAGGGAATTTACTTGCAGACAGTGCATTCTGAGGCTGCAGAATCCATGCCTTGCAACAGATCTGTGCTCCAGAATCTCAAACTTCCATGTAAAAGTAATAATTGTGCCTAACCCTTACGGTGAAGCATTAAAACAGAAATAGCAAGCCAATACAGCATTTTGATTCTGCAGAAAACCTGAAATAAGAGATGTGCAAAATATGAACTGTCCCTTCATCTTATTGAATTAATAAAGATGACAATTTAAGTGACAATTTGATTATTCTACTGTTCGCCACTCTAGCAAAAACTCTAGCTAGCTAATCTGTTTATCTCTCAGTCTCAAGTTGCTTGTTAGTACTCCCTGGTGCCATCTGCCCCCTACCCAATTATCAAATCCTTCTACTTCTAATTCAGTATGCAGCTTCCTCTTATATTTTAAAGCAAAGTAAGGATTTGGTTGTTCCCAGAAAATGGGATGTGCCTGGGATAGGATTCCATCTCATAAAGTCATACAGAAAAGAGACATTTACCAGGTGGGTGAAAGGGACTGGCTAGGGACATACCCAGCCTCCCTATGTGAGACTGCCCCAGCCCAGACCCTCCCATCCCCCATGTGCCCTTTAGGGAAGATGGGGGGCTGCAGTTCCTCCCTGCCCCTGATTCATACAGGAACATTGCTGGCTGTTTCCCCTCACTTCCTGATGAAGAGGAAGTGCACAGTTTGCAGCATTCTTCACTCAGCCAGCGGACATGAACCCCTCCCCAAGCTGTGCCCACTGAAGCTGCAGTGGCCATGAAAAGATGCTTCTCACCTAGCCCAAGCTGCTGCCCTCTTCCTGGGGCAGCCTGCAAACTGCACCCCTCATCTCCAGCCCCATGCCCAGAGCAATGATTTAAATGAAGACAAACAAAAACTGAGTTAAGGACTCAAGCAATGCTGGGTCAGTCTTCTAGTAGTCGAAAAACCTAGCTGCAGTTTAGACTCAGACCTTGCTCTTAATTCTTTGGGATCTCTTTAATAGTCTCTTATTAAGCTACATGAATGAGAAGGTCTTAATTGGAATATCTTTCCCAAAGCTATTCTATATTCACACTTTACTAGGTACAGGGATTTCTGTTCTAATTTCTGAGGTCTTATGGACATTAAGCTTTCCTTATGGATTATAGATCATTGTTTCTTTGTGGCATATTTAGAAAGTACAAGCTAAAGGAAACCATATCATGTTAAAAGTGTTTCTTTGCTGACATTATTAAACTCAAAGTTTCAGAACTCTCACTTCACTTGTTTTGGTTTTGGATTTACCAAATATGGACAAGAAAAAGAGACTATTTTGCTTTACTTCTTAGTTTCTTATATCCCAATACAACAAAGCACAATGTGAACTTCAAACCCCACAAAGAATATTTCAAACCACCATTTGACATCCCACTCTCCTCTAATTTAAAACATGAAAATATTTCCAGTTTTCTTTACGAAAACCTAAACCATGTGATTATCTCTAAATAGTTTTTGAAAATTATTATTGATTTTAAAACAGTTTCAGAAAGTTCATAAATGCTCTCTTTCTTTTACATTACTTCAGCTATGGAGATGCCAAGAACACAAGCTCTATGCAGTTAGTCTTTCAGGAAAGTCTATTAAACAGTCTGTGGAAAAGCTTGGTTTTGCAACATGGAGGTAGAAGTCTTAGGACTAGGGGTGGAAGCAACTTCTCGAATAGTCAACTACCCAGTAAGCTCAGGCGTATCAGGTAGTCAAGTCACTACTCGACTACTCGCTTCCCCATCCCCTTGCTGCCTCTGTATCAGAGGCAGCAAGGGGATGGGGGGCAGGGGGGGAGTAGGAGTGGGTGCCGGGGGGAGCTGGCTTAAAAGCTGGTTCCCCCCAGCACCGCTTCTGCAGTGTGGGGCAGTGATCCCAGAGCCGGCGCAACCCAGGATTGCTTAGTCCCAACTCATGTCACCCCCAGGAGCTAACCCTGCTGCAGCTCTGCAGTTTAAATGTAGGAAGAGCTGGGCTGCCTCCGCACCCGGCTCCTACTACATTTAAACTGCAGAGCCACAGGAGGGGTAGCAAGCACCCCCCTTTATCAACTAATCTAGTCTATATAAATTCCATCGACTACTCGATTAGCTAACTTAACATTCCCCAAGATTATGGTAGAAAGAAAGCTTCTTCACTATGTAGAAGCTACCATTGCGTTCATAAACTAGTTAACTATATGACACCCATGGTCTTATACACGAGATGCTGTGACATCATCTAACATTTTTTTTCCATCCTGGAATATCATTCATTCAGCTAAGTTTATAACATTTCAAAGATTCCCGTTCCTTCAGAATAGGTTGACATTACATATTCTAGTTTCCTAGCAAAGACAAAGTAAAATCTTACAGATGAGTGCACTACCTAACCACAGAAACAGTTAATGCCTTAATTCTATAAATGATTGGGTTCAGCAGTATGCTTGTGTGCATATGCTACAAATTGTGGAGTAAAGGCCTAAGTTTGTCCTTGACAGTGATCCCACAGTACTTTGGACCAGCAAATTATTTCTCTATCTTGGGTGTGGAACTGTATTGAAGAATCCGGAAGCCAGCTCAGAAAAACACTGAGCTAAGAATATTAAATTGTGGTTATCTGGCTAATAGTGTAGAGTAGTCAATACAATTTGTATTGACTACACGATTAGTTGATAAGAACTGTCCTGCAGAGCTGCAGCGCGGGGTAGATTCAGGATCCAGTGTGAACCAGGACTGAACAGTTCCAGCTCCGGGAGACACCTATGCTGCAGCTATGCATTTTAAATGTATTAAGAGCCACCGGGCTCTTACTATATTTAAAATGCAGAGCTGCAGAGTCCCGGACCAGCATGAGCCAGGACTGCTCAGTCCCGGCTTGCACAGAGTTAAGCAGCTCCTGCCCACAGCCAGCCCTTTGTGTCGTGAACAGAGGATGCTCCGGCAACTTCTATGATTCTATATATTGACAGTTGCTCTGGATAGGATAGAACTCATTAAGGTAAAATAGACATTACTTCAGAACAAAACTAATGGCGTGGCAAGGGAGGGGTGTACCTAATTTATACTGCCAATCAACATCATAAATAGAGCATTAACAATACTGATACCCTTACTTCTGTACTGCCTTCAGAGTTGGGTGCCTGGAGAGCAGCAACTGGTGACTAGGTACCCAGCTCTGAAGTAAGGTTAAATATTGATTAATGTACTAGTCGATTACTAGTACCTTTCCTCCTTTGAAATGTACAAGAGATCGAGGGGCGGGGGGGGGGAGAAGAGAAAGAGAGAAGAGGAGCAACTAGTCGACTAGTTCTTAACATCCTTACTCTGAAGGCAGTCCCCAGCAGCAAAGTAGTAAGGGAGCAGTACTGCAATCCCCCATCCCCATACACACAATAACCTTGCGACCTCCCCAACCACTACCACTTCCTTTCGGGTCAGGACTCCTAAAGTTACACCACCATGAAATTTCAGATTTAAATAGCAGAAACCATCAAATTTACAATTTTTAAAGTGTTATGACATTGATCCCTGAGAAACATATCTTACACCAACTTCAACTATAGTGTATACTTAGTTCTTAGATATAAGAGGAGATGTTCAGTTAGTCCTGCAATTGGGCAAAAAAACACAATGAATTCAGAGGGAGCAGGATTTAGCCTTAAATGTAATTCAATTATATTTTAACATTACCTGGTAGCCTAGTGAACTAATAAACCAGATTACATACCTATCCTACTGTTAGACAGTTGGTATAGCTACCTGAATCCAAGTTTCAGTGGTAGAGAGCTCTTCCCTCTTATTTTATGTATACACACACCAACAGCATTCAGTTTCTATGGCCACAATGTTGTTTTAGCTGAACACCTTATAAACATTTAGTTTCAGACTCATTTTATAGATGGAAAGTTAAGAACTAGGCCACATTTATATTTACAGAGAGCAAAGCTGCAGTGATCGATCTTCCAGCATTCAATTCAGTAGGTCTAGTAAAAGACTCGCTGAATTGAAGTCTGAGGGTGCCCCCAGCGACACCAATACTCCTTGAATTGTGAGGAATAAGGTAAATCAACAGGAGCGTTTGCTCCCGTTGTCCTACTGTGGAGATGGCACCAAATTTCGAATTAAGCTACATCGACTGCAGTTTCTGGGGTTGCACATGTTAATTTGATCTTCCGCAGTATGGACAGAGCCTTAGATATTAAGCAACTAGCTCAAGATCACACAAGGAGTCTGTGGAAGGGCTGGGAACTGAATGCAAGTCTTAAGAGACCTAGTCCAGTGCCTTATCCATAAGGCCATCCTTCCTACCTTGCTTTCACCTCTGGAAATTTCTGCAGCAAAACAATGAAGAATGCAAGAAAATACAACAGGTGACATCTATAGTTAAGGCTGTCTGAAACTTTATTAATACCATTTTAAGTTACTTATAAACTTCCAAAATATTCAGTCTGAAGCAAAAAAGCATGGAAAAATTCAGCCTAACCAGTCTAAATTTGGGGGAAAAAATAAATCAGCTGAAATGGCTCAGCTGTTTCCAAGATTGAGGTTAGAAAAAAGATACGTTTCAGTCATAAAAAAAGTCAACCATTTTCCTGAGACATTCACTTGCCTCTCTATTTTGAAACAAGGACCTGAATTTTGCACAACAGAAATGAACCTTTTGCCTTCCCCAAGAGAAAAAAAATCTCAGATTATACATACTCAATAGAAACTATGAGGGGATGGAATATTCTCAAAGGAGATGTAATCTTTGGATCATTTCACAATAGAGACTCCCAAGTTTCTATCTGCAACCAACCTGTACGTGCACCATCCACACAGGCTTGCCAAAAGCAATTCCGGGCCTCAGGACAGAACAGGCAGTGGCACATACAAGCCGCATCCACATAGACATGGGCACCTGACATTTGGATGGAGCGGTGTCTGCTCTGATGCCCTAAAAACTGCCAGCTATGCTTCTGGTGCCAACGAATTCATGAGCTGCACTGCTGGATACACTTTTCTGGCATGGCCAGGGTTTCCACATGCCTCCTTGATAGGATTGCCAACTGCCTAAAACTGTGGAAACCCAAAGATCCTTGCCCCACCCTACTCCTTCCCTGAGGCCATGCCCCGTCCTTCACCTTCTCTGAGACCCCACCTCTGCTCACTACATTCTCCCCACCATTGCTTGCTCCCCTCTATCCTCACACACTCACTCAGCCTAGTAGCCTGCACTCACAAAGGGGTACAGGCAACAAGGAGGGAGTTGGGTACATAGGGGGTGCAGATACTGGCTCTGGGCTGGAGAAGGGAGTCAGCATATAGGATGGGTCAAAGGAATCGGTTTAACTTTGGGCAGCTCCTGAAAGTGACCCACACATCCCTCTGGCAATGGCTCCTAGTCACAGGGCCAAGGGGTCTGCATGTACTGCTGTCCACAGGCTCTGCCACCTCCCAGCTCCCAATGGGTATAGT
This sequence comes from Rafetus swinhoei, assembly GCA_019425775.1. Taxonomy (NCBI): domain Eukaryota; kingdom Metazoa; phylum Chordata; order Testudines; family Trionychidae; genus Rafetus; species Rafetus swinhoei. The sequence goes on along the minus strand of CM033427.1, from coordinate 121,566,757 downwards.
TCCTAGCCACCAGGAGCTATGGAGGAAGCATACATAATCTCCTTCTTCCTTAAGGGCTGCAGGGATGGTGCTGGCCGCTGGCCCTTTAAAGTTGCTCAGGCCTTTGAGTAATCGACCACCACCCCTCCAATGGCTGTCCTGCACACAGATTAACTCAGTGTGCTCCATTCTAGAGCACGAGGGGATGGAGATGAGCTAGATTTTCCCTGCAATTGCTCCTATCATATGGTGTGGCACATGTGACAGACCTTGCTGCTAATGCTTTCCTTGTTGATGCCCAGGAAACATGAAGTAGTAATACAGGGCCTTACACAGATTCAGGGAGGTGAGGAAATGCAAGGCAGGGAGGAAAGAGAGAGTCAAGAATAGATCAAGATGGGATGAAGGGGTGGAGGCAGATGGGAACAGGAGCATGAATCAGGCAGGAGTGGGGGAAGCTAGGAGCTGAAGCAATGTAACCACCTGTAGCATATAATGACACTCTAATGTTCAGACCACAGCAGAACTGAGTACTCAAAACTGGAAATGCATCTCTCTCAAGCTGGTTCCCAGAAAAAGAGTGACCAAATGTGGCCATTTTTTATTTGAGTCAGGTGCCCAGCACCACACAGGTGCTCTTAGGCTAAAATAAGGATAAAATCCTATACTCCAGGATGGCATTTGATTTCCTTAATGACAAGGAAGCATAACCATAAATCCAGCATAACTATAAATCCAGTGCTTCCATCCAAGGAAGCATAACCATAAATCCAGTGCTCCTCAGACTCACCCACTGGGTTCAGAAGTTTTTTTAAGCATGTCTTGGAATGCTGTAAGTTTTGATATGCCATTTTAATTATTTCTTGCTAGTTTTACTGCAAATGACTCTCTACTCTAGAATAATTTTGAATGGATACCATTGGAAATTACTTTATTTAAAATAGCTAAGTTTAAGCAGAATGCTGGGGGGATTAAAAAATCTAGTGTTTTGTTTTTCCTCCGCTGTTTCCTATGCCTTAAGAAAGCATTATTTCAGCCAATATTTTCATTCAATTATGTTTTTCCATCATAACACCGTACACAATATAGAACCAAGCTTCCCCTTTGCCATGCATTTATTTTCTGTTAAATAGCTTCATAATTTAAAAAGTTATCTGAAGTGAGTTATGCCCATGAAAGCTCACTCATGATACCATCTACATGTTTTGTTAGTTTTTTATGTTTTTCTAGTTACAGGACTAACTCGGCTACCCCTCAAGCTTAAAAAAGTTAGCTGCTCATAGCATGACCTATTTCAAAAGTAATATGTTCTAGGCTCTAAAATTAACCTTTTTATGTAGTGTACAATGGTATGTCACAATCCTGCTATTGGATCCGTAGATGGGCTCCCTGACCCCATGTGCAGTCCTTCCTGACTTCAAACTCCAGGTGGGCAAGGATTTATTGCAGATCTCTGAAAGGGCTTGAAAATCCTGCGTAAAATACATGCAGTCTGAATTCAATCTAACTGCTAGAGCCAAATTTTGAGAGTCTTCCTGAGGACTGGGCTTACCTCAGTGGTCCTAGACATGTATAGCAGCAATTATTGTCTTATAAGCACAGATACTAAATAGTTTTATAAAAATGGCCATTTCACATCACAACAGCAGTGGCTATTGAGATTATTATCTTTTATGGTTTATTTAATTTCAAGAGCTACAAGGCCACATTGTGATCCATTTTTTTTTTAATTAAACCACTAACATTTGTGAAATTAGAGCTTGTTTCACTTCACCAAATATTATATAAATACTGTATATTAGAGAAGCGCTGTTCCCTGACTCAAATCCTGTATGCCAAAATTCCTCCCCGTGGATATCAAATATACACACAAGTACATGTTTTTAAAGAAGCCACTGCAAAAACCCCTTTAATAGAAACCTGCTGACAAAACTTTTATATTAGTAATTCATGAAGGCACTAAGAAAAGAGCCTCCAATTCAGCAAGGTTCTTAAGTATGTATGTAACTTTAAGCATGGGAATGGTATTATTAATATGCTTGAAGGTAAGCACCTGCCTAATGTATCTTGTTGAAGCAGAGTGAAAGACTGTCCAATTGACTATGACTACAGAATTACAGGATGAAAAGTTGTTGTAGAGTGGTTGATTTGTGTTGTGGGGGTTTTTGTTTGTTTTTGAGGAAAGAGGAGAAGAGAAAGAAACATAGTAGAGTGATTCAAAGATACATTTAACAAATGTAACCTGCCCAACACTACAGTTTCAATTTAAATAACTTTCAGTTTGACAGCCTGAAACCATTTGGTGTTTGAGGGTTAAGGCTGCAGTCCTCAATTCCTTGTTTTCAGAACCCTCATTGACTTTGACAGGAGTCTTGAATATGCAAGGTATGCAACATTGGGTCCTAGACTCTAAAGCAGGAAAGTATCTGGCTTCCGCAGGAACTTCAAAGAACAGTACACAAAGGGAAATACCATTTCCTTCATTCCTGTACAGTTAACTTTCAAGAAAGGGAAATATGGTTTCTTGAGTGAACATGGAATCCAAATGCAACTGAATTACAACAAAATGCTTAATGCTCACATGTGGGCTTTTGTAACTCACTCGTGGACACAAATGCCAGAAATGAAATCCTGGCCATACTACAGCCAATGTGTGTTTTGCCACGGATTTCATTGAGACCAGAATACCACCCTGGACAACTAGCTATGGTGTAGCTGAGCAAACAGCAAGACATGAGACTTTGATGGCACAAACATCACATAGCAACATGAAACACACAAAGATTTGCATCAATTACTAAAATCAGAACTTTCAATACACCACTCAGCATATTCTGCAACAGCTATAGGAAAACCCATTTGCAGTAACCAAATACATTGCTGTAGTCATTAAAAGGTAAATCTGGACTGTTAAAGAGTGGAACAATACCGACAGCATTCAAAAAGGAACCCCTCTCAATTTGCTCTTCCTGTTTTAAATACATACATCTGCTTGGGTTTTATGCAGGAATTGAAGAAATGTGGTCAATCATAATGAAAAAAGGAAATACACTGTAGTGGGGAGCTCTTTTTAAGACCTCTTCAGAGAAAGATATCTAGGCAGATCCAGATTTGTATTCAGTCTGCCTGTCATTGTAAGTTATCTTGACAAACCCTATCAATGTAGATATCACTAAAATAAAGGCTCTTCAGTGTTGTGGGGTATTTAACACTGAGCTCTTGTTTGCCTCCTTCTAAAGGATGCTCAACGTAACATTTTATGACTGCGGTCCCCGAGAGACCCTCACAAAAAAACAAGTCTCTCCTCCCAACTATGTCACTAAGAAAATATTTTAAACGTAACAATAACATAAAGAGAGAATGAAAAGCATGCACCTATCACCGTAAGGCCAGCACATAAAAAAAGGAAGGTAAAATGGTGAAGGCCAGAAGCGGCAGGGAGTAGAGCCCCAAACAAAGGGCAAACTCATATTAACTACTGAGATGTGTTAGGGCAGGAAGAGAGGGTGTGCATGTGTGTATTCTGGGGGTGTTGGCTAAGGAGTGTGTGTGCGTATAAATAAGGAAAGCAGAGTCACTGGTGCATGTATACATTATGAAAGGTCAGGTTTAGGGGAGTGTATAGGCATATAATATACGTAGTACCCAGGTTATGGGTGTGCCTATATTATGGGTATGCCTGCGTTGGGTGTCAAGGGGCAGGAAGCTCAGGGAGGGCATGTGGGGGGGTGAGAGCAGTGAGGTTCCAGAGGATCCAAGTGTCAGAGGGCAGGATGGGGTGATGCAGCTGGGATCAACAGGGGGAAGGTGCAGGTGACACTCCCTTATTCTCTCAGGGGAATCTATGTATCAGGGGTGCCAGCGGGGGGCCATGTATCAGGGGTGCCGGGGCGGTGGGGGCAGGGCCAGCTGGGGAGGCATGTATCGGGGCACCAGGTGGGGGGCCGGGGCCATGTATCAGGGTGCCGGGGGCAGGGCCAGCTGGGGAGGCATGTATCGGGGCGCCAGGTGGGGCAGGGGCCATGTATCGGGTGCCGGGGCAGGGCCAGCTGGGAGGCATGTATCGGGGCGCGGGGGCAGGGCCAGCTGGGAGGCATGCATCGGGGCGCCAGGTGGGAGGCATGTATCGGGGCGCCAGGTGGGGCCAGCTGGGGAGGCATGTATCGGGCGCCAGGTGGGGCGGAGGGCCATGTATCAGGGCGCCGGGGGCAGGGCCAGCTGAGGAGGCATGTATCGGGGCGCCAGGTGGGGGGCCATGTATCAGGGCGCCAGGTGGGGCCGGGGGCCATGTATCGGGGTGCCGGGGCAGGGCCAGCTGGGAGGCATGTATCGGGGCGCCAGTGGGGGCGGGGGGCAGGGCCAGCTGGGAGGCATGTATCGGGGCGCCAGGTGGGGGCGGGGGCAGGGCCAGCTGGGGAGGCATGTATCGGGGCGCCAGGTGGGGGCGGGGGCAGGGCCAGCTGGGGAGGCATGTATCGGGCGCCAGGTGGGGGGCCGGGGGCCATGTATCGGGGCGCCGGGGGCAGGGCCAGCTGGGGAGGCATGTATCGGGCGCCAGGTGGGCGGGCCATGTACCGGGGGGGTGAAAGCTAAGCCCCGCAGAAGGCCAGCGGGGCTCCGGGGGGGGTGATCAGCAGCAATGCCCCTCCCCTTCTGTACAGGGCCGGCGGGGGAGGCGAGCCCACCCCAGCTCCCCGGGGGAAGCAGCCGGGCCCAGCCCCCTCGCTGCCGGGGAAGCGGCCGCACTTACGTGTAGATGATGGACATGAAATGCATGAGCCACAGCACGACGAAGAGGACGAGCCCGAAGATGGCGAGCCCGTCCAGCACCAGGGCCAGTAGCGCCATCCCCGTCCCGGGGCCGCGCGCGCGCTGGGGCCGGCCGCCTCGCTCCCCGCAGTCCCCGCCTCGGTCCGCACCTGCCAGAGCGGGCCCCCGCTCCGCCCCGCCGTGTCCGCTCTCGAGCACTGAGCAAAACGGCTCCCCCTCGCGCTGACAAGCCTGGGCGCCCCGCCCCGCCCCTGTGTCACACGTCAAGGCCACGCCCTCGCGCGCCGCCCCTTCCCCGCCGCTGACGCCAACGGCGTGGCAGCCCCGCCCCCCTGGGCTGCCGCGGGCGTCTGCCGCGGGGAGGAGGGAGGGGCACGACTGAGGGGAAAGGAGTCTCGCGGGGGAGGGGTGAGTCACGGCGAGGGCGGCGGTGATGTCATGGCCCCAGCCCGCGAGGGAGCTGGGAAGCGTGGTCGGTGCAAGGGGCGGAGGAAGTGGAAGCGGGAGGGGAGCAATGTTCCTCTCCTCTTTTCCGGCTATGTGGAGCTTTTTTCCCATGCATATGTGGAATAAATTTGTTTATGTGCACCGAGGTGTGTGCACCATCATTATAAACAAAAACCTAGGTGTGGGGGTTCTATTAATCCGCTGGGGGACATTTGAATTTCTCCTAAGCAGCTGCACAAGCACCCAGGTTACAGGGAAGACTGGAAGGGAGGGTTGAGTGCAGGGAGGTCTAATCTGCTAATTTTCTTTGAGGGGGGTCAACATGTAGACAAAGCCGATCCACTGGATATGGTGTACTTAGATTTCCAAAAAGCCTCTAACGAGGTCCCTCACCAAAGGCGCTTAAATAAAGTTAGTTGTCATGGGATAAGAGGAAAGGTCCTCTCGTGGATTGATAACTGGTTAAAAGACAGAAAACAAAGGGTAGGAATAAATGGTAAGTTTTCAGAATGGGGAGAGGTAACTAGTAGTGTCTCCCCAGGGTTGGTACTGGGAGTAGTCCGATTTAACCTGTTTATAATTGTCCTGGAGAAAGGGGTAAACAGTGAGGTGGCAAAATTTGCAGATGATACTACACTGCTCAAAATAGTTAAGAACAAAGCAGACTGTGAAGCGCTTCAAAAGGATCTCACCAAACTAAGTAATTAGGCAACAACAAAAATGGCAAATGAATTTTAATGTTGATGAATGGAAAGTAATGCACACTGGAAAAAATAATCCCAACTATACATACAAAATGATTGGAACTAATTTAGTTACAACTACTCAAGAGAGAGATCTTGGAGTCATTGTGGATAGTTTTCTGAAAACATCCACTCATTGTGCAGCGGCCTTCAAAAAAGCGAACAGAATGTTAGGAATCATTAAAAAAGGGATAGAGAATAAGAGAATATCTTATTGCCTCTATATAAATCCATGGTATGTCCACAAATGTAGTCGCCTCATCTCAAAAAGGATATATTGACACTGGAAAAGGTTCAGAAGAGGGTAACAAAATGATTAGGAGTTTGGAGCGGAGGCCATATGAAGAGAGATTAAACAGACTGAGACTTTTCAGTTTAAGAAAGAGGAAATTAAGGAGGAATATGATAGAAGTCTATAAAATCATGACAGGTATGGAGAAAGTGAAAGTTATTACTTGTTCCCATAACATAAAGAATTTAGGGTCACCAAATAAAATTAATAGGTAGCAGGTTTAAAACAAATAAAAGGAAGTTTTCTTCATGCAGTGCATAGTCAACCTATGGAACTCCTTGCCAGAGGATTTCATGAAGACCAGGACTTTTACAAGAGGGTAGGGGACTGGACTCGATGACCTCTCGAGGTCCCTTCCAGTTTTAGTGTTCTATGATTATATGATTCTATGAAGGTTCAAAAAAGAACTAGATAAATTTATGAAGGATAGGTCCATCAATGAATGAGTAGGAATGGTGTTCCTAGCCTCTGTTTGTCAGAGGCTGGAAATGGATGACTAGAAATGATGATTACCTGTTTCTGTTCACTCCTTCTGGGGCTATGTCTACACTACACTGATCTACTGGGAAAAGGTACACAAATTGTGATCCGCAATTTGCGTACCTTTTTCCGATAGTTTTTTCGGAAGAGGCTTTTCCGAAATTTGGCCCAGTGAAAGGAGAAAGACAGGGCTTCCGAAAGAGCACATCTGCTCTTCTGCAAAAAAAAAAGTGGAAGAGCAGATGCGTTCCCTGGATGCGGCGGAGTTTTTCCAGGATACCGGTGGTATCCAAGAAAAACCCCATAGAGTAGACATAACCTGAGGCACCTGGCATTGGCCACTGTCGGAAGATAGGATACTGGGCTAGATGGATCTTTGGTCTGACCCAGTGTGGCCATTCTTATGTTCTTATGAGGGAGGCATGAGCATTATGTGGCTGAGGCCCTAGACTAGAAAGACGCTGGGGGAGATGGTCTGGGGCCAACTCTTTCCTCTGCCACTGATTCCCTGAGGCTACAGCTATACTGCTTCCTTCTTGTGCAAAAGCCTATGCAAATGAAGCACGGATTAGCATATTGCCATGCTTCATTTGCATAATTAATTAGGGGCCATTTTTGTGCAAGAGGCTTTTGTGCAAAAAGGAGCTGTGTAGACGGCTCATTTTTGCACAAAAAACCCCTCTTGTGCAAGAACCGTTCTTCCTGAAAAAATAGGAAGAATGGCTCTTGCACAAGAGGGGGTTTTTGCACAAAAAGGAGCCATCTGCATGGCTCTTTTTTGCACAAAAGCCTCTTGCACAAAAATGGCCCCTAATTAATTATGTAAATGAAGCACAGTAATATGCTAATCCATGCTTCATTTGCATAGGCTTTTGTGCAAGAAGGAAGCAGTATAGATGTTGCCAGTGTGACCTTTGGCAAATCACTGAATGGCTCCATTTCCCCAGCAGTATAGCTTATGGGGTGCTGGTCAGAAGGCTGCACTAGTCGGTATCTGTGTGGTGCTCTGATACAGGGGGACAGGGATGGCAAAGCCTGTGAACAAACCAGTATCAACTAGAAGAATGGAGGGAGGAGACAAAGGACACAGGCTGTGGGAAGCTGAAAGGTGAGAAACAAGAGACAGAGAGGGAGCTGGGTATGTGCAGTTGTGAAAGAGATTTGAGTAGGAAGTTATTGCATGTTAATCATTTCTAAAGTGACCTAAAAACATATGAGGTTTTAAAATGACATTTATTGCAAGTGAGAGGGGCTGGCTCAGCAGGTGAGCAGAGTGAAGGCTCGTACGCACAGAACAGGTGCAGCGCAAGCACCAGGGTTTTGAGTTTGCCCAGTGAATGGGATGATCAGTGATGTCATCATATCATATGACAGATTTTTACTTAAAAGCAAATTTGGAATGTTGCTTATGAGATTATTCAAACAAAATACCCCTGGCTGGAAATATCTGGACAGTCACTAGCCTATGCCATCCTGGGAGTATGACTCATCCTTGTTCTGAAGAGTAACTTTAGTCTTCAGATATGCAGGTTTTTCTAACAAGATTGAAAATAGATGTCAGCTATAATGCAGACAAATAAAAGCTGTGTTTACACTACGAATGTATATAGTAACAACTATGGCTGTGTGAAGCGTTTTAAAATCACAGTGTTAATTGCACCATTAAACAGTGAGGGTATGGCAACCCCGTGGGGGGGTTTTCGGAAGAAGGTATGCAAATTGCACTCGCATTTGCATGTCTTCTTCCGATTCCTTTTCTGGAAGAGGCTTTTTCAATATGTGGCCCGTCTACACAGGGCCAAATGTCGGGAAAAAACCCTCTTTCGGAAGCCCCTGTAAACCTCGTTTTACGAGGAATAAGGGGGCTTCCGAAAGAGGGGTTTTTTTCTGACATTTGGCCCTGTGTAGATGGGCCAAATATCAGAAAAGCCTCTTCCAGAAAAAGAATCCGAAGAAGACATGCAAATGCGAGCGCAATTTGCATACCTTCTTCCGAAACATCCCCGCCTCTCCCCCCAGTGTAGCCATATCCTAATAGAATACCATTTATTTAAATATTTTGGAGGTTTTCTTTATTTTCAAATGTAGGCTTGGGGCCCTGGGCTTCAGCACCCCCGCTGGGTGCACAAAGTGGGGCTTCAAACTCTCTTGGGTGCTGGGCTTGGGGCTCGGGGCTTCAGTCTCCCTTGGGCTACAAAGCTCCACCCACTTGCTGAGGTGCAGGCTTGAGCCCTTCCCCCAGCACCCACAGAGTTGGGAGCTTCGGTTTTTTTCAACCCCCTTGTTGCTGACACCTCCCTCTCTGCCCAGAGGCATGTGATTAATGTGTTAATGTTCTTTTCAGTTAATTCAGATATTAACTGTGATTAATTGGCAGCCCTAGTCACAACATAGAGTAGTTACCAGCCTAGGCTGGATTTGAACCCGTTCCCTATAGGTAAAAGACACTCTTGCACATTACTTTGGGCCATCCAGTCTGTCCCATCATATGGTATTTATATTTGCTCCCTCTTTTGTTTTAGTGTACATATTTTTCAAGGATCTTTATTCTGCATCCAGCAGCTAATCGGTATCTATATCACATACGTATGTTTATACGTGATTGATATGGTGAAAGCTTTATTCACTTCCTGGTTCTGAGGTCAGAGAGTGCCCTTGGGAGATAAACTGAACATGGTGCACTGAACGAGCAAGTACGGAGCTGCAGCCCTAGTTAGTATAATTTCAGAAACTTGGAACTTTAGAAAATGCAAAATGGGGAAGGATGGTCCTTTGAACTGTGCGTTAAGAGATTAGGGTTTAATTTCTGGTTCTGGCATAGATTTCCTCTGTGACTTTTTGCAAGTCTCCCTTCACCCTAGTTCCCCAACTGTGAAATGGGGATAGAAATACATTCTGGTGTCACATGGATATTGTGAAGGTAAATATTGCTGAGACACTACCACTGTGGTAAGAGCCATATTGATAAATAGGTGGGATTACTCTGCAAAGTAACAATGTAAAATTGTTAGTGCTGGGCTCTATGGATATTGTTTCTCAATTATTTCTACATCAAATATACTCAATTTCAGGCCCACTGACAGCAATTTTGAACCCTAGCGCAGAAACCAATGGGCCTCTTGCCTTCTCACCTACTCCCTTGGCTGGGGCCACAAAATCCCACCCACCCCTGCCCAGAGAAGCCCCAAGTGTTGTCCCCCAACCAGAGGAGCACTGGGCCAGCCCATCCTCATCCCCCACCTGCTTGGATGAGCCTCAGGGCAGCAGTGCTGTGCCACTCCTCCCTTTCTGGGACCCAACCTGCCTGCTCTGGGCAAAGTGGCAGCAGCATCTCTTGATTTGAAGGAGCTATTGACATGCCCCTTGCAGGTTCCGGGGCCCCAGGAACCCCATCCCAGAACCTGCCCAGAACATCAAAAGCATCTATGCAGCAAGAGACGCTTTCCCCAGAGCAGGGAGAGATACTGTGGCAGCAGCTAGGGGCTCCAGGCCCTGATAAATTGCGTGGGCCTCAGGCAATTTGCCCTCCCAGGCCCATATGCGGAGGGGTGTGTGTGCAAATGGTGTGAACATACCGTTCCCCCCTCCCCCCCCCGTCCTTCGTAGGCCGCCATGGGGCCAATTCCAGACGGTCTGGGAAAGGTAGAGGCAGCGTGCTGCCAGTCTCCCTCCCTTGTGCTCCAGCCAGCGGGGGGGAAGCAAAGGCGGAGCTCTGCCAGCCTCCCTCCCCCATGCTGTAGAGGGTCGGGGGAAGCCTGGGGCTGATTCCCTCCTTCCTCCCTCAGGAGAGAAGCCAGGGGTGGAGCTGGGCCATGGGGGTGGGGCTGAGGGCGGGGCAGTCACCAACCCCTCCCACAACTCACACCCCCTCCCACAGAAATTCCTGCATACGGGCCTGCCTCCTTTCCCTCCCCTGTCGGTGAGCCTGCTCTGTTTAAGAGAAAGATTTTATTCTACCTGCCAGCCTTGCAAACTCAGGTTAGGGTGGCGAAGCATTCGTTTTTCGACCAGAATGCCCAATCAAAAAGAGATCCTAAGGGATCTGATCAGCACCACCACCCGAACCCATTAGAAGTCTGGTCGGTGGTACAGCAGGGCTAAGGTAGGCTTCCTACCTGCCCTGTCTCTGCATGGCTCCCAGGAAGTAGCCAGCGGGTACCTGTGGTTCCTATGTGTATAGGGGATCAGGGAGGCTCCGCACGCTGTCCCCACCCCGAGACCGCACCCGCAGCCACAGGCCTCACCCCCGCAACTGTAAACTGCTGCCCTGGCCTGGCAAAAGTTAGGGACGAGGATAGAGGATGGCATGGACAGGTGAGTGCTAACAGGGAGTTTAGAGAGGGAGTTCTCCAGGTAGAGGAGAAGCAGATACAGGACTCTTGAGGGAAGTGTGTGTTGTGCTTGGGGCTTTCTTGCTGTGTGCTGAGCTTGTGATTGTGAGTGAGGGTTGGTGTGTGGTTTTTTTGTTTGTTTTTTTCCCCTGTGTTTGTGAGTGAAGCTTTTTTTTTTTCCTTTTCACTTCCCCTTTCCCCTCCCCGTCTCCTTCATAGAGTGTGTGCTCTGAGTGGCAGGTGAAAACTGTTGGCTTCTAATTAAAGTTTGAATTCTAGAAGCCTCTGCTGATTGGCTGAGCCTTGGTAGGGAGAGGGACTTTCAGGCAGTCCAGAGCTTTATAAAGCAGTGAGCAAGCGACCAAGGAGCTTGCAAACAGGTCAGTACTAACAGGGAGTTTAGAGAGGAAGTTGGGAAGGACGCGAGGTTCTCTTGCCTTTCTTTTTAAATCCTTTCTCCAGAACAGCAGGGATGGATGATGATAGGTCTGCTGTTGTTACCTGCACGGTGTGTGCCATGTTTGTCTTCCTCCCGGAAGAAAGAACGGATTTCATCTGCACTAAGTGCAAACTGGTCGCCATTTTGGAAGAAAAAATTAGAGGACTGGAGGCCCAAGTGTCGACCCTACGCTCGATCAGAGAGGATGAAGACTTCCTCGATAGAAGGCAGCATTTTATCCTGCAAGCACGGCAGGCAGAAGAGCCGGAGAGGACAGTACGGGACCAGGAAGAGAACTGGCAGCATGTAACTTCTAGAAGGGGAAAATGGCCAGCACGGGAATCCCCCAATGCTATAGAGGTAAGTAATCACTTTCAGGCTTTCTCCGCAGGCTCTGCAGTGGTGAAGGCTTTGGAAGAGACCTCACAAGGACGGTGACCAAAACCCTGAGGGGACTGGGGAAGTCAGATACCGGGAAGAAATGCAAAGAGGAACAAGCAAGAAAGGAGGACCCCTGATTCGAATGGAGAAGATAGGGTGATCAACTGGTTATCTGAGATGTTTGTACACTAATGCGAGAAGCCTGGCAACAAACAGAGAGAACTGGAGGCCCTGGCCTAGTCCAAGAAATATGATTTAATTGGGATAACAGAGACTTGGTGGAATGACTTGCATGACTGGAGCGCTGTCATGGAAGGGTATAGACTGTTCAGGAAGAACAGGCAGGGGAGAAAAGGAGGAGGAGTTGCACTATACATAAGAGAGCAGTATGATTGTTGAGAGTCTATGGGTTAAGTTTAGAGATGCAAACAACAGCAGTGATGTTGTGGTTGGTGTCTACTACAGGCCACCGAATCAGGTGGATGACGTAGATGAGGCTTTCTTCGGACAACTGAGAGAAGCTTCCAGATTGCAGGCCCTGGTTCTCGTGGGGGACTTTAATCACCCTGACATCTGTTGGGAAACCAATACGGCAGTACACAGGCAATCCAGGAAGTTTTTGGAGAATGTTGGGGATAACTTCTTGGTACAAGTGCTGAAGGATCTGACCAGGGGCCGTGCGCAGCTTGACCTTCTGCTCACAAACAGGGAGGAACTAATAGGGAAGCAGAGGTGGGTGACAACCTGGGAAGCAGTGATCATGAGATGGTAGATTTCAGGATCCTGACCAAAGGAAGAAAAGAGAGTCGTAAAATACACACCTTGGACTTTAGAAAAGCAGATTTTGACTCCCTCAGGCACCTGATGGGCAGAATCTCCTGGGATGCTAACATGAAGGGAAAAGGAGTCCAGGAGAGCTGGCAGTATTTTAAAGAAGCCTTATTGAAGGCACAGAAAGAAACCATCCCGATGCATAGCAAGAAAGGCAAACATGATAGGAGACCGGATGGGCTTACAGGGGAAATCCTTGGTGAACTTAAGCACAAAAAGGAAGCTTACAAAAAGTGGAAACTTGGACAAATGACCAGGGAGGGATTTAAATGTATAGCTCGAGAATGCAGGGGGGTTATCAGGAAGGTGAAAGCGCAATTGGAATTGCGACTGGCAAAGGATGTGAAGGATAACAAGAAAGGTTTCTACAGGCATGTTAACAAGAAGAAGGTGATCAGAGAGGTGGGGCCCTACTGGATGAAGGAGGTAACCTAGTGACAGATGATGTGGGGAAAGCTGAAGTACTCAATGCTTTCTTTGCCTCTGTATTCACGGACAAGATCGGCTCTCGGACTAATGCGCTAAGTGATGCAAGATGGGCTGAAGATGGACAGTCCTTGGTGGGTAAAGAACAGGTTAGGAACTATTTAGAAAAGCTAAACGTACACAAATCCATGGGTCCGGACTTAATGCATCTGAGGGTACTGGGGGAGTTGGCAAATGCCATTGAGGAAAGTATCATTTCTTACATCATTTGTGACCTGAAGAAGAGCTTTGTGTACTTAATAGTCTATTTTTCACAAACAGGAGTAATAAATGATATTACTTCACCCACCTTGTTTCTCTTGATTGTATATAAATACTTGTCATAGTAGAACCCCCACTTTTTAGTTTTGAAATTTCCACAGTCAAGGCTGAAGAGAATTGTATTTACCAAATATGCACTCAGGTTCAGAACCACAAACTAAAAGTTACAAGATTTTTTTTAACCTCCATTTTGCTAGGAGTATTTTTCCTTTGTCATCTTAAGTTGGGAACCTCAATAATTAATTTAGATTAAAGAGTACTTATAAATAACACATAAGAGCTCAGCTAGATTTAAGAATCTACTGTATTTATTTCAAAGGGTTTTTTTTTCAAGCTAGGCACCATGACACTTTAAATTTATTATGAATGAATTAATGAGAACTTGGAAGTAGAGATTGCACAGTTAGTGCATATAAAAAAAGCTGGGATCTCATGTGTTGTGGACAGGAGAAAGGGTGTGGGGCTGAATTTATTTTTAAAATAATTAAAAGCTGTTAATGGCAGACATAAGAATGGGTGAAGAATCAGTTCTTCAGTACAGCATTACAGTAGACTTCAATTATCTGAACAGAATGGGAGATTTTATTTGCATAATTGGGAGTTCAGATAATTGCTCCTGCTCTTTCAATTCAACAGTGGCACAACATTTCCTGCAGCCAGGAAATCATCTTCCTGAGTCCCGCTCATCCTTGCAGTCTGGGCTTCTCTATTATCTGAATCTCTGCATTGTCCAAATCTCTTCTTTATCCTCCAACATGATGGGGGACAAGGAAGGAACTTGGATAACGCAGAGATTCAGATAGTAGGGTTTTGGATGTTTGGGAGTATACCGTATTTGTATTTGATGTTGAGGCAGCAGTTTAATTTGCAGTGCCCAGAAATCCATCCTCAAACCAACCAGGGTATTTTCTTACAGAAACTTTTTTTAAAAAAATAGGAAAAACTTTCAATTAAAAATAATAACTTTAAATTCTCAATTTTGCCTTTCACGTGTCTTTTGTAATTATTCTTACTGCATTTGCTAATGCAAGCTGCTTTTTGCTTAAACCGCCTTCTGTTTGATTTTGCCTTTAGAGGCAACACAACCAAAACTTACATTGGTTGGAAGAAACTTTAACACTTTTTAAATCAATGGACTACACTCATATATGCTAGTGGTGAATCTGGGGCATAATGTTGAATTTCTGAACCTGTAATAATTTCTGGTGCAAAGGATTGTCATGAAAACAGGATTATAACCTTAGTGAGGTATGTAATAAACTGTTTCCCTTCCTTAATTAGGTGGAATGGGAAATAGCTCTCTGTATTACCCAACCTTACCTTGCACAAGAAAAGGGAGTAAGATTAAACAGTGGTTTTAGGATGTCTGAGGGCTTGTTAACACACTGGAATTGACCACAATAGCTACTGCAGAACAAGCTATTCCACTATAGCCATTTTAGAATCGTTTGCTATGTGAACATTTATTCTAAAATAAAAGTGCCTTTTTCTGCTTTCCAAAGTGGATTAAATTAATTGGAAATAGGAAAAAAGCACTCTTATTCTGGAATAAGTGTCTACAGGGAGAGTAACACCAGTGTAGCTGTTCTTCCATAGGTGAGTCTAGTCAGTCAGTTTCCCCATGTAGACAAGCCCTTAGGCATTTTCATCTCTTACCCTTAGAGTCATGTTTAAGAATTAACTGTGTTTAAATAAAATATCTTTTACTGGTTCATCCTAATCTCATTTCAGTTAAGCAAACAAAAGCGGATGAAATAGTAATCTAGCTTCATTCCCACAGAAATCAAATTTCATAACACTAAGAAACACCACCGTGAATTTCTGTTCTTCCAACCAAAAGACATGAAATATATGGACGATGCGTAGTTGATACAAATAACTTCAGGTTAACAAAGGAGCCAAATTCTCCTGTGTTTTTAGAGAGATCTAATGAACTAAAGGGCTACCTCCTGATGTATGATTTATATAGAGAAGATTGATTTAAAATATTTGAACCACATATTTGAATCATAGGGACCTAGTATTCCCAGGCATGGCCTGGATTGATATAATATGTAACTCCAATAGACTTTTTAATACATTTTTTGGGAGTATAGCTAACAATAAATGGTAATGTTATATGTAGATAAGAGATAGCTATAAGACATCTCTTTCATGCACATATGTTACTAGCCACTGCTCCTGTCCTCTGCAACATGGATTCAGTTAAGAATGCTGACCCAGTGGATTTAGGAGTAATAGCAGAATATATTTTCTCAAACAAGGCATCAGATTCTCAGCTGCTGAATCATTTGGAATGATGACAGTTTACAGAAACTGAAGGTCTGCCCCCAAGGACCATTGTTAGTGTAAAATGTAAATATTATATTTTATAAAACACGATTCTTCCTCTGTTATGCACCTCCCAAGATTGTCTCCTTCACACAGTATGACTCATCAGGCGGCCCTGAAGGCAAGACACATCTTGGTGTGAATCAGATACTTTGTCTTTACCCTGATGTATTTACCATGTCCATGATGGAATGTTAATTCCATTTTGTTTGCAGCTCTCTGACACAGCTGTCACTGCTGGCTTGTATATTTAAGAGAAAGTTCAAAAGTTTCTCTCTCCCCAACAGATGTTGAGCCAATAAAAGATATGATCTCACCCATCTTGTGTCTCCAGTATATTGTTTATAATTTTGGTGAACTATTGGCTAATTAAATACAGAAATGTTTGAATATAGCTTTGCTGGGGCCTAAATCCAGCAGTAGTCCTCTACTCAGCCAGCCTAATGGGTTTACAGACTCTAAACAAGCTTGCAGGACTTTGAATTAATAAGAAAACTATACTTAGAACACTGCAAAAAGAACATCATGTATGTATAGGTGAATATACACATATATTAAATGACATGGGTGACTGATGTCCCTGGCTAACCTTTCTATGGGATGCTCAGAATTTTGGACTTTCCAGGTTTCTCTTCACCTATCACACTGAGTCATGTTCTTGTTTGGCGCTACACTTACACATATGTCTGTAAATCCACAGCCATATGAGGAACTGTGGGTGGGACGGAATGGTTCCTACACTCCCCGCCCAATTTTGGTTCCCTTCCACACTTGTAGAAATACAACTCCACAGCTTCTCCATACTTCTGGTTGTAGAGGGTTATTCCAGGGTGCTGTGTAGTCATTTTGGAACATACCATAATCCTTGTGTTTCCACGGCTGCTTCCACATATTACTACTGCTTGTGGTGGGAAGTTCAAGCACCTTTCTTTTTTTTTTTTTTTTTAAGGGTTTGCATGGCTTAGTCCTGCCTACAACTTGTTCCCCATCTCGCCCCTTCTTTTCATCTTCTTGTTCCCAATATTTCCTTCCGCCTTCCCCTCCCTGCTATCATGGTGCTTCCAATGCCTGGTACTGCCTTCCTTATCTTGATTGCCAAGCATGCTCACCCTTGAAATCTCTCCTACAAACATTCTAATTCCACCTTGCTTGCTGCCCATGGCTGACTACTCCTGTTGTGCTGTCTTCTTCCTTCTTGCCCTAGCTCAGTTTCTGCTTTCAAAAAACATCATTAAGATTATGGTTTGCTTTCTATGTAATGTAAGGTGTGTAGACATCTACTTGTTTCTTCTTTATCTCACCTTTCCCTACTCCTTGTGCTTTGCTTTTTTAGAATCTATAAGGACTTCAGGACAGGGATCAGTGCTTCTTTTTAAATCTATGTGAAGCACTGCTGTGAGTGCACTATATATCTCTCTGTTATTATTATCAGTAGTATTAAAGGGTCTTATACAATTTAGTTCTGCTGACAGCTGCCATCTCCCACCTCAGCTGATGGGGAAACAGGAGCAGTCTCATGAATCATTTTCCCACCACAGGCGGGATCTTTGTTAAAACACTGCCCCCTGAAGGTTAGCACCCATTAATAACTGTGGTACCCTACATAGCACCATATTTTATTCTCCATTTCCAAGAACAGATGAAACAGAATCAGTGTTTTCCTTCCCAGACAAATGCGTGAACTACTTCACTATCCTCTCAAAGATGTAGACTAAACAAACAGTTTCATTTTGCACTTAAGCACAACGTAAGGAACAAATGTTCTCATCTCATCATTTCACCATCCTCTGCAGCAAAGAATGAGCCCCACACAAAACGCGTCCTCTGAGGAAACAGAATACTTTGCTGCAGCCTAACCTTATTGCCAGCATGACTTGTTGATTAATCAGCACAACAGGAAAAGAGGTGAACCAGAAGTTGGGTCAGGGCCGTCCAGGTAATAATCTAAATCACGTGGTAGAAACTGCTGACAAGCCATAATCTTCTCTATGTGAGAGGGTTAGTTGGTTGTTTTTTCCCATGAGTTTCACATGAACACTTCATGGGCAAAGAATGAGACCCCAAAGTGTGGCAGAGGATGGCAGATGAATGCTAAGGAGAATAGGAAAACATTATGTTCTATTCCCCTTCTCTCGCCTTTTGGTTAATGGGCTAAATTTTAGAAAACATCCCCTTGCTCCCCAAGTTGGAAAAGTTCACCCTTGTCCATTTGAGACTCGGAAAGCAAACTGTCCCTTTGCTAGGTCTATCTGCAGGTGTATCCATAGAAGTTTGAATGCTGAGAAGAAGCTATGAGAAAATGTAATTCTATTTTATTTCCTTTATTAATCACAAAACATTTATATTGATTATAGGGAGACTGGTAAAACCAAGAAGGGACATTTGGAGGGGGAAGGAGCAGGGAAATGTGAGGGCAGTTGAACCTGGCAGCAACTGCTGTAGATGGGGGATTATTCACGGCACATAATATATTCAATATATTGAACTCCTTTTTCTGTTCATGAATTATCCAGAGAATAGCCCTTGATTTTTAACAATTGTTTGTTACTTGAAACTATTCAATGTCCAGTTTTATATAGATTATCCATGAATTATCCACTTGGACCCTTGACTTTTTATTATTTGTGATGTGCAATTGGTCATATAAGTCACCCTGTACCCTACACGTCACCATATTTTATTCTCCATTTCCAAGAACAGCTGAAACAAAATCAGTGTTTTCCTTCCCAGGCAAATGTATAGGTAAATTGACTCCCTAGTTGGATGATTCAAATATTCATGTGGGTATCTGTGAGATTTTCACTTATTGCAAACATTTCTGTCAATAAGATCACAAATACACACTTTTGTAGAAAACAAATTAAGGGGGTTACTAAGGTTGACAAAGCAAATTCATGGGCTTCACTCAAAATCATAGAAGGCCCGCTCCTGATCTCACCTCTTCTGGTTCTCGTGCCCTTCTCCCCCGTATGCCCTTTCTGCCCAGGGCTTGAACCTATCCCATTGAGATTAACCAATTGAATTCCCAGTCAAGAACCTTACCTCACAATCTGTTGACTTTCCTCTCATAACAAAGAAGGTCCTCTGGTTGGTCATGGAATGAAAGAGGTATGGCAAGGGCTGGAAGGGGAGGTGATAGAGGTTTGGCTTAGGACAAAGAGGGTAGGGGCAGACCCCACGTATCAGCAGGGGAAAGGACAAAGTTGGGAATAAGCATGGAAAGGGATGGTTCCTAGCACAGAACCAGGATCTAGAAAGGGTGAAATGAAGGGAAAGGCCCGGCATTGAAAGGGAAGGATCAAGTGTGGGTGCAGAGAATTGGTGTGGCATGGCTAGACATGGCATCATGAGATTCAACATCATTATCTTTTATAGCAATCAATATTTTATCATGTGATTTACCATTGATGAGCTCTGTTAACCTATGCACCCTTCATGAGCATAAAGTCTCATGAATATATAGGGTAAAACTCATCTGATGAAGTGGGTTTCACCCTTGAAAGCTCATGATCCTATACATTTTTGTTAGTTTCTAAGGGCCACAGGTCTACTTGTTGTTTTCATGAGCATAAACAGTCACGTGCTAAATATTTTTCTTACAATTCTGCCGGTGTGTGTGGGCTGAATTTGTCTCCATTACTAGATCTGCTTTAATAAGTTCTAAGATGGGCATTCCTGAGGGCACTTTGTAAATGAGAATGTAATTAATTATTATTATTTTATTATTAAGAGCTTTAAATAGCTTGGTTACTGAGTAATACTCTCCTAGAATTACAGGGATAATATGTGTCAGCTGCAGGTAATGACGGAGTATTGCATGCCAAATAAGTGCCTTCAGCTGCATGATTCTTTTTTCCTCCATTGTGAAATATCTATATTCATATTTTCCAAGCTGTGTTTTTCCTACAGTAATTAAAATATGAAGACAATTTATAACACAGCCTGAAGTAACAAGACACTGTCAGGGTGTCAGAGGAAAACTGCATTTGGCTGCCAAGGTATTACATTGATTACACAAAAGAGTCTATTTCAATACACATTTGAAAAATATTGGTAGAAACACCTGTGCTACTGTCATATTTTAACAAGGTATGAATGGTTTTAGTGTCTCCCGGGGAGCCATTTTAAGCTGCTCCCCGTCAGGAATGCCACTTCATCTCTTGACTTCTCTGTGTGTCCGTTTCCCTGCTGGCACAATGGGGCTAATCATGGGCACTGCTTTTCCAATATGCTGGGGAATGCTCAACCCCGGCTCTGAACCAGGCCCCCACCCAACCCTTCCCCTAAGGTCCCGCCCCCAACCCTCATCTTTCCACCCCATTCTGCCTCTTCTGGCCAGGTTGAGTGCACTGCATCCTCACTCTTTTCCCTACCTCCCAGAGCATCTTGTATGCCCTGAAATAGCTGATTGCAACTGGCGGGAGGCATGGGGAGGGAAGAGGAGATGCTGATTGATGGGGCCTGCTGGTGGGAAGGAGGCACTGGGGGGAGTGGGAGCCAGCCAATGGATGCTCAGCACCCACCATTTGCCCCTGGGTACTCCAGCCCCGGAGCACCCATGGAGTTGGCTAATGGGGCCAATAATCACAGGAATGTTTGTGAGGGTAAATGAATCACTTTCTCACTTGGAAGACGCCACTGAAATGCAAATTATTATTGACTAGAAAAGCATCCCTAGTGTGACAGGGTCAGGCCAGGGAGCTGCTGCAGAGAGGGGAAAAGGCAGCCCAAAAGGGAAAAACCCCTGTTAGAGAAGCAGAGAACTGCAGCCCAATTAGATGCAGCTGAGAGGGAGCTGGCTCAGGCTAATTGGGGCCAGCTGACTTCTCTGCTGTCTGTCTGAGGGCCTTTAAAAGCCTCAGCAGTTGGAGGCTGGAGAGGAGAGGGAGAGGACAAAAGGAAGGTGGTGGAGAGGCAGAGAGGAAGAAACCAGACAGAACAATTTTGACCGGCATTAGGTAAAGGCAGCTAAGGAGGGAGCCTGTGGGCACGTGGCCCGGGCTCCCTACCGTTGAGACCCGCTGCAAAACCCCTAACTGGCAGGCTAAGGGGAGGAGGCCTCCCCAGTAGTGGCTTGGGGAAGAGGGGCCCTTGCCACAATAGAAAATGTTTGTATTAAACCACTTTTTTTTTTTTTTTTTTTTTTTTTTTTGGAAAATGCATTAAATGACAGAACTTACCTGAAAACATCTGTGAAAGTCTCTAGCTCCAAACTGCCAGCGGAGAGTCAAGATGGCGGCTTCTTCCTTCATGAACAACCTTCCGTTTTCATTATGCTTCACAATTGACAAATCATTTGTGATTTGCACATGTGTCTACCACTTTTCCAATGTTTTTAAACAAACTTAGGTTTTCCTTCAGATGAACCATCCCCAACAAAACCTCAGTAAGGAGGAAATTTATCCCTTAGCCACGGGTTAGCACAAAACCTGCACACCACTTAAAGCCTGAGGCTTTACAGGAGACCTGAAGTTATGCATAAACCTTGTGCTGGGTCTTTCCACAGGGATGAATTCCATCCTGCTCTCTGTACATGATTGCAGCAAGCTCATTTTCCAGCACACACACATACACTGGAGCAAGCTCATTTTCCAGCACACACCCCTTTTTGATAGGGGACACACACACACACACACACACACACACACACACACAGTAGGACCCTCCCATTTCTCAGGAGCTGGAATACCTAACTTCTCCCACACCCCAGAGATAAAATATAATAAAACTATTTCCCCCCAAATCCAAAAATTTATATTAAAAAAAGGTAAAGAGAATTTCACTGACTTCTTTCACACACAATTGTGATGCAGGACCTGTAGTCCTCATGGCTGTGGACCTCATGGCTCTAGCGGGTCCGGGCAGCAGGCTGGGTGTCAGGACCTAAGTGAAAACAGTTAACCAGTTAACCCTTTTAACACCTCTAAGTGCAACCCAGAAAGAGTTTGTTCTTGCTTGAGATAATGTGCCTTTAGCACAACCCTTAGCCTCGGTGAAGAGGATCAGAGCAGAATTTCTGTGAAAGATGAATTGTTGTCTAAAGAAGTTCCTGAGCCGAAGAATCCTCAGGTTTTTGGTAAGTAATTTATTGCAATTGAGAGATGTGAAAGTGATTTGCTTGAGGCAGACCAGGATGAATTTCTGTCTGTAGAAGGCAACAGTTCATTTGTTGAGAGACTTGTTTCAGTTCCTAACTGTTGAAAATAGATCTGCGGGCTTTGCTTTGGAGGGATCCAGTGTAAAGAACTTAATTAAGGTTTTGAAAATTGTCAGGGAATGTGAACAGCCCTAGGATGACCAAGTGGCTTTGTTTGATCAGCTTGCTGGGGAGGCAGTGTTGTTGGGACAGGAATGTCTCCATGTTGATTCTGTAAGTGAACAGTCTGTGTCTCTGGTTCACAGGGAATCTGGGCAGCTAAATCTGTAGAGCAGAACAGCTGTGCAATTAGTCTCTCCAGTATGCAGGGGATGGCAGGTAAACTCTCATCTCTAGACACTGTGGATATGTCCCATAGTCTCTCAGTGCACTTGACATCTGATTCCATGTGGAAGCAGAGGTTGGTAATAGACAAAAGAACTTTGAGACTAATATACTAGAGAAAACGGATGGTATCTCTTAAAGACAAAGTCCATCCTTGGAATTGGTAACAGTTAAGGATCTGAAAACTAAATAGTCTGTGTTGATGCAAATTACCTGATTCGGGGAAAGAAAGACCTACCTGTAGTTGTCAGACACTTTGTATATATAAAAAAAGCCATGCAATACTGATATTTCAAAGCTAATGCCTGTAACCAGTCTTGAAACTGTACACAGGAGAAATGTCATTACAAACTTAATGTGCTGTATGAAAGAGCTTGTATCAATTAATTGACTATTTTCTTTAGCTCTTGGCAAGATCACATAAGACATACGGGAATCACACTGCAAGGGCAGATCCAATCCACTCTTGGTCTAGCCAAGTTTTACCTTCAGTTGTTAAAGAGATTCAACATTATCATTATTCCCATAATGAACCATACAAAGAAAAAAAACCTGTTTTAATAAAACATGATTTTGACAAAGCATTTCTGTTACACATTGACACTTTTAATGCGAGAAGCTATAGGAAAACAGAACCAAAGAAAGTTCCTGTGACACATTCAGCAGTGTCTGGGCCACCCCCTTCCTGCATCAGTTTTCCGTTGGGGGTGTGTGATGCTATCAGACTAAAATATGATCAGACAGAGCTCTGTTGCAACCACCGTTGTATATTTGCAACAAATCTTGTAAAAAAGTTGTTGAGTAAAGTGTCTGGGTATGTCTAGACTACATGCCTCTGCCGACAGAGGCATGTAAATTAGACTACCCGACATAGCCAATGAAGCGGGGATTTAAATATCCCCCGCTTCATTAAAATAAAAATGGCCGCCGTGCTGTACCGGCTCAGCTCATCGTCGGCACAGCGTGGCAGTCAAGACACGGATCGGTCAACAGGGAACGCCTTTGTCGACCACTCCTGTAAACCTCATTTCACAAGGCATAAGGGAGCAGTCGACAAAGGTGTTCCCTGTTGACCGATCCGCGTCTTGACTGCTGCGCTGTACCAACGATCAGCTGAGACAGCACAGCACGGCGGCCATTTTTATTTTAATGAAGCGGGGGATATTTAAATCCCTGCTTCATTGACTATGTCGGGTAGTCTAATTTACATGCCTCTGTCGGCAGAGGCATGTAGTCTGGGCATACCCTCTGTGAAAAGGTTATGATTTGCTAACTATGATTATATTGTGTCCAGTTCTGGACCCCCCACTATAGAAAGGACGTGGACGCATTGGAGAGGGTTCAGTGGAGGGCGACCAAAATGATTAGGGGGCTGGAGCGCATGACCTCTGAGGAGAAACTGAAGGATTTGGGTTTGTTTAGTCTGCAGAAGAGAAGAGTGAGGGGGGGATTTGATAGTAGCCTTCAACTTCCTGAAGGGAGGTTCCAAAGAGGATGGAGAGAGGCTGTTCTCAGTAGTGACAGATGGCAGAACAAGGAGCAATGGTCTCAAGTTACAGTGGGGGAGGTCTAGGTTGGATATTAGGAAAAACTATTTCCCTAGGAGGGGGGTGAAGCACTGGAATGGGTTACCTAGGGAAGTAGTTACCTGTGGAGGTGGTGGAATCTCCATCCCTAGAGGTTTTTAAGTCTCGGCTTGACAAAGCCCTGGCTGCGTTGATTTAGTTGGGATTGGTCCAGCCTTGGGCAGGGGGCTGGACTTGATGACCTCCTGAGGTCTCTTCCAGCTCTATGATTCTATTATGCCATTTGTACCCATGTGTCATTTTTGCGGCTGAAGAGATAAATATTAGCTACGTACCTATATTATTTGTAATGGCCACGAAGTATCTAGCCAGCACATCTTGGAGAGATGATTAAAATTAAGTGGCTTTATGTCAGGAGGACCTGAAAGAATGCATCCCTTACAGCTATCTGGAATGGGAGAGAAACCTTTGGGGTATCTGTGTAAATGCAGTTTGCTCCTGCTTCGCTAGATGTGTTAGATATTCAGCAGATGGAGTAGTATTTTGCTCATTGTAATCAACTTAACTTGTGACCCAACACAAACTGTGTGTAATAAATGCAGGGATAGCTCAGATATGGTTACCCATGTTTGTAATTTTGCGGGAATACAGAAAAGCAGAACTGTGCTAAATTGTCCCACATGAAAGGGCTCACAGTTAGCAGGAAGAATCTTGCAAATGCAGGGGCTAGACTTTAGAGCTCTAAGAGAAAGAAGGGGTAAGGGAAGGTTATTCTGATCAGGAAGTGATATGGCTTTCCCTGTTTGGACTGGTCTGACCTGTTTCCCCTCCTCCCCTGTTTTCCTCCCCTGCCCTGTTCAAAGAACAGAGCTAAACAGGCATCATTAGGTGCCTCTTTTGTTATGCTAATTGGGTTGGAGTTGTGTTTCTTCTCTCCTACTTGCTGAGAGTTGAAATCACTGGGTGCTGAAATCATTTCAGACAGATGGGCAGAATTCACAGCTGAAAAGTGGATGGCAGAGGTGGTGGCGGCACAACAGTTGGCCAGCAGGGTGGCAGTGGAGCGGTGTAATGTCTTAGCAGGGCAGCGGCAGAAAGATGACACAAGTGGCCAGCAGGGTGGTGACAGTGAGCAGGCAGATGGCAAGTGACCAGTGGAAAAAGATGCTTCTTTACCTCCCACCCACTCCGGATGGGAGGTGAATTCTGCGGCTGCACCTCTGAACTCTGGGTCTGCCTTGACCAGGGCAGCAACTGTGAGTGGGGTGCAGAGAAGGGTTGGGCACGTGAAGGGGACATTCACATTGCAGGACTTAAGAATTTGAGAGGAACAGGACCTTGGCTCAGCCTAGTTGGGGTGGGACTGTTACTCATGGGTTTTTTTTTATGAATTATGTGATGTTTTCCCAAATGAATGCCAATGTATTTCCCTCCCTTCTCTTTAAAGTCTCTTTTCTACACTGATGCTGTGCTTGCACGTGCGGAAGCATTGTCTCTCGGAGGTGCCCAGAAGTGGTGTGTGAATTTTCCAGGTTACTGGGTGGGAGCTTGAGTCACTTCTGTGTTGGATGGATGGAGAGGAACCCCTAGATATTGAACCCAGCCCTGGCTGCTGTTTGGCTGCATCTGTCAGAAAGGTTACAATACCAAGAAACGCTTAATGGACACTGGACCATGGGTGGGAGACATCTGCACTGAATGGACTTTCCTGTGGATGTTCCCTCTGAAGTATAGGTAATGGCCACTGCCGTGACTAAGCAAAGTTATGTATGGACATGTGACTCCATACTCCATCTTGACCTGTAATTTTCCATAGTAAGAACAAAGCTATAAAAATCCCTGGAAACACATCGTTTTGCCTCTTTCCTGCTCTGGACTATGGACTTACACCAATGGAAGCAGTATCACAGAGACTGAGGTCCTGCCAATGATTTGGAAGCAACCAATCTTGACCTAAGCCAGCAGCTAATTAAATTTCCATCACTGCTACACGCCTGAACCTTGGCAATTACTGTGTGCCTTTGATTCCTTTAACCAATTTTAACTCCCACTCTTCTTTCTTTTTATAAATAAACCTTAAGGCTGCGTCTAGACTGGCATGATTTTGCGGAAATACTTTTAACGGAAAAGTTTTTCCGTTAAAAGTATTTCCGCAAAAGCGCGTCTAGATTGGCATGGATGCTTTTGTGCAAAAAGTGCTTTTGCGCAAAAGCATCCGTACAGTCTAGGACGCCATTTTGCGCAAGAAAGCTCCGTGGCCATTTTCGCCATCGGGCTTTTTTGCAAAACAGTCCTTCCCTGTTCACACTGACCTCTTGCGCAAGTATTCTTGCGCAAGAGGGCTTTTTCCCGAGCGGGAGCGTGAGTATTTGGCGCAAGAAGCTCTGATTATGTACATTACAAAGTCAGTGTTCTTGTGCAAATTCAAGCCAGTAGACGGTTGGTTTGCAAAAGCGGCGCTTTGCGCAAAATCTTGCCAGTCTAGACGCAGCCTAAGATTTTAGATACTAAAGGATTGTCAGTGTGATTTCAGGGTAAGATGTAAGTAATCTATTGACCTGGGTGTGTGGCTGGTTCTTTGGGACCAGAAGACTGTTTGTAAAGAACCACTCATCTCTGAATCCAGTATTTTTGATGGTGATACAAGGACTGGAGTACCTCAGGAAGCTGCTTTTATGACTTCTTGTAAGCCAGAGTGGTGAGGCAGAAGTTTACTCTGGTGGCTGGTTTGATATATCTCATGAGAGAATAATCAACAGCATTTTGGGGTGCATCAGTAATTTGTCCTGAATTTGGTTATTCTCAGACATGACACACAAAGTCCATATGGGGAAACTGACCTGGATGCACAGAGCAACTGGCACTGCTGTTCATTCTCCTCCCTCCCCACCCCCCCATACACACTGAATGCTGCTCCTACCCACACACCTGGATGTACACAGCACTTGGTGTTGCTCCTCACTCCTGCCCCCCCCCCACCATAATCCCATGGGGAAGGAGGAAGGAACCTTGAGGGGGGTGAACAGTATCTGTGTGTCACTGCTCCCCCAATGCTCCTCTGCCAGGAGGAAGCAGAAAGAAATCTGGGTGCTTCCACAGGGGTGCACACCTCTGTGCTGCTGCACGGCACTCTCTTGACCACCAGACACCCCAGGCAGCCCACCCCTAAGACCAGCCCTCAAACATTTCTTTGCTCTGACTTTGCACTTGAGGTTGATTTCATCTAACTACGTCCTACTGACTAAAGCAGCTGTGGCTTATCACTAGAACTGTGATCACAAGAAGTCCCAGAGAACTACTGCTGCTTCCTGTTGTGGTCTTGTGGTCTCTTGAAACTAACTCAACTTCATGTAACTGAACAGATTTCCTTATTCAGGTGATTGTGCAATTGCTGTGTCTTACTGGCACGAGTGAGATGGCATAGAAAAGAACAAGTATGCATTTGGTCTAGATATGCACTGTTCTAAAAACCACCATCCTCTAGCTCTTCCCATCTATGTGCAGAATGAAGCTGTAATGTGCACCAGTATGGACGTGATAGGTGGCAGAATGGGAGGCCAAGGGATTTGGAGTGTGGGAGGGGGCACAGGGCTCGGGCAGAGGATTGGAGTACAAGGGGGTGAGGGCTCTGGCGTGGGGCCAGGGCTCTGGCGTGGGGCCAGGGATGAGGAGTCTGTGGTGCAGGATACCCAAAAGCTACAGTGGGGAGAGAGGACTTTCCCCCAACCCACTGGGCTGGGAGGCAAAGGAGGGTGGGGGGGAGAAGCACCTCCAGGGCTGTTCCCTAAGGTGTAAGGGACCTGGTACATGCCCTGCCCACCACTTCTTCCCATCCCAATTGCACCCTATGTCCTCTCTCGCCGAGCGATGTGGCTGGTGCCAGCAGAAGGGGTTGGGCCTACCCCTGCCCTCACTGGGGACAATGGGAAGCAGAGCGACCCAACCCTGGCCTGCTCCGTTCCAGTGGCTCCTATTCCCACTTCTGGAGAATGTGGGGGGCAGTCCCACCCCTTTCCCGACAGCTCTTCCCCAGCAACGCAGCTGGGAGCCCGGGGAGGGGAGCAGCCTGGGGCTTGGTTGCTCTGCTTCCCACTACCACCTCTGCTGCCTGTGCCAGGGTCCCAATGGATCCCCTGGGCCTTGCAGGGCCCTTCCATCACACAGGGCTTGGGGGGGTTGCCCCAAACTCCAATGGACAGGACAGCTCTGGGCACTTCTCCCCACCATGGCAGCTCCAGGGCTAAGACTGGGGCAGAGGCACCTCTCCTTGCCACAGCAGGTCTCAGGCTGGGGCCAGGGGAGAGGCATCTCTCCCCACCACAGCCCTGAGCCCTGCATGGCCCTTGATAGGCTGCTGCACAGCAGTGCAGCTTAGAGGCAACTCAGACCACAATATTTCTGAGCTCCTAGTTCTAAGAATATTTCACATTTACACCACACTGGTCTATTCAAAGCAGTTTGCAAACTCAGAGTCAGCTCTGGCCACCCTTAATCATGCGATGTAGTACTTTGTTCTGCAAAGTGATGGAAATGAGACCAACTGCTCACAGAATAAGCTGCACCCTGAAAATAGAGCTTTCAAATGACTGTCATTCAGCAATACTGCTGAGAACTGAAAGAAACAATGGGCTTTCCCCAAAGGTAAAAGCCCCAAAACTTTCTGGCCAGATTCAGGCATCTGACCATTGCTTACACACAGGTGGCAGTGTGCCCAAGGTAGCTCCAGAAATAATTGTCCTCAGCCTGTCAGGGCTCCCCAGTGAACAGGGACATGGTACAGGTTCCTCCATGGATGGGTCAGAAAAAAGTTATCAGACCATAGCATGGAACTGAATTGCAGAGGCTTAGATTCTAACTTAGGGTACGTCTACAATGGAACACTATTTCAAAATAACTAGCGCTATTCCGAAATAACTTAGTCAGCGTCTACACAGCAGGCAGTTATTTCAAAATATTGTCAAGCTGGAGGACTTCTTACTCCGACTCCTGTAACCTTCATTGTACGAGGAATAAGGAAGTCGGAGGAAGAGTTCTCTGTTTCAAAATAAGTGCTGTGTAGATGCTGCCTATTTTGAAATTAGCTATATCGAAGTAAGATACACAATTGATGTAGCTCAATTTGCGTAGCTTCTTTCGAGTCAAGCCCTGCAGTATAGATGCAGCCTTAGTTGTTACTCAGTGAGTCTAGCAATGAGAGTTGCAATGCAGAAAACTTGCATCTTCTCTGGGTGCAGACAGGGAGCTGTTTGGACTGGACACATGGGCCTTTTCTCTTCCCTAACTGGAAGAGGGTAACTGTTAGAAACAAATTTCCAGTGTGATTCATAATAACACATTTGAAACTTGTGTCCATAGTAATTCAATCATATTGGAATACAATTTGCTGATTGACTCATAAACCTGCTCACTAAGGGTACATCTACACTACACGCTTATTTCGAAATAAGCTATTCCAGAGTTATTCCAAAATAGCTTATTTTGAAATAGCATACCTACACTGCAAGGAAGCCTGAAAATTAGTCCGAGGCAGGTTTCCCTAATGTAGACGTGCTATCTCGATTTAGAGCCCTAGGAGGCACTGGGGAGGAATAATTTAGAATGGCCCTGGTGAGGGGCTATTTCGAAATAGCAGCAGTGGAGCATCTACAGACGCCTTATTTCAAAACAGCTATTTCGGAATAGGTGTTATTCCTCATAGAAAGAGGTTTACAGATTTCGGAATAAGCTGTCCATTATTTATTTCGAAATAACGGAATGGCTGTGTAGATGCTCACATTGTTATTTCAGAACAATGCTAGTTATCTTGAAATAACAGTGGAGTGTAGATGCATCCTAAGATATTACAGGAGAGCAAACAGGAAAGGGTTGCGAACAGTTGAAGAAAATGTGGTTCAGAAATGTGAAAGAATTTTTTTTTTTTGCATTATTCTCCTAATTCCTGAAAAGAAAGAACACTCAACTGCAGGCGGGTCAACCAAGGAGTGGGGGGAAGGGCAAAGGAGGCAAGTGCTCTGGGACCGGGAGATTCAAAGGGGCCCAGAATTCCTAGCCGTTGCCACCACTACTATGGCAGTGCCAGGGTCTGGAGCTCTGGGCCCCTTTGAATTGCCGTGGGAGCTCCCACACGCCGCTCTGTGAGGCTCTGAATGCTGGGACAGGAGGTCGTGCTGAGGTGTGAGCAACATTAAGGGCTGACTGCCCTGAGCCTTGCCCTTTCCACTTTTGGCCCTGCCCCTTTTGGGAGCAAGGAGCCGCCCCCTCCCACACCTTGCTCTGGGGCCCATTGAGACTGTCAGCCCTGCTGCTTGGCTGTGTCATATCATTGGATGTCTGCACACAGCAGATCTTTAAAAAAAAAAAAAAGCCATCACCCCAATTAACCAACTAGGAATGGTTGGGCTAGGATCTCTTGTGCATTAAATACAGAGCAATCTAGTGCTGGACTATCAGCAAAGCTAAAAGACTAACCATAGAGTCTTAGTAGATATTATTTATAATACCTAATAAACATAATTCCACAGCTGAAGCAATATCCTTTTTTAATGACAGACTATTAACCCCCATGGGCTAGTGCCTCAGTTGATGTAGCTTCATGTACTCCACTGTAGATATGTCATATCAGATAAGAATTAGGCCCAATATTTTAAAAAATTGATATGAAAAAGCAATCCCAGGCCAGGCACCTAGAGCATCCCTTTGACATGTTCTGGTTTCATCCTCTACATGTCTAAAAAAAGCTTCAGCAGATATGCTCTATGGATACATTTAAAGCACAACAGATCCAGAGCCCGCTTGTGCAGCTCCCACTGAAGTTAGTATCTGAACTGCAGGGTTTGGTCCTCAGCTATATCTACCATTGGTCATTATGGCTTTCCTGTGAACCTTCCCCAAGTCAGCTCTTTTAATAACAATTATAAATCAAGTCCCCATGCAAATGTAATTAATTGACTTTTCACTTAACAGATCAGGTCATTTCTTTATTGGCAATGAACATTTTCAGCTTTTCATATATGAATTTCTACTTTTTATAGTTTTTGTGGACTACTAGGAAACTCATTCCCAAGTCCATACAATTGGATAAATGCGATCTACTCAAACTTTATTTATTACAACAAACATGCAACTGGGATACAAATCTTTTTGGTTCATTGCAATTATTATGTAATTGGATCCTGTCCAAAACTGTATTACACACTTAGCAGAACAAGTAAGACTGGTCCATGCCTCAAAAAACTTCCAGTCTAGATTTTAGAGATAACACAAAAGGGAGGACAACAAAGAAACTTGCCCACCTAAGAAACTTTTGTTCTTATGTTCTCTACAGTATTCATCTCTCTCTAAATATCTCCCTGTTCCAACTGTCTTTGTGCTCTTCTCTGTTATCTTATCCATGAAGCTCTCAAACCAAAAAGCCAGTGGAGTCCTTTCATGTTATTACCCAACACATGGCACACGAAATACGTACGATGTGAGCAAGCCCTGCTTATCTTGAACAGCGACAGCAACACAGCTCCACGCAGCCAGTTCCACCTTCAGAGTTCTAACTGCAGTGCTTGGGTTCCAGGCCTTTGACCTACATCTGTGTCTGAACCTGCCTCTTGCTCCTCACATTCTGTCCCAGAAACTCCCCAGCTCACTACCCCGCCCATTTTGTTCCTGTCTCTTGCCAGGATTTTCCTCAGTCATTTTGCATGGCAAGAAAAAGAAGCATGGACGCTGGACAAAAGGTACTCCTGGGCCTTGCACTGTTACTGTTGAGCCCTCAGTAATTGCCTAGGTAGTGTCTGCAGTCCTTTCCTCTGTGGAGAGGGGCTTTTCCTCCGGTGCCCATACCGAGAGAGTACACAAGCTCTCTGCCAAGTAGGCTTTCTCATATTAAACCTCCATCATCTGAGTCTCTGTATCCATTCCTCCTGTGCAGTCCCCTCCCAATCCACAGTCTTCCCCTCACATCAGGGGCGACCGTCTGTCTGCATTCTCTACCCGCATCACGGAGTTCAGCCCACTGCCATGGCGCCTCCTGCCACTCATGCTGGGAATTAGCTCAGTCAATCTCCAGGCACCCTCAACTAGCCGTGTCTCACCATCACTTCTGTTCCACTCCGTGTCCAACCTGTATTAGTCTCAGGCACCCTACATGGGGCACGGCCCTCCAGCTGAGCCCCAGGGCTTTTGCCCCTTCCCTTTCCCGGGGGGCAGCAAGCCACTGTCTTGTAACTCATCTCAGGGGCCTCGCTGCAGTTCTCAGTCTAGCCTCTTACTTCAGAGGCAAACTGCAGTCTATCCTGGCAACCTACATCACTGGCGGGGGGAGGCAGGGCCCAGGCCTGCCCATTGCTCTGGCCTCCAGGGATCCGTTAGTAGCAGCCTCTCCCTGCCCCTCCACCTACTCTACCATTGCCTTCTTCCCTGGACCACTTTCTTGCTACACGCCCCACCAGGGAGGAAACGTGATGGAACGGCGTCAGGGTGCGCTGGCTGGCCGCCGCATCACCCGGGGGCACGGGAAGGCCCTCGGGGCGGGGCTCCGGGCTTCCAGCCCAGCGTCCCAGGGCGTGAGGACGCCCAGGGGGTGGGGCAATGCACCGCCACAGCCTCACCCAGGCCGTTTGAAAAGCAGCTGGGCCAGAGGCAGCAAGGCGGCTCAAGGGGAAGGAGCCGCCGACCACTCCCCAAACGGGAAGACATTCCCTCACGCTGGAGGCGTCAGCAGGAGAGCACGAGGATGCCACAGAGCCAGACCGAGCTCAAGGACGACTGCGGGTGGGTAAGCCCACGGGACCCACCGGCAGGGCCGGAAGCTGGGGAGGGGGATAGGAAGCAGCCCAGGGCAGAGCGCTTCTGGCGCCCATGAGCAGACGCGTTTTGGGACCAAACTCCATCTGTCATGCAGAGGGGCATAAAACCCTGCACTTAGGGCCCCGGGCCGGGACCCAGTGGAGAGGGCGGGCCCAGGTCCCCCTTCTCCCTTCCCCTCTGCTACTTCGCCCTCACTCGGACGGCCGTGAACGCCAGAGTCGGTCGACCCTGGTACCTAAGGAGATTAAAACACTGCCTCCGTAACCCTAACTTAGACACGATGGTGGGTCCGCTGAGCCCCCCTGCTTAGCTGAGAGGGGATGCTCACACCCTTAAAACGCATCCCAAGGGCTCAGGACCCTATAACCCTAACTTAGACACGATGGAGGGTTCCCTGAGCCCCCTGCTCGTCTGAAAGGGGGTGCTCGCACCTGTAAAACCCGTCACAGACATCCAGGAACAAATGTGTAAGAACTACAGGGAAAATTGGCAGCTGCGTAGGATGCCCTGCACCTGTCAGAGGGGAGTTGGGAATTCCAGAGAACCTAGGTCCAATGTGCCCAAGAAGAGAGAGAGAGAACACATCTGCTTCCTCTTGAAGGAAGAGAGGAACCAACTGCAGGCCCGCAGCAAGAGATGCTGGGTTGGAAACACTAAAATCCCTGGGCTTCAGAGGGAGCATGTGTGATGAGGCATCTGCCCTGCACTGGCCATCCAAAGGTTAAAACCAACCAAGTGGCAGGCAGCCAGAGATACAGCTGTATGTATGTAGCCAGACATGAACCCCATCTTGTTTCCCCCCCCCCAGAGAGCAAGAGAAAGGCAGTCAGCCTTTGATGCCCTGGGAACGCAGGTGTGCTGCCTGTCCCTGACTCTACCATAAACAGAAACCAGACAGTAAATGGGCTAGCTGATGACCCGGGGCCTCCCACCGCCCTGATGGCTAGTACCAGTAATTGACACGCCTGCACTGTCCCAGGAGAGGAATCTTCGCCCATCACATACTAGAAGTGCCCATTGTCTGCATTTTCCCAGGTGTGAATTATGCTTTGCACCCTTCGTGGAAACTTGGCATTCAAAGCCATTTTTCCTAATTGGCCACTTGAGACCAGGAAGAAGCCTACGTGACCCAAGGGGTATAAAGAGGGGTTTAGTAGCCCATCCCATTTGAGCTCAATCATCTATACCTGCTGGCAGGTATTGATTGTCTCCCGAGGTCTGTGGGACGCCCAACCTCGCCCTACTTCTTCCCGAGGGATTGAGAGAAAGACGCTGGCCACGCCAAGTCTGGAACGCATGGGGTGAGAATATATACCTGCTATGTGTCTATTTTGCATGCATTTAATAAGAGCTCAGAGAACCAAAAGGGTTTCATGGTACCTGTAAGTGACTTTTGTTTTAAGTGTAATTTCTGTCCTGTCCTTTTGTAGTGGCTGTGTTATCTGTAACACAGCAGTAGCATTTAACAGCTAAGTTTACCCTGTAACAATAAAATAGTAACTGTTTAAGCTTTAACCTGACTCCTTCAGTTGCTGTAACAGAACCAAGCACAATTTAAAGAACTCCAGCCGGTCATAAGGGACAGATCCGTTGGGGCACCCGTCAACCTCTTCCAGGTTGCCCGCTGCTAAGGACCCCGGTCCTGGCAGTTGAAGTCTCGGTGTATAAGCTCTCCTGTAAACTTATTGGGGGCACCCACAACCTCTTCCAGGTTGCCCACTGCTAAGGGACCCCGGTCCTGGCAGTTGAAGTCTCGGGTGTATAATACACACACACACACCACTCACTGCCCTGACCAATCGGCTGACAATGTAATGACGGCACAACTGACCCTGATAAAGGGGAAGCTGTAGACCAGGACCGGAAGTCTGCTGCAAGGAGCCCAGAGAGGAAGGCTGGCTTCCTAGAAGGTTGCACAGCTTGTACTAGGAACCGCCTTGCTAAGTCTGGCAGGCTTGAGGCCCTGGCGGGAGAGAGCCTGGGATAGGAGCCAAAGGTGCTGGGGCTGCAGAGAAGATGCCCAGGGATGAAGATGGTGGTAAAGTTGACGGAGGGGCAGGAAGAGGC
Organism: Rafetus swinhoei; assembly: GCA_019425775.1. NCBI lineage: Eukaryota > Metazoa > Chordata > Testudines > Trionychidae > Rafetus > Rafetus swinhoei. The sequence continues at coordinate 121,532,113 of CM033427.1, read as the reverse complement.
TGCCACTAAAGGATCTCTGGGGGCCAGAGTAGCAGGTAGGCCTGCCACTCCCTTACACCTGCACCTGCCAGTGTGGAAGGTGGCCAGGACAGACTGCCGTTTGCCTCTGGAGTAAGAAGAGGCTAGACTGAGGACTGCAGTGGGCCCCAAGTTACAAGACAGAACTGGGAGAAAAGAGGAGGCTAAATCCCTGGGGCTCCGTTGGAGGGCTGCGCCCAAAGGCGGACACTGCAGATCGAGACCAATGAGCATCTGGACAAAGAGCAGAAGAAAAGTGACGGTGACAACACCCCAATAGTAAAGAGCGCATGGGGGGCCGATAGAGCTAATTCCCAGCAGGAGGTGCTGTGTGATGGGTGGAACTCCGTGACAGGGAAGAAGCCACAGAGCTGGTCCTGTGACAAGCAGACAGTGCTGGCATTGTTGGTAGTTTGGTCTCCAACACTGGATGTGGCGCTTGGACCTGAAAGCGAAGAGGGGGTGTCACGGGGCAGACACTCACCACCACTGCGCCTCCTGCTGGTAACACTGGGAATTAGCTTGGAAGCAGGGTGCCTCCCTCTGGTGGGTGTCCCTCCCTGTCCTCAGTCTACCTCTCATGCCGTGTGACTCCCAGCCCACAGCACCCTCTTCAGGACACTGCCCTCCAGCAGTGCCAAATACAATTTCTCTCAGCCCCATTCCGGGGGGTGGGTGGGAAGTTATCAGTCTTTGAGCTCTGGGGTCCTCCCCTCCCAGGGAACCCCCAATACCCTTATCTGCCTTGCCTTGGTGACCCACTGCCAGTCTTCATCTAGCCCCTGCCACAGGGGCAAACTGCAGTCTGAAATGGCCACTCATCATTTTCAAGGGGTGAGGACCTGCTGCCTCTGTCTAGCCTGGCTGCCTCCCTAGTACACTAGGCCTTTCCCCAGCCCTGCTCTGTCTCAGGAAGCCCCCAGCTTCCCTGGCAGCCACATCCCTCCTGCTCCCTAGCAAGAGCCTGTCTCCGCTTCGCCTCCCTGAGCTCTTATTTATACAGCCCCAGATGGGGCCCTAATTGGCTGTATCTGCCTTAGCTGCTGGCTTTGCTCTCAGCCCTCTCTCAGGGGTTTTACCCTTAAAGGGCTAGTGTGGGGCAAACGCCCTGTCACAGGGGAGTTTGACAAAAACATGCCCATAGAAATCTGAAATATCCCATGAGTATCTAAATGCCAGTGTGACTATTTGCAAGAGAAAGTGCTATTTAGGGTGAGTATGCACTTCAGTTGGGCCCTTAGTTTATGAACAGGAAATTTCAAAGAGTGACAAGTTAGTATGATTTCGCAAGATCACCTATAAGTAAACAAGTGCTTCTCATCACGAGCTAAAGTTGCAGAACCTGGCTCTCTGCATATCGGAAGCGTGTTGTGTTACGTTGTGTGCGTTGTGTTTGCATAAGCAGAAAGACAGATTGGTAATTGTTCCGTTTGTGCCAATGCATTCTGTGATGCCATAGCAAGCTTTTCATCATGCACGTTATGTTTCTCCATGCGCAGTTCTGTCAGGCAAAAAGACTAGCTCGTACTCCTTTCAACATCCAAACATAAATGTTTTAAAGCGTCTCTTTTTTTGAATAGAAAAAATAGAAACAAAAATCTAAAAGATGCTAAAGGCTAAGCACTGATTTCAAAAGAGACATTTTCTCAAAGCCCAACACAGTCAATGGACAGACTCCCATAAACTTCAAGGGGTAGTTCAGGCCCTTAGACCTCTGAAGCCCGGCAGCACTGCATGCCATCCTACTTGTGTATCATCCTTATTCACTGTGTACATGAGCTCAGGCCTTGTTCTTCAGTGACAACTGCTCCTCAGAGCAGCAGTCAAGGAATCAAAACACCGTGGGGATGAAATCTGCTGAGAAATTTAAAACACTAAACAGAGCAGATGGCATGTTATTTTGACTTCCAAAAGTGCCTCTTTCTGCTGATTTTTCAGACAGAAATGGTTATTCTTTGGCTCAGAGCCATCCCGTCCATAGGGTGCTTCTGGGGAGCCACACCAGATACTGCGCCTTGGGGGGGCACTGCGGTAGCCGCCTCAACCGTCCTAAGATACAACCAGATTTGCTCCAAGCCCACAGGCAGAAGCAAACACCTACAGGATCTTTATCAGGCATTCCTAAAACTTAAATACCCCCCCCCCCCCAAAGGGAAGTGAAGAAACAGATTGACAGAGCCAGACAAGTACCCAGGCATCAGCTTCTTCAATACAGGCCCAACAAGGAAAATAACAGAACACCACTTGTCATCACCTAAAGCCCCCAGCTCAAATCCCTCCAGTGCATCATTGACAATCTACAACCTATCCTGGAAAATGATCCCTCAATCTCACAGGCCTTGGGAGACAGGCTAATCCTCGCCTACAGACAACCCCCCAACCTGAAACAAATTATTTCCACACATCTATACAAGCGGCAGCATCACAGGACTTAACCACATAAGCCACAGCAACAGGGACTCATACAACTGCACATCCACCAATGTGATCTATGCCCCTCTAAGTGCCAGCAATGCCCCTCTGCCATGTATATTGGCCAAACTGGACAGTCTCTATGACAAAGGATTAATGGACACAAGGCAGATATTAAAAATGGTAACACATAGAAACCTGTAGGGGAACATTTTAACCTGCCTGGGCACTCATTAATGGATTTAAAAGTAGCCCTTCTTTTACAAAGGAATTTCAAAAGCTACAGAGAGAGTGAGGAATTAATTTCATATGCAAATTTGACACTCTCTCGTGGCTTGAACAAAGACCCGAACTGGATGGGCCATTATACTGCCATCAAAAGCTAAGTTTGGGACCCTTACAGCCCACTCTATTAGCCTCATTAGCACTGGCACAACAATTGACAGGTCCTCCCACCCTTCTTTTTCTGTTATAGAAAGGGTCTCCCCTTTTCTGTCCACTCTGCTTATATGAGGAAGTGGGCTGTGCCCACCAAAGCTATTGCTAGTCTCTAAGGGTGTGTCTACACTTGCACCCTATTCCGAAATAGGGATGCAAATGAAGACATTCGAAATTGCAAATGAAGTCAGGATTTAAATATCATGTGCTTCATTTGCATATTTGCGTTATGGCGCTATTTCGAAATAGCTCTATTTCAAAATAAAACACGCTGAGTAGATGCGTTATTTCGAGAGAAAACCCTTCTCTCGAAATAACTGGTAAACCATTGGATGAGGAATAAGGGTTATTTCGAGAGAAGGGTTTTCTCTCAAAATAACCATGTCTTAACAGCGTCTGTTATTTCGAAATAGCGCCATAACATGAATATGCAAATGAAGCACGGGATATTTAAATCCCAGCTTCATTTGCAATTTCAAATGTCTTCATTTGCATCCCACTCTCGAAAGAGGGTGCAAGTGTAGACATATCCTAAGTTTCACAGGACTGCTTGTTGTTTTTAAAGTTACAGCCTAACACGGCTTCCCCTCTGAGACTTTTTAACAACCCAACAGTTATACTGAGAACTCATTTTTTAAATGGCCAGCCAAGACACTTTGGCTCTTGTGAAATACAGTGAAACACTTTTAAACTCCTGCTTCACATCCAAGGTCATATTCTGAGCCTCAAGAGTAGCGCAGGGAGATGAGGAACTCTTGTCATTTTAAAGCTTGAGCAGCTCTGAGGGCCTAGACCGGGGTGGAGAACCTCAGGTCCGGGGGCCGGATCTGGCCTCCAGCTTGCCTGGATCTGGCCCCCTGGCTTGCCTGGATTTGGCCCCTGAGGGGGGTTCTCCCCGCCCCAGCATTGGGGAGCCTGTGCTGATGCTCCAGCCCCACAGCACCTACAGAGCTAGAGCACCAGTGCCGGCTCCCTGCTGCAGGGGAAGAGGAACCCTGAGCCTTGCGGGCTGGAGTCAGGCAAGCCAGGGCCTGATTCGACCCACAGGCTCTGCCTGACAGTGGGAAGGAATCCTAGTGGGGCCCCCAAAATCTACTAGCCCAAGCCCCACTAGGCTCTGGTGTGCAAGGGGAATGTGGGGAGGTTTTTTTCTGCTTCTCAGTCGGAGACCATGTCAGTGAGGTGTTTGGGTTTTGTTTTGTTTGGGTTTTTTTCTTCTCACTTTTGTGTGAACCCTGACTGATTTTTCTGTGGGTCAGCAGCCCTTGACCCCAAAAAGGTTCCTCTTCCCTGGCCTAGACAACTTGGGGGCCCTATATAAGTGACAGCAGCCTCCCTGGGATAGACCATGATGCTGAATGCTGGAGTCCCAAACCTTCCCTCCTGTCACTGGCCTGCCCACAACATGAGGGCGTGGGAGAGGGCCCTTGGGGAGGCCCTTTTAGAGTCCCTTTATACCTCTCTGGCCCTTTTAAAGAGACCACAACAGAGTAACAATCTCACCTCAGAGAGATAAAAGGTGGGGTCTAATACAACCAGATGATAACATGGGGGGGCGGCAGGACTATGAACACTCAGAGAGCAGAAGTCATAATAATAAAAAAGCAGTTTTGGAAAGTCTGAGGTGCTTTTGAGAGCAGAGAGATACTGGCTGGCTGAGTCCACTCTATAAACATCCCTTAGCCGCATGGTCCAAGCACACGGGTGGGCGGAGATGCCTGGCATCTGTGCCTAGCTTACCTCAGAATGCGGGTAGCACTCTAACATTACAGAGGCAGCATGAGTAGGCCGTAGTCAGAGCCCCACTGCTCCTAAGCTGTGGCAGTAGCCAGAAGGAATAGGATGAGTCTGTCACAGAAAATAAAACCAAGGAAGATGGGTTGGAAACCTTGGCCGCTGTTTGCTGCATGGACCCGAGGGCACTGGCATGCAAGCATTTTTACAAAGCAAGGGGGTGTGCAGGTTTTTGTTGTTGTTGAGGGTTGCCAGATGGTTTCAACAAAAATACCGGACACACTTGACATTCCATCACCATCTACATTACATTTTATTTAGAAAATACCGGTCACACTTGACATTCCATCACAATCGACATTCCATCTGATTTAGAAAATACTGGACATTTCTATTTTCTCATTTCTATTTTCTCAATTTGTTTCCCGAACAGAAAGCTCAAATACTGGACTGTCCGGTTCAAAACCGGACACCTGGCAACCCTAGTTGTTGTTGTTTTTTGGTGGGTGGGTTGGTTGGTTGGTTGGCTGGGTGTTTTTGTGATAAGCTCTGTGCATGCTGCTTGCCAAACAGACATACCACACACTGACTTTGGGCACGCAGGTGGGTATGCTGTGCCTCCTTGGCTCCCCATGCTTTTGCTGTCCACCCAGCATGAGCAGGCCACAATGTCACTGTATTATCAACCTTCTGACCTGTCGCTCTCAGTCTGGGGGGAATGCTGACGTGAAAGTTTAAAGATTCCCTTGCCCTTTTTGAATGATAATAAAGCTGCACCTCTGCGCACCATTTGTGGCTCACTGATGTATATATTTCAGCTGCTGTGTAACGAAGTGCAGTACACACAGCAAGTCTAAAAACAGAGGTGAAACTATTTGCAGTGTACACTTACATATCTGTAAGAATTATTAATGATTATTCATGGTCAGCGCTGTAAAAGACACAAAATATCATCCAATACCCCCTCCCTCAAATAGCTTAGTATCTAGACAAGCTTGTACTAGGACACTACCTGTATCTGTTTTCTCTTGTGCATAGAAACATAAGTTCCTCTTCTTCCAGCTGTATGTTCTGAATAGACCAGACAGCTGGAGAGACAGCTGCTTGCAGAAATGAGATGAAACTGAAGCGCTCCCGGTGCAATGTGTGCTACACCATCTACTCCTCTTCCAGACACGAAGGTCTAGTGTCGGGGTTGTATCAGTTGGATCCATTGTCCATTGATTTTGCTGCTGCACTCTGGGCAGGATGAATATCAGACTGAAACAAGGACACATCAATGCCCTGCCAATAACAAGAAAACAAGCAGCCAAGAAAAGTCTCTGACATATTTCATCAGTATTACACAGATCAGAGTAAACGTATGCTAATGAAACAGACTTTTATTCCTGGAATCTGAATATGTCCCCTGGCTCCAGGATCGTACCATGGGATGTGGAACACACCCTAGTCCTCGTTGCTTTCATCCCAATAAGAGTCTTTCCTAATCCTCACCTATTGTTTGAGTCCTAGAAGTGCTATGTGTTAGCTCCTTGGGCTGAAATTGTAGGTACCTATAGCTCAGCATTGCCAACACTAGTATGTAATTGGACTGAATTTTCAGAGGGTAGTTTCTTCTTATAATAGGTAAATAGATCCACTGAATTTTATATTGTCTTTGTATTGTACAGTGTGCTTAACATATTGGCAAGACTATTTTGTAAATCCATTCCTTATTACAGTCCTGTACTTTGTGAATGAGTGCAAGTGGATACTTAACTGTGGCATTAGAATCCGCATCCAGTTCTTAAATGAATCAGTGCCTGGGAAGATGCAGCTACATGCCCTGCTTATCAATTATACACCTGAAGCAATCATGCCCCTTCACCTGATAACATTTGTGAAGATGTACATGTACCTTTGGAGTCTTATATGTTCCTACAGCTCGCTAAGAAGTATGCACTGCCTACAGTATCTTGTGACTACTGTATGTAAAAAAACGCAGGTGCCATGGTGTATTCCAGGATGCATAGGAGAGATCTCGCACAGGCCTACTCTGTTATGCAACTGTAAATAAATTAGCTACGCTCGCTTCTCTCTGTTTCAGGATCCAAACTTTTGAGCTCCTCTATGAAAACATTTCTGTATTCATGGGCGGTCAGTGCAGCTGGGGCTAGGGGAAGCAGGCTGCCCCCAGCCCCACCCCCTCTGCTAAGGCCCTGCCCCCACCATGGGGAGGGGAGGCAGCACGTTAAGTGCGCCCCTCTCACCATGGGGAGGGGAAGAGACGGGAGTGGGCATGCACCCCAGTATGCCCAGCCCCTGGAGCACTGGGGAAGGAGGAGGCCGTGCGGCTCCCACCTCCCTGGCCCCCAGTGCACCAGGGAGGGCGGGCGCTGGAGGCAGCAACACCCTGCCCCCAAAACACCTACAGCAGGCGTTCTGCGGGCAGAGTGTGGGCGGGGCCATGCCTGGCGGTTTGGGAATGCACCCCACCCACCTAGGCTACCCAATGTCCATGTCCGTATTGTGCATAAAATGTTCTGGATAATTTGATGAATCATCCAGTGTGGTGGGGGGAGGGGGGGGGGAGCGGGGCACTGTACATTCTGCCAGTTTCATGTGCCTTGTTTATTCTATCTCAAGGGAAAAAACAGTTACTCCCCTTTTGTAACGGTTGCTCTTCGAGATGTGTTGATCATGTAATTGTGCATGTGTCCACATGTGCGGCATTCGGAAACTTTTGCCTTAGTGATACCCGTAGGACCAGCTGTGACACCCCCGGTGTACCTGCACTCATGGTGTGGTATATCAGCACCGCTGGCCCTGAGCTCTCTGTTCCTTCTTGCCGACAACTCTGACAGAGGGGCAGGAGGGCAGGTAATGGAATGGACAAGAGCAACACATCTCAAAGAACAACCATTACAAAAGACAAGTCACCATTTTTTCTTCTTTGAGTGCTTTGGGGGGAGGGGCACTCATAACAGGAGGTGATGGTGGCCGCTGGCTTCTCCCTGGGGTGGGCCAGGATGGTGGGGACCATGCACCCCACTTGCCGGCTTGTCACTGGAGTGGAGGTGGCTCTGAAGGATGCATCAGCACATTGGGGCTGACCTGGCATGTTCCTATCATGGGGTGTTCCTGTCATGCTGGTGTCTCTCTCCTATCAGCTCTCAGTTGCCATGTCAGAAGACCGTAGGCAGCATCCCCTGGCATCTATAGCACCAGGCTCAGTGCAGGGCGTCTTGGCGTCTATCTTGGGTGAGGAAGGAGTACACCACAAATGTCCTCCTGGTCATTCAGCCATCTTCCCTTCCCTGTTGGGACCATCCAGAGCCAGATCACTGGACAATTTCCACAACCATCAGGGTCTGCTCTGCAGTGCAGTGGCTAATTTGGCCCTCAAAGTGCAGGAGAAGGAGGAGCATGCTTTCTGTGGCCACTCAGCCCAGGTTCCGCTCCCAGTTCATGACTATTATGGAGGCCATCTGACAGACCCCGTCCTCCATCCTGCCAACCTCAAAATGGGTGGAAAAAGAATATTTTGTTCCTACAAAGGGGTTCATGTAGCCAATGAACATGACAAACAGGGGCCCACTTTTTCTACCCCTAAGAATAAAGAGGTAAAGAGACTGGACTTTTTCAGCCAAAAGATTTATTCTACGGCTAGCCTCTAGTTTCGGGTGGCAAATCACCAGGTCTTTTTGGGCTGCTACAGTTTTAACTTGTGGGGCTCTCTCCTCAAGTTCTAGAACTCCATATCCTATGAAGCAGCCCAGGAATTCACCACCCTGGTGGTGGAAGGGTCCACAGCTGACCAGTCCTCTCTCCAGATGGCCTGGGATGGGCAGCTGGGATGCCACCGATTCAGCTGCCTGAGTGGTCACCTCGGCAGTGGTCATGCAGTGCAGCTCCAGACTGCTGGCCTGTCCCAGGAGATGCAGGCCTTGATGTGGGATCTTCCATTTAATGGCATGGCTCTGAGGGCTGGGGGAGAGGACACCATGCTCTGGGTGGCGCTAAAGGCTGACTTCCCTCAGCTTCACCCATTCTGCCCACAGTCCTGCGCCTGCCAGGCCCCCCACATCTTGCCCTGGAGTGGGGCTCATGGTGGTTATCGGCTCCCTGGTGTTCAGATGAGAGTTAACGGTTCCCAAGCTCTTTTTTGAATGATAATAAGTATTTGCATTTTTTGAGCCGCAAGGCAAACAATAACTAATTTATTTTCACAACACTCCTGTGAGGAAAAGTATTACAATTAGGCCCATTTTATAGGTGGGATAATTGATCAAGTGGCTTGCCCAAAGCCAAGCAGCAAATAAGGCCTTGTGTATATTCAAAGTTGCACTTCGGTAAACTTAACAAAGGCTTAATTTAAATGGATTTTAAAAACAAGTTAATTAAACCAGTGCAAAATCCCATTGGATTGCCTTTCTTCAATTTAAACTTGGCTTATATCCATTCACATTAACTCAAGAAGGAATTAAGTTAAAGGGATACTAGCCAGTTTTAAATCAAGTCGAGGGTTTTGTACCATTTTAACTAAATCAGTCTAATAATTACACCTTTTAGCTAAACTTTGACTGTAGAAAAAGCCTAATTTAGATCATGGCAACCATTAGAGATGGGTATATAGCTCTGATGTTGAGTAAATAGGGTCTAATACTCAAACCTCTGTGTGAGAAATTGCACCTGAAGGTGCTCCTGGTGCCAACAAAGGCGTTGCAATACCACTACCAAACCTTTTTCTTGCTAAAGCTCTTTGAGATGCAGACAGTGTGAAAGGCCCTATATTAAAACAGATTTTATTCTGTTGGAGTGGATCAAAGGGGAAAACTCAAGACTTTCTGGGGGAAGGGGTATTAACCTCGAATTTTCAAATACCTAAATACCTTAGCAACACAGTTAAGAAAACTTCAACACTCTAGATACCATCTTGGTATAATTTCCAATAATGCTAATGGGAGTGTGGCAAGGCACATCGAGAGAACAAACTCGTCAATATTTATGGTGGGCTCAAATTCCCAAGTAGAATAATTACTGCCTTATAAATTTCCAGGATCCAATCATTAGATCCCATTAGACATATTCTACAGTAACAAATGATCTCAGAGCTCAAATATTTTTTTTCTTTAAATAAAGACAGATTCAATCCATGGACTATACTTGAAATGTCTTTTGTTTCTATTTATTATCTATTGATGACATTATCTTCTCTGTACTATCTATATGTTGCATAAAAGCTTCCACCCGAGCTATTACTTGATTTTACACATGGATTTTCTGGAAATACACTAAATTGTAAGGTCCTGTCAACACATGACTCTGGCTATGTCTAGACTACATTCCTCTTTCAAAAGAGGAATGTAAATGAAGCAAATCGAAAGTGCAAATGAAGCGGGGGATTTAAATATCCTGTGCTTCATTTGCATATTCGCGTCTGAGCGCTTTTTAAAAAAACAGTTTTTTGAAAGTGAAAGTGCAGTCTAGACGGGGTTCTTTAAAAAAAAAAACCCTCCTTTTTCGAAAGAACCCGTACTCCTCATTTTTTCATTCTTTCGAAAGAGGAATGTAGTCTAGATGTGTCCTTAGAGACTGACAAAAACCTCCTGCTGATTGCATTGCTGTGGGGGATGGGGCGCGGGGGCAGTTGTCTTCTAAGTCACTTCATTACTGATGATTTGTAAATGATTCTGTGAAGCTTTGTAATTGTTTCAGCTGCTTTGCCTTTTAAACTCTGCAACAGGTTGTAATCTTAAACATTGCAACTTTGTAACTCTCAACCACTTTGCTTGTAACTTGCTCTAAACTGCATTCTCCCCTGAGATATCAATATGTGTGTGAGAGAGAGAGTGGAGACTATTGTGTGTTTGGGATTAGAACTGCAAGGCTGAGCACCTGGAGCGAGGTGATGAGTCATCAGACCAAAGAGACACTGCTGCTCTGCTGGATCAAGGGAAGTCAGGGCATGCTCCCTGGTGACGAATGTGGATGAGTCACAGGGGTTGTACAGAGGCAATAAAAGGAGAGAGCATGTGGCAGAAACCCTCTTTCTGAGACGCTCCTCTTCCTGCAGCCAGTTTCTTTCCTGACCAGCTCCCCAGCCATGATCAGCAGACCCTTCAGAATCTACATGCCTTGGCTCCTTCTGCAACCCATATGCCCCTGTGAGTGCGTGAGTGCCTGAGGGCAGGAATGAATCTGTGTGAATGAGTGAATGAATGAGAGAGAGAAAGAGTGTGAGAGAGAGCTGGTTCCCCCTTTAGTTTAAATCTTTAGGGTGTGTCTAGACTACAGGTTTTTTTGAAAAAAAGTGGACTTTTTAAAAAAAATCTTCCCCTGTGTCTAGACTGCCGCCGCGTTCTTTCGAAATTAAATCGAAAGAATGCGGCAGTTTTTTTGACCATGGTAAACCTCATTTTACGAGGAAGAACGCCTTTTTTCAAAAGTGCTCTTTCAAAAAAAGGCATTCTTGAATGCAAACAGGGCTTTTTCGAAAGAGAGCATCCAGACTGCCTGGGTGCTCTCTTTCGAAAAAGCGGGTCGCTTTTTTGAAAGAAGTGGTTGCGGTCTAGACGCTCTCTTTTGAATGAGGCTCGCAGTCTAGACATAGCCTTAGTGGCTGCTCTAGCCTCTTTAGTTTAACCATATGGTGCATATAGTGGAGTGTTAATTCCTCAATCAATAAACCCATACTAGTGTAACCCTGGGTGCTCTCCGGTGGGAATTTTTGGGGGTAACACTATACACTAGTGCAGGGCTACTCAACTTTGGATGCCCGAGGGGGGGGGGGCACACTGATACTCACAGCACATGCCGAGGGTTGAAACTTAAGAGTGTGGTTGCATATACATGCAGATATATGCAATAGCTTCTTTCACACTGACCAGCAAGACTACACAACAAACAGGCCTGATTTAAGTCAGTTGTGCTGATATTAATAAAATGCAATATTTACCTGATTTCCACCCATATGACAGCACTTTTAATGAACAATGACAGTCTAGGAATTTAACTACTAAAATGCGTATCAACAGAAGACCATTATAGTGACTACTTTTTTGTTTTGGGTCCCACCCATGGGCCATGTGTTGAGCCCCACGTAAACCCAAACCGCACTGTGGGCCACAAACAAACGAGCCACCGGCCGCACGTTGAGTAGCCCTGCACTAGTAGCTCTGCTGCTCCTTCTTGAGGTATACGTATGCTGTAGGCAGAGGTGTGACTGCAGCATGCGTAGACATAGCCAGACCAAAGTTAGCATGGGTAACAACAATAGACATGGCAGCACAGACAGTAAAACCCCACTTGGGAACCTGGGGACTTACTCATTCAGCTAGCTCAGGGGTGGGCAAGATACGGCCCTCCCGCCAAGCCATTTGATCTGGTCCGTGGCCTGCCCTGCTGCGCCCCCCGCCCCAAGCCAATTGAGATCCTGGGGTAGGGGAGCGCGTGAAGTCATTCAACACCTGGAGGGAGCCACCAGCCATTTTGAACAGTGAATGACTTTGCGCACTCCCCCGGCCACAGGTCCCAATTGGCCTGGAGGCTGGGGAGCACACAAAGTCTCCTCCCACTGCCAGGGGGCACACAGCATCAGAGGGAGCCACCAGCTGTTCAAAGTCTCCCCCGTCCCAGCCTTGGGCACGCGGCACCTAGAGGAAACTGCCCCTTCTGCATGAGCCCCCACTCCTTCTGGGGGCCAGGGCCGGCCCATTACAACTTCCAAAATTGGTGAAGTGGCCTCCCTACAAAATTGCCCACCTCTGGGCTAGCCTACACTGCTGCCAGCCAGCTTTACTGCTCTTATTGAATGGAGACATGGATGCATGTGCTGCACTCACACCTCTGATTGCAGTGTGGACATACTCTTTCAGTCACAGCTTAACTAAGAGGGAAATTCACTCCAGCGCAGAGGTTCTGTGCGACATTTTAGCTCCCTCTGGCTGGAAACATACCACAGACATGCAGGCCTAGCAGTAGTACTGTGCCACGAAGGGAGAGCAGGAGCAAAGGTGCCATTGAGTGGGGACACAGTAACCCCTGAGTGATGCAGCAGGGAGTCTGCCTGAGCACCACATAGGCTGACCAAAATGGAATATGATAGGAGAGGGCCTAGGATGTAGGCTGGAGTAGTGGCTGCAACCCCCAATCCTGACCAGGGACCAGATGTGGATTTTACCTCCTAGACAGCGGCATTCTACCCGCAGAGCCTTATCTCGTGCAGTTTATGCAGTGAGGTAAATGTTGTCCTTAATTGACCTTTCAGCAATCCATGGGTCATTGCATGGGCCTTTCACCCGGGAGTGAATTTGTCGCTGCAAGAACCAGCATGCTCACAGCACCAACTCTTCCCCATTTCCTGCTGTGTGGTCCCCTGTATGTCAATTTTTTGGGGGTAAAAAGTCACCACCTTTATGCATCCGGTTTCCTGCTAAAGCTCCCTTGGGGTTGTTCTTATTCAGCTCAGTCAGCGCCACGAACCACATCTGCTGAGCCAAGTTCTCTAAATCTTGTCTTTTCCCTTATATGCACATCTGAGAGATAGAGCTCCTCCAGACACGTTGGGCTGTGAAGGATTTACAGACTGAAGCCTTTGTTTTGTAGTCGTCTAATGGATAATGATGTGAACTATTGCAGTGTTGTAGCCGTGCTGGGTCCAGGATATTAGAGAGACAAGGTGGGTGATGGAATATCTTTTATTGGACCCACTCCAGTTGGTGAGAACAGACAAGCTATTGAGCCGCACACAGCCCATGTAGCTCAGAAGCTTGTCCCTCTCACCAACAGACACTGGTCCAATACAAGCAGAGGCGGTGAGTTATATGGGCCCATGGAGCCCCAGCTCCAGAAATAGTCCAGGCCCAGGGACCCGGCTCCACCAAAGCTCAGGGTCAGGTCTACCCTTGGCTTCACCTGCCACCCCCACACGCTCGCTCCCCCCCATGCATTCCCTGGCACCATCTGCTGCTTCTCCCCCCAACCACTTCAAAGGGCCCGAAGGCCCCCAACACCGGAATCAGCTGCTGGTAGGTCTCTGGAAAGGGGGAGGGGGTATCTCTGTGGGCTGCCCCCCACCTCAAGTGCCCTACCGTCAATTGGAACTATGGGGGCAGTGCCTACAGGCAAGAGTACATGGAGACCCCTCATTCCCCCCACCTAGAATCTGCTGCCAGAGGGGGTGCCAGTCACTTAGAGGAGCCACTCCAGGTAAGCATCACCCCCCCCCCCACCCCCCCCCACACACACACACACACACTAACAGAGATCATCTATTCCCTTTGCATTTTCTCTCTCTAAATGCTTTGAACTGTTATATGAGCGCTGCAAGTAAACGGTAACAAACTGGCCCCTCTAAAGTAGCCATGTATCCATATTATTGTTTACCACCTTAGTTCAAGGCAGGTTCTGTGTTACATTTTTTCCTCTGTTATTTGATGCATCCTTGTAATCCTTAAGATCTATTATATTTTGCCCATTTCCATAGCAACATCTGCTGGTGAGACAGAACTGATCAACATCATTCTTTATTACTCCTGAATTGAACCAAAAAATGTTTTTGAAGCGAAGATGTAGAGGGGAATCTAGTCTCCAGTTCATGTTTTTGTGAGGCCTATATGATGAGAACTATGAAGATTAGGCGAGGTGATCTTCTGTTAATACGTAAAGTTTCACGGTACTGTCTTTTTTTTTTTTTTTAAGCAATTTCATTCTCATTTACCTTCATTACTCATGTTTCCTGTTTAACATACCATAAATTCAACACGAGAGATTTGTGCACATTCCAGCTCTGCTGTAAATCTCTTCCACTCGTAAGCCTTAGTCTTGCAAACAGTGACTCACATGATTAGAACAGAAAAGCAGACTCATTGACTCAGTTTGCTTCCCTGAATAGTACTTCCCTGCTTGGCTTGGTGGAGCTCAGCCAAAGTCATGGAGGAGCTAATTCACAACCCATCAGAGTCAGTGTGAGTCTTTGCACTGATGTTAGGAACCTCAGTTACAGTGCAGGACCCCAGGGTGTAGGTGCTATACAAGAGGAGTGTCTTACCCCAAGAAGCTTACAACTAAGGCTACATCTAGACTGCAGAGTTTTATCGGAAAAAGATACCGCAATTTGCGTATCTTTTTTCGCCTTTTTTTTTTTCCGAACAGGCTTTTCCAAAATTTGGTCTGTCTACATGGGGCCAAATTTCAGAAAAACATCCTCTTTCCGAACATCCCTTATTCCTCTCACTGAGGATTTAATGCATCGGAGGGTACTGAGGGAGTTGGCAAATGTCATTGCAGAGCCTTTGGCCATTATCTTTGAAAATTTGTGGAGATCGGGAGAGATCCCAGATTACTGGAAAAAGGCAAATGTAGTGCCCATCTTTAAAAAAGGGAAGAAGGACAATCCAGGGAACTACAGACCAGTCAGCCTTACCTCAGTTCCTGGAAAAATAATGGAGGAGATCCTCAATGAATCCATTTTGAAGCACTTGGAAGAGGGGAAGTGATCAGGAATAGTCAACAGGGATTCACCAAGGGCAAGTCATGCCTGACCAATCTGATTAGCTTCTATGATGAGGTAACTGGCTCTGTGGATATGCGAAAGTCAGTGGATGTGATATACCTTGACTTTAGCAAAGCTTTTGATACTGTCTCCCATAATATACTTGCCAGCAAGTTAAGGAAGTATGGATTGGATAAATGAACTGTAAATTGGATAGAAAGCTGGCTAGATTGTCGGGCCCAACGGGTAGTGATCAACGGCTTGATGTCTGGTTGGAGGTCGGTTTCTAGCGGAGTGCCCCAAGGATCTGTTCTAGGACTGGTTTTATTCAACATCTTTATTGATGACCTGGATGAGGGGATGGATTGCACCCTCAGCAAGTTCGCAGATGACACAAAGCTAGGGGGAGAGGTAGATACGTTGGAGGGCAAGGATAGGGTCCAGAGTGATCTACAGATTAGAGGATTGGGCCAAAAGAAATCTGATGAGGTTCAACAAGGACAAGTGTAGAGTCCTGCACTTGGGACGGAAGAATCCCAAGCATTGTTACAGGCTGAGGACCGAATGGCTAAGTAGCAGTTCTGCAGAAAAGGACCTGGGGATTAGAGTGGATGAGAAGTTGGATATGAGTCGACAGTGTGCCCTTGTAGCCAAGAAGGCTAATGGCATATTAGGTTGCATTAGGAGGAGCATTGCCAGCAGATCTAGAGAAGTGATTATTCCCCTTTATTTGGCTCGGGTGAGGCCACATCTGGAGTGTTGTGTCCAGTTCTGGGCCCCCCACTATAGAAAGGACGTGGATGCATTGGAGAGGGTCCAGCGGAGGGCGACCAAAATGAGTAGGGGGCTGGAGTACATGACCTATGAGGAGAGGCTGAGGGATTTGGGCTTATTGAGTCTGCAGAAGAGAAGAGTGAGGGGGGATTTGATAGCAGCCTTCAACTTCCTGAAGGGAGGTTCCAAAGAGGATGGAGAAAGGCTGTTCACAGTAGTGATGGATGGCAGAACAACGTTACAGTGGGGGAGGTCTAGGTTGGATATTAGGAAAAATGATTTCACTAAGAGGGTGGTGAAGCACTGGAATGGGTTACCTAGGGAGGTGGTGGAATCTCCATCCCTAGAGGTTTTTAAGTCTCAGCTTGACAAAGCCCTGCCTGAGTTGATTGAGTTGGGATTGGTCCTGCCTTGGGCAGGGGGCTGGAGTTAATGACCTCCTGAGGTCTCTTCCAGTTCTATGATTCTAGGGATACAGGGATGCCGAAAGAACGTGCCCGCTTTTTCAGAAATTGTTCCAAAAAAGTAGACGTGTTCCCTGGACGCGGAAAAGCTTTTCCGGGATACCTCCAATACCCCGGAAAAACTCTGCAGTCTAGATATAGCCTACATGTGCTGCACAAAAAGTGGGGCCAAGGGGAAATTTTGCCCAAGGACAGTGGGCCAAGCCTCAGGTTGTGATTTCCAAGGGATCTTTAAAATTCATGGGAAACAGGACTTCAGTTTTTTAGACCTCAACCAGATTCTCCAAGGCAAAGAGCTGCATGCAATGCAAAGTAGAAGTAAAGGCTGAACAGACTCTGCTGAGGTTTAGGGATGTGAATGGTTAATGAGTTATCAGGT
This sequence comes from Rafetus swinhoei, assembly GCA_019425775.1. NCBI lineage: Eukaryota > Metazoa > Chordata > Testudines > Trionychidae > Rafetus > Rafetus swinhoei. Next base: position 121,515,420 of record CM033427.1, on the reverse strand, counting down.
AAGTAGCATCCTTACTAGGTGATGCTTACTGGTTATGGTTAACCAGTGGACTAGAGCAGCCCCCAACTCACTGCGAGCAGGGGGCTGCTCTGCCCCCTCCACCCCCGGTTTAATAGGTTAACTAGTTAAACATGAAGTTTAACTGGTTAACTGATTAACTGGGATTTTGCTGAGGTTTGGCTGCAGAGATTCTGAGAATTTAAAAAATGATTTTGAGACTACCATGCTTTCCGGCTTAGAGAGCATAAAAGGAAAATTGAACCAGACTGATGTTAAAGTAAGTAAGTTAGGGCGTGTCTACACAGCACCCTAAATTCGAAGTAAGATACACAATTTGCGCAATGCAAATTGTGTATCTTATTTCGATTCTATTTCAAAATAGCTTATTTTGAAATTTGGCCAAATTTCAAAATAGCTCCCTATTTCTAGACATCCCTTAACCCTCGTGGAATGAGGGTTACAGGAAAGCTGAAAAAGTGCGCCCATTATTTCGAAAAATATTTCAAAATAATAGGCGGCTTGTTAAGACACAGGGTAGCTATTTCAGGATACCTCTAGTGGCAGTCCTCACAACACTTGCCTTGGCAATCTTCCTCTGCTCATCTGTTCTGGAAACTCACATTTTGTTCATCTGGTTGTCTTCATGATACCAGCTGTCATTCCGCCGGTGGAGTAAATGTGAGCAATTATCTCTTCGGTAGTGGTGTGAGGTGTAGCTAATGTGCCACAATAGCCTGTAGTTTTTCAATTTGAAGACAGCTTGTCTCTTAGGGTATGTCTACACTAGCCACCCTAGTTCGAACTAGGGTGGCTAATGTAGGCATTCGAACTTGCAAATGAAGCCCTGGATTTAAATATCCCGGGCTTTATTTGCATGTTCAGCACCGCCATTTTTAAATGCCCGTAGTTGAACTACCTGCCCGCGGCTACGTGTACGGACTAGGTAGTTCGAATTAAAGCTCTAATTGAACTACCATTACTCCTCATTGCAGGAGGTAACTGTAGTCCGAATTAGGGGGCTTTATTTCGAACTACCTAGCCGTGCGCGTGTAGCGCGGGCAGGAGTCCGAACTACCGGGCGTTTAAAAATGGCGGCGCCTGGGAACATACAAATAAAGCCTGGGATATTTTAATCCTGGGCTTCATTTGCAAGTTCGAATGCCTACATTAGCCACCCTAGTTCGAACTAGGGTGGCTAGTGTAGACATACCCTTACTGTCCTTTAACCTTAGTGTCTCACATGTGCATAGCAAGATGCTGAAGACAAGAGACTGCAGCAATTTCATTTTACACTTCCTAGTACAATTGTACAAACAGTAAGTGGTGACAAGCTACACAGTCTCAGAGGGGAAGCCTGTAACGAGCAGTCCTATGGCACCTTAGAGATTAACAAACTCTTGTGTAAAGGTCCACATCAGTGGGAAGCAGCGCTGACACCCGCTATTGTCCATTAAAGGGCAATTGCTATGTCACAAGTCTATAACTAAGCAGCTTATCAGACCCAGCCCTGGGTTAGGGCGGGGTGGAAAGCCAACAGTTTACAAGGGGAGTTTGACAACAGTTCAAGGGTCCGTCCAAGTCCCAGCCAAGTGGGGGTCGGGTCTTCTAACTGGCGGACAAGCGCAGGGGTTTTGCCTCCATGGGGGGAACTGACAGTAGCAGCGTGGCGGCCACTGGGTCGGCAAGGATCCAGCCCGCAACACGCTGACCAGGTCGATGGGTCAGCGGAGATCCACGCCGCAACACACTGCCCACCCAACTTCCATCTCCTCAACTGCCCCGGAGTTGGCGGTTCCTGGGCTGCTTCCCAGTTCACCCTGGGGGAGTACCTGGCTCAAGTGCTGCATCTCAGGGTCTACTGGGGATGGAGGTGCTGGCAGTGTGTCCATTGGTTCCAGCTCCAGCTCAGGCAGAGGCCCAGGGGGACCAGTCCAGTCATTGGGGTCCAGTGGGGGACCTTTCAGTGAGTTTTCGGGCCACGGCAGCAGTCTCTGTGGCCCGGGCAAGTCATTAGGGGCTGGCAGGGGTCCTGGTGGGCCAACCCAGTCTTTCTGTCAGGCGCAATATAGCTGGGCCCTTCACTGCAGAAGCTGAGTACAGGCATCTGGCCTGTTTGGACACCAGGCTCCAACTGAGCTCTGAGCTCTTATACCCCTGCTTCTAACTTCCTGCTTCCTGTGGGCGGGACTAGATGAGGCTGGACCCGCCCACCATGGGGTCTTAGAGGGCCCTTCCTCTTCTGGGTCAGAGGGAGGCTATGTTGCTGTCCCAGACCCATTACATCCTGTATATTTTTGTCTCTAAGATGCCACAGGACTACTCATTTTTAAAGCTACACAATGTTTGACATTGCTGTGAACCCCTCTCCGCCCCTTCAAAGTAGCAGGGTGCTGGTCAGGGGCTAGCATACACTGAAGATGGGGCAATTTTAAGTATATTTTGTGTGTTGCCTGTACTAAATGCCATGGCTACAGTAATCCTTTGTGTTTCCACTCAGGGTTCCACTTCCTATAACATCAGCCTTTGGAAACAAATATCTCTGGCGCCCATAGGATGGGAAGTGGGCATGCGGAGGGTGCTGCAGTACCCCCCAGATTTTGTGCCCCACACCAGAATTCTGCCATCATCTGGGGTCCTGCCCACCAGCTCCAGGGGATCCCGGCCCACCGGCCCCACTGCATCTGGAGGTCCCAGCCTCCAGCCCCATGGGCTCTGCTGTCAGCCCCAGCTGCTGGGGAGTTAGCTGCTGACTGAGTGCCTTGACTGTCAGCCCAGTGTCTTGTGCTCTGCAGCCATCCCCAGCTATAGCCACAGCCTGGGGCAGTGAGGGGTGTGAATGGTGTAAGAGTGGAGGGTGCAGCTGAACACCCACACCCTAAGCGTTGTTCCAGTGCCACTGCTGGCACCTGTGCAGTCCCTACAAGGAATCAAACCATACCCAACCCTAATGATGCTCTGCCCATAAACAGCCCTCTTTGATACAGCCACCTGCCAGCATCAGCACTCCTCACTGCATCTCCCCCTGCATTTGTAATACACCTACCAGCCCAGGACCAAGACCACTGTCCTCTGAAAACAGGCCAGCTGCTAAAACATCCTCCTTTCTTTTCACACTTAGCTGAGGCTCTAACAATCAGAAGTGTCGCTGTTTGAAATGTCTCTGAGAAGCAACATTTCTCCAGATATAAACCAAGCTGTCCAGACATAAGAACTTTTCCCTCTGAAAACATGTTCTGGGTAAACATTCAGCACATAAGAGATTCTGTTAACTGGAGAGCAGCCTAAATGCTGTTTGTCTTTCACTTGTTAACATCATAGCAGAGAAGGAGAGGCACCTTTCTTTTACTGTTACAGTCATTTGTGAATGTAAAACTATTATTAAAACAAGTGATCAACAGTACAGAGCTCTGTACAAACAGAACGTCTGTGTAAATTAATAGCTTTTCCTTCCCAGGCAAAGAAACTGGACTCCTCCCTGGTTTAACACCAGGGACAAATTAAGGTTAAAGTAGCCGTGGTCTTGCCAAGAAACAGACACAGCTGTAGTCTCTTTAGAAGCCTTTGCTCTAGATTCAAGTTGAGTCCTGTTCCCTGCTGGTGTGGACAGGGTCAAATGAGTTCCACACTTGATTAACAAAGCATCAGTCATGTGAAAGGGTCAAAAGTGTCTGGAAACCTCTTTTCCCTCCAGCAGGCTCAGTTCTCCACACTGCTTGCCTATTTGAACAGCCCATTGATCTTTTCTGTATGACAGCATCTCTACTTGTAAGGTCCCGTAGTGGGATTTCCACCCAAATAACGTCTCGGCTGAGCCAAAGGCTGACTCCTGCACTCAAATCTCTGGGGCGCTGTGATTCACAAACACAAAGGCTGGCAAGAGAGTCTAAGGCAGATCTGATGAGAGAAGGCTACCGGAAGGCAAGGTTTGAATAGGGAAGTTGGCTTGGAGGAATAGGCAGTGAGGCTGCTTGAGCAGGGAGCCAACCATGGGACCAAAAAGAGGGGGTCCTCATAGGAAACAGATTTGTTTGACCTGTAGGGAAGATATGAGGAAGGCAGGCAGCCCAGAAAGGGCAGAGGGAGTGAGAAGTGAAACCAGAAAATATTTGACTACATGAGATAACAATCCAAAGCTTATCCTAACAAAGAGTGTTGCAATGAGCCCATCCCTACCACAAAACATGCCTAACCCATCCCCTCTGCACTGATGCCTACCCATTTACATAGTAAGAGCCTGATTCTCACAACCGGCCCCTTGAGATACCCTCTGCAAGTGGGGCTTCCCTTGCTAGGGTAAGAGTTCTGTACTGGGCCTGATCCCAGCCTCTGGCACAGGGGGCGCAGATCAGGACACAGCCAACGTGTATTGCATTCCACAGCTAGTCTCTGCTTCATAGGGCCCAGAGAGGGTCATGGGTGTCTCACGATCAGGGGAACAGCAGGTGGAGGGCCCATGTGCCCTAGAGGGACAGATATTGAATACATACCAGGGAAACGGAGCCCATGGAGTTAGGCTGGAAGTGAAAGCAATTCTGCCATCTGGACAGAGCAGAGCAGCGGGTTTAATAAAGTTCCACTTCTTCAAGTTCATGGGCATTTGGCCTCACTCTTTGCAAACAGTGAGTAGCAAAACAGATGTTAGAGGAGCTTTCAGGCTGCTCTGTCTTTATAGCAGGAGCCAGGCAGACAGGCCTCTATGTAGCCTAAGAACAGGGACATTACACAAGGGCTATGTCTACACTGGCGGCTTCTTGTGCAAGAACATGTCCACACTGCCATGTGCGAGATGTGCTTTTGTGCAAGAGCATCCATGGCAGTGTGGAAGCTCTCTTGCGCAAGAAAGCTCTGATGGCCATGTTAGCCATAGGGCTTTCTTGCGCAAGAAACCCCTAAGCAAGAGCTCTTGCGCAAGAGAGCTTACACCTGTTAGAAAAAGAGCATAGCTCTTGTGCAAGAAGCCCTCTCTTACCATGCTTTACTGTAAATCTTCTTGCGCAAGAATGGGTGGGCAGTGTGGATGCCCTGTGGAAGAATGGCCGTTCTTGCGCAATAACCCACCAGTGTAGACATAGCCAAGAGGTTTATAGCCCTGTCCTTCCCCAGACCTATTGCTTCGCCATGTGCAGAAAGGGGGTAAATAAGAATTTGGGCCCAGGTCTCTACAGCCTGTCCATTCATCCAGAGAATAGACCCTCCACTCCTGCCCTTCCCAGGATCTCTGTGTGACTGACCAGCTCCCAGTCACTCGTAGACATACCCTCAGTCTCTGGGGAAAGGGCTGAAAGCAGAGGGGACACTGAGTACCAGATTGTATAGGTGTTGGTGGAGGGAAGATAAATAAATGCACATAGGGATATACAGCCTGTGGAGTCGATGCAGTTCTTGCGGTACAAGAGGGCAGGAGTGGAATGCCTGGTTACCAACAACAGTAATCAGACATGCTACTACATGACACTGTCAAGCTACCATGCAGTGTAGCCCCAGCCTTCCCCGGCTGCTGGGAAGCCAGCCTACCATGTGGCGTGGCCCCAGGCTTCCCCAGTCGCCGGGAGCCAGGCGGCCACGTGGCATGACCCCAGCCCCTCCTGGGCAGCGTAGGCAATTTTGGGAATGCAATGTCTTTCCTTGCCTACATTATCAGCCAGCCATCTGTGATTCCAACCCATAGCTCATGACTGCATTAATCTTGGTTTTATACTTTGCGTTTTAGCTTGCATGGTATATTCTTATCAAAGAACTCTTGTCAGCTCCCTCTATATGCACCAAGCCCTCTTCATGCAATGTCCAGCCTCTTCATCCAGTTCCCGTCATGGTTCTGCACTGAATTAATTGAGGTATTTGAACGGGTGCACAGATTTTAACTCTGTACTATTTAGCTTTATTGTCTTTGTTAGGATCATGATATTCAGGCTTGCCTCTTATGGCTTAGGTGGATTCTTACATGGGTATAAAAACAAAGACTCAAAATCACAGTCTATCTGTGTGTGATGGTCTGAGGCCTTGTTCTTGATCTAAGGCTTCTGCTTAAGCTGCAGGAGCAACTGTAAGCCGGGAAACATTTAGTCACATCTCAGCACAACCCAAACCAGTGACATTGAAATAAGGCAATTTGGGGCTGTTGGAAAGGCAATTCAATCTATTGCCTCCAGATTCAGGGAAGAGCCTACAAGATTTAAAGCAGTGGTTCCCAAACTTTTCAGCATCACGCCCCCCTTTTCATTTTTGAGAAACCCTCAGCCCCCCCCCCCCTCCCAGCAACAAAACTTGTTGAGCAAAAAAAAAAAAAAAGGAACTGAAAAACAAAAATAGCAAGGGATTGACGGAGGGTGAGGGGATTGGGTCACCTTGCACCCCCCCTGAAATTCCTTCACACCCTCCCAGGGGGGCACGCCCCCCAGTTTGGGAACCCATGATTTAAAGGAAACTTAGGTTGATTGCTTTCTGTCTGGCAAGGACCCACTTATCAATAGTCAGAGTTGTGAAATCCTCATTTCTTTATTACTTTGTTGTTATGCTTCTCATCTCTCTCTTGTTTATCTGTATGACTCTGGATCTTTGATTGTACAGGAGTCAGAAACAATTAATTTTGCTGGGTGCAAACCAGTTAAGTTGGTGGGCTAGAATTGGTTAGATGTTACATGTTATAATTGCTAGGAGTGGTTAGTTAAATTTCAGTAAAATGATTGGTTAAGGTATACCTGAAAATATTACTATATATATTAAGGACAAACAGGAAGGAGATGGGAAAAAACAAGGGGAAAAGGAAAGGAAACTGGATTCATGCTTGCTGAAAAATAACCCCAATAAACATTGAATTGTTTGCATCTCCGGACTTTGGGTATTGCTGTTCTCTGTTCACGCGGGAAAGGCCAAGAAAGTGGAAGAGTGAAGGGATAAGCTCTCTAACAGTCTTCTCATTGTCTCACTCAACAAAGCATTCTGTCTTTGCCAGCTGAAGCCATGTCTACACTAAACAGAAGATCACCACTGCCATGATCGATCTTCCAGAGTTTGATTTAGTGAGTCTAGTTAAGACTTGCTACATTGAATTCAGAGGGTGCCCCCGCCTGCTGCCGGTGCTCCTGCTTGAGTGAGGAGTAAGGGAAGCCAACAGAAGTGTTTGTTACCGTAGATGGAGTTGCGTATCTTGCTTTGACTTTCCCTATTGAGTGTAGACCTGGCCTGATTCAGAAACTATTTTCTTCTAATGCAGTAGTTCATAGTTCCAGGTCCCTTTCCAGTTCATATTTATCTTTGCTCCATGACATAACAACAGCAAAAAGCATGCTCTGTGGAGTTTGTCCCTCTAATTCCCTGTATCAAGGTGTCTACTACAAGCACAAACAGGAATGGACTTAAGACTAAGCCAATATGTAGACCTACCCTCACAGTGAATGATGGTAGCTGCAGCTGTTTCCATTATTATTATACTACTACATCTACATGTTGTATATATCCCTAATAATCTGAACATACCTGGCAGATTGTGTGACTGCAAGCACCATCATATCAATTCGCTTATAACTATGATTTAAGTTTTTTCTAAGTCCACAAACACTAAATGTAATTCCTTGTGTTTATCCCTATATTTCTCCTGCAATATTCAGGCTACAAACACTACTCTATTGTTGACCTTGCTGGGATAAACCCGACTTGGTTGTTGCTTATTGGATGCTCCAGTTCTTCACAAAGTCTTTTCCCAACAATTCTTTTCTGCTATTTCATCCTGTGACTCATTAACCTGAAGGGTTGCTAATTACTACATTCTTGCTTTTGCCCATCTCCTTTGTGTCTAAAGATAGGGACCCGTGTACTCTTCTTTTGCTCAATACACAGCATTAAACTGAAGACATTTGTCACTACCACCACTCCCTCATGGCCTAATGTTTTAAACGCCTCAATTAATATACTATCCAGTCCCACCGCCTTCTCACATTTCATCATCTTTAGCACTGTCAGAGTATTCATTGCAATGACAGATCTTATGATGTTGTTTCTTATGCACACCTCCCTCAATGGTTTTCTCAGGTTTTCTCCATTAAGCAATTTCTCATAAAACCACTGCCATCTCCTAATGATTTCACCATCTTCCATCAGTACATTTCCACTTTGGTCTTTGACACACTTTGCATCTCCTAAGTCATATTTGTCTGATCTAGGCTAATCTGTATATTCCTTTCTCCCATTTCTTTGTAAGTAGCCCTGCATATAAGGACTTAAGTTCTTGATTCTTGGCTTCTGCAACTGCTCTTTTTACCAGCTTGTATTCCTTAAACTTTGGGGCATTATTACTTTCTGTCAATTATGCCTTTCCTTCTTCTTTACTGCCTCCTACCTTAGAAAATCCCCAAGTTTCCTTACTAGGATATCTCTCACTTTTCATTTGGCCACAGACAACAGGTGCATTTCCTATAACATGTTTGAGTATTTTTCTCCAGGTCTCACTGGTATCGTTCTGACTGGTTTGATTGTTATCCAATTTCAGTAGAACTTCACCCTTAAATCTCAGACTAATTGCTGTAACTGCAGGCCTCCACCACTTTATCTTTTGTTCTTCAACACTAGTCCCTTTGCATCCAAAAGTCCATTACAAGTGATCTAATCTATGTGCTATCCTAGAAATCACTTTACAGTCTCTTACATATTTTAGATCTCTTCTTCTTGTCAGGAGTTAATCAGTCAGGGACCTCTTGGCACTGTTCTTTTATGTAATTAAGTGCTCCTCCCTCTTTACAAAGCACGTACAGGCAACCATCAGCCCATTGTAAATTATCCACACCAGCTTTATTTCTCATTCCAAGCCTTGTCCTTCATGGCAGTCATCCACATGTCCATTGAGATTTGGTCAAATAACCCAGCACTCAGCTTGTGATACTTCACTTATCACTTGGTCCTGCGCTCTTCCTCCTCCTCTGTCGCACTGCCAGCCTGCAGTGTCTATTTCTGCTTAATGTTACCACTGAGGGGAGGCTCATGGGGAAGAGGCAGTGTTGGAGAGTGAGCCCCTCCCTCACCTGGACTCTGCCCACAGTGGCTACTCCAGTCTTATGGGGCTATGGGGCTGGAGCCAGCTCCCCACTCTGGGCATTGTGACATGGTATGTGGGGTCACAACGACCCTCAGGTTTGGCCTAGTCATGAGGAAGGGCGGCCAGTTGGAACCTGAATGCATTGCAACCCTGTGCATCAGAGTGCAGTGTCACTCAGTTTGGGGCCCTCAAACTGGGGGCGTGAGCTGGTCCCACCTACTTCTAACTTAGAAACACCAAGGGCATCCTTTTCCATCAACCTGCACCTTTCGTAGTAATTGACTCAAGTAAGCATTGGAAAATAGGTGTAAAAAAAGAAAATCATGGAATCTTGAATACCACTAAACTCTCGGACATTGACATGGATAACAAGAATACCCAGATGTATCAAAATTGATAACATGTGTAGAAGATATTAAACCTCATGTTTCCAGACTTAAGCCATCTGAGGAGGGAAAATAAACTGAGGGCCTGATTCTTGGATTCACTAACACCTTTTTATGCTGCTGTGGCACAAGACTGGAGGAGTCTTGGAAAGGGTGTGTGTCAGTGTACTCCTTGATCAGAGAGCCTCTGCAGTGGAACTGGTGTGAGGGCTCTATCATGGCCTAGAAGTGGATTTGATGAGTCTGGGGCATGGCCAGACAGTATCCCCAAGCATTCAAATCATGGGTACGTCTAAACTACATGGCTCCATCGACGGAGCCATGTAGATTTGTTTGTTCGGCAAAGGGAAATGAAGCCGCGATTTAAATAATCGCGGCTTCATTTAAATTTAAATGGCTGCCGAGCTGAGCCGACAAACAGCTGATCAGCTGTTTGTCGGCTCAGCGCTAGTCTGGATGCTCCCCTGCCGACATGAAAGCCCTTTATCGACCTCCCCGGTAAACCTCATCCTACGAGGCATAACGGAGAGGTTGATAAAGGGCTTTCAGGTCAGCGCGGGAGTGTCCAGACTAGCGCACTGAGCCGACACACAGCTGATCAGCTGTGTGTCGGCTCAGCGCAGCAGCCATTTAAATTTAAATGAAGCCGCGATTATTTAAATCGCGGCTTCATTTCCCTTTGCTGATCAGCCTAATCTACATGGCTCCATCGATGGAGCCATGTAGTTTAGACACACCCCATGAGTCCAGACTCCCAAAATCATGATACTGTTCATGAGATTCTGAAAATATTTGAGAGCTTTGCTTTGCTTTCTGGTTTCTGTACTGCAGAGTTCCCTCAGGCCCTAGAATCATAGAATACTAGAACTGGAAGGGACCTCGAGATCATAGTTTTTCCTCATGTCCATCCTAAACCTCCCTTGCTGCAATTTAAGCCCATTGCTGCTTGTCCTGTCATCAGAGGTCAAGGAGAACAATTTTTCTCCCTCCTCCTGGTAACACCCTTTTCAGTACTTGAGAACTGCTATCATGTCCCCTCTCGGTCTTCTCTTTCCTAAACTAAAGAAGCCCAATTCTTTCAGTCTTCCCTCATAGGTCATGTTTTCTAGACCTTTAATCAGTTTTGTTGCTCTTCTCTAATTTCTCCACATCTTTATTGAATTGTGGTACCCAGAACTGGGCACCGTACTCCAACTGATGCCTAATCAGTGCAGACTACAGCAAAAGAATGACTTCTTGTGTCTTGCTCCTATTAATGCATCCCAGAATCATATTTGTTTTTAAGCTTTTCATTACAGCCATGTAGGCTAGAAATGGAGTTTTTAAACATGAATGCTGAGATTCCATGTAATCGTATTAATATTTGTATGACAGTGTGTAGGAGCCCCAGGCATGGACCAGAATTGTGTTGTGCAAGGTGCTGTACAAACACGGACCTTTCAGCATTCACCAGAGCACATTCAAAGCTCCTGAGGTACTAGAGGAAGTGCAGAGAGTGAGCAGAAGTTGAGGCAGCCTGCTCATTCCCAGGACTGCAGGGTGTGGTCTGGCCCTGGGAGCAGGCTGGCATAGCCTGGCCATGGCTCCTCTGAAGACTGTAGCAGCAAGGAAGAGTGGTAGATACCTGATGCTTAGAAGGCTGTATGTGTTCAAATCCAGCTGCGCAGCTGTACCTGACTGACTCTCAGGGATACATAGATGGCTGAATCCTTCCTACTCTAGGGTATGTCTACACAAGCCGTTATTTCGAAATAACTTTACTAGCGTCTACACAAGCCAACCACTATTTTGAAATTAAATCGAAATAGTGGAGGGCTTATTTCGAACTTGGTAAACCTCATTCCACGAGGAATAGCACCAATTTCAAAATTGCTATTTCGAAATAAGCTCTGTGTAGACGCGGAATAGGGGCTATTTTGAAATAGGGGGCCTCCAGTCCTTCCCAGGGTGCCCTGCTGGCCACTCTGGCCCCAACCAGAAAGACTCCTCTCCTCCCACCCCTCCCACCCCTCTCCACCCCTTAAAGGGGTAGAGTCTGGCCACAGTGCCTGTGCCAGCTCCAGGCCTGCCAACCCAGAGCCTGTACTTGCTGCCCCTGACCCAGTGGCCCCAACATGAGCCAGCAAGCCACTGGCAGCCAGCCCTCCACCACTCCCCAGGACCAGTCCCCCAGCTCCCAGGAGCCTGCCGGGGGCTGCAAAAGGCGGGCACCTTCCTGGTTCCGTACAGAGATCAGGGACCTCATTGAGGTTTGGGGGGAGGCCTCCAACGTCCATGAGCTCCGCACTAGACAGAGGAACACGGCCATCTACAGCCAGATGGCTGCCAGCCTGACCACCAAAGGCCACATCTGAACCCAGGAGCAGGTTCAGATGAAAATTAAGGAGCTGCGGCAGGCGTATGCCAGGGCCACAGGGGGCAGCTCCCAACGAGGGGCAGACCCAGACCCCTGCCCCTATTTTGATGCTGTGGACCACATCCTGGGGGGCGAGATGGTCTGTGCCCCCCAGGTGGTCATCGATCCTGGGGCAGAAGGCCCTGATTAGGGCACGGAGGAGGAGGAGGAGAAGGAGGGAGCGTGCTGCGCAGCCAGGACCCTTGAGCCGTCCCAGCAAGCCTGTTGCCGGTGTCATCCAGGGTCAGGGAGGCAACAACATGTGAGTGCCATCACTGTCCCCTTATGCGGGAGTGGGAAGGGAAGGAGACCAGGGACTGTGCGTGTGGGCCTTGCTGACCACGGCTCATGCAGCAACCTGTGCATGTGACGTGCCACCCCTGGGCACATGGCTCCAGCTGGCTGCCAGACAGGGGCCTTGGCCTGTTACCCACACGCGTGTATGTATGAAGGCACATGACGTGCTCCTGACCCCGGGGTGGGACACAGCAGGACGCCCTCCCTCCAGAAGCCCCCTCTACACAGAGGCAGGGCACATCTCCTCCCCACCACACACACTGACCCACACCACATACAGCACAGGGGCATGGGTGCATTCCCAGGCCAGCTCCCACTCCCGGGGTTAGCAGGACATCCCAAACATGGCCTCTGTGTTAGCACATCGGTTCTGATGGTGCGGAGACCTGCCGTCCTCACCTTACAGAGGGGAGCTGGGCTTCACCCACTGTGTCCCCAGGAATAACTGACCACTTCTCTTGTGTGTCCACAGACGCACCAGCTGCAAGTGCAGGGCACACCACCCTACCCGGGACATCCTCCTGCAACTGGGCACTCTGCAGGCTGACCCGTAACCAGGAGGACTACCAGCGGCAGCACCTGGGGACACTGCGAGGCCTGCACCGCACTCTCAACCACTGGGTGCACGAAGACCTGCAGCTCTGGCGGGAGAGCTGGTGGGAGTTGCTTGCCCAGGGCCGTGCCATCTGCGACCACCTGCAGACCCTGGTGCAGAGATTGCTGCCTCCTGCCACTCCAGCCCCTGCTGCTTCCCCAGCTACCGCTCCTCCTCCCACTCCTGCTCCCCCTCATGCTTCTTCCTCCCCACCCTCTACACACACACACACCGGGGATGCCGAGGCCCCCGCACCCGTGGTGCTGGGATACAGGTAGGCCAGCAAGACCCTGAGCCCTGAGCTTCTCCTCCCCCTCTCCCACCCTCTCGCCTCCCCTCTCCTGCCTTCTTTCCCCAGTCTCACCTGAGTTTCATTCCCCTCCCCCCCCAGTTTTGTTCAATAAAGAGATTTTGTTTTCTTGAACACATGTGTCTTTATTGTACATCAAGAAGGGGGGTTAGGGAGGGGTCAGTGAAAGGATTTGAGGGTGAAATGAGGCACAAGCTCCCAGTGGGGCACACCAGGCAGACTGTTAGTCCTCCTCTGGGTGAAAGCTCTCCCGCAGGGCCTCCCGGATACAGACAGCCCCCCGATAGGCCTCCCGGCTGGCAGCCGTGCGGGGCTGTGTGTACAGGCCGGCCAAGTGGTTGGCCTCTGCCATCCAGGCTGGCAGGAAAGCTTCCCACTTCTGCTCACACAAATTATGCAGCACACAGCACGCTGCCACCACATGCGGAATATTCCGCTTGGAGAGGTCCAGGCGGGTGAGGAGGCATCTAAAACGGGCCTTCAGCCGGCCGAAGGCACCCTCCACCACGATGCGGGCCCTGCCGAGCTTGGCATTAAATGCCTGTTGGGAGGGGTTGAGGTGTCCCGTGTAGGGCTTCATGAGCCAGGGTTGTAGGGGATAGGTCGCATCCCCCACCAGGCACACAGGCATGTCCATGTCCCCGACCCTGATGTAGTGGTCAGGGAAGAAAATCCCGGCGAGCAGCCTCTGGCACATGGAGGAGTTGCGGTACACCCATGCGTCATGTGCTCTGCCGGACCAGCCCACATTGATGTCCATGAAGTGGCCCTGGTGGTCAGACACAGCCTGCAGGATGACCAAGAAGTACCCCTTCTGGCTGATGTAGAGGGAGGCCTGGTGTTCCGGGGCACGGATGGGGATGTGTGTCCCGTCGATTGCCCACCCGCAGTTGGGGAAGCCCAGGGCGCCAAACTCCTCAATGACCATGTCCACATCGGTGAGGCGGATGACTCTGCGGAGCAGCACTCTGTTGATGGCCTTGACCACCTGCACAGAGACACACAAAAGTGAGAGTCACTGGGGTGCCAAGGTGGCTGAGAGTGCTCTCTCCCTGCCACTGCCCCGTGCCCCTACTCTCCAGGAGCAACCCCCCCTGCAATCCTGGCCACTGCGGGCAGTCCTTAGTGCGGGCGGGACAGACCAAACCCTGCCAGGGAGGGGACTTTCACCCCTCCCTGCCTTTTCCCTAGGGCAGCCCATCCCTTCCTTGCACCCCTTCCTCCTGGCACAGTGGCTGGAGATTACCATACCTGCGTGAGCACTGCTCTGACGGTGGATCTCCCCACGCCGAACTGGTTCCCCACGGATCGGTAGCTATCCGGCGTGGAAAGCTTCCATGGAGCGATGGCCACACACTTCTGGAGGGGAATGGCGGGCCTCATGTGCATGTCCCATCGCTGCAGAGCAGGGGCGAGCCACTCACAGAGCTCGCGGAAGGTGTCCTTCTTCATCCTGAAGTTCTGGGTCCATTGTTGGTCTCCCCAGCGCTCCAGGACTATGTGGTCCCACCAGTCGCTGCTGGTGTCCAGACGCCAGATGCAGCGGAGCACGCTGGCATCCAGGAGCTGCAGCTGCTCCTCCACGTACCCCAGGAGGGTCCGGATGACGGCCTGGAGGTTGGGCTGCAGCAGATGCTGCAAGGCAGCCTGCAGAAAGTGCAGCCAGGCTTGCAGCAACATGTGCATGAGAAGCACGAGAGTGCCCAGGGGCAGCTCTGGCTCCATGGTGCAGAGTGCTGTGGTGTCCCGAGTGAGGGCAACCGGCGCACACAGAGAAAAAAATGCTTTGCTGTCCCTCAGCAAAGTAGGCAAGCAAGCAGGGAAACCTGATCTGATGCCCTGCCAGAACTGGTTGCGGCCGGCTTTAAATGCGATTCAGCGTCGAATCAGTGTGGACGTGCTATTTCGAAATAGCAAAATGCTATTTCGAAATGCATTTTGTGTCTAGACGCATTATTTCAAAATTAGATATTTCGAAATAACGCTGTAGTGTAGACATACCGCTAGTCCCCAGAGCACCGCTGATACCGGCATTTCAGTAATCCCTCCCCTTGTTTGAAACCAAACAAACAATCTGTAAAGAGCTATACGTTATTCATCTATGCTGGCTTGACTCCTGTGCGGGCAAGCTCGGCCCAGTGGCTTGTTGACACATGCGCATGGACGCAGGCTTGCCGATGGTGGAGAGGGGCAAGAGGGGGCAATGGCCCTAGGGCCCAACCATTGAAAAGGGCCCAGGGCTCCTGGTTACTGCTGCAGTAGCAGCAGTGCTGGCTCCAAGAGCCCCAGGCCCTTCAAAGTGCTGCTGAAGTGCTGAAGTGCCGCGCAACACACTCCAGGCAGCACTGAGTACTGGCTGCCCTGGCCCTGCCCCTTCCGCCCGAGACACCGTCCTTCCCAGGAGTCCAGAGCCAGCCTCCCCATCTTGCCCAAGAGACTGGTGATGCTGTTGGCACCCCTGCATGGAGGCTACTGTGAACTAAGGAATTTGCTTTCTTTGATCTTTCCACTGCTTTCTGCAGCATCTTCCCTTCTCTGCCACCTGCTTTCCCTACATCACTCTTGGTACTTTTGCTCAACATTTAATGGTCTCATTAGGACTATCTCTGCATGGCAAAACATACTTCCACTCCAGCAAATGGGTTCAAGAGTTATCGGTACAAAACTGCCTCCCCTATACACACCCTCAGCCTGTATGGGTGTGTCTAGACTACATGGCTCCCTTGACGGAGCCATGTAGTCTAGACACACCCTAAGAGTGCATTTCAAAGACACACATTCAGTACAACCAGAAGGCCTACTGAAGCAGCTAGAATCATAGGCTGTGTCTAGACTGGCAAGTTTTTCCGCAAAATCAGCCGCTTTTGTGGAAAAACTTGCCAGCTGTCTACACTGGCGCTTGAATTTCAAAAAAGCACTGACTTCCTACTGTAAGAAATCAGTGCTTTTGCGGAAATACTATGCTGCTCCGTTTGGGCAAAAGTCCTTTGCGCAAAACTTTGCGCAAAAGGGCCAGTGTAGACAGCTGAGATTTGTTTTCCATAAAAAGCCCGATCGCGAAAATGGCAATCGGGGCTTTTTATGAAAGCGTGTCTAGATTAGCGCGACGCTTTTCCGCAAAAAGTGCTTTGCGGAAAAGCGTCGTGCCAATCTAGACGCTCTTTTCCGAAAATGCTTTTAACGGAAAACTTTTCCGTTAAAAGCATTTCCGGAAAATTATGCCAGTGTAGACACAGACATAGGGTTGAGAGAGACCTCAGGAGGTCATCGAGTCCAGCCCCCTGCCCAAGGCAGGACCAACCCCAACTAAATCAACCCAGCCAGGGCTTTGTCAAGCGGGGACTTAAAAACCACTAGGGATGGAGATTCCACCACCTCCCTAGGTAACCCATTCCAGTGCTTCATCACCCTCCTAGGGAAATAGTTTTTCCTAATATCCAACCTAGACCTAGCTTTTCCTGATATCCAACCTTGATCTCCCACAGCTGGAAGCCTTTCACATATCTCACAGCCGCCCAATGGAGAAGGTCTAATTTCATTTGATAGATATTTGTGTTTTTTATAGTTTAAACAAGCAAGGAGAAATCACAACATTTGGGCTCAGATATAGTAAAGCACTTAAGCATGTGCCTCCTTTCGCTTCCATCCCATTGACTTCAAGCTTTGCTGAAAGAGATCTGGATGTGTATCCACAGTCTGAAACAAGAGAGTGTAAAGCTCACACAATCACTGAACAGACTAAATCCACAAAGGTATTTAGGTTCCTAATTGGCATTGAAGTCAATGGACGCAAGGAGCCAAAATATTTCAGTGGATCTGGGCCCAACCGTTTGCCTACTCCTAAATTGCACTGGGCTTAACTAAAGGGGTTTTAAAGATTCTGAGGACACTTTTATTTTGGTTAGTGTAAGTCTGTTAGGAATTAGTAATATCTCGTTCTTATATATCACTTTTTATTGCTAAATCTCAAAGCACTTTGCCATCTGTAACATATTTATACTCACCACACTCCCGTGTGATAGGAAAGCTCTATTATCCCTGTTTATACTGATGGGGAATTGAGGAACAAAGATGCTAAGTGACTTGCCCAGGGTGACATGGGAGGTTGAGTCAAGTAAGGAACAACAGAAAGGAGGCAAGAAGGGCATAGATTAAGAAACAGTGTGTGTGATTGGGGAGAATCATCCTCATGGCTCTTAGGGTGTGTCTACACTACAGGAAAAATGGCCGTTTTTCCGAAAAAACTTGCAGAACATCCACACTGCAATTGTGTTCTTCTGAAAGTAAATGGAAAGAACAGAGGGGTTTCTCCGACAGCGGTACGCCTCTTTCTATGAGGAAGAAGCCTTTTTCTGAAAGAGCTCATTCGGAAAAAGGCGTGTGTGGATGGGGAGGAGGGTTTTCTTTCGGAAGAAGAGGCCTCCAGGAAATAACACAGGTGCCCTGGTGGCCACTCCGTCCAAAGTAATCAGGACTCTATAGTTCCTGTCTCCTGGCCCCTCTTAAAGCTGCAGGCACCCTGGACAAGCCTTGTGTGAAACTGCCTGAAAGCAGCATCTCACTACATGGCTCTCCCTGCCACAGGCCTTGCCACTAATGGCCGAGCCTCAAGCCCCCCGCAACCTCCCTGGCTCCCACAGGGAGCAGCCCCAGGGGTCCCAGGACTTACCCAGGGGGACCAAGAGATGGGCACCTTCCTGGTCCGGACTGGAGATCCTGTCCCGCCTCGAACTGTGGGGCGAGAAGGAGACATTGCAGGATCTCTGGGCCAAGCGCCGCAATGCCGAAATATATGAACACATGGCCGAGTCCCTGGCGGAACGTGGACACCCACCCCAGACCTTGGAACAGATCTAGAGTAAGGTCAAAGAGCTCCCTCAGGGATACGTCCGGGCCAGAGAGGGCAGCTCGCGCTCAGGGGCAGGACCCCACATCTGCCCCTATTACCAGGAGCTCCACCAGATCCCGGGGGATGGGGAAACATCTTCCCCACCCATCCTCGTGGACTCTGGCCTGGAGACCACACATGGCCTTGCTCCCGGGACATCCCTGTCCTCTGGCTCGAGGACTGTTGGTCGCTGCTCACAGAAGGGCGAAAATCTCTTCCAGAAAAGCTTCATCCACAAATTGTATAAGTATATGCTCCACTCCATTATCCAATTAATTAAATGAATTGGACAAGCAAGTGAACATGATCTCTCAATGCAAAGCTGTGGCAAAAAAAGCTAATGTGATCCCTGCATGTGTAAACAGGAGCAATGAGGTGTGACATCGGTAACACTTGTGGACCACTGCATCCAGTTCTAGTGTCCACATTTTAAAAAGGATGTTGAAAAACTGGAAAGGGTTCAGAAAAAAGCCATAAATATTTTTCAAGGACTGGAGAAAATGCCTTACAGTGAGAGAATAACTGAGCTCAATCCGCTTAGCTTATCAAAGAGAAGATTGGTTTGTGACTTGTTATGGTGTGGCCAAAAATACTCAATCCAAAAGAGCTGAGAAATGCAAACCAAGAACCCAGAGCTGGAGGCCACACAAATTCAAATTACGCACACATTTAACAGGGAGGGTGATGAGCCACTGGGACAAACTACAAAGGGATTCTACATCTCCTGATGTCTTCAGATCCATGAGCGGAAGCCATGCCAGGAGATACATTTTAGTCAAAACAGAAATGTGTACTGGACTCAGTACCGGGGTAACTGGATGAAATTCTAGGGTAATCTGCAGGAGACCAGACTATGTGACCTAATGGTCCCTTCTGGCCCCAAAATCTCTCAGTCTGTGAATGCCTTCATTAAGTTCTTCCTTCCAGGATGTTTGGTACAGTAGTTGGCTGTGTCAAGATTACAGACCATGAAAACTTCCTTATAGAGAGGGGGTCCACACCAAACTATGCAGAAATTAATGAGGAAACTGCCCTTCTGTGCAAAACAGGGTCATACCGCACAAATCCTTAGGAATGCTTCAAAATAGGTATCAGCATAATTAGCATGACCCAGCAACAATTGCCTAATTAATTAATTAATTAATTAATTAATTCAGGACATGAAGGTCAAGGGCAAGAGTGAGGCACTCTTCAAGTGTTCATTTTAGATTATACTCAGAGGTCTTAAAATGACCACAATAAGCCACACTCTAGAAGAAGTGATATATCCACAAACACTGTATGCCTTGTTTAACCTTTGTTTTTTTTTTTTTGCCAGAGTTGATATGAAGAAGAAAAAGAATCAATAACAATTATCATTTAACAAAAGTGAATTCAGGAGATGACAGCCAGCTTATTAATTCTTTAGCCTCTGATGCATTTTATCTAGGCCAAAGAAAAACCAATGTCAAAAACTAATCTCTCTCTCTTTGGTGCCAAACATCCCTTACAATGCAATGTGCTGACATTAAGGGCTGAGTGTGATTCTTTTGCAATTAGAAAGATTCTTTCTGAGCGCATGTTTGATATGCAGTTGAAAAGGGAGGGGGAAAGGCCTCATATTTGGGGTGACTGAAACACTGAGTTCCCATTGGAGCAAAGTGGCTTATTTCTATTATTTTACCTTCAGACTGTAGATGCATTTAAGAGGAAAGATGGCTCTGTAGTTAACACACAGTTACAAATCAGAAGATATGGGCACTTTTCCTAGTTCTGCAACTGGCTTTGTGAAAGGCTGTGGACAAACTATTCCTGTAATCTCTATGTCCTGTTATGCAAAAGAGGGACAATTACAACTTACCTCCCTCACAAGATTATTCTAAGGTTTAATTAACCTGCATAAATTGCTTTGAGATTATCTGCTTTGCTTATCACTTTGAACCAACCCCCAAGATACCTCTTTTCCAGAGCCACTTTGGTGTCCCTAATACAGCAAGCAAAACTAAAGGGCCAGCCCCTCTGTGGGTGTAAAGTGGTGCAGATGCACAGACGTTCCCAGAGTTGTGTTAATGACACCAGCAGGGGTCTGAGCTTCTGGGCCATGTAAGAACCCAAAGGGATGTGTACACAGCTGCAGAGAAACTTGAGAGACAGTTTTGGAAAGTCTGACCTCAAAACAAATTTCAGAATCAACCAAACCACATTTAGCCAGGTGAGAGCACAGTCAGAGCCAATCTGACACTTCTAAACACAGGACAGACTCATAAAGAAAGCAACAGTGCTAGTTAGGCCAGCTCAGCATCCCAGTGGAATGAAAGGGAACAGTTCTTTGGACATGGCTTTATAGCACCTCCCATTTTATTAAGGGCTACACTTGTTCTCTGGACATTGACTAGGTGTGCTATCAGTAACCAGATGACAGGCAGGTGTTCTATAGTCGGGGCCCTCCTCATGGAGGTAAGGTAACCTGGCCCCCAAGGATCCTCCACAATCTCCCTCCTCACACTCCCACACCCCTGCCCTGACTTGTGCACTTCCCATACACACACCCAGCCCCCTGCATTCCCCACAGCCCCAGCTCTGACTCCTGCACCCCCACCCCATAGCCCTGGCCCTCTTCCCCAAGCCCTCCTGCACTCCACCTCACACTTACATTTCTCACAGGTACTGTTGTATCACAACCCTCCACCCCCTTACCCGAGTGTCCCCCCCCCGGCGGGTGGATTGTCATAGGACAGTGCCTGTAAGTAATTTAAGTTATTTTCACCCCTATTCTAACAACCCTCATTATCAGGAACTATTTGCCTAAACGTTCCTTTGCTTGTGTTAGCTAGTCACACTGGGTATGTCTACACTAGCCCCCTAGTTCAAACTAGGGTGGCTAATGTAGGCATTCGAACTTGCAAATGAAGCCCGGGATTTAAATATCCCGGGCTTCATTTACATGTTCCTTATGACGCCATTTTTAAATGCCCGTAGTCGAACTGACTGCCCGCGGCTACGCGAGTAACAGTTAATCCGAACTAAATCCTTAGGATTAAGGATTTAGTTCGGATTAACTGTTACTCCGTGTAGCCACGGCAGTCAGTTCAACTAAGGATTTAAAAATGGCGCCATGAACTATGCAAATGAAGCCCAGGATATTTAAATCCCGGGCTTCATTTGCAAGTTCGAATGCCTACATTAGCCACCCTAGTTCGAACTAGGGGGCTAGTGTAGACATACCCACTTTCAGGGACCACAGTCAAGATTTCCATTCTCTTCCTGATCCTGAAGCCCTTACATTGTCAGAATTCCCACTGGCACCAGCGTGATTTTAGCCCATGTTGGAACTGCGGGGGGAGTTGAGCAGAGATTTTCAGAAAATCGATGTTTAAAGTTAGGCTCCATTGGCATTTTTGAAGATCAGACTTGTTATGAAAGCATCCAAGTCAGGATTTAGGACCCTAACTTAAGGCCCCTACTTTTCAAAATCTTGACCTTCTTATAGACAATTAACACGTCTTCTCCCCCACCCTGGTATAACTTGGCTAAATATCCACTTAACATCTCAATCTTTCCTATGCCTCTGGATCTCATTCTTCTGTTCAGAATCAGGTTTTTGATAAAGTTCTAAAACATTCAGGGAGAAACCAGAGGTCCCCACATCCCATGGGGCACAGAGGAATGTTCAGGGAGACATAGATGGCTGCTAGTCTTGCTTCCTCTGCTTCCAGTCATGCACCCAGCTGTGGTCCCAGCCTCAACCACCCCCCCTTAACCCTGTCCATGTATCCCCCTCGCAGAGTAATTGGGTTCACAAGATAAAGAGTTTAAAGGGACATGATGGAACTGCAGAATCTGTTCACAGAAAAAGGAGCTAACCATTACAGTATTAAAAACAA
This sequence comes from Rafetus swinhoei, assembly GCA_019425775.1. Taxonomy (NCBI): domain Eukaryota; kingdom Metazoa; phylum Chordata; order Testudines; family Trionychidae; genus Rafetus; species Rafetus swinhoei. The sequence goes on along the minus strand of CM033427.1, from coordinate 121,493,658 downwards.
GTGATTCCATCCTGTCTTATTTCTTGAGAACATGGGAGAGCACATTTCCCTCGGCCTTTCATTTCCAGCATTGTTTCTTCCATCAGCAGTGATCTAAAGCAACTTCCTGTTATGAAGTGGCATTAACCAAACTGATGAGAAGGTGGAGAAGAGTTGGTTTTACCCATCTTTATTCTAGCAGAGTTTTTCATCTGGTCAGTTTTCTCTCCTCTGCATTTCTGTTCTCTCAGTTAAGCACTGCATTCTTTAACTTGGCTAGTCATGTTTCTTGTTCCTATTTGCTTCTCACAAACTAAAGTGGAAGAGAAACATTAAGGAAATGAACAGAAAATAATCATTTCTGAATGGTTTAAATGAAAGACTCTTGTATGTGATGGTACAGCAGAATGAGATCCCAACTCTGGTTGCAGTCTCTAGATTCTAGTGTTGCAGAGCTAATAAGCCATACGTTCATACAGACTGCAATTATCTTGTATCTACTCATCCAGTCTGCACCTGCTGCCATGAACATCAATGGCAAAACTCCCCTTGACCTCAATGGAGAAAGATCATTTCCATCCAGTATAGTAGAGCACGCTGTAGTCATTGGCCAGCCCAATGGCTCTATGGCGGTGCTCTGTACAGCCATACTGAAGATGGGATTTCAGTTTTGGCATCCTATTGCCCTGGATCAGCAGGCCTTGGGACTTTGAAAGAGGGAAGTTTGGCACTGCTGAATAGCATTTTGTCCGGTGAGTTGTAGAACAGGGCGGGTGGACTCATCAAGGAAGGTCGATCCAGATCTCAGCAAAAAGAGGGTGGCTCAGTGTGATGTCGGGCATGTAAAGCAGGAAAAGCAAGAGAGTCTTGGGGAGAAAGAACACGACTCTTCCCATGTTCAGATGCTGGTGTCCATGAGAGCTTGCAGTGAGAGTCAAGTTGCCTATGGCCCCGATCACAACGACCGTTGTGAATTATGGGTCAGGGTCAACTAGGCTTCCTGAGACCCGGCAAGAAATGAAGGCATACACCCCCAAACAAGCCAGGGCCATAGGGAAGACATTAGGCCCCCTCAATAAAGAAACTGCGCTTGATTGGCTGTCCCAGTTATGTGCTCTCCCAGGCATACTAAAAAAGGATGCAGCCATCCTGATAAGGGAGTGTATGGCTGGGGATGGCTTTGCTGCCCTTCCATGTCAGGTGCACGTGGGAGATGTTGACTCCTGTCTGCAGCTGTATGACGGGGTGATGAAGCTGTTCTATCCCCACCATAATCTAATAGGCGGGTACTACTCGGAGCGACAACGTCCAGGGGAACGTCCCGAGTGATACCTGAGCAGGAAGAAGTTCCTGTTCTGGTTAGCCAGAGCACTCTCCTGTGACACTCCAGAATTTCTGGAGGCAGCTCTCCAGGGCCTGAGCCTGACCATTTGGCTGGCCCTGGGAGCTGTGGACCCCCAAGCCGTTTCTCTAAAAAAGATAGAGGAGCGGATCTGGGTGGCCCACGAATTGCAGAGAGAAGTTTTCGCCAAGAAGAGGGTGTCGGTCATGACCGAGGGAGGTGTACCGAGGTACACCAGAGGACAGCAGCCATCCAGTGGACCGAGTAGTGCTGACAACAGCCCAAGGAACATCCGTGGACATGCCTGGAAGCAGACGAACAGCACAGCACCCCGGCCCAGGAGCCAACGTTCCAGCAGAGGCTCGCATCCACCGAGAAGTCCAGCTCTCTCCCCAAGATCTTCTGGAACCGAGAGCAGCAGCGTGGCTTGGGAGGAGGCCAAGCAGTTCAGGAACCTGATCTGGAAGCAGCTACTCCGGTTTGAGCAGAAGAAGGACATTGACGGTTTGTCTACGGAGGAGCTGCTGCAGCGGCTAGCCAAAAGGAAGAAGGAACAGGCTGCAGCAGCTACCCTGTCATCACTGAACCTATTGTGACTAAATCAGGAGGCCCCTAAGTCCAGGCAGAAGGCTCCCATCAGGTTGGATGCCTGGGGAAGGCCCACTGTATCAGCCATAATAGGAACAGTGCATGATGATATTCACCAGCAGCTACTGGTGGATACTGGTGCCTCGGTCTCCCTCCTCAGCCCTGAGGGAGACCCAGCCATCAGGAGGATACCTATTAGCAATAGTACGGTGTTAGAGGGATATGCTGGGGGAAGTAGTGTAGTCCCCTTTACTATCCCAGTAACTTGCAGAATTGAAGGGTTTGTGTCCAGGATGTCTTTCGGCCTCCAGGATCTAGGGGGCCAGGGCATCCTGGGCATTGATGCACTAAAATCAAGATGTATAATTGTTGATTTACTTAATAACCAGCTCATTCAGGTATCAGAAGGGGAGGAGGTTGGAGTGGTAGCTGTGTCTCATAGGGTGGCAGCCTTGAAGGCTCCAGAGGCTCTTGGGGTGCCACATTGGGACACAGAGATACAGGATATCGTGCAAAGACACACTGGAGCTTTTGCTACCAACAAGCTTTAGTGTGGTAAAATCAAGGTGGAGGTTCGGCTAGATGGTCCGTACCCCAGGCCACTAAAACAATACCGGTATCCTGCTGCAGCAGAGGAGGGCTTGAGACCCACCATCGAGGCTCTTCTGCAGCAAGAAGTACTAGTAGAAATCCAGAGTCCATGTAACTTCCCAATCTGGCCAGTGCTGAAGGCAGACCAGAAGACCTGGCGCCTGACCATGGATTACAGGGAGCTCAAACACCTCACACCTAGGTTGGCTCCGGTAGTGGCCAAGTATAAATGAAATCGTGGCTGGTATCGCCGCAGGCACTAGGTGCTTCTCGGTCCTGGATCTTTCCAATGCCTTCTTTAGCATTCCTGTGCATGAGTCAACGGTGCACAAGTTTGCGTTTACCTTTGATGGTAAACAATTGACATTTACCAGAGTTCCTCAGGGATTACACAATGCTCCTTCCATCTGTCATCGGTTTGTGTCAAGCATGTGGAAGTCTCTGAGGAACAGGGGTTATATCCTTAGTTACGTGGACAATATCCTAATAGCCACTCCGACCAGGGACGAGAACCTAGATGCTCTGAATGAAGTCTTGGGAAAAATTCAGGACACAGGGTTCTTGGTTAATCCGGCAAAGGCTCAACCGGCACAAAGTACAGTGTCATACTTGGGCATTTTGTTGAGCCCAGAGGGTAGGAGGCCTGATCAGCATCGTGTGGAGTTTATCTGTAAGCTCCCGGCTCCACGCGATGTCTCGGCTCTCCGGTCCTTTCTGGAGCTTACCGGATTTTCTTGAGAATTTATCGACCAATATGCGGAAAGAGCCAAGCCTCTCTACCAACTGCTGCGAAAGGGTCAGGAATGGCAGTGGGGAGAAAGCCAGCAGCAGGTCTTTATCGAGCTTAAACAGGCTTTGGCTCAAGCACCAGCCCTGGCCTACCCCAAGCCTGACTGCCCTTACCACTTGCAGCTGGGAACATCGGGCACTGGTCTCAGCACGGTCCTTCTTCAAGATCAGGGGACCGGGCTGCCGCCAGTGGCTTATGGCTCCCACATATTAAGTGAGGTGGAGAGACGGTTTAGCACTTGTGAGCGGGAGGTGCTCGCCCTGGTCTGGGCGCTCGGTCATTGGGAGTACTTGATAGGGACGTCCCCCGTCATCTTGAGGACATCCCATATGCCAGTCAAGTACGTCCTCTCTGGCCGGGTATCATCCCCTCGCTTGGCAAACTGGACTGTGAGCCTCTTGAACAGGGACATTGCGGTGCAGAAATCGCCCCAATTGAGCGTGCTGCCCTATGCGCTCCTTACTGAGGGTCAGGAGCACGAATGTCTGCTGCCAGTGCAGGACATGATTCCGGCTTCACCATTCCAGCTGGAGCCTAGTTTCAGTAAAGCCAAGGATCAGGGCCTAGTCATCTGGGCGGTGGATGGGAGTAGCTACTATCTGGATGGCCGTCCCAGAACAGGATATGCTGCATTTCAGCCCACCTCGCAGAGAGTGCTGCAGGGAACTGTAAAACCTCACTCCGCGCAAGCTGCGGAGGTAGTGGCAATTGTGGCAGTCCTGTGTGAGGAGGACAAATGTAAACATCGGTGCATTTGTTCCGACTCAGACTGGGTGGTCAGGCATTAACATCTTGGATGCCTGTCTGGAAGCAGCGAGATATGCAGTCTGCTGATGGTAAGCCCATCAGGTATACTGCATACCTGAGCCACGCATTGGATCTGGCCTCTACTCATAAGGGTTAGACAGTCCTATGCAAAGTAAAGGCTCACTGCAAAGACAACACGAAGGCTTCTAGGCTTAACCATCAAGCAGATAGGTTAGCTAAGGAGGCAGCACTTCTGGGAGATGACTTCTTATGGACCTTAACACCGTCCTGCACCATAATGAAGGTTCAACAGCAGCTTGATTTAGGTGCCCAGGTGGATATTAGAGAGCTGCAGCAGCAAGATCCGAATGTGCAGGACCTTCTGGCGAAGAAGGGACATCGGGGTTACGAGATTTTTACTGATAAACATGGTCTAGTGCTGGCACTGAAAAATAATTCAACAGAATCTCTCCCAGTTCTGGTGCTCCCGACATGTCTCCGCAAGGAGATGGTGGCCCTTGCCCATCAGCAGGGTCACTATGGGGCAGACAGGACTGTGGATTGAGTAATCCGAGTAGCATGGTGGCCAGAACTGAACCAGGACGTAGCTCTGCACATTCGATCTTGTCTGAGGTGTGCCGAGAACAACGCTGACACCCACATTGTCAAAGGCCCACTATGGCATCACTTGGTGGAGTGTTTGTTTGTTATTGCCATAGTTGTAGCCATAAGGTGGACCAAGGCTAAAATTAGGAATCTAGAGTCTTTCCGTCCTGTGACCACCCATAAAAGGGTGCTGGCATCAGAACCCTAAAACTGGATTCTTTGCCAGCAAGGAGGGGAATTGTAAGTTAGCAGCCACCATTTTGTCACAGACGCCATTTTGGATCATAAAACAACAACTAGGAATCCATTTTGGTGTCTCTTCTGCCCCCTCCTTTCCCACGCTTTCCACCTGGTGGCGGGAAACCCTGGCAGTCATATGGGTATAATCTGCCCAGTGACTGAAATCACATGGGCAGGGGCTACACTGGTTACATCAAAATCTGTCCCACAACTGCAGATTTTATAGGTTTGCCTCTGGTGTAGTCTGGGGCTGCCCCCCGAGTGGCAGAGTGTGGCTGCTGTCTCTTAGAGTGGGTACGCCAGTCTCACGTCTAGGGTAGCTGGGTGGAATAGGCTCACTTGCATGCAAGGAGGGGGTGGCTATCCACTGCTCCTTACTATAATCTGCATACGTGCAGCCACGACGACACAGGGGAGGGTAGGATAAATCAAGGCTTGTCATTGCCTGCGGTGGTTAGAACAGCTGCTGCTGTTCCTGGTTACTGGTTCTGATCCCTCCTGACCATCTGGAGCTGTGTCGCAAGAGCAAGGGAGAAAGCTGCAAGACATGGTACAGTGTTGGTGGCTCTCTATCTAGCCACCTTCCTGTCCTTTTGGGTCTATCTTGTGTCACAGTTCAGTTCAGTGTATTTTGTTTCCTATATTCCTTTGTAATAGTGGGGTCCTTATAGATCTGTATGTATATCAGTGGTGTAGTTAATACTTACCTGTCGTATGTTGTTCATCTCCCTTTTCTTGTTAATAAAATCCCTTTAGTTTACCACTCTTGGTCTGTCTTCTTACTTTTAGAGTAAGCTATTAACAACCCGATGATAGATGCGGGTGTGGGGACGAGCCTGACCGTTGAGATTCCTTGCAGCCCAAGGTTTCTCAGCGAACACTAGAATCTGGATATCTTCCAGACTGCCAAACACACAACTGCTTGCGAGGATAAACGTATGTACAAAAGGATGGGGAGAGTGGTAGATGCGATATATCTTGACTTTAGTAACGCTTTTGCTATCTCACAAGATCTTCTCATAAACAAAGTAAGGAAGTGCAACCTAGATGGTGCTACTGGTTAGAAAATGGTTCCGGGAAAGTAGTACTCAATGCTTCACAGTCATATCGGAAGGGCATAATGAGTAGGGTCCCACAAGGGTTAGTTCTAGGTGCATTCTATTTAATATCTTAATTATTTATTTAGATAAGGGCATAGAGAGTACACTTACAAAGTTTGCAGATGATACCAAGCTGGGAGAAGCTGCAAGTGCATTGGAGGATAGATTGTAATTCAAAACGATCTGATCAAACTGGAGAAATGGTCTGAGGTAAATAATCTGAAGTTCAATAAGGACAAATGCAAAGTCCTCCATTTAGAAAGGAACAATCAATTCCTTACATACAAAATGGGAAATGACTGCCTAGAAAGGAGTACTTTGGAAAGATATCTGGGGGTCACAGTGGAGCACCTGCTAAATGAAAGTCAGCAGTGAAACACTGTTGCCAAAACACCCAAACATCATTCTGGGATATATTATCAGAATGTCGTAAGCAAGACATGAGAAGTAATTCTTTCACTCTATCATTTGCTGATTAGGTCTCAACTGGAGTATTGTGTCCAGCTCCGGGTGCCACATTTCAGAAAAGGTGTGGAGAAAGTCCAGAGAAAAGCAACAAAAAATGATTTAAGGTCTAGAAAACATGACCTATGTGGGAAGATTGAAAAAAATTGATGTGTTTAGTCTGGAAAAGCAAAGACCAAGAGGGTACATGATAACAGTTTTCAAGAACATAAAAGATTGTTACAAGAAGGAGGGAGAAAAATTGTTCTTCTTAACCTCTAAGGATAGAACAAGAAGCAATTTAAATTGCAGCAAGAAAGGTTTAGGTTGGACATTAGGAAAAACTTGCTAAATGTCAGGGTGGTTAAGCACTGGAATGAATTGCCTGCAGAGGCTGTGGAATCTCCATCACTGGAGATTTAAGAGCAGGTTAGACAAACACCTGTCAGAGATTGTCTAGATAATACTTAATCCTGCCATGGGGGTTGGACTAGATGACCTCTCGAGATCCTTTCCCATCCTATGATTCCATGGCAACTGAGGGAGGGAGAAATGATGCTGATCAGAAGAGGAGCTCTTGGAAGGGCACTAGCTTCACATTCACCTTCTGCCGAGAGAACAATGTGCTGACCAACTATAGAAATAGAGATGTAGCCGTGTTAGTCTGGTCTAGCTGAAACAAAAGACAGGACTATGCAGCACTTTAAAGACTAACAGGATGGTTTATTAGGTGATGAGCTTTTGTGGGCCAGACCCACTTCCTCAGATCAAATTGAGGAAGAAAATTGGCATGACCATATACCAAAGGGATACAATCAAAAAAAGTGAACACATATAAAATTAACAAATCAGACAAATCTAAACTCTGATTTGTCAATTTTATATGTGTTCACTTTTTTTGATTGTATCCCTTTGGTATATGGTCATGCCAATTTTCTTCCACAATTTGATCTGAGGAAGTGGGTCTGGCCCATGAAAGCTCATCCCCTAATAAACCATCCTGTTAGTCTTTAAAGTGCTGCATAGTCCTGTCTTCTGACCAACTATGTCTTTGTCTCCTCCAGTGGCTGGACCACTTAAAGGGTTTATGGCGCTGTTGTTGCTTCTCAACCATCAGATCTGATTCTTTATTTCATACAGTGGAAACTCATGGTTTTAAACCCAGGAATCACAGACTTAATCCCTGGCAGATGACATGACCAGGGACATAGCTACAAGGGCACTCAGCCTCTAGTGATCAGTTGCTATGCTTAGATGGTGCTACTGTCCTGGCTGCCATATACTGGCCTTCAAAGCCGCTGCCTTTTCCCAGAACTCTTTGCCACTCAGGTGATGCCCAGCTCCGACAGGAGCTGTGATACCACTTCCTAGACTGGAATGTTCTTAGTGACTGAATTCAGTTAGGTTTGGCTTCCTTAGGCTCTGGGGTAGGGACAAAAATGAGGGGTACAGTACAAGAGACAGGGCCGCTAAAGTAGGATAGGGATGGGGTTCAGGATCTGAGAGGGAGCTGGGGTGCAGAAGCAGGCTGGGAGTAGGGTGTCTGGCTAGGTGGAGGGAGCAGGAACAAGGGAAGGTGCAGTGTGTGGCCAGGAGAGAGGGTGCAAGAACAAGAGAGGGTGTTGGAACAAGCTGGGGGTCCCAGGTCCTGGGGGGAGGGAAGTGAGGAGATTGAGATGGGGGGGTCTGGGCATGTAGCCAGACATGAACCCCATCTTGTTCCCCCCCACCCCACCCCAGAGAGCAAGAGAAAGGCAGTCAGCCTTTGATGCCCTGGGAACGCAGGTGTGCTGCCTGTCCCTGACTCTACCATAAACAGAAACGAGACAGTAAATGGGCTAGCTGACGACCCGGGGCCTCCCACCGCCCTGATGGCTAGTACCAGTAATTGACACGCCTGCACTGTCCCAGGAGAGGAATCTTCGCCCATCACATACTAGAAGTGCCCATTGTCTGCATTTTCCCAGGTGTGAATTATGCTTTGCACCCTTCGTGAAACTTGGCATTCAAAGCCATTTTTCCTAATTGGCCACTTGAAGACCAGGAAGAAGCCTACGTGACCCAAGGGGTATAAAGAGGGGTTTAGTAGCCCACCCCATTTGAGCTCAATCATCTACACCTGCTGGCAGGTATTGATTGTCTCCGAGGTCTGTGGGGCGCCCAACCTTGCCCTACTTCTTCCCGAGGATTGAGAGAAAGCGCTGGCCACGCCAAGTCTGGAACGCAGGGGTGAGAATATATACCTGCTAGGTGTCTATTTTGCATGCATTTAATAAGAGCTCAGAGAACCAAAAGGGTTTCATGGTACCTGTAAGTGACTTTTGTTTTAAGTGTAATTTCTGTCCTGTCCTTTTGTAGTGGCTGTGTTATCTGTAACACAGCAGTAGCATTTAACAGCTAAGTTTACCCTGTAACAATAAAATAGTAACTGTTTAAGCTTTAACCTGACTCCTTCAGTTGCTGTAACAGAACCAAGCACAATTTAAAGAACTCCAGCCGGTCATAAGGGACAGATCCGTTGGGCGCCCGTCAACCTCTTCCAGGTTGCCCGCTGCTAAGGGAACCCGGTCCTGGCAGTTGAAGTCTCGGGTGTATAATACACACACACACACACCATTCACTGCCCTGACCATTGGCTGACAGGGCATGATGGGGAACTGTACCTGGTTTCATGCCCAGTGCAGCAACGACTGCAGCCACGCTGTCCCGGCTGCCTGGGAGGTAGGCCTTGCTGCCACGGTGGCTGCACAGTCCAGGGCCTGCCCCGGAGGCTGGAGGTGCGCGGCCACGCAGCCTCAGAGGCCAAAGGCGTTGCTGCCATGGCCACACAGCCCTGGGACAGCCCTGGAGGCTAGATAAGCCGCAGCAGCAGCCACACAGCCCTGGGCTGGCCCCAGAGGCTGGCCACGCTGCTACTGTGGCCACGTGGCCCCAGGCCGGCCCCAGAGGCAGGAGACACTACTGCTGCAGTCCTGGGCCAGCCCTGGAGGTGCCGCTACCGTGGCCACAGGTTGCCCCAGAGGCCAGAGGCACCATGGCAGCCACATGGTCCGGGGCCGGCCCCCTTCCCTCATGGCATGAATGCCACAGGTTGGGCATGCCCATTAGGAGGCGGGGCCTGAAACTGCCTAACAGGTCAGATCAAAGCCCTAGGTGGGCCAGATCCGGCCCTCTGAGAGGCTTTTGCCCACCCCTGCTCTAAATCAAGATAGCACATCCACATTAGGGAAGCCTGTCTCGGACTAATTTTGAGGTTTCTCTGCAGTGTAGATGTGTTATTTCAACATAAGCTATTTCAGAATAACTATTTCGAAATAAGCGTGCAGTGTAGCTGTACCCTAAGGTATTTCTTCGGCCATCAAGAAGCAAGTTTTGGCTTGTTTTTTCTCTTAAAAGCCTTTTTGCAAAGAACAATGCTGGCTCTCCCGTGCCAAGCTCAGGAGAACAGACTGGTGCAAAGCAAGCAATGCAACACTGCGAAATAATTTGTTCTTATCATAAGAATTGAAGTGCTTGTGAAAGGTGCCCAACTGATAGGCCTGGAGAATAAAGAAAGGCTTTTGAACTCAAGCAAGTACACATCCTAGGCAGCACAGCGTAGCCTTTCCCACACTGCTCAGCCAATATGCCTGTAAGACTGTGTGACCATCCCTTGGCGTCTATGTCTGAGGGGGGGTTACGCCTTCTCGCTACAACTTTCCTGCGTTTGCACTAGAACAGGGGAATTAGTCTACAGGGTTTGGGGCTGGCCCTCTCCCCTTCCAAGCAGGGCAGGGCAATCAGTCCCCAGGACTCCACTGTTCTGTCAGGCAGAGCCCCAAGAGTGAGTCTAACTGGGCTCCAAGCAGGGCAGGGCAATAACAACCCAGGTTCTGGTCTCTCAGTCAGACAGAGCCATGTCCAATAATAGTCAGGGTTCCCTGGCCTCCAAGCAGGGCAGGGCAAGTAGCAATCAGGGTTCTAAGCCCATTGGCATTCTACAGGCTCAGGCAAGGATCCTGGTCTATGGAGGGGGAGTACTGCCACCACAGGGTTGGGGTGCAGGGGGGATGCAGGCCCACCCAACTTTACCACATCCCAACCTGAAGCCTTATCAGTGGCAGGCAGTCTGCCACTGGGTCAGTGGGGGTCCACCTGTAACACAGTGACCTAGACTCAGGCTCACCACCTACCTGGCTCCCTGGTTTCCATCACTCCCCCTCAGATGTACTTGAATCCATGGGTCATCCTCCACCTACTTGGGGGTAAGTGGTACCAAGGATACTGTCAGCAGCTCCCCAGCGCGGGGAAGAAGTGTATCTTGCCTCCAGCTGCTTCTCCCCAACTGAGCAGTGAGGCCGGCCTTTTATACTCCCTCTTCCTGTTCCACACCTCCGGTGCTTCCAGTGTGCAGGACATGGCTTCCTGGCTCCACCCACCGGGCAGTTTGGGGCGTGTGCTCAGCATCTGGGGCAAAGGGAGGCCATGCCTCCTTGCTACAATGCCTCATCCATAACTGTAGAGGACCTCCTCTTGAAGGGGAGGGGGGCGTTCAGCCCCCAAACCCATCCAATTTGTACCTGACCTGAAGATGAGTTTGGAATAGTTTGTAGTCACAATCTCAGGAATTGGTAGCCACAAGAAGTATAATGTTTAGCTTGGGCCCTCCACAGATAGGATGGTAGTAGGTACTGTGGATACGTCTAAACTACATCCTTCTGTCGGCAGAGGGATGTAAATTAGATGTATCGAAAGTGCAAATGAAGACGAGATTTAAATAACCCACGCTTCATTTGCATAATGGCGGCCACCGCTTTTTTTCGAAATGGGGCTTTTCGAAAAAAACTGGCAGTTTAGACGGGGCATTTTTTGACATAATACCCCATTTCAAAAGATCCTGTACTCCCGAAAGATCCTGTACTTCGAAAGATCCTGCACTGATGCAGCGCTCGGCCTGAACGCCGTGGCACTCAAGCGGCTGTGCCGGGACCATTTGGCGGCCGCTGCAGGCACTTGCGTAGGAGCGCCCTGCGCCGCCGAGCTGAATGGCAGGACAGCTCCTGTGCAGGTGTCCCAGGCAGAGGGCACTGGCTTTGAAAAGTGGGCCGCCCCGTCAGGCTGAGGGGGAACAAGGGGAAGGAGGGAGCGGCCCTGGCAAAGGGGCACAGGGCGAGGCAGTCCCAGAGACAGAGGCTGCTGGAACGGGTCAGCAGGAGGCCCTGGAGAAGGGCAGCGCGTCGGAGCACAGCAGGAGGGGAGGAAGGAGCCCAGGACGGGGCGGAGAAGTGGCCTGCGGGCCGGTGAGTTACGGCACACCCCCACCGACCCAACAGGAGGCTGTCATCCCTGTTCTCAGGGTCCTGGGCTGAGACCTGGAGAGAGGGTAGGCCCAGGACTCCCTTCCCTCCCTGCGCATGACGGCCGTGGATTAGTTGAAGTGACTCAGAAAAGACTGCTGTTGGACACTGTGGACTACGGGTTACCTGTTGGGGTAGGGGTCACCCAGTAAGAGTTTCCTGCCGAGAGGGAGGAAAACTGTAACAGCCCCATTTTGAAAAAAGCGGCGGCCGCCATTATGCAAATGAAGCGCGGGATATTTAAATCCCGGCTTCATTTGCACTTTCGATACGTCTAATTTACATCCTCTGCTGACAGAGGGGTGTAGTTTAGATGTAGCCACAGACTAATCTACCTGTTATCTTTCTGGGTAGATATTTATTTGCCCTATAATCCAATATCCCAGTTTCCCACTCTATCTGAATGCCTTATACAGGCCCTGCCTTGGGGGGTTGGGGAGAAAAGCTTTAGAGGCACCAGCCATTCAGCCTGTTTTGAACTACTCTAGCAACCCAAAGCTGACATAAAACAGGCCTACTCAGCACCCTTTCAGGGTGGCATTGGCCCAGATAGCCCATGATTAGGGCTCCTAAGTGCTCCAAAAATGCAAACAGATCCCAATGAGAGCAGCTCCTACATTGCTCTTCACCCCGCCCCAGCAAAAGAGGGGTGACTCTGGGGAGGAGGAGGCGGCATGTCCAAGCAACCACTTCTGCCATCTTGTCTCCAGCTGCCGTAACAGGTCTGGGGTCAGAGGCAGCCACCAGTGTAGAGTAGCTCTGAAGCTCTTATTGCCTCTATATAAAACCGTGGTATGCCCACATCTTGAATACTGCCTACAGATGTGGTCGCCTCATCTCAAAAAGGGTATTTTGACATTGGAAAAGGTTCAGAAAAGGGCAACAAAAATGATTAGGGGTTTGGAACAGGTCCCATATGAAGAGAGATTAAAAAGACTTGGACTTCTCATCTTAGAAAAGACGAGACTAAGGGGGGATATGATAGAGGTCTATAAATCATGACTGGTATGGCTGCGTGAGGACAGCACCTCAGACTGAGCAGTGACTGCCAAACTGAGGCCTTGGTGCAAGGGTTGAGTGGGTGCTAGGGCTATGGGGAAGTGGCCCAGGTTAAGCAGGCAGTAGAGGAGAATGGACGAGGGCAGTAAGTGGCTGCTGCCCAATTTGCACCCATTTGCCAGAAAAGAGAGTGGCTGAACCAGACTGCAGTTTGCTCCTGAGGGGAGAGGCTGGACTTGAGGCTACAGTTAGCCAGTGAAACAAGTGGGAGGGCTGAAAGACTGCCAGACCCCCAGAAGCGGGGAGAGTCGATTGGGAGACAGCTGGAGAGCTGTGTCCAACGAGGACCCCACGATCCAGGAGCAACACAGATCAAGAATCTACAGCAGGTGGGGACAAAAAAAAAGGCTGCAGAAACCGAGCTAATGGAGCAACCAGCAGGAGGCGCTGTGGTGGGGCGGCCGAGCCATGATACATCTGCTGAGAGAACTAACAACTTATGTGTAAGAGAGGCAAATATTCCCATCTGGGACTGCTCCAGCCCCAAGCCTCCCACGTCCCACAGGCACCTGTTAGTGGAGGGAGGGAGAGGCTGAAGCGCCCCCCCCCCTCAAGATTCACACCCCGACATTGCTGGCTGTTCCCCTTTGTCAGGGAGTGAGGCGAAAGTGCAGTTTGCTACATGCCTCTCTCTGGCTGGAGAGAACAGGGGGGCAGGTCGGAAAGAGCAAGCAGCTTTGGCACGAATCTTGGGGAGGGAGGCTTTGCCCCCCTTCCTCACCATCCAACACACACACACACACGCACCTGTCCACAGCCCCTCCTCACCTCCAACCCTGACTTCTGTACCCCCCTGCACCTCCAACCTCCTGCCCTTAGCCCCTCCATAAGGACCCAAGCAATGCTGGGTAAATGTGTTAATTAAGTCATAAATTCATTTTCACCAGGGGAAGTGAGAAAACATTCAGACCTATACTCCCAGGCTGTGTCTAGACTGGCAAGTTTTTGTGCAAAAGCAGCCGCTTTTTGCGGAAAAACTGCCAGCTATCTACACTGGCCGCTTGAATTTCTTGCCAAGAGCACTGACTTTGTAATGTACAAAATCAGTGCTTCTTGCCTAAATACTTTCACGCTCCCGCTCGGGAAAAAAGCCCTCTTGCGCCAAGAATACTTGCGCCAAGAGGCCAGTGCGAAGAACTGTTTTGCGCAAAAAGCCCCAATGGCTAAAATGGTGATCAGAGCTTTTTGCGCAAAACTGCGTCTAGATTGGTACGGATGCTTTTGCTAAAGCGCTTTTGCGCAAAGCATCCGTGCCAATCTAGGCGCTCTTTCATAAATGCTTTTAACGGAAAAACTTTTCCGTTAAAAGCATTTGCGGAAAATCATGCCAGTCTAGACGTAGCCCCATAGTCTCTGCCCTAAAGAGTTTTCAATTCAGGTTAAGAGACGAAAAACAGGAGTATGCCTGACAAGGAGTATGCATCTGACAAAAAGTAATGGAGGTGGGAGAAGATCAGGGCATACTATCCAGCCAAGTGCTTTCGTAGAATGATGTGTGTGGTTGGAGTTTTGAGGCTGTGGAGGGATGGTGTTTGGTTTTTAGCCCTTCTAGTTCGTTTACAGGGTTGGCTTTTATAGGCCTCCTTGAAGAGGTTAGGTTTTGAGAAGGGCCTAACTGGACAAGAGAGGAACAGAATAATAGACTGTGGGTCAGGAGGAGTTCCAGGCATGAAAGAAAATTTTAAAAAGCCATTTGTTCCTTTTGAATGTAGGAATCCCAGGGTCATTGCTTCCCTTTATCAGCATTTCCTTGGTAGTGTTTGTTCTACTGTTGTGTTAATGGCACTTTAATAGTACAAAATGAACACAGATGCCCTTGGGCCATTTGATATTCCTGCCAGTCCACTACCCTCCCACTGCCTGAAAATTACTCTCTGCTTTAGCAACTCCCCAAGCCACAGTGCACCAACTACAACTTGACCCAGTTATTCAGCAAAAAAGCACCAGGGATTCCAGCCATAGAAGGGGGGGTAGATCCTGACAGTGTCACTTGTGAGCACTCAGTGTCACCAACACTTCTCTAGCTGCCCCTCTATCAGCTCTCTGGCAAGCCACACAATGAACAGAGGATTATTAGAATACTTAGGGGCAGATGCTAAATTAATATAAATTGGTGCAAATCCACTTAAGTGAGTGTGGCTTTGCCCATTCACACCAGCTGAATATCTGGCCTCTGTAAATAATCAAAAGACAAGAAATTATGTGGAACACTGACAAATTCCTATGCAAATGGAGGAGAGGGGCGGGGTAGGGGAAAGGCAGCTAGGGGAGCTGAAGAGGGATTCTTCCTGTTTTATTTAAACCCGCACCAGTCACTCATGTTGCTTCTCTCCCCCTCCTCCCACACACACAAACATTCAAAGTGACTGAGTAATGCTTTGACAGGAACCACAGGAACCTACACACCACTCACTTAAGTTTCATTCATTTCTGCAAGATCAAACAACCACTCTCAACTCCTGCAGGCAAGATAGGGAGAGGGAATACCTGCACAGAATGGTAATGCCCTTGGAAGGCATCAGAATGTCATAGCAGAAATCTGGCTCAATACTACTACTTTTTTTTTTTTTTGAATGATACAGCATTTTTCATCCATAGTTCTCAAAGCAATTCACGGAGCATTAGTACCCCCAACGTACAGAGGGGCACCTGAAGTCAATGGTGCTTTGCCATTGACTTCTGTGAGGACAGAGTTTCACCCACAATATTTACCATTTCAGTGATACTCTGGTTTAGTAAGCAAATGAAATCAGCCCTTCTGTGATTAACCTTTCACAGCAGTTTTACGTCACTCCCAAACCACAGCCACTCTAAAAGCATTAGAGGTGTGGCAACCTAAACTCAAATAGAATAATAATCCAAAGTGCTATCCACTTTCAGAGGGCTTGAGTGATAGCTGGAGTCATGTGAAATTTGAGATATCCTGGATCAACCCATTGACCCATCTGGGCTGGTGCCCTGCTTCCAGAAAGGCCCTGTACTTAATGCTTCCAGAGCCAGGTGAGGAAAAACCCTGTAATGCATGAGATGAGTAGTGCAGTGCAGTGCTGTAGAGTGGAGGAGGAAGAGTAGCATGGAAGAGAGAAAATCTTTCGTAGCTCCTGTGTGTAAAGCAGGGGTTGGGAACCTGTGGCCCCTGGTTTGCCTGGATCTGGCCCCCAAAGGCTTAGGGCCTCCCCCAGCATTGGGGAGCCCATGCTGGCACTCTAGCACCCCTGCCGCATCCCCCAGCCCTGAACTAATTTTTCTGTGGGTCAGCGGCTCCCAACCCAAAAAAGGTTCCCTACCCTGGTGTAAAGCTTTCTACCCAGAGCCCGGCCTGTGAGAGAGTAGCAAAGACAAGGGTAGGAACAGGGGAAAGCCTGAAACTACTAACAAACATCTCCTGAACTGTAGCAAAGTTCTGATCCTGATTCAAAGTTGGCAGGCCTGTGGCTAGCTAGAGTCAGGACACTGACTGCAGTAGGTCAGCACTGACTGTTGTCATAATACAGATCAGGGGAGGGCAAGAGAGCTTCCGTGGGCTAGATCCAGCCTGCCAAGTGGGTTGATCCGGCCTGTGGGTGCCCTAGCGCTCCCCCGGCCCCCAGACCTGTAGACGGAAGAATGTGCGAAGTCTCCTCCCCCAGCCAGGAGCATGCGGTGCCTAAAGTGAACCACCAGCTGTTTTAACAGCTGGCAGTTCACTCTAGGCACCATGCACCCCTTGATTGGCCTGGGGGCTGGGGGAGCGCATGACGTTTCCTCCCGCTGCCACGTTCAGAACAGCTGGCGGTCCTCTCTAGGCGCCAAGGGATGGGGGCAGGGCACAGACTTCACACACTCCCCCTGTCCCCAGGCCAATCAGGGTCTGTGGGTGGGGGAGCATGGAAGTGTCTTCAAAAATTTGTGAAGTGGCCCCCTTTCTAAAATTATTGCCCACTCCTGATTTAGAGCCTGGAATGTTTGGTTATAGAGCTCTGACTAATTGGGTCTTAAGTAACGAAAGCAAGTACCTTCCTCAGGGTGGTGTCTTACAGGGCAGGGCTGTTGGGGGAGGACTGGATATGCCACTGCAAGTAGAAATCACTGCTTCCTGGGTGCACTGAAAGTTCAGCCTTTAGGGTGTTACCCAATACTTTGTCACACACATTGCAAAAGCTGCATTGATCTTACATTACAGAATCCAGTTGCCAAGATTGTGTCATTTTGGAAACTGTTCAGTGTGTAATGAGGCCCATGAACATTAAAAGGCATTTACAACCAGATGTTCCCAGACTGAGGTACTGAGATCATCATTTCGCTGCTGCAGTGTGTCTCCTTATTGGCGCAAGCACTGGGCAGACTGAAGTTTTTACTGTTAGATAAAGCTCTAACTAGAGGCAGGCGACCGCACAGAAGGTCAGGTTCAGTACTGATAGCTGAGAGTGGAATTGCCCATTACTACCCCCTGGGAGATAGCTCTGACTGCAATGAATGGAACTATTTTAGGACAATCCCATCTGCCCTTGCTACATGCATCAGCAGCATCTGATGCCTGACAGTAATAGGAAAGCTGCAGACAGCTCTGGTAGAATTACAAGGAAGTGAGGGAAGTGACTGGCTCAGAAGAAATCTGTGGTCTGAAAACATTCCTGGAAAAGAAGAGGGCCACTTACTTATCCAGCAGCTCTGGAGGATCTTATAGTCCCACACCTTGTCTATGAAACACAGGCAGGAAAAGGAGATTGGGCTTGGGTCCCGCAAGATCAACATCCTTCTTTTTCAACATGGAATGCACATGGCAGTACAAGCTCCAATGTCATCAGCAGGCTGGTGGACGTCCCCCCTACTTCTCCTTCTCCTCTGACCTAGGAGACCCAATTTCCTGACTGTCCCACTCAGGGCCGGCCCGAGCCATTTTGGCGGCCTGGGTGCGCAGTGCCGCCCCCGGGTGCACGGCGCATGCACGGGCCCGCCCCCCTAGGGTGCACGGGCCCGTCCACGGGGCGCACGGTGCATGCGCTGCCCGACCCAGCCACGGCCACTGGCACGCAGCCCGGGGCCCGCCCCCGGAGTACATGGCGCATGCGCTGCCCAGCCCAGCCTGGCCACCGCTGCTGGCTCGCAGCCCGGGGCGGGCCGCGCCTGGCCGTGCAGGGCCCCATGGCCACGGGGGGAAGGGCGCTGCTGGCCGGTGCTGCGGGGATGGGGGGGGCCGGTGCTGCGGGAGCCGGGCGCACGGCATCTGATGGCAGCTATAAGGGATGCCACACGCCCCTTACAACTGCCATCAGATGCCCCCCATCAGTTGGCGCCCCGGGCAGCTGCCTGGCTCACCCACCCCTTAGTCCGGCCCTGGTCCCACTGTGTGGCAGGAACAGAAGCCTGGAAAAAAGCGAGCTGGCTTACAATTTGCTCAAACAAGTTGAAGGTGATACTGAAGAAGAGGGGGAAGCACTCTGAAGAATTTGCAACACAATCAGCCATAGATTATCTACCCATCCATCCTTAAAACTGACTACAGGCTCAGAGTTATACTAGATCTGTGCTCTCTGATGAACAGCAAATGCCAGAAATGACTCTATTTTAGGCTAACCAAAAGACTGTGCCCCCACCTCCTTTTTTCCTTTCTGTGAAGATCTCACTTCTACCATCCCCGCATCTCACTTCTACCATGTCCCGCATTTGGGACATCAGAAATAGACTCTGGCTATGTGTTTTACCAAGGAATAAGTGTACTGGTCAGCTACAGATTTCAGCTAGTGCAGAACATCATTTCTCTCCTCCTGATTGGGGCTGACTGAGAAGAACATTTCACACCTGAGCGCCCCACTACATAGCAGTAAGCTAAAAGCTCACCTCATGGATCACTTTTGACTCTGATTACTGCACTGTCTACACTTCTTGAAACACATGACCATATTTGTCTTACATTCCAGAGGGATGTAATTCTCAGTGGCAGGGCCTTGCCTCTGGAACTCACTTCCTCTAGCTATTTGCCTAAAGCCAACCTTGCCCACATTCTGAAAGGGCTGCAAGACTAACCTGTCTGACCAGGCTTTCTTATAGCTGCTGAGTTTCCTCTAACATCTGCTGCCAATACCCTGTTCCTCCGTTCCTTTAGCCTCCAGGTAATTGTAAAGAGCCATGAACAACTAGGATGCAGTCTAGAGATAAAACAATAATCAATGGAATGCAGGCATTTATGTTTATTCATAAAAGGTCAATCAAATTCTACCCTTAGATGAGCATCCATTGATTTCAGTGGCAATTGTGTGAGCTAAACACACATGTGCAGGGTAAAAGTTGGCGCAGCAAATTTCTCCCTTGACTTTACTTATGTTATTGGCATTGTACAGTACACAACCTGCTAATATGATCAGAAGCATTTAAAATCAACTCAAAGTTCAAAATATCATTTGAGCCTTTTTCAGTGGATTTGAGTGGCTGTACTAAAATAATACCCAGCTCCACTGGACAACTCCCAACTAACTATACCTCAATGGATGCACTAACTCCGTGCTCCTTTGAAATGCTGAATAGTTGTAGTGTGTGAGAACTAAGCTGAGAAGTTGGTTCACTCTATGAACTAACAAGCTGATGCACCAATGGCCGGTGAGCAGACATGAAGACGAATGCTCAAGTATGCTGTTTGGGTTTTTTATGTGCACTGCTTCTAAATTAAATACAACATTTAAATATGCATATTACATATTCAGGCCCCCACACAGGAATTTCTGTGGGGGTATGTGTGTGCTTTATTTGTAAATGTGGACTGCAAGGGTGTGAATGCACCCCTATGTTCCCCCAAGTAAGCGGGGAAATCAGCCCCAGCTTCCCCTGGCTGGTCAGAGCACAGGGGAAGGAGGTTCGGGCAGTGTGCTGCTCCTGCCTTCCCTGGGCCGGCTAGAACATGCTTACTTGGGGATGATGGGAAGTGCTTTCTCACCCTTGGCTACCCCCACTGCATACAGGCCTGATGTTTCTTTGGGACAAGTTGGCATATGCATCCTTTGTTTATGCAAAACAAGCATGCAAACTCATCACATCAGTGGTGGGCGGCCTGCAGGCTGCATATTGCTCATCAAGGTAAGCTGCTGGTTGTTTAACTTGCATCTGCAGGTACAGCCACCCAGAGCTCCAAATGGCTGCAGTTCGCCAACGGATAAAGCCATTCTTTAAGAAGCCTTCCCTGGACCCATGTGATGTAAATAACTATCGCCCAGTCGCTAAAATTCCTTTCTTGGGCGGTGGCATGGCCACTCAAAGCTTTCTTGGAAGAAACAGATTATCTAGATCCATTTCAGTCTGGATTCAGACTTGGTTTTGGAACAGAAACTGCCTTGGTTGCCCCAGTAGACGACCTACGCCGGGAGACAGACAGGGGGAGTACATCCCTATTGAGTCTCTTGGACTTCTCGGTGGCTTTCGATGCCATCAATCAGGATATCCTTCTGGAGCACCTGGTGGAGCTGGGTATTGGAGGCACTGTCTTGTACTGGTTCCAGTCCGACCTGTCAGGACGTTTTCTGACGATGGAGCTTGAGGGCTGCTTCTTGACCCTGTGGTGATTGTGCTACGGGGTCCCGCAAGGTTCAATCTTGTCCCATATGCTGTTTAATATCTATATGAAACTGCTGGGAGAGGTTGTAAGGAGATTTAGAGGATGGTACCATCAATATGCAAATGAAACCCAACTCTATTTCTCTGTGACATTGGATCCAGGTATGGCAGCGATCAATCTGAACCAGTGTCTGGAGACAGTGATGAACTGGATGAGGTCCAATAGGCTGAAGTTGAATCCAGATAAGACCGAGATCCTGTGGATCAGGAAGCCATCTGTCTGGGAATGTGGTGTGTTACCTGTTCTGGACGGGGTCACACTCCCCCTGAGAGAACAGGTACACAGTTTGGGATCCTCCTGGATCCTTTTTTAACATTTGAAAATCGGATTTCCTCAGTGGCTAGGAGTGCTTTTGGGCAGCTTTGGCTGATCCACCAGCTGTGACCCTTCCTAAATAAGAATGACTTGGCTACAGTGACTCATGCTCTTGTCACATCCCGATTGGATTATCGTAATGCGCCCTACGTGGGGCTGCCTTTGAAGAGACTTTGGAAGCTTCAACTGGTACAGAATGCAGCTGCTCTAGTTTTAACTAATACTCATTATACGGAGCACATTATGCTGGTGCTCCGGCAGCTGCACTGGTTTCTGGTATGTTTCCGGGCACAACTGAAGGTCTTAGTTATGACCTATAAAGCCCTAAATGGGTTGGAATCGGGGTATTTGAAGGACCATCTCCTCCAAGATGAACCTATATAGGGATTGAGGTCAGCTAGGGAGGCTCTGCTCCGTGTTCCTTCATTTATGGAGAGGAGGTTGGAGGGAGAGCTCAGTGGCTTGAGTGGTGGCCTACTAAAACCAGGGTTGTGAGCTCAATCCTTGAGGGAGCCATTTAGGGATCTAGGGCAAAAATCTGTCAAGGATGGTACTTGGTCCTTCCATGAGGGCAGGGGACTGGACTTGATGACCTCTCAAGGTCCCTTCCAGTTCTATGAGATAGGCATATATCTCCATAAGGTTGACACCTACACAGAGCAGGGCTTCTTAGCCTTTGTGCCTAGGCTATGGAATTCTCTCCCCTGAGACATTTGCCTGGTGCCAATGTTGGCACTGTGTGTGTCCCTCCTCTTCAGGAGTTTTAGCAGATTTTATGTTCCCCCTTTTGGGGTCCTGTATTTTACTTTATAGCTGCTATTTCCTGTAGTTCCCACAGTTCCCACTGACCAGGAACAGTGAACCATGACTGATGAGAACTGCAGGGGGCTATACCTGTGGACACAGAGTAAACAACCTGTCTGGTTGCCTGCCAGTGGCTTACCCTGATGAGCCATGTGCGAACCACAGGGTGCCCACTACTGCATCACATAGTTAACTGAATGCATATGTGCCCATGGGTGCACCCAGAAATGAGGTTGCAAGTGGGAAGGCTGTCCAAATGTGGTTCCACTGAGGCTAATACAAGCCTCGCATTAACAGTAAGCAAAGAGTCTAGTCTCTTTACTAAACTAGAATAATTCACAAGATATTTAAGTTTCCCAGATTTGCTTAAAATCACATTTACTGGCCTGGACATCACACAGAAATATTTAAGGCCCTCTCTGGAGGATTTTATTTTGTTGTTCCATTGAAAAGATGGATAATAAATCACAACAACAGCTCATGAAAGAAGTGCAGATCAGTGGATTCATAGCACTAGCTAGCACTCAGATACTGTGCTAGCTTCTCCATACAGTACTGAGGCCTGAGCTGCAAAATGCCTGCTATTCCAGTGCTAAACCTCTCTTAAGAAGGCATTGTCCCTTGGGTCCAAATGTGCAGTGGCTTTAAAATTGTACACAAATATCTATTATGGATGAGAGAACACCAAAACTCCAATTAATTTATAAACTCCGCTCAGTTTTGAACCCAGGTCTCTAGAGAAGAAAGGCCTCTCGCCTGTCCGTTATTAATAGTTTCATTAATTCTTAGCTTTTAGCACTTCTCTGTAAACAGGCAAAGGAAGTAAATGAAGATACCACAAAGTCAAACCGTACCAAAGACACAGAAAGCAACACTACCATCAACAGGTAGCTTATTATTTCAGGAGTAATGGGGCATTATTGACTACAGGAGTCCCACTTGGTGTGATTTACATACCAGCCCACAAGTAGAGAAAGGATGATTCGAAATAGCTAGCAAGGAAATCTATTAGAAGACAGTGAAATAGAGATTAATCCTGGGTACACAGGGGGTTGAATTTGTAACTATGTGCAGGTACAGTATTGTGCAACAGAAAGTTATAAGAATGGTTCTCAGAGCCCCTATACAACCGTTCTTTGAACTTTTGGAAGAGGCATCACCACAGCTACTGATGTTTAAGATGACATTTTTTATGCTGTTTCATTAGGTGGAAAAGTCAGTGAAGTGAGATATTTGATCAAAGACCCTTCTTATCTTGTGTTTCTCCCCTTAAAAGTTGGGTTTATTGCCCTCTCCACACACACACACATACATCTGATTATACGCCTAAAATACATTTGGAGTTTCACCTCCCTGTTTTGCTACTTACTTTTTAACTGAATCCACTTGCGCGCGCGCACACACACACACACACACACACCCCTACAGAAAGACCAGGTCCAACCTACCCTGTAATGAAAGTATCTCTATGAGTTCTCTCTTGTAGTTTAGCCAAGTTTCTACAGCTACCAATAGCTGTGGTACCTTGTAACACTGTATTAACATGCTCCCACTCGCCTTAGATCAATTACAAAATTAAATATACTAAAACTATAATTGTAAAAATAATAGTGGAAGAAAAATAATTCTCTGTTCCCCCTGCAAAGATTTCCTCCTATGGCAGTAATATCAAGGACAATCCTGCAGTTATTGCTCATATGAGTAATTTCATTAAAGTAAACAGGGCGCCTCACCTGAGAACATCCTAAAGAATTGGAATAATTTTTTATAAGCACCATGGCTTTTAATTTTGAGTACACAATTAACATGGGATTTTCGAGAGTGTTCCCTTTATGAGAACAGAAGCCAACACCAAGCACTTTCAAAAATCCCTCTCTTAATATTAGCCTGTTAATATATATAGTTTAAGGGCACACAAGGGGCATGTCTGACAAAAATATTATTTAAAACAAAAACATAAATAAGACAATCATGCTGACACTTTATAACCAACCAGTATGTTCACAGAGATGTACTATTGGTACTTGCTAATTATCACATCCCTTGTAATTATCACATCTCTTGTAGGCATCGTAGTATAAGGTTGGTGGCTTAGTAATTTTTAGCACCCAAGAAGTATTCAGATGAATATAATAAAGTTCATGGAGCTGCTATGGTAGCACAATAATATACATGAACTTAAGTTTGCATTATCTGGGCTGTGTACCTTCCAAAGAACAAATCAAACTCCACAGAAAGGTTCATATTTTATCCCGGTGATCAGGGAACCTGGCTTTGGTGGTGATTAGCTGAGGTAGGTCCAGTATGATAACACCAATTGTTTTCCACAGTGAGTATTCAGTTTGTTCAACTCCTATTCAGCTTCAGGAACCAAAGCCTCTTAAGTTGTGAAAGCCAAGTTCAGTGGCAAGAACCCTTGCTTGGGTGGACTGAAGCTTGTGTCACCCCACTATTTCCCATGAAATAGTTGACCTGCTGTCCTATGGTGCACAGGTTTGTTGTCATGTGTGACAATGACAGCCTCTAGTGGAGCATAAGTGGATTAACAACAACATTGCCCAAGACCCTTTCTACAAGGAGTACAGGTTGGAGGGTGTATTTCTTTCAGAACAAGACTTCTCATTACACATGGTGTTTACTAATGAATCAGACCATAAAGTTTCTTCATACACTCTAAGGGTATGTCTACACTTCATTCCTCTTCCGAGAGAGGAATGCAAAAGCAGACACCCAAAATTGCAAATGAAGCACGGATTTGAATTTCCCACGCTTTATTTGCATAATCATGTTATGGCGCTATTGCGGAATAGCGCTATTTTGAGAAAAAAAATGGGGTTATTTCAAGATCAAACCCTTCCTTCAAAATAACCCTTACTCCTCATTTTTTGAGAGGAGACTTGGAAGGGAAAAAAGGATTTTGGGAGACTTGGAGGGGAAAAAAGGATTTGAATAAGGGTTCAAATTTGTTCAATATGCCCATGACTTGTCATAGAATAAGGGCGGGGGGCACAGCTCCTCCAGCCCCTGTGCTACGCTGGGAACAAAGAGTACCCTCTGCCCCCAGCTACTCCAGGTGCGATCCGGGGACAGCCCAAGGTTCACTATTGCAAAGGGTATTATATCAAGCTATGTTGCCAAAGCTACCATAGTTAAGGTAGGAAGTAGTAAAGGAAAGTGGGGAAGTGGGCATTGCAAACCTCAAAATGTATGCAAAATTGTCAACTGTGAAGTGTAAGCTAATAAAATTACAATGGAAATCTAATAATTCGGGATCTGCAATTTCCACAGTATTGCTAATGAAGTAGGACCTGATTTATAACCTTCCATTTATTGACCTTCCTTTAATAATTCCTAATCTTACCAATTGAACTTTAAGACATTTTGTTTGAAGCAAACAAGTAGTTAGTTTTCTCGCTTTTCCCTATGAAGGCAGGTTCAGCAACATACTGATGCATTTGGCACTGATCCATCCTCATTAATTATTATTAGGTATCTTTGCTTTCCTTTGCAACCTTCACACTCTTCTTGTTTCAAGGTCGAAATTTTATTAATCTTTCTCTCCTTGTTGAAGCAATAGCTATGTGCCAATGTCTTAGTGCTCCATGGCAATAACTTACACAATCTTCATCTTACTGCAGAAGTTATTGTTCC
Organism: Rafetus swinhoei; assembly: GCA_019425775.1. Classification (NCBI taxonomy): domain Eukaryota; kingdom Metazoa; phylum Chordata; order Testudines; family Trionychidae; genus Rafetus; species Rafetus swinhoei. Next base: position 121,468,481 of record CM033427.1, on the reverse strand, counting down.
TATTCAGGAAATTTGGCAATTCTGCTTGAAGATGCTCCTAAGACACAGGCTCTGTCAATAAATAATCTCCTAGCACATAACATATTCAGCATTGATGCAATCTAATCTAGTGTTCCTTAGACACAGATGAAAAGCAAACATTGGAGAAGTACTATAAGCAAGGGCAATATTGCAAGACAAAAGGTTACATTAAACAGATGACAATTTTAAATCAGATGACATGATCCTTTGTTTGGTAAACATAATCCTATACTAGATAACCTGGATGTCTTTACACTGTGGTATCAATTCAAAGCATGCATCATGTGTAGCTGTGCAAGTAACATCAGCCATGAGGCCGTTGGAAGCTGCCATCGAGCAGAATTAAAATGATGAAAAGAATGAGCTACGTCTTTTCAGATCCTTTGTGAGTTATTTCAGACAAACAGCTGTAAAAACCAAAATCCTCTAGGAGATTTACTCAGACAAATAAAACATAGGCAGCAACAGCGCCTTACTCTACCTCCACCAACGTGGACAGTCTATGACATTCTGGGAATGAGAGTGTAGTCCAGTGCCCAGAATCACTGAGGCCTTGTCCCCTTTGCTGAGATTGCACATAGGCGGTTGTGCAAGATGGACACTTTCCCACTACAGAACTGAGACGACCAACACATTTCGTGTGGATCAGCAACCTGAACGTGTTATTTAAATCAAAGTGAGGGGCTATTGAATATCCCTTTCTATACAATGAGATGACCATTGCTAACACCTAGAATACAAATCACCCCATGAGCCCACATCTGTGCTGCAATGCTGAGCAGGCTCCTATCTACAGTGTGGAACAGATGGAATGCTTGCCCATAACCATGCACAGGGGAGACAGCTGTATTATCATGGTCTATTCTTGGTGTTTGCATGGATGGGCTTTCTCCCAGGATGGTGATATACTCAGTAGGGGGGCAAGAGGAGGAAACAGTTCACTTTTTCCTTTGGCGTTAGTTCTTTACAAATGTGCTTTTGAGTTTAAAAAAAAAAGCATGAGCATCTTCCTTCACCAGTTGTTCTTACAGTTACAGACTAAGGACGTGTCTACACTGGCACGTTTTGTCACCAAAAATGGCCTTTTGATGACAAAATCCTCCAAGTACAGTAGACTTCCAATAATCCGGCACCTTTGGGACCTAGGTGGTGCTGGATTATTGGATATGCCAGACTATCAGGAGGTACTACTGTATATACACTTCAACACTAATACAGTCACTTAAACACTAAAAACCCACAAACTTAAACAAAACACTGAAACTTAAATCTATAATTTTGTTTATTTGCCATGCTGCACAACTACTCATCATCTGATGAAACCTGTGCTTCATCATCCGGGTTATCAGTATCCTCCTCTGCTTCCATGGGGGTGTCGACAACAATAGGCTCTGGTGGTGGTGGTGAAGACAAAGGCTGAACTATCTTCCATGCCCTTGCAAACATATCCCTGAGATCGGCTTGCTTAGAGGACTGTGACTTCTTGGTATCAAAGTTATTCAGAATAATATGAAGGTGTATCACTTCAGCTGCCTTATATTGGCTGCAACTCTCTGCAAATTCAACGAATCTGGAATAAAATCAGTTGCCTCTCGCCAGGTATATTTTGCTCTCTCTGTCACTTCCTCTTCTTCTTCTTGAGGTTTTTGTGGATTCATAACACTTTCAATGATAGCAGCATGTGCTGAAGCAACAGACGGGACCCAGAGTATGTTGCTATGCAAGTGGGACGGGAGAGGTCAGGGGCTGAGCAGGCAGCAGCCATGTGGGGCAGTATGGAGGTGGTGCCATGGCAAGTAGGTGCTGTGCAGTGACTGGGGTTGAGGACTGTGTGGGTGAGTATGGAGCACATAACCAAAAATTAAACAGACAAGTCTGATGCTTGTAAGAATCGGCAAAGCACATTTTTCTATACACATTATCCTCTGTTCTCACTGATGGGGCCACGCCAGTGATGGTCAATATTGACAGCAATGCTATTTTCAGACTACTGTGCTTTAGTGAGAAAATGCTCATGAATCATGTCTTCCTCAATATTCCTGTCCTCTTTCCGTATCCTGCAGCAGCAGATGTGGTGTGCAAAGACATTAACATTTGACAGTGGCCATTACAATTGTTAATTTCAGTCAAGCAAATGCTATCTACAAAAACAGCCTGTTTAAAAATAAAGGTTGGCTATTGAAATGGTCAAACGAAACATAACATGACAAAGGTTTAATTCATAAATCCACACATGGTCGCTCCGTTTGGAAAAGAGGAGCAAATTAGTCTAATAATGTCTTCTTAGTTTGACCCTGGCTATCCTGGAGTGCGTGTTTCCTAACTAGTAATAGTTATTGTTCTATTATATTCTCCCTACGTTCAAAAGAAAACTGACTTTAACATTGGGTTTTCTGCTGAATATTCTCTGCAGAACAGGAAAAAAGAATGTAAAGTGCCTCAGCTGCAATCTCATATGCAGACTTGATACCATCAGAATGGGTCTGAATAGGGACTAGGAATAGCTCATTCACTACACAAATCCCTTTAAGTAGTCTCACCTTCTTAACAACTGTTGGAAGTGGACCACATCCACCCTGATTGCATTATCTTCATTAGCACTGATCTTCCACTTAGTAATGTAACCTTCCCATACTTATACGTGTGTATAAATCCCTGCCACACTGAAGCGTCCACTTTACACATCTGACGAAGTGAGCTGCAGCCCTCAAAAGCTTGTGCCCCAATAAACCTGTTAGTCTCTAAGGCTACGTCTTCACTGCCAGTTCTTCTGGCAGAAAATATGCTAATGAGGGATTCATTAGCATAAGTTGTGATCTCATTAGCATATTTTCTGTCATTTCTTTTTGCGCAAGGGTTTTTTGCACAAAAAGAACCAGTGTGGACTTTTGCATGACAGGCATAAAGATCTCACGCAAAACGGGGGTTTTGTGCAAAAAAACCCCTGTCCACACTGATTCTTTTTGCGCAAAAACCCCTTGCACAAATAGAAACAGCAGAAAATATGCTAATGAGATCACGACTTATGCTAATGAGTCCCTCATTAGCATATTTTCTGCCAGAAGAACTGGCAGTGAAGACGAAGCCTAAGGGTACATCTATACAGCAGCATTATTTCTGAATAACAGACGTTATTTTGAAATAACAAAATGCACGTCTACACAGCAAGCCATTATTTCGAAATGATGTCGAGATGGAGGACTTCTTACTCTGAATCCTCATTTCCCAAAGAGTAAAGGAAGTTGAAGGAATAGAGTTCTTCCTTCGACTTCCTGCTATGTAGACAGCGCCAAAAGCCAAATTAAGCTATTCCGACTTCAGCTACGCAATTGATGTCGCTGAAGTTGCGTAGCTTAATTTGACTTTTGCCCTGCTGTGTAGACTTGCCCAAAGAAAGCAAGAGATATGATCTAAAAGCCAAGGTTGTTGTACAAGTTCTGACTCACAAAGCATTCCTGTGGGAGGAAAGGGGATGAGGGAAAAATAATGTAACTCAAATCAGTATGAGTAAAGTGGCAGTGGGGGATGCCCTCAATGGTTATCCATTGCAGACTCCCACCTTTTCCTTGCCCCAAGTATGCAGGAATTCACACTAGAAATCATTTCAAATCCTTCTGGCTTTTCTGATTCTCATGTGTGGGGCAGGCTCCCCTGGGTCACATGTTCAGGCTGCTCTCTGGGTCTGTCCTACAGCCTGAGCACAGACTCCTGCCCCACAGTATCTCTGCAGCAACACGTGCCCCTCCCTTTTCCAAAATGGAAATCCTATTCCTCCTGTTTGAAGAAGAGCTGGTAACACGTAATAGGGGCAAGATTTCATCCAAATCCCTCTGCTCATATCCCAGCCAAATCAGATTTCTAGGGAGAGGACCAGTTTTGCTCTGAGCAGCTGCTAATTTATGGAGAGTAATCTTCATACACTTCATAGCAGTGGCTACAAATAGTATCATTGGTCAGTTTGGCACAGTTATTGTCCACAATCCTGATCCTGCAACACATCTGTTCCCCCTCACGCACGTCCCATCAGCCCCCCACTAACCGCAGGACCATTCTTTTGAGTCAGCTAGTGCTTTCCAGACACAAAATTATTATTTCATAAGACGATCCAGTCATCTTGAATGCCGATGCTTTATTGTGTGTCATTTCCCTACAGGAATATAAGAGTTGAGGTTACGACTCTTAAATGTGGTGACATGCTAATGTAACAATGTCTTCCGTCAGCCTTCAGTTGCAACTTCGGGTCCGCTCCTACAGTCCTTCTGTTGAAGTCAGCTTTACCATTCCTGTAAGCAGCTTCAGTGGCTTTGTGCCTACCTGCACCAATGATAAATATAGTCCAACTAGAAGACTTACTGGGCTTTGCCCAGGTCCAGGTCTGGCCCGGGGAGGCAGGGCTGTGCAGCTCTGCTTCTCCCTGAGGCCGGCCTAGAGTGGGAGGAGACTGCGCAGGCCACCCAATGGCAGCTGCCTGCCAGCTTCTCCCTGGGACTGGCCCAGAGTGGGGAGAGGAGGCACCTGAGGTGGTGGGGACTGTGGCCTGGGGACAGCCTGGGTGTGGTGGAGGATGTGTGGCAGCCAGCAGCTGTTCTCCAGGGCTGCCCCTCTGTGGTCATTTGTAAGTATAAGAGTCCCTGCTATCACACCCCTCCTTTTCCATTTGATGAGAAACAATTAGGCTACGTCTACACTGGTGGCTTCTTGCGCAAGAGTAGCTGTTCTTGAGCAAAAACTTGCCGGGTGTCTACACTGCACACGCATTCTTGCGCAAGTAAATTTACAGTACAGCGTCGGAAAACAGGGCTTCTTCCGGAAGAGTTATTCCTTTCCGCACGAGGAATAAGCCCTCTTGCGCAAGAGGGCAGTGTAGACAGGCAACATGAATTTCTTGCGCAAGAAGCCCCTATGGCTAAAATGGCCATCAGAGCTTTCTTGCGCAAGAGAGTGTCCACACCGCCATAGATGCTCTTGCACAAAAGCACATCTCTTGCGCAAAAGTACATGCCAGTGTAGACGCGCTCTTGTGGAAGACTTTTTGCGCAAGAACGCTTCCGCAAAACAGTTCTTGCACAAGAAGCTGCCAGTGTAGATGTAGCCTTATATTCCAAGCACATACCATTGTCCTGGCACAACCAAACCCTGACCTTGCTTTAAGTTATGATAAAAAGCTGCATACTGAATTTGGTGGTCCTAGTTCTTACTGTTTAGGAAGAGTTCTTGAATAAATAGACTCCCAGACAGACAGATGGACACACAGACAGACAGATGTACAAACTCTCTAAAATATATAGTAGATGAGAGTTGTGTCTGAGAAAAGACTGCAGAATCGGGACAATGAGATTACATCTTTTCTGAAAGAAATATCATTATTCTCCTGGGCAGACTAGTTATCCATCCAGGTGTATGTGGACAGTACTGTAGTTGCATGTGGATCTTTACCATGTGCAGCAGCAGCAGTCACATCGTTCCTGTTTAGAACATTTTACATTATTAACCCCATGCATGTAATATTCTTTAATGCCCTCCCTCAACCTTAATCCAGCAGCTGTACAAAATAAGGAGTGTGGTGCATGCAGTGCATCTCACCACCTCTAAGATAGCTGAAGCTAGAGCCCTAGCAAAGTGTTCTGCTTATTCTATACAGCTCTCAAAAGGCAGTTAAAGCAAACCATCTAAATCAATGATTCTCAGATTTCATTCTACCACGACCTCTTTCTAACAACAAGAGTTACTACCTGACCCCAGAAGGGGGACTGATCCCTGAGCCCATCTGAGTCACGCCAGACCAAGCAAGGGGACAAGGAAACAGGCCAAAGCCAAAGTCCCATCACCCCAGCTAGGGAGACCAAAGCTGAAGCTTGTAAGCTGAACCCTGCCACTCAGTCCTTAGGCTCAAGCCTTGAGCAGTGGAGTTCAGGTTTTGGCTTTGGTCCTAGAACCCAGCATATCTAAAACCAGCCTTGGCAATCCCATGAAAAAGGGTTTGCGACCCACTTTAGGGTCCCAACCCGCAGTCTGAGAACTGCTCATCTAGAGAGACATTCTTCTTTTATTCTATTTCATCTATAAGATCTAAAAGGGGCAAAGTAGAGTATACATGTAGATTTCACACAGATTTTTGGGGCGGGGGGGGAGTTGCATGCTCATATACCTTTCATGAATAGGCATATTTTCAGAGGTTTTTTTAAAGCAAGATTTTCAAAATTAAGTTGAATACTTATAAGAACATAAGAATGGCCGTACTGGGTCAGACCAAAGGTCCATCTAGCCCAGTATCCTGTGTGCCAACAGTGGCCAGTGCCAAGTGCCCCGGAGGGGGTGGACCGAAGACAATGATCAAGCGATTTGTCTCGTGCCATCCATCTCCAGCCTCTGACAAACAGAGGCCAGGGAAACCATTCCTACCTCCTGGCTAATAGCCTTTTATGGATCGAACCTCCATGAATTTATCTAGCTTCTCTTTAAACTCAGTTATAGTTCTAGACTTTACAGCCTCCTCTGGCAAGGAGTTCCACAGGTTGACTATGCACTGTGTGAAGAAGAACTTTCGCTTATTAGTTTTAAACCTGCTACCCATTAATTTCATTAATTTCATTTGGTGTCCTCTAGTCCTTATATTATGGGAACTAATGAATAACTTTTCTTTATTCACCCTCTCCACACTACTCATGATTTTATATACCTCTATCATATCCCCCCCTCAGTCTCCTCTTTTCCAAACTGAAAAGTCCCAGTCGTTTTAGCCTCTCTTCATATGGGACCTGTTCCAACCCCCTAACCATTTTAGTTGCCCTTTTCTGAACCCTTTCCAAGGCCAAAATATATTTTTTGAGGTAACTCCCTCCTGAAAACCCATCTGCTTTGCTGCTTTCAGTGAATCTGAATGACCTCTTCAAGTCATTGCCAATTATTATGTTGACCACACTACTTATATGTTGTTCCTCTTCTGCTTAACCTGTGTCTGTCAGTCCTTCATTTCTGAGTTCTTTGGGAGAGTGACCATGTCTTCCTGTCAGCCTAGAAGGCACCTAACTACTGTGAACGAATAAATGTAAGCATTTAAATACTCCTCTGCAGGGGCCGAGGACATAATATTATAAATGGGCCACATGCATAAGTTCATGGAGTCCTCTCAGACAACTTAAAAGAGCAGATTTTCCCATGTTGCATTCCCCTCACCTAAGCCACTCTCAATCATTGCTTTCTCTGGCAGCTGCCATCTTTCCCTTTCTCACAGTGGCTCTCTCTTTTTCACCCCTCATCCATCAATGTCTGTTCCCCTTATCCCTGTTTCCTTGCACATGAAGCTACTTCTGAGCCTCCCAACTTACCCAGCTCATTGATAGGCTGCAGATCACAAGGAAACTCCAAGCAGTCCCTCTGCACAGCACATGTGAGGCATAAGAAAGTTAGCAGCTATCTCCCCAAATGTCCCGGTGATAAAACTGGCTGCAATAGGGACCACCACTGGAGTTTGGGAGTTGATCAGACAGAGAGCCATGCACGTGAGCAGCAGGCCTTTAAGGAGCCGCTAGCTACTTCCTCTTACCCATAACAGTAGGAGGCATGCTTTAGCATTAGAGTCTGGCATGGACAAGACATCCTGTACCCTCCTCTTTTCATCTCATATTTCTATCGGTCTAGGATTTCATATGTTGCCCATCACTCTAATAATAGCTGGGCACTTCCTGCTTCTATCCCAACAGATCACACAGGAAGAATGGCAGTCAAGGATCTCACTTTGGCTCCTGACCGTGGGTGGTGATGGTAATTCAACAGAGCTTCTCAATCTCTTGGCCCCTCAAAACCAGGGGGAATATTATTTAGGAGCAGTTAATCCCACCAGTCCAATGTCAAATGCAAAAAATAAATAGCATAGATTCTAGAAAAATACATTAGATTCTTGCAGCTTTTAATCATGTCCACGAACTAACACCAAGGAATAAAAAAGACACATGGGTTAGATCCTCAGGTGTGTCTGAGCTCTGTCTGCTTTCTCTCTCATTAGAAGTTCCAGCTTCTCCACTGTGACTACCTTCCATACTTCAATAATCTACTTTAGGATGGTAAAGCAAAAAGGTGCACCCCTTTTTCCAGCATCCATTTTTCTTTCTAAACTTAATTACATGTTAAGCTGGAGAGTTTTATCTTTGCTACTGATGCAAAACATCAGTTTGTTAATTAAAAGACACCATAGGAAGCTGTACCCATGAATTAGCGGATATAGTACAGTTTATTATTTATAAAGAAAGTTGGGTAGCTATTCTTTCTGTTCCACTTGCCATATTTTTCTGCCTGGCTTGACTCAGCCTCTGCAATGCTGTCTTAAAATTCTAATCTACTGTACATTCAGTTTGTTCATTTAGGCTGGTTTATACATGCACATGATGAATAACAAAATATTTACATAGTTTTATGCTTCTATGGCAATGTTGAACAACTTGCATTAGAAAAATACACAGATTGAGTGAACAAGTGACTCCATTATGTATTGTTTAAGGAGGTAAATCCTGTTCTGCTACAAAATTAGCTGAAACCTCCAGCAAATAAAACAATCCTTCAACTCCACAATAAGAGAGTCTTTTTTCTACTGTAAGGCCTGGTCTACACTAGACCAGGCAGGTCAGCTTAAGGTACACCATCCAGCTACGCAAAATGTGTAGCTGAGTTCAGCTTACCTTAAGCCAAGCCATTGCACTGTCTACACTGCAGGAGGTTAACAGGAGGGGAGGGATAGCTCAGTGGTTTGAGCATTGGCCTGCTAAACCCAGGGTTGTGAGTTCAATCCTTGCGGAGGCCATATAGGGCAAAAATTTGTCAGGGATGGTACTTAGTCCTGCTGTGAAGGCAGGGGAGTGGATTTGATGAACTTTCAAGGTCCCTTCCAGTTCTAGGAGATAGGAGTACATGCTCCCATCAGCTTCCCTTACTTCTCACAGAATGAGGACTACAGGGTGCTGGTGGGGACTGCTCTCAGTGTTTGATTTGGGGGTCTATATGAGACCCACTAAATCAAATGCTAGAAAATTGACCTCCAGCAGGTCAATCTTCTCTGTAGTGTAGACATGCCCTAACAATCAATATTTGAAACAAAATATTATGTCTTCTTACAAGGATATGTGATTACATACATGAATTCTTGTTTTTAACTTGCCTTAAGACTGTTTTTCGAGTTAATATTTTCTGAGATGCATAATAAATATGACAAGGCCAAATTCTCAGCTAGTGTCAACTGGTATAGCTCTACTGACTTCAACAGAGTTGTGTTGATTTATACCAGCTTAGAATCCAGCCTACAGTCAAGCCTGTTCTAGAAGACATTGTCTCTGCAGACACATGACTCACTGACTGCATGCTCCATGTGGTTTTTAGGACCTGAAGGCTCTCTGGAATTTAGTCCCCTTGCTAACCCCCACTGCAGGCCATTAATGTTCTGCTGCCTGCCACATTAGCTGTCTGCAGACACTTCCCACAGTTCCTTCCTAAATGTACTAGTACCTGTGCTTTTTTCACAACCCACAACCTCTCTATTTTCCTATGGTCCACAGCCTTTCAAGGTTCACCTTTTTTTTCCAGAATAGGAGCTTGCAGCTGGTGCCTAGAATCCTTCCACAAATCCCAACTGAAAATAGAAACTTAAATCACTTTTGCCTTCCTCCTTGAACTTTCACCCCTTTTATTCTACACAGGGAAGATTTGGTGACAAAATTGTAAAAGTTGCCAAAAGTGAAAAATGGTCAAACCAATTTTTTTGCCTCCAATTGTCGACATTTCATTGGCCAATTGCAAACACCCTGTCAACAAATGGAGCAAAGCACTGTGGTAAATCTCATGGTGCGGTGCTGTGGGAAGGTAGAGCTGATCCCTGCACTTCTTGGGATTCCTTCTCCAGCCCTCCCCCTGCTGCAGCAGAACAGAAGCATTCCAATGATTTGCTCTTTGTTTGTTCTCCAAATGGAGCAGCTCACACTCAGCTGTCAGATATTCCCGGAGCTTTGAAAGGGGAAGGGCACCTGCCTGCAGGTTCTCTGGACAAAACAAGCAGCAGCGTCCACACTGGCACATAGTAACTTAGCTTTTTTATTTTGTCCTTTCACACAACTATTTCCAGTTTGGGGATAATTTATATTGGGGACAATTGGGAGGCAAAATCAAATCAGTATCTTAGATGCCTATATACAAATGCAAGGAGTATCGGTAATAAGCAGGAAGAACTTGAAGTGCTAATAAATAATCACAACTATGACATAGTTGGTACCACAGAGAGTTGGTGGGATAATACCCACTATTGGAATATTGGTATAGAAGAGTACAGCTTATTCAGGAAGGATAGGCGGGGAAAACAGGGAGGAGGTGTTGCCTTATACATTAAAAATGTATACACTTGGACTGAGGTGGAGATGGACGTAAGAGACAGACTTGTTGAGAGTCTCTGGGTTAGGTTAAAAGGGGTAAAAAACAAGGGTAATGTCATGCTAGAGGTCTACTACAGACTACATATCCAGGTAGAAGAGGTGGATGAGGCTTTTTTTAAACAACTAACAAAATCATCCAAAGCGCAGGATTTGGCAGTGATGGGGCACTTCAACTATCCAGACATATGTTGGGAAACTAACACAGCAGAACACAGATTATCCAATAAGTTCTTGGACTGCATTGGAAACAATTTTTTATTTCAGAAGGTTGAAAAAGCTACTGGAGGGAAGCTGTTCTAGATTTGATTTTAACAAATGGGTGGAACTGGTAGAGAATTTGAAAGTGGAAGGCAGCTTGGGTGAAAGTGATCATGAAATCATAGAGTTCATGATTCTAAGGAATGGTAGAAGGGAGAACAGCAGAACAGAGACAATGGATTTCAGGAAGGCAGATTTTAGTAAACTCAGAGAGCTGGTAGGTAAGGTCCATGGGAAGCAAGACTAAGAAGAAAAACAACTGAAGAGAGTTGGCAGTTTTCAAAGGAACATTATTAAGGGCCCAAAAGCAAACTATTTCACTGCGTAGGAAAGATAGAAAATATGGCAAAGACCGCTTTGGTTTAACTAGGAGATCTTGCATGATCTAAAAATCAAAAGGGAGTCCTATAAAAAGTGAAAACTAGATCAAATGACAAAAGATAAATATTAGCAAACAATACAGGTATGCAGGGGCAAGATTAGAAAGGCAAAGGCACAAAATGAGCTCAAACTAGCTAGAGACAGAGAGGGTAACAAGAAGACATTCTATAAATATATTAGAAGCAAGAGGAAGACCAAGGACATGGTAGGCCCATTGCTCAGTGAAGAGGGAGAAACAATAACAGGAAATTCAGAAATGGCAGAGGTGCTTAATGACTTCTTTGTTTCGGTCTTCACCAAGAAGTCTGATGATGAACGAATGCCTAACATAGTGAATGCTAGTGGGAAGGGGGTAGGTTTTTAAGATAAAATAAAAAAAGAACAAGTTAAAAATCACTTAGAAAAGTTAGATGTCTGCTAGTCACCAGGGCCTGATGAAATGCATCCTAGAATACTCAAAGAGCTGATAGAGGAGGTATCTGAGCCTTTAGCTATCATCTTTGAAAAATCATGGAAGACAGGAGAGATTCCAGATGAATGGAAAAGTGCCCAACTATAAAAAGGGAAATAAGAACAACCCAGGAAACTACAGACCAGACAGCTTAACTTCTATGCCAGGAAAGATAATGGAGCAAGTAATTAAGGAATTCATCTGCACAGAACTGGAAGAAAATAAGGTGATAGGTAATAGCCAGAATGGATTTGTAAAGAACAAATCACGTCAAACCAATCTGATAGTTTTCTTTGATAGGATAACGAGTCTTGTGGATAAGGGAGAAGTGGTGGATGTGGTATACCTAGACTTTAGTATGGCATTTGATAAGGTCTCGCATAATCTTCTTATCAATAAACTAGGCAAATACAACTTAGATGGGGCTACTATAAGGTGGGTGCATCACTGGCTGGATAACCATTCTCAGAGAGTAGTTATTAATGGTTCACAATCCTGCTAGAAGGGCACAACAAGTGGGTTTCCACAAGGGTCTGATTGGGACCGGTTCTGTTCAATATCTTCATCAATGATTTAGATATTGGCATAGAGAGTTCGCTTATTAAATTTGCAGCTGGGAGGGATTGCAACTGCTTTGGAGGATAGGGTCATAATTCAAAATGATCTGGACAAACTGGAGAAATGGTCTGAGGTAAATAGGATGAAGTTTAATAAGGAGAAATGCAAAGTACTCCACTTACGAAGGAACAATCAGTTTCACACATACAGAATGGAAAGTGACTCTCTAGGAAGGAGTACTGCAGAAAGGGATCTAGGGGTCATAGTAGACCACAAGCTAAATATGAGTCAACAGTGTGAAACTGTTGCAAAAAAAGCAAAGGTGATTCTGGGATGCCTTAAGAGGAGTATTGTATTGTGAGCAAGACACAAGAAGTCATTCTGCTCTATTCTGTGCTGATTAGCCCTCATTTGGAGTATTGTGTTCTGGGTACCACATTTCAAGAAAGATGTGGAGAAATTGGAGAAGATCCAGAGAAGAGCAACAAGAATGATTAAAGGTCTAGAGAACATGACCTATGAAAGAAGACTGAAAGAATTGGGCTCGTTTAGTTTGGAAAAGAGAAGATTGAGAGGGGACATGATAGCAGTTTTCAAGTATCTAAAAGGGTCAAGTATTTTCAAGTGTCACAAGGAGGAGGGAGAAATATTGTTCTCCTTGTGTGATGATGCGTCGGGGAGCCTCCTGACCCTGCACCCCCATCCGCAGCAAGATGTGACTCCGCCAGCCAGTAGAATAGAGTGGGTTTATTGCTGTTCTGAGATACAGCACAGCCTGGGACCGATGCAGGCATAAGAGGATAGGCTGACAGCCCTAGTTCCCTTGGGGGTAGGGTTGCAGGCCTCTGAACACCCCTACACTGGTTAGTCTGCTTCCTCCATGCTTCCCCACGCTCTCACTGAGCCCCTCTCCAAGCCACACCCTTCCTTTGTTCAACCCCTTCCCTGGTCAGGTGAGAACCGGTTGGGCCATTGTCTGTGTGACATGATGGGCCTCAGAGGTGACCCCCCCGCTGGGCAGTGCTTGCAGACGTAGGCCAGTAGGGGTCACCCACTGCCCAAGCATAGCGACCAGTGAATGCCCAACCAGAGTGGACAGCAAACCCCACTACATCACACTTTGGCCTCTGAGGATAGGACAAGAAGAAATGGGCTTAAACTGCAGCAAGGGAGGTTTAGGTTGGACATTAGGAAAAACTTCCTAACTGTCAGGGTGGTTAAACACTGGAATAAATTGCCTAGGGAGTTTGTGGAATCTCCATCTCTGGAGATATTTAAGAGCAGGTTAGATAGACATCTATCAGGGATAGTCTAGATGGTGCTTGGTCCTGCCATGAGAAGAGGGGACTGGACTCAATGACCTCTCAAGATCTCTTCCAGTTCTAATATTCTATATCTCCAAGTCAGTGGCATAGCTATGAGCACCTGCATGGCCCCACAATATGCCAACGTCTTTATGGCTGACCTCAAACTGCGTTTCCTCAGCTCTCGCCCCTAACACCTTTACTCTACTTATGCTACATTGATGACATCCTCATCATATGGACCCATAGGTAGAAGACCCCTGAAGAATTCCACAGGGATTTCAACAACGTACACCACACCATCAACCTTAGCCTGGATCAGTCCACACAAGAGATCTACTTCCTTGACAGTAAGGTACAATTAAATGATGGCAACATTTTCACCACCTTATACTGGAAACCCACCAGCAATCATACTTATCTACATGCCTCTAGCTTTCATCCAAGACACATTACCCAATCAATTGTTTACAGCCAGGCCCTAAGATACAACCGGATTTGCTCCAGTCCCACAGACAGAGGCAAACACCTACCGGATCTCTATCAGGCATTCCTAAAACTTAAATACCCACCCAAGGAAGTGAAAAAAAACACATTGACAGAGTAAGACGAGTACCCAGGATTTGAGAGTCATACAGGGTTCTTTATGTTGGGTATCATTTGCAGTAATGAAAGTTTATCAGCCCTCATTATGCTCTCCATGATATATGAAGGCAGAGTTTGGTCAGCAGAACTGCTAGTAGTTACAATTTACAACCAGGAATAAACTCAACTTGATTATGAGACCATAAAATGAGTTTACAGGTTTCACAGTTTAAAAATTGTTCTTTTTATTTGCTCTTATCAAATTCTGTCTCAATGGTTTTGACATTATGAATATGTGACCCAACTCTCCAATTTTTATCAGCTTTCAGGACAGAACTTAACTTGAAGATTTTGCTGTTAAATAACCAATAGTCAAGACAGGTCTAAGGATAAACATTTTTTTTTTTGAACAGCTCTCAGCTTGCTTATGGGGAATTGCTTAGTTGCATATATTTGTAAAAGTGACTACCATTACTGTAGTATCTAGGTGCCAATCTAATCTTTCCCAGCTTGCTTTAGTAGGGAAATTTATGGATCAGGGCCTATGTGTAACTTTCTAATACAGAGAAAGCCAAATAAATCCCCCAAAGTCTGTTTGTTTTTCCTGCTGGTGCTGCACAGCAATCCCTATATATTAAGGTAACAGAAACAGATATTTTTCAGGAAACACTAGGTAGCTCTAAAAATGCAATAACCACAACAGAACTGACAGGGACCATGACTTAGAAAAAAGATTAAACTATACTATGGGTAGACCTACACTTTAAAAAAAATCAATCAACCCTGCAACAGTGAGTCTATTATGGAAAGCCAGGGAAACAAACTGGAACTCGCCGTGCTTCCATAACTCTCTAACCTGGGTGCTGTCACACAAATCATATCATTATCAGAGTAAGACGAGTACCCAGGCATCAGCTTCTTCAAGATATGCCCAAAAAACAAAATAACAGAACACCACTAGTCATCACCTATAGCCCCCAACTTAAACCCCTCCAGCACAACATTAACAATCCAAAACCTATCCTGGGAAACGATCTGTCACTCTCACAGGCCTTGGGGGACAGGCCAACCCTCTCCTACAGACAACCCTCTAACCTGAAACAAATTCTATCCACAAACCACGCAGCACACCTCCATCATACTCATCCAGGAACCCACCTCTGCAATAAACTCCAGTGCCAACTTTGTCCACACATCTACACAAGCAACATCATCACAGGACCTAACCACATAAGGCACTACATCAGATGTTTATACATATGCACATCCACTAATGTGATCTATGCCATCAAGTGCCAGCAATGCCCCTCTGCCATGTATATTGGCCAAACTGGACAGTCTCTGCGACAAAGGATTAATGGACACAAATCAGATATTCAAAATGGTAACAAACAGAAACCTGTCAGGGAACATTTTAACTTTCCTGGACACTCATTAATGGATTTTAAAGTGTCTATCCTGTATGTCTACACTACAGAATTTTTTTGGAAAAACAGCTGTTTTCCCGAAAAACTTCAATTACGTCCAGACTGCAATTGCGTTCTTTCAAAAGACAATCAAAAGAACAGAGGGGTTTTTCCGACATTGGTAAACCTCTTTCTACAAGGAAGAAGCCTTTTTCCAAAAGAGCTCTTTCGGAAAAAGGCGTGTGTGGATGGGGAAGATGGAATTCTTTCGCAAGAAGAGGAAAGAGGAAAAAGCACAGGTGCCCTGGTGGGCATTCTGCCCATAGTAATTACAGCTTACATGCAATATAGTGTCCATTCAGTCTGGACACTATCTTTTGAAAAAACAGATCGCTTTTCGATTCACTTTGGCAGTGTGGACGCTTTCTTTTGGAAGAAGTTTTTTCAGAAGATCTCTTCCAGAAAAGCTTCTTCCAAAAGAAGCCTGCAGTCTAGACATAACCTTACAAAGTAATTTCAAGAACCAGCTAGAGAAAGAGTTTGCAGAACTGGCCTTCATATGCAAATTTGATACATTCGTCCGAGGACTGAACAAAGGCAGGTTTCATTATATTCAACACCGAAATGACATCAAAAGCTAAGTATCGGGCACTTACAGCCCTCTTTATTAGCCTCATTTATCACAGACACTTTAATTGACAGGGTTAGAACCATAGAGCGGGAAGAGACCTCAGAAGGTCATCAAGTCCAGCTTCTGCTCTAGGCAGGACCAATCCCAACTAAATCAACCCAGCCAGGGCTTGGTCAAGCCGAGACTTAAACACCTCCAGGGATGGAGACTCCACTACCTCCCTAGGCAACCCATTCTAGTGCTTCACTACCCTCCTAGTGAAATAGGTTTTCCTAATATCCAACCTGGACCTCTCCCACCACAACTTGAGACCATTGCTCCTTGTTCTGCCATCTGTCACTACGGAGAACAGCCTCTCTCCATCCTCTTTGGAACTCCCCTGCAGGAAGTTGAAGGCTGCTATCAAATCCCCCTCACTCTTCTGCAGACTAAACAGACCCAACTCCTCAGCCTCTCCTCGTAGGTCATATGCTCCAGCCCCTAATCATTTTGGTTGCCCTCCGCTGGACCCTCTCCAATGCGCCCACATCCTTTTTGTAGTGGGGGCCCAGAACTGGACACAATACTCCAGATGTGGCCTCACCAAAGCCGAATAAAGGGAATAATCACTTCTCTAGATCTGCTGGCAATACTCCTCCTAATGCACCTAATATGCCATTAGCCTTCTTGGCTACAAGGGCACACTGTTGACTCATATCCAGCTTCTCATCCACTGTAACCCCAGGTCCTTTTCTGCAGAACTACTACTTAACTGGTTGGTCCCCAGCTTGTAACTATGCTTGGGATTCTTCCGTCCCAAGTGCAGGACTCTGCACTTGTCCTTGTTGAACTTCATCAGATTTCTTGTGGCCCAATCCTCCAATTTGTCTAAGTCACTCTGGACCCTATCTCTGCCCTCAAACGTATCTACCTCTCCCCCTAGCTTAGTGTCATCCGCAAACTTGCTGAGGGTGCAATCCATCCCCTCATCCAGGTCATTAATAAAGATATTGAACAAAACTGGTCCTAGAACCGAACCTTTGGGGCACTCCGCTAGAAACCGACTGCCATCCTGACATCAAGCCATTGATCACTACCCGCTGGGCCCGGCCTTCTAGCCATCTTTCTATCCATCTTACCGTCCATTTATCCAATCCACATTCCCTTAACTTGCTGGCAAGAATATTGTGGGAGACCATATCAAAAGCCTTGCTAAAGTCAAGGTATATCACATCCACTGACTTTCCACGTCCACAGAGCCAGTTACCTCATCATAGAAGCTAATCAGATTGGTCAGGCACGACTTGCCCTTTGTGAATCCATGCTGACTATTCCTAATCACTTTCCTCTCTTCCAAATGCCTCAAAATGGATTCCTTAAGGATCCCTTCCATGATTTTTCCAGGAACCGAGGTAAGCCTATAGTTCCCTGGATCGTCCTTCTTCCCTTTTTTGAAGATGGGCACTACATTTGCCTTTTTCCAATCATCCGGGATTTCTCCCGATCTCACGACTTTTCAAAGATAATGGCCAAAGGCTCCTCAATGACACTTGCCAACTCCTCAGTACCCTCGGATGCATTAAGTCCGGACCCATGGATTTTGTGTACGTTTAGCTTTTCTAAATAGTTCCTAACCTGTTCTTTACCCACCACAGGCTGTCCATCTTCATCCCATCTTGCGTCACTTAGCACATTAGTCCGAGCCCACCTTGTCCGTGAAGACAGAGGCAAAGAAAGCATTGAGTACTTCAGCTTTCCCACATCATCTGTCACTAGGTTACCTCCTTCATCCATCAGGGCCGCACACCCTCTCTGATCACCTTCTTCTTGTTAACATGCCTGTAGAAACCTTTCTTGTTATCCTTCACATCCTTAGCCAGTCGCAATTCCATTTGCGCTTTCACCTTCCTGATAACCCCCCGGCATTCTCGAGCGATACATTTAAACCCCTCCCTGGTCATTTGTCCAAGTTTCCACTTTTTGTAAGCTTCCTTTTTGTGCTTAAGTTCACCAAGGATTTCCCCCGTAAGCCAATTCGGTCTCCTACCATGTTTGCCTCTCTTGCTACGTGTCGGGATGGTTTCTTTCTGTGCCTTCAATAAGGCTTCTTTAAAATACTGCCAGCTGTCCTGGACTCCTTTCCCCTTCATGTTAGCATCCCAGGGATTCTGTCCATCAGATCTCTGAGGAGTGAAAATCTGCTTTTGAAGTCCAAGGTGTGTATTTACTACTCTCTTTTCTTCCTTTGGTCAGGATCCTGAAATCTACCATCTCATGATCACTGCTTCCCAGGTTGTCACCCACCTCCACTTCCCTATTAGTTCCTCCCTGTTTGTGAGCAGAAGGTCAAGCTGCGCCACGGCCCTGGTCGGATCCTTCAGCACTTGCGTCAAGAAGTTATCCCCAACATTCTCCAAAAACTTCCTGGATTGCCTGTGTACTGCCGTATTGGTTTCCCAACAGATGTCAGGGTGATTAAAGTCCCCCACGAGAACCAGGGCCTGCGATCTGGAAGCTTCTCTCAGTTGTCGAAGAAAGCCTCATCTACCTCATCCACCTGATTCGGTGGCCTGTAGCAGACACCAACCACAACATCACTGCTGTTGTTTGCTCCTTTAAACTTAACCCATAGACTCTCAATAGGTTTTTCTCCCTCTTTATACTGGAGTTCAGAGCAATCATAGTGCTCTCTTGCATATAGTGCAACTCTTCCTCCTTTTCTACCCTGCCTGTTCTTCCTGAACAGTCTATACCCTTCCATGACAGCGCTCCAGTCATGCGAGTCATCCCACCAAGTCTCTGTTATCCCAATTAAATCATATTTCTCGGACTGGGCCAGGACCTCCAGTTCTTCCTGTTTGTTGCCCAGGCTTCTCGCATTAGTATACAAACACCTCAGATAGCCAGTTGATCGCCCTATCTTCTCCATTCAAAACAGGGGTCCTCCTTTCTTCCTCGTTCCTCTCTGCATTTCTTCCCGGTATCCGACTTTCCCACTCCCCTCCCCCCTCCTCTCTTTTTCTGCTATATATTTGTATCTTTGGACCCCTTGCTCTATTCATCTGAAGAAGTGGGTTGTGTCCACAAAAGCTCATGATACTATCTATATTTTTTGTTACGTTTTTTTAATAAAGGGAAGGGAAAAGACAAAAGTCTCTTACAGAGCTAGAAGTTTTTTGTTGCCAAAACTGGTTGTTTTTCCTAAAAAAAGTCGCATTATAATGTAAACGCTCTCACTGTTTTGTTGCCAAAAGGCAGGTTTTGGCAACAAAACATGCCAATGTAGACAAGGCCCTAGGTTTCCCTTCGTCTTTGTCTTTTCATTAGCTGAACACCCCCAAGGGATCTAAATTATGCCCATTTATCAAGACTCACCAGCAGAGCTTGCTCCACCTCAGTGGCATCTCTTCTATTCAGGCCACCACCATCTGACTATGCATGCACACTCTTTCCTCCTCTCTCTCTCCTTGAGCTTGAAGCCCTTCCTTTAGAGTAGGCATCTGGGTCTCATCCTTAATTGGGCTTGCCATGCCCTATACTCAGTGTTCCCTCCAATTTTTCCCACCCTTGTGCAGAATAGAAGTGTGCTGGGTGATGCTTACCAGGTAAAGGTTAACTGGCACCCAGGAGCAGCCCCCTCCCCCAGGTCCACTGCACTGAGGGCCAGGGTGGGAGCCCAGTGAGGGGCCAGGAGGGCAGCCCTGCATGGGGCAGACAGGGCCAAGGGAGCCAGCGGCAGCCCCGTGTGGCAGGCTGAGGGGTCTGGTGGCAGCCATACATAGGGCAGCTGGTGGGGGGGCATCAGCATCTCTGCATGGGGGAAGGGTCCAAAGAGGGTTGGTGACAGCCCCGCAAGCTGGGGGCTGCTCCAGCTGGTCCCTCCCCCCATTTCGCTTAATCGATTAACTGGTTAAACCTAAGTTTTATCCAGTTAACTGATTAAATGGGATTTTATATCCATAATGCAGAATGAATTTTATTATATGCACCAATATCAATATCAGTGCACATAACAAAATGCATGTGGCAGTGGTGGGGTCAAGGGATTTCGAATGTGGGAGAGGGCTCATGAATGGGGCAAAGAGTTGGGGTGTGGTGGAAAGCGTAAGGACTCAGTCTGGGGTATGGGCTCTGGAGTAGGGCCAGGGATAAGGGCAGCTCTCTCTTTGCAGCAGCATCATGGGTTGTGGGGGAGGGGGGCCTTTTGCCACCTCAGCAGTTCCAGGGCTAGGGCTGCAGGACAGGTGCCTCTCCCACAGCTGTGGCAGATCCAAGCCAGGCTGGGTTGGGGCCAGGTTATAAAAATCTCTCACTGGCACAGCCCTGAATAGCCATGTGGTACTTGAGAGGCTGCTGTACAGCCACATAGCTTAGAGGGAACTTAGCCTGTAGTTGTCACCAGATGCCCTCACTAAATGTCTTGCTCCCCTTGACACATTCAGAGCTAGTGCAGAATATACACCCCTTCACATTCTTGTAGTTAAGACCATGATTGTGTGCACAGAACCATTAATCCCAATCTTCAAGCATAACGCCCACTGAATTCAATAACAGTTTTTCTTCATTAATGATAAAATAATGACAACTGCAATGGGGCCCATAGTGTAGATACTAAATAAAGATTAACATTTTTCTTTTCAGCATATTTAAGACCATCAAAAATAGCATCCTGGCTTACATTTTACTACTTCTTGAGAAAAATGTGAATTCAGTTATTGTGAAAGATACCAGAGGGAGAGCTCTGAAGAATGGCACAATCTGTTTATCCACAGAACAGGTACTATAGCATTGGTACTATAAATGTAAGCTTCACAAACTCCCTATCCATGTATTTCAAGCCTCACCTAAAAGAACAAGTTTTAGAGGCAGAACTGTGCAGTTCCATGTTGTTAAAAATCTTGGCATAGAATGCCAACAAAGATGTAAAAAGTGATGGACATGGGAATACTGGCAGTTGTCCAGTGAGGACTGAATTAAATCTACCAATTTAATTTCACATAATTCCCAAACGCCCATTAGCGAGGGGTAGCTATGTTATTCTGCAATAGAAAAAAACATAAAAAACAATGATTAGTCCTGCAGCACCTTAGAGACTAACAAAAAATGTAGATGGTATCATGAGCTTTTGTGGCCACAACCCACAACCCTGAACACCCACTAGCGAGAAAAGACTTTCAATTGAATTTCCACAAAAATGACACAGTGACTCATGATGTCTGAGTTTTAGGAGGCTACATTAGTTTTCTCTAATGAAAGGGATTAGCTTTTCAAGTATTTCTATAATGCCAAAATATTTCTTATGGCAGGAAGATCTGTTAATATTGCCTAATGTATACCAACTCACATGAGCTTGAAAACACTAGTATTTGTTCATGTATATAAGCAAGAGGTATTTAATCATAAGCTGAATCTTCCCTCATGTTTCCTAGAAAATGATAGGTGAGATTTCAAGGGAGACATATTTTCTTTGAGGCAGTCAGATGACAGTATTTATTAAAGATAGAAGGTCAGGAAGCATAACTCCTTGGTGACTTCTGAAGTTGAAAAAGACCATTTATCGAAATACAACAGTATGGAAGACAGCCTAGAAAGTCTTTCACAGACCATGAGACCCTATGGTTATTGCTGCTCCTGGAAGTGGCTGGCATGTCCCTGCAGCCCCTGAGAAAGGCAGAGCAGGGGGTCTCTACATGCTGTCCTTGCCTGCAGACACCACTCCTGCAGCTCCCATTGACAAATAACAGGGAACCATGGCCAGTAGAAGCTATGGGCTCAGTGCCTGTAGATGAGGGGCAGCATATGGAACCATTGCTGTACGTACCAGTTGCTTTCAGGAGTGGTGCAGGGCCAGGGCAGGAGTAAGCCTGCTTTAACTCTACTACTCTACCACCTGGAACCCGTCTCAATTAAATAGTGCCCAGCCAGCATCTGCATCCTGAACCCTTGTCCCAGCCCTGAACCTCCTCTTGCACACAGCCTCCTGCCCCTGACATGAATCCCTCTGCACCCAAACTCCTTCCCAGAGCTTGCACCCTGAAACCCCTCCCTGACTCTAATCCCCTGCCCTGGACTAAGCCTGGAGCCCCTCCCACACTCCAAACCCTTTGGTCTAAGACCAGAGCCTGCACCCCAACCCCCAACCCCAGCCTGGTGAAAGTGAGTGAGGATGCGGGAGGAAGGAGGATGGAGTGAGCAGGGTGAGGCCTCAGAGAAGGGATGAAGCAGGGGTGGGGCCTCAGAGAAGAGGTGGGAAAGAAGCAGGGCAAGGGTATTTGGGTTGGAGATAGATCTTACATTGCACTTAAATTGAAAAAGTGATCTTGTGATTAAAAAGGTTGGAAACCACTGCATGAAAGAATGTTTATCCGCTGGCTGGACAGTAGATCCCTCAAACTGACAAGTCAAAGAAAAAGAGGCAAAGAAATCAAATAAATCAAAGGGTAATATAAGCAATTACCAACATGCTTTATCTTTATTTCTATTTTAATAACTTTTTTTGAATATGACTCATGCCAAATGGTAGACTATTGGATCAGGCCCATCCTTGTGAATGAGTTTGACACCCCTAGACTAGAGTTTCTCTGCCTAGGGCAGGGCAGGGCTGGGCAAGATGCAGCCTGGGGGCCAGATCTGTTCCGCCTAATACTTGGATCCAGCTCATGGACTGCATCTGGCTGCCTTCTATTTATATCCTGCTGCCCTTGCCACTGAATTTCCAGGCAGAGACTCAGGCTGCAGGGTCCTATTTGAATGACTCATGGCTCCCAGTCACAGCGCTTCCATGTCAGGGACCAGAGGTGCAAGCCCTTTAAATAGCCGCAGCAACACTGGGCAGCTGCCAGGCCACATGGTAGCAGCAGAGCTGGGAGCCCTTTGCTGTGTTTTTAATTCAAAGCCTCTGGCTCCAGACAATTCTGGGGAGAGGTTAGTCCCCAGCCCCGCCCCTTCTGCCCCAGGCCCTGCCCTTTCCAGGGATGGCGCTCGCCCATGACCACATACCAAATTTCATTAAGTGGCCCCCTGCAAAAATTATTGCCCGCCTAGGGCCTAGGCATGTGGCAAAAAGGATCAGCGACCATTTTTAAGGAGGAGTGCTCTTTGTGTAAGGGGTCATGAGTTCAGTGCTACATGCCAGAAAAAAAAAAAAAAAAGACAGAAGGGAAAGGTTCTGCCTAAGCTGAAAAAATGGACTAGACATGGGATACACAGAAGAAGTGAGATCAGTCTAAGTGAGGACAAAGGGGGTTCAATTTAGGACTTTTGCTGTTTTCAAAGATTTGTAGTTCTCTTGTGTTTTTTAGAATAAAGTGACTGACTCATGGATAAGAAATTCCTTTGCTAAGTCTGCGTTTGCTTGCTTTTATGCCATGGTATCTTCAAAGGAGATAAACTAACAAACAGTACCCACATCCAGGTGGAACACTGGGGGAGCATACATACATAATTAGGAGCTCAGGAAATCTGAAACACTGATATCAGAACCTAGGCAGCTGGGCTGCATAACCACACAACCCAAGAAAGAACTTGGACAAGACATCTGTACCTGGGAATATGACCTTGAGAGTGGATTCAGTCCAGACCCAGGGGACTCAGAAGCACATAGCTTCCCAGATTGGGTCCATTTACAACAGACTGCTGATTATCCAAAAGAGGGGATTTGGACAGCTTGTGACACAGACATTTATTATTTGCAGTGTATTTTGACTTTTACATTTATTGAATGTAAAAATTAAAAACTAATAATTATAACACATGCAAGCGAGTGTCATGGTTTGGAGAAACATTTTATGAAAATTATTTGAAAGAAACCATAATGACCCATTTCATGCCATTAATTTTTTGAGCAGAACTCCCTAGTCACACCAATAAAGAGTTACACTTAAAAATCAGTGGCACATTCATGCTGATAGTGTGTTTTAAAAAAATCCATGCACATGTAAAAATTCCCCCCTGTGAATTTCTGAATGAAGACATGATTTAATCTATTAGTATTTGCAAAAGCAAGAAACAATTTTGCTCTGCAAGGATTTGAGCTTCGCTTTTTATTTCTTCTCCTCCCCCGCCCCACACACACTATAAACCTTAGAGGGTTTCCTCTTATTGCAATTTTATGTAAATGTTATTCAATTATATGATTATATTGTTATAGAAATTAGAAGCTATTGTCATCCTTTGGTCCTGGATCAGTCTGTAACAGCATTTGAAAACTAGCTCCACTTCTAACAGTTTCTTCATCTGAACTAACACCAGTGTCCAAAGAATACACAATATCACGACCCTGCTCTGAACTGTAATATGATGGCCCTAGAATTTCATAAATAAAAGGTGCCTCATTAATATTTGATGTGGAGGCACTAGCATATGCTTGTTCTGAATCTGCTTCATTTGGAGGTAATGTAATAACTGAGTACAGATGGCTTCTGTTTTCATTTGAAGGAAAGGCATAACCATAAGCAGTAAATCGATAATATGATTACACATTAGAGGGAGATTGGATGACATTGATGAATTCAGATAAAAAACGGTCAGTGTAATGGAGCATGGAAGATTTTGACTCTTCAGCAAAGATGATACTCCAGCCTATGTTCAGTCACAACATTCAAGGAGCTGTTTGATTAATCATTGGCTCTTAACCGGTCAGCACCAGACAGGACTGTCAATTTATGCTTTCCCCATTCAGTGAAGAAGTGCAGTGCTTCTGCTGAAAAATTCAGCTAAACTATCTCTATAGCTGTCAACATTTTGAGCATTTCCTGCTTGTGCTACAGAGTTCTTTTGGAGGCCATGTAATTGATTTTCCTCCCTGGATATTTTCTAAGCTTTAGGGTTTCTCCTCATCATAAGCTCTCTTATCTCACAAATTCTTCAGTCTCAGTTGTGCTGGCTGACTTGAAAATCTACAGTCATACAATATCTTTTTGTTTGTTGTATAAAGGCCTTCCGAAAGGATGCATGACTCATCAAAATTCCCAGTTTTTCAGGAGTGGTGTGTGTGCACACGCGCATATAAACACACACACACACACACACACACACACACACACACACAAAGAGATCATTCTGCAAAGCATGAAGTACTCCTTTAAAACCACAATCAGCTCTTATATTGCAGAGTGGAGAGTGAAAGAGCTGCCTGCACAGTTTGAACTTATTTTTATTTTCTGATCACTTCTGCACATAGGCAACATAGAACCTATGCCAACAGGGAGTTAAGACAGACATACTGTCAACATACAGGCTATGTCTAGACTACAAACCTCTTTCGAAAGAGGCTTTTTCGGAAGATTCTTTCGAAAAAGCCTCTTTGGAAAGAGCATCTAGACTACAAACCTCTTTTGAAAGAGGCTTTTTCAAAAGAATCTTTCAAAAAAGCCTCTTTGGAAAGAGTGTCTAGACAGAAACCAGTATTTTTGAAAAAAGAGAGCCACTTTTTCGGAAGAGAGCACCCAGGCAGTCTGGATGCTCTCTTTCGAAAAAGCATTGTTTGCGTTCAATAACGCCTTTTTTCCAAAGAGCACTTTTGAAAAAAGGCGTTATTCCTTGTAAAATTAGGTTTTCTGCAGTCGAAAAAACTGCTGCGTTCTTTTGATTTAATTTCAAAAGAACGCGGCAGCAGTCTAGATGCAGGTGAAGTTTTTTCACAAAAAGGCCACTTTTTTAAAAAAAAACCTGTAGTTTAGGAAACACCCACATTTACCAACCTCTTTTGCCTGTGAATTTCTAGTGCTAGCTCTGATTGAAGAATTTCTACCCATTAAAGACTGTTCAGATACCCATGCCACAGTCTACAAAGAGAAAAGAGAGAGATCAGTACTCTCCGATTTGTTTTAATAAACTTTTCCCGATCAAAGAAATGGTGTTAATTAGTTTGGTGACAAAAAGAGGGGAAAAGGATAGATTTTGGTTAGAAAAGAAAGCATTTTACAAATATCAGTGTGCCGATCCTCCTGGCTAGAAAGTAGAGAAATCATTAATTCTTTCAATAAAAGATTTTCTTCTGTAGCACCCACATTATGTACTCAAATTTTATTTCCAGGTACACAAGTCCATAACATTTATTGAGAAATTATCATGCTTACAGCATCCTGATCCTGATGCAAGACTTATGGATTTAGAGTAAAAAAAAACCAAAACCAAAATCTAAACTGTTATTGGAATAAAGAGATTAAAATGCTGCTGCTCCCACAGTGAAAATATTTGCAAAAAGTTAAAAAAATACAAATAAAAGTGGAATTAGCAAAATATGTCAAAACCATAAGGCTACATCTAGACTGGCGCGCTTTTGCGCCAGAGCTATGCAAATGAGGCTCAGCGTTGGAATATCGCCGAGCCTCATTTGCATAGCTAATGAACCGCCATTTTCGCGGAAGAGGCTCTTGCGCAAGACGGGGCTGTCTACACTGCCCCTTCTTGCGCAAGAAAAACCCTTTTGTGCAAAGCCGTTATGCCTATTATCTGCATCTTGCCTCCTGAGATTTTGACCTGGTTGGGCATGAAGAGGGGCATCTTTCCCCTGGGCCCAGGCTAGGTTCAAGCTGAGGGAGGGGTGCCTGTCCTAGGGATGTAATAGTGTAGTTGATTAACCGATTAGCAAAAGCTTATAGGTTAATGCTATAGACTATAAACATTTCCACACCTGCCCCCTCCGGCCAGTAAATTTTTTAGTAGGCTGGCCACGAGCATGGCTCAGTCCTGGCTCCCGCTGGGTCCAGGACCTACCCCTGCTGCGGCTCTGCATTTAAAGAGATTTAGGAGACCTGGCTCAGTTCTGGTTTGTCGGAGGCAGCAGCGTGGGGCAACAGGCAGCCGGTCCATGAGAGTAGCTGTTTTTTAAAACTGGCTCCCTTCATGGAACAGCTCCCGCCCAGCACCCCATCCTGCTGCCTATGATACAGAGACAGCATCATGGAGTGGCAGGGGGCTCCTTGGGAGTGAGGCCAGAGCTCACTGGCTCCTGGCCTCACCCCCAAGGACTATACACTAGTCAAGTAACCGATAAGAATTCATGAGGTTAATCGAATATTCAGTTAACCGATATTTAACATCCCTAGCCTGTCCCCTAGCCACAGAAGGTCTGGTGCTGGTTTTGGACCATGGCAGGTCCAAGACAGTTTTTAATAGGTTGCTTGTGTGGCCACACATCCTCACAACTTACAGGGAACTTAGGCCATAAGGTCTGACCTCAACCTAGAATTGGCAGGTGTCCTTTTTTTAACTGAAACACCTGGTTAAAAAGGGCCCCAGGCAGCTCTGGTTCTGATTGCTGACTGGGCCATTAAAAGTCTAGTTTGGTGGGGCCAGCAGGCTCCCTAGCAGGCTCCACACAGCTCCCAGAAGTGGCGACGTTTTCGTGGCTCTGAGGTGCAGGGGCAGTCAGAACTGCGCAGGATGGCCCCCAACCTGTTCACTGGTTCTGCTGGCCAGGAACTGTGACCAGTGGGAGCGGCAGAGGCAGGGCTGTGCTGAGGCAGCACTCACTTTGCAGAGCTGCCTGTCCACTCCTACATCTAGGAGCCGAGGAATATGTTGCTGCTTCCAGGAAGCCCCCAAGGTAATTGCCACCCACAGCAGTGCCTAGGTTAGTGCAGGGGCTGGGGCAACCCCCCCAGTGGCCCGGGGCAATCCCGGGAGCGATTATGAGAGGTGTGAAGTGCGTCACCCCGCTGTGTAACTGTGTGCGCATGCCAGTGTCCCTTGCCCAGTTTGCTGTTTCTTCAGCAAAAAGCCGGGAGATGGGGCTGCTCGTGCCCCGCGCTGCAGTTTGCTCTTACGGCCCCGCCTCCAGCAGCGGCTCGCACGCGGGGTGCAGCAAGCGAGCAGCGGGAAGGGCAGGGCTCCCCATTTCCTGTGATAACCCCCGCTGCCTAAGCGCGCTTGTGCCAGGGGAACCGGTGCGCGCGCCAAGAGCCGCCCTTCCCCCGCCGCTGTGCGACCTGGGGAGTGGGCGGCAGGTGCACCAGCCCCCCCGGGGACAACGAGGGGCCCCTCAGCTGGAGAGCCCAGGCAGGGCAGAGTCACACTGGGCACCGGGCTAGCGGGGGAAGGGCGGGTCTCCCAGCAGGCGGCAGGATCTGAGGGGGGGGGTCAATTCATACTCTCCCGCCTTGGGGCGGGGCTTGATTCGGAGGGCGGGGCCCTCTCCTCCCCGCGTTCTAGCCCGTTAGGCGGCGCTCGCCCCGCCCCCGCTCCCGAGCCAGGGACGGCCCCACGTGATGCCGACCGGTGGCGGGCGAAGCTCTCCGGGGCCAATCGGAGCCCAGCTCGGCTTCCCGCCCTGGCGCCCGGGGGAGCGCGCGAGACCAGCCGCGGCGGGGGGAGGAGGCTGAAGGAGGCGGTGCGTGGAGGGGGGCGAGGAGGCAGTGACGGGGGGCTGTGAGAGTCACAGGGGGAGGGGGCTGCAGTGACTCTGAGGGTGGGAGTTGCAGTGATGTGGGGGCCGGGGCTGCAGTGACATTGACACAGTGTAGGGGTGCAGTGACATTGACACAGGGAGGCAGCTGCAGTGATGGATGGGTGGGGCTGCAGAGACATTGACACAGTGTAAGGGAGGTGCAGTGACATTGACACAGGGAGGCAGCTGCAGTGATGGATGGGTGGGGCTGCAGTGACACTGACACGGTATAAGGGAGCTGCAGTGACATTGATGGGTGAGGACTGCAGTGATATTGACAGGGAAAGGGAGCTGCAGTAATGCTGACATGGGGTAGGAGTTGCAGTGACTGACACAGGGAGGAAGCTGCAGTGTTGGATGGGTGGGGCTGCAGTGACTGACGCAGTGTAAGGGAGCTGCAGTGACATTGACACAGGGAGGCAACTGCAGTGATGGATGGGTGGGGCTGCAGTGATCTGACACAGTGTAAGGGAGGTGCAGTGACATTGACACAGGGAGGCAGCTGCAGTGATGGATGGGTGGGGCTGCAGTGACAATGACACGGTATAAGGGAGGTGCAGTGACATTGATGGGTGAGGACTGCAGTGATATTGACAGGGAAAGGGAGCTGCAGTAATGCTGACATGGGGTAGGAGTTGCAGTGACTGACACAGGGAGGAAGCTGCAGTGTTGGATGGGTGGGGCTGCAGTGACACGCAGTGTAAGGGAGCTGCAGTGACATTGACGCAGGGAGGCAGCTGCAGTGATGGATGGGTGGGGCTGCAGTGACATTGACACAGTGTAAGGGAGGTGCAGTGACATTGACACAGGGAGGCAACTGCAGTGATGGATGGGTGGGGCTGCAGTGATCTGACACAGTGTAAGGGAGGTGCAGTGACATTGACACAGGGAGGCAGCTGCAGTGATGGATGGGTGGGGCTGCAGTGACACTGACACAGTGTAAGGGAGCTGCAGTGACATTGACACAGGGAGGCAGCTGCAGTGATGGATGGGTGGGGCTGCAGTGACATTGACACAGTGTAAGGGAGCTGCAGTGACATTGACACAGGGAGGCAACTGCAGTGGTGGATGGGTGGGGCTGCAGTGACATTGACACAGTGTAAGGGAGCTGCAGTGACATTGACACAGGGAGGCAGCTGCAGTGATGGATGGGTGGGGCTGCAGTGACTCTGACACAGTGTAAGGGAGCTGCAGTGACATTGACACACGGAGGCAGCTGCAGTGATGGATGGGTGGGGCTGCAGTGACATTGACACAGTGTAAGGGAGGTGCAGTGACATTGACACAGGGAGGAAGCTGCAGTGATGGATGGGTGGGGCTGCAGTGTCACTGACACAGTGAAAGGGGGCTGCAGTGATACTGACACAGTGAAAAGGGGGCTGCAGTGACACAGGGTTGGCCTGAAGTAACAGTAGTGACCCTGACACAGAGTGGTGAAGCTGCAATGACACCATGACAGGAAGAGGAGAGCTACAGTGGCACAAATAAGAAAGGGGAATACATGAGTGTATAGCCTCTGCTGCAATGTCTGTTCCCACAAAAGGGAAAGATGCAGTGTGCTGGAGGTCGCTGGTTTTGGGGTTGCTGTTTGAGTGAAAGGACATAGTAAAATTAAGACCCAAAGGTCTTATGCATGGCAGACTTAAGGCAGCATTCTTCTCAACTATACTCAATGTATAGTTTAAATTTACAATGAGATTTATTTAAATTGCAAATCTTTCAAGGCCAGGTTTTGATACACACATTCCTCTTATTCACAATTCCTGCACTCATTGTTTGAGGTTGAGAAAGGAGGTGCTTTGGAATGGAATTTTAGATAACTATGTAAGACAGTTAACTAAAAAGGTATACAAATTACTTTTATATTTTTAAATTTTTGGTTCATGGACAGGCTGTGACCATCCTCCACTTTTGGAGTTATATACAGTCCCTGGCTTACAGTAATGCATAAAGCATTCATAAACTTAGTACAACATGATCCCCAAAGATATTTCATGGGTTACAATATCTGTTACATAAGAACAGCCATACTGGGTCAAAAAGGGTCCATCTAGCCCAGTATCCTGTCTGCCGACAGTGGCCAATACCAGATGCCCCAAAGGGAGGGATCACAACAGGTAATCCTCACATGATCCTTCCCCTATCACCCACCTCCAGAGAAACAGAGGCTAAGGATACCATTCCTACCCATCTTTGCTAATAGCCATTGATGGACCTAACATCTATGAATCTATCTAGCTCTTTTTTGAACCCTGTTAAAGTTCTAGCCTTCACCACATCCTCTGGCAAGGAGTTCCACAGGTTGACTATGCACTGAGTGAAGAAAAACTTCCTTTTGTTTGTTTTAAACCTGCTGCCTATTAATTTCATTTGGTGACCCCCTAGTTCTTATAGGAATTGTGGGAATAAGTAAATAACTTTTCCTTATTCACTTTTTCCATACCAGTCATGATTTTATAGACTTCTATCATATCCCCCCTTTGTGTCCTCTTTTCTAAGCTGAAAAGTCCAAGTCTTTTTAATATCTCTTAATATGGGACCCATTCCAAACTCTTAATAATTTTTGTTGCCCTTTTTTGAACCTTTTCCAATGTCAAAATATCTTTTTTGAGATGAGGTGACCACATCTGTACACAGTATTCAAGATGTGGGTGTGTTATGGTTTTATATGAGGCAATACGATATTTTCTGTCTTACTCTCTATCCCTTTTTAATGACTCCTAACATTCTATTTGCTTTCTTCACTGCCACTGCACACTGAGTGGATGTTTTCATAGAACTATCCACAATGACTCAAGATCTCTCTCTTGAGTAGTTGTAGCCAAATTAGTTCCCATTATATTGTATATATAGTTGGGATTATGTTTTCCAATGTGCATTACTTTACATTTATCAACATTACATTTGATTTTCCATTTTGTTGCCCAATCACTTAGTTTGGTGAGATCTTTTTGAAGCTCTTCACAGTCTGCTTTGGTCTTAACTATCTTGAGCAGTTTGGTATCATTTGCAAATTTTGCCACTTCACTGTTTATCCCTTTCTCTAGATCATTTATAAATAAGTAGAATTGGATGGGTCCCAGGACAGACCCTTGGGGGGCCCCACTAGTTACCTCTCTCCACTCAGAAAACTTACCATTTATTCCTACCCTTTGTTTCCTGTCTTTTAACCAGTTATCAATCCACAAAAGGACCTTCCCTTTTATCCCATGACAACTTACTTTACTTTACTTAAGAGCCTTTGGTGAGTGACCTTGTCAAAGGCATTCTGGAAATCTAAGTGTACTATATCCACTGGATCCCCCAGTCCACATGTTTGTGGACCCCCTCAAAGAACTCTAGCAGATTAGTAAGTCATGATTTCCCTTTATAGAAACCATGTTAACTTTCCCCCAACAAATTATATTCATCCATGTGTCTGACAATTTTATTCTTTACTATAGTTTCAACTAATTTGCCCAGTACTGACATTAGACTTACTGGTCTGTAATTACCAGGATCACCTCTAGAGCCCCTTTTAAATATTGGTGTCACGTTAGCTATCTTCCAATCATTAGATACAGAAGCTGTTTTAAAGGATAGGTTACAAACCACAGTCAGTAGTTCCGCAATTTCACATTTGAGTTCTTTCAGAACTCTTGGGGGAATGCCATCTGGTCCCAGTGACTTGTTACTGTTAAGTTTATCAATTTGTTCCAAAACCTCTTCTAATGACATCTCAATCTGGGACAATTCCTCAGATTTGTCACCTAAAAAGAATGGCTCAGGTTTGGGAATCTCCCCAATATCCTCAACTGTGAAGACTGAAGCAAAGAATTCATTTAGCTTCTCCGCTATGGCTTTATCATCTTTGTGTGCTCCTTTAGCATCTCAATTGTCCAAGGGCCCCACTGGTTGTTTAGCCAGCTTCCTGCTTCTGATGTACTTAAAAAGCATTTTACTATTACTTTTTCAGTTATAGAGCTTCAGAAAACAACTTCCTGTCCTTTTATGCCTTGATGGTCAATGAAATACTTTAAAGAGCTACATTGTTAAATATCACCATTGACATTAGAATTATCATCTTTTGAAATTAACTAGACAGTTTAAACCTTAAAATTATTATTCAGGTTCTCTACAGCAGTGTTTCTGAAAGTGTTCCGCAGGAATACTTAGAGAAACACTTTAACTGGCTGCCCCGGTGTGTTTACTTACCAGCGCCACGGCCACGGAGCCTTGCGGCTCCCATTGGCTCCGTTTCATCCTTTGTAGCCAAGGAGAGCCGTGGGAAGCGGCGTGGGCCGGGCCATTGCTTCCCGCTGCTCCGCTTGGCTGCAAAGAGCAAGACGGAGCCAATGGGAGCCGCGAGGCTCTGTGGCCGCGGCGCCGGTAAGTAAACACACTGGGGCGGCCAGTTAAAGTGTTTCTATAAGTGTTCCCACGGAACACTTTCAGAAACACTGTTCTACAGTGCCAGGAAGACACCTTACTTGCCTTCATGCTTTAAGAGGTATCTCTTGAAACCATAACAGGTAGAGCTTTATTCTAAAAAAAATTAAAAAGCTGAGACTAGAACAATTTAGTGTCTCCCCCCACCCAGGTTGCTTGGCAGCCCCAATGGGGAGTTACCCCAGAGTTTGGAAAACACTATTCTAATAAAAACGTCTGCTATAGCATATACACCTGCATGCAGAAGGAAAGAGGTTAACCTACTGAACTGGGGTAACAGCATTTCTGTTTAAAGGTTTTGTGTGCAACAAAATGTTTTTGAATAATTTATATTTTATATGTCTTTCAGACAAGTGAAGTTTTTAATACATCACCAAACAAGGAAGATAATGTTTGCAGCTCTTAAATATCAGGCAGTAGACTATTTATATGAGGTATGGTTTACTGTTGCACTTCCCTTGCTCTGTAGGAAACGTAATGGGAATAATTACACACAGTGTTCAATATACATTTTTAAAATCACATAAAGCAACTAATTATGTAAGGATTCTGTTTAAATTATCTCTTTTTACGGCACTGTTGCTGGAAACAAGACCTTATTTCTCTCTCTGGTATATTATAGTGAAGTAATTGCTGGTATTTTACTATAAAATCCAAGCATAATCATTCCAAAACTGAACAGAATCCACTTTTTGATGGTCTGCTGCACTTATGATATTGTTTTAGAGCTAGTTTCCTGCTCATAATTTTGGAGAGCATCCTGAATTTTTAAAGCATAAAACTTTTTTTCTGAGAAGAAATCCAGTTTTCTTTCAATTTTAATATGTAGTATAAGAGTGTTTCCAGACTATATTATCCTCTTTTGATACTTTAATAACAGGAACGGTATTAATTTTTGTATAATGTTTTCAATAAAATTGAGTCCCATGGAACATTTGTTGCCATAATTCTTTCTACAAGTAGCATATTAGTTTTGTAGTTTTTTATCAGTTATAACATAGAAACATTATGAAGTCTTGTTTTCCTTCCTCTCTTCAGTTGTGAAATATTATTGAATATGTTGCTTATGAAGCACCTTGTCCCACTGTAAATTAGTTTTCTGTCTTTTTTAAACTTTCTAGACACAATATGCCAAATGATAAACCTGCCCACCCATTGAGTGCTGCTAAAATGAGAGCAATTTTAAAGTGTGAGTGGTGGGAAAGTCCCTAATACATGACGCCTCTAAGACCTTGTCTACATTATGTGATGGGTTGACACTGCAGCAATCGATCCATTGGCAGTCAATTTATCGTGTCTGCTAAGACTAGGGGTGGGCAATAAGAATGAGACAGTTCACCAGGGTTAGCTTTTGCGAGCTGCTGCCACTTTATTTACCAACATCTCCGCAGGGATGGGTGCTTGCAGCTCTCATTGGCCGCAGAACAACCATTCCCAACCAATGGGAACTGGTGGAAGTGGTACGGACTGGGACACTGCTTCTTGCAGCTCCCATTGGCCAGAAATGGTGATTCACAGCCAATGGGAGCTGTGGGGACAGAGATGCAGATAGATAAAGTGGCAGCAGCCCACTAGTGGCCAACCCTGGCAAACTGCATCCAGCCCATGGACTGGTTATTGTCCACCACTGGCTTAGACGCAATAAATCGATTTCCAAGTGCTCTCCCATCGACTCTGGTACTCCACCAGGATGAGAAGAGTAGCTGGAGTCAACAGGAGAGCAGCCCCCACCAACCTTAATGCATGGAAGACACCATGGCAAGTAGGTTAGTTTCAGCTATGCTATTACAAGTTTTTCTCCTGCTCATCACTCCAAACTGCTATTACAGAATCTCTTCCTTACTCTTCTCCCTCCCCTCCATGCTCCCCATATCGTCCTTTCCTTCTTTTATCAGCTTATCCAATTCTTCTATGAAAGGTTCTGCTGCTTTCGAATCAGCACTGGCTGCCTCCCCACTTAATTTCACATTATGAAGGTTTGCACGCATCTTGAAACAGTTGAACCAACCGTGACTGGCAGTGAAAGTTTGGTCATAGTCATACCCCTCCTTTTTCTTTAAGTCTTCAAAAAGACTATGAGCCTTGGCTTGTATTGTCATGAGACTTAATGGTGTGCGTTTTTCAATTTGGTCTTCCATCCAAAGCACTAAGAGTTTTTCCATTTCCAGGATGGGACCTGCTCTTTGCTTTGTTAGAATTTTT
Organism: Rafetus swinhoei; assembly: GCA_019425775.1. Lineage (NCBI taxonomy): Eukaryota > Metazoa > Chordata > Testudines > Trionychidae > Rafetus > Rafetus swinhoei. Next base: position 121,433,474 of record CM033427.1, on the reverse strand, counting down.
GATTTCATAGGAGCAGACCCTTTCACTGCTTCACGAATGCGATCGCTATCCTTTATAATGGAGCTGATAGTGGATTTTGATAGCCCTAACTTACGCGACATGAAGGACACTGTTTGACCCCCTTCATATTGTCTCACTATCGCTATTATCTGTTCCAAATCAATAGTTTTTCTCTTTCTTTTCTCACCACCCTTATCACCCTTATCACTAGCCCTTTTTCTTTTACTTGACATGATGGCCACAAGCAAACACTGAAAACACTGTGAGGGAATGAAACGTAAACACGTTGCCTGACCGCAGACACGCAAACACAACGTGCTGCCGCAAGGTTGGTCGTAAGTGCAGATGGTCGTAAGTCGAGGTGGTCGTAAGTCGGGGAATGGCTGTACAGTTTATTGAAATGCTTATTCTGTTTTCCTTTGTTATTTTGGATTAAAATAATAGGATTTGTTGGAGAATTTTTGTGACCTTGTGCTGACATATTTGAACTGGAATTTACAGCAGACAGAATAGGATTAATTTTCCATTGCCTCTAACCAGCTTCCACATGTTCACACACTATATTGTTCAGTGAATATATACAAGTATTGATATACTCATGGATAATTGCACAAGCAATGCACAGCTGCAAGTAGGTGTAAATGTAGTTAGGTATGCAAGTGGAGATCAAGGGCTAAAAATCTGGCTCAATAAAATTGAGATTCTTTGTAGGTTCCCAGTTGTTCCATCATTACTCACAATATGTAGCACCTTAATCCAATTGAAACCAATAGGACTGCTTTAAGAGGAAAGTTCTGTTCAGCAGGAGTAAAGATAGAACAATCTAGCTGATAATTATATATTACTGTTTTTCTTGAGCAGAATGTGGCGAGACAGAAGTTTTCTATTGATCGGTTATCATTTCATGTTCCTCCCTGTTTACATCGAGATGAAAATTATCATCATACTGGAATCATTGCTGATGATAAGTATAGGAGGCCATGGACAAGAGGTATTATATCTATATCTATAGATATATATATTGTAGATTTGTGTGTTTGTCTGTCTGCGAGTCCATTGGTTCAAGAACTCGTAAACAGTAACAGCTAGGACCACCACATTTGGTATGCAGATTCCTCTTCTCTTACCTTAAATCAAGGTCAGGATTTGGTTGTGCTAGGAAAATGGGATGTGCCTGGAATTTGATTATTTTCCATAACATGGAAAAGGAGGGATCAGATTGGAGTGACGCTACACTGTGGAGTGACCACTGGGGACAGCAAGTGTGGGGCACAGCTATATTGGGGGCAGGATGGGAGTGGACATCTGGGGACTGGCCACTGGCCCAGATAAGTGACCCTTTTGCCCCAAACCCCTCTCCCTTGCCCATGGCCCCAGCACCACGCCCCAGGAGCACAACCAGGGCTGGGCAGCGCAGCCTGGGCACTCCCTTCTGCAGGAGCCACAGACCACCCCCCTCTTAGTACCACTGGGCCACCCAGTGTGGCCATGCTAATCTGGCCTGTGTGTGCCCTTCCACCCACTGGGCTGGGGCCAGCCACTCCCCTCTGTCCCTGCTCCCCCTTCTCCCCTCCCCCCCCCCGCCCCCGTGGCCCCATCCTGAGCCTAGGGGAGCACCGGTGGGAGGATTGTGTGGCCTTCCTCCATCCCTGGGCTAGACCCAGCCAACACCAGGTAAGTCTTCTAGTTTATTTTTAATTTTCAGTTCAAATTAATGTTGAACCCTGTGAAAAACTGGGTAGCTGGGAATTGATGATCCTGGTTGCAACAATTACTTTCTGTGATAATAGTTGTGCTAACTCATACCAGTTGTGAAGATAACATGCTGAACTCAAAAGTAAATGGATATTTATTATTCAATTTATATGTATAGCACCAGAGGTAAGGATTTTTTTTTTTTTTACAAACTTCCAGGAAGCTTTGAGGAACTTAAAACGTAATTAGGCAGATACAGAATAAAATAAGGGTGTGTCTAAACTATACCCCTCTGCCGACAGAGGGATGTAGATTAGGCACATCGCTATTGCAAATGAAGCGGGGATTTAAATATCCTGCGCTTCATTTGAATAGAAATGGCTGCCGCTTTTTGCTGCTGTGGCACTTTGCCGGCAAAAAGCGGCAGTCTAGACAGGGATCGGTCGACAAGGAAAGCCTTTTCCGACCTATTCTGTAAACCTCGTTGCACGAGGCATAAGGAATCGGTCAGAAAAGGCTTTCCTTGTTGACCGATCCCCGTCTAGACTGCCATTTTTTGCCGGCAAAGTGCCGCGTTGGCAAAAAGCGGCGGCCATTTCTATTCAAATGATGCACGGGATATTTAAATCCCCGCTTGATTTGCAATAGCGATGTGCCTAATCTATATCCCTCTGTCGGCAGAGGGGTGTAGTTTAGACTCACCCTAAGAGTCAGGTACAAAGGAGAGACAGATTTTTCTGGAAAGGAGAGTAGTGATAGAAGATTGATGAAAAGTTTTATGGAGAGATTTGAAGGCTGATACAGAGGTTTGGTACATGAAAAAGAGAATATTTCAAGCACAGAGGTAGATAATATGAAAACATTTATAATTTCTTATTTATTTCAAGTTAACTTTCTCTCACAATCTCTGAAGGGAGATTGAGAACATTGCTTCTTCTGAAGGAGCTTGGCTTACTTGTAAAAATTAAACTAATTTTAACATGACTTTTCTCTTAACTATTTGTATTTGTTTTACTGTTCTAGTTTCAGTTGTTTCAACACAAAAAATGATGGCTATTTCAATTATGGATCAATGGAAGCAAAGTTTATATGTGGAAGATTTCCTGGAGAAGTTTGTACCTTTTATTTACAATCAAAAATAATTTTCTTGATGTTTATCTGAATAATGCCTGAATCATAAATTAATAATAATAATAATAATAATAATAAAAAATAATAAGAGCATAGAAAGGCTTTGTTGTTAGTAGTACAGAATATATGTGGTTTAATTAACAAACTTCTTGCAGTTTATTTTTATTTACCTGAGATTTTAGATAAATGTTGCACTGCATTTACATGGAACATTTTTTGCTTACTATTTAACTAGAAAAAATAGTGGAATAATGTGCTATAAAGTCTGTATTCAGCTAAGCCTTTGAAATCTGTTCATGACCTTAAAAGGGAAGAGTCAGGGTTTTGAATTTTTTTAAAAGCAGTTACAGCCCAGAAAACTGGAATGAACCTATTCAGAAAAAAACATTTTGTAAATCTTTAAAAATATGTCCGGGGGTGGTGGTAGAGCTAAACTTGCATTTTAGAGATATGTACCAGAAATATGCTACTAGTCAAGAAATAGCAATAAAAATGTCTGGCATAGCAATACAGATGTGAAAAACATGTTTTTTCGTAAAAAGGAGTTCCTTTATTGTTTCCATAGGATTTGAAAGGAAAAGTGTGTTTTGCAAAAAACAGATAAATGGTGCCTGGTTCTGCTCTCACAGCATTGTAAATTTGAAATAACTCCATGGAAGCCCGTGAAGTTACACCAGTGAAAAATGGTTTAAGTGAGACCAGAATCAACTTGAACAGTTAAAATCTGGCAAAGTTACAATATAATGGGAAATATCAGGCAACCTTAGCTCACTACTCATATCACTTATAATAAAGGGTCCCAGTAAACTTAAAATCACAGTTCTGCCTGATTATGACATACTGACTGTTATTATGAGTACAGGCTACATGTACAATTTGCTCTGAGATCAATCCAAGAGTGGTTGATTTAGCAGGTCTAGTGAAGACCTGCCAAACCGACCGCAGATCACTCTGTAGTCAACTACTCTACTCTACCCCTGATGAGAAGGGAAAGGTAAGTCAACAGAAGAGTTTCTCCTGTTGGCTCACCACTGTGTAACCCCCACAGTAACTCAATCTAAGGTACATCAACTCCAGCTATTCGCATAGCTGGTGTTTCATACCTTAGATCGACTTTCTGTGGTAGTGTACACATAGGCTAAGAGTCGTTAGAGGAAAAGTATTTCTCAGTTTTTCAGTTTCTTTACTTTGGGAACTTGAGAACGTTTTGTATATAGTAAGCTTCCCTTTTTCCTCTGTATAGCTAGTGTGGCAAAGCCCTGGCCGTGCCCTGAGGGTCTTGCGCTTCTGGGGGATAGTGTTTGCCTCAGAGGCTGGCTGTGACCTTCCACACAAGCCTCTTCTTTTCTAAAGGCAAGGGTCATAGCCTACTGGCCCACACTCACCATAGGGTAGTCCACGGTTTGCAGTGAAAACCCCTCCATAGTCCTGGTCTCCTCTCTCAGGGGGAGACTCTGTAGTGGCTTAGAGAGGGTTGGAAGAAACCTGAGCCTGCCCACTACTCCAGGTTCTGGCCAAGGGACCCTAAGACATCTGCAACAGAGAAGGTTTCTTCTGCTCCCAGTCGGGCAACTTCTTCCTTTGACCACTTCCCCAAATGATCCCTCCCAGTACCTTTCCTCTGGTACCTGAGTAAGTCCATCCTGCTCCTCCACAGCTCCGCCTTGTTTGCAGTTCTCAGCTCTCACCCAGTACTCTTCACTCTCAAATCTTGAGCTTCCCACCTCTCTGCAGGGAGGCCTTAACAAGCCCCAGAAGGCCTTAATGGGCTACAGGTGCTCTGATAAGCATGCTGCTCCCAGTAAGCTTTTTAATTGGCCCTAGGAGCCTGCCTGATTATGCTGCACTAGGCTCAGCCCTGTTTATTCAGGGAAGAGAAAACTGTCTACCCAGAGCCCAGCATACCTGCACTCCGTTAAAATGAGGCAGCCAGCTCGTCTGTCATGCTGGTTAATCAGTTTATTTTATTCATTGTTTGGAGTCTTTTACAAAGTAACAGGAGAAAGAAAAACAAATAAAAAACAAATAAAAACATCGGAAAATGTGCCTGTAAAGCCACAAAAAATTGGTAGAAGAACATAGGAGCTGATGTAATTCTTGAATTTACTTTAAATTAAGTCACTGGGAGTTTTTCTGTGAGAGGATTTCAGAGCTGGTATATAATTATTTAGCCAGAATGTTGTTTTCAATGCGTATTTATTTATTTATTCAGGACTTGGTACTGTATTGCTTTTTGCAACATTTAATTATTATTTATAGTTTTCACTTAGTGCATTTGTAGCAATGTCTGGAAGTACTTTAAAAAGGCTTATTGAATCATCTACTATATGAATAGATGTAGAATAAGAGAATATACACTCATGCTGCTCTGTAAGGTACCTTCAACTCAAATGCCTTGGGGAAAATAGGCATGTTTTGAAGCTTTGGTGGCATATGTTAATTTGGTTTCTAAATCATAATACAGTTATCTTGGACAACTGTAGGTAACTGTATTATGACAAACCAGAGAAATGGTCTGAAATAATAGAATGAAATTCAATAAGGATAAATGCAAAGTACTCCATTTAGGAAGGACCAGGCACTTGCACACATACAAAATGGGAAATTACTGCATAGGAAGTTGTACTGCAAAAAGGGATTTGGGGGTAATACTGGATTACAAGCAAAATATGAGTAAACAGTGCAACGCTGTTGCAAAAACAACAAACATCCTTCTGGGACATATTAGCAGAAGTAATTCCACTCTTCTTTGCGCAGATTAGGCCTCAACTGAAGTCTTGTGTCCAGTTCTGGGCGTCACATTTTAGGAAAGATATGGACAATTTGGAGAATGTCTAGAGAACAATGACTAAAGGTATAGAAAATATGACTTATGAGGGAAGACTGAAAAAATGGGGTAGGTTTAGTCTGGAGAAGAAAAGCGGATGTACATGATAATAGTTTCAAGTTTCCTGTTCCAAACGGTTGTTACAGAGAGGAAGGAGAAAAATTGTTCGTTAACCTTGCCGGATAAGACAAGAAGCAATGGGCTTAAATTGCAACCATGGTGGTTTAGGCGGGACATTAGGGAAAAAATCCTGTCAGAGAGGTTAAGCACTGGAATAAATTGCCTGAGGAGGCTGTGGAATATCTATCACTGGAGGTTTCTAAGAGCAGATTTGACAGCACCTGTCAGGGATAGTCTAGATCAGTGTTTCTCAACCTTTTTTTTATAAAGTACCCCTTAAAAAAATTATAAGTACCCCCAGTACCTATAGTTTTCAGACACACCAAAATTTTTTCTACCATTTCAACACATTTGTTTAAACAAGTTAATCGCAGCTGGACAGGCAATTAAATTTTTGGGTGTAAAAAGTATAAAAATAATAAAGCGCTGTAAAACTTAAAACAAAAATTCAGATTTCTCCAAATTTCAGTTGTGCTGATGTACCCCCCAGACTTCTTTGAGTACCCTATTACTTCTCAAGGTTCGTTCCAGTCTTACTATTCTATGATTCTGTGATTCAGGTACACCCCTTCAGAAGCCTTACTGATTATGACCAAAGAGTTTAAAATTGTTTGTAAGATCCTAGAATGAGTAAGCAATTGTATGTACTATCAGTTGTTTTTTGCTATGGCATTCCAAGAATTGAATGACAAGCTAATTGAGGATAACTGTATTCCTGCCTAAACTTCTGCAATTTGATAGGTGGCTCATGTCAGTTCAAAAGTGAGCTAAGTGGAAACATAAATTAGGAAATGAATTTGTTTATTGATATCCCATTTATAGGTAATAAAATATGCCTAATTGGTATCGTTAAGATAGCCTATTGGTTAAGAATTTTTATATAATTTTAACATCGGCATGAAACAATGATAGATGCTTCTCTGGTTTATACTCTGTATTTTTTGGCAGAAATATATATAATGTTAGGCATCAGGGTAGATACGATTACAGTACTTTGTAAAGGCTGACCTTTTTTCCTTTGCCTCATAGTTAATTTAAGAGAGTGTGCTGGGTTGGTGCTGACACCATTGCTGATAAGCCAACAATTTACTTAGAGATGCAAGTAAATTTAAGTTGAGACATACAGTATCAAAAATAGGAAAGGACCAGGTGAGGGCAACAAAAATAAGAGGCATGGTGTGGAAAAATCTTCCTTTTGAGGGGATACTTCTAAATGCCTAAATCTCATTTCCAAATGAGATTTAGGCTCTTAATCAATTACGCATTATAATGCTAGGCTCAGCAATGCCAAAATACCTTTAAAAATCTGGGTCTAGCTGATTAAAATGGCTAAGTTCCTGTTTCAAAAGGGTCGATAGCACTTAGGACTTGAAGTTTTATTGAAAGACATAGGCTCATAAATGATCTGGAGAAAAGGGTAAACACTGAGGTGGTAAAATTTGCAGATGATACTAAACTGCTCCAGAAAGTGAAGTCCAAAACAGCTTCAAATGGATCTCACAAAACTAGGTGACTGGGCAACAAAATGGCAAATGAATTTTAATGTTGATAAATGCAAAGTAATGCATATTGGAAAACATAATCCCAACTATACATACAAAATGATGGGGACTAAATTAGCTATTGCTACTCAAAAGAGCGATCTTGGGATCATTGTGGATAGTTCTCTGAAAACATCCATTAAATGTGTGGCAGCAGTCAAAAAAGTGAACAGAATGTTAGGAAGAATTTTAAAAGGTACCTAGAATAAGACAGATAATCTTATTGCCTCTATATAAATCCAGGGCACGCCCACATCTTGAATACTATGTACAGATGTGGTCACCTCATCTCAAAAAAGATATCTTGGCATTGGAAAAAGTGCAGAAAAGAGCAACAAAAATTAGGGGTTTGGAACAGCTGCCCTATGACGAGAGATTAAAAAGACTGGGACCTTTCAGTTTAGAAAAGAGGAGACTAAAAGTAGTCCTGGTCTGAGAAGTAAAGTGCTGACATAGATTAGAAACTGCTTAAAATACAGAAAACAAGGACCAGGAATGCATGATGAATTTTCAGCTTGGCAAAGGTTAACATTGGGTAACTAAAGGTAGAGCCCTGCATGGATATACAATTAATGTCTGCATCTGCAAAAATGATCTGTGGATATCTGCATACACATCCATGGATATGGATACCCATGGATATAAAACAGGATTCTAGATTCAAAATTTGTATTCACTTCTCTAGCAGCAAAAATGAGCCATGGATATTTGCATATATATCCACGAATGCAGATACCCATGGACATAAAGCAAATATCCATGGATTTGCAGGGCTCTGCCTAAAGGCTGTCCTAGAATTGGTGTTATTTAATATGTTTACTAATGATATGTGATTAAATAGTGATGTGAGTAAACTGACAGATAGCATCAAATTATTTCAAATTGTCAATTAAAGACTGCTGTGAGGAAATTCTAGAAACCCCAGGAAATTAAGATGAAGGGGAAGCACAATGTCAGATACAATTTTATGTTGACAAATGCAAAGTAATGCATATTATAAGAAATAATTGAAATTACCCATTCATAATACTAGGGTTCTTACCTGTAGCTACTTAGGAAAGAGACTTGGGCATCAGTGTGAACAGCTCAGTGAAAATCTGTGCTCAGAGTGCTGTACAGAGCAAACAAAATATTATTAGTAGTAAGGATTGGGATGGAAGCTAATACTAAAATGTTCTGATGCCTTTATGTAAGTGGTAGACCTACTTCAGGGATACTGTATTTGGTCCTGGGCTAGGTTAACACTAAAGTAGTATAGTCCTGGATTTAAGCAACAGTATCCTATTTTACTGCATTATTGTGCTTGGTTTTATTATAGTTCAGCACTGTAAATTGTCAAAGTATACCACAGTATATTATATACTGATATGTTCCCACCCACTCTAATCCAGAGAGCAGTGACTGGTTATTCAGCATCTTTACTTATAGGTGGGTCATTGCCTATTATTAAGGTTGCTCGTATGGTTTAAATTATAAGACCCTGATACCAATTGCTTATAACTTTGCCAAACTTTGGCCTCTAGAGTTGAAATTTTCCCTGCTAGATATCTGCCTCAAGAATCTTTTTATAAAGTTTCAGTTAAAATGGTTCAGCCATTTCTTTGGACAAGGTTGGAAAAATAAGTTTTGCAGTGTTAAAAAAATTCATGTGATCTTTTCTTTGAGAAACTATAGTACTTTGGCATGTGGTACCCTTTGTATCAGGAATCTACCTTTTCCTGTTCCCAGGAATATCTGCTTAAATTTGAAAAAGTTACAAGCATTTGAAAAATCTGTTTTTACATGTTCAATAGTCTGAGACTTCTTTTAGTTTAGTAGCTAAAATCTCTGAAAAGTCTATCCTCACTGACCATGTTCCAGCCCATCACAGGTCCTGTATGTGATGGAGGCCATGTCTATATTAGCAAGCTCACTGATGCATCAGTGCTCTTCTAAGATCACTTGTGTAGCTGTTGTATGCTGATGAGAGAGAAGCTCTCCCCTCAGCATAGCGCTGTGCACACTACCTCTTATATGGCAAACTTATGTCATTCAAGGGACAAACTACAAACAAAAAACCAAAATTTTGTAAGCCACCTCAAATATTTTAAATAGAGAGGCGGGGTAAAAATACGTTAAATAAATAAATAAATGATAGTCTAGACATGGTCTGAATCACATACACCATTCTCACAGACTGACTGAGCATGCTATAGCCCAGGGCCACAGAGGTGAAGGTGATCATAATGGTCCCTTCTGACCTTAAAGTCTATGAGTCTATGAAGGTGTAAATTCTCTATAATTGCTGCCCTCAGCTGCTCTGGGCCAAGGAGTTGTTGAGCATCAGAATAGAGAGCAGGGAGCCTCTCTCTCTTGTATGAACAATTGGCAAGAGGAAGATACCTGATGCAAATTAGGGATGTATAATCCTGTTTAACCAGTTAACCGGTTAAACATTATATTTAATTTGTTAATTGCTTAACCAGGATCCTGCGAGCGGATTAGAGTGCTCAGCATCTTGTAGGAACAAACCTGAAGTGGTGTTCTAATCCAGTGTATTTCGCTTAAAGGTGTGTCCTTTCTCACTCTAAATGATCCTATTTATTGCTTCTAATGACAGATATACAGTATACACAGAAATAAAGCATTGTTAACATTTATGATTAAAAAAGAAATAGATCTGATACATTTTTCCCTCCTAATTAGTCTGTTGTTGTCTGATACTATTTTAATACCTGCAGAGGGGTAGCCGAGTTAGTTTGTAACAGGAAAAACTTAAAAAACAATAAATAGTCTAGTAGCACCTTAAAGACTATCAAAACATGTAGATGGTATCATGAGCTTTCGTGAGCAAAACCCACTTCTTCAGATGACTGGAGTATAATAAGTCCAGATCCAAAAATAAATAAGGGAAGGGGGGAGGGGGAGAAGAAAAAAGAGGAGGGGAGAGGAAAAAAGAGAGACAGAGAGTAGATAGTGCAAATAGTTACAAGAGGCTGTTAAGAACCATTAGCACCTCCATTGTTTGGTTGGTTGTTTAAGTCATTAAAATGTGGAAGACAGTGCCCTATGGAGTGGAAATCCATCAACTACACAACTCACACAGATCCAAACAAACATCATCTTCCACACTATCTTCCAACCAAACAATGGAGGTGCTAATGGTTCTTAACAGCCTCTTGTAACTATTTGCACTATCTACTCACTAAAAAAAAACAGCAAGCAAATGGTCTGGTAGCACTTTATAGACTAACAAAACATGTAGATGGTATTATGAGCTTTCGTAGGCACAGCCCACTTCTTCAGATGACCAGAGTTATGATTAGAGGATAAGGAAACTCAAAATAAATAGGAGAACGGAAGGGGGGGGTGGGGAAAAGAAAGATGTTCTGTCGCCCACCCCCCTACCTCTATGCATAAAGTATCAGGAGAAAGGATGTTAAACCTGAGTAGATAAAGATCAAAGTCAGTGGATGGATAAGGCAGGAAGGATACCATTCAGAAAGTAGTTAGCACCTTCATTGATAAAGGTTCCACCACCCCATATCTTGATTAAGTCCATAATTAATTGAATTGAATTTGCATATGTATTGTAATTCCAAGCTTTCCCTGTGGATTTGGCTTGAGGAACTGTCCTGTGACAAGACTGCCATCTTCAGATCTGTGAGATTATGGTTAGGTAAACAGAAATGTTCTGCCACTGGCTTCTGAGTATTTTCTTTACGTATATCCGATTTGTGTCCATTGATCCTTTCACGTAGAGAACGTCCAGTTTGACCAATATATATAGTAGAGGGGGGCACTGTTGGCATTTGATGTGTGTCTATTTTTTCCTCCCGTCCCCTTTTTCCTTCTCCCCCCTTCCCCCCCCCTTCCCTTATTCATCCTTGGATCTAGACTTATTATACTCTGGTCCTCTGAAAAAGTGGGTTTTGCCCATGAAAGCTCATGATGCCATCTACATGTTTTGTTAGTCTTTAAGGTGCTACTAGACTATTTGTGGTTTTTCAAAAAAGTTTTTTCTATTTTAATAGTGGTTTCTCCTAGGAAGTTCTGTGTGCATATGATACATTCCATGAAGCGAAGCTTTGATTTTTTTTTTTCTTTGGCAGACTATTTTAAATATTATTCAAGATTTCCAATTTGTTTCATATAGAGTTTAATCTCAGCAAAAGCCCCTAATCTTATTTACATATACATTGAGGATGAAATTGAGCACTACTAAACTTAGTATAACTGCTGAGGTCCAGGAAATTGCAGTTTACATTATGTTTGAACTTGGCCTTAGCATCATTGTATTGTCATTACTAGAGCTCTGTGTATCTGCAGCTGCCAGGTGGAGAGGGGAGAGCCAGGGCAAGCCCCTGCACTGCTGTCAGGAAAGGACGCAACAAACTCCGTCCTAAATCTCCCTGAAGGAGGGGCTGCGTGCCAACCTTGCCCCTCCCTGCGCCTGGTGAGCACTGACTTGTGGAGCCCAGGCCTGGGGTCCCTGCTGCCCCTTCCCCTAGTCCCTTCTTTCATGCTGCCTGCCTTTTCCTTGCTCGACCTTGCTCCCTCCTTACTCATCTGAGCTCCCTTTTTCTTTCCCTCCAGATAGTTTGCTGGGTGGATGCAAGTAAAATCCATTGCAAATTGTGGATCAGGCGATGAGTTGAGCCTGGTGGGTGCAGATTGGATGCGGATTGTTTTGTCATTAGTCATTAGTTGGCACACCAAATTGCCTAGTAGTGTTTCAGTAATTTGTGTTATTTTCTATAGTATAGAAAATTTAAAGATATAAAAGTATATACAAGTTGAACCTCTCTAGTCTGGCACCCTCGGGACCTGACTGGTGCAGATACAGAGAATTTGCCGAGCCATGGGAGGTCAGTATTGTCTAGAAGCGTTACCAAAACTTCCATTCCTACTGGCCTCTTAGAAGACATTTAGGGGTAAATTAGAGCTAAATAACAGCACAGAACACTGAGCGCCAGAACTGGTGGCTGTAAACAAACTTTACAGGACCGCGGGAAACTTGGTCACATACATGATTTTAGCCGGATGTCCACTTATCATGCCGGATCGTGAATGTTGCCAGACCACAGAGTGCCAGAGAGGTTCAATCTGTAATACAGCTGCCTTGTATATTTCTAGCTAAATCTGAGGTATCACACCCTGAAATTCAATGATAATGCAGCATCGTGTGAATATTTCCATACTTGAAACAAATTCAGACCTGTTGTAAATACAAGTAAAGATAACTCAATTCAGTGCAGATTGGAAGGGACCTCAAAAGGTTGTCCCCTTCACTGAGGCAGGGCCAAGTAAACCTAGCAGGTATTCATTTAATCTTTCTTAAAAACCTCTAATGATGGGAAATCCACAACCTTCCTTGTTAAACTATTCTACCATTTAACTACCATTATAGTTAGAAAGCTTTTTCTGATATCTTACCTAGATCTCTTTTGCTTCCGACTAAATTCACTATTCCATGTTCTACCTTCAGTGGACATGGAGAAGAATTGATTACCATCCTCTTTATAATAACATATTGGAAGACATATCATATCAGGTCCCCTTCAGTCTTTTTTTTTTTTTCCAAGACTACATGTGCCTCATTGTTTTAATCATACAGATCTTCCTGCTTTGGGCAGGGAGTTGTACTCGATGACCTACTAAGGTGTCTTCCAGCCCTATGATTCTGTGATCAGTTTTTCTAATCTTACCATTTTTGTTGCTCTCCTCTGTAATCTCTCTAGTTTGTCCGCACCTTTCTTAAAATATGGCGCTCAGAACTGGACAGTCACCAAGCCTGAATTTAGCCTTTTTATATAGTTTTGGTCACGGATCAGGCATAATTAGATTGTGTCTAATCATAATTTAAGTGCACTGTATCATTGCCAATTCTTGTCAGTCATTTTTATTGTTAAAAGAGATATCATTACAAAATAAGCTATTGTATATTTGGGTTTAATAGATTAAGGAATCAAGACAGTATGCAATAGTTTTAAATTACATAGAATGTTCTTGCAAAGAACTGTGTAAGCATCAGAATATGTTGAAAAAACTCAATTTCTGGATTTTAGGAAACCAATTTCATGCACGGAATTCCATATTAATAATGAACTAATAGAAGTTGTTCCAAGTTCAAATCCCCGTTCACAGACTGACACAGAAGAAGCCTATTTACTTATGAAGAATCACTACAAAGAAGAATTCACCCAAGTTGTCTGGGCTAATCCTGACTATGCCCCGGTAGTTAAAGCACAAGATCAAGGTAATTAGTCAATTTCCCTTACTTATAGTGATTCATTCATTCATTCATAATTTTTCATCTGTATGTCACTGGTTTTAAAATTTAGATCAAGGCCCTGATTCTGCAAACACATATGCATTTGCTTACCCTTATACATGAGTAGTCCCATTCACTAACATTTAACTCCAATGTGCTTGCAGGATTAGAACCATCATCTGCCATTTCAGAAAGATAATACCACTGTTCGTTGATCTTTTTGAAAGGAGTTGCTAGTCACATTCTCAGTTCAGTTCTTAATGAAGTGGTATGCAATTAACAGAAATCACTATAAAGTTTACATTAATTGGCAGTCTCGCCAATCCAAGAACGGAATGGCCAATGGACACCAAACTATCCTACAATCGTAAGTGGTAGTCGCCAAATCAGGTATACACTCATGTTGGAACAAGGATGCACTGACATTGTCTATGTTGTACTTGCTTGTTGGAAGGTTGACAGTGTGCTCTGGAATGGCAGTATTCCAAGGTATACTCATAGCAAGATTCCAAGGGGTGATCTCCCTCGCCAGTTCAGGGTCATTGGTGAGAATCCAAATGTTGCCTTGCCTAGTGACTATAATTTGAAGTAGTGTCACTCACTGGTGAGAATGGGAGGGAAGGAGCCAACACTATTATTCCACTGGGTTCTGATCCAGGGACCTTCAAAGCAGCATCTCTTATACATGGCCTAGGACCTGATACCTTTAAGTGTGCTCCCGTACCTTATTCCATTTCTTCCGTGGTCTCTACTGTGTTCACCTCTGATCCATGTCCTGAATCTCCTTTGCTAGCAAAAATGAGTCCTTACTTTCAGCTAGTGCAATCAATGGACTTCCAGGGCTTGGCTCTGACTGCTGCACCTGACTCTTTCATAGTCAACACAGATTAAATTGCACTGCTGTCTTTTGAATGCTCCAGCAACTGGGAGCATGCCCAGCAAAGACAAGAGAGTGTGGCTTCCTGTGTCCCAAAAAGCTCCTTTACCATCTCCTGGCTTACATTGTTGCCAGCCCTCCAAGATTCTCCTTCATCTTCCAAGAATTAAATATTAATCTTTAATTAAAGATTATGCCATGTGATGAAACCTCTAAGAATACATTTAAACAAAATTAGCAACCCTAGGTTGTTACACCCTCCTGTTGCAGTGCTCTTTAGATAAATAGAATACTGTTGTTATGGTCTCTGTCTAGCAAAGCATTTAAACACATGAATAGCCCTTTTGAGTAGAGTGGGACAACTCATATGATTGAAATTATTCATGTAATTCAGTGCTTTGCTGATTTGCGCGCTATCACATTATTATCAGCATTAAAGTGACTTTTTCAAAAATAAAGAGTTTAGGCCAAACAGTCATTTAAAATGTATTTATAGAGCGCTCATATACAGCATTATAATATTTAACTGCATACTCATATAATACTGTGTACTCACATCTCAAAACAAAGTGTATGATGTATTTCAAAACTATGATCATTCCATTAATATAGGAGCCCATGGTGCTAAGCACTTTATAAACTAAATAGTTAATTTTAGAAAAAGAGAAAAAATTTTGAGAAAGAGAAACTTCTCACACCACTGCTCAGCTGCCATAAGTAACTCCTGCTTTGGCAGAAGATATTCTTCTGTCCCTTCAAGGTGATCATTGACTAGGTCAATAGCAAAAAGCTGTCAAATGATGACCTTTTCCAACCGCCTCAGGGGACCCGAAAGGATGGTCTTCAGCTTTCATTTGCTATCTCTTCCATCTCTGGGCAAAACAAGTAGGAATTTCTCCCAAATATCTCATGACTGTTTTCCTCTCTTCTCATAGTGATCTTCTCTTCCTAGCCTGCGTCACCATCAGCCCCAAATTATCTTAATGAATGAAACAGGACCTCCTAACTTCTTTGGAAAAATATTAAGATTATTTAAATACTATTGAATTCCTTTAATTAAAGAAAAGAAAGAAGGAAAGAAAAACATTTTGATTGTGTGGCCACGTTGGACTCAGACAACATAGCTTTGATTGATACCACACAGGGCACTTATTAGATATAGCCAAAGAGATCAGCAACAACAAAAATCTGAAATATAAGATCCTAATTCATCACAACATCTTGATAATGGTAATATCATTCCCTTTTCAGTGGGACTAAGTTATCGGGATAGTCCCTTGAAAACTCTTAAGGGTTGATTCAAATGGAACAACCTGCCTTCTCAGTCCAGCTTTTTCATCAGGAATAAAAAAACCACGTTATACTAGAAGTACGGATGAATTCTCAGTCCAGCAATCCAATTCTTCAGGCATTTTAATGTCCTTGAGTCAGTTTGTGTTTTTCTAACATTGCAGAATAGAGGACAACACATTTCCTTTTTTCAACAACAGATAAAGAAAATGTGGAATTAAAACATTTTCTTTTCTCCTGCTGGATCAGACTGAAGTATTCTAAGTGTTATTAAAAAAAAAGAGAGGGGATATCTGACAGAATAACTAAAAGATTTTGCTTTCTCCTTCTATCATCCATGCCAGGAATTGAATAATAAAAATAAAGAACTAAATATATTCAGATATAGGAGTCAAAATCCCAGTATGACACTCAAAATAGCATACAGGTATTTTCCTCAAGTAGTGCCTGCAGTGATAGGTGGTTTCAAAATGTATTCCTTGACTCATCCAAGAAATGCCTCAACAGATCAGGAATATAATATATCCTTTCCAAGCTGTGTCAAATTGTTCCTATAGCTTGCAGAAAACTTTATATATTCATGTTCATGTTATTTGGCATATTATCTTTTGCTGCAATGTTGTCCAAATTGATGAAGTTTTAGTAGGTCAAATGAGAAAGAGCATTTGAACCTGCTTTATTTGGAAGACCTGCTGCTGACAATGTACTTATAAGGAACTTTCTCTCCACATAGTCCAATAAATATGCTAATGGGAATTCATAAACAGAAAAACCTCCTTGATATCATTTCCAAGTTTTGTCTATCAGGGAGCTTACAATTAACAATTATATCAACAGGTAATTCTCTAATTATTTTAATTTCTAAAAATCCTGATTCTCCACTCCATTTCCCCAGTTTTATCCAAGTGTAATTCCACCAACATTAATAACATTTCAGCAATGTAAAACAGGTCTAACTGAATGGAGAATGAGGCCCTCAATTTTTAATCCCTAATGTTCGTTCCAGCAGCCGTTTCCCATCATCTGCAATCCTTGTTGGCATTGTGCACATAGATAGCCAGACAGAAATGTGGCATCCCTAAAGGCTTCAATTTTCTTCTTGAAATAATTGGGACTAACTTATTTAATTATCTCACGATGCCTGCTATATAGCAGTCAGCAATGCCACTGCAGTCCTGATTCACAGAATTCCCGGGAACATCTCCACATTTCATACTGTGAGCAATAGCTGGAAAATGGTGTCATGCAACTGCCAACGGGGAACAGAGAGCACAAATATGAATAATAAAGCCATGAAAACCTCTCATTTCTGGAGAAGCAGAGCCTGCTTACAAGATGAATGTCAAGTTAAACCTGAGGGTTGCCTGGGCCAGTTGCACAGTGTGGACAAAGGAATGGCAACAGGTAAGTCTTATTAGGCTCCCTTCAATGTACTGAAGTTCTTTTGGAATACAAGATTAAAGGCACACATACTGTACATTCTTCCTCTTTTCCCCACTCCCCAGACATACTTTTTACCTAAAGGAAGAGAAAGAGACAGCAGGGTTTTTTTGTTTTTGTTTTTGTTTGTTTGTTTGTTTGTTTTGCTTCCCTACTGGGAGGAAAGGTGGTTCACACAGTGCAATTCCTTCCTTGATAATGCTGTGTTTTCTCATAAGCTTTCTGATGAGTGAGACCTCAGCATGTACAGTACAATGTGCCTAGGACACGCCAAGTATTATGTATAAGCGCATCTTTAATTAATCTGAAATTATGATTTACATTACACTTCTTGCTCCAGATTGCATCACAGTTTTTTACATATGAACACCCTGGAAAGCAGTTGTTGGAAGTTGACTACATTGGGAAAATGAAACAATCTGATCGCTTAAAAGGAATTATGCCCCATAGCTACATAGAGGACATGAATGGCTCTTGGTACAGCATTGTACAAGATATCCAGATAATGCTTACTAGTAAAGATATCATTCCTATCAATAATGCAGGCATATTTTGGTTAATAATTGAAAGACTATTAATCTCAATTGAACCTGATAACATTAAAAACACTTTTTAAAAGGTACACATTAAAAAAATCAGATGCCTAAAATTATGTTAAATACATCAGAAAACTTTGTCAAGGATACTTTTATTACTGTTCAAGGTCTAATTTACTCATGAATATAAGTATATATTATACACTTTATAGGAGTTCAAAGAGAGATTAACTGCTTACTCTGAAGTCTGGTCAATCACTTTACAAGTTTTACATTACTTAGTTGTTATTTGACACTTTAAAGAACTTTAATAGAGCTAGATTTCCACAGATAATGGTCTCTGAAAAAGTAATAAAAATGTTTAATTATATTTAACTTCAAATTAAAAAAATAATTTACAACTATACTTATAAAAAATGAATTAATAAGGAAAAGAGATTAACTTGTACTTTGATATGAGAGAGAATTGTAAATTATTCTGTATATTGTTGACTCTTCTACTAAACTAGCAGTTTAACATTGATTAATGTATGCAAAATAATTATGATATGATTATGTCCTGTAGCAAAACACATTGATCAATTATTTCTGTTTGCGAAAGAAACTTAAAAAGAAGCCAATGAAATTATAAAGGAAAACTTTTTTCTGACTCATTTTAATAAACTACCTGTACCCTTCTGCAATATTTGAAAGGCATGTAAACTTATTGATCAGTGGCTTCCTAGAGAGACTACTAAAGTTGGGAAATAGTGCACAATGCTCAATATACAGTGCAATTCCAGCTGGCATTCTCTGAGGCTTTAGATATGTGTAAAGACAAAACAAAAAGAGAGAGACAATTACTGATAAGTAGAAGAGATTAGGAATTAATATTATGCTTCCAATGACATAGTTATCCTAATCTTGGTTTTAAAAGATGCATGGTGTCAAATTAATGAAAACCTAAGACAGAATTCTGAATGGCCTCTCTGAATTTGTAATATAAAGTCAAGATTTATTCCTCACAAACTTGTTTTATTAATGCGGTATTCCTTTGATCCCGTTTGCGTATGTTAAATATTTATTATGGTTATCTATCTAAATGTAATACTTCACTTCACTTCACAGACCCACATAGGTTTTTATTAGGGCTGTAAAGAAATTGCAAAAATTAATTGGGATGAATCTCATGATTGATCATATCGTTAAACAACAATAGAATACCATTTCAATATTTTTGGATGTTTTCTACATTTTCAAACATATTGATTTCAGTTACAACACACAGTGCAAAGTTCTTCGAGTGATGTCCACATGCTGATGTTGGGCTTGTCCTGCGCCACAGATCGGAGACTTTTTCTACTAGTGTCTAGTTGGGCTGTACATGTGTGATAGTGGTGCATGCTGTTCACCCCTTTGGAGTTCGCACGCACAGCCCAACTCCCGTCAGTTCCTTCCTGACCGCCCTCGGTCGCAGACGGAGATTGATCCCTCGCTGTAGATAGGATTTCAATTGTAATTAGTTAAACTGTTTACTTTTTCATAATTTCTAGTTGGTATTATTTAGTTAAAAAAAAAGATGTTTTTGTTCCTCATAATCATTGCAAACAGTTAGGACGCAGCCTCTGAGGGGTCGCATGCCACTAACGTTGGCCTCTGCTTCAAAATTTTTGAAAAAAATGTAATTAATAACTAAGAGGACTGAAACAACAGAGATGATACATGGCTCATACAGGAAAACCCCAGGCTATGTCTACACTGGCGTTTTTTTGCGCAAGAACATCTGTTCTTGTGCAAAAACTTGCCAGCTGTCTATACTGCATGTGCGTTCTTGCGCGACGAAATTTACAATATAGCATCATAAAACAGAGCTTCTTCCGGAAGAGTTATTCCTCTCCCCATGAGGAATAAGCCCTCTTGTGCAAGAGCTCTTCCACAAGAGAGCAGTGTAGACAGGCAATATGAATTTCTTGCGCAAGAAGCTCCTATAGTTAAAAAGGCCATCAGAGCTTTCTTGCGCAAGAGAGCATCCACACTGCCATGGATGCTTTTGCTCAAAAGCACATCTCTTGCGCAAAAGCACATGGCAGCGTGGATGCTCTCTTGTGGAAGATTTTTTGCACAAGAACTCTTCCGGAAAACAGTTCTTGCGCAAAAAGCCGCCAGTGTAGATATAGCCCAACAGAACGCCAGTGTAGATATAGCCCAACAGAATAAGATCTGCCGGTCATGTAACTGCCAAAAACTCCTCCCCAAAAAAAAAAACCCAGGGAAGACACAATAGCAAAATGCTGGGCTCTCCCAGTGTTAAAAAATGTGAAAAGTGCTGTGACCCTATGCCTGCCTCAGACAGCTACAGGTCCTATATTAATTGTCTGGGAGAAGCAACTGTTCCCCAGAAGTGCGTCCATTGCTGTAGCCTTAAAGCCAGAACCCATAAAAACAGGGAGCTCAGGCTACACATGTTGTTACTTGATAAGGTGCTTGAGGTGCAGATGAGCAGCAACACTGACTCTTCCACAAAGCACAAGAAAACCCTGAGCTCGCCACCACATAAGCCCACAACCAAAAGTAGGGCTTCTCCAGCCCGCTGCCTACCACCAAGGGTCAGTACAGGAGACAAACCTGACACTTCAGGCACTGCATGGCTACGTGCAGCATCTGTAACAGAATTGACATTGCACTCTGAACAAACTGCGGCACCAACTATCATGGCACCAAAGAGACCTAGTGCCAGGGAACAGGATAAGGCTCCAGAACCTCAGTGCCCACCAAAGCCAGGTCAAAATCAACAAAACAGATGCTGTGCATGCTGAGCCCGGAGTTGGTACCATCCTCATCTGCACCTCTGCTTCAAAAAAAATTTTAAAAATGTAATTAATAACTAAGATGAAGAAGAAGAGAGAAGACTGAAACAACAGACAATACATGGCTCATACAGGAAAACCCCACAGAATAAGATCTGCTGGTCATGTAACTGCAAAAAAAAAAAACAAACCCACGTTGGCACCGCACTCTCCGGCACCGCAGGAGCCAGTGTCCATCCGTCACCATCCTGCTGCATGCACACAAGAATGCAATCCACTAGTGCCACATACGGAACCGAGATCTAGATATTCATATGCATCCTCTTTTAGGCACCGCTCCCGATCCCTCTTCTCATTGCATGGCTCTTTTCCCCTGCCATGGTCACCAGTACTGTCACTGTAGCGACTATGAAGGGGATCATCGGAGTGTATTTTCATCCCAGCACTTTTCTCCAACCAGAATGCATTCACCCTATGGTATATGCTAGGGATGTTTACTACAGATTAATTTACTAGTCAAGTAGTCAATGGAATTTCTATCGACTAGTCGATAAGCACTTCTGCATTCTGCCTTTGAAATATACAAGAGCCCCAGCGGGGCCTTTTGTGCATTTCAAAGTTGGAATGCCGTGTGGAGCCCAGGGCCAGCGGGAAGTCCTACTGATTCTGAGCTCCACACGGGTGCTTCTGCTTTGAAATGAACAAGAGCTTCCACTGGGGACTCTTGTACATTTCAAAGTTGGCACGCTGCATGGAGCCCAAGGTCAGCTGGAAAGTCCACAGCTGATTCCTGACTCCACCCGGCATTTCAAAGTGGCAACACTGCACTGAGCCCGGGGTCAGCTGGGGAGTCCCCTGCTCATCCTGGGCTCTGTGCAGTGCTGCCACTTTTAAGTACCCTCCTCTTCCCCCTCCCCCTCTCTGATAGAGGCAGTAAAGGAGGTGGTGACTAGTCGACTATCCTGTTGACTAGTCCTTTACATCCCTGGCAGACACTAGCCATGCTATCTCCACCAACCCCCATGGTACCCAAACTGGTCCTTTCATCCACGTCATCTATCCCACTGGTCTCCATACCGTCATTGTGCATCCACATGGCACCGACCTGCTGCATCCTCAATACCAGCCCACAGGTCAATACCACCTTCAAACCCTCACACCTCCCCCTCCCAAATGATTGATATGGACACAGAGGAGGGACAAATCATCAGCGACCTGGACACCAACCACACTGAGGTGTTGCCAACGGACAAATCATCCTCAATCATCCTTATCCCTGAGGATCTGTCACCAACTGGTAACATGAAGCAATTTCAGGATTTGTTTAGAAGGGTTGCTACTAAGCAAGAAGTCGTGCTATCAGAGGTGCCGGAAAAACAGCACAAACTGTTGAAAAACCTTCACCCTTCCACTAAGTCAAGGACTGCACTACCTTTAGACGAGGCAATTCTAGAAGCAGCAGACAAGGTCTGGCAAACACCTGCTACAGCCCCGCCAACCAACATGAGAGCGGACAAGAAGTATTTTGTCCCCTCTAAAGGAATGAACTTTTTATTCCTCCATCCTCAATCAAATTCTCTAGTGGTTGATGTGGCACACAACAGATCTAAGATGCCATAATACAGACCTGCTGTGCAAGACAAGGATCATAAGCGCTTAGATCTGTTTGGCAGGAAAATGTACTCCTCCTCAATCATTGCCTTTCTAATATGCCATATTCTATCATCATTTGTGCCCCTTTTACAACTAGTGGGCAGCAATTACCATGGACCACTGTGTCCTAGAGATTATCAAATGCAGATACTCCATTCTCCTCCTTTCAGTTCCACCAACCTCCCTGCTCTCCCCGTCCCTCTTCAGGGACCTCCTCAAGAGCCGTTACTCCACCAAGAGGTACACTACCTCCTACATATAGGAGCTATAGAGAGGGTACCCGAACAATATCAGGGCAGGGGATTTTACTCAAATTATTCTCATACGGAAAAGGACAGGTGGATGGAGACCCATCCTCAACCTCTGCCATCTAAAGAAATACCTCTGCAAACAATGATTCAAGATGGTCACATTCACGGCAATTATCCCAGCACTGGACGAGTGGGACTGGTTTGCAGTCCTCAACCTTCAAGATGCTTACTTTCCTATAACCATTCACCCAGCGCACAGGCGCTTTCTCCATTTCACAGTGGCTTTGGACCACTTCAAGCACAGAGTTCAGCCTTTCAGCCTCTTATCTGCCCCCAGACTCTTCTCCAAAACCCTGATGATAGCAGCAGTGTATCTTCATGGCAAAGGAATCATGATATTTCCATACCCAGATAATAGTCTCATTTGCGGCCCTTCACAGCATGCCACAAGAGAGATGATCCTCTTCACCAAGACCTTCTTCAAATCTCTAGGCTTTAGCAACAACAAGCAGAAGTCTACTCTCTGCCTGACCCAATCCCTGGAGTTCATTGGAGCGCGCCTTGATTCCACTACAGCTCGTACATATCTGCCAGTTTAACAATTCGAAGCAATAAAAACTTTTATTTCAACCATGAAATTGAGCCCCATGATCCCTATACTCACCTATCTTCAGCTTATGCAGGCCTGGGCAAAATAAGGCCCACTGGCCAGATCCGGCTCACCAAGCCACCAGATCCAGCCCGCGGACATTGTGGGGAGCCCCAGGCAGGCTCCCCGCTTGCCTCGCCCCATCCACACGCCAATCAGAAACGCAGGTGTGGGGTGGTTTCACTTTAAAAAACTGAGCCTGGAGGAGCAGGGAAAGCTTTAGGAGCTGCTCCCACCCCCAGCACAATCCCATTGGCTGGCTTTGTAGTTAATCACAGAGTACATGGCTGCAGCCTGTGGGTGGCCGAGGCAGGCAGGGAGGCTGATTCAGGAATGAGCTGCTGGCTGGTAAGTCTCCTGACCAGACACTGCCTCTGGTACCCCAGCCCCTCCCTTCTAACTCTCTGCCCTCTCACTCCTGCCCCCTTACTCCACATACCCAAATCCTCTGTCTCCTTCCTGCACCCATACCCCCTCCCAGATCCAGGACCCCAATCCCCTGCCCCAGATCACAGTCCCCTCCTGCCCTAGCTCACAACCCAAACACCTGCACCCCAGTCCAGTGCCACAGGTCATAGAATCATAGAACCACAGAGCTGGAAGAGACCTCAGAAGGTCATCAAGTCCAGCCCCCTGCTCTAGGCAGGACCAATCCCAACTAAATCAACCCAGCCAGGGCTTTGTCAAGCCGAGACTTAAACACCTCTAGGGTCTACCTCTAGTATACTCCACTACTTCCCTAGGTAACCCATTCCAGTGCTTCACCACTCTCCTAGTGAAATAGTTTTTCCTAATATCCAACCTGGACCTCTCCCACCACAACTTGAGACCATTGCTCCTTGTTCTGCCATCTTCACTACTGAGAACAGCCTTTCTCCATCCTCTTTGGAACCTCCCTTCAGGAAGTTGAAGGCTGCTATCAAATCCCCCCTCACTCTTCACTTCTGCAGACTAAATAGACCCAACTCCCTCAGCCTCTCCTCATAAGTCATATGCTCCAGCCCCCTAATCATTTTGGTTGCCCTCCGCTGGACCCTCTCCAATGCGTCCACATCCTTTTTGTAGTGGGGGGTCAAGAACTGGACACAATACTCCAGATGTGGCCTCACCAGAGCTGAATAAAGAGGAATAATCACACCTCTGGATCTGCTGGCAATGCTCCTCTTAATGCAACCTAATATGCCACTAGCCTTCTTGGCTACAAGGGCACACTGTTGATTCATATCCCGCTTCTCATCCACTGTAACCCCCAGGTCCTTTTCTGCAGAACTACTACTTAGCCTGTAACAATGCTTGGGATTCTTCCGTCCCAAGTGCAGGACTCTGCACTTGTCCTTGTTGAACCTCATCAGATTTCTTGTGGCCCAATCCTCCAATTTGTCTAAGTCACTCTAGACCCTATCTCTGCCCTCAAGCGTATCTACCTCTCCCCCTAGCTTAGTGTCATCTGCAAACTTGCTGAGGGTGCAATCCATTCCCTCATCCAGGTCATTAATAAAGATATTGAACAAAACCGGTCCTAGAACCGAACCTTGGGGCACTCCACTAGAAACCGACCGCCATCCTGACACCGAGCCATTGATCACTACCCACTGGGCCCGGCCTTCTAGCCATCTTTCTATCCATCTTACCGTCCATTTATCCAATCCACATTCCCTTCACTTGCTGGCAAGAATATTGTGGGAAACCGTATTGAAAACCTTGCTAAAGTCAAGGTATATCACATCCACTGACTTTCCCATGTCCACAGAGCCAGTTATCTCATCATAGAAGCTAATCAGATTTGTCAGGCACGACTTGCCCTTCATGAATCCATGCTGACTATTCCTAATCACTTTCCTCTCTTCCAAGTGCCTCAAAATGGATTCCTTAAGGATCCCTTCCATGATTTTTCCAGGAACCGAGGTAAGACTGACCGGCCTATAGTTCCCTGGATCGTCCTTCTTCCCTTTTTTGAAGATGGGCACTACATTTGCCTTTTTCCAGTCATCCGGGATCTCTCCCGATCTCCATGACTTTTCAAAGATAATGTCCAAAGGCTCCTCAATGACATTTGCCAACTCCCTCAGTACCCTCGGATGCATTAAGTACACTAATGCGAGAAGCCTGGGCATCCAATACCCATGGATTTGTGTATGTTTAGCTTTTCTAAATAGTTCCTAACCTGTTCTTTACCCACCAAGGGCTGTCCATCTTCATCCCATCTTGCGTCACTTAGCGCATTAGTCCAAGAGCCGACCTTGTCCGTGAATACAGAGGCAAAGAAAGGATTGAGTACTTCAGCTTTCCCCACATCATCTGTCACTAGGTTACCTCCTTCATCCACACCCTCTCTGATCACCTTCTTCTTGTTAACATGCCTGTAGAAACCTTTCTTGTTATCCTTCACATCCTTTGCCAGTCGCAATTCCAATTGCGCTTTCTCCTTCCTGATAACCCCCCGGCATTCTCGAGCTATACATTATACCGCTCCCTGGTCATTTGTCCAAGTTTCCACTTTTTGTACGCTTCCTTTTTGTGCTTAAGTTCACCAAAGATTTCCCCTGTAAGCCAATCAGTGTTTGCCTCTCTTGCTACGCATCGGGATGGTTTCTTTCTGTGCCTTAAATAAGGCTTCTTTAAAATACTGCCAGCTCTCCTGGACTCCTTTCCCCTTCATGTTAGCATCCCAGGGGATTCTGTCCATCAGGTCTCTGAGGGAGTCAAAATCTGCTTTTCTAAAGTCCAAGGTGTGTATTTTACTACTCTCTTTTCTTCCTTTGGTCAGGATCCTGAAATCTACCATCTCATGATCACTGCTTCCGAGGTTGTCACCCACCTCTACTTCCCCTATTAGTTCCTCCCTGTTTGTGAGCAGAAGGTCAAGTTGCACACGGCCCCTGGTCGGATCCTTCAGCACTTGTACCAAGAAGTTATCCCCAATATTCTCCAAAAACTTCCTGGATTGCCTGTGTACTGCCGTATTGGTCTCCGAACAGATGTCAGGGTGATTAAAGTCCCTCATGAGAACCAGGGACTGCAATCTGGAAGCTTCTCTCAGTAGTCCGAAGAAAGCCTCATCTACCTCATCCACCTGATTCGGTGGCCTGTAGTAGACACCAACCACATCATCACTGCTGTTGTTTGCACCTCTAAACTTAACCCATAGACTCTCAACAGGTTTTTCTCCCTCTATATACTGGAGTTTTGAGCAATCATAGTGCTCTCTTACATATAGTGGAACTCCTCCTCCTTTTCTCCCTTGCGTGTTCTTCCTAAACAGTCTATACCCTTCCATGACAGTGCTCCAGTCATGCGAGTCATCCCACCAAGTCTCTGTTATCCCAATTAAATCATATTTCTTGGACTGGGCCAGGGCCTCCAGTTCTTCCTGTTTGTTGCCCAGGCTTCTCGCATTAGTGTACAAACACATGAGAGAGCCAGTTGATCGCCCTATCTTCTCCATTCGAATCAGGGGTCCTCCTTTCTTGCTCGTTCCTCTCTGAATTTCTTCCGGGTATCCAACTTTCCCACTCCCCTCAGGGTTTTGGTCACCGTCCCCCAATGAACTTAGTTTAAAGCCCTCCTCACTAGGTTTGCAAGCCTGCTCGCGAAGATGCTTCTTCCTCCCTTTGTTAGGTGGATCCCGTCTCTTCCTAACAATCCTTGTGCCTGGAACAGAGTCCCATGGTCGAAGAAACCAAAGCCCTCTCTCCGACACCACCTGCACAACCACGCATTTACTTCCTCAATTCGACAATCCCTGCCCAGTCCTTTCCCTTCAACAGGAAGGATGGACAAGAACGCCACTTGCGCTCCGAATTCTTTGATCCTTCTTCCCAGCGCTACATAATCTGCAGTAACCCACTGAAGGTCATTCTTGGCCGTATCGTTAGTTCCCACGTGGAGAAGCAGGAAGGGGTAGCGATCCGAAGGTTTGATGAGTTTTGTAAGCCTCTCAGTCACATCCTGAATTCGAGCTCCCGGTAAGCAGCACACCTCTCGAGATTCCAGGTCCGGATGGCAGATCCGCAGATCAGGTCACTATGACATCATCTGGCGGGACTTTGTGTGTATGTTGTTTGTGTGTATGAGTGATTGAAAAGCATATGCAACTGTTGTATTCTCAATAAATGTGGCGTACTGCCTTTTCCCCTATAAAAGATCTCGTATGCTTCGTTTAAGCATAACATTTTTTGGTGGAGAATGCAAAGGGGGAGAAGTATGCTGTAATTATTGACAATATTGCTAAAAAGGTGTGCACACCCCGGTCAGGAGATACTGGCTAATAAGAAGGAACTAACTGATTGTATGCATTGTTTTGCATTATTGGTATACATACCCTCGGTCGTAGCAGGGGTGAGAAATAGGGGAGAGGTTTAGTATCCCTCTCTCCACCCCAGATTGCTGGGGGGCGGGAATTGGATTACAGGGGGCTGTTTGGCTAGGGAAATACCCTGAATCAGGTGTGTATACCCCCAGTTGTAGTAGGGTCAGGCAATAGGGCGATCCTCGCTCCAAACCGGAGTAACTTTAGGTGCATATACCCTCTGTTGTAGTAAGGATGAGCACAAGAGAAGAACTTAGCGTTTCTTGCTCTGACCCTGGAAGGGATTTATATTTGATTACGGGGGGCAGTCTGCTCAGGGAAATACCCCAAATCAACTGGTGTATGAACCCTCTGTGGTAGTAGTGCCGAGTTATACAGAGGGAAGCTTAGGGTATGTCTAGACTACATGGCTCCGTCAACGGAGCCATGTAGATGAGTTTATTAGACATAAATAATCGCCGCTTCATTTACATCAAAATGGCCACCGCGCTGTGCCGATCAGCTGTTTGGCGGCACAGCGGGGCAGTCTGGAGGCGCTGCGGTCAACAAGGGAAGCCTTTGTCGACTGCTCCGGTATGCCTCGTGAAATAAGGTTTACCTGAGCGGTCGACAAAGGCTTGTCGACCGCGGCATGCCCAGACTGCCCCGCTGTGCCGCCAAACAGCTGATCGGCACAGCGCGGCGGCCATTTTGATGTAAATGAAGCAGCGATTATTTAAATCACCGCTTCATTTTCCTATGTCTAGTAAACTCATCTACATGGCTCCGTCGACGGAGCCATGTAGTCTAGACATACCTTCAGTGTCTTTCCCTCTGGCCCAGAGAGGGTTAAGTTCAGTAGCAGGAGAGAAAAGAGGAATTGTAAGCCCCGGCATTGGCATGGGCAAATACAAGATCTTAAGAAGTAAAGGAAAGATACCTTTAACAAGTATGAAGAATTCAGAAGGATAGTTGGGCAGTGGCAGTCTCACTTGTGTACGCTGCAGCAGGTTAGTTTGGGAGCATATAAACAAAAGTTTGAGATAA
Source organism: Rafetus swinhoei (assembly GCA_019425775.1). Classification (NCBI taxonomy): domain Eukaryota; kingdom Metazoa; phylum Chordata; order Testudines; family Trionychidae; genus Rafetus; species Rafetus swinhoei. Next base: position 121,405,090 of record CM033427.1, on the reverse strand, counting down.
AAAAGAGTCATCGAAGTGTAGCTGCAGGACAATTCAAGAGAGTGAGGGGAAAACTAAAAAGAAGGAGAATCAAGTTTTACAGGGCATGATAAAAAGATTAACCCTGAAGTAAGGTAGAGCCCCTCTGGATCATAGCTGTTGTAATTTAATTATTAAGAACCCACAGCAAAAGTTAGAGTTCACCAATAAGCAAGTGGCTGCAGTTGTTTCTGGGGAGTGGGACAACATCCCTGAGTGGGAAGGAGATCCAGAGGAGATTTAAAAAGGAATAAAAGTAAAGGAGCTAGAATTTGCAAGTAATATAACATGGCTTAAACAGGATTCCACAATACTAGCTTCCTAAATAAAAAGAAATAAAAAAAATAGAGGAAACAACACAGACTGTCAAGCACTGGAAAGCTGCTCTGCAGGCAGAGTAACAGGCTGTCCGGACATATTCTTACAGCCCATTTTGACCTTCCTGCAAAGAGATGGATGGTAAGATCTGGACAATGGTTTGCTGGAGGTACCTTGATGAGAAAAGAGAGGAAGCTGGTTGAAGCACCCCAGCGATGGTAAGGTTCCAGCAATACATTTGATGGAGGGACCTGAATGAAAAAAGAGGGGAAGCTAGTAAAAGTCCCCCAGGTAATTACAGAATAAACATAGGGTTACCTGCACTGTATATTTTTATCTGCTGGGTAGTCTTAGACATCTAATAATGAAGTTGAGGCCTGATTAAACCCATGTCAAATGTCTCCTTTCTTCATTATAGCCAAACAATGACATACCCTTCAATAAACCCTGTTGCCAGTTCTGTCCACATATCTATACAAGCGACACCATCACAGGACCTAACCACATAAGCTACAACATCAGGGGCTCGTACAACTGCACATCCTCTAATGTGATATATGCCATCATGTGCCAGCAGTGACCCTCTGCCATATATATATTGGCCAAACTGTACAGTCTCTGCGACAAAGGATTAATAGACACATATCAGGCATGGTAACACACATAAACCCGTAGGGGAACATTTTAACCTCCCTGGACATTCAATAATGGATTTAAAAGTAGCCCTTCTTCTACAAAGGAATTTATCACCCAATTACAAAGGGAGACTCCTGAACTGGAATTCATTTACAAATTTGACACTATGAACTTGGGCTTCAATAAAGTTATTAACTGGTTAACACACTAGAAAGGCAATTTCCCCAGCCTTTAATATTTGCATTTACACATCAGAAGCCATAAATGGGACGCATCCAGCCTGACTCAATTAATATAATTAGTATAATTTACAATTGACAGGTAACCGCTTTTCCTGTTATAGATACTCTGGATTCTATAATTTACACTCCTAACTCATCTGATGAAATGGGTTTTACCCACAAAAGTTCATATAATATATTTGTTAGTCTCTAAGGTGCCACAGAACTGCTCGTTTTTATAATTATCCTAAGTCTTGTTTTCAAAAGATGCAAAATAAACTAAGACCAAGAATTATTCCTCAAGAACTTGTTTTATTACTCTATTCCTTCCATCCCCTGTTTGTGTATGTTAAGAATTTATTATGGTTATCCATCTGATTCTAATACTATACTTCGTGTCACAGACCTACATAGGTTTTTATTAATCATTTTTATTTTGACAAGTATAAAAAGTGAAAGTAATCCATAGAATATTCTAGGTAGTTGTAGCAACTTGCATGTTTAAAAGAGAAACTTTTTCAATATGAAGACTAAACAGCATAGCAGATTACTCAAATATTTAAAAAATGTATGCACATTGACTTCTGAATGAAGACATATAAACAAACTAAAACTTGGGAAGTCCCGTGACAATCATTAAAAGGTGTACAATTCTGCTGGGATAACAGGAGGATGAATGGACATGCTAAAAACCAAATTTGGGGGCGATATTCAATTTTAGCATCACAGAATTGGCCTAATTCACCTTTCAAAGCTTGTCTACAGTTGCTGCGCTGCTGCAGCATTTAATGAAGATACCACGTAGGTAATGCATCTCCGTAAAGGCTCCAGTACAACAAAGCATTTAAATAACTAACCAGCAAAGTAGTTGAGCCCATGGTTATGTCCCAATGAAGTCAGTGGATTTACCCACACCTTTTAGTATTTTGATGAATAGGATTGGAATGCTGAATCAAGACCAAAGTGTGTGTGATAATACTGTAGGTATATTACAGACTTAAAATTCAGCTACAATTAAGACCGAACAGTTACACTTTACATGGAAAGTTTACCATGTTATGTGCATATGCATTATGATACAATTTTTAATTATACTATGACTCAAAGAATACAATATAATTTGATTTCTATAATTTTTTATAATGGCATAATATAATTTTATACTCTTTGTCATAAAATAAAATCTGCCTCACTAAATCTTTGTGAAAATATTCATCTTGATAGAGAGTAAACCCTGCAAATTTCAGCTAATAAAAAAAAAATTGGAGTAATAAGCAACTTAAATGCAAATTAAATACTCAATAAAGCAATGTTAAATGTGCTTATATCCATCTCTGTTTAGTAAAACAGCTGAGCACATGCATAATTATTAAATGATAATGAGGTTATTGAAGCTAAAAAGCAAATATGCTAATGAAAATTATTAGCATGCATTAATGTAATTAAATATTAAGACTAATTGAACTTGAAGCCATTTCTCATACCTTTGTAGCCCTTTAGCATCATTTGATGAAAACAGACCGTTAAAGAATAACTACATCAGGATTATAAATGCAGCATTGCTATGCAAATTGAGGGCTCAGTTATGCCTTTTTGGCATAGCCTTGTTTTAGAGCAGTGTTTCTTAAACTTTTTAAGACTGAGGAACACCAAACAATAATATTTTATGAGGAACACCAAGGATTTTTTGTTGAGCAAAAAAAAAGAAAAAAAAGGTTGGGGAAAGAAAAAAAGGTTGGGGAAAAAGTCAGAGAGTGTGAGGAAAAAGGGTTGGGTGGAAAGTTATTGAGGGGAAAAAAAGGGTAGGGAGAAAGTTATTCAGCAAAAAAAAAAAAAAAAGGTCGCCTTCCCCTTTAAGGGCAGCCATTTTGAATTTTGTTGTTCTCCACGGCACACTGGTGTGCCGCAGAACACAGTTTAAGAAACACTGTTTTAGAGTATGTGGTGTTCTCTGGATCTTTCCTTGGAATTCATATCCTATTTGTATATTAAGCAAGAAAAAGATTAATAAGAAATATTGCATTGGTGCAGAAGTCAAATTAATGTTCCGAAGGTGCAGTTTTAACTTTCTGAATAACTTTTGAGTGCTTTATTTCTCAATCTTAATTTGCACACATATTTAATTTGATACCATCTACATGTTTTGTTAGTCTTTAAGGTGCTATTAGTCTGTTGTTGTTTTTTAAGTTTTTCCTGGTACAAACTAACTCATCTAACCCTCTGAAGCTTCTGTACACTTTGTAGTCATCCCTAGCAGCTTTCATAGCCATTTTTAACAGCCATCTTTCAGGCTTAGTGAACTTCCCTTACTAAGGTGTTACTTATTGAAATGGTGAAATACTTATGTAAATATTTTTTGTATAGTCTACAAACTGCACAATTTTGGCAACACTCTATGGTATCCCTGTATAGGGGAAGGAGTCCTTTAATGGCTGAGGAAAAATAGAATGTCTAGGAATGTTCTAATGTGAAAATGCAAAACTGACATTTTAAAATGTTATGAACTTTAAAGTTACTGAAAGTGATTTCCTTCTTATGTTTCACTCAGATCTAAAAGACATGCTGAATTTGGAGCTAAAGGGTCCCCTTGTGGTCCATGCTAGAGCTGCTTTGTGCCTTTCTGCAAGTGGAAAGCATCCCTAAACTTGTCAGAACTTTCTTTTCTTTAGAAATACTGTGTTGTTATACTCCAGAGGCTGGTTGGCTGCCTCCCAGCAAGCTTGTCTTTGATCTGTGGACAATCACAATCCTCATTCAAGCTGTTGGGCATGCTGGCTCCCTTCCTTTGCTTCAGGCTCCAAGGAAAGAAGTTAGGTGCCTCTTTGTTTTAGTAATAGATGAAACCTTGGAAGCCACTGCCCAAGAGAGAATGCAAAGACAGGGAGTGAAAATTGATATGATTGCAGCTATGAGCATGTTTCTGGGTATGTTTATACTACAATAAAACACCAGCAGCTGGCCCACGTCAGCTGACTGGGACTCATGGAGCTTGAGCTGTGGGTCTAAAATTGCAGTATAGATACTTGGATTGGGGTCCCAGCTCTGGGACTCTCCCCATCATGAGATGTCAGAGAGGAGCCCAAATGTCTACATTGCCGTTTTATAGCCCCACAGCCGGAGCTGTGGTTGTTTTATTGCAGTGTAAACAAACCCAGTGTGAGTTGAGGCAGACAGCCAAGAACACAACATTGAGAAAGCTAAGAGAGAAACAGAGATTTTTCTGGACAGCATGCTGGCTGGAAAGAGGCTTAGAATTCTAAGTAAGGAAATTGCCTCCAGTTGTTTGATTCATATTGTGGTCAGGGATACAGGGCTGTGTCTATTATTTGTAAATAAACAGAATTGCATCAAAGAAAATATAGTGCTAGGTGCTCAGGCCAAAAAGTGTAAGTGTATGAATGAAAAGGGACCCATTCAAATGGCTAAGGTCCATAATTCAAATTATCTTAAAATGGTTATAGCTGATGTTCTGTACTTCACTGTTTTAAATATTTTCTTGATTTTAAATAAATCCATGGCTGTAGCCAAATGTTAAGAGTGGGAGGAGTAAATTGTATGTTATATCTATATAATTACTATATATCTGAGAGAGTTTGTCTGTCTGTGCATCTGTCTATTTGTTCAAATACTTCTTCTAAAGGATAAGAGCTAGGACCACCAAATTTGGTATGCAGCTTCCTGTTATCATAATTTAAAGTAAGATAAGGGTTTGGTTGTGCCAGGAAAATGGTATGTGCCTAGAATAGGATTGCGTCTCATAAAACCATATAGAAAAGAGACAGAATCACCAGGCAGCTAAAAGGGAGGGGCTGCCTGGGGGGTGCACCTCCCCCCTTCCAGGACTACTTGAGCACGAAGCCTCCCACCTTCCAGGCACCCTTTAGGGAAGGAAGAGAGGGCTGAAACTGTCCCCCCCCCCAATTTGCATGTTGACATTGCTGGATGTTCTCCTTTGTCAGGAAGCCAGGGGAAAATGCACAGTTTGTAGCATTCCTCATTCTGGCTGGAGAGCACTGGGGGGAGATGAACCTGGACCTGCCCCAGCTGGGAGACATGCACCCCTTCCCCTGGTTGTGCCTGCTGGAGCTTCAGCAGCCAAAGGGAGGCACTTTTCACCTAGCCCAGAATAATGACTTCAATGAAGAAAAATATTAAAATAAGGTCCCATGCAACATCTGGTCAGTCTTCTAGTACATTATACTGTAGAGATGAAGAACATAAGAGTACTTCATTCCCAGCAAAGGGAATACACTTAGCCAGACACTGGACTCATTTATATGTATAAATTACCCAACAAAACCCTATTTGTAGTTTATCTAGCATAATTGATGGCACTGGTACACAAATGAGGACGTGAATAGAGATCTTGTTAATATAGTCTTCTTTAAAAAAATCCAGGGGGCTGGGAAATCAGTGCTTGCCAAATGAAACATAAAAAAGGTTGTTTTAAGATCCTAAAAGAGCTTTACAAACAATGAACATTTAAAATCAAATTTAAAAATTGTTATATTGAAAATAGCTATCCTTTTACACAATTTTAACTGTTTAGATTTTTTAATCCTTTTTAAAAGTTCTTGCTATTGCATAATTATTTTTCTCGTCTTGTTCAAGATTTATATATTGCAGATGAACTTATTTTTATTGATCATTTGGAAGAATATCGTAAACAGCTACCTACTCTGCATACCCTCTTGGGCAGACTAAACATTTTCTTAGTGAAGGATCCCCTCTTAAATTGTAAAGGACAGACTTTGACAGAAGACAACCTTTTCAGGTACTTACATAGTTGTTATATATTTTTGTACACAAAACCTCTTCCCCTTGTAGGTATCTGGATCGTAAGTATGATTACCATTTTAACATCTTAATTCCTAATATTTCATTATGAAATTTGTTCAGCTATGATTTCTTTATACTTGCAATGAAATAAGATATTTAATTGGTTTTAAAACTTAATCTCTTTGCGGGAGTCCAGGGGTGAAATAGTGGCTCTAGTGAAGTCAATGGAAAACTGAATTAAGTGGAGATGGAAATTCATCCCAGCAGTGAAGTCTACAGGGAAAGACTCTTTAGTTTTGTGTCCTGAGACTGTTCTCTGGTTATAAGTATTCAGGCCAGGTCTATATTAGACTTGGAAGTTTGACTTAAGGCACGCAACTACAGCTACGTAAATAACATAGCTGGAGTCAACATACCATAAGCTGAGCTTGGCACCATCTTCACAATGGGAGATCAATAGGAGCAAATGCTTCAGTTGGCTTCCCTTGATCCTCACAACTGCAAAGATTACCAGTGCCGACCAGGGGCACCTTCACTCTTTACTAGATCCAGTAAATCAAACTTCAGAAGATCGATTGCAGACACAGCAAGTGGAGGCATGGCCTCATTTACTTCCTCCATGCCCACCTCTATTTTACTGGATCTTAATCAAGAAAGGTGTCCTTTTTTCCAATGTTTGAGCAAAGTATTTGTTTTTAATGTAGTGAGAAATACATTTGCATTATACTGACTAAATTTTGTCATGAATTACACCGTGCAGCAGTATTCCATGTAATTTCCATTGAAATTAGTGGGGTTCACCATCACATAGGCAAGTCAGGACAAAATGTGGCTCCATAGGTGCCGACTGCTGTGCCTCTGCCTTTGAAATGTACAAGAAGTAGTGCTTCACATGGCCATAGAGATCCATCTATGCACTACTCATCACAGAATTAAGACCAAGGTGATGAAAAGCATTTTCTCTTCTATTTACATTATCTGTCAGTAGGCACCAGCTCATGATTTGAGCTTTAGTGATTTATACTCCTAAACCATAGTTATCATTTCTAGGAGGTAGTAGTGATGCTTCATGTTAGTGTGGAAGTGTACTTCCTGAACAATGCTGCCTTTCATAGCCATAAAGCCTTTAAAGACATGGGAGGACAGGGCACCGGGAAAGTGACTGCATTCTCTTTGACTTCCATTGCTCCTTCATCTCTGGTCTACACGGGGGGATAAGTTCGAAATAAGATACACGATGTCAGCTACGTTAATTGCATATCTTGAATTGAAGTATCTTAACTCGAATTTTGGCGCCATCCACACCACGGGAAGTTGAAGGGAGCACACTCTACCTTCAACTTCTCTTACTCCTCATAGAAGCAGGACTACCAGCATCGATAGGAGAACCTTCTCAATTCGAATTAGCGTGTCTTCACTAGACCCACTAAATCAAACCCCGGAAAATCGGCTGTGGCTGCTTCAATCTTATCTAGTGTAGACATGGCCTCACAGGGCCAAATGTTAACCTAGTTCTTCCTTTTTATTTTTTGTATTTACAGAGGTAAACTGATAGGCTTTTAAGAGCATTTTTAGATTTTAATTTTATTTATTATTAAACATACTCTGATTTATTTTATTGCATTAATACATACACAGTGCTTCACAGAAAGAAAAATAAATGTTTATAAAAACTGAAGGATTCAAGCATTTTGATTTGTACTAAATCATAGAAGCTCTTAATATATTAGAAAAATGTATTTTGGTAAGGAAATGAGATTCTACAATTCTTCAGCGGAAAGCAATTTCAAATGAAATTGAATGTTATGACGATTAATTCTAAAACTGATCTACTGTAAAAATATGCAGAGATCTTATAAATTATTTTTTTCTCTTCTGTACATAAATTAGCAATTAGTAGAGAGTATGATGAAAAGGCATTTCAGGTTAATGTTCACATTATAGCATGCCTTAGAATTGTTTTTCTAGAAAATGGTAGGTTTTTAATAATTTTTCCTGACATGTATCAAGGTCACTAGTCAAACTTTGTATTACAAATATAAAATAACAAACTAAAGAGAAGTCACTTATGCTATTTTCCTGATCTTTTATAGGGAATGTTTGACTTTCCAAAGCAATTCAGAGACACATGAAAAAGAACCACGTGGAGTCAAGGAAATTTTTTGTCAAATGTCTTTAAAGGATGAGGAGGTATTATAAATAAGTTTTATCCCACTGATTTTAGTGACTGTTGCCTAATACACTTACCAATATATTTAACTGTCTTCTGACTTAAAAGTGACCTGTAAGTCACTTTAACAGAATTTCCTGAATTATTGCAAAATGTGCCAAATGCCTCCTTTAAGCCAAGATAAAAAAGAGTATTAGTTTAAACTGGGTTTTTTGGTTTTATTTTCTTGGAGGCCTGTAGTGAGAAGCCCCACTTGGGGTGTCTATATTTATGCTGTGATCAGATGCATGACCTTGGGGTGTCTATATTTATGCTGTGATCAGATGCATGACCACATGCTAGGTTGGTGACATTAGATCAAAAATGGAAACTAAGTAGAGCGAGGGTCTACCCTTGGGCTACGTCTACACTGGCATGAATTTCCGGAAATGCTTAAAACGGAACAGTTTTCCGTTATAAGTATTTCCGGAAAAAGAGTGTCTACATTGGCAGGATGCTTTTCCGAAAAGCCCTTTTTCCGGAAAAGCGTCGTGGCCAATGTAGACGCTTTCGGAAAAAGCCCGATCGCCATTTTCGCGATCGGGCTTTTTGAAAAGACTACTGGGCTGTCTACTGGCCCTTTTCCGAACAGTTTTCGGAAAAGGACTTTTTGGCGGGAGCAGCAGCATAGTTTTTCGGAAAAGCAGCTGATTTCTTACTGTAGATCGTCAGTGCTTTTCCGGAAATTCAAGGGGCCAGTGTAGACAGCTCGCAGCTTATTCCGGAAAAGCGGCTGATTTTCCGGAATAAGTGGCCCAGTGTAGACACAGCTTTTGTGTGGTGGGGGATGGGATGCACATGGAAGGGAAAGAGAAGATTCAAGTAAGTGCCTTTTTTACTATTATGCTTAATTTTTCATCACTTTAAAATAATACTTCTTCGACTGCTGGTTCATGTGCATTCCACTCAGGTATCCATGCGCTCATGTGCATGGTAGCCAGAAGATTTTTCCCCTAGCAGCAGCTACCTGTAGGTAGGTCTAGGCATCCCCTGGAGTTATGCCTGCATTGTGCCCAGTATAGATCCCTGCCGACCCCCCCCACTTCTCCGTTCCTTCAAGTCGACTCCTGCCCACAGGGAAGGATTGCCAAGTCCAGCCTCACCAGAACCTACCCATGAGTTCCACCTCCCTTTGACTCCAGAGATTTCAATGTAGCTTCAGAGCTGCTCCACCTCTTGGCAATGTTCTCTCTTCCCAGGGAGAATTCGTGCCTTTGAGGGGAAAGCTGACTATGGTGCTGGGATAGGCCCAGCATCTTCACCAGTCCTTAAGTCCTAGGTGCCAACAGTCAGTGCCTAAAAATACCACTCCTGTGAGATCTTTCATGGATATTTCAGAGTCTGAGGTCCTGCAGCAGTAGGAGCAGAAGCTCTTCATCGACCCAGGACCATCACCGTTACCCAGCACCATGGCCAGCACAATGGCAGCCTCCTGCACAGTGGCCCTTTTGGACTTCCTGGTCTTTTTATCAAAGCAAAGGTCATATCAGCCATGTTCATGCCCCCTTCAGCACCACCAGCTCCGCCTGATGCCAGCATACTAATGCTTTTAGCACTGATACAGTTGACACCAACTCTGTTCCTGTTTGTCTTGGCACCGTCCCCAGCTCCATCATCGGCACTGATGATGGCTTGAGCACTGATAACAGTTCTGACACCACCAACACCGTGGCATCGATCATCAATTCAACGTCAAGCGCAACTTTGGCACCAGCAGTTTCCACACCCGGTTTATGTGTCCCAGCACAGAGAGGCACAGTACCATTTAGTAGGGCATGCACTTACGAGACTCAGATGTGTTGGGACTCCATGGGTGTAGAGGGCAAGGAGCAGCCACTGATTGGGACCCCTTCACCAGACAAGGCACTGGCAGACATGACCACCACTCCACCCTTGGAGGATAACAGAGTCCTATAGCAACTGTTGTGGTGGATTGCCCAAGACCTGGGCATTCAGACAGAGGAAGTTGTGGAGGCTGGAGACCCAGTCGTGGACATGCTTTCCCCTTCTGCTCCTGCTCACATGGCTTTGCCCCTCATTAAGACTATCTCAAACACTACTAAGACCTTTTGGCAGATCCCTGCCTCAGTGCCTCCATAGCTAAATGCAATGAGAGGTGCTACTTTGTGCCAAAGGATATGAGCACTTGTATACTTCATCTCCTGTCCAATTCTCTCACCCAACCAACACATGCATCCCTCCAGGACTCCTGAAAAATTGGGAGGCAAAGAGTCTAGACCCGTGGTGTCCAACCAGTTCCGAAGCAGTAGCCACACTCAACCGGCCAAATAGCCACATTGTTCAAGCCAACTAGGGACACTGTCAGGAGGTTCCTCAGGACACATGTGGCAAGTGGTTTTTAATCCTTGTATTTTCTAATACTGAAAGCCCATGGGTTGGCAACTCAACATCTCCAACCAGCAGGCCATCGTTAGCAGGTTCTGCCACAGCACTTGCAGTGCAATGGCAAATTTGCAGGGCTGTTGCTACAGCACTCCCATGCTGAGTTTTCAGCCCTGGTGGAGAAAGGGAAGTTCACTCTCATGACTGGTTACAAGCTGCATTGAATTCAGTGGATGCAGCTACTCACATCATGGACATGGGCTTTGCCATGCAGAGGAGCACCTGGCTCCAAGTCTCAGGCCTGCTATATGAGGTGCAACAAACTATTCTAGACCTCCCCTTTGAAGGCATGGCTCTGTTCTCAGACAAAATGGATAAAAGGCTGCATAGCCTGAAGGACTCAAAAGCTACTCTTACATTGCTAGGCCTCCATACTCACACTACAAAGTGGAGGCACTTTAAAAGGCACCCACATCCATGCTTCCACTAACCACAGATCTGTCAGGAAGGATTGCGTAGGAGGAATAGGGGCAGTAGGAAATGGCCGTACCCATTCTCAGGCCAGCAAAAACTTTCATCAGGACTTAGTTCGAGTTAACGTTTGACTGCCGCGTGTAGCCGCGGGCAGTTAGTTCGGACTAAGGGGATTTAAAAATGGCGCCCGGATGGGAAGATGCAAATAAAGCCTGGGATATTTAAATCCCGGGCTTCATTTGCAACTTTGAATGCCTACATTAGCCTCCCTAGTTTGAACTAGGGGGCTAGTGTAGACATACCCTTAGAAGGGCATTGCCTATCAGTTTTGATGGACAACACAACAGTATCGTTCTATATCAACAAACTCTTCCCTATACCAGGAAGCCCTCACATTGTGGGACTTCTGTGTAGAACAGGGGTGGGCAGGAATTTTTTATGTGGAGCCACTCCAAGAACTTGTGGTCAAGGGCTGCACTCTTCCATGATAATAATGGAGGAAGTTAAGGTCTGGGGTGGAGGTTGGGTGCAGAAGGGAGCTCAGGGTAGGGGATTGGGGTGTAGGAGATTGTGTGGTATCTGGGAGGGAGTTTGGGGGTGGGGAGCAGAGGCTTAGGGGAGGGAGGGACTGGAGTGCCAGAAGCAGGCTCTAGTTGGGAAACACTCACTAGGTGGCTCCCAGCCGGCAGTCCAGTAGGTGCCTCAAGCCCCAGAGGTGCGGTACTTTGCACTCTGCCTGTGCCACAAGCACGGCCCAGGCAGCTCTCATTGGCCAGTTTCCAGGGGCTCATAATGCTCAGAAAAGCACATGGCCCCTGCAGCCAGCCATTTTGACTGGCATGCTGTGGCATGGAAGGCAGGGATCCTACCCAAAGCTTCTGCTGGGCTGCAGGCCAGATCTGGCGGTTTGGTGGACTGGATCCAGCCCATGGGCCAGATATTGCCTGCCTTTGGTGTAAAACATGTAATACACCTGCAAACATCGTACTTCACAGGATTGCAGAATGAGCTGGTGGAACACCTCAGCAGGTCATTTCATGGACATGAGTGGTCTTTTCGCCTGGATGTCATGCATTCAGTCTTCCAGAGGTGGAGATTTCCCCAAATAGATCTTTTCACCACCTGATACAACAGGAAGTGCCAGCAGTTCTGCCTCCTTCCAAAACCATAGTCTAGGCTCCAGCATAGTTACATTTCTCCTCCCATGGAGGAGCTGTTTCCTATACATCTTTCTGCCCATACCACTTGTCCACAAAGTACAAGATTTGGAGGGACTGAGGTCAGGTAATTTTGATACCGTTAGTGTGACCCTGTCAACACTGGTACACATTCCTTCTGGACTTGTCAGTGGAGGCCCAGATACTCATACCACTCTTCCCAGACCTTATAACAGGGGTTCCCAAACTTTTTGACACTGGGGACCAGTAAATCCATTCACGAGCTTTTGGCGGACCGATAACATTTATTTGCATATTTGCATATTCATTAAGCAAATGATGAATATGCAAATAAATTGTTTCTGGTCCTCCCAAAGCCCCCAGTGCCAACTTTAGCCCACAGAAAAGTCAGTTGAGGCCACACAAGTGAGATACAAAAACGCAACCCCTCCAAACCCCTCAAACCTCACTAATGTGGCCCCAACTGTGCTTGTGGGTGCTGGGACAGAGTTCTGGGGAAGGGTGCCAATGAGTGCTGGGGCAGGGGACAGGGTGCTTTTGGGTGCTGGGGCTGGGTACTTGTGGGGGTCGGGGGGGAGGGGACAGGGACCGATACCTGGGGATCCTGTAACTGCCAAGGCCCAGGAAGTGCGCGGGCTGCTCCCCCGTCCCCCAAACAGCAGCGTGGTACCTGTCACACAGGTCCTGATGCCTTCCTGCGTGGGGGGAGGGGGAGTCCCGGACTGCGCCTGCCCCAACCGCTCAGGCAGCACACGCCTTGCTCCTTCGCTCCTCACGGCAGCACGCGCTGCCCGAGCAGCTGGAGCCGGTGCAGTCCCAGATCTCCACCCACTCCCCCGCGTGCAGGAAGGCAGCAGGGGAACAAAGTCCCCCGCGCGCGATGGGCCGCTTTATTGGCCAGCGCCAGGCGTTCTTCATTGGTGCGCATAGCGCACAGCCTTCTCCCTGGGTCCTAGCACCTGCCAGATCTAGCTCCGCCGCCCAGCAGCATGCTCGACAGAGACGCTGCGGCAGTGGGCTCTCTGCCAAAAAATGTTCTGAGGACCGGTAATTTTTTTTTAAGGACCGGTACCGGGCCGTGGGCCACACTTTGGGAAATGCTGCCTTATAACATAAAACCAGTCACCTCCAGTATCTGAGCCTCCATTCACTGCGCTTTACAGTGTGGAAGCTCCATGGTTAAACCCCTCAGGTCTTTCCTGCTCCAGCCAGGTCAGACAAATCTTACTTAGCAGCAGGAAACCCTCTACAAGAGCCACCTACATGCTAAATGGAAGAGATTTTGTTTGGTCAGTGCAACATGGCTCGCCCCCCAGTGCTGGCCTCAGTGCCACTTATTATAGACTACCTCTTAAACAGCAAGGACTTTCAATCTTTTCCATAAAGGTTCATTTAGCTGCCATATCGTCACTTGCCCCACCAAACGTCCGTGCCAAATTGGGTAAAGAATGTGAGTGAGGCCAAATAGCAAAAATTAAGATGTTTGTACACCAATGCGAGGAGCCTAGGTAACAAAATGGAGGAACTAGAGCTATTGGTCCTGGAAGTGAAACCAGATATTATAGGAATAACAGAAACATGGTGGAATACTAGGCATGCCTGGAGTACTGGTATTGAAGGGTATGTGCTGTTTAGGAAAGACAGAAATAAAGGTAAAGGTGGTGGAGTAGCATTGTATATCAATGATGAGGTAGATTGTAAACAAAATAAAAAGTGATGGAATGGAGAAAACAGAGTCTGTCTGGGCAAAAATCACATTGGGGAAGAAAACTATCAGATCCTCCCCTGGGATAGTGCTTGGGGTGTGCTACCACCGGGATCTAATTTGGATATGGATAGAGACCTCTTTAATGTTTTTAATGAAGTAAATACTCATGGAAACTGCATAATCATGGGAGACTTCAACTTTCCAGATATAGACTGGAGAACAAGTGCTAGTAATAATAATAGGGCTCAGATTTTCCTAGATGTGATAGCTGATGAATTCCTTCATCAAGTAGTTGCTGAACCAACAAAGGGGAATGCCATTTTAGATTTGGTTTTGGTGAGTAGTGAGGACCTCATAGATGAAATGGTTGTAGGGGATAACCTTGGCTCGAGCGATCATGAGCTAATTCAGTTCAAATTAAATGGAAGGATAAACAAAAATAAATCTGAGACTAGGGTTTTTGATTTCAAAAGGGCTAACTTTAATAAATTAAAGAAATTAGTTAGGAAGTTGATTGGACTAAAGAATTTATGGATCTAAAGGCGGAGTGGGATTATTTTAAGTTAAAGTTGCAGAAGCTATCAGAAGCCTGTATCCCAAGAAAGGGGAAAAAATTTATAGGCAGGTGTTTTAGACCAAGCTGGATGAGCAAGCATCTCAGAGAGGTGATTAAGAAAAAGCAGAAAGCATATAAGGAGTGGAAGATGGGAGGGACCAGCAAAGAAAGCTACCCTGGACAAATGACCAGGGAGGGGTTTAAACGTATAGCTCGAGAATGCCGGGGGGTTATCAGGAAGGCGAAAGCGCAAATGGAATTGCGACTGGCTAAGGATGTGAAGGATAACAAGAAAGGTTTCTACAGGCATGTTAACAAGAAGAAGGTGATCAGAGAGGGTGTGCGGCCCCTTCTGGATGAAGGAGGTAACCTAGTGACAGATGATGTGGGGAAAGCTGAAGTACTGGATATGAGTCAACAGCGTGCCCTTGTAGCCAAGAAGGCTAATGGCATATTAGGTTGCATTAAGAGGAGCATTGCCAGCAGATCCAGAGATGTCATTATTCCCCTTTATTCGGCTTTGGTGAGGCCACATCTGGAGTATTGTGTCCAGTTCTGGGGGCCCCACTACAAAAAGGATGTGGATGCATTGGAGAGGGTCCAGCGGAGGGCAACCAAAATGATTAGGGGCTGGAGCATATGACTTATGAGGAGAGGCTGAGGAGTTGGGTCTGTTTAGTCTGCAGAAGAGTTAGGAGGGATTTGATAGCAGCCTTCAACTTCCTGAAGGAGGTTCCAAAGAGGATGGAGAGAGCTGTTCTCAGTAGTGACAGATGGCAGAACAAGGAGCAATGGTCTCAAGTTGTGGTGGGAGAGGTCCAGGTTGGATATTAGGAAAAACTATTTCACTAGGAGGGTAGTGAAGCACTGGAATGGGTTACCTAGGGAAGTAGTGGAGTCTCCATCCCTAGAGGTGTTTAAGTCTTGGCTTGACCAAGCCCTGGCTGGGTTGATTTAGTTGGGATTGGTCCTGCCTAGAGCAGGGGACTGGACTTGATGACCTTCTGAGGTCTCTTCCAGCTCTATGGTTCTATGATTCTATGATTGAGGTTAGAGCATGTAGGGACAAAGTGAGACAGGCTAAAAGTCCTGTAGAGTTGGACCTTGCAAAGGAAATTAAAACCAATAGTAAAAGGTTTTATAGCCATATAAATAGGAAAAAAACAAAAAAAGAAGAAGTAGGACCACTAATTACTGAGGATGGAGTGGAGGTTAAGGATAATCTAGGCATGGCCCAATATCTAAACAAATACTTTGCTTCAGTCTTTAATGAGGCTAATGAAGAGCTTAGGGATAATGGTAACATAACAAATGGGAATAAGGATATGGAGGTAGATATTACCATATCCAAGGTAAAAGCCAAACTTGAACAGCTTAATGGGAGTAAATCGGGGGGCCCAGATAATCTTCATCCAAGGATATTAAAGGAACTGGCACATGAAATTGCAAGTCCATTAGCAAAAATTTTTAATAACTCTCTAAACTCAGGGGTTGTACCATTTGACTGGAGAATTGCTAATATAGTTCCTATTTTTAAGAAAGGGAAAAAAAGCGACCCGGGTAACTATAGGCCTGTTAGTTTGACATCTGTAGTATGCAGGTCTTGGAAAAATTTTGAAGGAGAAAGTAGTTAGGGACATTGAGGTTAATGGCAATTGGGACAAATTACAACATGGTTTTACAAAAGGTAGATCGTGCCAAACCAACCTGATCTCCTTTTTTGAGAAAGTAACAGATTTTTTTAGATAAAGGAAATGCAGTGGATCTAATCTACCTCGATTTTAGTAAGTCATTTGATACAATACCACATGAGGAATTATTGGTTAAATTGGAAAAGATGGGGATCAATATGAAAATTGAGAGGTGGATAAGCAACTGGTTAAAGGGGAGACTACAGCGGGTCATACTGAAAGGTGAACTGTCAGGTTGGAGGAAGGTTACTAGCGGAGTTCCTCAGGGATCAGTTTTGGGGCCAATTTTATTTAATCTTTTTATTACTGACCTTGGCACCAAACGTGGGAGTGTCCTGATAAAATTTATGGATGACACAAAGTTGGGAGGTATTGCCAATTCAGAAAAGGATCGGGATATCATACAGGAAAATCTGGATGACCTTGTAAATTGGAGTGATAGCAATAGGATGAAATTTAATAGCGAGAAGTGTAAGGTTATGCATTTAGGATTAATAACAAGAATTTTAGTTATAAGCTGGGGACACATCAGTTGGAAGTAACGGAGGAGGAGAAGGACCTCAGAGTCCTGGTTGATTATAGGATGACTATGAGCCGCCATCGTGACATGGCCGTGAAAAAGGCTAATATGGTCTTGGGATGCATTAGGCGAGGTATTTCCAGTAGGGATAAGGAGGTGTTAGTGCCGTTATACAAGGCATTGGTGAGACCTCATTTGGAATACTGTGTGCAGTTCTGGTCTCCCATGTTTAAGAAGGATGAATTCAAACTGGAACAGGTACAAAGAAGGGCCACTAGGATGATCCGAGGAATGGAAAACCTGTCTTATGAAAGGAGACTTAGGGAGCTTGGCTTGTTTACCTTAACCAAAAGAAGGCTGAGGAGAGACATGATTGCTCTCTTTAAATATATTAGAGGGATAAATACCAGGAAGGGACAGGAATTATTTAAGCTTAATACCAATGTGGACATAAGAACAAATGGATATAAGCTGGCTAGTAGGAAGTTTAGACTTGAAATTAGACGAAGGTTTCTAACCATTAGAGGAGTGAAGTTCTGGAACAGCCTTCCAAGGGAAGTAGTGGGGGCAAAAGACCTATCTGGCTTCAAGATTAAGCCAGATGGGTTTATGAAGGGGATGGTTTGATGAGATAACATGATCTTGGTAACTAATTGACCTTTCATTATCAGTGGTGAATAGGCCAATGGAGGGATGATAGGAGTTACTATAGAGAACTTTCTGGGTGTCTGGCTGGTGAGTCTTGCCCACATGCTCAGGGTTCAGCTGATCGCCATATTTGGGATCGGGAAGGAATTTTCCTCCAGGGTAGATTGGCAGAGGCCCTGGAGGTTTTTCGCTTTCCTCTGTAGCATGGGACACAGATCACAGCTGGAGGATTCTCTGCATCTTGGGGTCTTTAAACTATTTGAAGGCTTCAATATCTGAGATATAGGTGAGAGGATTATTCCAGGAGTGGGTGGGTGAGATTCTGTGGCCTGCGTTGTGCAGGGGGTCAGACTAGATGATCATGATAGTCCCTTCTGACCTTAAAGTCTATGAGTCTATATCGGTATTCCACTTGGGTGCACAGGGGCACTTGGTCTTTGTGAACCCCATGGTAAATTGATTCTTAAAAGGCCTTGATAGACTCTCCCCTCAGGTATGCCAACCCTGTCCCTTCCTGGGACCTCAACCTAATCCTTTCCAGACTGTTGAGACTGCCATTTGAACCATCAGTCTGCATGCTGCTATACCTCTTTTACAAAGTGGCATTCCTGGTGGCAATAACTTTGCCCAGGAGGGTCTCTGAGCTCAGGGTACTGACATTAGAGACCCTCTATACCATATTCTATAAAGACAAAATGCAGCTCTGATCCCATCCTGCTTTCCTCCTGAAGGTGGTGCCACAATTCCACATCAACCAGGACATCTTCCTACAGGTATTCTACCCGAAGCCACATGTTAGCGGCCAAGAACAGACACTTCATTCTCTGGATTCTGCACTGTGCTAACCTTTTACATTGAAAGAACAAAACTGTTCAGAAAGTCATTTCATGTATTCATTTAGCCATGGCAGAAGGAAAGGTCAATCTGTATCCTCTCAGTGCATCTCATCTTGGATAGTGTCCTGCATCTGTGAATGTTACAGTCTTGCAGGAGTGCCTGCACCTCCATTCACTTCACACTCCAGCAGGATGCAGGCCTCTTCCACCACATTCCTTGCACAGATCCCTACTCAGAAAATCTGTAGGGCAGCAACCTGGTCTTTCATTCACACCTTCTCTTCGCACTATGAGATCACCCATCAGTCCAAGGATGATGTCGCATTTGCACAATCAGTGTTCCAGTCAGTGGAAGACTCTGAGCCTGCCACCTGAACTTGGGCTTATGAGTCACCTGATTGGAATGCATATGAACAAGCACTCAACAAAGAAAAAACCGTTACTTACCTTCTCGTGACTTTTGTTCTTTTAGATGTGTGGTTCGTGTCCATTCTTATACCTACCACTCTGCCCTCTGTCAGAGTAGCCACAAGAAGGACTGAGGAGGGCACAGGTTGGCAGGGCTCTATATTATGCACCATGAGGTCATGACTCCAGAGAGTGCCCAGGCAGACCCTACAGCTAGCTGCTAGGAAAAATCTTCCGGATACCGTGCACATGTGCATGTGCATTCACCTGATTGGAATGGACATGAACAACACATTTCAAAGAACAGTTATGAGAAGATAAACTTTAAAAACAACAAATGGTTGTTCTGAAGAAGTGGGCTGTGCCCACGAAAGCTCATGATACCATCTACATGTTTTGTTAGTTTTTAAGTGCTACCAGAGCATTTGTTGTTTTTAAAGTTTATCCTGTACAGACTAACTCAGCTATCCCCGGAAGTTATGAGAAGGTGAGTAACCGTTTTTTCTTACACTTTGAGGCAAAGGGACAGTGAGGGTATTACAGTAAACTTCCGATAATCCGGCACCTTTAGGACCCAGGGGATTATCAAATATGCCGGATTATCAGATATGCCGGACTATCAGAAGGGGGGGCTATGAGGGGTCTG
This sequence comes from Rafetus swinhoei, assembly GCA_019425775.1. Taxonomy (NCBI): domain Eukaryota; kingdom Metazoa; phylum Chordata; order Testudines; family Trionychidae; genus Rafetus; species Rafetus swinhoei. The sequence goes on along the minus strand of CM033427.1, from coordinate 121,385,901 downwards.
GAGTGGGGTGGGAGGGGATGCCACCCCAGACCCCTCATAGCCCCCTTCCGATAGTCCGGCTCTGCCCCGGGCATCCCTGATTCAGCCGCTGTTGGTCAGTTTCAGCAGCAGCTGAATCGGGGATGCCTGCAGCAGAGCAGCTGGGGTGCTGCCAGGTTGGTCCCGCAGCACCGAGGGGCGGCGCTACAGGACCAACCTGGCAGCACCCCAGCTGCTCTTGGGGACGCCTGGGACAGAGCAGCTGGGGTACTGCCCGGTTGGTCCCATAGCGCTGCCCCTCGGGGCTGCGAGACCAACCCGGCAGCACCCCAGCTGCTCTTGGGGACACCTGGGGCAGAGCAGCTGGAGTGCTGCCGGGTTGGTCCCGCAGCGCCGAGGGATGGCGCTACAGGACCAACCTGGCAGGACCCCAGCTGCTCTGCCCCAGGCATCCCTGATTTAGCCTCTGCTGAAACAGATCAGCAGCTGATTCCAGGAAGCCCGGGGCAGAGCAGCTCTGCCCTAGGCTTCCTGGAGTCAGCCGCTGATCTGTTTCAGCAGCGGCTGAATCGGGGACGCCTGGGGCAGAGCAGCTGGTGTCCTGCCAGGTTGGTCCCGTAGCACCGTCCCTCGGCGCTGCGGGACCAACCCGCAGCACTCCAGCTGCTCTGCCCCAGGCGTCCCCAAGAGCAGCTGGGGTGCTGCCGGGTTGGTCCCGCAGCCCCGAGAGGCAGCGCTACGGGACCAACCCGGCAGCACCCCAGCTGCTCTTCTCCCGGCTTCCCCGATTCAGCTGCTGGTCAGTTTCAGCAGTGGCTGAATGGGGGAAGCCTGTCCGGCTGCCCCAGCACTTCCAGGATCCTGATGGTGCCGGACCAACAGGAGTGCCGGAACATTGGATGCCGGACTAATGGAGTTTTACTGTAGTTCCTCTCTCACACTGTACAGACAAGATCTCTCGGAGCCATTAGCACTGCCTATAGCACTAGGAACTGGTTAGTTCCTCCTGTTATTTTTACACCAGTAGCACATGTGATTTGGACTCTTTTTTTCTGTGAATAAAAGTCATTTACTTTAGTTTGATTTTTTCCCCCATGAATTGAGCCCTTTTTTTATCTAAGGAATCCTCTTTGCTATCTTTGTTAAAAGTTCTTAAACCAGTCTTAGTCTAAATTTTTGCAAAATATTTAATTCGATGAGTCAAAATTAAACAATAAAGGAAAAAAATCACTATTTTAAACACCTAGACCAGTGTTACTGTGTTTATTATATTTTTCAGTCATTAATGCTGCCAGTTGAGTTAGAATCCAACAAGACAATAAACTTCAATCAGAAAGTTGAGATTCCATCGTGCTTGGAATTGAAAGAATTGTTAAAATTAGCACCAGAAATTATAGCAGATGAAAGCGAGAGTGAAAAGAAAATCAAAGAAGGTGAGGATTGTTTTCTTTATATTTTGGGCCCAATTCTCCTCTAATCTACACAGTTTTTACACCACTATCTTTTTAACTCCTTTATCTTCATTTGAATTATTACTGATTCAGAATAGTACATATCAGATGAGAATAAGACCCATTCTGTGTCTGAAATTATGTAACAGGTTTGACATATCAAATTTCAAAGTATGAAAGTTTTCTGTAAGCAGCCAAAAGGAAGTGATCTCTTACGTACTGTACTCTTCATTTCAGGCCCATGTTATTTCAGGAGCACCTATTATTAATGAGGTGGAAGAGTGATTCTAATGACAATAATTGAATAGGCTAGTGATGCTAAGATGAATTTTCTTAGAGACATTCCAGAGTAGATTCCAATAATTCATGCAGTACAGTCACTCTATATAAATTGTCCACAACATTATAGGAGGAGTTTATAATAGACTCTGTATTTACTACCATATCTTTTTCAAAATACTCTTATGACCTTGTCTTTGAGTTTTCCCACATCCACTGTTGGAAGCAGATCTTTGATATTCTGTAGCGTGAGAGTTATTCCCCTGCTGACGTGCCATGAAACTCCATTTACATTTTTCTATTAAACTTTTAAAATACATATTTTGTTCTCTTTTGTGCCACAGGAAAGTTTTGACAGCTTGCCAAATAATAGCTAAAAATATAAATGTTCTGTATGCTGCCAAAGTAGCAGTGGCAGATGATAAGCTATGTCTACACAGCAGTGTTATTTTGGAATAACTGACGCTATTCCGAAATAACAAAGTCCACGTCTACACTACAAGCAGTTATTTTGACATAATGTCGAAATAATGTCGAGCTGGAGGACTTCTTACTCTGATTCCTGTAACCCTCATTGTACGAGGAGTAAGGGAATTTGGAGGAAGAGTGCCCTTTCTTGGACTTCCTGCTGTGTAGACAGTGCCAAAAGCCAAAATAAGCTACTTTGACTTAAGCTACATCAATTGCGTAGCTTATCTCAGCTTTAGCCCTGCTGTGTAGATGTGCCCATACTGTATTGTGAATACCAAAGCAGCTATAGCAATGGAGTGAAACTAAGGCTACAGCTACACTGTAGCCTTCTTTTGGAAAAGCTTATGCAAATGAAGCGTGGAGTGGAATATCGCCGCGCTTCATTTGCATAATTAATTAGCAGCCGCTTTTGCACAAGAGGCTTTTGCACAAAAAGGAGCTGTGTAGATAGTTCCTCATTTTTTTAGGAAGAACGGTTCTTGCGCAAGAGGGGGTTTTTGCGCAAAAAGGAGCTGTGTAGATACTTCCTTTTTGTTCAGAACCCCCCTCTTGCACAAGAGCCGTTCTTCCTCATTTTTTTAGGAAGAATGGTTCTTGCGCAAGAGGGGGGTTTTGCGCAAAAAGGAGCCATCTACACAGTTCCTTTTTGCGCAAAAGCCTCTTGCGCAAAAGCGGCTGCTAATTAATTATGCAAATGAAGCACGGCGATATTCCACACCGCGCTTCATTTGCATAAGCTTTTCCAGAAGAAGTCTACAGTGTAGCTGTAGCCTAAGAGATGGGCTGGGCTCCACATCCCTCTGGATCTGACCCATGACCCCAGTGCTCTATGGCGCAGAAACCCACCATTTCTTGATTGGGGTGAAGAGAACTAGGCCAGCTTCTCACAGAGCAACCCCCAGCACTTGACCAGTGATCCATTTCCTCCCCACCTTCCAAATATACCCTATGGGACTAGACATCCTCAGTCTCACACTGTGGACAGAAAGAACCAGCTGGGTTCCCCTTACCACTACCACCAGAACTCAGTGTGCATCACTTTTTGATTACAGATTTCTCCTCCTGCCAGCTAACCTAGTTAGGCCTTAGTCCTTTTAGCTCCAGTGGTAGAAGCTTGTGTGACAATGCTGAAGGTTCACAAGCGGTATGGAGTTGCTGTAGTTGTATATATTATAGAATTACAAAACCACAAAAATGAAAAGGAATGCATGTAGTTAAAAACTAATATAAATACTACCTTTAAAGAGAGATAATTAGGTTGCAAAGTCAAGGACTTGAAAGTTAGGAAATACTTTATGATTACCTGTGCAATTTAATTTGGGTGTATGCATTATAGTACTGTCAAATTACATGCGCATTTGCTTTTCTTTTCCCATAGAATCATTGCTTTATTCAGTGCACAGAATTGATTCACAAAGGGATAATATTTATAGTTGTATGAGCAACCACAAATCTGGAATGTCCTAACTTTTCAGTGCTTGACTTTGCAACCTAAACAACATTCTTTAATGCAATTTTCATATGTAATAGTGCATTGTATAATCTACCAAATACAAATAAACTATTTTATTACAATAAACAATAAATATTTGATTATATATATTTGTAAACTAATTGCAATTTTTACAACTGTACATATAAGCAAATAAAAGAAATATCAATATCTAAAACATTATACCCAAGAAACAAAATAATAAATACTAATGACAACATTTCCACAATATAAATAAGTATAACAAACTTTTGTCAATGCATATCAAAATGTAATCTCAATTCTTGTACATTTCATCAGTGCTAAGTATTGTTATTATTACTTAGTATACATAATAGGGTTCTCTTTAAAAACCTATGGAAGGCCTGAGGTTAGCATCACAGAACACATTTAAGCAAAAACAAACAAAAAATTAGTAAAATGCCTTCTGCAGTGTTTGTATTTCTGTTGCTTCTAGTGGTTCAGATAAAAACACTGCCACCTTAACACAGGCCAATATTCTTTGCATATCTATCAAATGTTTAGCATGAACTGAATAAAATGATTGATAGTTTAAACATATATGAAGATAAAGTTATTTATGAACCTGCTGTTTCCCAGTGTTTTCACCATACATCTTATGTCCTTCCACCTCAGAGCAGATCAGCCTTTCATAAATCCCTGGATTTGTATCTGCTCTGATTTCGTAAGTCAGTACTGCTATTTTTAGCCCTGGGAAGCTAGGGCAGGATGCCGGAGGAACTTTTCTCTCTTTATCTCAGGGAAGCCCTTTCCCAGGAATTAACAAGATCAGTCTAGGGTTTGGCTGACATTTTAAAGCATTAGCATTTGTCTCTAAATACAAGAACAAATGAATGTTCAGTGAAACTGAAAAGTGACATACTAAATTGATAAAAGAAATACGTTTTCACACAAAATACAATTAGCCTGTAATACTTACTGTCATGGGATATAATTTAGGCCATGATCATAGCATGTTTCCAAAAGGGATTAGATATTTATACAGCTAACAAGAAGACTCAATGTTATAATAGTAATTATAAAAAAAGAGTTTTGGAAATATCAGAAACCCTTTGGCTTTGCAGGATTAGTGTTGCAGGGTTACTTGTGGCCCTAGCTAATCTGTACAACATGAACAAGTCTATGGCCGAAGTCTCAGCTTGTCTGGTTTATGCTTTTAGGTCGAGAGATCCTCGGTTTGATCCCAGCTTCTGACAATCCAATCATGGGAGTGATGTTTCAAAGTTAGGAAGAAACTTTCCCTAAGGACAGGCTATTCCACATCTAGCTAATGCAGGTTTCTTGCACCTTCTTCTGAAGCAGCTGGCACTAATCATTGGAAGCGACAGGATATGGGATTAGATGGACCACTAGTATGATCACATAGTGTGATTGTGATGGTATCACAAATACCTTCTGCTGTTTTATATTTATAACTGGTGGTAACTCTAGTACTGGTATTGTTAAATTCAAATGATAATGGGGCATCAATCAAAATAGACACAAAGAAAACATTGTTCAAGGAACAGCTTTGAGGAAAAAATGAAATAAAATTGATATTATTGTGGTACCTTTTTATCTCTTTTCAGATCTTACTGCAAATATTACAAATGAAATAGAGATTTCAAAATACTGCCCCATGATGGAAGAGGTTTGTGTCAATCAAAGCAGAAATCCACTGGAATACTGTGAGGCAGGTAGGAAGTGGAATATACATAAATCCAGTGCTTGTTTTAAAGAACAATTATTTTTTATTATACATATGCCTAGGACACCTCCTACCCCAGACCACACGCCTGCCCCTCTTCTTCCTGCCCCGCCCCCCACTCCACCGCTTCCTCCAACCCTTTGGTTCAGGTTCCAACCCTGCTCCATCCCTACCCCACCTCTTCCTGCCCTTGCTCTGCCCTCTCTCTGCCCCCATTCCTTCCCTTCTCTTAAGCCCCCTCCCCTGAGCAACACTGGGAGCTAGCAGAACCAAGCAGGCTGGGGCCAGATTGCTCCACTTCCTGCCACCACCAATGAGTGCAGGTGTAGGTGTGGGCCCAACCCCTGCTGTTGGTGCCAGGCCTCTCTCTAATTCCCTGGGCTACTTTGGCCCCATGCTACCATATTCTCCTGAAGCATGGGGCCTCCCAAAATCTGGGGACTGCGGCAATTGCCCTGAACTGTCCTATAAATAGGGCAACTCTATCCATATGTATTCCATTCTTTGATGTCCATGCATCCTGTGTGCTCGAGATCAGAAACTGTGGCCAGAGTTCTGACTGCAAAACAGAACTTGCATTTGACTAGCTTTGTTACTAAATAATTTGTTTACTAAAATAAAAATGGCATTGAAAACAAATAAGAAAAATAATCAAAGAAACAAGTTCCTTGTAAGGCAGAAAAATCCATAAGCATGTCTGTAATTCATTTTACTGGGAAAAATAGGACAGTAAATATGACTTAAAAGAGACTGTTTTGACTCTCTAAACTTGTTCAGATAGCTTGCTAAAAATATAGGGTCTAATCTGGCAAGTGCTCTGCATGTGGAATGCCAAATGAATTTGAGTGGGAGTCTTCTGTGACACACATTTACAAGACTATGACTATAAGTAGCACTGAATTTTATTTACATATAAAACAATAATTTACTCTCTCCAAGCTTGAAGTATCTGAATTACAAACTTGCTGATTTCACTGTCAATGTGAGTAACATTAGAACCATCACAATTGCAATTTGAAAGAGCCATTCCATCTAAGCAAGAGCTATGTGACTGAGCCATGGCTGATCAACATTTAATTAAAAACACCCAAAATAATAGTTGATCATTTTAAATTCTGAATGGTTGGCAAGGTATGTAGAGATTCCCAGAATCACATAGGAAAACTGGTAAAGAACTGTGAGTTATGCATTATTGTTACCCTTCTTGTCTAGATATAAAGTACCACAATTTGGTCTTTATTGATCAAGGAATAAAACATAATATCTTCATAATAAATTTTAAACACTAAATTTAGTTGGGGTCAGAGTTTTACATAAATAATAACATTTCTTTCACTTATATTTGTGAAACGTGGTGTCATTTTCTGCAATTCGCAGTTAGTTATGCTTTATATCCTTCGTATGAAGTAGAAATGCCACTAACTCCTCCATGCAGACCGCAAAGATCACACGTGAATTTGTTGCGTGCAGGACTTCAGGCAGAACCTATTTCTCCTGTTGGTAACAGGTAAGTAAAAATCTAATCAGAATATATAGCTGGTACAATCTCCTCCAAATTAATGCAAAACTGCCATCATTGGATTTTGTTAATTTATGGCCTCGTTTTATGAGATGCTCACTGCCTACAGTTTTGTCTATTGAGCTCTTTGCCTTGGAAACAGTCCAGGAAGTGCTCCCTATCTGTTGTCTCAGTGCATAGAGACTCAAAAGACCAAGAGAGTTGCTTTAAGACTATCTTCCTCTATAAAGGCTTAATGTTCCTGAAAATGCAGATTCTTCTTGAAGTGGTGTCCCCATGGGTGCTCCACAGTTGGTGTCGGGCACCACGGATTGGAGACTTTAAGAGCAGTGATCAGGCAGGCTGCTCATGCGTGAGCAGAGAGCGGCACTCCTATCTTTGAAGTAGCGCATGCAGCCCGCTTCTCCTCAGTTCCTTCTTTGCCAACCTCGGCCACAGACAGAGCTCAATTCTCTCCTCCTCAGCACACTCTGCAAGACAAAGCAGAACCACTTCATCAGCGTAGATAGTCCTGAGGCGAGCACAATATATTTCACCACTGTTTGTGCCCCTTCTATGATCAGTGGGCAGAAATAACTACAGACGGGTGGGTCCTAGAAATCGTTAGCTGTGGTTATTCTATCCCCTTCACGGCAGTTCCTTCAACCTCCCCACCCTTTCTCTCCCTCTTTAGGGACCTTTCTCACAAGACTCTGCTCCGCCAGAATGTTTTACACCTTCTCAAAATAGGAGCCACAGAGCGGGTCCCCAAAAAATACAAAGGGAGGGGGGTTTATTCGAACTACTTTCTCACCGTAAAGAGAACAGGAGGTTGGAGACCTACCTTGGACCTGCGCCAATTAAACAAATATATTCATAGGCAATGCTTCAAAGTGGTCACACTCACCACAATAATTCCAGCACTGGACAGGGAGGACTGGTTCGCAGCCCTCGACCTTCAAGATGCGTATTTTCACATCACAATAAACCCCACACACAGGCGCTTCCTACGATTTACGGTAGCCTCAGACCACTTTCAATACAGAGACCTCCCATTCAGACTCTCCTCTGCCCCCAGAGTCTTTTCCAAGACCCTTGCGGTGGCCGCGGCATATCTAAGACGCAATGGGATCACAATATTCCCTTATGTAGATGATTGTCTTATCCAAGATCCCTCACAATGGACTATCAGAGACATGATCACATTCATGAAGACCATGCTTCAGTCGCTGGGCTTCATTATCAATGAGCAGAAATCCATATTACAATCTTTGGAGTTCATAGGGGCTCGTATAGACTCCACAATAGCTCGAGCCTATCTCCCCATCACTGTTTCGACAATATAAAAAATCTCATTACGATCATTACCACCAGCCCAATGGTACCCATCATAACGTGCCTCAAACTTATGGGGCACATGGCCGCTACCACATATGTGGTCCCGTATGCCAGGCTGCGCTTCCGTTGTTTCCAACACTGGATCTCTTCGGTATATACACCAACCAGCCATCAGATCCACAGGCACATTTCCTCTCCCCCAAAAGTCCTCACCTCCCTATGGTGGTGGACACAGGCACACAACCTTCACAACGTGGTGCCTTTCCACCGGGACCAGCTGTGCAAACAAATTAAGACGGACGCCTCACTGATGGGATGGGGTGAACACTTCCAACAACAGTTTGCACAAGGGAAATGGTCCAAAGATGAGTCAAGACTCCACATAAATCTGCTCGAGCTTCGAGCAGTCCACAACGCATGCAAGCACTTCCTCCCTTACATTCAAAGCTCTTCCGTGCGTATCCTTACCGACAATATGACAACTATGTTTTACATCAACTGCCAAGGGGGTGTGAGATCCCAGTCGCTAGGCGCAGAGGCAATCAGACTTGGAATTGGTGCATCCATCACAATATTACCATCTTGGCAGAATACCTGCCTGGAGACAAGAACATTATGGTAGATACCCTCAGCCGCAACTTCCTCACGGAACACGAGTGGGAACTACACGATCAGATCACCCACAAGCTGTTCCACCGATGGGGGCGACCACAGATAGATCTCTTTGTCACTTGGCAGAACTGCAAATGCCCCCAGTACTGCTTGCATGCAGGCATAGGACGCGGCTCCCTGGACAATGCCATGCTTCTCACTTGGGGGGGGGGTACCTATTATATGCCTTCCCACCCATTCCTCTCATTCCCAGAGTCCCCCAGAAGATACAGATGGATGGGGCCCGAGTGATCTTGATAGCCCCAGTCTGGCCTCAACAGACATGGTTCACATGTCTTTATCACCTGTGTCTACGACCTCCCTACCCAATTCCGAGCCGCCCAGAACTGCTGTCCCAGAACCAGAGGTCAATACTTCGCCCCCAACCACAAATGCTGCACCTGACAGCATGGTACCTATCTGGTTCTCAGAAGCAGAGCAACAGTGCTCCCAACAAGTGAAAATTGTTCTGCTGCATAGCAGGAGACAAACGACATGCAAGACTTACTTATACAAGTGGCACAGGTTTACACAGTGGTGCACACACAGGGCAGTTGAACCATCCAGGGCAACGCTCCACCAAGTACTGGAGTACATCTGAAACAACAAAATTTGTCAATTTCTTCACTCCGGGTGCACATGGCCACCATTATGGCCTTCACCCTCCCATTGATGGGTTCTCCATATTTGCACACCCCATCTCTAAAAGATTCTGGAAGGGTCTACAGAACCTTCACCCACCTCGAAAACCCATTCCCTCCACGTGGGACTTAGAATTGGTCCTACACTCACTCAACCTTTGAACCAATGGCAACCGCACCACTTACCTTTCTTACCATGAAAATTTTGTTCCTTCTGGCGATCACTTCTGCAAGGAGGGTCAGCAAACTCGCAGCTCTCACCTCCATAAGTGACCTTTCACAAGCACAAAGTCATCCTGCTGCCACACCCGTCCTTTTAACCCAAAGTGACCCCAGAATTCCATATCAATGGACCGATAATCCTTCCCACTTTCTATCCAAAACAACATCGTTCCAGAGAAGAAGCCATATTACACACTTTGGATGTCAGAAGGGCAATTGCCTTTTATCTTGATAGGACTCGATCCTTTTGGTCTTCCCAGAGATTGCTGGTTTCCCTGGCCTAAAGATCCAAGGGAAAACCACTGTCTTCCCAGCGCATATCAAAGCTGATAACATCATGCATTACTACATGCTACTTGCTCCAGAATAGGGCATTACCAATGAGTCCAAAGGCCCACTCTGCCAGAGCTATGGTGACATAAGCTGCTTTCCTAAAGGGATTCTGACTCCAGGAGATACACAGAGCAGCGACATGGTCATCTAATCACACCTTCATAAAGCATTACGCTATTCCACAATGCTCCACAACAGATACTGCAGTGGCCACTGCGGTCCTCTCCACAATTTGTAGCAATTAATCGAAGTCCACCATCCATCTCAATGGGCACTTCTACACAGTCACCAACAGTGGAGCACCCACACGGACATCACTCGAAGAAGAAAGAGAAGTTACTCACTTTGTGCAGTAATGATTGTTCTTCGGGATGTGTGTCCCTGTGGGTGTTCCACAACCCACCTTCCTCCCCACTTCTTCAGCAATAATAGCAGCCCACGAGGATTTCAAAGAAGAAACAGAGGGAAAAGCAGGCTGCACGTGCTACTCCAAAGGTGGTAATGCTGCTCTCTGCTTGTGCATGCACAGCCTACCTGATACATGCTTGAAAGTCTCCGATCCGTGGCACCGGGACAAGCCTGACACCAACAGTAGAGCACCCACGGGGACACACATCTCAAAGAACAATCGTTACTGCACAAAGTGAGCGGCTTCTCTTTCCTCTTTGGGGAAGTTGAGGGACTCATACTTCAATGATAATGAATCCTTGAAAGTCCTCAGCAGATAAGCATGCCATTAGCACCATGGCTGTGTGCTGAGAATATCCATGTGGGGGTGGTTCCATGGCTGCTTCTCTATCCGATTTGCTTGAGTAGCCTTCATAGTCTTACTATCCTCCCTCCACAGACATACAAGGACTAAAGCAGGGGTCTCAAATTCCTGACCTATGGGCCATCCCTGGTTGGAGGTGTTGCACAATCCGGCCTGGGAATCGCAGCAGGCTGGGCAGGGGCATCCATTCTTATCTTCCAATCAGTAGCAGCATTTACGACCAGGAACTTCAGGCCTTTTTGTATCGGCAGGCCCTGGAGCAGTTGCCCCCTTTGCTGTCCCCCATCTCCTCTCAGTGGGCCTGCCCCCAAATGAATCAATAAGAGGAATTAGACATTTGGAGAGAAAGTATTTTTGAAAAATGACTTTTTCTCACTGTATTACCAGAAGAGAGTTGATTTGAAAATCTAAAAAGCTATGATCTAAGCTTCTTACCACAGTATTTCCTTTCTTGTTTCTTTGCTTTAGTATTCTGTTTACAGAATCAACTAAGCAGCACTTAGAGCATCTAGTGTGGCAGTCGGAAAAATACCAAAATGCTGTGAACTCTCTTTTGCTTGAAGGTAAGGAAGTGTAAATTCCAATATACTGAACTGATATAAAAGAGTTGTATGTTAAACAGTACAACAACCTAGAAATTAATCTGGAAAGTGCTTGAGGAAATATATGCAGATATTTGAGGATATATTTTCAAAATTGATATAAATGAATTTAGAATACAAGGAATGTGTGAGTACAGCTCCTATTTGCACACAAAAAAAGTATTCCTTGTATCTAATTTGGGATGTTTGATCGTTTTCCATTATATAAATCTTCTTATAAGGCTGCTGACTAGTTTTCACAGTCTTTTTACAAGCTCTGTTGAAACATCAATTTTTATTATAGACTAGGTTGTTCTCATCTTGAATTTAAAAAAAAATCCATATTAATAAATTCCTTAGTGGAATCATATTCATGGAGAGCTAAGTGATAAGTTTCCAGTGCCAAACACAAACGTTAGGAAGTGGAATATGGAACCCAAAATAACTAAACTATACATTATTTCTGACCCCAGTAGTATATGTTAAGAAACAGCCCCAGAAGACTTCTGTAAGATATAGAATCATAGAATCTTAGAACTGGAAGGGACCGTGAGAGGTCATCAAGTCCAGTCCCCTGCCCAAGCTCCATCTAGACCATCCCTGATAGATGTCTGTCTAACCTGCTCTTAAATATCTCCAGAGATGGAGATTCCACAACCTCCCTTGGCAATTTATTCCAGTGTTTAACCACCCTGACAGTTAGGAAGTTTTTCTTATATATGAGTTACGTCCTCATTTGTAAAATAGTCTATTTACTATTTAGAGTTTTCAGATAATGATTATAATAGGTGCCTGTAATTATGAAAGGTAAATTCATAGATATTGAATAAACCCAGATTATTTGTAATCCAGGAAATGCAGATTTATCTCAACAAACTGGATTTATAAGTATTGCTGGGAAATTTAACACAAAAAACAAGGTGAAAAAACATACATCTTACAGCTATGTAAATGTTTCTTTCTTTGCTGTTTGATCCAGTGATGATACTGTATTAGAAAGCTATACCAAGGGATAAACATAATCTAAGCCATGAATATTTTGTTGTTATTTTGCAGTAAAAAATGTTCTTTTCTCATGTTTCCATTCCATTAATACTTTATACTAGTTTTGTCTTTTTTTGTAGAGACTCAGACCATCGAACCTATATTTCAACATCATTCAGTTACAGAACTGAAAAAGTTACTGTCCGTCCAGGTGGAAGCTCCAATGTTTAGCCCATTAAAATCAGGCTGGTGGATTGATTCAGGACAAAATCTGGTAATACCAGATTCTTTGGAACAACTAAGCACTGATTTGGGTAGTGAAAATATCCTGTTTCCTACTAAAGTGGAAGTATTCTCACAAATTAAAGAATTTCAGTTAGAAAGTAAGTATATTTGGTTTTGCTAAACAAGTTAAATGACAAGAATGACATGGAGATCTTCAAAAGAGGAATGAGGATCAATCATGCAGTTCAGTGACAGATGCTGGCATTATAGCAATTAACAAAGGAATCAGAAAAAATTTCATTCTCAAGAAAAAAAGAACTCAGAAAAGCATAAATTAGTCAGCATTATTACTCTAACGTCTGATTAACAAAAAGTTACAACTGAGTTTCATGGATGTATGTGTGCACTTGCATACTTAATTTGCAGTCACAGTTACCATGATTGTACTTGCAAATTATGGTAGTTGCAAACCCATGTCATATCAAGTCTTTACTGTTTCTAATGAAATAGCTAGCAGGAGAATTTTTGAAAAGCATATAATTTCAAAGTATTATTAATTAATATTATTAATTAATATCTCTGTAATAGTGAATATGTTGATGCAGCAGATTCTTAGATCATTCCAGTTTCCAGGATAAGCCAGTGGCACAGGACATGATGTAGTGGACTCAAATTCTATTATAGTGAAGATTCATCAGTATACAGTATTATGCGGGCGTTTATTCACTATGCAGATTTTCAGGGTTGTTTGTGAGCAACTCACATGGAAGAACACTACTACCTTATTATTGCAGCTCTATAGAGACAGAAAACACTGCAGTGCATTTAGCTAAAGTATTGTTAACATGAATATATAAAGTAAGACAAAGGGTTATGATATTGGTAAATTACCGCTCTAAAATTCATCAAATCATATTCATTTCCTTATATTAAAAATGTTTTCAATAAGTATAGTTACTCATGTTCATAATCAAATTCCTTGCTATTCCACACACAATTTATCATTATGGGGATTTTTAATATGAAGCTATTCCTATTCAATACAAGTATATGTAGTATATATTTTATTTCTCATGCATCCATATCCTTACAATGTCCCTTCAACTAGAGCATGTAATTGGTACAATAAATCCATCATGATACCCTCTACATTTTTTGTTAGTCTCTGAGGTGCTGCAGAACTATTTGTTGTTTTTTAAGTTAGATCGTTCTTGTTTTTTTCCTACACAGCACTCACTGTTCTGTACAGAAGTGATAATTTATAAATTTCATTGCCCAATCCAGTTGATAGGAAATGGGGGTTCAGGAAATTCATAGGATTTTTTTTTGTTGTTTTAGGTCTCATAGCTCTTCCACTTGATGTATGTGTTGAAGTGATTGTGTTATCCCCAATATTTCTATACTTTTGCTGGAGCAGAAGCATGTCCTCTTCTGCACTCTTGATAAACATGACTTCTTTAGTCTCTGTCTGACTCTTGAAATGACCAACATCTTGCAACAAAGACTTCTCTTATGTGGCAGGGGTAGGCAAGACCGGCCCACATAGCCTTTGAATCTGGCCTGCAGCCTGCCTTTCCAGGATCCTGAGACAGAAAGCAGCCCCAAGCCATTCAAAGTGGCTGGCTGTTCCATGTGTCTCTCTATGCTGGGGGGGAGAGGCTTCACACTCTGCTCCTGCCCCCATCACAATAGCACCTAAGAGATTGTGCTCGGGGCAGGGGCAGCGTGTGAAGCCTCCCCCTCACTCCCTGTGCAGAGCCTGCTTCTGGCACCCTGCAAACCCCTCTCTCCTGCCCATTCCCTGCTCTAAGCCATCATCCCCTTCTGTCCCAGTTCACCACCCAAACCCTCTGCACCCCCACCTTACAATTCCCTTTCAGACCCTGAACCCTCTCCTATACTCCTCTCCTAAGCCAGAATCCTCTCCTTCACCCATACTCCCTCCTGGACCCTACTCCCCAATCCCCTGTGCCAGGTCACAACCCCATCCTTCACCCAAACTCCCTCTCAGACCCCACACCCTTTCCTGCACCACAATCCCTTACCCCAGGCTCCTTTCTGCACCCAACCTCCATCCCAGATCCCGCACCCACTGCATGGAAAATTGTGGCCCTTGACCATTTACCAAAATCTTGGAGTGCCCCCTCCATCAAAAATTATTGCTCACCTCTTTACTTGTGTTGTGTATTCTGGCCAGAACAGTAGATTCTATGAGGAGTAATCAAAATTGCAATGGAGAAAACTAATTTTATCTTTCAGAATGGCTTGAAGAGAAGAGCTCCCTTACTAACCAAGGACTACTTTCTGTCAGTGCACATCACTGGGACCAAATAACAAATTCTCATTTCTCACCTGAAAAGAAGACCCCATTCTCACCATTACATTTGAAAGCTAACCCTCATATCAATGTACGTGATTCAAATGCATCTGTTGAACAACTAACAAGACAGGACAAACAGGAAAGTGAAACAGAAGGACCAATGCATTTCTTATATCATGAAAAGAAAAGCAAAGATTTATCTGACTCACTTAATTGTAAAGAAGTATTTTTTAACTCGAACAGCTCAAGAAAAAGCCAGAAAACTTCACCATTTGAACAGTCTAGACAATGTCATGATGATTCTGACCTGAGCAGTTTTATCATGCTGAGATCTAAACAGGTGTTCATCCAAAATGAGGAAAAAAATAATGTGGATAGGCAGAAAGAGGGTAAGTGAGTCATTCTGTCCTGTAATTTTAGGTCTAATTCTGCTCTCATTCTCTGCTATAAATCAAGTATAACTCCATTTATAATAATTCCTTACATGAGGTGAAATCCTGGTCCCATTGACTTCAGTGGGTCCAGTATTTCATCCATGGTATTTACTTTCTATTCTTTTTAGTAGTTTTTTTAGACTGTGTACATTAAAGTTTGGTTCCACTTTGAGAAGAAGATGTAAAATGGTACCCTCTTACTCAGACTGTCTGCTCCACTTGCATATTCTGAGTCAAATCTGATGATTTTTGTGAGTTTCTGCTGCTTACGACTCGTTAGCCCTGCAGAGTCAGCACAGTTAAGAGGAAGCTACATTCTATTTCTTCTTATCCCGGCAGAACCATTCTAAGTAGTTACACCGTGCAACCCCAATGAGGCAATGAAGCTGAATAGTTGTCTGTGAAGACAGAACATGGTTTGAAAAATATTTTATCACTGCTGATGTATGGGAAGGAAACCTAGCTTACAGACTGAGTATGCAGGACTGGCACATAGAAAAAAAATATTTACTTATAAATTGACCACCTTTGCTACAGAAATAATTGAAAGATGATGAAATGTTAAGTTGGCTACTTTTCAGAGTAGAATCACACTAACAAATAAAATATTGCAGGCCCAGGTCCTGGTTAGCAAAGCTTCAACACTGATTATGTACCTGTGTATGTACGAGTTATATATCCTTTGGAAGAGAAGTTTGTAGTATAAACATTGTTTCAGCACTAATTTTAATAACATGAAGTGGTGCTATGATAACAGATTAATAAGGATTTTAATTGTATCCTTGAAATAAACAATTATTTGCAAGACATTTGAATAAAAATTTAAAAATAAAACCATTTATTACTGCTTTATATTGATACACATGCAGATCTTGAGAAATTGATAATCCCTCTTCTAGAAGTACCAACTCAAGATATGTGAACTGAGGGCTTATGTTACCATCTAGTGAACTCTAACTAGAACTGCATCTCTGAGTGGTACTATGAATAGAGGCTTAGTTAAATATATTGTAAACAAGTAAACCTCTCTAGTCTGACACTTTCTAGTCCAGCAACATCCATGATTTGGCATGATTTTAGTTTGCCAGATGTCCACTTATGGGTGTGGCCAAGTTTCCCAAGGTTCCATAAAGTTTGTTTACAACCACCAGTCCTGACTCTCAGTGTTCTGTGCTGTTATTTAGCTCTAATTTACCTAAATGCCTTCTAATAGTTCAGTAAGCAGTAGAAGTGTTGGTAATGCTGCTAGATAATATTGACCTCCCATGGTTCAGCAAATTCTGTGGTTCAGTGCCAGACTAGAGATGTTCAACCTGTAAATCTATATAGATATCCTCAAGTGTTGTATGTTAGTAATGACTGATAAATGTTTAGCCTATCAAATCATAGGTAGATGTCAATTCCTTCTACAGTACTATTCCAAATTTAACTGAAGGCCTACCTGTCTCCTAATAAGTTAGAGTTTGCCATGCTGTGGGGGCTGATAGCTCCAAATGTGATCAGCAACAGCTGGAGGGAACCTGCTGCCTGCTCCTCCTTTTGCAAGGAAGAGGGGAACTGAGATGCTGTGGGACCCTTATGAGAGCTTGTGACTCTTTATTTGCATGGGGGAAGGAGGGACAAAAAACATAGCAGGGATAGATGCTGAGGTGCAGTTACAAGTGAAGATGGGCAGATTGCATTTGCTCCTTGAATATGTCATCCCTAGTATGTTTTTGCCTGTAGATTTGTGCTAGCCGGACAGCTGATGGAGCCAGAGGATTGTGCACTGTAATGAAAAGTGTCCTAATGCAGCTAAATTTGACCTAAGCTTCCAGGGTAGACCAGGCCTTAGTCCAATTGAATTCCTGCCCTCAGATGCTCTTCTACCTAGCAGTTTCCCTGCCTTAATTCTCAAGTAGGAATCTCCTTTAAACAAACACTAGACAGCTCCCACCAGCATCTCAATTTTGCTAGGATGTGGATATCCATCAAAGAGGGCAGGTAGCTGATTCCATTCTCATCTGGCAGTACCCACCGACAAACATCATCAGACCAATGTATTGTGTCTGAAGCCAGGAAGTGTGGAAACTTGGAGGAAATAAAGAAGAAATATTTTCACTTTCTTTTTCCAAAGTAAAAAATACAATTATTGTTCTGTGGCACAAGGAGCCTCCGGAATTTGAAATGTTTAATGAGTAAAGCAGTGGTGGGCAACCTGCGGCCCAAGGGCCGCATGTGGCTCATTGGAGATCTATGTGTGGCCCATGAGACATTTTATTTACTATTGCCCATTCACAGGGGTAGCCAGATTCTGCTGGTTTTCGTCCATGTAGTTTTTTTTCTCCTGGTATTACAAAAGTGGCATTCACATAAAGCAAGGGCATGTGAAGTGAGGTGCGTTCTGATTGCATACAACATTGTGAGAGCTGTGTGCTCCCTCTGCGTCCAATCAAAGTGCTGCTAGAGTTCATTTGGCGCACCCTGCAAATTCTAGGTATGCAAGCACTGTTAGCAAAACTACCCTATCCTGGGAGATCTTCTTGGTTACAACAATATAGTGGCCCACTGAAATGAAGGCGGGCCACTCGTGTAGCCCACTTGCTAGCCTAGGCTGCCCTTCTCTGGACTAGAGGAATGTATTAGAAAATGTACTTATTTTGTGGGCTTGTCTTGTGATAATTTTGTATAATCTATGTTTAATGTTTTAGCGCCAGAAATTAAAGACTGTTCAGAAGTTGTCAAACAAACTGTTTGTAAGACTACATTGACAGAGAAAACAGAACCGGAGAATCAAGGCACCATTTCAGTCAAAATTCAAGCATCGGGTATAGAATTTTGTTTTGAATGGTCTGTTTGTTTGTTTGTTGCAATATTGCAATTATACATTAAGTAATATCTATCCATACAAAAATATTTTATTCTCTCCTGTCTAAGGCTCTTAGCCTGCAAAAATTCAATATGGGTGAACCCTTATGCCCATGCAGACTATAATGTAACAGTCCTTATATTACACCATGATAGTATCATATGTGAAAGAATTAAAAGAGTTTCTCAGTCAAATATAAGCTACATCCAATATTAAAAACTTAAAGACAAATAAAACATTTTTACCAACAATGAAATAATAATACATTTGGATATCTTACTGGAAACATTAAGCACTTTAAAGAGAAAATGATTGATCAATAAATGAATGAATGAATTAAATTATACTGAATACCAAAACCAATATAGCTTCTGATCTATCCTCACAAAGAATGCAGAAATGGAGATTATGAGAATGAGCAAGTAGTGCATCTTCAAAGTACTTTATAAATATTAACTAATATTAATACTAACTAATCTGCCTCTTGGAAGGTAGATTAATTAATCCGACAAGAGAGCTGCCTCCTGTCAGCTGAGAGCATTTTTATTAAAATGCTACAGTGGTACAGCTGCATCAGTACACAGTTTTAAGTGTAGGCCTACCCTTAAAAGGGTTTACAAAACAGCCATCCAAGAGTTATTAAAATAACAAATATGAAGAAAATTAAGTTCATGTTGCAGATTTCTTGAAGAAAATGATGCTTTTGGTTTTACAGGACATTTGAGTACATTTATCTCCAATAGTGGCATATTTAACCAAATCATGTTATCTTTTGTGTTTGTTTGTATTAACCAGAAAGCCAATGCCAGGCATATCGTCTGTTAGAAGCAACAGCCATTCCAGTTCTAAAAGAGTTGGTGCATCTTGGCATACTTGCTGCAGTGAATTGGAGATTTGCCTCTGTTAAATTTGATCACACTAGATTTTTCTTAAAGCAGCAGGAAAAAAAGATCTGTGATATTTTTAAACAAGGTAAAATGCGTTGTATTCTTCATCCATAATATTGATGTGATTTCGTTTGTAACATAATGTTCAATAAGTTTGGCAAATTATTCACTAACTTTCAAGCATTTCCCTTCTTAAAGGCTGATGGTAACAGACCTGCTATTATGTTTCCAAAATGTCTCCATTCATACAATCTGAGTTAGGCTTGTTATTTTTAGTAATTTGAATATCAGAATGCTAAAAAGTATTCAAGTCCAAATCTAAATTTCAAATGCTTTAGAAATGTTGGTCTTCATTAAGTATACATTATAGGCAATGTTTAAATGATATTTCCACATATATCATTTTCAGAGAAAAGCACCAGTTAATTGTGTTGTCCTTTTCTTTGTGGTCAGTGGCTATTTCTTATACAATGTTAATACACTGATATTAATAAAAATCTTGTGCAGTAGCCTGTTATAATACAGTAAAACTGTATACAGTCTCATCTACATTACAGAGTTATACTGCTATAACTACATTGCTCAGGGATGTGAAAAATCTGCACCCTTAAGCAACAGTTATACTGACATAACTCCCTATATAGACAGCGCTATGGAAGTAGGAGAACTTCTCCCACTGATGTAGCTACCGCCTCTCTGGGAGGTGGATTAATTACACCTTCTGTCAGCTTAGAGCATGGGTTCCCAAATGGGGGCGTGAAGAAATTCCGGGGGAGGGAGCGCAGGCGGCCAGCCCCTCCCCAATCAAGTTTTGCTGCCCCGGTCAGTTCCTTTTTTTTGCTGTTGGGGGGGGGGTGAGGGTTTTTCAAAAATCAAAAAGGGAGCATGATGCCGAAAAGTTTGGGAACCACTGGCTTAGAGCATTTTCATTAAAGTAGTACATCAATGTAGCTGCATCAGTGCAGTTGCACCAATGCAGCATTTTAAGTGCATACTTGTCCTCAGTTGATTCAGTTGCTTATCACTTGAAGTTCAGCTCCATCCCCAATCTTTATAGACCAGTAAGGTCAAGTCTACACTACTCACTTACTGAAAAATCCACACGACAGTGATATAGTTGTAGTGACCTTTATCCCCCCCATGTAGATAGCATTATGTCATAGCTACCACTTCTGGCAGAAAGGAGTTACGCCAATGGGAGAACTTTCTCCCATCAGCTTAGAGCATCTTCATCAAAGCACTACAGTGGTACAGCTTCCTTGGTGCAGCTGCGCCAATATAGTGTTTGTAGTGTAGATCTTTCCTAAAATTTTGCAGTGTGTCCTTTGAAATATAACACGCCAACCAAACTTCTCTCTCCTGCTGGGTTTAGTCACTATGCTGTCTCCTTTCCCATATGTAGATTTCATTACTTCATGTGTAAAAATGGATCTTCATTTTCATTGCTTGATAACTGGGCTGGTCAGGGAAGCAAACACATTAATGTCTCAGGCAGACCTTTTTATCAGCACCCACTGACATGATTCTTTTAAACATACTTCAGTCAGAATTTCAACATATATGCATAACTCTTAATACATATCATATACATATATCACACAAGAATATTAATGATCAGTGAATTAATAGTGTTCAAATGATACCTCACAAAACATGTTTCATACAAAGATTATTACAACTTATGGTCCATCCTAGCCATGGTTCTCCCACTTATTGGCTCTGCTTTCTTACTGGTTTGAAATGATATGCTACTATCCACATGACATCTAGAACCATGACCTTACCTGTTTCAGTAAAGAGGTTCCTATAGCTAAAATAGTGGACAGGAACAAACCTTCAGGGCCAGGCTGCCAGATCTTCCCTTTAAAGACAGGCTGTGCTTTTGTGAAGAGTTGGAGAAGATTCCACAGTCCCCATCTTCTCCAAAGAACTAGTCTGCCCCAAGAATGGCCCCAGAGATAGCTCTCGTCTTGCCCACACAGAAGAGGCAGCAAGCAGCAGAGTGCCCTTTCGAGTTTTAAGAAGGGAGCCTGGTGCTGTGAGGGCCTGTAATGAGGGGAAGGCTGAGAACAACAGTCATGACGGGACCCCAGACAGTGCCCAAGCAATGGGCACTTATAGCAGTATGTTTAGCTAAAATGGTGGGAAAGCTGCAAGTGCTTTCTTGAAAGGAGCTGTATTTGATTTTTCACAAGGTCTATGCCAATAGCTTCCCCTATCCAAAATGTCTGAATAAAGAAAGAATTCATTACTAGGATATTCAAAGTCCCTGCAAATTTACAGAGAGTGGCTAGCAGAGATCAATGAATCACAGAGACTTTTTATTTTGGACTAAGGGCCAAATCAGAAAACAATCAGACTCCAAATCTACCACCTCAAAGTGGACTAAGGTACTAAGCAGGAAAGCTTACTTTATTATGGGGAAGATGCTGCCAGAAACATTTAAGGCATACTTTGTATGATCATTATGGACAAGAAGTGGGGAATTTTTTTCAATAAGGATTTGTAAGGCAGACAGATATCTGAGCACCAGTTTACACCTTTGCCAAGCATTACAGGAAGGCTGTGCAGGCTTCATAGAGGCAGCTTTTGTGGTGGGTGACTGTCAAATCTTCATTCCTCCTGTACCTTTACATGATCTGCTTTGGGAAGTTTCAAGTATTTAGCATAGTACAGAAGATAAAAGAGGCAAATTTTCCTTCTGTTTATTTTGTCCATTTAAGCTATTATATATCAGCCCAGATAATTTACCATGAAAAAACATGTCTTTTTAATGGTTCAAGGCAAAAGTAGTCAATAAGCAGATCTCAGGGCAAATATGGACCAACAGATGCTTTTGAACAAACCCTGAAACCTTTTTGTTCACTTAATATAATTATTTTATTTTATTTATTGTATTATTTCTGGAATCTGGATATTTACTATACCTAGACCAAGAAATTTGGGCCTTGGCAAAAAATGATAGAGTAACCCTGGTTCAAGATTTAATGCAACATTTCTTTGAAAAATTCAAGTTCAGGCTATCATTGTATTAAAGTTATTTACTGATTATCAGAGGATGGAGTCTGATTTCTTGGGACCTGCTTTTGAAGTAGTCAGTTGCGTAGTGAAAGATGGTTAGACCTTTCTATATAGAAGCATGATGTTATCAAGAAATTTAGTAATCTGTCTCCATGTGCTGTATGATTTAACTGGACTAGTAAAGAAGAGCTCAAAGAATAAAAATGAACAGGTAGACAAAATTTCTGTTTTCCTCCATATACATTCAGCGTTTTCCTTGATGAGCTCCTCAGCAAAGCCACGTTAATATTTATATATAAATATATATAAATTTAGGAGACTAATTGTAGGAGACTAATGTTCTGAGATGCCAAGATCCTTTATGTGAATTCATGCATGCAATATACCTTCTGAAGTTTCTATGCAAACCACATATATAATTATTAAATATATATAACTTTAAATATAAAACTTCTTATTTTCTTTGTATAGGCAAAAATAGTGAGAAAGAAATAATGTTATTCAAACATGCTGCTCTGGTGCATCTCTTGGTGACAATTCGAGACCTCCTATTAATGTGTAGCTTGGACACAGCATTAGGTTAGTTTTTAACAATAAAAATGTTTTCTTTTTATTATCATGGTATGCATGTATCCAAAATTCCATTGGATGGCAATCAATATATCATGAAATTCTACACTCCATCTCTCATACTGTGTAATTTTTGATAGTGTGATATAACTAAACATTTACCATGCCTTAACTTACTGCTTTCTGAGCGTTGCTGCCTGTCCATTTCTACATACCCATTAAATGCCATTTCAGTGCGGATAGTATTTCTTTACCATGAATACCTGACACAGAGTTAATACTACCATTTATGGCAATGCACAGACAGGTGAAGAAATTTCTCTGGGACTTGCACCCACTTACATCATATCTGGATTTTGCTCAATCTTCCTGAGCACTGAATTTTGCATGTGAATTTTTGAGTTAGAGGAAAACATATAAAAAGGATATATCGGCAGACAACTCCCTTTTGACTTTTTGAGACTTTGGGCATTGTTTATTATGCTGTGTGTTTGGAATAATTTATACCTAAGAAATTAGTTTCCCATTTACTCCCTTCAGTCTAAGCCTTCATCTACACTACAGCTGGATCCAGACTCTGAGATCGATCCAGTGGCACTTGAGTTAGTGGTTCTATTTAAGACCTGCCAAATTAACTACAGATCACTCTCCCATCGACCCTGACCTCAGATGAGAAGAGTAAGGGAAGTCTACAGGAGAATTTCTCCTATTGACGCCTCACGGTGCAGACCCCACGATACCTTAATTTAAGGTTTGTCGACTCCAACTACATTATTCATGTGGCTGGAGTTGCTTAGTTTAAGTCAATTTATTGTTGTAGTGTAGATGCAACCTAAAATACAGAGAGTGGGGTGGATTCAAGCACAGATATGAAATATTATTTAGCACGTTTGAATCCTCTGTAAAGCTACACCCAATACTAAAGGCTGAACTGTAGCCTTTAAACAGAGAGATTATTCCATTTGGTAATATGTAGATAAGGATCAAGACATAATAGTTCATCTGCTCCTAATTTCACACCTGAAGTCATAATCTCCTGTTTGTCACACATTCATTTCTTATCTACCTATTGTAATTTCACACACAGATTTATCAAAATTTAAAGCATACATGGTTTCTATTATGAAAAATTTATACTCTACAAAACTATGACTTCATGTGGACATAATAGCAGGAGCAGATTAACTCTTAAAAAGTGAGTGTGTCTTCACTGAAATGTCTCTGGTAATAAATGATGGGGAAGAGGAATGCAGAAAATAGAATATAGAAACAAAATTATTTCTACTCAGAATATTTTTTTAAGATTTCTGTGAGGTGTCAGCATATTTAAAAATGAATGGCAAAAGAAATCTGAAAATTGATCTAAACACAGAAATACTATACGTCTCCACCAGTCAGGCTGTGGTAGCATTCAGCACGTAAATAAGTCGAAACTAATCATATAGGCTATGTCTATACTACGAGTTTTGCCGGAAGACGCAATGCAAAGTTTTGCCGGAAGACGGATTAGCATTTTCTTGCGCTTCATTTGCATACTCTCTTCCGATCTGTTTTTGCACTAGGGGTTTTTGCGCAAAAACGGATCGATAGAGAGTATTCAAATGAAGCATAAGAAAATGCTAATCCGTGCTTCATTTGCATTGCCTCTTCCGGCAAAACTCTTAGTGTAGACGTAGCCATATACTGTGGCAGGGTCAGGCCAGAGAGCTGCTGCAGAGTGGGGAAAAGGCAGCCCAAAAAGGGTAAAGACCTGTAAAGAGAAGCAGAGGGCTGCAGGACAATTAGATACAGCTGGGAGGGAGCTGGCTCAGACAGATTGGGGCCAGCTGACTCCTCTGCTGGCTGGCTGAAGGCCTTTAAAAGCCTCAGAAGTTGGAAGCTGGGGGGGAGGGGAGAGTGAGAGGATGGAAGAGAGATGGAGAGACAGAGAGCCAAAGGTTAGAGAGCAATTCATACCAACATTAGAACAGAAACAGCCAGGGAAGGAGTCCCAGGTAGCGTGGCCGGGCTCTCTAACACAGAGACCTGCTGAAAACTCCAACCCTTGGGGTTGGCAGCAAGAGGCTGGCCCCGGCGGTGGCCTGGGTGAGAGGGGCCCTTGCCACAATACTGATATATTTTATTTATAACACTCAATTTCTTGGCCTGTTTTAGGCTCACTGTTGATAAACAGTATGGCTGCGTCTAGACTGGCATGATTTTGCAGAAATGCTTTTAACAGAAAAGTTTTTCCGTTAAAAGCATTTCCGCAAAAGAGCGTCTAGATTGGCACGGGTGCCTTTGCGCAAAAAGTGCTTTTGCACAAAAGCATCCGTGGCCAGTCTAGACGCGATTTTGCGCAAGAAAGCCCCAATCGCCATTTTCGCCATCGGGGCTTTTTTGCGCAAAACAGTTCTTCCCTGTCTACACTGGCCCTCTTGCGCAAGTATTCTTGCACAAGAGGGCTTATCCCTGAGCGGGAGCATCATAGTATTTGCGCAAGAACACTGACAATCTTACATTAGATCGTTAGTGTTCTTGCGCAAATTCAAGCGGCCAGTGTAGACAGCTGGCAAGTTTTTGCGCAAAAACAGCCGCTTTTGCACAAAATCTTGCCAGTCTAGACGCACCCTTTGCATCACACAGGAATGTTACGGGTAGCAGAAATAGCTGAAATAATATGAACCAACTAGGAGGGATTTAGATAAATCACATTTATCTCATAAGATCACTTTAAAAATAATTTCAAAAGATTAAACTTTGGAAAATGTGGCATAAGAAAAATCCTGATTTAGCTGGAAGCTTCTTGGCTGGCTTAGTATAACAGCTCAATTTTCTGGTATCTGAATTTTCAGAATGCTACTTATGATTTTAGGTTTATTTATATGACAACTGTTTCCAAAGTCTGGTTAATGGGAGCATTCTGCACATATTTCTGTCTATGGCTAAATGTTCAGCTTTCCTTTGCAAGTTGCCTTCACATGTAGCTAAAGTAAATGTGCAGAGTAAATAGAGATCTTGACAATTTTCTTTCTCTTTTCTCTTTTTGGAATGTCAGATTTAAATAATTATATCATGCTTTGTTTTTTAAACAGGATATTTATCCAAGGCAAAGGATATCTACACAAGCATCTTAGGTTCTTCTTTGGATAATATTTGGAGGCAGCTGACGATTATACAGTGTAGCAGCCAGAAAAAGCATGAAACCAGCCCCAAAATAACAGAACTTCACTGTCAGATGTTAAAGTGGGTGCAGAATAATACAGAAGAACAGAATCATAAGGTTAACAATTTAAGCAAGTTCTTTAAACAAACAAAACTACTTTAGAACAATACTTATAAAACCACTTTACTTAAATAAGAGTGGGCTTATGATAGGAAATGTTGTATTTGACTCTCCAGTTAAGAATGCTTATGAGTAAAGGACAGCGTGAAGCTACACCACGTCAAGAATAGCCCAGAGAATTCTCTGCAGGCTCCACACTTGCTCCAATGGTGGAGTAATCTACCCAAGCCTGTTACTAGGCACAGATTTGTTGGTTGGTATCTTTGCAGTGGTGGGGGGCAGAGCCAAGGTGTTAATTACTGTGCACATCTACCTGTGTACAGGTTCATCAATTAATATGGGCATGCAATTAGTCATTTAATTGTACTGAAACTGCAGTTGCACCAATAGGAAACAAGGACCCCACATGAACCCAAATGGTTTTTGTTCCTGCATTAAGCACACTTCATTCTTTTGCTATCTTGCATCATATGTTGAAAATTACCATATGACTTTGGACACTAAAGTCCTATTCCCAATCTCAATCTCTGTCTGAAGAACACACAGGGGTGTGATTTGGAGTACAACATTGTTTCTTCTTTGAGAGATATCTCTGTGGGTGCCATTGCTCAGAGATTTTTAGAGCAGTATCCTCAAGGGCCATGCATGCGTGGTGCCTGGCTCACATGCTGCCAGTGCCTCGCTCACATGCTGCCAGTGCCTCAATATTGTATGTTCATGGCCCATCTCCTCAGTTTCTTCTCTAGTGTCCCCTGCCCTGTACCTCAGAGAAAAATTTCCTTCCTTCATGGCTTAACTTAATTTTAGATAGATGGTTCCTCTCCTACTCCAGATAAGTTTCCATTAACCCTAGTTTGTTCTTCGCCCTAAAAAAAAATTCCTCACACCTTTTCCTGTTACTTAGATAGATAGTATGCCTTGTTCACCAGGTTTTAAAAGATGTGCTACATGCAAGAATGCTATTCCCATTTCAGATGGCCACTTGCAATGCGTCTGCTGTTTGGGGGAAACCCACGTCCCCCATAAATGTGCCGCCCACTGTAGCAAGCTAAAAGCTAGGCCTGAAAGGATTTGAGGCTAAAATTTATTCTTAAGGAGAAGTCTCTATGTCTTGCCTCAAAGGCCTTGCATCCTCCATGGGCCATTCTATGCCTCAGTCCCCCAAAGAAAAAAGGATGGCAAAAAAGCACTTGCCTCCTCACCTCAGAGATGTCTCCCTGCCACAAGATGGTCTCTGAGCATCTTGGTACTGGTCACACTGTGCCTTAGCACCTGTGATGCTCCAGGCATCCAGCACTGCTTGCACCACAAGAGCTCCCAGTGCATACTGCTTTGGTGCCGAGGCAAATGGTTTGAAGTTGCCTGCCTCTTTACCATAGCACTGGCTGACTCTGACAATGCCATAGCACCTGCACTATTACCTGATCCGGTACCGATCATCACCTCAGTACCAATTGCCGACCCTCCTGCCTCACTGATGACTCGACCATCCTTAGTAGCACCAGATAAGCCTACCACACCGTCGGCAATTGTGGTGCAGCATACTCTAGCACCGTCCCCATCAGAACCACAGTTCTCCCACCACAAAGACCTTTGCATACTGTTGATGCTCAGTTCTCTGCTCCTCAGTACCGATGTCTCCCCAGGAACACCAACACTGTACCTGTACTGGCTTATCTTCAGTCCCATTTTCAAGTGAGGATGAGGAAAACATGGAGGGAGTCATCTCACCACAATACTCCACTCCCATTGATACACCTTCTGCCTCGACACCTACTCAATCAAGATAATCTTATGCCACAGACTTCCCACCATGCTACGGCCACCGTTGGATTAGACCACCTGTGCCTTATATTGTGCACTGGCAATAATGGAGTACCCCACTACAGGCATCCCACCACCAGACACCAACCTAGTGCAGTGCGGAGCAAGTCCCCAATGCAAAGCTATGAGTCCACAGCCACAGAGGTGCATGAGTAACTGGTTCCCCTACAAACAGAACCAATGGCTCCTCACTAGAGAGAACACCAATTGGTCATTTTCACCATATGAAGCCACCTGCCACCATCTCTCATGGGAGAGGACCACAGATTTTCAAGACTTCTTTGAGAGTAGCAGCAGAGCTCAACATTCTTCTTCAAGTGATGTCCCCGTGGGTGCTCCACTGTAGGTGCTGGGCTTGCCCCAGCGTCGTAGGATGGAGATCTTTCAAAGCCATAGTTGGCCCATCTGCACATGTGTGGGGGCGTCTCACAGCATTCGCGCTCTCCCGCGCTGCGCAATCTGGTTCTGACCAATTCCTCTCAACCGCCTCAGGCTGCAGACGGAGAGAACTCTCTCTTTCATTGACAGCAGTTTGTGAGACAAAATCCATTTTCTTCCTCTAGTTATACCTCTTCTTGCTTCTTCCTCTGTTACTCTTGACCCATTTTACTTATCTCCCAGTTTAAAAAAAAAAAAAAAAGAGAAAAAATAGTTAAAGTCCTCCTTCTCTCCCTTTTCTATTGCTATTGTTGTTTCTCTCGCTGTGTATAGTTCACGCTCGTTCTTACATATTCAATAAATAAATAAACAAATATGCCTGGATCCCCAGGATTCAAAAAATGCTCCATCTAACGCGACGCCATGCCTGCCTTAAATGGCCATGCAGCATGTATCCGTTGCCTCAGCGAGGGCCGTGTACCACAGAAGTGCGTACATTGCTCTAAACTCACAGCTAGAGCCCGCCGTGATAGAGAAATGAGGCTCCATATGATCCTCTTTGACAAGGCGCTCCAGCCTGAAGGATCAGCCTCTCCTCCTCAAGCCACCCAGCAAGCTCAAAAGAGAAGAGCCTCCTCGCCAACTACGGCACCACTGCGAAAGTCTAAGCCCTCTCCCACTAGATCACTGCCCTTAACTTCCCATGGCAGGATTAGCACGGGGTCCAAGCCAGGCACTTCGGGTATGACTGCCCTTGCCACTTCAATCTCGACCTCCTGAGCCAAAAAGATTGACCCGCCGGTGACTTCACACCATTCGGCTGCGCCTTCAACAACGACAGCAACGGCGGTCTCTGTTCCAAAGCCATAGGCACCGTCTGTTGCAGCAGAGCCGCGTGCCTAGTCGGCACCAATAGATGCCGCTTCGACATCCTCAGAGTCATGCTCGGCACCGGAGAAATCACTGCCTGAATGAGCAGTGCCGCCCTCAGCACGGGAGTGAGTGGCACCAGCCTCGGCGCTGGAGTGAATGGCACCAGCCTCGGCGCCGGAGTGAATGGCACCTGCCTCGGTGCCAGAGCAAGCAGCACCGGCCTCGGTGACGGAGTGAGCAGCACCAGCAAAGGCATGCACCAAGTCGCACCGCCACCGCAGTCCATCCCCCCGCTCTCCGCCTTTAATGTTTTCACTGGCACCGTCGCCTTCTCCGCCCCCACCATCCAGCAGAAGATCACCCTGGTTGTCTAAGAGGTACACATCCCCGGATAGGCTCCCATTTCCCTTCCTTACTCCATCAAGGGATACCCGCAGATACTACTATCAATTCTCGGCTTCTCCATCACCACCTCCGAGAAGATCCTACTCTCCTTCCGCATTGTTACGCTCACCCAGATCATCTTCTCGACATGACTACAGAAGGTATCACACCTACAGGCGTTCCCCTTCACGATCCTCGTACTATTGCCATGACTACCATAGGGATTATTCACCTCACAACTGCCATCACTATTATTCGCCCAGATCTCCACCAAGATCTACTGCGGGCTATTCTTCATCGAGACACTCTTCTCTTTTGGCTCCCCCATTCCTGGATCAAGAGCCACTGCCACCCCAACCTCCCCCTCCTGATCAAGAAGAGGAGCGACTCATGACAAGGGAAGCACAGCCACCTGAGGTGTCTCCCACAGACCAGTCCTCCTCACCAGATGAAGCAGTTATCCCCGGGGATGTCTCCCCCCCGGATGACCTAAGGCAGTTCCAGGATCTCTTCAAAAGAGTGGCGGTTTCCCAGGAGATACAACTAACAGAAATAAAGGAGAAGCAACATCGTCTCCTTAAGAACTTTCAGACCAACCAGAGTGCTAAGCTGGCTATACCTTTAGATGAGGCCATACTCAAGGTTGCCAATGAACGCTGGCAAACCCCAGCATCTGCCCTCCCTACTAATAAACGGGCAGACAAAAAGTACTTTATGCCCCCTAAAAGGTCTGAATTTTTATTCACTCACCCTCGGCCAAACTCCTTTGTAGTCGACGCAGCGCACCAAAGAGCAAAGGCACCTCAATACAAGAACAAGGCAGCAGACAGAGAGTCCAAGAGACTTGATTTATTTGGGAGAAAAGTTTACACATCTTCAACCCTGCTCCTCAGAATAGCCAATTATCTAGCGCATTTATCAAACCATAACTTTGATAATTACTCCAAACTGACGGCTCTGATAGAGGCACTCCCGGAATCCAAAAGACCACTGCTAAAGTCCGTCGTACAAGAGGGCTATGCGTCCACACGGGTCAGCTTGCAAATCGCTGTGGATGTGGCAGATACTGCAGCTCGGACCACAGCTACGGCTGTAGTTATGAGGAGGGCTTCCTTTCTTCAATCTGCAGGAGTCCCCAGGGAGCTGCAAACGAAAGTGGAAGACTTACCATTTGAGAAAGACAAACTATACAGAGAAAAGACGGATACAGTCCTCCACTCTAGTAAAGAATCTAGGACAATCCTTCGATATTTGGGAATGTAAACCCCCCCCATATAGAAGGCGGCGCTATACACCCTTTCAAAGGCACTATGACTACTCGCACACCAGGCAGCAACGACAACACCAACACCGCCCTTTTGACCAACCACGCCAACACCACAGACCTCTGAGACGTCGTAACCTCAATAATCGTTCACAGACTCAGCTTGGCAACAAGCAGCAGGTTTGATGCCTTGGTCAAGAGCAAGTAGACAGTCCCATCCATTCACCCAGATGACTCTACCCACATCTTTCACCATCGCCTGCGGCCCTTTTATCATCAGTGGGCCGACATTACCACCGACAAGTGGGTTTTGGAGATAATTCAATCCAGATACACCATTCCATTCCGCTCTATTCCTCCTACAACTCCACCATCCCCGTCCTCTTCAGGGACCCCTCTCACGAAGACTTACTATGGACCGAAATTGCTCACCTGCTGCATATAGGTGCGGTAGAAAGAATACCACATCAATTTCAAGGGAGGGGGTTCTACTCCCGCTATTTTCTCGTACAAAAGAAAACCGGCGGATGGATACCCATACTGGACTTCCGTCAATTGAACAAATATCTCCGGAAACAACGCTTCAAGATGATAACACTGGCCTCCATACTACCAGCCCTCGGTCAGGGTGACTAGTTTGCTGCTCTCGACCTCAAAGACGCTTATTTTCACATTACGATTCATCCTGCACACAGGAGATTTCTCCGCTTCACAATCGGTACAGACCACTTTCAATATCGAGTTCTACTGCTTGGCCTCTCCACAGCATCCAGAGTGTTCACAAAAACACTTTCAGTAGTAGCTGCGCACCTTTGACGCAGAAGAGTAGTAATATATCCCTACCTAGACGACTGCCTTATAAAAGGACGTTCGTCAGCGGAAGTTTCCGAAATGCTGCGTATTACCGGCCAGACTTTCCTTCTCTTAGGTCTCCTCATCAACGAAGACAAATCGACACTCCAACCTACTCAAAATCTAGAGTTTATAGGAGCTTGCCTTGACTCCATCGCTGCAAGAGCATACTTACCCATCAGCAGATTTTGGGCAATACAAGAACTA
The DNA here is from genome assembly GCA_019425775.1 of Rafetus swinhoei. Classification (NCBI taxonomy): domain Eukaryota; kingdom Metazoa; phylum Chordata; order Testudines; family Trionychidae; genus Rafetus; species Rafetus swinhoei. The sequence continues at coordinate 121,354,149 of CM033427.1, read as the reverse complement.
TTGGACGAGCTCCTCTACAAGTGTTCAGTACAGGTTCTCACAGTACTCAAACTTATGGGGCACATGGCCTCCACTACATACGTCGTCCCTCATGCCAGACTGCACTTTCGTCCGTTGCAACACTGGCTGATTACAATCTACAATCCTATGAAGCACAACGTACACAGGCCGGTGCTCATTCCTTCCACAGTCAGATCTTCTCTCCACTGGTGGACCAAAGACGGGAACTTATTATTAGGGACTCCGTTTCAGTGATTGCAACCTTGTTGCCATATTACCACAGATGCCTCCCTCATCGGATGGGGTGCTCACACGGTCAAACCCTCCTTCCAAGGCTGATGGTCACCCCAAGAGACTTTACTTCACATAAACCTCTTGGAGCTGAGAGCAGTCACCAATGCTTGCAGACATTTCCACACCCACATCTGCAACTGTACAGTGAGCATTCTCATGGACAACATACCGACTATGTATTATATAAATCGTCAGGGAGGTGCATGCTCCCGATCTCTATGCGCAGAGGCAATCCGACTATGGAACTGGTGCATTGCCAATGGCACAACCCTTGTGGCATCTTATTTACTTGGCATCAGCAATACGATGGTGGATTCCCTCAGCAGGAATTTCGTGCTACATTACGAATGGGAGATCCACCACGGAGTTCTCCATTCCCTTTTTCGCCGGTGGGATACACCTCTGATAGAGCTATTAGCCATCAACGACAACAAGAAAATGTCACCTTTATTGTTCCAGAGCAGGCCTGCCCAAACTATCAGGGAAACCCTAGCCATGATACCATCTACCTGCAAAAGAGCAAATAGGGAAATATTAAGTCCCATCCAGGGGCTCAGATTTCCTATTTACACATCCTGCCCCAAATTTGCTGATGGTGGAAGTCACTCTTTATGGGTATGTCTACATTGCAGAGCTATTTCGGGATACCAAAAGTATCCCGAAATAGCTATTCCATGTCTATTGAAGCAGCCTGCTATTTCAAAATAGACTGGAAATAGATTTTGAAATAACGGGCAGCTTATTTCAACATCCCGGTAACCCTCATTCCAGGAGGGCTAAGGGGCATTTCAGAATAGCAAGTTATTTTGAAATTTGGTGTGTAGACAGTGCCAAATTACAAAATAAGCTATTTTGAGCTAAGGGTGCTATGTAGTCACACCCCAAAAGAATAAACAGCAGCACTTCCGCTCTCCTCCCTCTGACCCTGACAGTAAGACCAGAAGGCAGTGTTGAACTAAGATACACAACTCCAGCTATGTGAATACCTTAGAACAGTGGTCTCCAACCTTTTTACACCCAAGATCACTTTTTAAATGACAGAACAAGCCAAGATCTACCGCCCAGCCCCTTCCTTGAAGCCCTGCCCTCTCTATTTTCCTCCTCTCCATCACTTGCTATCCCCAACCCTTATACTGCTGCTTTTTCCCCCAATTCTTCTGTAGGAAGAAGTTTTTCCAACATTTGGCCTGTCTAGACTGGACAAAATGTCAGAAAAACCCCTTCTTTTGGAAGCCTTCTTTTGGACCAAAACCCCTTCTTTTGGACCAAAAGATCATGTTTGCTCTTCCACTAAAAGAAGGGGAAGAACAAACGCATCCCTGGATGCAGAAGATTTTTTCTGGGATATCTCCAGACTCCTGAAAAACTCCTGCCCTCTAGCCGTACCCTCACTGGGTTGAGACAGAATGTGTAGGCTCTGGGAGGGGAATGAGGGATTTGGGTGTGGGAAGGGGTGAGAGGTGAAAGCTCTGGGAGGAAATCTGGATGCAGGAGGAGGTGGTTAAGGGAATGCTGTCTCGGGGAGGGGGCTTCAGGCCCGGCAGTGTTGGGGTCAGATGGAGGGTTAGGGTACGAAGCAAGCCACAGACTTCTGGATGTGAGGGTTCAGGAATTTGGGTTGGGGTATGTGAGGGGCTCAGGACAGGGGGTTCCAGTGTATGATAGGCTCAGATGTTGGGTCTGGGGAAAAGGGGAGTGCAGGAGTGTTATGATGCTGTGGCCAGATGGGGGCTTGGCCCCAACTGGGGTTTGTTGGCCAGGCTTCATTTTTAAATAAAATACTATGTCAAACACAAAAAGTTTCTGCATTGTCTTTATTTATGAGAAGGGCAGGGACCCTGTTTTGAGTCAGGGGTCATTGACCCACAGAAAAGTCAGTTGGGGCCACACAAGTGAGATGCAAAAAAACCCTCCTCAAATCCCCCCCGGCCCCAAGCTTCACTAATGTGGCCCCAACTGTGTTGGTGGGAGCAGGGGACATAGTACTGGGGAAGGGTGCTAGTGGGTGCTTCGACAGGGGACAGGGTGCCAGTGGGGACAGAGTTCTGCAGCTGGGGACGGGAGAGGGGACAGGGGAGAAGGGACAGGGTGCCAGGAAGGCAGGGGACAGGGTGCCAGTGGGGACAGGTTTCTGAGGCTGGGGACAGGGTGCTGCTGGGGACAGGTTTCTGAGGCTGGGGAGTGGGGAGAGGGAACAGGGGAGAGGGAACGGGGCTGGGGAGTGAGGAGAGGGAACAGGGGAGTGGGGAGAGGGAACAGGGGGGCAGAGAGTCCCCTGCACCTGCCTCCTCCCAGGATTCTTCCCCCCCCCCAAGGGAAGCCGGCGCGTGCCTCCCGCAGCACAGCAAAACCCCCGCACGTGCCTGCCCCGGGGCCAACCCCCGGTCCCGCGGCGCAGGGAAACCCCTGCGCTCAACTCATCCCTCCTGCGGCACAGGGGAGCCACTGCACTCCTCCTCCGGGGCCGACGCCCCCTCCCGCAACGTGCCCAGCACGCCACAGAGCTGTGGGAGGGGAGCAGCCAGCGCACTTCCGGAACCCCCAGAAGTGGCGTGAAGCTGCAGGCAGGACTTCCGTCCACCCCATGGGAAGCCGGCACTACGCTGGAGGAAGGTAGTGAGGCTTCTCGGGGGTTGGGGGAAAATGGCGGGTGCAGGGGGAGCCCGGTTGGTGACCACGGCCTTAGAACAAGTTACTGCAGCATCTCCACTGTGGGGGATCGATGGGAGAAACTCTCCAGTTGACTTCCTTTACGCTTCTCAATTCGGTAGAGTACCAGAATCCATGAGAGTGCAATCAGTGATTGATTTAGTGTGTTTTTACTAGACCTGCTAAATTGACCCTGGGGGGATCAATCCCCTCACTGCCTAACAGGCTGGACCTCTTCAGCTTCAAAGTTTACCCCTCGTACATCCTGCAATTTACAGTAACCAACTATGCAGCCTTCAGCAAATATGATCACAAAAATTATTCCAAGTTCAATGACTTTATTATTGACATCCCTGAGGCAAAGAGACAGCAATTCAAAGTGGTTATTGCAGAGGGTCAGACAGTCTCCCACACCACTCTTCATGATGTTTTTGATGACATGGGCCTTGCTGCTAGGTTCCCTGCTACCTCTGTGGTCATGAGACGGGCATCATGGTTCAACTTCTCCTCCTTCCAATGGGAGATACAATCAACCATAGAGGACCTCCCATGAAGTTGGACATGTAAATGCTACTACTTGCTCCCACATTTAAGGGTGTGTCTAAACTATACCTGTGTCTACACTACCGCCGAGTTCTGTTGACAGTAAGTTGACAGAACGTGGCAGTTTTGTTGACAGCGGTAAACCTCATTCTACAAGGAATAATGCCTTTTGTCGACAGAGTTCTGTCGACAAAAGGCGCTAATGCATCCACACTGTGCTTTTTCAAAAGACAGCGTCTAGACTCTCTGTCGAAAAAGCAGCTTGCTTTGTTGACAGAACTGGCTGTAGTCTAGACGCTCTTTGTCAACAGAAGCTTTGTCAACAGTATCTGTCAACAAAGCCTCTGTTGACAAAAGCCTGTAGTCTAGACATACCCTAATTTGGGGTGTAAAAAATTTTGGGTCCACCAAAATGGAGGCAGTATACAACCACTTAAACAGCAGGTCCACAAAGCATACCCCAGACAGTGCCTATAAAAAGGTATTATTCTACTGGGATAATCCTGTGTAGAGTTGAATGAATAATGTTTCCATTGGTTGTGTACTTGTCAAATCTTCTTAGTTTATTCCTGAAAATTATACTGAGCATCTTGATAGTGTTGCACATATTTCGCTTTGTTTCATTTGAGTTGGGTTGAATGTCTCCTCCCATGGGCGAATCTTTTAAAAATACCTGCCATTTGGTGCAGTCTGGTCCATTTGAAAGTAAAAGACTTTGGTCATCAGTAGTATTTTATGAGCCTCACATATAAGTTATTTAGTAAGTTTCATTACAATCAAGAAAATCTTCCCAAACAACTTTTCAGTTTGGTAGACCCATGATTTTAACAAGGAGTTCTCAGGAGCCCATAAAAGCCCTCTCCAGCACATTGTTGTAATGTAAGCAAAACCCCAAATTTCTTCAATGTGATTTTTACCTGTGAATTGGCCTGAAAGTCTCTACCCCATGATGATCTATCTGGTGCTGCAGTAGGAATTTAGTTCTGTAATGGCAGTTTAAACATTCCCTTTAAATAGTTTATTTTCTTTCTGCGTGTTAATACTCAGGTGTGAGATTTTTTTTCCCTAGAATATATTTATTCATGGTACTGCATCTCCTTTCGCAGCTCTTCTAGTATATTTCTTAGTAGTAAGCACACAATTATACTTTAGGAAACGTTTATAGTGTTACATTTTTGCTTTCTGATTAATTTATTTTTTATGTACTGTTAATTTATTTGACTTGTCTTACATCAGGTATTAATCATAATAAGAATGGATGATGATAATGAAAAAGCTGCCATCATTAAAACCCTTAGTACAGTAGAAGGTAAATGCTGCTCTTTTGTGCAAATCTTTAAAAGATGAGAAAAATAATATTAAGTCTGTGCTCCCCCTCTGCTGGCTTATATCTTTGTGTGCATCTGTCACAAATCCCACTTAAGTGCTGTCTCTTGGTCTCTCACAAGATAGCTGTGTCCCATTGTCCCAGTCCTTGGGGTCACTAGGCTTACTTTCAGGGCACGGACTCTTTGTCTGCCATTTTCTCCTTTTATTTAATTATGTAAAGCATGTGACTATGCAGATCATTTGTGAAACAATGCACATCCTAACCACAATACTCTTTACTAGCTCACTCATTTCTGGAGAGACCAAATGGGCTCAGAAAAGCAGGCAGGCTCTTCTGTCTCATGTCGGTTGCTACTTATTGGGTGGCTTCTCTCTCTTCTTGAGATGGAGGAAAATGGCTAAAAACCCAGACAGCTCAGTGCCTCTCTTTTTACACATTTTAGCCCTTCTATCAGAGGACCTATACCTTGCCAACTGCTCAGCCCAGCCATCAGCTACTCCCCAGGGCCGGCTTAAGATGGCAGGAGCTGTGCTGGCTGGCCAACAGCAGCTCCCGGGGAAGCCTGTGCTTCCAGCCAGCAGCTGTGCTCCGGGTCTGGGATCCTTGGTGCCCCTTTGTGGTCATTTGTGAGTATAACTGTCCCTGCTATCACACCCCTCCCTTTCTGTTTGATGCAAAACAATTGCATTCAACATACATCCCATTGTCCTGGCACAACCAAATCCTGACCTTGCTTTTAAGTTAGGATGAGAGGAAGCTGCATACCAAATGTGATAGTCCTAGCTCTTACCGTTTAGGAGGAGTTCTTGAACAAACAGACTAACAGATGGATGGACACACAACAGATTGATGTATAAACTGTGAAATATATGTACATTAAATTAGGTTTAGAAACATAGCTCAATCTGACTGATCTACCTTCTGAGGACATTTATATTACACAAAATACATACATCCTCTGCAACCTTTTGGCTACATCTCTTTCTGTCTTATTTCCTGTCATATATAACATTTTCTAAAAGGCCAAAGGAAAAACCCACTATTTTTCCAGTAGTTTTTTCTTACTCATTTTAAGTTAAACGGAAACATAATTTAATGTGACTGCTCCTGTCCTACCAATAGGCTTCTAGAATCCACCCCTGCCTGGGCCCAAATATATAAGACTTTTAGCATGGATCTCAGCTTGTCAGCCCAGTGAAACTCAAGATTATTGATGACTGCTTCAGATGGGGCACTGTTATCCAGGCTGTACCCGTGGGGTTATAATTTCTTGATCCAGTCCATGTTTTCTGTTTAGCATTATATGGCAATGTACACCAGCAGAAGATCTGGTCCAGTCTCTTGAACTGATCATTTACAGTAAACTTCCGATAATCCGGCACCTTTAGGACCCAGGGGGTGCCAGATTATCAGATATGCTGGACTATCGGAAGGGGGGGCTATGAGGGCTCTAGGGTGGTGTGGGGGGGGATGCCACTCCAGGCCCCTCATAGCCCCCCCTTCCAATAGTCTGGCTCTGCCCCAGGCGCCCCGATTCAGCCGCTGCTGGTCAGTTTCAGCAGCAGCTGAATCGACGCCTGCGGCAGAGCAGCTGGGGTGCTGCCGGGTTGGTCTGGTAGCGCCACACCTTGGCGCTGCGAGACCAACCCGGCAGCACCCCAGTTGCTTTTGGGGACGCCTGGGGCAGAGCAGCTGGGGTGCTGCCGGGTTGGTCCCGCAGCGCCAAGGGGCGGCGCTACTGGACCAACCCGGCAGCACCCCAGTTGCTCTGCCCCAGGCGTCCACAAGTCAGCCGCTGCTGAAACTGACCAGTGGCTGACTCTGGGAAGCCCGGGGCACCTCCGGCTTCCCGGAGTCAGCCGCTGGTCAGTTTCAGCAGCGGCTGAATCGGGGACAGCTGGGGTTCTGCCGGGTTGGTCCCGCAGCGCCGAGGGGCAGCACTATGGGACCTACCAGCAGCACTCCAGCTACTCTGCCCCTGGCTTCCCCGATTCAGCCGCTGGTCAGTTTCAGCAGTGGCTGAATCAGGGAAGCCGGGGGCAGAGCAGCTCCAATGGTCCGGCTGCCCGGAGCACTTCCGGGTTCCTGATGGTGCCGGACCATCAGGAGTGCCAGACCATAAGATGCCGAACCAACGGAGTTTTACTGTAATTATTTTTAAACAGGTTTAAAAGCCATGGTTTTGAATCCTGAGAACAGAGGAGTTTTGTTAGAACACAACGTCTTAAGCAGGTGAGTGCAATTCATAATTTTTCTATCCCAAATCTTACAGTCCCTATCAAAAGTAACTTCAGAGAAACTCCTGTGCTTCATTCTGCAAAGAGAACATTCTGGCCCAATTTAGATCAGCAATTCAGCATAGTAGTTAAGTAGTAACTATAAGCTCATAAGTACTCCTAGTGCAATCACTGATATGAAGAATTTCCGGGGGGAAAAAGGAGATATAGATGGGCATTGTCATAGTACTGATAATGCAACATGAAAAGCTAATTTACAAGATCTGCCCCCCTTTCCCACTGGGGATGTAGAGACTCTCCTAACTTGTATACCTATTCCTGAAATGAAAGGTGACAGCAGGAAATATGAAGACCTAATGCAAATAACTAGAGATGGTGAAGTATTTCATAAAAATAATTTAATATTTCTAATATTGAAAGGATAAAGCCTGTTTTTACATTGTTCTTTAAACAACTGATACACTCTGTACAAAGTTTTTATTTTGTACTGGGAGTAATCATGCTAAAAGATCATTTTCTGATATTTCTCTTTCAGTCTGAGTAGATATTCCTGTGTTATTGTACATAATCAACACATTGGAGCTGACTTTCCTTGGACACATTTCTCATTAGTGATAGAGTATGACTATACAGAGAACTCCTGCTGGAATGAGCTGTGCAAAAATTTGAATATTACTTATATAACTTTTAAAACCACTGTCCCAGAAACACTTGTAATGGGTAAGTAAGAACTCAGATAAAAGATGATTCTTGTGCCTAAAAAGGGGATTTTGTATTCTCTAAAATGTTTATGTGTAAAATGTGCCCACTAAAGAGAAAAATAAATAATAAGGGTTAAGGCTAAGCATATTGGTCTAGATACTCTCTCGACCTATGTACCTAACAGGAGTAAGATAGGAAGAAGTTTTAGGACCTGAGCCCAATCCTGGCAAAAATTATTGCACTGAGCTCCTGAGAAAAGCCCTTTCACTGTGCCTGGTAGTTCAGCATTGATAGAGGATATGCCCAGTATTCCATATGCAGATGGAGGGTTGCTGCAATGCTAGGGGAATACAAGACAAAACTGAATGGGCTTTCTAGAATCTGAAACTCTTCACACTAGAACAACATTTAACGGAAAAGTATTTTTAGTGGATATATATAGAGACCATTTGAATGCCTGAAACTATCATCTCTTAGACAGACTGTTTTGTAAAGTTGTTATTTATCTTTAGAAAATGTTTCAGGTGAAAATTTTGGGTGCATTCTTCTGGAGGTGCAGATTCCGTATGTGTTTCTGACAACGGAAGGACTTCTTAAGGTACCAGAAATTCTTCAGCTTCTAGAATCCAAGTAAGTGAAAATGATCTGATGAGGCTACATCTACACTGCGGTGCTATTTCGGGACACCAGAGGCATTCCAAAATAGCTATTCCACATCTTTTGAGCGCATACATTATTTTGAAATATAACAGGATCACTATTCTGACATCCCTGTAAACCTCATTTCACGCGGAGTAAGGGACATTTCATAATAGCGGTTTATTTTGAAATAAGTGCTGTGTAGACGGCGCCAAATTTCAAAATAAGCTATTTGAAATTAACTCGAAATAAACTACGCAATTTGTATAACTCAAATTGCGTAGCTTATTTTGTGTTTTGGATGCAGTATAGACGCACTTGGACTGATTATCTGTCAATTAAATTAGGGGCCTCATTTGCTATGGAGCAACGTGGGCAGTTGTCCTCCAGCCAGACTGGTGCTTGCTCCCCTGACCTCTCATAGATCTATATACTTCCCTTAAGCCCTCCCCAATGATTTTTCAGGATATAATATAATCATATATAATGTTCTGTAGGCAGATAAAACTTTTCTCAGCTGTGAGTTCTTCTGAAATGAGGTCCCTGGATGTAATCCATTCTATTTATATTAGGTATTTGTAAAGCACCTATCACTTTGTTGGTGATGAATCTCTCACCACTGATAAAATTACAGGATTAGCATTATAGTGAACACAAGACGACAATTTTGGCACTCACATTCATGGCTCATTGAAGTCAATGAGTGAAGCAGAATTTGGCCTACTGATACTAATATTAGATATGTGGATAGTAAAATAGCACTTTTATTCCAAATTCTTATTTCAGTCCTAAAACTTCCTCCAAAAATCACATTTGAGCTGAAATATGTCATAGTTGGTACTACCCATCAGTGATTTTTATTTTAAAATAAAAGTTTTTATAAAAGTATTTTGTTTATCTTGATATTTTTAATTTACCAGAACTATTTTAAATATTAGAAGACAAAAACATTCTATGTTTATGATGCTACCAATTTTTCTACTGCTGTTTTAAAAGTTAGCTAAAGCAAAAACTGGTTTAGATATTAAAACTTGTGTACTCTGCCTGCGTCATACAAATAGTTTAGTCTCTTGAGGGCAGTCTATTTTTGTCTAATTTTGTTTTTTTCTTGAGACACATGGGCAGTGGGTGAAGGCCCAGCTGGAGAAGGCAAGTCCCAGTCCTGCCCCTTCTTCCTGAAACCTGCCCCTTCTGTCTGAAGCCCTGCCCCTTCCATCCAAACCCCTGTCCCTTTAAACCCCTCCCCCCCCCCCCCCCCCCATTGTGGAGCCAAGCTCATCCAAACCCCAGCCCTGAAAATCTCCAGTCCCCTTAGTGTCCCCTCTCCCAGCGGCTGGTATGACTCCACCCTTCCCAGGTAGCCAGAGTGCCTGGTGTCTGGAGATACCGAACAGCCATGCCACAGCCCAATCCTTCCTGATCAGCCAGAGGCCTGGGCTGCCACGCCATAGCCCCAGCCCTCCCAGACAGCTGGAGAGCCAGGCTGTTGCACCACTGCCTCAGCCCTCCCAGGTAAAGGAATAGCTAATAATCAGGGTAGCATGTTGCTAAAATCTTTTCTAGTTGTCAGAGGCAATGCAATTCAGCTATAACTTCTCAATAAAAAATTAAAGGGATTGACTTTGCTATACTGCAGATGTCAACATCAGCATGTTTTGCTGACTTATAAATATCAGTCGCAGGATTACATAATGTTGCTTCATAGAACTGCAGCCTCCTACACAGTTTATGGCAGTACATAAAAGTAATATTAAATGACCGTGGAATTAAACCTAACAGAATAAATATTGAAATATTTAAGTCTCACCATCTCGATTTTTAACCTTTGAATATATATGACTTAATTGAAGTATAGCTGGGGATTCAGGAGCGATCCAAAAATTAAAAATCCCTATAATTGGAGTTCAAGTATTGAATAAAAGGACTGCATAACAACATTCCTCTTCTTTTCGGAAGAGTTCATCATTTCACTTAAATGAAACTCACTGACAGTTTGAATTCTGTAGGTACAATGTTACTTTTGTTGAGAGAAGTTGCAGTGAATCATTACAGCTTTTTGGAGGTACAGATCGATATGTTGTGATAACAATAGATGAACAGACTGCCATAATTTTGGAGGTACAAAATTAGACCAACTTGGTCAAATTCTACACTCAGTTACATCTGTTAATCTTTCCTTGTAAGCCAGTTTATCCAGATCTCTAGCTATTTTTGTTGTTCCTCTTAACTCCCTCCTTAAGATTACAGTTTCAAATTCTAATAGCTTCTTACCCCAGAAGTTATTCCAGAGTTGAATTAATCCAAAATTCTTTTTGCATCATTGAGGTATTTGCAGATTGATCTTCTATTGCATCAGCTTTGTACACTTATGCTTGGTAACAAAATACCTGCAAAGCTGATCTATATTATCTCTGTCGTTAGTTCTGTTCTAAAATCCCTGAAGTGGTTTTGATAATATTGAATAGTTATTATTAAAGCCCCCACACTTGCAAAAGGGGTTGTATAATTGAAAATATGTAGTGCACCATTCCAGTTATAGATGACTATATCCTCTCATTGATATGCATGTTAATTCTATTCATGTCAGCAAGATATACATACTTATGTAGAGGTTTGAAGAAAAGAACATGAACATAAGCACTTTGATATTAAACTTCCTTCTATCTGTTCAGCTATTCCGTGTAGGATAGAAACTCTACAGCTAGAAAAACTGATATTTCAAGATAAATTGAGTATAAAATCATGTATTAATATTGAAAACAGAACACATCTACTCCCTCCTACAATGTAGTATTTAACCATATTGTATTTTATAAATCCAATACATCCATAGAACAATTATAGGTTAAGTTAAGGATTAATAATACTACTAATAATTAATAATAATAATTTATACTTTTGTAGTTCTCAGGAAGCCTAAAAGCAAATCTGTATAGTACATAAATATCCTCATTTTACAAAAGGGGAAATTGAGGCATGATGAAGTCAAATGACTTCGCCAAGCCTCATAGAATGGAATCCACCTAGAATGAAAGTCAGAAATAGAATCTAGATCTCCTGGTTTCCAGTCCTTTATCCACGTAATAAGGCTGCTTCTCAACTGTAAGTGTACATTACAGTGATGAGCATTTTAAATCTTACAGCAGCTTTGTAAATATATTCAATTTTTTTTTACTTTTTTTGCATTAATTTTGTGGTAGACTTTGGAAGAGCTGAATTATGAAAAATCCTCTGATAATATTATATTAAGACTGATGGCACTGTCACTCCAATACAGCTACTGTTGGATCGTATTGTATTCTAGACAGAGATTGAATTCAGAGTAAGTTAAACATTTGTTGTAATAGCATGGGGTTATAAAGCAGAGTTCTTATTATAAGATATCATTTATTAGAACAAAGGAATTTAAAGTGTTCAAATTTAAATGTAAATCATGAACTGCTTTTACAACATTATAAATAGGTACACATTCAACTTTCATTATGTTTCTAGTTTGCATTGGACTTTTCACTCAATTTCTATGTTGCCATACTTTGATTTTGGGACTCAGTGGACTGAATTACCTGGCACTTAATTTCTTGAAACCCTAAAAGTTCAACAAGTGTATTTTGAATTTTTAAATTATTTTTGGTCATGTTCAAGAATTAAACCAGTTTTTAAAATAAATTTAATGTTCTAAGCAGTTAATCCCTTGTTATTAAATAAGTAAAAATCAACATATCTGGAAACAATATTGGCTTGACAACACTAACCATTGGAACCAGGGCTGGATTAACTCTTCCGGGGGTGCAGGGATATTAGAAATTGTGGAACCCCTGAGGCTCCAGAATGAAGCCAAAAATGAAGGGTTCAGAATATAGAAGGGGGCTGTGGTCTAAAACTGAGGTTGGGTCCGAGGAGTGAGGGCTTTGAGGTGGAGCTGTGGATGAGGGGCTTGGGGGTATAGGAGAGGGCTCCAGTCTGGAGTCAAGGGATTTGATGTGTGGGAGAGGACTCAGGGAAAGAGATGGGGGTACTGGGTAGGGCAGGTGATAGATAAGGTGTGGGAGGGGGCTCAAGGTAGGAGGTTGGGGTGGAGGGTCATAGCAGGAGTTAGAGTTCAGGACAGGGCTAAGGGCAACAAGTGGAAGTGCAGGGTCTGAACAGGAGTTAGGGTTCAGGAGGGGATACAGCTCAGATCTGGGATGGGAGTTGGGAGGTGGGGTGCTTACCTGGGGCACCTCCCCTTTGGCGGCACAGGCCCTAGGGAGGGGAGGTGGCTCTGTGTGCTGCCCTGTGCTCGCACCGTGATTCCCAGCCAATGGGAGCTGTGAGGGCAGAGCATGCAGGCAAGGTTAGTGTGCTGACAGAGCTTCCTGATACTTGTAGCTCCAACTCAGTGAGCGGGGAAGGGAAAGGCAGTGCATGGAGTCTCATGTAACCACTGTTTCTTCTTTGAATGATTGCTTGTGTTCATTCCACTTCGGGTATGCGTGCTCACCATGTGCACCAGTGCCGGAAGTTTTTCTCTCAGCAGCATCCACAGCAGAGAGGCTCTGGCAACCCTTGGAAAGGCACCATCATGGTGCAGTATAAGGGGTGCTGTGCACTCTACCCACCCTCAGTTCATTCTTGCTGCCAGTCATGGTTCATCAGAACTACTGGCTTTGACCATTCATTGCTAGCTTTCCTTGGTTTAGCAGCTCTTGTGGATAATTGTTCAATAATTCCCTTTAGTAGCAGTTAGTTTAGTTAGAATTTGTATTCATCATTATTGTCCCAGACAGGACCTTGATTAGGGACAGAGCATGCCCCACTCCTCAATCTTCAAACCTTGTGTCTCTCGCAGGCATCCTATGCCCATTAGCGAATACACAATAGCTGCCTGTGGTGTCTTGGTAAGGGACACATTAGCGATAAGTGCCAAATTTGCAGATTGTTCAAGCCCCATATCCAAAAAGAAAGCAGCATTTGCTGGCAGGCACTACTCATGGAGTTGGCGCTGTCCCCGACAGGGGAGCAGGTGCCTGCCTTGGCCTCGAGCACTGTGCCCTTGGTACGGAGTGCCCCGCACCCGGTGCTTTCCTCTAGTCGCCACTATTCACCCACGCCGATTCCAGTTAGGAAGGCAAAGGCTTCCACCAAGGGGCGTTCTTCTCCAGCTTGAAAGATGAAGGAGAAGAAGGAGGAGAGAGCCAGGACCCACAATGGCAGCTTATCACTTCCATTAGGAAGTCAGGCTTCAATTTAGTTCAATTCAGGGCTAAACCTGCCTACCCTGAACTTGTCAGCACCAGGTAGCAATGATGGCCGCTGGCATCTGAAGGCAATTTGGACTCTGGAAGCCCTGCAAGCAGCACAGGACATACTGGCTATGCTAGTACTTGCAGCACTGATGCCTCGGGCACCACGGTCTAAAGGCAAGTCCACGTTGGGCCTCTTGAGGGAATCCCCCCTCTAGCACTGCGCATTGCCTAGGGATCTAGAATGCCAGCGCTCTCCCATATGAAGTCACAATACCTCAGACTCAAAGAGACAGGCATCACGAATACCCCTTCAGTCTCCTGATGCGGGACGAAGGCAGGGTCTAGGGCAGAGCTCACCAGCTCGGTGCCAGACCTGCTATGGCATGCGCCCCCCATCACAGGAACAGAGAGGTGTAATCAGCATCATCAAGGCCTCAGCACCTTTCCTGGGATCAGCCTCAGTTGTTGTCTTCTCAGCATCGGTCCCTCTCATGGCAATCCTCATGGTCTTGATGTTCCTTGGACTGCTGGGCTTGTTCCAGCTCTCGTCCTGTTCCAGGTCCCACTGCTAAGGGAAGGATGAGATGCATCGAGTAACTTGTCTTTTTCTTCCCATTAGCCTTCTCCTGTAAGCTAATGGTAATCAGTACATGTTCCCTTCATTGGCTACCTTGTCTTTGGGCTTTTTCCCTTCTTAATTGGGATCCTTTCCAGTAGTGTTGCCTCATAGCACTGACTACACCCGGAAGACTGCCACCACTTTTCTCCTTCACAATGTAGCCTCTCCTGTTGAGTGATACAGCTGCATCTGGTTGCTCCTTGCAGAACTATTTGTTAATTAATGTTCACGGAGTTTTAATTAATATTCAGAATTCTGGTAGGTAAACTACATAGTTACAGAAGAATTTGTCATTTTGAAAATATTATATACTGCTATCGAATATCTGTAATATATAGTGCTGGGGTAGATGCAGCTTCCCGATGCAGTAACTTTAGTGTAAGTGCAATATAAAACAAAACAAATAATAAATATAAGGAAAGCATGCTCTATCATCTATGTATTATTTCAGCGGTACTCTACTAGGAAGAACAATAATATTGAATAATAATCCAACAAATACAGCACCACCACAATCCTAATCCTAGCCCAATACAACGGGAAGAAGCCCCGGGGTAGGGATGCTGGCCTGCGGAGCAAACCTGTCTCTCTCACTCTACAGCAGTAGCTCCACTGCCACTCAGGTTCGACACCCTTAGGTTCATGATTTCTGTAGGTGCAATTGAACCCAAATAAAGCTGCCCCTTGTATTGTGTATATATAGTGAGAATAATGAAACATCTTTTCAGGTACAGCCTCACAGGAAAGACTCTGCATCATCTGTCCTTAATTTATGCGGGTTTGGTTCCATTTTCACAGAAATCAGAAGACTTTGAAGTGAAGGTAATTTTTTAGTAAAGATGTCTCTAAGTCTACTTTTACCTTCACTGTTGTTGTAAAACCACCTCTATGCCATTACTAAAACATCTGATAAAGTATGTACTCAAAAATCAAACTTATGAAACAGTTTTAAATTTAAATGCCTAATTAAAATGAGATGTAGGAGCCTAACCATTACTCAGGCTCAGATTGACTTCAATGGACATTGTATAGGGCTCCTACTAGGAAACAGAAATAGCTTTGCTTTACCACTAGAGGTCATAGTAGTGAGGAAAATACCATTTTATCAATACTTTACTATGTACCTGAACCCAGCAAGTGGTGTACCTTCTGCATTTGACTTACAAGTACAAGTTATTGTCACTATTTGTAAAAAGATGCTAAAGAAGGTGAATTGTAAAATTGTTAGAGATAAGGAAAAGAAAGGGTTACTGTTCTCGACTGGTATCATATCACCAACAAACTTTATAATTGGGGGTATGCTAAGTGTACTAAGAAGAAAATTTATAAAATGTTTTTTTCTAAAATCTAAAGGTACCAATATTTGGAGTAGTAGAAATTAAAAAATAGAGAAAAGCTTTTGTGATTCACCAAGTTGATGTGTGAGACTAGCTGATACAAATGCATAAAATAAATCACAAAGATAAGGTGATTTACTGTCATATATAGATTAAAATTTGCTACAAAGTTAGAGTTGTCAAATTAGCTGTGGGGAAATAACATATCTGAAAGTCAGTCATTGTGCAGTACAGTTCAATATGTGTGTTCATTAATTCACTAGAAAGTTTCTTGGGCATTCAAAATGCTAAATATCCTGAATTCCTGCAACTCATTAAATCTTTACTATAACATACCAAGTTTAGGCTCACAAGAATTACCTGTTTTAAAAGGGAGTACTGTTATAACTAGATACTTGATCATATCTAAAAGATGTTGTAGTGAAATTCATTTTACCTACGTAGAGTTTGAATAATCCAGAGTTAGTATATGGGGCTGAAGATGGAGGCTGCAGCCTCTCCATATCACTTGCATGGGGCAGTTTTATGACTATAGGCCTTTGGTTTCAGGTCCATCTTTAAGTTTTCTAGTTACTTGTCTGCTTCAGACCATTGTGAATACAACCTTAAAGTATGTTAATTATTTTAGGTAGTTCTTGCACCAGGAGTTGAAGAGACAGCATTGTTAATTCGTCAGATTTCTGACAACATTTTGATGTCTTCTAAAACAAATCCTCATAAATGGTTGGACAAATCCTGGCTTTCTGTCTTGCCATCTGAGGTTTGTTTCCTTTATGCTAAGTGTAGCAGTTCTCTTACTGTTTTTAAGATATTAAAATGCTAAGTTCTCATTATTTCAGTTTTCCTTTTTTTTTGTCAAATATAAACACAATGAGCTGGAATCATCCCTACAGACCCAAGTAGGCACATTACTCAGTTCTTTCTGGGGCAGCTGTGTTCGAAGAGGGATTCATTCTCAGCATCAAGAGGCAGTAGAATATCCCAGGGAGCAAAACAGTCTATTATTGTGATACTTCAGTCCTGTGCACCAAATGCTACAAGCTGAATAAATTGGGCCAGATTACAGAACAATGGCTCAATCCTGCAGGGTGCTGAACACTTTGATTGTAAGACAACATAGCAGATAAGCACATGCTTAACTAGAAGTATGTATTTTATCCTATTAAAGTCAATGGGACTAGTCATATTCTTGCAGCACTGAGCCCAAAATAGTTAAAACTTGTTTGTTTACTCATCAGATAATTGATGTATAGATATTTACATGCTGGATGACCCTGTCTGCATGGGGAAGTGAGATGACAAGATGCGAAGAGAGCTGAGCCCGTGCAGCCAAGGGGCTCCCCTATCATCTGGCTCCTGAGAGGTTGTGTAGTGGGGGAGCATGATGGGCAGGGGAGTTGGGCGATAGTTTCCATCTGCTTTCCCTGCCGAACAGAGCCACCTCCTGACTCCAGCCCTTCAGTGCAGCCCAACCGCTTCTGCTGATTTGGGTAATGATCAGATGGGCAGGCAGCAGGATCTGGCATCTGAGACCTACCAACTGTTGCCTCCCATGAGTACCAGGTACTCTTCACATCTCTCTAAATTACCAGAAAATTTTAAACCAAATAAAACCTAAAAATGAAGGGCCTTATGTAAAATACAACACTCAGAGGGTACGTCTAGACTACAAGCCTCTTTCGAAAGAGAGCATCTAGACTTCAACCACTTCTTTCAAAAAAGCGATCCGCTTTTTCGAAAGAAAGCACCCAGGCAGTCTGGCTGTTCTCTTTCGAAAAAGCCCTATTTGCATTCAAGAACACCTTTTTGCGAAATAGCACTTTTGAAAAAAGGCGTTCTTCCTCATAAAATGAGGTTTACCGTGGTCAAAAAAACCTCTGCAGTCTTTCGATTTAATTTTGAAAGAACGTGGCGGCAGTCTAGACACAGGGGAAATTTTTTCAAAAAAAGGCCACTTTTTTTCGAAAAAACCCTATAGTCTAGACATACCCTCAGTTCCCTTGAACTTGAAAAAAAAAAACCCTCTTTTAACCTGAGAGTAAAACGTGATATTTGGGGTCCAAAGTAAGATTTTTAGCTACGTTTGAGTGTGTCAGCCTTAGGTATACAGCTATTATTTTCATCTTCTTATATACTCTTCCTACTGTACAGCTATGTATAATTAGTTTCCTCATTATAAAGATAATCTATTTATGGATGTTTAGGTGGTAGGTGCATTAAAAAATAATTAGATACAAGGTTCACCATCTTAGAATTGTGATTCTGTGACAGATTGTGTGCCCAGAGATTATACCAGACTAACACGGCTGCATCTCTATCACTTTGTCCCCCTAGGCAGAGAAGTGCTTGCTTACTTTTCCATGTATAAACCCTTTAGTAGCTCAGCTTCTGTTAAAAAAGGGATCTTCACTGAAGTGGCTGTTGTCGGCAACTTTTGACCAACTTCAGGAACTTCTACCTGAGGTTCCGGAAAAAGTTTTAAAGGTTGAGTATAATGAATATATATATTTTACTAGCAGTCCCGCTGACTGTAATAAATAAAGCTTTACAGAATGCTTTCTGAGATAATGTTTATATTTCCTAATATAATTTTACAAACTAAGATAACTACATTATTTTACATTTTACATTGCTTGCCAGCTGCATTAGTCCTTATTGCTTTTAGAGTATCTTTATTCATATCTGAATCGGCATATACATTAATTCTTAACTATTGTGTTGGATCCCCTTTACATCAGTGTTGGAGCCTTCTTCTAACTGTTACTTGAGAGGGGTAGTGTAAAGGGTTCCCCCAACCATCAACTTTCTGTGTAGAGCAGGGCTCCTCAACACGCCCATTTGTTTGCAGCCTGCAGTGTGGTTTGGGTTTATGCGTGGCTCAACACACAGCCCTCAGGTAGGATCCTTTGAACATGGCCTCCACTGGGAACATGCTCCACAGAGGCAAGTCAATATAATGGTTTTCTGTTGATATGTGTGTTAGTAGTTAAATTCCTGGACTGTCATTGCTCATTAAAAGTGCTGTCATATGGGTGGAAATTGGATAAATATTGCGTTTTATTAAGATCAGCAGAACTGACTTAAATGGGGCCTGTGTGTTGTGTAGTCTTGCCTTAATCTTTGTATTCATGCCCATCAGAGTGAAATAAGCTATTTATATATATATTTGCATGCATATGCAACCACATTTAAGTTGCGGCGGCCCTCGGCATGTGCTGTATCATTGTGGCCCCTAAGCCTTCCAAAGTTGAGTAGCCCTGCTGTATAGTATTGAGCACTAGGTGTCTTTTATTACCTAGAGCCTATAATTACTTTAATGTTCATCTTAATTTTGGGGATTTTTACAAAAAATGTTTCCTCACCTTTTTCCTTTTAAATTTTCTTTTCATCTAGTTCTCCCCTGTGCATTAAATCTTCTCAGAGCATGAAATGCTTCATGCCCCCGTTATTGCAGAAAGATCACCAGAGACATGTCAGTTACTGCAACTTTTTCTTTGTGACAGATAGAAAAATATATCTACATCTAAGAAAACTAATTTAACTTTTTCATATTTTGATTATATAGTATTGAATTATACCATAAACATTAAGTCTGTTTCTTTCGTTTCAGCATTTTAGTGACATCACTTCTTTGTACAACCTAAACTCTTCCACTCCTTCAAAATCGCCCAAGAAAACCGTATCACCCCAAAAACAGTGGAGCTGCTTCAATATGACCTTTCCTCATGCTTCATTTTCCAAATCTCTACTCTCCAA
The DNA here is from genome assembly GCA_019425775.1 of Rafetus swinhoei. NCBI lineage: Eukaryota > Metazoa > Chordata > Testudines > Trionychidae > Rafetus > Rafetus swinhoei. The sequence continues at coordinate 121,334,818 of CM033427.1, read as the reverse complement.
TATTCAAGGAAACCAGGATGGTCAGTATTCAGAATTGCTTGATAACCTACAGAACAGCACAAGTCAATCCTTAAATTATTACAAAAATCAATCTTGGTTGCCTTCAAGATCGAGTGAGAGGCAGAAGATGTTAACATCTTCGCTGTCTCACTGTGGACAGGTCAGTTGCTTTGATGAGTCAGATCACAATGTAAATGGTCAGCAGAACCTCCCTTTTCTGAAAAATGTGGGAACAGATAGGCCAGCCAGTCTCTCATTCTTAAAACAGAGTGATTCAGATGTATTTTCTTTGGAATCAACCAATGTGAATTATGAAGCCAGAATCTCACCATCCAAGACCCTTATGGAGGATTACTATTCAGGTAAGCTTTCTTTTCATGTTATGGAGCAGAATAGATTTTATTAATATGTTCCCTTCTTTGAACTGAAATTTCACTGCAGCTAAAATAAACACACTTGAAAGTGTGCAAATGGTTTAGTTGAAAGCAAACCAAAATGTATGACATGGACAAGAATGTCAATTTTATGTTTCATTTTTTTTACATGATTTTCCTACATGTGTAAAAATACAGTACAGGTGTGCTAAAGAAAAAGTGATTTGATGAAAAATGGCTTAAATTGAGTCTACCTTAGTAACACAGAAGTGCTGTACAGGCTATTTTTAGACTATAACTGAGGGGAGAAATAGGTACTGTAGCTCAGCTGAAGTATGGTAAACTCTTGTAAATTGTTAAGATTTACACAAATAAGTGAACAAGATATCTGCTTTATGTAGTTCTATGGAAATCTATCAACACAGAAGATTATATGGATCAGGGGATTGGTAATGGTATAAAGACTTTTGCAGTTGTAAATTGCTCCTTGAGATACACTCCCAGCAGGACCACCAGCTCCAGAATTCTGATGCTGAGCCTTTTCTGTTCATCATAATCAAAATGGGCTCCCCAAGTCTCTATAATTTTCATCAGTGGTGATGCATAAAGGACTGGTAAGAGGGAGGGAAAGTGAAAAGGCATGGAAGGTTGGGATGACTCACCATCCAGACAGGGAAGTCCACATGGACAGAGGATAGAAGAAGAGTTCCTCCTGGAAAATCAGGGAATAACTTCTGATTAGAACAAAGGTGAGGGCATAATTGTAAATAGGCTCATACAATAGAGTCCACATAGGGTACGTATTGATTTAGGAGACAAGAATTGGCCTGGCTAGAGTAGGAAAAGAGATAGTCACGGCAGTTGATATGGGCAAGAAAGGGGCCAGTCTGGGGCTTCTGTGAAAAGCTCACACTCAAAAGACCTTTGCCTCCTTGTTTTACTAGTAAAGGGAGCCAAAAATTGTCTGCCCTTGTTGTGTCTCTAAGGCAGAATACAAAAAGAAAAGACTATGATAAAAGGAATGATCAATAAGTAATTTTTCCTTATCATCCCAAGTCAATTAAAGAAATGACAGAAAACTTTAAAATACATTCTGCATTAAAATGTTGTCACATTGGATTACTGTATTACTCTTCAGATTGTTTTATTATCTAGTGTCCAGCAAGGATACAGAGGAGGAGAGCTTAACAATTCCCATCAGTAAAGATGTTTATGAAATCTTTATGAGACGAGAGAGCAGTCTACGTGACCTCATTGAGAAGAAGTTTGGCTGCATGTCTCTCCTTAAGAGTATAAGATGTCCTCTTGAGGTATACAGGAAAAGCCTGAAGGAAGGAATTGAGATATCTGTTTGGATGGATGATATGACAAGACATATGGCTGATGCCTTGGTGAACACAGCCAATGAATATCTGGATCATATTGGAGGCCTGGCTCTTGCCCTGGTGAAAGCTGGTGGACCAGAAATTAAGCAAGAGAGCAAGTGTTACATTGAGTGCCATGGACCACTCACCACTGGCCAAATAGCAGTAACAGGTGGAGGCAGGCTTTCGTGTAAGAAAGTTATTCACACAGTAGGTCCAAGATGGGCTGCAAATGAAAGTGAGAGATGTTGTCATATGCTTGAGACAGCCATTATAAATGTCCTGAAATATGTTCGTGCTCCAGAGAATAATATAAAGTCTGTGGCTATCCCTGCAGTGAGTTCAGGAATTTTTGGCTTCCCACTAGATTTATGTGCTCATGTGATCATACAGACTATAAAGAATTTTGTTGAGCTAGCTCCATTATTTGGCTGGTTCAAAGAAATCCACTTGGTGAACATTGCTGAGCCCACAGTTGCAGCAATGAAAAAGGCCTGTGAAGAGTTGCTGGGCAGGAGTGACATCAGTTCACTTCAGGAGAGTCCACCAGTTTCAGCAACCTGGCTTTCAGATTCAATCACAAGCCACGGTCTTTGCCTGCATATCATAAGAGGATACATTGAAGATCAACAAGTAAGTCTTCACAGTGGAGCATGAAGGCCTTGATCTTGTAAAGTGCTGAGCATGGAGTTGCCTCCCAGCACCTAAGCAGGATTGGACCCTAAGAGCTTAGAAGTCATGCTATGTTGATCCAGTAAATATGCATTTTGTTCTCTTGCCCTCAGCCACCCAACATCAGAATCAGTGAACCAGTACTACATACACCCAGGTGTCTTCTTATCTCTCTATATTTTTTTTCCTGCAGGACAACAGAGTGACGTCATCACATCACTCTGCATCCCTCAGCTGCCCTGCCTCCTCCCTCTCTCCCTCCCCAGTGCTCTGGCAGGGTGGGAGCTGCGTGGCCTCTCCCTTTTCCCCTCCCCATTGCTCCAGGGGGGGCAAAAGCCACGCGGCATCCCCCCTTTTCCGTCCCCAATGCTCCTCATGTGTTGAGGAAACATCTTGACTCCCAACAAAGTTTGTTTTTATAGACGTGGAAATAAAGGGCAGCAGTTATGACCTGTGGTCAATGTGGGAGAAATTCTATTAACTGACTATACAAAGTTATATTCCTTCCAAGCAACTGAATGGGTGCAGCCCAAAACCTTGTATTTTTAATTACTTTTAAACAATCAAGTGAAAGTTTGACTCATTATTTCTGTGCTCAAAATACCATAAGCAAAACTTCTGCATTTTAATTTAGTTCCAAATTACAGCAGCCCTAGGGAATCATATATATGTAGTAGCCCAATGTCTGTGACTCTGTAACGCTGAAACACTGGCTGTTGCCTCCCACCATGGCACTCGGCTGACTTCTGCGCTGCTCAGCCAGGCCGCCGCCGCGCAGGAGCAAGCGGCCGTTTGGGGTCCACGCTCCCCAAGCAGCACGGCGCAGAAGTCAGCCAAGTGCCACGGTGGGAGGCGAAGGGGGCCAGGGCAGTGACGGACACGCCCAGGGGGCGGGGCCTGGACGAGCATGCATCCCCAACAGAGACAGAGGAGAGCGGAGAGAAAGAGGCAGGAGGGGGGAGAAGAGAAAGAGAGAGACGGAGCGGAGAGAGAGTGAGAGGCAGGAGGAGGAGGAGAAGAGAAAGGGAGAGACGGAGAGGCAGAAGGCGAAGGAGAGCTGAGAGAGAGAGGGGGAGGCAGTAGGAGGAGGAGAGAGAGACGAGGCGAGAGACCGGAGGCTCAGGAGAGAAGACCGACGTGGAGGAGAGACCTGAAAATCCCATCTTATGATGGGCTAATTAGCTAGTATGTGAAGGGCAGAAGGAGAAAGCTCAGGGATTTCCATCCTTCCATAGTCTTCCTGCACAGAAGGCAGCTATAATCTTGCAGTTCCTCCTTAATATACAAGCTGATGAGGACTATCAATGTGGGTGGCAGTCCTTACTGCTATAGGGCTACATCTCCATTAGGCACCACTGGCAATGGCATGTGCTATATATGTATTATGCCACAATAAAAAGCCTGCTCTATCCATCACTCACTGCAGTGCATGTAGCTACTCATGTCAATGAAAGCAGGGGAAAAGTTTCAGCAGCTAGAAATACCCGTGTAGGTGGGGAGACGGTGAGTAGGTGTATAAGAGATGTACTTGTATACATAGACATATCCTTCAACTATGTTTTTTACTTGCCTAAGCCATGCCTCACCAACTTTACTGCTAGTTGTATCCATCCAGGTGTAGAGGGTGCTATGCTGTTATGTATTCCACATGCTGCCAAAAGAAGCATGCAGTGAAGGTGTACCTTAAAAGGGGGAGTGTCTGGGTGGGGTGGAGTTTTTATAAGGAAAAACTCCACTAGCTAGATGAGTATGTCTGAAGTGGGGATCTGACTGCAGTGCTGGTAAAATACAAATTTAGCTGAAATGATATATACTGAGATCTTGTGTTCTTTTTTTGTAGACTGCAGTTATTGTTAATTCAGTGGTCATGAATGATGATCCCTCAGGAGGAAATATTTCAAAAGCACTTCTGGAAAAAGCAGGGCCATCTCTTCAGAAGGAATTTCTGTTCGAGTTACAAAAACTTCCTCCCTATTGTGAGAAATTCATATTGACAAAAGGATACAATCTCACCTGCAAGTCAGTGCTACACATAGTATGGTCCTCACAAAACAGCAGTGATTCACGCAAGGTGACATTCAGTTAGAGTGAATTTTCACTTCTCTTTTTCAAGTCAAAAAGTAAATTGAGGTCTACAAGGTCTCCTTTTATTCTGCAGGTACTTAAAACTGCAATGTCAAGATGTTTGCTTATGATTCAGGAGTATCAACTTCCTTCAATTTCCTTCCCTGCAATTGGGACCAAAGTGTTAAATTTGCCAAATGATGAAGTGGCAGACATTATGATTGATGAAGTTTTAAGCTTTGCAAAGGAACTCCCTTGGAAGAAGACAGATGTGTATTTTGTGATCCATCCAAATGACGGTTATGTCTATAAGGTAAAACATTTAAGTAGAAGAACCCACAATAATCATGAAGAAAGTTTCTAAGTATTGTTGCAAGGTAAAGTACTTCATATATCAAACTAGACATAACATTTGTAAAAATGGATTGCAAGCCTCGGCTACATGTCCATGCAAGTCCTGGGAATGGCAGGGAGTATACAATGAAGGTGCTACTCCCACTTAGTTGGGACTTTCTACTGAAGTTATGCCCCAGGAAATGCATTTAGCAAATTCTGTCACATCTCCTGTAGCAAAGTATTGTCACAAAGGGCTTGGCGTTCCACCACAGAAAAGGCTTAAGCCGCAAGGCCAAATTTACTGCTGATGATTTCAATGGAACTATAGCAGTTTATACCAGCAGAGAATATGACTTGGGTGATTTAGATATGGCTGTTTTAGGTATCCATATATTATAAAAATATAAGGTTTGATCCTGTTCTCACTGCAACCTAAAACTTCCACTGACTTCAGTAGGTGAGGAATGAGCTTATATACTGTAGCAAAAGTAACATACAGCACAATAGTGTCATCTGGCAAAAAGGTTACAGTATGCTCTTGCTTCTCCTCTGAAAGACAATTGTCCACAAATTCATACTCAGGACCAATTCAGATGTGAAGTGTAATGTAGTATCAGTAACTGAGTGTAAAAGAGTTTGAGTGTAACTTACATGCTGAAAGACTGGAAAAAGGTGTAGCCACTCCTATCTTCTTGTTCCTTCCTGTTGCTTTACCTGATAAACTAGCTCTTCCCTGCCACTGATATGTAGGTTACATCAGTTTTTACTCCTAGGTTCAAATAAACCAAATAGCACCCACCCATTGCCATGTAACATACAGTGTCTTGCATGTAAACTCTGCTGTTTCTGCATATTTTAAAAAGTATTTACAATAAGAATTTCCAAGTTTAATTATAGTTTCCTTTTGTTCTTATATGCTGTAAACCTGTTGTGCAGTTTCTTCATCTTTTTGTCAGTACAATTTAGCGTAATATCTTTTTTGTAAAGTAGTATTCATTTGCAATATACTTTTCACGGTATTTGCTTAAAGATGATTTTTATCATTTCTCCAGAGGCCAGAACTCTGACAAATTACATCTGGCTGTCATTTGTCTCTGTGCTTCTTTGGACCATATGCTCACACTCCCAGTTGTTTCACTCGTGCCAAAGCCTGTACTTCCCCAAAAAACAACTGGAATATTGTATTTCTGCGTCTCAGGAAGGTCAGTCTGCAGGACGCCCAAACCCACTGCACAAAACTGAGCAGTGCTCCTTGGTGGCTATGGGAGGCTATGGGAAGAGCTTTGTGAGTTAGGTAGGAGGGTAGTAGTACATCAATACATAACGTGGATTCCTCAGTATAACACCACAAGCAGAAGTGAGCAGTGGATAGCTTCAACTCCTGCTATAATAGCTGCCCTAGCCTGGTTGCATGGGCTCTCCACATACTACCTCCAGGTGGAATTGGAGAGGATGCGATCCATGTCCTTGTACAAAACTCTGGAACCAGGCTTGGCACAGGAGACCAGCATTAGCCCCTGTGTAAAAGGAGACTGATTAAAATATCTCACCCAACAGAAGTCTGGAGAGAGATTCTGTTCATTTGTTAATGGTTTGATACATAGCTGGCTGTGAACTTATTCTAAATATTTCTTTTTCAAGGCTTTCCAAAAAAAGTTTGATTCAGCAAAAAGCAAAGTGATAGAAAATATGGAATGCAACAAATGTTATGATTTGGGTAAGTAAGAAGCACAAGGGAGGGTGAGGTTCTGAAAATGATTCTTTCCTAATAAATATCTGTTATCTGGAAGGCAACGGTCACATAGGAGCTCTGCATTTCATTTATTATTCTGTTTCATTGTTTGACCGATTGAGAGTGAGAAACAGGCAAGACTGGTTTTAGGATAATGGGGAAAATGTGTTACCTCTTCTAAAGTTATGTTTCGCAAAACTTTGTTTTAGTATTATGATATGTAATTAGACTGTATTTTTACTTCTATCAGATTCTCATTCATGTAAATTAAAATGTAACTGTTGAGCTAACTATTTGTCTCTTAAGATACTTTGCATCTTTTGCCCCTTGAGGGACCTATGTCATTCACATTCATGTGATCAGAAGTTACCTGTGAGTGCTGATTGTTGGGGATTGGTAGCTCAAAAGAAGGATTTCTTAAAACTGTGAATAGAGGAAGAAACTAATTATGAGAATGCTCAATTATTCTCTAATCAATCATCTTCATCCCAGTTCCCTTCATTTAAGGAGCAAATGGGTATGGTAAATTGTTGACACAGAAGGTTCTAGCTGTTTTGCTTTGGCACCTTCATTCCAGCTTATGCAGACAGATATAGCACATGATCAGCACCATCCTTCTGTAGAACACAGTATTTGTCATACCAGACTCAGATGATCCTTGCTCTCCATAGTAGTGTTTGGGTAATTGATGCTTCTGAGGAAGATTACCTTTCTGGCCTCCAATAATTGTGCAGGGCCTTTTCTGGAGCAAGAGAAAAGGCCTTTCTGACCCTGAAGCACAAGTTGAATCATAGAATCATAGAATACTAGGACTGGAAGGGACCTCGAGAGGTCATCGAGTCCAGTCCCCTGCCCTCATGGCAGGACCAAATACTGTCTAGACCATCCTTGATTGACATTTATCTAACCTACTCTTAAATATCTCCACAGATGGAGATTCCACAACCTCCCTAGGCAATTTATTCCAGTGTTTGACTACCCTGACAGTTAGGAAGTTTTTCCTAATGTCCAACCTAAACCTCCCTTGCTGCAGTTTAAGCCCATTGCTTCTTGTTCTATCCTCAGAGGCCAAGATGAACAAGTTTTCTCCCTCCTCCTTATGACACTCTTAGATATCTGAAAACTGCTATCATGTCCCCCCTCAATCTTCTCTTTTCTAAACTAAACAAACCCAATTCCTTCAACTTTCCCTCACAGGTCATGTTCTCTAGACCTTTAATCATTCTCGTGTCTTCTCTGACCCTCTCAATTTCTCCACATCTTTCTTGAAATGCGGTGCCCAGAACTGAACACAATACTCCAATTGAGGCCTAACCAGCGCAGAGTAGAGCGGAAGAATGACTTCTCGTGTCTTGCTCACAACACACCTGTTAATGCATCCCAGAATCATGTTTGCTTTCTTTGCAACAGCATCACACTGCTGACTCATATTCAACCTGTGGTCCACTATAACCCCTAGATCCCTTTCTGCCATACTCCTTCTCAGACCGTCGCTTCCCATTCTGTATCTATGAAACTGATTGTTCCTTCCTAAGTGGAGCACTTTGCATTTGTCTTTATTAAACTTCATCCTATTTACCTCAGACCATTTCTCCAATTTGTCCAGGTCATTTTGAATTATGACCCTATCCTCCAGATTAGTCGCAACCCCTCCGAGCTTGATATCATCTGCAAACTTAATAAGCATACTTTCTATACCAATATCTAAATCATTGATGAAGATATTGAACAGAGCCGGTCTCAAAACAGACCCCTGCGGAACCCCACTTGTTATGCCTTTCCAGCAGGATTGTGAACCATTAATAACTACTCTCTGAGTACGGTTATCCAGCCAGTTATGCACCCACCTTATAGTAGCCCCATCTAAGTTGTATTTACCTAGTTTATTGATAAGAATATCATGCGAGACCGTATCAAATGCCTTACTAAAGTCTAGGTATACCACATCCACCGCTTCTCCCTTATCCACAAGACTCGTTATCCTATTAAAGAAAGCTATCAGATTGGTTTGACATGATTTGTTCTTTACAAATCCGTGCTGGCTGTTCCCTATCACCTTGCCACCTTCCAAGTGTTTACAGATGATTTCCTTAATTACTTGCTCCATTATCTTCTCTGGCACAGAAGTTAAACTAACTGGTCTGTAGTTTCCTGGGTTGTTCTTATTTCCCTTTTTATAGATGAGCACTATATTTGCCCTTTTCCAGTCCTCTGGAATCTCTCCTGTCTCCCATGATTTTCCAAAGATGATAGCTAGAGGCTCAGATACCTCCTCTATCAGCTCCTTGAGTATTCTAGGATGCATTTCATCAGGCCCTGGTGACTTGCAGGCATCTAACTTTTCTAGGTGATTTTTAACTTGTTCTTTTTATTTTACCTTCTAAAACTACCCCTTCCCACTAGCATTCACTATGTTAGGCATTCCTACAGACTTCTCGGTGAAGACCGAAACAAAGAAGTCATTGAGCATCTCTGCCATTTCCAAGTTTCCTGTTACTGTTTCTCCTCCTCACTGACCAGTGGGCCTACCCTCTCCTTGGTCTTCCTCTTGCTTCTAATGTATTTATAAAACGTCTTCTTGTTTCCCTTTATTCCCGTAGCTAGTTTGAGCTCATTCTGTGCCTTTGCCTTTCTAATCTTGCCCCTGCACTCCTGTGCTGTTTGCCTATATTCATCCTTTGTAATTTGTCCTGCTTTCCATTTTTTATATGACTCCTTTTTTATTTTTAGATCATGCAAGATCTCATGGTTAAGCCAAGGCAGTCTTTTGCCATATTTTCTATCTTTCCGACACATCGGAATAGCTTGCTTTTGGGCCCTCAATGTCCCTTTGAAAAACTGCCAGCTCTCCTCAGTTGTTTTTCCCTTCAGTCTCGATTCCCATGGGACCTTACCTATCAGCTTACCAAAATCCGCCTTCCTGAAATCCATGGTCTCTATTTTGCTGTTCTCCCTTCTACCCGTCCTTAGAATTGTGAACTCTATGATTTCATGATCACTTTCACCCAAGCTGCCTTCCACTTTCAAATTCTCAACCAGTTCCTCCCTATTTGTTATGATCAAATCTAGAACAGCTTTCCCCCCCGGTAGCTTTTTCAACCTTCTGAAATAAAAAGTTGTCTCCAATGCCGTCCAAGAACTTATTGGATAGTCTCTGCCCCGCTGTGTTATTTTCCCAACATGTATCTGGATAGTTGAAGTCCCCCATCACCACCAAATCTTGGGCTTTGGATGATTTTGTTAGTTGTTTAAAAAAAGCCTCATCCACTTCTTCCACCTGGGTAGGTGGCCTGTAGTAGACTCCTAGCATGACATCACCTTTGTTTTTAATCCCTTTTAGCCTAACCCAGAGACTCTCAACACTTCCATCTCCTATGTCCACCTCCACCTCACTCCAAGTGTGTTCATTTTTAATGTATAAGGCAACACCTCCTCCCTTTTTTTCCCTATCTATCCTTCCTGAGCAAGCTGTACCCTTCTATACAAACATTCCAATCATGTGTATTATCCCACCAAGTTTCTGTGATGCCAACAATGTCATAATTGTACTTATGTACTAACACTTCCAGTTCTTCCTGCTTATTTCCCATACTTCTCGCATTTGTATATAGGCATCTAAGATCCTGATTTGACCTTGCCTCTCAGTTTTGCCCTGACCCTCTTTTCTTTCTGACATTGTAGCCCACACTCCCTCCCATTTCCGACCCATCTCCCAGGTCTCCATGTTCTCCACTTACCTGTAGGCTTTGCTCACCTGTCCCCGTTGAACCTAGTTTAAAGCCCTCCTTATTAGGTAAGCCATTCTTTGTCCAAATAGGGTCTGCCCCCTCCTCGAAAGGTGGATGACATCCCTGCTTAGCAGTCCTTCCTGAAATAGCATCCCATGGTCGAGGAAGCCAAAGCCCTCCCGGCGACACCATCTTCGCAGCCAGGCATTCACCTCCAGGATGCACCTGTCTCTGCCCGGGCCCCTACCTTCGACAGGAAGGATCGAAGAGAATACCACCTCTGCTCCAAACTCCTTCACCCGTACTCCCAGAGCCCTGTAGTCACTCTTGATCCGCTCAGTGTCACACCTCACAGTATCATTAGTGCCCACATGGATGAGTAGCATGGGGTAGTAGTCAGAGGGCTGGATAATCTTCAACAATACCTCTGTAACATCTTGGATACGGGCCCCCGGCAGACAGCATACCTCCTGAGATGAAATGTCAGGGTGACATATGGGCGCGTGCGTCCCCCTCAGAAGAGAGTCTCCGACCACCACTACCCTACGTTTCCTATTCACAGTGGTGGCAGCAGACCTCCCCGCCTTGGGGGTACGGGGCTTCTCCTCCTCCGATGTAGGGGGTGATTGCTTATCTCCTGTATAAAGAAGAGCATAACAGTTTCCTAGTACCACGGCGGGAGGGTTCGGAGCAGGGGTGGAGCAGTGCCTGCTGCCAGAAGTAACCAGCTGCCACTGTCCATCCTGAGCCGTCTCCTCCTCCACCAGTGGTGTGTCCCCAGTCCTGTGTACCAGGACAGCTACCTCAGCTGTCTCCTCATGAACATGGTCCAGGACTTTCTCATGGATGCAGGCGCTCTTCAACCTAGCCACCTCCTCCTGTAGCTCTGCCACCTGCTGCCTGAGAGATTCCACCAGCAGGCACCTTTTGCATTGGATGATCTCCCCAGCCTGGATATCAATAAGTGGGAATTGCAAGCCACAGTCCCTGCAAAACCACACCAGGATCTGGGTAGAGGCATCCATGCTCAGGTGCTCTGTCTGGCTACAGGCGCCGGTGTAGGACACAGAAGCACTGCTGGCACAGGTGTTGCGGGTCTTCCTGACCATCGTAGGCCTCCCTCTGTCAAACTCCCTCTCAAACTCCCCTGTCTGCAGCTCCTGTCCGCTTCGCTCTGAATCACCTTTAGGTATTTTGGCTTGAAGAGCTACAAGTCTAGATAGTGGCTGTGAAATTATTTAACCAATCCTCTCCTCAGCATAGTTAATTGTCTCTGATCTAGTGAGCAAATATAAACATTAACCAGTTCAAATCAATAGAAAGACCAACAGAATCCTTTAAGTATGGTGATGCCTGGTTCACCACCTGTAGCACCTCAACTCTGAAGGATGGAAGGTGTCCCCTGCATATTTCTCTTGGTTAGGCTATTGGAAGCAGAAATAATCCAGGGCTGAATCATGCACTGTGTTGTGGTTTGTAATTAATCTGAATGAAATCCATGTGAAAATCATCATCATTGGTTGATTTGTAGTATGGTTTTGTTCAACCTTTTGGTTAGGGCTGTCTAACTGCAATCAGTATGAGTTGATGGCACAAAGTAATTCATGTGATTGGGCCCCGGCACCAAAGGGTAACATTTCACGTCCAGGGAAGTGAGGATGATGTCATGTGTGACATTTCTTCCCTCCTTGTAGGCAGGCGAGTTGTATTTGCATTGTGACTCCTCTTCAAATTGTTGCAGGTAGCACTGCAGCCAGCCCATTATCATTTCCATTGGTGGACTTTTTATATGAAGCTGAGTTTGTTGTCATTTAAAACATTCTAAGCTAGCCAAAGCAAGTGTGAGTGAAAAACATTGATTTTAGCACCGATTTACATCCTACCTGAAAAAAAATCAGGACACGCATAGATGGAGCTAAAATGCAAAAAGATACTTCATTTATCCAGTGCCAAACTCCAGCAGGGATTTATTTACTCCTTTGTAAACAGGACAGTGTCGTCTTCATTTTCCCCCTAGAGCTACAATGTATTCTCTTAATACAAAAATGGCCCTAACTAGAAACTTGAATGCAAGATTTACATTTTCAGTATGTGTAAATATTTAATTTAATCATTTCCAGTATCTCCTGAAATAGCAACTTCTGCTTAAACATTAGAGGAATGTGCAAAAACATGAAAATGAAGAACAAGTTTCTAAATAGTTCACAGACCAACTACCATTTAATTTGACTTCAAAATATAATGTTGTTTATATATCTGGATTGTAACTGTATCTATTAATGGTTACTAAGGACAAATAGTGGTCCCACTTAATTCAATGAGAGATTTGCCATCGACTTTAATCGGAGCAGAATTTGGCCCTTCTGGAGAGATTTTCAAAGGCAGAATTGAAAGTTAATGGGAGTAACATGCCCAACTGCCATTTGTGTCTTTAAAAATCTGTTAGTGTCTGTCAGACTATCCCCATTCTGAACATACCAGAAGGGCAGCATGGTTCCTTGTGCTGCAAATCTCAAGCTTCACATCAAGATTTGTGACAGCATTTGTGAACTTTTCAGTTTACTGACTGCACTTGTATAAATAATACTTCTTACAGGATCATGCTCCAATAGACGAGCTGAAGCAGAGAATAAAAAAACTGGACCAGCCATTGAACTTATTGGAAACTGCCATGAAAAACTGGAAGCAGCAAAACTATGGATCGAAGACATAATGCAAGTCCAGGAAACTCACCTTATCATTATAGAAAACAATCAAATTTTCAACCTTAGCAAAAGAGAGCATGCAGAACTCTCTCATCTGCAGCATTTTGGTGTATCCATATCAGAAGAAGTGGCTGGTGGAAAAGCAAGATTAAAGATTCAAGGTCCTCCTGGTTCCATAATTGATGCAGTATTTGTGATCGAAAACTTACTGTTTCATGCACAAGAAAATAATAAAACCAAACAAGAGGAACTGCTGCAGTCAAAGGGTCAGTGAGGTTAAGAGAATAAAAGCAAATAGGATGAATATGTATGTATATTATCCATAGTTAGATGAGCTTGTATTTCAGTTTGTATGTATGAAGAATATACAGGAGGGTCAGATTAATCCATGTGCTTAGATACCATGGTAATGGGCTCTATGCAAAGCCTTTCAAGGATTTGTCTACATCTGTACTACAGCGAAAGTCAACTTAAGCTATGCAACTCCAGCTACGTGAATAACGTACCTGGAGTTGATGTATCTTAAGTCAAATTATCATGAGTTCTGCGGGGGGTTGATGGGAGAAACTCTACTGCTGACTTCCTTTGCTCTTCTCATCCAGGGTAGAGTAACAGGGTTGAACAGAGAGCGATACGCAGTCAATTTCGCAGGTCTTCACTAGATCTGCTAAATAAATCACCAGTGGATCAATCTCAGAGTGTCAATTGGGGCTGTAATGTAAATGTAACCTTTGTTAATTTGTTGACTTCGGTGGTTTCATTTTAGGGATGTTAAATTGCGTGTAATCAGCTAATCAAGTAGTCGATGGAGTTTCATAATGAAGATGATACATTCTGTATCTTTTCTGTTTCTGACTTTTCATTGGTTCCTTTAGTAGAACTTGATTAACAAGCAGAATATATCCAGCAAATTAAAATATAAGCTGTAAAGTCCTTAGCAAAGTTTAATCCATTAAAAAATGTCTAGATCTGGACAGATAGTTATTTTATAGAAAGCATACAAGAGTGCAGAAAGTGTAGTACAATGTTCATATGCAAAGTTCACTGATCTTAACAGAACCCATTCAACTGAGTTCAGTTACCTTGATGGTTTTTTATAATTGAAACCTTAAAATTAAAACTAATTTAGCAGTAAACTCCCTTCTTATCAGCAATAATCAGTTAACCCTTACAGCACAAAAAAAAGAAAGAGTATCACAACCTCATTAAGAACTCCTATGTCATCAAATGACCCTGTAAAGGGGTAGCCTTGATCAAGATGACCCAGACAACTCACTTTGGAGAATATCTAGAACTCTTCTCTCTTGAATAAGCAACTAAAAATAATATATTAATTTCCTCCTGCACTGACTTTGCATTTAGGGTGAGTTTTAACAATCTGAAAATCTTAAAATTAGTATTAAATATCCTGTTATTTGTATCCAGGCCGATTGGAGTGTGATTATCCTCCAGAAAGACTCCAAGACAGGACAAGGGACATAAAAATGTATTTCCAGATCTCACCAGTACTCTCACCTTGTCAGGAATTCAAAGACAGAGAAAAACAGTTTGAGAAAGCTGGGCTTCATTTTCTCAAGGTAAAGAGTGTGTCCTGGATAAAATGAATCTGAACGAATCTTAAGGTATCAGACATTTACAAGAACCTGGATGGAATTAAGAAGGGAACATTTTCAAATAAGAGCAAGCTCAAAATCAGTCGGCTCCTTAGAATATTTGAATGAACTTTAGTGAAATTGCAAATGAATCCTAGATGTATTGCTCAATTAAGATGACTCTTTGTTCAGAAAATACAACTGATCATTCAAAAAAATGCAGTTAAATCCTCATTTACCATTTCAGAAGGTACCATTTGTCTGTTTTATATTTTGCAGCCTGAAGCGCTCAGTTATAGATGAATTCTCAGGGATCACGAAACTGATTTTTGCTCCTGATGTAGTCTGTAGTAGGTTCCAAGTTCTGCTTTAATACATGAATGGAACATGAATATGTACAAAATATCCATAGAGAAATACAAGCCTCTCCAGTAGATACATCCTCTGTGGAAAGGAAGGAGCATTGTCTAATGCAGTGCTTCTCAAACTGGGGGTCCTGACCGAGAACGGTATTGGAAACCTAGGGTCACAGTATTGCCCACCCTTCTGTGCTGCCTTCAGAGCAGAGCGACTGATGAGTGACAGCTCCTGACCAAGTGCTCCGCTCTGAAGGCAGCATTGCCGCTAGTAGCAATGCAGAAGTATGACATGGTATGGGGGAGAGAGAGGTTGCCACGATTTTTTAGCCTAAAATAGAAGATGGACCTCCCAGTTTGGCACCATTAGGACCAAGGAGTTCGCCAGACCAGGGGAGGTCAGGCTCCTCTTGCTGGGGTCCCCGGAGCCTGGGCTCTCCATCCTGCTGCCAGCCTCATGCCAGGGCTCCTGGGGTCAGCCTCCTTGGGCTGAGTCTCTCCAGCCTACACTGGTCCCATTGAATTCCCTCCACTGCTGCTGGGGTTCCCACCCACCGCCAGGCATTCCCCTGGCCACTACTGGCCCTGCCACCACTGGGGTTCCTGGCCAGCACTGGCCCCAGGGTTCCCTGCCGGAGTTGCGGATTCCTCCCAGCCGCCATCATGGCTCCCTGGGCTGAGGCTCTCTAGGGCTGGACTCCCCATCCACCACAGGACCAGCTCCTGCTGGCCCAGCCGGGGTTCCCTGGCACGTGCAAAATTCCCAGCTGGCTCGTGCTCGTTGTATCTGGAGCTCTCTGGTCTGGCAACATCCATGGTCCAGAAGGACAATGGATGTTACCAGAGTAGAGAGTCCCGGATTTGAGTTTCAACCTGTATTTTCAAAGGGGGCCCCAGTAAAAAAAAAGAGTTTGAGAACTCCTGCATCAAGTTAAGAATGATGTACAAAGGCCACTTCTCATGCTGCATTATAACTTTATTAGGCTTCCAAACATGCATGGGATCTTTTCTCTAGAAAATATTTCTTCGCAACCTTTAACGACTTTTCATTCCAGAAAAGCTCTAAGCATTTTCAAGAAGAAACTGGAGGCTTGGCATATAGCTGTCCAGAAGATCAGGGTGAGAAGACACTTTGGAGTGAATATCCTTCCAGACATGCATTGGATTCCTTTGCACCTGACCTCAGACTCTGTGATTCATTTGCAAATCTTGATGAATACAGTAGTCTGAATTTTCACCAAATAGCTGGAGAGTTTTCAAGAAAGAGAATGCCTAGTGGATCATCATCAAATGTAACAGAAAAAGAGGTTTTAACAGGTATGGGAAAATCAGACACAAGTGCTGAGATTAATTTGTAATTAAACTAAAAATCAGAGTATCTGAAAGACCACATCATAGATTTTTCTTTAAAATAGTTTTCAAATCAGCAGATTAGTTGTGTTTTCATTTTAATTAGAGGATTTGTAGTAAATTCTTAAACTATTAAATATTTGTATTTTTAACGCAAGCAGAAGTTCCTAACATTTTAAATGTGTTTTTCTATGTGAACATGCAGCTTGATGTGTGCAAATGAGACCATTGTATGCTTAAATATGGGTGCACACATGCATGTAACTCTCTTTATTACCCCCTAATTTTTGAAAATTTAGTCCTGGCTACATTCCTAATACATTCAGAGGCAAAGAAAAGTCCCACAGCATACATACATTTAATAACTATTTACAGTTATTTTATATTTTGATCTCTTCATTGTACAGTGAAACTGATGAGATACCTAAGTAATTACACCAAAATCATCTGAAAACTTATTGCTACCTTGTTTCATGGGCTGCTTAAGGCAAGCTGGCAGTGAACAGGGGAAAAGTTGTATAAAATACAGTATACACTGTTTTTATTTCTCAACCTTTGGAAATTAAAGAGGCTATAAGGAAGTTGTAAACCAGGGGTGGGGAACCTAAGGCCCAGGGGCATGATGCGGCCCCTGGCTTGCCTAGATCCAGTCCCCGAGGCTTGGGGCTTCCTCCCAGCATTGGGAAGCCCATGCTGGTGCTCCAGCCCCTGCATCATCCCCCTGTAGAGCTGGAGCAAACAAAATCTACTAGCCTGGCTCTCCAAAGGCTCTGGTGTGTGAGGAGAATGTGGGGAGTGTCTTTCTTCTTCTCCTTGGAGACCATGTCACAATGGGGTTTTGGTGTTTTTCTGCTTCTCACTTGTGTGCAGCCCCCCCAACTGATTTTTCTGTGGGTCAGTGACCCCCCCGACACAAAAAAGGTTCCCCACCCATGTTGCAAACAAACCTGCTTCTGTGCTTCTCTCCCTGAGATACATCTGAGGGGCAGCTTGATGGTTAGTTGTACTTCAGTAACTGTAAAGGAAATTGTCTAGTAGGAAGAGAAAGTTTTAACTCCAGTAAACAAATTCTATAGGAACCAATGACCTGCTGCCATGCATTCCACTGTCCTGAAAAGTACTGTGATCTCCACTGGAACAGGTTTCTGTAATACCAAGAACTGTCATCACAATTCCTATTAAAATGATAACGCTTCATTAAAGCAAGAGGAGAAGATGAGCAGTGGTTTTGTCTTGGCTTTTGGCAGAAAACATTTTTATTTCACTATTCATGAGCGAAAATAAAACAAAGACTAGCTCATATACAAGGCACTTGTGCATGTTCATGAAGCATAGCCCCATTAAAGAAAAGTTTCATGCAACTTCCATGTTTCAGAAGCATCTACAAAGTCAAAACAGACCTTGAAAAAATCCGTGTGTGAAGATAAAGTTTTGTTAAATCTAAAAACACTTAGGATCAGTAAACCAAGTTAGTTTTTTCTTCTGGCACAGATGTTCCTTTTTTCCAGATTATGTATTGCTAGGGACAAATAGAATCCTGTATGTGGGATTTATACAAGATTTTGCTTTTAAGTGTGGACACTTAACTTACTCGAGAATGTTAACAGCATGTCCCTGATGAAAAAAATTCTAATTACATGTTTATTGGAGAGTCCCAAATGTATTACTCATCTAATTATAAAGAAAAATTAAAAGCATGCCCAAGTGTTGCATTCCTTGTATATCAGATTGATTTTGTAAATTAATTCCCAACTTAAAGTCACAAGATGTTTGTGCAGATACTTCTATTAATGGAATTTATTCTAAAAATAGTAATCGGTACAAATCTCAGTCTGGTACAATCTTGCCATTCTTTTGTACAATAGCATGCTTTGAAAAGCTACAGCCTGTTATTAGTACTGAGAAAAGTATTGCCAAAACTGCACGACTATGGGATTGTTTTGTAGTTAATCATGCCTTTCTTTCTCCCTTTCCTCCCTCCTTCTTTAATAGGTTTAGGTTTTGCAAAAGTACCAGAACTCAAAAAAAGGCGACTAACATTTGAAAAAGCTCCTGGAAGAAGTGATGGGCAAACTCGTCTTAAATTCTTTTGAATTAAATGGACAGTCTTACTATGGATGTTTTTAAAATGTGTAAAATATTTCAAAGGAGCCATTTTAAATTTTATAATTATTTTTTACCCAATTCCCAGGTCATTTTCTTATATTGAGAAGTTATTAGGCTAAGAAAGTTTTTGCACGTTTATTAAATTCTATTGTTTGATTGATTGTATATTTTACCAAACAAGTTATCTACTTAATGTGGAGAATTTCTAGGAAAGATGTCTCTTCTTAATTTACATCTAAGACAAAATAAAAACATTTTCACTTTTCATATACTGCTTATATATAATTTGTTTCCATGGCTCATTAATTAATTTTAAAAAGTGGTATATTGTTCTTTACATGTCCAAAAAGGCAAATAAGCACAAGGATGCTATATATTTCAGCTCCTAGAGTTCCTTGATCATTTCTGAGGGGGGTGGAGGATCCTAGATTTGTGCATGAGATTAAGGTGCTGGGCTTCTGAAGCAGAAGGAAAAAAGATCCAGAGGCAATAAGCCTAACTTCAGTACCAAACAAATTAGTTGATGCTATGGTAAAGAACAGAATTGTCAGACAGATAAACATGCTATGGTGGGAAAGAGTCAGCTTTCATAAAATGCCTCACTCCCTCCCCCCCCTTCCCCCAAGCTCTTTAAGATTGTGTGTGGAAAGTGATTCAGTGTAAGACAATTGATCTCACAGAACTGAGCAGGGAGAATGCTGATGCAGCCAACCATGTCCTGGTCCTGCCTCGGTCCAGCCTAGTCTCACCCTTTCTAGACCCCTATGGGGAACTTTTTGCTTTTGTATAAAGACAGTCCTGAAACCCAGGTAATTAATACCAGTATCTCCCCTCTCCTATCCCTTAACATAGTACAGAACAGCTACACCTGGGAACTAACCACAGTATAGTTATAATGCAGTGCAAAAAATCCCTCGTGTTGACAAACTTGGAGTCCCAGACCCACATTTTACTTTATTGGGGGGGGGGAGAGGGTGCCCCATGGAATTATAAGGGAGAAGCTCTTCTCATGGCTGTCTGTTACTTTAAAACTAACGCATAGTCCTGTGGTACCTTAGAAACTAACAAAAGTATATAGTATCATGAGCTTTCATGAGTAAAACCCACTTCATCAGATGAGCCGGACTTTAAGCGAGATACTTCCCTGTTAGTGCTGCTGGTCCAGAATCACTGGAATGGAACATCAGACCATACAGTTATATTTAAAAAAAATAAGCAAGCAGCAACCAGGTTTGGAATGATCTACAAGGTGCCAAGGAAAATTCCCACAATGCCCCAGAGCAGCAGTGAAAGTAACTTAAAATTTCTAACAGGAACTGTCTTGTTACAACCCGGGAACCTGCCAGCTCTTTAAATAGCTCCCTGCTGGCTTTTGCCACAGCTCAGCCAGCTCTTGCTGGAGCTGCACACCCACTTACTTTCAGCTCTGTCCCTGAGATCTCTCAGCACTTCACAGGTAGCCAGTCCAAGGCATAGCCAACCTTTGAGCAGAGGCTGCTGCTGGTTGCACTTACCCCAGATATTGGGTGGCATCAAAAATTACTGCAGCACCTGCTGCTGTAACCTTTGAATTGAAATATTCCCACTTAATATTGCATTGTTAAAGCTGAGGTTGAGCCTCTAGGTTGGTCACAGGAAATTTATTTATAGATGACGATTCAGTGACACTTTAATGATACAACCAAACCTTCCTAAAAATTATGATTAAACAGATGTACAATTACTGCTTACACAATACTACGGTTACACTGACAGTAGACAGTGAAATGGTGTATCAGTCAGTCTACTGAAGACAGAAGGTCCCAGTTTCAGCATGGGCTTTAACTAACCCCAGTGGAATTTAGCTCAAGTTATCGCCAATGTAAAACTATTCTTTTTATATTGCATCATAATACTAATTAATATTAAACTGTCCTTTACCAAAATTATATTTCTATAATTATATTGGCACAAGTATATTAGCCCTTTTCATTACACATTATTTAGATTAACATCTGCACCAAAATCTTCCCATTCCTTCAATATAGACAGCATTTTTTCATTTCTCATGAACCCTCATTTAAAATCTTGCTCAAACCAGATATAACCAAAACATCATTATACCATAGCCTTGGCACAGTCCTTGCTAACTCTTTCTTTCACAGACCACTCTCTTTCCAACGTATCTTTGACTTCTCACACTAGCTACTTCAATTTCCCAGACTCCTCTGCACTTTGGCTAACTTAGGTATAAAGCAGACCATAACTTCTCTTTATTGACCTAAACCATGCTATAGGCCACACTGCTCTGCCCAGCTCACCAGCTTCCTGTAGTTCTCCTTTGCCCAGATCCAGCAAAGCAGCTGAAATGTGTCTGTAACTCTGTAAGCATGTGCCTAAAACCTTTTCTGGAGCAAGGTCCTTCTGAGTAGTAAAACTAAAGATGCTAAGTAGTAGCAACAACCACCTGCACCTTGGAGACGGGAGAGAACTGGAGGAAAGACAGACTGGATCTCATTGAATAGGGAACTTAGATAAGTTTGTAATAGGCCCAAGCAATGGGACTTTCACTTTTTGCTTACTGCCCTGCCTAAATCATATCACTGCCGGGAACAGGGCCGGCTCTAGGTTTTTTGCTGCCCCAAGCAAAAATTTTTTTGGCCCCCCCCACCCCCCCTGTTTTTTGTCCGGGGAGGGTGCGCGCGCAAATGCAGCTTGTGCGGCTTCCTGGGGGGTGGGGCACGTGCTTCAGGGGGATTTTCATCTCCTAGGAGAGCGCCAGGGACTCCCCCCCACGTGAGGACAATGGGAGGGCAGGTTCATCCACAGCAAGTCAGTTAAAGACTTCCAAAGCATGCAGCTGTTCGCATCACCTAATGCTGGAGTCCCGGTCCCACTCCTCACTCTGCAAAGGGATTTTATTATTAGAAGCCTTATAATCACTCAGACTCCACCCCAACACATAAGCTGTCCAACTCTTGGTGTCCATGGACAAGAATCAGCCTTGCTATACAATGAGACAGTTCAAAGGGATTAAGAGAACTTTTGTTTCAACTCCCTAGCTCAACTGTCCAGAACAAGACAGGCACCAGACAACAAAAACACACTAACCTAGGACCTATTCCACGAGCACAGCCCTGTGCTTTCTCCTTCAGGGATGGACCAAAACAGCCTCTGAAGCAGGGTGGATTGATTTAAATAGCTTTGATTTAAATCTCTAATTTTAATCATGATTTAAAGTGGCAAGCAGAAAACCTAGGCTTAAATGAGCAATTAATCATTTAAATTATACTTTTAAAATATTTTCCTAAAGGATGGTTGAGTCTTGTGGATTAGCAACCTTTAAAACATGTTGATTTACAACTAAATATAACCTTTGCACCAAATTTGGTGCTTCTATTTACTAAGCAGGGGCCACTCCTCGGGGCTGCCCACACAGAGCTCCCAGCGCCCCGGGACCAAGCGCACGCTCCGAGCAGCTGGGCGCAGGGCTCCTAGATCGGGGCAGCCTCCGCGGGGCTCCCCGACAGCCTGCTCCTCCTGCGGGCCGGAATGCCGCCCGTGGCAATGTGCTGCCCCAAGCACCTGCTTGTTTTGCTGGTGCCTAGAGCCGGCCCCATTTCTGGGATACCAGAGGAAAAACTCCGCTGTGTCCATGGAACGCGTCTGCTCTTCTGCTTCTTTTTTTTTTGCGGAAAAGCAGACGCACGCTTTTGGAAGCCCTGTCTTCCTCCTCCCGTGAGGAAGAAGGGCTCTTCTGAAAGGAAAGGCT
The DNA here is from genome assembly GCA_019425775.1 of Rafetus swinhoei. Taxonomy (NCBI): domain Eukaryota; kingdom Metazoa; phylum Chordata; order Testudines; family Trionychidae; genus Rafetus; species Rafetus swinhoei. The sequence goes on along the minus strand of CM033427.1, from coordinate 121,312,688 downwards.
TTTCCAAAATTTGGCCCAGTGTAGGCAGGCTGGCCAAATTTTGGAAAAGCCTCTTCTGGAAAAAGACGTACGCAAATTGCAATTTGCGTACCTTTTTCCGCTACATCAGTGGCATGCAGATAGTCTGGATGCTTGGGCCTTGCTGGCATGGTCGGGGTCTAGCTGACCACCATATTTGGGACTGGGAAGGAATTTTCTCTTGGATCAAATTAGCAGAGACTGTGGGCGGCAGTGGGGGAGTGGCTTCACCTTCTTCTGCGGCATCAGGCATGGATCACTTGCAGGGCTACATGAGTAAACGGTGAATTGTCTGTAACTTGAAGTCTATAAAACATGATTTGAAGACTTCAGTAACTCAGTCAGAGGTTATAGGTCTAGCACAGGAATGGATGGGCGAGGTTCTGGTCAATTTGCAGGTGATCATGATGGTCCCTTTTGGCCTTAAAACCTGTGGCCTGGTTTATACTGCACAGCAAGATCGCACGGAGCCTTAGGATGACCTACTGTGGAAATGCTTTCACTTGTGTTTAGTTCCCATCACCGTGCTTCTCTGCCACTTCAGAAACATAGCAGTATAGGTGTGGTCAATATAATTAGGTCAGTGCAGAGTCAGCGTAGACACTGGCTCCCAAGAGCCTCCACACAACGGCCAGCACAGGACACAGCAGCACTTGTGGTAAGGGGAGACACTGCTGATGCAAAAAGCCGAGTGTGTGCACACAAGTGATCTAATAATGGGAGTAGCTATATCCCCATCTAAGGGAGGTCAACATCATCTTCTAGTGCAGACTTGGGCTACGAGACTGGGTCATTTCCAAGTTTGAGATACATTCTAGAATAGAAGAAATAGAGAGAGATACATCCATAGAAGGCTTGCAGAAAATAAGGGCCCTCATCTACAGATTTAGTCTGCTTCTGTGAGGTAGCTATCCATGAACGTTAACTACTAACTTACCAACTGCTTATCTAGGTCAAATGTTGTTCCAGACTATCAGAAATATTTGCAAAACCGATTAACTGGTTAAGAAGTCTACTCAAAAACTACTAACCCGAGTCTGACGCATGCAGTTGGTGGAATTATGGTAGGATATTACTAGAAATGTATTTAACCATAAACTCTATTACATTCAAAGGCCCAATTAAACACTTGCTCTAAAAATCTAAACAATAATCAATACGTGGCTACAGTAGCAAACATTTGCTCAGTACCCTCTCAAAAAGCCCGTCCTACGAACACCTCTGATCCTGAAGGGCACCAGCATAATCACATGGGAAGGACAACTACCTTCAGCAAACACGGATTATTTACACAGTAGAACAAGTGATTTCATGGTCAATTGCTTTCTTCTGCTAAGAATAAATTTGGGAAATCTGGGGTTGCACTTTTCTTGGTCTTCCCTCATCCTTGGCTAAGGCCAGTGTGGGCCTTTTCCTTTGATTTTATGGGTGCCAAAGCTAGCTGCAATGGGTCTTCTCTCTTTCCACAGGCTCGTATTTTAAAATATTAGCATGTTGGAGGCTACTCTAAATCCATCACAACACAACCCTTCTCTATCTGTTACAGCCAAGCTGTTAAGAGTTCTCTTAATCATATTTCAAGCATAGCTTCCTCACAAAACTTGTCATCTTCAATGTTGCATTCTTTTTTAACACTGAGCCCATTGTTCTCCAGGACTGGTTCCTTTTGCTTTGCTCTCTACTCAATTGATTAAACACATAAGTCATTATTACCCAAGCTAAACTAACTGTAAATCTATTTTAAAACTATCCTGTCAAAGTAAACTTCGTGCATGAGAATGTAAATTCAATAGTCAATGTATTAAAAACTAAGACTTCTATAGCAATGCAAATGTCACAGATCTGACAATGTATAGCTTTATTATGCGCAACCAAGGGTGATGGATTGCAGAAATAAAACAGTTGATTTCTTTTGCAGATTGTCTGTATTTGGGGAGCTGGTGAGGCAAGCCCAGGGAAGTTTCTGCTAGGGCTGTGAGTTGTGACACAAGACTGTCGTTATTGCATCAAATCGTGTGTTAGCAACACCATCTGCCAATATTGGCATAACATCATAAGTAGTCTTCATTTTACGGCATCTTTAACAAATTAATATTACTGCAATTACATAATTTAAAAGAAGATTACTTTGCTTTAATAAAAACAATTTTACTAAATGCTTGCACTCATGTTCAATGAGAAATCTATCAGTACATACTTGGTAAGGAGGGGTCTGCCTCTTACCACCAAAGAATTGAGGGGATCTATTCCTTCTGAGATACTATGCATGACTCTCTCAATGAAGAGGTAAATTAGGTTACTACTCCTTTGCAGGAATAAGAAGTTACGGTGGTATTTGTGAATTAGGTGTGTGTAAATAACTTCAAAGCCACACAATTAACAGAATAAACCCTGGTAAACGAAAAGTGAAAATTGTTGCTTCCAGTTGTTGGGGAGGGAAGAAATTTTGTTGCCTAATTTTGTTGCATATAGACTATGCAAACAGATGGAGTTTATATGCAGCATGTACAAAATATCAACCAGAACACAAATTATGGCTGTAACTTTATAGATAAGTTCCAGAATTGGTTTTCAGGTTATGTTTTTAAATTCTGTCTAATCGTTTCTATATGCAGAAGAACTCGGATACCTACCAATGAATAAGAAGCCTAATATTTTCCATGATTACATAGCATTGAAAACTTTTTTATTCTTCATGTAATATTGATTAGGAAAGTGTTTCGGAAAAACAATGCAAATTTTCATTGTTAACTGATTAAATGTGTCAGGTGTTTTTAAATGAATTAGAATGCCACAATATTGTAAGCGGTTGACTTAGTACTAAATATTGACAAGTGGTTGCAGCAGTTACTCTCAACTGTCATCTCGTTTGCATAGGGGGATATTCTGGGAGGATATTTTAAAATGCGCATTGTAAACTAGGGATGTGATAGTTATATGCAAGCCCTTCTGTAGTGGAGGAGGAGGGGCCAGAATTGCATGCAATACTCCAGATAGGACCTCACCAGTACCAAAGGGGAACAACAACTTCTCTAGATCTGCTGGCAATGCTCCTCCTAATGCACCCTAATATGCCATTAGCCTTCTTGGCTACAAGGGCACACTGTTGACTCATATCCACCTTCTCATCCACTGTAATCCCCAGGTCCTTTTCTGAGCAACTGCTGCTTAGACAGTCGGACCCCAGCCTGTAACAGTGCTTGGGATTCTTCCATCCCACATGCAGGACTCTGCGCTTATCCTTGTTGAACCTCAGATTTCTTATGGCTCAAACCTCGTTTGTCTAGGTCACTAAGGACCCTAACACTGTCCTCCAGCATATTTACCTCTCCCCCGGCTTAGTGTCGTCCGCAAACTTGCTGAGGGTGCAATCCATCCCCTCAGCCACATCATTGATAAAGATGTTGAAAAAGAAACTGGCCCTAGAACTGATCCTTGGGGCATTCTGCTTGAAACTGACCACCAACCAGACATTGAACTGTTAATCACCAGCTGTTGGGCCCAACAATCTAGCCAGCTTTCCAGCCACCCTACACTCCATTTATCCAATCCATACTTCCTTAACTTGCCGGTAAGAATCCTGTGGGAGACCGTATCAAAAGCTTTGCTAAAATCAAGGTCTCACAGCCACCAACTTTCCCCATGTGCACCTCACCATAGAAGCTAATCAGGCTGGTCAGGCATGAATCCATGTCGACTATTCCTGATCATGTTCCTCTCTTCCAAGTGCTTCAAAATGGATTCCTTGAGTACCCCCTCCATTATTTTTCCAGGGACTGAGGTAAAGCCGACAAGTCAGTAGTGCCCTGGATTGTCCTCCCCCCTTTCGTTACCCTTCACACCCCTGGCTAGCTGCAATTCCAATTGAGCTTCAGTTTTCCTGATTACACTCCTGTATACTCAAGCAATATATTTATACTCCTCCCTAGTCAGCTGTCAAGTTGACACTTCTTGAAAGCTTCTTTTTTGTGTTTAAGCTCACCAAGGATTTCACTATAAGCCAAGCTGATGGCCAGTCATAGTTGCTTTTCTTGCTGTACATCGGGATGGTTTGTTCCTGTGCCTTCAATAAGGCTTCTTGAAAATACTGCCAGCTCCCCTGGACTCCTTTCTCCTTCATGTTAGCATTCCAGGGGATCCTGCCCATCAGTTCTGAAGGAGTCCATCTGCTTTTCTGAAATCCAGGGTGTGTATTTTGCTGCTCTCCTACCTTCCTTTTGTCAGAATCCTGAAACTGACCATCTCATGATCACTGCTTCCCAGGCTGCCATCCACATCTACCTTCCCACTAATTCCTCTATTTGAGAGCAGCACGTCAAGCCGCGCGCATGGCCTCTTGTTGGATCCTTCAGCATTTGTACCAGGAAGTTGTCCCCAACATTCTCCAAAAACTTCCTGCATCGTCTGTGTACTTCTGTATTGGTCTCCCAGCAGATGTCAAGGTGATTAAAGTCCCCCGTAAGAACCAGGGCCTGTGATCTGGAAGCTTCTTAGTTTTCGGAAGAAAGCCTCGTCTACCTCATCCACCTGATCTGGTGGTCTACAGCAGACAACCACCACCACATCACCTCTGTTGCTCCTGCCTCTAAGCTTAACCCAAAGACTTAATGGGGCTTTTCTTTATATATATATATATATATATATGCTAGAGCTCTGAGCATTCCTACTGCTCTCTTACATGCAGACCAACTCCTACACCTTTTCTCCCCCGCCTGTCCTTCCTGAATGGTTTTTACACCCTTCCATGACAGCGTTCCAATCATGACCACTGTCCCACCAACTTTGTTATTCCAATCAAATCATAGTTCTTTGACTGTGCCAGGACTAGTGGTTGCTCCTGCTTGTTTCCCAGGCGTCTGGCGTTGGTGTACAGACACCGTAGATAACTAGCTGATTGCTCTGATCAACTAGCTGATTCCCCCTATAGGGAATCAGGGGTTCTCTGTTGTACCTTCCTCCTTGTGTTTCTTCTCAGCATCCCACTTGCCCAAATATCTCAGGGCTTAGATCACTGTCCAACAAACTTAGTTTAAAGCCCTCCTTACTAGGTTTGCAAGTAACCAGCCTGCAAAGATGCTCTTCCCTCTCCATTAGGTGGCTCTCATCTTTTCCTAGCAATCAATGTGCCCGGAACAGCATCCTATGGTCAAACAACAAAAGCCCTCTCTGGAGACCACCTGTGCAAGCACGCATTTACTTCCAAAATTCAAAGATGCTTGCCTGGACCTTTTCCTTCAACAGGGAGGATGGACAAGACCACCTGTGCCCCAAATGCCTTCATCCTTCTTCCCAGCACAGCATAATCTGCAGTGACCAGCTCAAGGTCATTCTTGGCAGTATTGTTAGTTCCCACATGGAGAAGAAGGAAGCAGTGGTGATCCAAAGTTTTGATCAGTCTCGGAAGACTCAGTCACATCCTGAATTCTAGCTCCAGCTAAGCAGCACACTTTCAGATTCACACTCTGGACAACAGAGGGATGATTCCATCTCTCAAGACCATCACCATCCCTCTCCTCCTCTTGGGACCGGTGGTCGTGGAACCCCCCAGACGCTAGGACTAGGCATTCCATGCCTTCTGGTCAACAGAGTCTCCTCCTGATCCCTTCCCTCAGAACATTCCCCAAAGTACTAAGTGTGCAGAGAACCAAAAAGCGGTTACTTCCCTCTATCAGGATTGTGCATACCGGACTTGTCTCCAGGAAGTCACATGCTGCCAGTTGTCTTCACTGTCCTGGGTTGCCATCACTGGAACATCAGCATGCTGCACATGAGGCATTAAACACTGCCTTCTATCCAAACGAAATCTCGTCTATCTTCCGCAAGGAAGACAAATATAGCACATGTTGTGAAACTCCCAAAACTGGATCTTTTACTATCGATTTGCCTTCCTTCTGAGAGACAACTCCTATGTTTTTATTTTCCCCTGAATCGGAGGGAAAAAAAAGAAAAAAAAACATGAAAAAGTAAAAGCTGTCTGGGGCAGTCTAAAAGCAAACTTCTGTGGTTGCCGCCCACTGACTTGGCTCTGGCTGCCTCTGGTAGAAGGCTGCTACCTGCAAGCCTTGCCTCCAACACAATCAGCCCCTCAAGGCCCCCACCTGCAACAAAGCACTCTCAAAAGCCAGACAACAGGCAATCTCCTATCGCCTCTCTATGAAACCACGGTACGCCCACACCTTCCATACGGCGTACAGACGTCGCCGCCTCATGAACTAGATCAAGTCATGGAGGTCAGCTCCATCAAGGGCATCCCTAGCCTCTGGAAATGGATGACAGGAGAGGGATCACTTGATTCCCGTCTCTTCACTCCCTCTGGGGCATCTGGCACCGGCCACTGTCGGAAGACAGGATACTGGGCTAGATGGACTTCTGATCTGACCCACTATGGCCATTCTTAACACAGCCCCCCAAAAGCCACGCTTACCCGAGCACCACTTGGACGTTCCCCAGGGGAACTCCCCTGTTGGCTGCTCACTCATTTGGCTCTGGCTGCCTCTGATAGAAGGCTGCTGGCTCCAAGCCTTGCCTTCAACACAATCAGCCCCTCAAGGCCCCCCCACCTGCAACAAAGCACTCTCAAATGCCAAACACATGCTCCCTGCAACTAGCACCCATCAGACAAATCAGCAGAGACAGACGGACGGACATTTGGATACTTATCCCACCAGCCCACAGCACAGCCCGCTCTCCCCAACACACCCTCCACCCAACCCCGCCCCCCCGTCCCGGCAAAAGACAAAAAGCCACATTTACCCGAATGCTCCTCTCGGACGTTTCCCAGGCTAACTCTGAAACGCTTCCAGTTCCACGCACAGGGCCAGGTAGGCAGGCAGCTATTCGGAGTCTCCGTGCGTGCATCAGGCAACGGTGTAGAGATGAGGGATTTAGCTCTCTCAGGAACGGGGGGAAACTTTGGGGAAAGAGGGAGCCTATACAGGAAGAATGGGTGCCACCTAAACCAAAATGGAACCCGACTGCAGGCACTTAACATTCAAAAGGTCGTAGGGCAGCTTTTAAACTAAGGGCTAGGGGAAAGCCCATGGGTGCGGAGGCGCACTTGGATCGGACAGAGACATCTCTTAGGGGAGGGTCTATTCATGGAGAGTCTATGTTCTAGTAAGGAGGAGAGGATGGAAGATGAGAGCGCATGGGTAAGAGCAGATGAGAAACCATCAAATGAAAAAAAAAAAGTCTAACACGTCTGGAAACAGCAGACACATCAAGAGTGACATTTGTCAAGCGCTTCTACACAAACGCAAGATGTCTAAACATTAAGTGGCTGAACCAGAGTGCCTCGTATCAAAGGAGGACATCGATACGATAGGCACCACAGAAACTTGGCGGAATGAGGACAATCAATGGGACAGTCATACCCGGGAGATGGATCGGAAGGACACAACAGGTCGTGTTGCTGGGGGAAGGGCACTATCCATGAAAGAAAATGCAGAATCGAGTCAAGTAAAAATCTTAAATGAACCAAAATGTTCCACGGAATCTCTGTAGGGAGTAATTCCATGCTCCAAGAAGAAGAGGAAGATAACCGTAGGGAACTATTATACACCACCTGACCAGGACAGCGATAGGGACTATGAAACACTAAGGGAGATTAGCGAGGCCATCAAAATAAAAACCTCAGTAATAACAGTGGGGGAATTTCAACTATCCCCATATCGACTGGGTACACCTCACCTCAGGACGGGATGCACAGGTCACAATTCCTGACACCTTCAAACGATTGCTTCTTGGAGCAACTGGTTCCAGCACCCGCAAGGGGAGAGGCAATTCTTGACTTAGTCCTAAATGGAGCACGGGATCTGGTCCGAGAGAACTGGACCCCTTGGAAATGGTGACCCTAATGTCATCAAGTTTCTTTTCCCACCACAGGGATGTTAAACACCTCAGCAGCCCAACACTGGCACCAAATTTCGGAAAGGGGAACTACGCAAAAGTGAGGAGGTTGGCTAAGCAGAAATTGACACGGTACAGTGACAAAGGGAAAACCCCTGCAAGCTGCACGGACACTTTTCAAAGACACCGTAAGAGAGGCCCAACTTAAATGTATACCCCATGTTAAAAAACACAGCAAGAGAACCACCAAGTAAAAGCAGCAGTGAGAGAAAAAGGCATCGTTGAAAAAGAAGTGCAAGTTAAATCCCAGGGAGGAAAACAGAAAGGAGCATCAACAGTCCGATTAAGTGGAAAAATAGAAGACGGAGAAGGAGAAAGAGAAAGAGAAGAAGGAGGAAGGAAAGCCAAGAGGAGTATGAAGAACAGCTAGCCAACGTAAAAAAAGGTATTCAAAACCCACACATTCGGTCAAGTACATCAGAAGCAGGAAAAAGCATGCTAAACAGCCAGCGGGGGCCACTTGACCCTCAAAATGCTAAAGGAGCACTCCAAGACCATTAGGTCGTTGGAGAAACTAAATGAATTCTTCGCTTTCGTCTTCACAGCTGAGGCTGGAGTTTGGGAGATTCCCAAAGCTGAGCAATTCTCTGGAGCTGACAAATCTGAGGAATTGTCCCAGACTGAGGTGTCACTAGAGGAGCTTTCGGAAGCAACGCCTAAAGCTTCACAGTGACAAGTCGGCGGGACCAGTCGCCATTCACCCAAGAGTTCTGAAAGAAGAAGAAGTCAAATGTGAAACCGCGCAACTATTAACGGGGGTTTGTAACCTCGCCTTTCAATCACGCTTCTCTACCTAATGACTGGAAAGACAGCTAATGGGACGCTAATATTTTTTAAAGGGGCTCTAGAGGCCAGCCTGGCAATTACAGACCGGCAAGTCTAACGTCGGTACCGGGCAAATTATTTGGAACTATGGTCAAGCATCAAATTGTCAGACACGCAGACGAATGTAATTTCTTGGGGGGCAAAGAAAGTCAGCATGGCTTCTCTAAACATCCACACAATGTGCAGCAGCAGTCTGAAAGGCACACGGATTGGTGGGGAAAACTCTTCGTTTTTATCTTCACAGCTGAGGATCTGAAGACCACACTTAGCCCAGATCTTATCAGAGATTTGGCAAATGCGCTTTTGGCTCCTGCCTTTGTTTCCCCTCTGCCTGCCCTTGCTGTACGGCTGGCGGCTTCAAGAAGGAGGCCCATCTCAAAGCCTTGCCTCTAGTCCCATCACAAATTGAAGAACCTCCTGTAATGAAGGACTCACATTACACACAATTCCAGCTGCTCAACACAGGCTAAACAGTCCCTCTTCAACCACCACCAGTGCAGGAAAACCACCAGACAAAGACTTGCATACTTACAATAGTCAGCTCACGCCACCATAGCCCGCAAACGTCTCATGGGAAATAGGCTAAGTACAAGTGTTCATAGGCAAGCGCCGCTGTTGGCTGCTCCCTCCATTTCCCCTTTGCCTGCGCCTTTGCTGTACGGCTGGCGGCTTTAAGAAAGAGACCCCCCCCACAAAGCCTGGTGTCTAATCCCATCGCCTATCGAAGAACCTCCTGTAACACAGCACTCCCATTATACAATTCAAACTGCTCAACACAGGGCCAGACATTCTCAGCAAACTGCTCCAGTGAAGGAAAAAAGCAAGTAACACAAACTCTGCATATACTTACCCCAGCCACCTCACCTCATACACCTCCATACCCCGCAAAAGTCACATTTATCCCATTTCCCATCAGACCGTTGCCAGGCAAGTGCCCTGTTGGCTGCTCCCTCCGTCTCACCCCTGCCTGCTTTTGCTGTATGGCTGGTGGCTTTAAGAGGTGGCCCATCTCAAATCCTTGCCTCTAATCCCATCGCCAATTGATGAACCTCCTGTAACAAAGCACTTGCATTACACGCAATTCAAACTGCTCAATGCACTGCTGAACAGTTCCTGCAGCCACCAACAATGCATGAAAAGTCAGACAAAAGCTCTTGCATATTTACCCCAACCAGCATACCACACACACCGTCGTACGCCCGCTAAGGCCACACTTACCCCATTACCCATGAGACTGTTCGAAGGCAAGTGCCCCTTTTGGCTGCTCTCTCTGTATCACCTCTGCCTGTCTTTGCTGTATGGCTGTCGGATTCAAGAAGGAGGCCCATCTCAAAGCCTTGCATTTAATCCCATCGCCAATTGAAGAACCTCCGGTAACAAAGCACACGCATTACACACAATTCGAACTTCTCACCACATGGCTATACAGTCCCTTCAACCACCACTAGTGTAGGAAAAATCACCAGATGCAAACACTCTTTCATACTTACCCCAGCCAGCTCACCACACGCACCCTCCTACGCTCTCAAAGGTCACACTTACCTGATTTCCCATGAGACCGTTCCCAAGCAAGTGCCCGTTCACTGAACCCTCCGTTTCTCCTCTGCCTGCACCTTTGCTGTATGGCTGGCAGCTTTAAGAAGGAGGCCCATCTCAAAGCCTTGCCTCTAATCCCATCGCCAATTGAAGAACCTCCTGTAACAAAGCACACGTATTACTCACAAGTCAAGCTGCTCAACACATGGCAGCACAGTTCCTGCAACCACCACCAGTGCACAAAAAAATCATCAGACACCAAAGCTCTTGCATACTTACCCCCTTCAGCTCACCACATACACACCCATAGCCCCCAAGGGTCACACTTACCCCAATTCCCATGAGACTGTTCCCAGGCAAGTGCCCCTGTTGGCTGCTCTCTCCATTTCCGCTCTGCCTGCGCCTTAGCTGTATGGCTGGCGGATTTAAGCAGGTGGCCCAGCTCAAAGCCTGGCCTTGAAGGTCACACTTAACCGATTTCCACTGAGACCGTTCCCAAGCAAGTGCCCCTGTTGGCTGCTCCCTCTGTTTCCCCTCTGCCTGTGCCTTTGGTGTATGGCTGGCAGCTTTAAGCAGGAGGCGCATCTCAAAGACGTGCCTCTAATCCCATCACCAACTGAAGAACCTCCTGTAACAAAACTCACATTACACACAATTCCAACTGCTGAACACAGGCTAAACAGTCCCTCTTCAACCGCCACCAGTGCAGGAAAACCACCAGACACAAAGACACTTGTATACTTACCCTAGTCACCTCATGACACACGGCTCCATAGCCTGTGAAAGTTTCATGGGAAATGGGGTAAGTGTAAGGGTTCACAGGCAAGTGCCCCTGTTGGCTGTACGCTCCGTTTCCCCCCGCCTGCCTTGGCTGAATGGCTGGCAACTTAAAGAAGGAGGCCCAGCTCAAAGCCTTGCCTCCAAACCCATCACCAATTGAAGAACCTCCTGTAACAGAGCACACGCATTACACACAATTCAAGCTGCTCAACACACAGCAGCACAGTTCTTGCAACCACCACCGTTTCACAAAAAAAAAACCCACCAGACACAAACACTCTTGCATACTTACCCCAGCCAGCTGACCACACATGCCCTCCTAAGCCCTCAAAGGTCACACTTACCTGATTTCCCATGAGACCGTTCCCAGGCAAGTGCCCCTGTTAGCTGCTCTCTCCATTTTCCCTCTGCCTAAGCCTTTGCTGTATGGCTGGTGGCTTTAAGCAGGTGGCCCAGCTCGAAACCTTGCCTCTAATCCCATCACCAATTGAAGAACCTCCTGTAACAGAGCATACGCATTACTCAATTCAAATTACACGGCAACCGAGGTCCTGCAACCACCACCAGTGCACAAAAAAATTCACAAGACAAATATTCTTGCATCCTTACCCCAGCCAGCTCATCCCACACGCAGCCATTGCCCTCAAATGTTACAGTTACCCAAATTCAGATGAGACTGTTGCCAGGAAAATGCTCCTGTTGGCTGCTCTCTGTTTCCCCTCTGCCTGCGCCTTGCCTGTATGGCTATAGGGCTTTAAGGACGTGGCCCTACTCAAAGCCTTGCCTCTAATCCCATCACCAGTTGAAGAACCTCCGGTAACAAAGCACACGCATTACACACAATTCAAACTTCTCAACACACGGCTATACAGTCCCTTCAACCACCACCAGTGTAGGAAAAAATCACCAGATACAAAGACTCTTGCATACTTACCCCAGCCAGCTCACCACACACGCCCTCCTATGCCCTCGAAGGTCACACTTACCCGATTTCCCATGAGACTGTTCCCAGGCAAGTGCCACTGTTGGCTCCTCTCTTCCTTTCCCCTCTGCTGTATAGCTAGTGGCTTTAAGAAGGAGGCCCAGCTCAAAGCATTACCTCTAATCCCATTGCCAATTGAAAAACCTCCTGTAACAAAGCACTCGCATTACACACAATTCAAACTGCTGAACATAGGGTAAACAGTCCCTCTTCAACTGCCACCAGTGCAGGAAAACCACCAGACACAAGGACTCTTGCATACTTACCCTAGTCAGCTCACGACACGCCTGCATACCCCGCAAACGTCTCATGGGAAATGGGGTAAGTGTAAGCGTTCACAGGCAAGCGCCCATTGGATGCTCTCTTCCTTTTCCCTCTGCCTGCGCCTTTGCTGTATAGCTGGTGGCTTTAAGAAGGAGGCCCATCTCAAAGCCTTGCCTCTAATCCCATCACCAATTGAAGAACCTCCTGTAACAAAGCACACGCATTACTCACAATTCAAACTACACGGCAGCACAGTTCCTGCAACCACCACCAGTGCACAAAAAAAATCACCAGACACAAAAGCTCTTGCATCCTTACCCCAGCCAGCTCACCACACACTCCCTCGTATGCCCGCTAAAGCCACACTTACCCGATTTCCAACTAGACCGTTCCCAGGCAAGCACCCCTGTTGGCTGCTCTCTTCCTTTCCCCTCTGCCTGCGCCTTTGCTGTATAGCTGGTGGTTTTAAGAAGGAGGCCCAGCTCAAAGCGTTGCCTCTAATCCCATTGCCAATTGAAGAACCTCCTGTAACAAAGCACTCGCATTACACACAATTCCAACTGCTCGTCAAATGGCAAAACAGTCCCTTCAACTGCCACCCGTGCAGGAAAATCACCAGACAGAAAGACTCTTGCATACTTACCCCAGCAGCTCACCACTCACGCCCTCCTACACCCACAAAGGTCCCACTTACCCCATTCCCTATCAGAAGGAGGCCCTTCTCAAAGCCTTGCCTCCAATTGTATCGCCACTTGTAGACTCACCTGGAACAAAACACTCCTGTTACCAACAATTGAAACTCCTCAACACCCAGCCAAACAGTCCCTGGAACCGGCACCAGTGAAGGAAAATTACCAGACACACAGACTATTGGATACTTACCCCAACCAGCTCACCACACATGCTCCCACCCTCCAGAAAGGCCACTTACCCGATTTCCCATCAGATCTTTGGTAAGCACCTCTCTTGGCTGCTCCCTCAGTTTTCCCTCTGCCTGCCTTTGGTGGAAAGCTGGTGGCTCTAAGGAGGAGACCCAGCGCAAAGCTTTGCCTCCAATTCTATCTCCCTTTGTAGACCCACCTGTAACACATCAGTCAAACTGCTCAACGCAGGACCAGGCATTTCCCAGCAACCGGCACCAGTGAAAGAAAATCACCAGACACACAGACTCTCCTGTACTTAGCCCAGCCAGCTCACCCCACACGCCCGCCCCAGGCCACTCTTACTCGTGCTCCCAGCCAACCTTTTCCAGGCCAGCTCCCCTGCGGCTGCTGCCGCCTGGCCCTGCCCAGCCCTGCCGCGGGGGCAGCGGCCCAGATGCCCCGGGCAGGGAGCAGGAGGCGCTGCTGTCGCAGCCTGGCTGGGAGGCAGAGAAACACTCTCGACGCGCGCCGGGAAACAAGCGGGGCTGGAGCGAAGCAGCCCCAGGAGGCGTCCCCAGCGCGCTGCTGCCTGCGAGCGCGGGGAGCCGGGCGGCGCAGTTACCGGGCTTGGAGCACTCAAGGCGAGTCCGCGTGGGGATAAAGCCTCTCCCCGGGCGGCGAGACTGGCGCAAAACGGCGTGCGGGTCCGGGAATGAAGGGGGCATGCCCAGTGACGGCCTTTTTATTCGCCCGGCGCTGGGCGATACAATCTCCCGGCGAGGTGGGTGGAGGGGGCAAGCAGGTGTTGCTCTATTACGCTTTTTTAGTTTTGCCCGCTTTTGGCAGGAAAGTGGGCGCCTGCGCAGTAAGGGAATGCCGATGTGCATCCAAATGCCCGTGGAGTACTGCGGGCGGGGCCGAGACCAAGGTGGCGAGAGAGCGGCACGCGCTCCAGTAGCTGTGGGGCTCGTGCTGCGGCCAGCGGAGCCCGGCTCCGCCCAGTCCATCCCCCACGCTCCTCCCCGCCAGCAGGCGTCCCTCCCCAGGGCTGGTGCCCGCCCCCCTCGTGCGTTCAAATAGTAGCCCCGCCCCGCCCCGCCCCCGCTGCCTGGGCAGGGTGCCCCAGCTGGCCCCGTTCCGCTGCCTGCTCTGCAAGTCTCGTGCGGAGGTGGCGCTCCCTGATGGTTGCCTCGGGCTCCCGTTCCTCAGCATGGGTGGGAATGTCCGTCTGCATGCGCGGTCTCCCAGCGTTTGAAAATGCCGCTGAAGATGCTCAGCAACTAGCAGAGCCGCTTTTGCTTTGTCCTGGGGATGCGATGCAGGGAAAGGTCTGCTCCCTGAATGGAAGCCTTTCAAATCAGTGTCCTGCCCCTGGCCAGTTAGCTCAATGGGTTAGCCTGCGCTGCTAGTTTTGCCGGGGTCAGGGGTTCGATTCCCCATTCGGACTTTGGCTTCTTTTGCTTGCCTGGCATTAGCCCTGCAAGGGGAGGAGGGATTTCCCTTTTCATTCCTCTGTGGGGACAGGCGCAAAGCCCATGGAACCAAAAGCACCATCCATAAAGTCTCCGGTCACCTCAATTCTATGATGCCTGCCTGCCCTGTTCCTTTGCCCGTTAATGTAGTGGTGGGTATCCTTGTCTGTCATGTCAGAGACTGGGCTTCAACTCCCTGAAAGCGCTGCTACTGCTACCTTTTTGCAGGGAAAGAAAGAAATGCCGCCTGCCTGGCCCTTCTCCTCCCAGTACAGCAACTAGCACTTCCACTCCCACAAGGTGATTTTTACCTGCAGAGAGACAATGACCCTGCAAAGCCAGCGGCTCTGGCTTGCCCATGGTAAAGCCTCATCGCAAGACATGCCCATCAAGAGCACGTTGCAGAGTGGCAAAGGGATAGAGTCTGGCCAAGGGCATGAGGACAATGGCCCGGCAGAAGGGGCTGTCGAGGGAGAGAGAGAAGCCGGCCTCCTGTTTTTTCCCCTTTAGGAATGCTGTTGAGTCACAGGGAGACTTGAGAACTATCCCCCGGGCTAGGTGAGGGAGGTGGCCTTTGTGTGAGTGCAGAACGGTGGCTACAGGCTCTGGTACAAAAAATTCCCCCCCAAATCCTAATAGCCAGTTTTTGGGGAATCCGCTGCCACCACCCAAGTAATTCCAAGAAAACCAGGGAAGAAATCACTTGTGAAATCTCCTCCCAAAGGTGAAACTCTCCCCTGCCCCAACCTCCGTTTTGCTTGGCATTGGGAAACACAGAGGGAATTCACATTCCCCTCCCTGGTGCTCCAGAAGAGTGGGAGCCATGCAGCCTCCTCCCTCCCAACCTGCTCATTCATCGCACTCCAAGCTTAGACCCTGTGCCCCCAGCCCCCTCACATGCTCCTTCCTCTGAGTCCCTACACCCCCAGACACATATCAGGCCAAATCAGAACACCCTGGCTGCGCCTAGACTGGCATGACTTTGCGCAAATACTTTTAACGGAAAAGTTTTTCAGTTAAAGTATTTTGCATGGAGTTATCGTTATAACGATGCGCTTTTTGCGCAAAAGCGCGTCTACATTGGCGGGACGCTTTTGCGCAAAAGCAGAAGCCTGGAACCATTTTGCAGAGGGCAAAAGGGCACCAGCCCTTTCCGGGGGCCGGGGCTGGAGCTCCTTTGAGACACGTGCTTAAAGGGATCTCCCTGGACAGCCGTTTCTCTCCATGCTTTAGTACCTTTTGCAGGGACTGACAGCCGTAGCAGTTTTGGTGGTTGCCCTCTGCCTTTTGGACACCACTGCCTTTTGCCACCTAGTGCTTTTGCCTGTTTTTTTTTTTTTCTTTTGCCTTGTTTTGTCTGCCGTGGAGCCAGGGGTGGCCGTGTGCCTGCTCTGGCCCCTGCTGCCATTTTGGAGTGCCTGCAGCTGGTGCTCCAGGCTGGTGCCCTCCTGTTCCAGGACCAGGAGGCGCAGACCGCTGGACTCCTCATCAGGAGGCCATGGCGTCCTGTGGCATCCCCACCCCAGGGTGGAGAGGCCACTGTGGAGACTGGACACCAGTACGGACTGGTGGGACCGGCTGGTCCTGGGGCAATGGGACGACCAGCAATGGCTCCGGAACTTCCGCATGCAAAAGCGGACGTTCCTGGAGCTGTGTGCCTGGCTTGCCCCTGCGCTCTAGAGAGCCACCACCCGGCTGCGGGCACCCATCCCCGTCAACAAGAGGGTTGCCATCGCACTTTGGAAGCTGGCCACCCCGGACAGCTACGATCGGTGGCACACCAGTTCGGGGTGGGCAGATCCACTGTCGGTGTCATCGTCATGGAGGAAAGTCCCAGGGGGAGTGGGGAGTGGGGTGGGGGGAGGGTGCTGCACTCCATGCCCAGGGGCAGCCAAGACTCCAGGCTGGGTCACCCAGGGGTTTGGGCCATCCCTCCCTTGCACAGGCCTGCTGGTGGGGGGGGGGCCGTAGGGCGAGGGGGCTGTGGTGTGTGTGTGCGTGTGTGCATGCGTGTGTGCGTGAGGACAGAGGGAATCACGGGGGGGGGGCCAAGGGAGCGCACACTCACCCCTGCCTTATGTGATGTGTTCCCCTGTGTTTCTCTGCACCCTTCTGCAGGTCGTCCATGCCATCAACGATGTCCTGCTCCCAAGAGTGATCCGCCTGCGCGATGTGGCTGCTACGCTGGCCGGCTTCGCTGCCCTCGGGTTCCCCAACTGCGGGGGAGCTCTGGATGCAACCCACAGCCCCGTCCGAGCCCCGGAGCATTGAGCAGCCCATTTCATGAACAGGAAGGGGTACTGCTCAATTGTTCTTCAGGCCCTCGTGGACCACCGTGGCTGCTTCCTGGACGTCTATGCGGGCTGGTCTGGCAGGGCACACGACGCCCGCATCCTCCACAACTCCGGACTGTTTCACAGGCTGGAGGCGGGCACCTACTTCCCCCAGTGGGAGTTTACTGTCGGGGATGTGCCTATGCCCATCTGTATCATCGGGGACGCAGCCTACCCTCTGCTGCCCTGGCTAATGCGGCCCTACACAGGGCAGCCGGACCAGAACTGGGCCCGGTTCAACGACCACCTCAACCGGGCCCAGAATCAAGTGGAGTGCGCCTTTGGCCGCTTAAAAGCCTGCTTCCGTTGTTTGCTCACCCGTCTCGAGATGGGTGAGCGGAATGCAATGGAGGTAGTGGCCGCATGCTGCGTGCTCCACAACGTTGTGGAGCGGAGTGGGGAGGCCTTCCTCCCTGCATGGATGGCAGCCGAGGGCCAGACTTATGAACAGCCCCACACAGCTGCCATCCGCCAGGCGCACCAGGATGGGGTGCGCATCCGAGAGGCCCTGACAGACATGTTCGCACAGGCCCCATAGTAGGGTCACCTCGGTCTCCCCATACAACTCCCTCCCATCCCCTACCCTACCCTTCCCCCTCCCCTCCCCTTACCTCCCAATAAACACCAACACAGTTTTGTTTTCAACAGAAAAACTTGTATGTTTTTATTTACAAGGGGGAGAGGGGGAAGAGACCTTCAACTGGGAGGGGGAGGAGCTACTCCTTGGAGGGTGGCCCCTACCGCTCCTGCGGCGGACCTGCACATGGGGGCAGGCCGCGCGGGGAGGCAGGAGGGGCAGGAGCAGGAGGGGGCAGGGGCAGGAGCAGGAGCAGGAGGGACAGGAGCAGGAGGGGCCATTGCAGGAGGGGCAGCAGGAGGGGCGGCGAGGTGCTAGGGGAGGGATGGCGGGGCGTGGGGCAAGGCCATGCCATAGTGGACGGTGGAGCCAATGTGGGCGTAAGGATGGTGATTGAATCCTGGAAGGCCCCAGGCCTCCTGGCGCCACTGCAGGTCCGCCTCCATGTGCCGAGTGATGGCTGCCTCGACGCGCTCGACGGCCTGCACGTGGCGCCGAAGGAGCTGGTCCCGGTGGTGGAGCCTCTGCTTCCTTGGTTGGGCGGCTGGGGGTGCTGCTGCTGCCAGACTGGAGGGTCCCTGGCTTGTGCTTGGTCCCGCTGCAGGGAACAGAAGAAAGGATGGGTCAGTCAGGCAGGCCGGCCACTGTCCCCATACCTCATGCCCTCCACCCCACCCCTGAGCCCAGGTGACACCACAGTAGTGTGGCTTGGGCCCACTCGGTTCCCCCCTCCCCCCCGTGTTGTAAGTTTGCATAGAGGACCACCCCTGGAGTAGGGTCCTCCTCCATGTGTTGTAACCACCGGTCTGTGTCCTGGCCCCGTGGAGGGTGGGAGGGCGCTTGTGTTGCGTTAACCTGTGGAACTCCCTGCCGGTGGAGGCTGTGAGGCTTTGGGCTAATCACTGGTGTTTGACAGGGAGCGAGATGAATCCCCACACAGTGCCTGGGAGCACATCTGGCAGACATGATCTGGGCTCTCAGATCCCCATCGCGTGGGATATCTCCTGGACGGAACCAGGAGAGTGACTGGGGAGTGTCCCATCCTTGCAGCAAAACTCAGGCAGCCCTAGGGGCGGCCCAAGCGCTTCCCCCCCTTCTCCCTCCCACTAGCCCTCACACATGTAGCCAAGGGACATGTGTGGCTGCAGTGGGGACTTCCCTCGGGGGGGCAGCCAAGGCACCGGGAGCAGGCGAGGGGCTCAGTGGGGGCCACGCTCACGGGCTGTGATGCTGTGGTTTTCCCAGGAGCAGCTGGCTATGCCTCACAGCCAGGCATGGGACAGTGTGCCGTTCTGCGTGCTGCACCCTTGCAGAGGTGCCTGGGGCCCTGGCTGGTTCCAGCAGGTATCCACCCTTCCCCCCGGTCCTGCCGGATGTGTGTGAGCAGCACGGTCACAGGCGTGCCCTGGAGCTGCCTGCTGCGGCCACATGGTTGCACGTGCTGCATACTGCCTAATGCTACACAGCCCGTGCAGCTCACGTGGCCTGAGTGACGTGTTCTCCCTCTCCCCCCTCCGGGCGCCTGGCTCCCCGCCCCCCCGCCCTTGTGAGTGCAAAGTGCAACACTCACCGGTGGATCCTTCCCCGGCCTCCGAGGATGCGCAGGAGACGTCGGGGCTGCCGGAGGGGGCCTGCAGGATGGCAGTGCTGGCCTCGTCCTCCGACGCACTGCTGCTGTCTCCTTCCCCCGTCTCAGTGGTCCTGGTGATGGGGGGGGGGCGCATGCTGCTGAAAACCTAGGCTTAAATGAGCAATTAATCATTTAAATTATACTTTTAAAATATTTTCCTAAAGGATGGTTGAGTCTTATTGATTAGCAACCTTTAAAACATGTTGATTTACAACTAAATATAACCTTTATGCCAAATTTGTGCTTCTATTTACTAACCAGGAGAATACACTCAGTACAGCTACCAACTAAATAAATGCCCAAATAATTGTTTAAGTTACATGTAATCAGATTCTTAATTTTTACATTTTTACTCTATTACAAAATGGTGTGTAATAGGAACACTTAAGAGACATGTTTTACCCCATTTATTATTTGCTAAGTGGTGGCTACTTTTTAAAAAATATATGATTTGCATCTACTTCTGTCTGGACGGAAATACTATTTAAAATAAACAAAACCGGCATTTAATTTTTGTATGAAATAAAACTACCTTAAATGTGAAGGACACAACAAAAAAGTATCCAAACACATTTTGCATCTAAAATTCATTTATTAAACAAAGGAAATATCCATAGTGAATTTAACAGCTCAAATCTAGTCATCATGTTCTTTAAGATGTTAGAACGCTCTCATAACCAGTTTTTTAACTAAGAAAAGAGGAAAACAAGTTTTTCTGGTTTGTCAACTCTCGGTTTTGCAATGGCGAATGAACTAATTATTGAATTGAACTAGCTGAATAAACCAAAGCAATAAAAACATTCTCTCTTCACCTGCAGAAGAAGCTACTGCTGATGTAAACACTGGT
Source organism: Rafetus swinhoei (assembly GCA_019425775.1). Lineage (NCBI taxonomy): Eukaryota > Metazoa > Chordata > Testudines > Trionychidae > Rafetus > Rafetus swinhoei. The sequence goes on along the minus strand of CM033427.1, from coordinate 121,292,653 downwards.
TCTGGGTACTTACACTAGTGAACTGGTAGAATTTCTTTAAAAGTTGACAGGAGACATGTTCTATTTAATTTTTAAATTTAATTCATAAGTTATTTAAATAGCTTATGATAAATTTAGGCCATAACAATTTTTAATTTAATTTTAAAGGTATATTATTTAAAACAAAGCCTATTTAAATGGGCTCACAATTCCAATTTTAATAAAGCTCTCCTGCCCCAGACAGGAAGGGACTTGGGGACACGGGCACTGGGAACACTAGAGTTCCCCTTCCTCAGACAAAGGGAGAAGGAGAAACACCTAGGTCCCAGGCAGGGGTGAGGTTGTCAGGACACAGCACAAGGGGGGCTGGGTTCCTGGGCAGGTGTGTGTGTGTGGGGGGGGGAGGGTTCATAGCCCAGAGAGTAGGGGGAAGGGGGATTGTTTAGAGAACCAGACAGGAGATGGGGATCCAGGTGGGAGGCAGGGAAGAGGAGACGGGGTCCCAGCAGGGTTGCAGTGGGCCTGGAGGTGGGATTGCTGGGCAGAGACCGAGCCAGGGGAGGAGAAGAGAGGCGGGAGGTAGCGGGGGGTCAGGTCGCGGGACAGTGGACAGGGGCACACAGGCCGAGGGGGGGACAGCCGGGCAAGGGGGGTTCACAGGCAGGGGAGAGAACACAGGCAGGAGGGCTGGGGAAGAGGGAGTTGCGGGGAGGGCGCACGGGGGGGGGGTGGTCAGCCGGGGGGGGCGCACGGGCGGGAGGGGGTGCACTCACAAAGGCGAAGAAGAGGATGATGAGCGCAGCCTCACCAGCTGCAGCCGCCCCACACTGCCCTCCAGGAAGCACCCCAGCAGGGGCCGCTCCTTGGGCTGCCCACGCAGAGCTCCCAGCGCTCCGGGGCCATGTGCAGGCTCCGGAGCGCCAGGCGTGGGGCTCCTAGATTGGGGCGGCCTCCACCATGGCCACGGCCTGCCCCACCGGGCTCAGCGTCACCAGCTGCAGCTGCCCTGTGCCAGGGCCAGGCACCTCGTCCTCCCGACGCTCCGCCCTGCCCTCCCAGCGCCCCAGGGCCAGGCGCAGGCTCCGAGCAGCTGGGCACAGGGCTCCCAGCTCGGGGCGGCCTCCGCGGGGCTCCCCACCAGCCTGCTCCTCCTGTGGGCCAGAATGCCGCCCCTGGCAACGTGCTGCCCCAAGCACATGCTTGTTTTGCTGGTGCCTAGAGCCTCCCCTGGCTGGGAACATTTTCTTCCTCAGATTCAGCCGAACTACCCTCTTTCTCAGTTTCATCCTACTGCTCCTAGCAATGCCTATTTCCATCCTCCACTATGATGTATTGCCTTAGTGTTTGCACCCTTTAAGTATTTGTAAGTTGTCACGAGCCCTCCGACTGCCTGCGTCTTTCGTTTCCAAACTTCCTCCAGTTTGTCTCCTTGTAATACACATCCCAGCATGAACAGAATATTCCAGGTGCCAGTGGCCTGAAGCCACAGAAAAGAACACTATTATTACTGCCTCTGCACATGGGAGTCCAAAATTGCACTGGCCATTCTTCTGCCATATCATTTTACAAACTCATGTATTTTTATTATGTGTAGGACAGTGATGCCAACCAAGAACAGGGCCCCATTGTGCTAGGCAGTACACAGGGTAAAGTCCCTGTCTCAATGAGCTTATCATCGGAGCAGGCAAGTCAGCCAAAGGATAAGGTAAAGGCAGACAGCCTCATCCAAAGTCCATTGCAGTTAACAGGGACTTTCCAGGCCCTGAGTGTAATGGTTTGTAAACATATTAGTGCCAAGATTATTTTTAGAGGGGGGACAAGTGCCTGTTCAGTATCAGTACCACACTTAATTTCCTTCATTATTTGTATTCCAAGGTTGTCCATGATATTCTCTTCCCCAGCCCAATATATTAACTTTCAATTTTCTCCACTTTTGTACTGCTCTATTTTTTTCTGTCTAGGTTTCTAATATCTTTAGATCACATTATATTGTTTCTATATTTCTTCTAGTTTTTCCAGAAAGTCTCATTTTCATATCACCAGCAAGTTATGTTTACATTTTTTACTTCCTTTTCTAGAGATTAACCAAGGGTATGGCTACACTGCATTCCTCTTTCGAGAGAAAAATACAAACGCAGCCGAGAAAAATTGCAAAATACCCTATTTTGAAAAAAAAACCCCGCCATCTAGAGGGAGTTATTTTGAAAAAAAAAAAAACCCTTCTTTCAAAATAACCCTTACTCCTTAATAAATGAGGTTTAAGGGTTATTTCGAAAGAAGGTTTTTTTAAAAAATAACCCTGTCTAGACTGCAGGATTTTTTTCTAAATAGGGTATTTCAAAAAAGCGCCCGGACGCCATTATGCAAATGAAGTGCAGGAAATTCAAATCCGCACTTCATTTGCAATTTCGTTCGGCTGCATTTGCATTCCTCTCTCAAAAGAGGAATGCAGTGTAGACATACTCCAAGAGATCAAGCTGGACTGGCTCAGCACAGTTGCCCAGTGGGTAAAACATGAGACACCTTTTCCTGACCCAGTACACCTTATTTTGTTTTTAGCCCTTCAGTCATTTCACAGCAAGATAGAAATACTCTCTCTCTCAACCTTCCAAAAGTCTAGGTTCAGAAGTCTGGGATAGGCTCACACTGGAGGCTTGAAACTCAAGAGTCAGAATGAGACATCCAGCACAGAATAATAAGGTATGTCATTTTCCCTTTTCCCTACTGCTGCATGCCCCACTTGTTAGTCTTTTACCACTGAAAACTTTCTGGGACAATGACTGTCTTTATTTTTATGGACTTTTTAGTGTTCAGTCCAATATCAGTGCTAAACAAATAGTAAAACACTAGAAGACTGACCTGGGGTTGCCCAGGTCCTTCAGGGCAGAGGGCTGAGGGTTTGGCAGGTGCAGAAGTCAGGGCAGGGGCTTGGGGACGTTGGGGATGACAATGGGCTCAGGGCAGGGGTGTGCAGGAGTTAGAGCAGGGGGGTGGAGGTCTCAGGGAAGGGAGTGGGGGTGCAGGAGTCAGGGCAGGGGGTTTGGAGGTCTAGGGGGGCTCTGGCAGGGAATGGTGGCAGCCAGCGGCTGCTCCCTGGGGCCAGCCCACGGTGGCTGGGGCCACAAAGCTTGTGTACCAGTTGCTCCCCAGAGCCAGCCTGGGACTGTGGGGGCCACACTGAGTGGCCAGCATTTGCTCTCCCCGAGACAATGGAGGCTGCACTGGCCAGCCAGCAGCTGCTCGCCCAGGTTGGGGGCACTTACTGCCCCCTGTGGGATATAACTCTCATCGGTGCTTGCTGCTCGCTGTGGTCATTCCCTGTGGTATAATTGTCCCTGCTATCACACCCCTTCCTTTCTATTTGATGAGAACAATCGCATTCCAGCACATCCCATTGTCCTGGCACAACCGAACCCTGACCTTGCTTTAAGTTATGATAAGAGGAAGCTGCCTACCAAATGTGGTGGTCCTAGCTCTTACCATACAGGAGGAGTTCTTGAACAAAGATTCACGGATGGATGGTCACACAGACAGACGCACAATCTCAAATATATAGTATATTACAACATCAAACATACCCTCAAGTGCTATACAAGTAAGAAGGAAGACCCAGGTCCCTGTCCCAAGGAATTACAGTACAGATGTAAGTAGATGATTAACAAATTATGAAGGAAAAATGTAATATAATAAAGAGCAAGTGATTAAACTGTGAAGTTTAAAAGAGATCTTATTATTTTTTGAAAGAATCATCAACATGTAAAGCAATTGCCAACAATGAAAGCTTTTTCCATTAAAAAAATAAGTCATCTGTGGTCCTTGACAGCCACAGAGATCCTTCAGCACCCGCAAGCATCATTCTCCTAACATTGTGTGTGGCTTCTGGTGGATTCTCCATCGCTGGCAATTTTTAAATCAAGATTGGTTGTTTCTGTGAAAAGATCTGCTCCAGTTCATACAGGAATGATCTGAGGGCAGTTCTCTGCCTTGTGTTCTGGAGGAAGTCTGGAGAATACAGACCTTTCTGGCCTCACTATACATTTGTGGGTAGAGAGAGGAGTTTCCAGCAGAGGCATTAGCTGTCATTGCTGGTTCCAACAGAAGATGACAAAGAGGCGTGGCATTCTTCATCTGAAAAGTTGACATCTGTGAACACTTGGTGGTTAAAACAGCTATAATGTTGGAAAGACATAAGGATCAGGCTGACTGATGTAATTCCCTTATGCAGGAATGGGTGTGTAGCAATATGTGGTTTGCAGAGGAACGTAAGTCATCTCTAGAATGTTGGTGTTTGTACTGTGACCTCTGGTTTTGATTATTTAATTTTTTAGATCCTAAAATGTTTAAAGTGCCATGTAATACCTGGACCAGAGGTAACAGATGTTGCTTGCAGGGTGCTTGTATTTGCAGTTAAAAATCATCACAATGTTAAGCTTTCACCACATGCATATTCTTTATTTAGGCAAAATAAATACCACCGCCAAAGACAGCAGTTTTCAAGAGGAAAATAGGATCCTGGCTCTGAAATTAGAATTTTTAAAAATAAATATGCTGAATGATCTCCCAGTCCTGCCCTAACAGTGAAAATGCTACTTTTAACTTAAAATAGCATCCAAAATTGTTGTTCTGGAAGTTATCTGAGGAGGATTAAAAAAAATAGTTTTCGCTTGCAACATTCAAAATCATTGTCTTCTGTGGAACACAAATAAACCACCTTCCCCCTACATTACCCTGAATAAGAGGTTGATTTAAATAGAAATTGCAGTCCAATCACTATTTTAGCCCATTTTTGTGGTCACTTGACCAAACCACTTTTTATTTGCATCATAGATTTGGAAGTGTTTTTGAAGATTCTTCCCCAAATTGTTAATCTCAGGAATCTGTTGCTTAAGTGGAAGAAGACAATGCTGCAAAAACTGTTGTAGATAATCACCAGGGTAAAAATACTGGTTCTACTCTCCGGTTTGTATTTATCCTTTCACACATACAAACCCTTAGATCAGGGAGCTCAAACAACCGGCCCATGGGCCATCCCCAGCCAGAGTGAGTGCGCAATAGGCTGCGCTGCACTGCAGCTCCTGCCATCATTGGCCACGTGGCACCAGGCACCCATGATCCCTGAAGCTGCATCCTTGGGGACGGGAGGGAGGGAGGGGAGGAACGAGACACGGCAATGGTGGAAAGGGGTCAGGCTTGGGGGCCAGTAACAGACACAGCCCCACTTCTTTGAGAGTCCCAGACCAAACTGCACAATCACTCTAGCTGGGGATGGCCTGCAGGCCGGGAGTTTGAGACCCCTAACAGACCAAAACTTTAAATGGGACCATACAAGAAAAATTAGACAGTACAGAACACCGACAAAGAACTTGCAGTGGACAACTTTTAAAGAGCTACAGTCATATACTATCTTCAGTGGGCTAATTGCAAAGGGAGCGTAACTCGCTGCCTGTACTCATTTTATGGTGGCCCAGAAAAGAGGAAATCACAAAGCTAGCTGCTGCAACATCATATTTAAAAAGGAAAAACCCCAACACCAAGTGTTAAACTGTTTGTCTTTGGCTCTCTCTCCCACACAAAAATGCTTTTAGCTTCTAAAAGAGCTGTATTTTTTAAAAAATCCCATAATGTTAATGCAGAATTCACTTTTTTTTTTGGCAACCCATTTTGTCCAACTCATCCTTGAGGATTCTGTCTCGATTTTTTTCCCCACTCTTGCAGAAAACACTTAGGCACCACACTGCATCACCTTGCAGCCAGTACCACCAACCCTCAACCAAGTTGAATGATCACAGTTAAATGGTAGACCCAAACGATTTGTAATTTGCTTACTTCCCAAGAACATCCGAAGACTAGCAAACATCCTATCTTTTGAATAGGTTACTGGGCTGTCTCCTAGAAAGAGGGTACACTGATGAGGAAGGAAGTTCTTGTGATTGAAGTGATGGACTGGGATTCTAGAAATGTGGGTCCATCACAAACTCCCTTGTTTGGGCAAGTCATTCCCCTCCCCCCCGGGGCTCAGAGATGCATCTGCACAACGGGGGTCATAGAACTTCCCTACACTGCAGTAGCATTGTAAGATACAAAGCTGCCCTAAAATGGATAAGAACAGAAAGGAGCATAATGGCATAATGGTTGGGAGTGGAAAGAAGGATATCTCCTTTTATTCTGTAGGAGGAAGCAGAGTTCACACCAGCAGGGCATAAACACAGGCACTAAACTAGTATAATCTCCCCATGTACCTCACCAGAATGAGGATATCTGTGAAACATTTAGGGTGACATTTTCAAAGCTGCTTCTGGGATATGGATGCCCAGTTCCCACTGACATTAATGGGGAATGAGTGTTCATATCGCCTAATCCCCTTTGAAAATATCACCATAAGGAATCATACACACTTTTATATGAAATGCTCTGTGCACATTTTTTCATATATGATGCCTTCCCTTGTTCACACAAAGAAATTAAACATCTCTAACTACTGCTTTTCTATAAACAGGAGACAAACTTTTCTGGATTCCTGAAGTAATCTTTGCATCCCTAAAAGCCATATAATTCACCAGCCCACCTTCCCATGTCCAAATCAGAACAACCTCCTAAGAAGTGGACTACAAACAGATTTCCTCCTCCTTATAATAAAAAAGAGGTCAAAGGCAGTGTGGAAAGGAATTTTATTTTCAAGCTTCTAAAAGATTATTACAAACACTGGAGAGTAAACAAAATGAAAAACTATTAAAAATAAGCAGTGTCCTTGTAAAAGTGCTCTATAAAAAACGGAAGGCACACAAACAACAACATTATACACTCCTCACTCCTAGAGGCTTAATGAATTGGGTATTTCAAGCCTTGATAATTCTGAGTGTGAACTCATTTTGCATTCATATGTTCTTAGTGATCCGTGAACATTGTTAATCATATTTTAAACATCTGTTAAGAAAATTCCAATAAAGCAATATCCTGAGAAGGACAAATAAGAAAGACAGTGAACACTGGACATTCTGTATTGAATGTGTCATAAGAATCAAGTCAGTGCTACACACTGCGTCAGGCAATTTCTATAAAAGACATCAAATACTGATTTAAAGGCAGCTGAAAAGCAGTCTGAGTTAGCTCACAACAAGTCTTAAAAACTTTAAAAATAAAAACAAAACACCAAACCTTTCCATTTGGCAACACTGTACTCTTACTAAAAACCAAGCTCTTGTGCATTTTAACATGTACTTTGTGAGTGTCTGTTTAGAAAATGTAAATACCAAGCGTGGGTGGGAGGAAGAAGGAATTTAAGTGTGTAGAAAAATCCTTCATCCATGCACCATTATTACTAAGGAAAAATTTATTTGGTAAAATTAAAATACTTTTCTTTTCTAAAATGTAAACACCTCATAATTAAATAAACTTGTGTAATAACTATGGAAATAGTGTTAATTCAGTGATTAAGAGTGCTTTCTCTTATAAAATACTTTACAAATATTAGCAAAAGATCTAGTGAACTACTGATACATTAGAACAAATTGATAAGCATCTAGGCAATTGTTTTGGCCACAGGAAAAGTAGGGCACAGAGATAGTGTTTTCTTGAGAAGGAAAGGCAGCTGTTATTCATTTCATGCTTGAAGAGAACTCTCCACCGACCTTCCCTACAAAAGGAAAAAGAGTTTTATTAAAAGCTGTCTTCGCCTTTTTTCTTTAATAAATTCTTCTCACAAGCTGTATCACAGAAACCTTTTCACTGTGGGTTAGGTTAAATGCGCCATTGATGGGTGTTAGCTTCCTGGAATACTGTCCCCATTATTTTATACTCATAAACCAGTAGCAAAAGTGCTATGGAATATTGGTCTATTAGCCAAAGAAGAAAAACATAAAATCCAGAACCCATTTATGTACTTCTTGAATTCTTGTAATAAATCATCTATTTGACTTTTATTCCTCAAACAGGAGAAAAATCCTGCATCTTTTCAGACCAAGGAAGCCTTATGATCCTTTATTTCTTAACTCAGACAGAGTCAAATCCGGGAAACACATATACTCAAGTAGAATAGAAGCATCATAAAAGGAAGAACATGAAAGAGTCACTGTCATCTCAAATATCTCATTTGCCAGACCATTTTGTCTATTACAGTTAAAGACAGCCCCTAAGATTACGTAACAAAGAAAAAATATATTTTTCTGATTGTGCATTTGGCAGGATTTTGAGCAAAAAGTGGCGTTTTCTCCCAGTCAGTCTCCCTTTCACACAGCTCCACAGAGGTGCATTGACTGAATGGTGACAGTCACAGGTAGGAATGTAATAGTATAGTCGATTAACCGATAAGCAGGTTCATAGCAGGCCAACAGCCCAGCTCAGTTCTGGCTCGCACCGGGTCCAGAACCTACTCCTGCTGCGGCTCTGTATTTAAAGTGTATTAGGAGCCTGGCAGGCAGGCGTTCCGGCTCGTGCTGGCTTAGACAGGGGCTGCAGCCAACCCACACTGCTGACTCTTTATCAGAGGCAGCAGCATTGGGCAACAGGTAGCCAGTCCACAAGGGGAAATGTTTTTTAAACCAGCCTGACACCCTGCACTGCTGCCTCTGATAGAGCAGCTGCTGGCCCCACCCCTGGGGACTATAGACGAGTCAACTAACCAATAAGAATTCACGAGGTTACTCAACTATTCAATTCATGGATATTTAACATCCCTAGTTACAGGTTGAGTCTTGCTCAGTCTCATACTGAAAGGCCACCTCCAGTTCACCAAACTGCAAAATGGGACCTGATCCACAGGGTTAGAGTAACCAAATGCGGTCAGACATGGTTCTGACTATACCACTCCCTGGTGTATCACCGGCTATGAACCTGATGTGTCTTATCCACATCAGCCTGATGAACCACTGGCTCCAGGAACTGACACACAACTCCAACAGAGGAAAAAAACCCCACATTTTAAAAAAGTTGGAATATGTGATTTTTAAACCCATAAAATTTGGCAGAGGGACAAACGAACCATTTATATTGAAGAGATTTCAAGTTGACAGTGTCCTCTAACAAAGAGCAAGTTAATGGGCCTGTCATCATTCCTCCTTGTTGTGGTAATATATTCACCCTTCCTAACAGGAGTTATTACTTTATTTGTCACTTTTAAAAAATTATGAGGATGGCTGCTCCTCCATTAAACATAATGACTGTGCTATCTAAGATTTGTAGGTAAGAGACAGGGGCTTGATCCTGCAAAGACTTACTCACATCCTTGAAGTACCAGAGCTGTCCCTATGGTCAGGAATAAACACACAGGTGAGAACGCCTTTGCAGGATTGGACCCTAATGATTTTTCTATACTTGATTTTTTCTTAACATTCCCTGCTGGTACTACTAGCAGTGCTGGCGATGCAGGGAGCATTAGGATAGACAGAGTTCAGGTTCCTGCAAGTGAGTGAACCACATTGTAGACCTGCTCTGAGCAAGTCTAACCAATGACAGTAGTTGCCAGTCTACACCAGACCCTCCGTTGCTGGCATTTCTCATGGAGCTGCGCTAGCTGTAACAATGGTGGGGAAAAGCCTAGTTGTATACACAACTGCAATACACTATGTGAGTTGAAAAGTGTTGTAACAAGTAGAGAATTACTTAAATCAAACTTTGTGAAGTCTTTTTTGGGGACTTTGGCAGTTAACTAAACTAATCACTACCAGGTTAATCAAGAGCTGAAGAGAACTAAAAGGTTTTGGGGTATCAGGAAAAACTGTATGTTTGAAGTAAGCTGTAAGAAATGGCACTAAACATTTTAAATACCATGCTTAAGTTAATTAGAAACTGGATAATCTATTACTGGTCAACAGAATCAAACATGTATGCACAGTCAATCCTTCTCTAAATTTCCTTCCTTTCCCCAAATAACTAATCTTCTAAAAGGGACCCTCATCAATTCATCACAAATGCAACATCTGCTGGAAGAAAACACCCTGTGAAATTATTTCTTAGATAATATTCATTCCTAAACCATTGTGAATGTAATGTGAAAGCCATATGGGGGTGTAAACATAAGGAGATGACTCAACTGTGGGAGAACAGAAGGCTTCTAGGAACTGGGGACCTCAGTGGCCATGTTGGGTAATACTCCATGCTCCCCTGAAGGGACAATTTCCTACCCTCATGTGGAAGTAGCTGCCTTTTCACTGGTTACTGCCGATGGAGGAATGGGGATTGTGAGCATCGCTGAGCAAAACCAATCTGCAATTAGAATGGGAAAAGCTAAAAGCTAACTTGGAAGCGTGCCATCAACGCCTGCTGCCTTTGATCTCTACACCCTTCCTAGACTCTAAAATGAAGAAGGGTCTTATCTGAAGTGCAGTGTATCAAACCGATTACACTCCCAACATCCTGCTGTTGCTGAAGACTCATTTTAAAAATAGCTACAGACACTGTATCTGCCAATATGCTAAAGAAAAAAGGAGGGATGTCCGGAGAGAGAAATATGTTTTAACTCCAGTGCCCTGAGGGACTAGGACGTCTATTTTGGAAGGCCAGAGTAGACAAAAGGAAGCACTTTGCTACAGGAGAGGTATTGTTAGTGTGTATGTGAGAGACAGGAAGAGAACCCAATGGAAACATGTCGTTTCAAGGGCTTGACATTTACAGCTTATCGCACATATGACTTCTTTTGCTACCATACCTGACTTCAGAGTAAAGCACAGGATCTAGGCTCCCGGAAAGGATTACTCCCAGCAGGAATTCCTATTAGCAGGGCATCTTTGCAGGCGTTCTGCATACAATACTGCTGAAGTTCTGCGGCTGCCTGAGAGACCTGTAGAAGGAAAAAGAAACACCCTTACAAAGGGGAAACCAGTTCATTCCCTGACATCTACTCATTAGTGCTGCTCCCAAAGCAAAAAATGCTGATTCAGATGCCCAAAGCCCTGAGGAGGCAAAGGCTGTTTTACATCAGTATTTTCAATGCTGAGCTGCAGCAGCATGTAGAACGAAGGTATTAGTGCCACAGAATTCAGTCCCAATGTATCACGGAGCAGTTCTGTTTTCTTGTGTACTTTAGTACAAATAATCACATAGCAACGTACACAATGCTTCCCACCATGGAAAACATCCGTCCTGTCCCAAAGAGCTTAAGTGCTAAACAAGAAAATATATCAGGCAAGACATAGGAGGAGAGCAGCAGCAGCTATCTGAGCTCACAGACTCTAGCTCTCCTGCCCTTTGAAGCCCCAGCACTCCCAAAAGAAGGGATTTGGGGATTTATTTGCTGGATTGAGGACAGTGACCCCAGCATTCACATTTTCCACACCCACAATTGCCACAAATAGACCGTCCATCCTTGAGGCACAGTGAGGTTGCTGCCAATCTCAGACTGTCAGATCCAGCAACATTCCCAACATTCGCACGTGGTGTGACTTGTCTCTGTCCTCTTACTCAGTCCCCTTTTTGGGGGTCTACTTCAGGTGTGGCCAACCTGAGCCTGAGAAGGAGCCACAGTTTAGCTATGTCCATTGCCAAAGAGCAACAGTAATTTGTCAGCAGTCTCTATCAGGTGCCTCCTCTCCCATCTCCAGTATCTTTTGCCCACCAGCAGCCCCACCGATCAGTGCCTGCTCTTCCTTCCCCACGCCTCCTGCCCACTGCAATCAGCTTTTTCATGGCACCCAGGAGGCTCTGTGGGGGTGGGAAGGAGCGAGGGTACAATACGCCTTGAGGAGGTGGAGCCAGGAGTTGAGCACTGGAAAGTTGGCACCTGTAGCGGCAGACCCAGAGTCGGTGCCTGAGCAAGGAGCCACATATTAACTTCAGAAGAGCCACAGGTTGGCCACCCCTGGTCTACTTGTTCTGTTCGTTGTCAGCCACCGCTCCCCCGCAATATTTATTTTTCTGAATAGCTCATCCCATCACGCTATGTTCAGAGCCTCAGAGCTGCTTGAGGCAGCCTCTGCCAACAGGCAATAGTAGAAGAGACTCTGCATCTCAGTAGAAGTAGACTGGCTGATTGCCATTTTCCCTGACAGCACAGCCTCCCCTTCTGGAGTGCCTAAACTGGGGTCTCTTTCCTGGTCCCTGCCTGGGACTGGACCCATCATTTCTGAGCCACACCAGTCTCTGGACCACACCACCAGTCACTACTGAGACGCATGAAAACTGGACCCTTTCCTATTAGGTGACCATGTACTCACATAGCTAATAAGAGTATTAAGTACCCGATGCCAATACCAAAGCACAGAAGATAAGGGCAGGGTTACAAAGTGCTCTGCCGTGGAGTGATTGGCAAAGTGTCCCCTGGATACGCCATTTTGCAGGGCAAACTTTGCAGCCAGCCACTGAGCAAGCAGTCATGCGTATCCTGCTGCTATTGATAACTATATCCAAAGGAGATGCACGCCTTGCATGCAGCATCTGTGCAGTAACAGTCTACATGATACAGGTCAGTACTGTTCGGTGACCATCTGCCATTATTGCTTGTACACTCTCCATGTAAGCCAATTGTACTCTATTTCTCCCTCATTCCCTAATCAGCATATGGCAGTAAATGTGCTCAGCCCAACAGACTCCCTTGTGCAGGTCCCTTTGCATAGGTATCACTTTCCCAGAGGAGGAGCCTGGTCTGAAATTGCTCCCTGGGCACTCATCTGGAGAGGAGAGCAACAACCCTACCAGGCTGTGCAATCAAAAGGGTAGATTTCCCTCTGATAATTCCTCACATATTCAGAGCATCCAGAAGACAGCACAATGTTCTCCAACACAGCATCCAGCTCAGCACCTTTTAAAATCCCCCAGCATGTTGCTACATCTCTTTTATGCTAAGAAGCTCACATTTTACTGCTCTGTGATCAAATTATCTCGCTAAGAGAAATTTGGTCTGATTATTTTAAAAGTCCAACAAAATCAGAGATCCCAATAAACAACCCAAACATCTTCAAACAAAGAACAAGCTGGAAAATTTCTGCCTGACAGGTGAATATTACTGAGAGTTAAAAACAGAACATTAGAATGGAAATGCTTAGGCACCCTCAGCTGTAATACAATAAAACTCTGCACATTTCTACTATTTATTGACAGGTTATGAACTGCAGACTCCTAAATGTAATGAATGAACATGCAAGCAAACTAATGATATACTATAATCCCTGTTACTCAATCACAGGCTAGAGGTACTTTGTCATTTTAACTAATATTGATTAATTTTAATTATGGATGAGCCTTGTTAGTAAATATATTGGAGAGAATGGTGCATAGATGTCAACCAAACATGCTACTTTCTTCATGTAATTGTGCAGGTCAGGGAGTTATGCATTTGCTGCTTTCACTCCAAAGCAGATGAGCACACATTCAGAAACAACAAAGACTAGATTTTTTCTATTTATAAAACAGTTGGCTAAGTGTCTACAATTTAAAGTATTGAAGCTGTATTCAAATCCAATTTCAAGGTAAGCCTGTGTTTTATGAATTAGGCAGAGTAAGGCTGAACTTGGAGTGATGAGAGAGGAAGAAAATCCTGGATGCAAATTAATTTGACTTTTATTGTTTTAGACTCTGAACCAATGTTGGACTTTTCCTTTAACAAAGCAACTGTAGAACATGAAATTTTAAAATAATCACTACAAAGAGTCACTTTTTTTGTTGGCAGAATTTTATAGAAGAAATAATGATAAAAACAAATACACACATCTAGAAATTGGCAGGCCTCATTACCACTTCTCTATTCAAGTCTAATTGGAAGTAGGTGAGCTCAACAAGTTTGAGGCCTACATTATCTTGTTTGTGGATCAGCAGAAAGAATTAACAAGGTTCTGCTACATTATTCTTTATAGCCTTTTTTTCTGGGAAATGCCCTCTTGCCACATTGATGAGCTGGATGAGCAAACACCCCCACATGCTGGCTCCGAACCTGTCCGCAAGACTAGATCATTCAGTCCCAGTCTCCCAGGCATTTATCAAAATACTGTATCTCAGACCCAACTCCATGCAGATAACAAAAGTCAGTTGCACACACTGCTGAAGCACCTCTATTTCCCCCAGCCTTCTCCAATCTTGCACTTCCCACCAACCTCAGGCTTGGCCTAGTCCTTGCCTACTTCTGACCTACTGAGCTGGCTAAGGAAGGGGCTGCTCTTTAACATCAAACCCTATGGAACAACAGAAATTAGGCCAATGTTAAAAAGGGCAATCAGCTGCTGGCTTTTTTTCCCTTGCAAACCACAGATCATGGGAGTTGCTCAGCCACTGATTTGATGAGACTTTCATGCTGTTTGCTGCATTCTTGTAACATAAACAAAAAGCTACCACAGCTGAAAGACACTGAAGCTTTTCCCAGGATCCCAGATCAGAAGGTTTCTGCCCCAGACCAGCCCACCAGCCTGGGAACCAAGCTGTGCCCAGAAGCAGCAAACCCCTGGGCAGACTCCTAGAACCTACAACTGCCGTAAGAAGCCCCCTTTTTCTGACCCAGCCCAAGTCATGAAACCTTGATCACCAACCTCCAGCCCTGCCCCAAAGAGCCTGGCAGGGAGGCGAGGCTGGGGAGCACTGATCTCTGCACCACATGCCCACGGCAACTAAACAGAGCAGCTGCTGTGTTTGGGTCGAAGCCTGGTACCGACCAGAACCTAGACCCGTACCTGGAGCAACAGCATCCCTGGGTTCTAACTCCTGACCCCTCCCCGGGGCTTGCACATGTGGCTCCCCACCCCATCTCTGCAGATTTAGCAGCCAAAACCCGCTCCTCGCCGCTGGGTGCGACTGTCTGAGATTCGCATGGGGTGACCCGTGTGGAAACCCGGAGGTGTAGAGGGGGTTACGGCTGTTACAACAAAGCCCCTGCTATGGAGAAATCTGGCCACCGGGTGGTCGGCGCTAGCAGAGGGGTGGCTGGACCCCCAGCCTAGCGCAACTAACTTCGCTCCTTCCGCCGAAAAGGGGATCCCCCCCCAAACAGAGCCACATTCCTCGCCCACTTGGTCACTGGCCTCCGATTTAGCAGCGAGTCACCAGCGCCCAGCTCTCCCCATCCCCTGTGCGGGCAAGCCGCTCCCTGCCTGCGGCTCTCACCTTGATCCTCTCCATCCCCGCCTCCAGCTTCAGCTGCTCCACCAGCCGCTGCATGCTGCTCAGGCTGGCGTTGGAAGACATGCTGGCGGCGAGCTCGGCACCCAAGCGAGCCCAGCCCCGGGAGACGCACGGCAGCAGGAACTGAGCTCAGAGGGGGAGGAGGCGGCCCCGCGAGTCTCCAAGGAGCGGTCCCTGCCCAGAGCACCATCTAGAGGCCAGCACAGCAAGCAAAGTGCCGAGGGCGGGAGAGACCCCTACGCTTGTCCCAGCCCTCAGGGTTGGGTCCGTGCAAAGGAGGACCGATCCTGCCCTGCGTCCTGCGTGGCAGCCCACTTTCTGCACTGCCGCCTGTCTTCCAAAGGTCGGGACTCGGGATCATGCCATACTGGCTTCTCTTTGAGGAAGGAAAACAAAGCCAATGTGAAGAAAACGGGAGGCGTCCCTTTGTTCCACCTGCCCCACACGCACAATCTGAAGCACAATGTCCCAGTTGCTAGCAGTGTTGAAAGATTACTTCATCCATCCATGTGCCCTATAAGGATCCATCTATACATGTGAATCTTTAACTTCCATTGAAAACTCCTTGAAGTCAATAGGAGTTTTTCAATTAGTTTCAGGGGGTTGGATTAAACTTTTTTGATTGTGTAGAACTGACTTTTCACAGATGTTTGCTCAAGTGGATCTTTTGGGGACCTGTAAATTTGGGGTAGAACAGTTGTACCACAGTCACTAGAATTAGCTCAATTCTGCAGATAATAGCTAAACAAAAACATAAATATTGGTACATAAATATTGTACCCAATGACCACATTTGCAAAGCCTTAATATGAATAAACGTCAGAAAAAGTCCTAGCCAGACAGCAGCTAGAAATTGTAACTTGCAGATGAAACTTGGAAGTTCTCCTAGGTACTAATGTTCAAAAGTTACAAACTATTCTGAGGCTAAATAGACCCAATGTATCAAGAAAAATCAAACCCCTGAAAGGCAGCCAGTTACACCCAGCATATTTTAGGCATGGGTCCACTTGCTCAGATACCAGTGTCTGTACAGAACCCCATGACAGCAGTGGTGGACAAGTGGTGGCCCGCAGCCTGCATGCAGCCCATTGGAGTTGTCTTTGTGGCCCACAGGACATTTTGTTTACTATTGCCCATGGGACAGAGTTGTCAGATTCTGCTGGTAGTTTTTTTTCCTAGCGGTATTATTAAAGAAACACATACTTAAAACAAGGGGCACATGAAGTGAGGTGGGTGCTGACTTCATACAATATTGGTTGTGAAAGACATGCGCTCTCTCTGCACCCAATCAAAGCACTGCTACGGCTCAATCGGCACACCCAGAAAATTCTAGGTACACAAAACCTGTGAGGTCACCTTGGTTAACGCAATCTTGCGGCCCACTGAGATGAAGGAGGGCCACTCATGTAACCCACTCACTAGCCTAGGTTGTCCATCCCTGCATTAAAATCAAGTGCAAGGATCTGCCTACTCTGACCCAAATGCAGGATGAGAGTCTTATGGCTGGTTTGCACTAGCAAGTAAGGTCAGCTCATGAGCCACATGTGGTAGGCACAAGGAGGCACATGACCCCAAATTCGTGGGCAGCTGGGACAAGGCGCCAGCCAGCAGCAGGCAGGAGGACTAGTGGGGGAGGTGTGGTCTGGTGCCCACAACAGGGGTCTGTCTCCCTGCACTTACCTGCAATGGTGCGGTAAGTGGCGCAACAGCTCCAGCTGCATCGCTTGGTGGCGGGTGGGGGCCGCCTCACACGCACCATCTGAAGCAGACCGATGTGACCGGGGGGAGAGGGGGGGTCAAAGGAAGTTGGAGCTGCTCTGCCAGCTCTGCTTGCCCTGCAGCTGCCAGTGAATGCAGGAGGAGGGGGTGCAGACCCCCCACTGTCAGTGTCAGACGCCAGGCCCTACTAGACCCCCAGGCCACATCACTCTGAGTAAGGGCTGGGGAGAGGGCAGAGCAGGGGAGAGGAAGGGTCTGGAGTGTAGGGGAGTTATCCTGGCTGGCGGGGGAATAGAAATAGTGTAGTGTAGAAATAGTCCAAGGTTGTTGACTCCTTATGTCAACAACTGTTTTTCTGTGTTTGGAAAACACTTTGTACAATCATCTTGTTAACTCTTAGCATTCAGTTCACTATCACTACAGTATTAGCTGGAGGTATAATTCAAGTGTGGCCCTTACTCTGACTCCTGTCCACATACAATAGTCTCTAGCTTACATTATAGTGGGGTACCTGAGTTAGTCTGTAACAGGAAAAATTTAAAAAAAACAACAGATAGACTAGTAGCACCTTAAAGACTAACAAAACATGTATCATGAGCTTTCATGGGCGCAACTCACTTCTTCAGATGACACTTCTTCAGATGACTTCAGTATCATCTGAAGAAGTGGGTTGCGCCCACGAAAGCTCATGATGCCATCTACATGTTGTTAGTCTTTAAGGTGCTACTAGTCTATTTGTTGTTTTTTAAGTTTTAGCTTAAGTTAGTTAGTTAATGCTATAAACACTAGCTAGCAGGCCCAGCTGGGGGGTGCAGGTGGAAACTTGACTGCTCAAGTTAATAATGAAGAGGAAATGTAGCTACTCTGTGCAATTGATCAGACCACTCTATGCAACTCCAAGTAATTTTGGTGCTCACCCAAGCTACCAGGATGACAGCAAACCCTTCACTAGTGAAATAGCATGCCACGTACCAGAAAGAATGCAGGTTTGGTGGATGCATTTGGATTTCAGCACAGCTTCTGAAGCTGCTTGCGCACATTTTCTTGTGCTAACAAATGGGCTGTACATTTAATAAAATGTAATAAGTTGTAGTATAAATTCTTCAGGAGGGTGACCACGCCTCCTGTGTCCTTTAAGTACTTCATGTCTCACACATATCCAATATAAGGGTATTACAAAGCATCTGTTCTGCTAAAAGCCAGTCTTTCCAGGCAGTGATGCTGAAAGGGCTCCCTGCTGCGACAGAAGTGCTTGTGCAGAAGTGTAGCGCAGGACGCTGTCTACCTATTGCACAATAGTGATAGAGATGCAGCCGTGTTAGTCTGGTCTAGCTGAAACAAAAGACAGAACTATGCAGCACTTTAAAGACTAACAAGATGGTTTATTAGGTGATGAGCTTTCTTGGGCCAGACCCACTTCCTCAGATCAATATGTGGAAGAAAATCGGCACAACCATATATACCAAAGTGATACAATCAAAAAAAGAACACGTGAAATTCTCACCCATTACAAAGATAGCTTCCCCTATTATCACCCCTAATGTCATTACCTCACAGAAACTTCCCCTATTATCACCCCTATGTCATTACCTCACAGACACTAACCTTCCCCCCTCACCCCCACTCTGTTCTAAAATTTGATTTGTCAATTTCACATGCGTTCATTTTTTTGATTGTATCACTTTGGTATATATGGTTGTGCCGATTTTCTTCCACATGTTGATCTGAGGAAGTGGGTCTGGCCCATGAAAGCTCATCCCCTAATAAACCATCCTGCTAGTCTTCAAAGTGCTGCATAGTCCTGTCTTTTGTTTCACCTACTGCCCAAGCCTTTCTCCGCGGGGCTGCCCCTAATTGACCTAGCCCAGCGCAGGCTCCCCAGGGGTCCTGAATGTCGCGTGATTCTCTCTACGTTACGAGGAGCGGCCGGCCAGAGAGGCGCTGCGGGCTCTGGGCGCAGCCCCTCAGTCTCCTCGAAGGGAGCCGGGCTCCCCGGTCCCGCTGGCGCTGGAGGCAGGGCTCCTGGGCACGTGGCAGAGGTTCTGGCATTCGACTGGGGCGGGCCTTGTAGCTACCTAACTACGTTGTGATTCCCCAGGCAGCCTGGCTCCTCGATTGGGCGCTCTGGCTCACGTCACTCCGCTAGCCCCGCCCCCATCTGGCTCCGCCCACCACCTTTGTTCTTCTCCTTCCCCGTCCAGTACCGCAGGACCCGTCCGCCCCCACCCCTCAACAGGCTCCGCCCCTCCAGCGCTGGCCCCGCCCCCTGCCTCCGGCCACGTTCGTTGGCTTGGCCCCGCCCGCCCGCCGGCGGCTCGCGCTGGCAAACATGGCGGCGGCGCTGGCGGGCGGCGCGCGGGCCCGGCGCTGGCTGCTGTGGTGGCTGCTGGCGGCGGCGGCGCTGGCCCCGCGGCCGGCGCGGGCGCTGATCGAGGGGCTGTACTGCGGGCGGCAGGTCTGCTACGACGTGCTGGGCGTGAGCCGCGTCGCGGGCAAGGCCGAGATCGCCCGCGCCTACCGGCAGCTGGCCCGCCGCTACCACCCGGACCGGCACCGCGGCGCGCCCGGCGGGGAGACGCTGCAGGCGGCGCACGAGAAGTTCCTGCTCGTCGCCACCGCCTACGAGACCCTCAAGGTGAGCGAGCGGGACCGCCGCCCCGGCCGGAGCCGCTCCGGTAAGAGACACCGCGGGGGCCGGGCGGCGCCCGGGGGCGAGACGCGGAGGTGGGGGCGGGCTTGCCCGAGGGGCGGGGAGTCCCGGGGGGGCGGCCGCGCGCGCGCGCCAGCTTCCAGCCGAGAGCCGTGGGGGGCAGGGGCGCCACGTGCAGGTGGGCTGGGGGGGGCAGGAGTTGGGGTTCCCAGAGCCACGGCGTAGGGGGTTGGGCTGGCGAACGGGAGGGAGGCAGCACAGGCTGAAGGGGGGGGGAGATGGGGTGTGCTCCTGGCGGGAGGGGATCGTCCTAGGCATCGTTCCCGGGAAGCTGCCACCCGGGAGAGATTCAAACGAGAGAGGTAGAATCCAGTTTAAAATCGTCCCTGGTTAAACCTCACGGGTCCACTTTGCGGTGGGTTGCTCTGGCCAGACGGAGCCCGCCACTTCCACGCTGCAGGTGGGGGAGCTGCTCTGGATGCTGGCTAGCTGGTTCCCCCCCTAAGCATGCTGGTAAGGCGAATGTTTAACTGGTGAACTCTTGATATCACTAAATCAGATGCCACCCAGCTGATCTGCAGTGCACCCACAGCCACCAGCATGTGTGTCTGTTGGTGGTGCACGTGCACATATGCTGTGGTGCACGTAGCAAAATGTATTCTGTACATAATGGAAATATTTAGAGGGAACGTTGACCCTAGGTCGGGGCCTGAGGAAGTACCTGATACCAGGGCTTGCAGTGAGAGGGTGGGGATGGAGATTGGGTGACTTGGGGAGTTGGCTCTCAGCTGGGGTCTGATTGAGGCTGGGATCCTGTTCCCATCAGCAGGACTGTCTGGTCCTGGGGCAGTGGCAAGGTTCAAAATCCAGCCTCTGTAATTGGCAGTAACTCAGCAAAGAGAGCATGAGCCACTGTTCTCTAGGGCTGTGTCTACATTAGCGTGTCTACACTGGCCTTGCGCAAGAACACTGACGTTCTAATGTATGAAATCAGGGCTTCTTGCGCAAGAAATCTGATGCTCCCACTCAGGAATAAGCCCTCTTGCGCAACTGTTCTTGCACAAGAGGCCAGTGTAGACCGGCAACATGAATTTCTTGCGCAAGAAAGCCCTATGGTTAAAATGGCCATCAGAGCTTTCTTGCGCAAGAGAGCGTCTACACTGGCATGGATGCTCTTGTGCAAAAGCACATCTCTTGCGCAAAGGCACATGCCAGTGTAGATGCTCTCTTCTGGAAGAGTTTTTGCACAAGAACTCTTCCGCAAAAGAGTTCTTGCGCAAAATCATGCCAGTGTAGACGTAGCCTAGCTGTGGGCACAGCAAGTCAGAGCTGATAAGCTAGTGGGGGACGTGTAGAAGCAGATAGAGCAGCTGCCCTGAATTGTGAATAGAAGATTAAGGATCCATTAGAGTAATTTAATGTAAAGAATGGGGTAGGTTCGGAGAAACGTGAGAAGTGTAGGTAAGGTAAAATAAGCGAGGAATCATTTTTTTTAGTATTAATCACAGCTGTGTTGTGCACTAGCAAAGGTCACTTGCATATTAGGAATGTTAAGCATGTCATTCATTAATTGTGTAGTCAACAAAAATTTGACTACACAAATTTTTAGTCAAAATTTTGTTGACTACCCCGAATAATCGATACAGGGTACAGGATGTCCTCGCTAGAAGTCGTCTCAGTATACATCTGTTCCACACTAAAATCATTGATGCTTGTAGGAACTGATGTGTTAAGTCCTCCCATTCCCCTCTCTTAAGTCGCACAAATCCTCCCCCTTCCCCCCCCGCCCCCCCAAATTTGTGCAAATGAAAGTGCGCCATGGGAAAAAAATTGCTTCTTCCTCTTGCCATGATCCCACAGAATCCCACTCCGTGGGGTTCCTATTTTGGGTTTTGCAGAGTTTGGGAGATTATGGGGGGGGAGTCAGCTGGATTAATTTTGTACCTGTGTGAAACACTAAGGACAGCCATAGTACAAGAAGTCCCTGGAAATGAGACTCCTACAGAAGTTATGCTTTTCCTCTTCCCTGGGCAGGACATTGTCACGTAGTGGATGAAAGAGTACGCCTGAAGAATGCATTGTGGTATTTTTCTTTTAGGGTGTGATTTGTGCCACATTTGTCTGGCTCTTATTTGTAGCAGCCTATCAATATAACTTCTTAAAATAGATATTCATCATAAACAGGGTTTGACAAACCTCGGTGAGGGCCACTCGCCAGACCAGCACTGCGCATGTGCGAAGCGCCGGTGAATGGGGCGCACGGAGCGACCGGCTGAAATCTGCTCGCCAAGGGCGAGTAGATTCAGCAGTTTGTCGAGCCCTGATCATAAGTACTTTTACTCAGTTTGCTTTCTCAGCAAATGATTAATCTGTGCATCTAGGAATGGAGTCGCTCTCCCTTCTCTCCCACCTATATCAACACCACACAAATGAACAAATTAAGTACAGTAAAACTCCAATTCTCCGGTATCCAGTGGTTCGGCACTCCCGATAGTCCGGCACCAACTGGAACCTGGAAGTGCTCTGGCCAGCAAAGACAATTGGAGCTGCTGTGAGCCCCATGGGTGCTCGCGGCTGGGAAAGGGAAGGGGAGAAGAGGGGAAGGGGATTATACCCCTGTGACAGGTCTGCTGGGACCCGCACTGCGACCGGTGGAGGGGTGGGTGGGGAACGGTGTGGCGAGGGACGAACCCTCCGCCGTTTTGCCCCGCGCCGCCGCCGAGAGTTTCCGGGAGGGGAGCGGGCTCCCCACCCCCCAGACTGCAGTAGTTATCGCCGAGCGGGGGGGACGGCTCTGCCGGACCAACCTGGCAGCACCCCAGCTGCTCTGCTCTGCAGCTTCCCCAAGTCCGCCGCTCGTCAGTTTCAGCAGCGGGGACTTGGGGAAGCAGCGCGGAGCAGAGCAGCTGGGGTGCTGCCGGGTTGGTCCCGCAGTGCTGCTCCTCACCCCCCTGCTTGGCGATAACTACTGCACTCTGGGGGGTGGGGAGCCCGCTCCCTTCCCGGAAACTCTCGGCGGCGGCACGGGGCTTCCCCCGCCTTCCTGCAAAACGGCGGAGGGTTCGCCCCTCGCCGCGCCGTTCCCCGCCTACCCCCCGGACGCAGTGCAGGTCCCAGCAGACCCGTCACAGCCCCCCGCCGGAGTACCTCCCGATACTCCAGCATATCCGATAATCCGGCAACACCTAGGTCCCAAAGGTGCCGGATTATCGGAAGTCTACTGTAAATTGGATGAACCCCAAGCACTTTGTATAAATGTGGTTGTGATATAGTGGGAAGTGTAACATTTTGTATCTGAAGGCTATAGAACAGTGGTTCTCAAAGTGTGGACCACAGGTGGGCTGCGGGCTTGGGGCTCCCTCAGTGGGGAGCTTGAGCTGGTGCTCCAGCCCTGTGGTCCACTGCAAGGTTGGAGTGCCAGCACCAGCTTCCTGCTGTGGTGGGGGAGGTGAGCCTCACAAACTGGATCTGGCTTGCAGGGGAGGTAGCAGCTCCCCTGCACAGCCGCTTCCTCTCTCCCTGGCTGAGGGAATGGCAATGCAGGAAACAACTCACCTGGAGGCTTTCCCCGATGATGTCCAATGGGAGTAGAAGGGGGTGATGCCTGGGAGTGGCAGGAGGCACGGAGCCAGGTAAGCGCCCCCATTCCCTCATGCACCCTCTTCCTCCCAGACCTCCCCACCCTCAGCCTGCTCCTGCACCCCCAGCCCATTCTGCAGCCATTTTGTCATCATGGGTGGTTGGCTGGCGGTCCACGGAAAGGTCTGTAATGAGCAGGGCCAAAAAGTTTGAAAACCACTGCTACAGAAAAAGGTGCAATATACCCATAGCTCATCATGGGGAAGGGTGTATAATATCTGAAATGAGGAATTGCTTGTTGGTAGGAATGTAAAGGGGTAGCCGGTTACCTGGTAAACATTGTCTTACTGGGTAACTGGTTAACTGGCACTTGGCACACTGCTGCGGCCTGGTGGGGCATAGCACGCCATGAGCAGGGGGCTGTTTTAGCCCACTTCTGCCCATAGTGGGGGGGGGAGTGGCAGTTGCACAGTAAACATGTTGTTTAACCAGTTAACATTTTAACCAGGATTTTACATCACTGCTACCCAACTGTTTAAGTAATGTTCCATTACTTTTCTTGTTGATTTAAAGGAATGAGTGCAGGATCAGAATGGCATAAGGAAAGACTATCATGGTCAACTTGGCTAAACCACAGTTAAGGGATGGGGAATATAATCTACAGATATTTTAAGGGAGAAAGAGGGGAATTATGCTGGATGGTACAAAAGGTATAACTAAGACTAACTAAATATAATTAAAAGATGAGGTGCTTAGGCTAAATACTAAGAAAACGTCCAGAAAGTGAAGTCCACTAGGCTGTATAAATCTCCCAAAGGAAATGGTAGCAGCCGTGACACTTGGTGCATTTTTATTAGACTGCCCCTAAAAAGTAGAAAACATACTCTTAAAATACAGAATTTTATTTCAAAACAAAAAACGTCACCTTGCATTGACCGAGATTAATTGGAATCAGTTAATACCATCTGTCTGATTTCTAAGATTGATACTTTGTGCTTAGTATGTGACTGTCAAATGGTTAACTATTTCAAAATGATATTTCTTCAGGCAAGACCAAGTATGTAGCCTTGACTAAACAATATATATGTGTTTTAGAATAAATCCATTTTGATTATCAGAGTAGAGGAAACAATCTGAAGAATTCTCATAATGCCTGAAAAACAGACGTTTATTATTGAATATTAATGATGTAGGTTTCTTTAAAAAGTCTGTCCTCTCTATTCCTTACAGAAATCAGTCCCACATGGATTTTACAACAGTTTCATGGTTAACAGTGTTTTATCACTGAAGTGTAATTTTGGTAACTAAAAATCACTCCATTGCTAAGGCATCTTATAAAATGTACTATGTGACATTGATTAAAAGTTCAAGATTTGAACCTACAACATTTTGTGTTAACTTTTTTTTTGACAGGATGAAGAAACACGTAAAGATTATGACTACATGTTGGATCATCCTGAAGAGTATTACAGCCATTATTATCACTACTACCGCAGGAGATTGGCACCTAAAGTTGATGTCAGGATAGTGATTCTAGTTACTGTATGTGCTATCTCTGTGTTTCAGGTAAAATATATACTGATACTTGTTGTGATTGTTCTTGTATTGAATTTCTAAACTGAAAAATAATAAAATCTGAAGTCTAGATTTCATTACCATTAGTAACTGAGGTGGCTTTTTAATTGTACAATTAGAAGGCTCCCCTATCTGTAAGTGCTGTTTACTATCATTGATGCTCTAGGCAGATATTCATCTAGTCATATAAATCTATATGCTAGACCCTTTCGTTGATGTTTTTGGTACTATATATTTAAAGGATAAGAATCTTACACTACTGGAGAAATAATACGGTTCCATGGTTCAAAAAATTAAAGGCTGAACAGTCCATCCCAACTCTAGGGCTAGATTATTTTTCAGTGTTAGACTGAGCCAGTTTCTCATTTTGATATCAGTGTTTTAAGAAGCTCATTTTTAAACTGTTCATGACGGATGTATTTAAAACAATCATAATCCTCCTGATTTCATAGTATATCTTAGAATAAAAATTAGTTTGGATCAGTGAAGTCTTCCTCTTAAAATGAATGATTTTTCTCTGTAGAAACATACATACTATGTATTGAATAAATTAATAACTTTGTATACATCTTCAAGCAATTGTTTAAAAAGAATAAATTTATTACCTCTTTAATACTTAACATGTATATTGGAGTTACTTGTTGAAGACTTCTCTAAAAGGTAAAATGTCCAGTAGTTAATATGCTGTAGCTGAAGAAATCTTGAACCTGGCTATCTAATGGTTCCTGATGTCTCACACGGTGCTTTTCCCAAACAACCCAAGTAGGAGCTTTTGATTCTTTAATGCTTATGTGGCATCACTTGCAGATCAGCAGCTGTCCTAGAGTTCTCATTCTCCAAACAGTGTTGACTGTAGATTCATAAAGTCTTATACAGCCACTTTTCCTCAAGTCCACTTGGTTTTGATGGAGAAATTTCACCTGCCTGCCATTCTTTTCCTTGGGTAGAAATGAGGAGATTAGAAAATTTCAGGCAAAAACCAAACTGGAAAATAGTAAAATCTGAAGCCTGGATTTCTTTATCATTAGTCAGTTAATGCTGATTGTAAAGCAAATATAACCTCACGTCTAAATCCAAATTTGCATTTTTTTTCTATCTACTGCCTCTGCTATAGCTCTTGTCTTAATTTAAGAGTTGCACACGCTATAAGGTAGTGTTGCATTGTTAAGGCCTGTTGATTTTAATAACTATTCGGGTGAATTAGGAAGAGAGAAGGCAGGGTTTTTTTTCTCATTTTTCTATCCTCATTTTGTCTGTCTCATCTTAACTCCAACATGAAGCAAGACATGGAAGGGGATTGAGTCTTGTAAAGCAAATCCAATCAAAGATTATAAGATTGCCCTTGTATCAACTATTTTTAATTAGCCATTTTAAATGGTTAATGTCACTCATAATGTCCTGTACTATACTATTGCTTTAGTTGCAAATCCAAGAAAATTAAAAATCTTTAAGAACATTTTTGTCCTGTTGCAAAGTGGATATATCATTGTGACACTTTAAGCTAATACATATAGTATGCCAATCTAAACAGACTCATAGTCCTGTAATGTTATCATATGGATTAGTTTCTGTGGGGAAATTCTCTGATACTGAATTGAGGGCTGTGGATGACTAGTCGCTTCGTCCCCCCTCCCTTGCTGTATCTATAAAGAGGAGGCAGCGGGGAGGAGGGGAGAGGAAAGGGTGCTTCAAAGCAGCAGCGCACTGTGGAGCCAGAGGTCAGCTGGGGACCCTGGGCACCATGCGGCGCTGCCACTTTGAAATGCTGTAGGGAGCACGGGGCCAGCGTTTTCGCCTCTGAAATGTAGCAACATCCTTGAGGCTGTTGCTACGCTTCAAAGGTGCAGGCACCCTTTTTGAATAATTGATGCAAATTGTATTGACTATTCGATTAGTCCATTAATCTAAATTTAACATCTCTAGCTAAATTGGAGAATTAGAATTAAGGTCTCGAGTTACTTAATGCATTGCAGTTTGCAAACCATAATTCCATTTGTATCAAACTTTGGCTGATAGCAATGTTTGTATGTGGGAGCAATGATCTCATAATAGAGTTCCACTGTATTTGACAAGTGTAGAATTTCTGTCAAGTGACAAACTCAAAACATGTCCCCTATTGTGCCATTATCCCTTGTTGCAGTATGCAATGAGTAAAGAAACTCTGCATTCTAATTAAAAAGAAGTATAAGCAGCTGAGCCACAGTGCTTTAGTATGGAAGAGAAGCACTTTCTTAACTAGTGTCATATTCTGTATCAAGACATGATCCTTCTAGTAAATGAGTTTCTAGAATATGCTGTGCAAACTTCCCCCCATTGTTCTGTAATTTTTTTATATCTCTAAGAATAAATATAGCAGTTGCTAGCATACTCGGTTTCATTAATAATGTGGGGTTAAAAACCTGTACCTAAGACAAAGCAAATCAGCAGGAAAGGTTGCTAATGTAATCCACAGGATAATCCTTCAGTATGAAAATAATTTTCATCTGATAGGTACACTAAGTTTACAACAGTACTAAAACAGTGCAGGATTAATTTTCATAATAATCATGTATTCTGTCTCATTAAAAGAGTGAAATGATTCTTCTCCTTGTACACTCCAGATTGTGAAATATTTTTCTTTAGCAAAATGAGCACAGGGTTGGAGCCTAACAAGTAGAGTTCTAATGTTGAGTTTAACACTGACACATTGTGGCATTTGTTCTCATCCAGTAGCTGGCCCACAAAAAGGTTCAAGTCTGCTACAGGTGTTGATCCAAGGGATCTGGCCCTTTAGGAGGCAGGAAAATCACATGTAAATCTCTTCAGTCCCCACAGAAGACCCTTTAAGCACAGGGATGTTTTTACACTAGTGTTGCTACTGACTTGTAAGACCTTGAGCAAGTCCTTGATGAAGATACCTGTGCTTTACATATTTATGGAGAGGATCAGGATACAGTGAAAAAGGCAAGAAGTTACCTTGAATTTGCTGAAGATGTCAATTCATTTCACCTCTCAGCATCTGTAAAATTTACTAAATGTGATTATTCTTAATTTTTAACACAACATCCCAGAGGCGGAATATTTCTTCTGTTTTTCTTCTGTTTAGTGCTACTGCTGGAAATAACAAGCTGTTATTATTTTATATTCTAGTTCTTCAGCTGGTGGAGTAGCTACAATGAGGTCATCAACTACCTCGTCACCATGCCAAAATATCGTCTACAAGCGCTTGAGATTGCTAAGCGACAAGGCCTACTGAACAAAGCTAAAGAAAAAGGCAAAAACAGACGGTCTAAGGAAGAAATCCGTGAGGAAGAGGAAGAAATCATCAAGGACATTATCAAAAATAAAGTAGATATAAAAGGCGGCTATCAGAAGCCTAAAATATATGATATCCTCCTGTTCCAAATCCTGTTAGCTCCTGTTTACTTGTGCAAATATATAGCTTGGTATTGTTGGTGGATTTATTGCTTTCATATTAAAGGGCAAGAATATGGTGAAGAAGAGAAGCTATATATCATACGCAGAAACATGAAAATGTCACAGTCTCAATTTGACAGTCTGGAAGATAATCAGAGAAAGACTTTTCTAGAAAGGCAGCTATGGATAAAAGAGAAGTATGAGGTGAGTATGTGCGGCAAATTGTAATGAAAATGAATGCTAAATGTCCAATTCGCCCAGCTTAAAAACTGGTGTTCTCCTGGGGTATCTATCGTGGTTGTACTGCAAGTAAGGCTGTGATTAATTTCTAGATATCACTCATTAAGCTGGAGATTTTTCGCAATGAGATTCAGGATTTCTGACCAGAGACTCTTTGTTCATCTGTTGTGGTGCTAGGCATCACAGCAGAATGTGCTGTGCTCCAGAAAATGATTCCATAACCCCTTCAAAGTAACTGTTTATCCAAACCATTTGAGATTTTTTTTTTTTTTAAATCACTCTACCAATTCATCTAGTTCCTGACTCTGGCCTCTTTGCCCTTTAGTAGTTCCTTCAATTTCTAGTGATCCAGGATCATCTTGCTGGGAAGTGGCTGTTTTATTCAAGTATAGAGCTCGATTGCTCCAGGTCAGAGATGCCACAGAATATACAAGCTCTGTGCCCAGGTCCTGGGGATGTTCCAGAGCCTATTACTTTGATTTAAGTACTGACTATGCTTGTTGCTGTACAAGACGCAACTGGAGGATTATCTTTGTACCAAGGAATTGGTAACTGAGAACACATTAGGAGCCTTTATAGTTCTTTAGCACAGTAAATCTATGTTTAACAGTTTTCTGCCTTACTGTGTTGCTGTGGTGATTTTAGGATTATTGACAGCAGTACTTCATGTGGTGGTGTATTATGTCCCACATAGTGTGTACAGTTAGCCAGTTCAAGGTGCAGAGTTTTTCAGATTTCTTGTGCAGAAACACTTCAGTTGCCATTGAGATACCATGCAGTTATCCACTGTTGGAGATCAACAGTATAGACTATATTACTAGAAGCAGGCTAGCTAGTTCAGGAAAAATACTAGGAACTGAAAGAATCACTGTAACAGCAGTGCCAAATTATAAACCTAGATAAACAGACTTGAAAGTGTATGTGAAGTCTTAACTTCCCCATTATTAACTGTAGGTGGCTTCCATATGGCATAGTGATGTTTTCATATCATAATGAAGGGAAAACTTACAGTTTAGACCCTAGACTTACTGATTCTTTGAAACCTGCATGGTTAATACTATTATCTCTCTTGAAGAAGTTATATTAATATTAGTGTTGTTAAATTTATTACCAATGAAAAATTATTTAATTTAAAATTAAAGAATTATAAACTAGAATTAATAATTCTAATGCATCAAATGTGGGGATAAAAACATTTGCTTCCATAGCTAGACAGATTAAAAAAAAACCTGTCAAATTTAACTGCACTCCAAAATTTGTTTAGTTAGTCTTGACTGCAGAGGGAAACACACATGAAAATGGCCAGAAGAAACAGTTACACCAGTGGATCTAACTATTGCCTTGAATATTTCCTATATCATCAAGGGTTTGCTCAGCATCCTGAGAGTGGCCTCTCTGTTTCTATAGAATAATACTGTCTCCTGCATAAGCATGCAACTTTTAGATGAATATCCTGTGTGTTTTACAATACATTCTTTTAATTGCTTAATAAATTTGAGATAAGCCAAATTCTGCTGTTACTGTGGATTTAGAATCTATAGTGGTGTAACTCAACTGAAATTATTGGAGCCAATTAATGAGCAAATTCTGCATTCCACCAGCAGTCCCACTGACCTGACTAAAGTCTGCAGTTTGATACATTGTAATAGCAGGAATAGCCCCTTGCCTCTAGTATAAAGCTCAACTTGAGGGCTCACTTTTTCTTGGGCTTTATTTAAAGTCACCTTTTCTTTCTCCTGTCCAGGTCTACAAGCAAGAACAAGAGGAAGAGCTAAAGAAGAAGATGGCCATGGACCCACGATGGAAGAGATACAGGCGGTGGATGAAGAATGAAGGACCTGGAAGATTAACGTTTATTGATGACTGAAGTCTGCTAAACAGTACTGATAAACTTGATTTGCAAAAAAATTTCATAACTATGAGGGAACACTGCAGATATCATTCCTAAAGATCCAACCTACAGCAACCCGGATGACTGTCAGGGTGGGAAGTGCAGATCCAGAGAGCAGGACAGATGTGCAGCCTCACAACAGAAGTTTACAGGAGATAGACCATAGGCAGGAAAAGTGAAACTTCTGCCTCCCTTACTCAGGAAGCTCAGGGAGTGGGGAGATAGTAGTAGGAAGAAGCAGCAAACCCTAGAGACCAATGGTGCCTCATCTGATAAATGGGTGTGATTGGAGACAAACAGCAGGAGAGCTGCAGGTGGTTTATAGTCAGGGTCAAGATTGCAATTAAACACCTGTGTACTACAGCCAGGACTTACAGGAGTGAGGGAGAGGAGAGGCTGATTTGATTAGAGACTGTAGCAGGGAAGAGGGTTCTGGGTATAAAAGGAAAATACCAACTTTTACTGAAGTCAATGTAACCTAGATCTGGCCTTGAAATTCAAGTAAGAGCTTGTATTTAAATTACAGCGTTGGAATCAGATTTTTTCCCCCTTTGGTCATAAGCACACTTGATAACTCTCAGTTGCAACTGGTACATTTATCAACAGCATCTGCCTTGAAAAGAAACATTCTCCCATGGAATTTTTTGACTAAATAAAAATGTAAAAATATATTCCTTGTAGGTCAAGATGATACCTTACAAGATTTTTCAGTGCTTTTTAATCATTGGTCTGATCCAATGCTTACTGAGGTCAGTGGGAGACTTTCCATTCATGACTTTGAGCTTTGGATCAGTTTAAATGTGTAAGTCTGGTAGAAAGCAATAATACTCAGTTGTGCCAAAAAAAAAAACCCCAAACCAAAAAAAACCCCAACAACCAAAAAAACAAAAAATCCTGAGCTGCAAAAAATATGGCTAAGTCTGCATACAAATATGGACTTGACACACATGCAGTACTGTTTTAAGAAAACAGCTTTATGATATTACGTTGACCAAACATTGTACCAAAAAGGTCCAGCTATTAAACCCTTTTCTCTGAACTTCCACATCGTAAAATTATTTCAGTAATTATTCAAATAATAAATAGCTGCAATACTTACACAATTTACAATAAGGACAAAGTTAATAGTTCCCTATGCCTCCCCTAGATCAAAGGTTTTCAAACTTTTTCGTAGAAGGGAAAGGTGAAATACTCTACTGCTGATAGTCATCAGATTCCTGACACAGCTATAGCAACTATTTACGTGAAATATTAAGTATATATTTTAGTTGTCTTAAATAGCTGGAAACAAAGCAGAGTTAGCATTCTGTGACTAGCCTGATGTCCAAGGCAGGGATGTTAAATGGCGTTTAATCAGCTAATTGACTAGTCGATGGAATTTCCATCGACTAGTCGATTAGTTGATAAGGGAGGGAACTGCAGAGCTGCAGCAGGGTTAGCTCCCGGCTCCAGGAGCTAACTCTGTTGCAGTACTGCCTTTTAAATGTATTAAAAGTTGCCAGGCTGTTAATACATTTAAAAGGCTGAAGTGTAGTGGGGGGGGGGACCTGGTGCAAGCCAAGACCTGATTCCCGGCTCACAGCTGGACCTCCGCTACATCTCTACCTCTCCTGCCTCCCCATGGAAATGGTGCTGGAGGGAACTGGCTTTTAAGCCAGCTCCCTCCACCTTGCTGCCTCTCTCTGATAGAGGCAGCAAGGGAGTGGGGGAGAAGCGACTAGTCAAGTCACTAGTCAGTTATTTGATAAGCATACAAGTATCTATACACACACAAACTTGTTTAACACTATCAACTTGGGCTTGAATTAAGATATTGACTGGTTAATGCACAACAAAGCCAATTTCCCCCACCTTTGATATTAGCATTTCCACATCAAATGCTATGAATGGGACACATTCAGCCTGACTTAATTAGCTTCATTAACACTGGTCCTACAATTGACAGGTAACTGCTCCTGCTGTTACATATATCCTGGATTCTGTAACTTCCACTCCAACTCATAGGCTATGTCTACACTCACAGCTTCTTGCGCAAGAACATCTTGCGCAAGTGTTCTTGTGCAAGAAGTCTTGCGCAAGAAAACGTCCACACTGCCATGTGCGAGCTGTGCTTTTGCGCAAGAGCGCCCATGGCAGTGTGGACACTCTCTTGCGCAAGAAAGCTCTGATGGCAATTTTAGACATAGGGCTTTCTTGCGCAAGAAATCCCTGCCGAGCGTCCACACTGCCCTCTTGCACAAGAGCTCCTGCGCAAGAGAGCTTACACCTGTTAAAAAAGAGTGTAGCTCTTGCGCAAGGAGCCCTCTCTTACTATGCCGTACTGTAAATTTACTTGCGCAAGAGTGGGCGGGCAGTGTGGACGCTCTGCAGATTCTTGCGCAAGAACAGCTATACTTGCGCAAGAAGCCGCGAGTGTAGACATAGCCATAGTGTGTTTTACCCACAAAAGCTCATAGAAACTAACAAATATGTTAGATCAAGTGCCACAGGACTGCTGCTTGTTCCTGATTAAGAAGCTTGTTTATTTCATACGTTATGACACCAAGGACATTTCTGGGCTGTTCTCTCAGTTGTTGATGCTCTTTAGGAGTCTGAAACAAGAAATTAATTTTCGTTCCTTCATACGCTTTCTGAATTCATAGCAATGGAAATTGTACTTTAAAATCTGTTATGGTCCTATGATTCTGATCTACTGGTTGTGTGTAAGTAATGCTATGACTTACACTCATTTCCCATACTGATGATCTGAAGAACATACTTTGTTGATTGAGATTAATATGATGTGCAGAACTGGGAAATGTCTGATTTTTAAATGAAAGAATGTGTGACTCAATTCTCCTCTCACCTTGTATTGTTACCTGCTGCGCGTTAAGGGGTTAATTGCTGTCATGGAACAGAGCAAGCAATGAACTGACTGCGATGGGGGATGCCAAGCATGCCATGAATGAACAATAAAACACTTAAAATCACTGGGAAGGAAGGGTTTATAGTTTAGGCAATTCCCTAGACAGATATACTTAAGGGAAATTATGTACACTGGTTTTGACAGAGTTCAAGAGAGCAGCAAACAATGAACTAAGAATTATCGAGTCCTACCTGATAGGGCACAAAGGGCATCACTCTCACTAGATGCAAGAACTGAAATAACGCTATCACCAAGAGAGCCAGACCCTGCAGAGAGGGTTTGAAGGATTTTAGCACTTACCAGGGTCTCCAAAGATATTTTCTCTGCAGTGCTTTTGTTCTTAATAATTACTGTCTTTTAGCATATATAACCTAAAATATACAAGGTTATATAACCTTGCAAGGTTATGCAAGGTTTTACAATCCCCCTGCCTCCGTAGGCTATACTTGTCTGTGTGTTATACAAGGTTTTTTTTTACTAAAATTACAGGAAGACAAGACTGACTCTTACTTGATAAAAGCAGCATATTTTAATTTAATAGTGACAGTGATGTTAAAATACATTAAAAGTTAAAACTTTAAGTGAAACTAATAATAAAAGACTAAATATATGGTAAAACAGTTTAAAAAAGCCATCCTTGCATTGTCATAAAATACATAAGTTCATTCATTCTGCATCACTAGAATCAGTGGTAGCATCCTCCTCCTCAGCGTCTGAGTTTTCAAAACCGTCAAAACTCTTCATAATCGCTGTTTTGAAAAACATTAGTAAAATCCATAACCAAGGCTAGGTGAGCTTCGGTGACGGTTGAGGTTGTGGTGCTGAATCAGAATCGCTGTTG
This sequence comes from Rafetus swinhoei, assembly GCA_019425775.1. NCBI lineage: Eukaryota > Metazoa > Chordata > Testudines > Trionychidae > Rafetus > Rafetus swinhoei. The sequence continues at coordinate 121,258,842 of CM033427.1, read as the reverse complement.
TAGTCGGATTCAGGCAAGTCAACGTCGGGAAGAATTTCATGTTTACGGAACCCATTCCAAATAGTAGCTACTTGGCTTTCTTTCCATGGCGCGCTTTTTTCCTAGGGTGTAATTTTGCAATATCTGCTTCTTCCTTTCTCCACTCCTGAACAGACTTTTCGTTCACAGAATATTTTCTCCCTGCTGCTCAGTTTCCCTTATTCTTTGCATATGTTACAACTCACAATTTAAAATTGGCTGTGTAGGATTTGCGCTTAGGCATGTTTAAAAAGTTTTAAGAAGTTTTAAATACTTTTTAAAAATTCATTACAAGTTAAAACTACTAAAGGAATAAATAAATGGTAAAATTGTGTGGTTCAAAGGCATTATATACCAGCAATAATGCTTGTAGCATATTTACTGCTCAGCATCAGCTGCAGTTCATTAACACTTCATTACAGGTGCTGTTCATTAACAGTACCCGTGGTTCGTTTTCCATGGGCTATACACGTGCGCAGGTTATCTAAAACTTTTTTTTTACACAATCAGGAAAAACTGTGGGTTGTGCACGGGTGCGAGTAATACACGTGCACGGGTTATATATGCTAATTTATGGTACTTTGCTTTGGGAAGGCTGGCTAGATATTGGTAAACCTTGGGAGAGAACAGTAGGGCAAGTGCTGAACTAAAAACAGACTTGCTAAGGTGATAACAATGAGTTTCCAAATTCTTGGTGTAGGAGAGGAACATAGGTTACTGCCCTGAGAGACCTGAGCCCATAAAGGCCTGGGAAACAGTGATAGGGCTGCCAACTTTCCTGACATGATGCCATTTGCAGTAATGCACATCAGACCCAGCCAACACATCTGCAATTCCTCCCCACTCCTTTTTCTGTTTTTATAGCTTAGCTCCATAGGATCTTACCAGTTTTCTCTCCCCTGCTATTTTTTCCAGTCTTCACTAGGGATGTAGTAGTGTAGTTGATTAACCAATAAGCAAAAGCTTAAAGGCTAATGCTATAGACTACACACGTTTCCCTCTTTCCCCCTCCCTCCGCCAGTAATTTTTTTAGCTGGCTGACCAGCAGCCTGGCTCAGTACTGGCTTGCTCCAGGTCCAGGACCTACCGCCCCGCCCCCATGGCTCTGCATTTAAAGTGTATTAGGAGCCAGATGGAGTGGCAAGGGGCTCAGAAGTGGGACCGGAGCGCACTGGGGACTATAGAATAGTCAAATAACCAATAAGAATTCATGAGGTTACTTGACTACTCAGGTAACCAATATTTAACATCCCTAGTCTCCACTAGGGAATAAGCACCTCTTCTGCATGCGCTCACCTAATTGACTTTGATAAAGACTCCACCCTGAGGCCTGCTTTCTTTGTGCTTTCACTATCTAGTCACTTAGGCAAACTTTCCTGGCATTTTCTATTTGCTGGTTTGTGTATTTAATTTAATAGTGAAAATGAGGCATCCTTTCATTTCAATGTGCTTTTCTGATTCCTTACAGTTCTGAACTCAAAACTTTTTATAAAGCTTGTGGCATCTGAACAGGGCCAAAATACCAATGGGAAAAATTGATTTAGAATTTAAAAAGCCCTCCAGCTATCCAAAAATAGTATTGATGTATAATAAAAAAAAAGCCTGATCAGGGAAAATGCCCTCCTCAGCCTCAAAGGGTGGTCAGCTCCTTCCAAGCATTAATGCGGTTAACATCCCTTTGTCTTCTTGAATTTCTGATAAATATGTAATGCATGAACTCTTTTGATTTATGACTTTGCCTCGCTAATTCCTTTCCACCTATTCACCACTCCCTTTAAAACATAAGGCCTCTTTAAATTATCCCTACATTTATCCTTGTATCCTATATGCACCTAGTCTTGTGAGATTTGTAGCCCTTTACAGTCCCAGGTGTATAAGAGCAAAAAGGTTTGCCACCCAGCAACTTTAAACTGAAACAGAGACTAACCCCTGGTTTTGATAAAATAGGCAGGGGCATTTTCTCAAAATCAGGCCATTTCCAGTAAACTGGGAACTAGTCACACAATTATCATAAAAATAGCCTCTATGTTAATTTGAACTGTGATGCCACTGAAATGGCAGTTCCGCCATGTTGTTGTTTTTTCATTTAGGCCTCACACATTTATTTCTCTCTACATTAACTTCTCCTTCTCTTGCTTGTTTCTTCCCATATTCTTAAATCCGTTTCTTGACAGATGAACACAACCAGCTCTTGCCAGCCCATTTTTTGATAGACCCAACTCTCACCACAGGATGATAACATTTCACTTAGGCAGTTTCTTGCACCTTGCTACAAAAACAAAATAGTTCGCTGACAGTCTTATTATCCAATTTTTCCAGAACTAGCTTCTTCAATTCTTTATCAGCTTTAGTCAGTTTGTGCAGGAGGAAACACTGTTGGAACTGTGAATGAGTTTCACCTAACCTCAGTTTGAACTCCTGTGCTGTAGCCATTCTGACTAGGGCTTGAAGCAGTTTGGTGTCCTGTGTCTTTGTTGTCTTCTGGTGGCAGCAGGCTAACTGTGCATACACTGTCACTAACACACCCAACTCTTCCTGGTATGAGATCACTCTCCCCTCCCATCTGGACTCAGGGTGCATCTACACAGCACCCTAAACTCAAAATAAGATATGCAATTTGCGCTATGCAAATTTCATAGCTTATTTTGAGTCTGTTTTGAAATAAAGCGCTATTTGAGCCATCCCTTACTCCTGGTAGAATGAGGTTTATAGGGATGGCGAAATAGCTTGTCCGCTATATTTCAAAATAGCGGACACGTTCAGAAGACACAGGATAGCTATTTCGGGATACCTCTAGTATCCTGAAATAGCTTTGCAGTGTAGGCATACCCATATAGAGCAAACTGCAACTTTTAACACTGGAAACCCTGATTTAAAAAAGGAGAACAAATAGACAGGTAATGGATCGATGCTAGGATATTTCCAATCCATTTGTTCTTCAGTCTCTAAGGAAAATGGCTCAACTTTCAAGGATCAGACAAGCTACAACTATTATAAAAAAGCTGGGCGTTATAGGGTCTGCTGAAAATTATACTATGGAAAGAGATACGGAGGAAGGGAATGTGTGTACATTATATATATAAGGAAGGGCTAATATATTTGTTAGGTTTTGGGTTTTCCGTTATACAATTCAATCTTATGTTTAAAGTTGCTTAGAAATAACATTTGTCTTTTCTATTAACAGGGTTCGATAATATCTCAGTGATAATAACCTCATGACTAAAATAAAGGCTTTAAATATGAAACTTCTATTCTTTCCCAAATGCAGAGGTGGTTTTTTTTTAAATATAGGTACCAGGAGGATAGGAGACAGAGCTGTTCCTTGGTGGATTTTTGTATTATACCTTGATGTTGGTACCCATTGAGGGTTGAAGCACTAGATGAGGATTGTTAATGTCTTTAAAAGAGTATTTGTAAATTAGAAACACTGGGAGTAGAGGAGCCTAATGGAAATGCTTTAATCTATATAGTTTAATCCACTCATTTGAGCTCTAATTTAGAATAAGGCACGCCTATTCTGGAATATGAGTGTCCACACATGAAAAGTAATCAAATATGGCAGGATGTGAATTTAAAGCTGCTTAACTATTCCCCATTAAGTCCATGTGTGGACACACTAATTCCAGCATAAAAGTGCTGCTAATTCAGAATAAACCACTCTTATTCTGGAATAGGAACATTCACACATAGATAAATTTAAAAAACAACAAATGGTCTGGTAGCACTTTATAGATCAACAAAACATTGAGATGGTATCATGAGGTTTTGGGGGCACAGCCCACTTCTTCAGATGACTGGAGTTTAGAGTTTAGGAAATGCAGATCCAAAATAAATAGGGGAGAAGGAAAAAAATGGAAGGGGGTGGGAAACAAGGAGCAGAGGGTATGAAAATATCAAACGGAAAACCAAATAGGTAGAACTGGTAATCTATAAGCACCTAAAGATTGGATAATCAGGATTAGCTATTAGGGCATAACTTCCCATGTAAAAGTCTAAAATAGCTTGCAAAGACAAACTAAGGTAAGGGAACAAAGTCCCTCTGGAGCAGCTTGAGGGTATGGCCAGGACCCTAGTGGCTGTTGGAAGGACAGATGGGAGGAAGTGGCACCCCTCTGAGGGTGTTTCACACTTCCTCTAAATCTGTGCCTGGTCGGCATTGGCTACAAGACCCGGGCAACACCTTTCCCAGCTAGAAAATCCTCCAGGCTGCTACAAGCAGCTACCACAGATAGGGGGAGAAAGGCAGCGGCGTCGCTGTGCTGCTGACCCGAGCCGCTCCACCACCCCGACCCCCTTGTAAGCGAGAGAAGTGCCTCAGGAGCCATGGAGGTCAGCCTGGACTCAGGTCAGTGGCCCGGCCTGGGGGGAAGGCGCGTGGAGAGGCAGGGCGAGGGAAGGCGCCCAGGGCCGCCGAGCACATGGAGCGCAGGCGGGGGCTAGCAGCTGGCGCCCGGCGGCGAGCGGAGCTCTCGGGGCGGCTGGTGGCTCAGGCGGGGGCTGGGACGATGGCTCAGCTCTTTCTAAATATAAAACTAAAGTGAAGCGAGGGAGGCTGGCCTGGGGGAGGGCGTGAGAGCCGCGCACCCTCCCCCTTCTCCGCGGGAGCTGCCGGGCGGCGGGGAGCGGCGAGCAGGCAGGCGCGGTAGCCCCGGGCCAGGCGGCGGCGGCGAAGGGAGAGAGCCGGGCGAGGAGGGGAGGGACCGGGGCTGGGAGCCACCCTGAGCGAAGGGATCGCTCCGGAGCCGCGCGCCCCCGCCCCTCGGCGGCTGGCAACATGGCTGCGGCCGCCTCTGCCGCCCAGGACGAGCTGAGTAAGTGGGGCTGAGCCCGGCGGCTGAGCGCGGGGGGGGGCTCTTGGCTGACAGGATCCCCGTCCCATCCCCCCCCCCCCCGTGTCTCCGCGCTGCGGCGGGGCCGAGCGGGGGAAGGGTGGGGTGTGTGTGTGTGGGGATGCGGGTTTCATCGCCCCGAGCGCCCGGCCGCTGCGCCCCGGGGTCCCGGGCGGGGGGAGCCGCGTTAGGCCGCGGCGGTGCGCAGTCATGGTGCGAGAGGGAAACCGTGCGCTGAGGGAGCGAGCGCAGCGCCCCCCCCGGGCCCCCTCCTGTGGGTGTGTGCGCGGGGGGGCACGAGCCCCAGCCTGCGGCTCCGGGGGGCTGAACAGCCCCGACCCCGGCACAGGCCGGGCAGCGCCGCAGTGACTCTGCTTTCCAGCCCGCTGGAGCCGGGGAGCGCCCCAGCCGCGGGGCAGGGCGGGGGGCGCCGGCCTGGGGCTGCGCGCCCCGGCTCTGGCGTGCCCCTGAGCCCGGTGTCCCCGTCCCTGCCAGGGGCCTGGGCCCAGCCTGGGGAGGTGTGAGTTTCTGGGCGTGGGGCCCGCCGCAGGAACTGCCACTGAGGCCGGCTGGGAAATGTAGTCCTCAGTCCTAGGCTGTCAGCTGAGCCTGGCCCAGTGGTTAGAGCAGATCAGCTCTGCCTGCCCTGCTCAGTGATTGCAGGGGGGCTCCAGCGCCTCTCTCCAGTTTGCTCGCTGGGTGACCTTGGGCAAGTCCCGTCCTGGCCCCCTGGACTCCGTTCTCCATCTCTGAACTGCCATTAGGTATTCTCCCTGATCAGACTAGAGCAGGGGTTCTCAAAGTGTGTGTGTGTGTGTGGGGGCAGGCGCTCTCGGGGGCCACGGGGGTATTACCTGGGGGATTGTGAGCTGTCAGGCGTCACCCCAAACCCTGCTTTGCCACCAGCATTTATAATAGGGCTAAACGTTTTTAAAAAAAGTGTTTGTTTTTTTTAGTTTGTAAGGTCTCTGGGGTAGCCATGTTAATCACTTTAAAAAAAGCGAGTAGTTCTGTAGCAGCTTTACAAATCTATCATGAGTATTTGTGGGGGAAAAACCCCGCTTCATCAGATGAGCTAGAGAGGGATAACATAAAGCCAGAATTTATAACAGAAGAAAAAGGGGAGGGGGGAGTAGAACCTGTCAGTTGTAGGACCTGGGAAGTCACATTCAGAGGCTTGTTGTGTGAAAGTGGTCAGGAGTACAAAAGTTTGAAAACTGCTGGACTAGAGTATTGTGAAGCATAATGTTTGTAGAGTCCTTAGAGATGCATGGATCAGAAGTGCTACAGATGTGTAAAGTATTATAAAGTTCTGGTCATTTATATTCTTCTCCAGAGTTCCTGCTGAAAGCACACTGTAGATACAGATAAGCCTTCAGTCAGTATATTTTTTCATTACAAGGAAAAAATATGAAAACTCTCCCCTTCCAGAGCTTGATATGTTTGTTTGGATTTAAAGTAGAAACATAATGTAAGAATAAAATATATTGGAAAACACATTTATCCATTTCAGTCTTCTTCTATTGTGCAAATGATGTTCCTAATCCCGCATTAAGAATTGCATGGCAGACTGTGGGCCCGTGCAGTTCTCAGTGCTGATCAGGATAGAAGTCAGAATCTGAGTAATGTAGTTGTGTAAGTTTAAAAATACTTATTTGCTGGTCAGAGATCGACACCCAGTTTTGGGTGGTTTTTTAACCTTCACATCTACGGGTGACTCTGGTGCAGTAAGTATAAACCTGTCTCTGAAGAAGTATAAAATGTTAAGGGAATGTTTTCTTGTTGCTTCATCTCCTGAGGTATAACTAGTTTTCAGACAATGTATAACCCAGCTGGGGGAACTATGATCCTGATGTGTGGGCTGGGGAAAGTGGTGTTTTGGACTTGACTTGGTTGTGGAATTGAATTACCATCAGAAACTCAGCAGAAGAAAGAAAGCTATTAAGGATTTTCAAGCTGCAGGCTGTCATATTTAAACCACACATTGGTGTTTGCTGTGTAACTTTTCTGTGCCCTCTCTTTGGAGAGAACCCTTTAGTTTCTACAAACTATGGGGTGAGGTGAATAGGCAATGGAACACTAAAATACTAGTGGAGTCCCTACTGTCAAGAATGCACTGATTTCCACCCCCCCCCCCTCCCCAAGTCTGACGCAAATGTCAACGTACTTACTCAAATGAGAGTTGGTATGAATCATTGTCATGACCATTTTCTGTAGTCTAGAAAAATTATTCCAACTCCATGGTCCTCCATCAGCCACGAAATTCTTTCTCTACAGTCAATGATACATCACGTGTTTCCTTCACTCTCACACTTTGTGAAATTATTCAGGCCTTCTGACCTGAGGGTAGTGGGTATTTTTTTGTGAAAAGGGATGCTGGTGGTTTTTCTAATGCTACCTCTTATGAATAAATGGAAAAGTTGTGCAGTCAAAGGTAAACTTTAACAAGAAACATAAGTAGTACCGGGGGTGGGTGAGGGGTAGAACTGGGCAGATTTCTCAGGAAGAAGGGTGTGAGAGACTAAAATTAAATACATCACATTGTATTTTGACAGGAATCTGATTGATAGGATAATGAGCCTCCTGTAAGAGTAACCACAACTTTGTTTTAGACCAGAAATCCAATTTATCCCTGTTTTGTAGATATTTAGCTGTAATAAACTTTGGTCTGTAGAAGCAATCAAATAGATGAGCTGTTACTACCTTTTTTGTTGAGGGGGAAAAGTGCTTGCTTAAACTTTTTCCATGAGGATGCTCATGATTTGGTAGATGAACAACTTAAAACAGTGATCGCTTGAATCCTAATTTAAAATCCATAATTTGGGCCTAGAGCTATGAGTGTTTAGATTAAACATGGGGTGGGAGGGGGAGAAGCCAGTTTCAAGAGACTGGGTAGTAATCTAAAGGGAGACTAAACCTGACACTCTGAACATGGAAATCCAAATTTTGATATTTAAGATCTGTATCTAAACTTTTCTCTGATATGGAGGAATATGAAGAAAACAAAAATACTTCCCAAGAGTGAAAGATCACATTTTTATTAACTTGACTAGTGGTGAGGCCAGGTCTCTAATAGTGCTCTCCTAAAGTAATTCAAGATTGTGGTAGAGCAGTGGTCACCAACCAGTAGATTGGGATCTACTGTTAGATCTTGGAGTCTCTGACAGGTGATCCTGACTGGTTTGGCCCTGTGCCAGCACTTCAGCTGTTCCTCTTCCCACTGCTGCACATCTCCTGCCCTTTTCCTTGGAGCTGTTTCCCCCAGGAGCCTCCTGCTTGCTGTGCAGGAGAGGGAGAGGAGGGCACTGAAGTAAAGGCGCCCCCTTCTCCCACCTTGTATCCTATCTCCACAGAGCAGAGTGGGGGCACAGCAGGACTAGGGATAGAGCAAGTTTGCTGGCTGCTTTTGGGAGCTGTGCAGAGCTGGGGAAGGGTGAGCCTGCCTTAGCCTCACTACACCAGGAGCCAGCTGAGGTAAGCAGTGCCCAACTGAGGTCCACATCCTGAACCCCAGCTCAAGTCATGAACCGCCTCTACCTCAAGCTCCTGCCCTAGCCCTGAGCCCCCATGCATGCGAACACCCTCCTAGAACCTGCAACTAGAACCCCCTCCTACAACCCAGCTGCCTGCCTTAAGCTCATCTCAGCGCCCCTCTCACACTCCAAAGTAGGGTTGCCAGATGGCTGAAAGAAAAATACTGAACACCCGCCCCCCCAAAAAAAACCTACCAGGAAAAAATTTTGTTGAAGGGGGAAAAAAAAGAGAGGGGGGGGGACCAAAGTTGTTGAGCCAAAAAACTCCGAGAACCCGGATCACTGCTAGCGGTTATCAGGTAATCATTTTATTTATATATAAATAATTAACAAACCCCAAACACACTTCATTTGGGGGTGGCCAGGAAGGAGCGGTGCTGGCCGGGAAGGGGGAGGGGGCCAATGGGAAGCAGGGCTGGTCGTGGCAGGGGGAGCAGGTGGAATGGGGCTGGCCGCGATATCGGGGAGAGGGGACTGGCCAGAAGGGGACGAGGATGGCCGGGAGTAAGCACAGCTGGGGGATCGCGAGGGTGGCCGGGAGGAAGTACAGAAGGGGGCTCAGGGAAGACAAGGAAGAGGCAGAGGCTGGTGAGCAAATTGGCTGGCGGGAGTGGGACTGACCTGGGCACTTGCTGCCTGTCCTCCTCCTCCTCCTCCTCACACTCAACCAATTGACATGTCTGGTATTTTCTGATTTTTTTACTGACAGAACACAAATACTGACACCTGGCAACCCTACTCCAAATCCCTTAACTGAAGACCAGAACTTGCACCCCAACCCTCTGCCCCAGCCTGGTGAAAGGATGGGGGAGGGAGGATGGATTGAGCAGGGAGACTGCTGTGGTAGAGCCATAAACAATACTTCTGAATACCAATCTGCTGCTTTATTCACTCTATCAGGGTGGCCAACCAGTTAGTGACTAAGAGCCAAAATAGCTGTGGATAGAATGCAGAGAGCCAAGTATTATATGTTTGTTTTTATATACCTATAGACGGGCTCGCTGAACTGGCCTATAGATAGATATAGATATATAGTACACAAAATATAGTGATAAAAATAACACTACAGGACATTTCAGTTCTGTTGTAGATCATCCAACAGAGAGTTATCTAGTCTGCTGATTGGCTGCTAATGACCAGTTAATGACTTACTGTTTGGCTCACATTCAGCACTAGGGTACAGATTTAAACATATACAACAGGCAAATGAAAATTAGTAATAGACGACAAATATTAACAGACCATTTACTAAAAACCAATAAAGAAGTCTCTAGTCACTTAAAAAATTCACGGCCAGTCCATAGATGTTCAGAGAACTTGACCAGGAACAAACATCAAATTTTTAAAAAAGCCTTTGAAAATACAGTAATATTCTCATACTAAAAATAAGCATTCCCACCATGTATCTTAAATTTAACACTACTGCCCTATTATGTCCTGTGAGTTTTTTAAAATTAAACTGAACTGAGAAGTAAATTAGCACAATTTGAAGTGCTTTTTTCACTCCAGCTTGTTGATCTCTGGTATGGTTTCCTCTCTTTTTTAAAGCTATGAAGATTATGGCTTTTTTTTTTTTTTATAGTTCTAAAAATTCAGGTCTGTCCCAGACCGCAGATATGAGCGGTTCAAAAACAATAAGGGAGAGACTCATATCTCAGAATAATTGCTTTAGGCTGGCAAACAATATAGCCTTTGAATTTTCTTTAGAGAAACACAGTGTAAACCTGATACATGCTGATTCTTTTTTTGCCCTGGAATTTAAATATGACATCTGTGTTGGCTGCCTTATTCTGCATCCAGGAAGACTTTGAGTTTAAGGTGCTTCAGTCTCCCCACTCTAACCCAATGCACCTCCTCCCACAGAGCCAGGCACCCCCACTTCCTCCTCTTCCCCCCCCCCCCAATATCTGGGTCTCGCTGGAGCTGCTACAGCCAAGCACTTCTCCCTCTAGGCTCTGGGGTGTGTGCGCAGAGTGGCCGAGAGCAGTCTGGGCGTGCAGCTCCGAATGAGCCATAACCCTAAGAGCCGCATTTCTTTGAGCGGAGAGCTGCATGCGGCTCAAGAGCCGTGGGTTGGCCACCCCTGCTCTAGATGTACCCAAGTCCTGTTACCAGCTTCTTTTTTTCCATTAAAATTGTCAGAGTTGGACTCCCAAATTGGGTATCTTGCTCCTCCAGTCCAGAGTGGAGCAGAATCAGATGTTTAACTTCTGCAAAATGAGGCTTTCATTTCTCCAGTCTGTTCTTTTAGTTTCACCTCAGCCTTTCCTCCTTTCCCCCCCAATCATCCTGGAATGAAGCTATGAAGTTGACTTCAATGTTGCTCAGGTAGAAGTAAGCTTGGGGGGGGGGGACATGTGGCCTTTCGGAGGAAAATTCCAGGACATGTGCACAATGTAACTTTTATAAAACAGTCTTAGTTCAGTAACAGCTGTTTTTAAGGAAGTGCACATCCTTCGGAATGGCTTTGATATTTTGATTGTGGTGGTGTTGCCATAACATGGAGTTTAGGTTGGGGGAGATGAAGAAAGTAGCTGCCTCCATCCTCTCTCAGAATGCTACTGTCAGAACTCCTGGAGTTCTGTTGTGTTTCAGATCCAGAGTCTGTCTGAGTTCCTAGGATACTGTTGTGCTAACTAGATCAGCTGTGAAGTACATCTGGTTTGACATGTCCTAGCTTTAGTAGTTCCTCATATCTGCTACTTGATATTCTCTCCTTACACAAATACTCATCAGAGTTCTGCACAGAGCAGCTGATGTGCTGTTTACAACAGCTATAAATGCACTGGGAGCTAATGCTTTAGTATAGGAGGAGGGGAGGAGAAACTGGACGCAGAAAAAAATAGCATTTGAACTGAGAGCTGACTTTTTTATAAATGGTGAGCTATGCTGCTGAGGTCGAACATTTAGATGATCTTATTTTGTTGTTTTAATCTAAGAAGTGATAAGAGATGGTTGGTAAAACTGCCTTTTCAGAGGTGCAGTACATTAAAAGTTTTTAAAATCTTCCCTGCCCCTCACTTTCCAGTGTTTATGGAAAATGACCATATAACAGAACCAGAAGAAAGGCTCAGTAAATCCACTGACGTCTGCTGGATTTTGCCATTGTCTTCAGTGGCTGAAGGATCCAGCTTTTAGGCTGGAGAGATTCTGGGACCCATAAATATCACAATGTAATGTCTGATCAGAGATGACTGTGGAAAATATGGGAGATGGGGTCATAGAATCATAGAGTTAGAAGGGACTGTAAGGGATTGTAATTTAGCAGGATTTGTGTCTAAACCATCCAAGACAGGTGGTTATCCAGCCTCCATTTGAAAACCTCCAGTGAAGGAGCTTCCATAACTTCCCTAGGCAGTCACTTAAAGTTCACACAGCAAAGGTTCTGGGCCTTGCCATTAATCTGTCTTTGCTATATACAAATGTTTATACTCCTGTGGGGTGTGTGTGTGTGTGTGTGTGTGTGTGTTTTGTGTTTTTTAAGATACTACATATTGTATAAACCCACAAGTATTATCTGAAATTTGTATTGTTCTTTCTCCTGGTGAGGGATAGTATCTCCATCAATTCTGCAACCAATGTCATTTCACATCCTTTTATCGTATAGATTGGAAAAGAACCAGAAGGGGTTAGAAATGACATTAGAAATCCTTTCGTTACCATGGAAATGCTGTTACCTACATGTGAAAAAATTATTACTGCCTCTAAAAATATCATCTTGCTATATACACAAATTGACCATGGTGCTGCTGTAAGCAGTGGTTTAAAGATTTATTTTGCTCTTCTACTTTTTAGTGCAAAATGAGTGAATATGAAAGGACAACTAACATTTGATCAGTAAAATTAGTTCTAAAATTGTCCATGCATCCCCCACCCACTCTTTGTGGTTTGGGTTTACAAACACATTTTCTTAAAACTCTTCCCCCCCTGCTACCCAAAGACCCTACAATAGCAGGAAAAAAACAAGTGTCAGTCTTGCAAACACATACACACATCAGTAGCTCCATTGAGTTATGCATGAGCTCCCACCTGCTCTCCCTGCCTCTATCAGAGGCAGCAGTGTGTGGGGGCAGGTGGTTTTAAGCCAGCTCTCTATGTGCACCAGCTCCTGCCTGGTCCTCCACACTGCTGCCTCTGATACAGAGGCAGCAGTGGGGAGGGACTGTGTGTAACCATGCATGTTAACCAATGAGCCCAGGCTCCTTGGTTAATTGTGTACGTGGTTACACTTTCACATCCCTACTTTCTATATGGGGGGAAGGGTAGAACAGACTATAAAAAGCCATGTCAATTGCACACAGTATACAAACTGCAGTGAGAGAGAATGTATGCACACTTTTTATGGTAATAGTAGGTAAAAAAATCAGCCTAAAAATGTTTTAAAATTATCAGTTAATTTAATTCTGATTTTTACTGCTTCAAACCTGTTTTAATCTGTCATGTTACTGTTTTTGCTTATTTTTTCAATATATTCTTTGAGTAGCCAGTTGTTATAACTGGAGCACAGTTGGAAAAAGTAAACAGTGTCTAGTGGCTATCCGGGGGCTAACCCTGGTGAACTGTCTGGTCTGCAGGCCACTTATTGCCTACCCCTGCCCTGTTCAGCCAGGAAGGCCTTTGGAAATGCCACAGGAAGTGGTGTGGGCCAGGAAACTGCTTCCCACAGGTTCTGTTGGCTAGGAATGGCAAATTGCAACCAGTGGGAGCTGTGAGCAGCCGTACCTGTGGACATGCAGGTAAATAAAATACTGATGGCCTGTCAATGGTTAACCCTGGTTAACTGTGTCTGGCACCAGGGGCTGCTTATTGCTCAGCCCTTGAATGTTTAAAAAATCACTTCAAATCTGCAGGTACAGTGTTTGTACTTAAACATCTGTAATACCTGTTGACTGATACCCTCCATTCCTTGTCTATCCAAAAACTCCTTGATTTCCATGGGAGCTTTGGGTTCCTAAGGACTACAGGGTTAAACCTTTGTGATAGGAGGGCCTCTCCCTTTCCCAAATCTGACAGCCCATGCCCCAACCCATCAAAGTCGTCCTCTTGAAGGGTATAACCAAAGTTCAAACCTTTTCCCTTGTTGGGTGTTTCAAGCAGAAGAGTACTTCTTCCTTCTTACTTGACATTGGTCTGTGTTAGACCCCTTTTTTGCTGCTGACCCCTTTTTGCTGCTGCTTCCTCTGATGTATAGTAGCAGGGCTTGATAGGTTGTCACGACTAACTGCATGGGGACCTTAATTCTTTTTCCTGGTATGGGTGGCAGTAACACTCCAACATAGTTATGTGAGTGATAGGACCTTCAAAGTCTTTTGCATTTTAATTTGTCAAAATATCATTACCTTTCTGACATACCCATTTAATTCCTGTTGTTGGTGACAACCTCACTGGAAAACTGGGTTAACAAACGTTAAAAAATAATAGCAAATCCAAGTAGTTTGCTCAGCTTCATAAATGTTTTTCTGGGAGACTAAGTGGCTCAGTGGATAGGTTCTATGCTTCGTTACCATTCCTTGGCTTGCTGGATCTAATTAATATCTGGTTACATTATAAGCTCTATGTGCAGGGACCATCTGTTTGGGCACTGTGTAGCATAATACGGTCATGGTTCATAAGTGTTCCTAGACACTACAGCAATACAAATAATAATAGACCAAAAGTTGTTGCCATTCAGTGGCTGTCTGGTGGTCTTTTTATGGTCTTTGTCCAGAGTCCAGCAGAAAGATGTCTGTATATCAGAAATGACAACCACAATTGATACTTTGGTTGGCAGTCAAAACAGCGAGGCCAAAGGGTTACTAGCTGTAGAGGCTGAAGTATTCAAGGAGATGTCCCATAAGTGGGGCAGTGTGTGGTAGCTTGTACAGCTTCTGTCCATGCTGAACCTATCTGTGGATATTTGAGGGGTCCAGTCTTGAAAGGTAATGGATCGATGGCTTTTAGCAACAGAAACTGCATACCATTTTAAAAATAGCTCATGCTTTGATTGAATATGCTCAATCCTTACCCTACTTTCAGCTAACTCCAAATTAACTTTTTTTTTTTTTTTTTTTTTTTTTTTTTAAACTACAGATCAGCTTGAACGTGTATTCTTACGTCTTGGCCATGCAGAAACAGATGAGCAGTTGCAGAACATTATATCCAAATTCCTACCCCCTGTCCTGCTCAAACTGTCCAGTACGCAGGAAGGAGTGCGTAAAAAGGTAAGGGTGCCATTACCATAGAATTTACAGTTACTGGTCACTGGAGATGTAGTCAACCATGATGTACCTATTGTTTGATGTTACTGGCTGCTTTCCATAAGAGAATATTTTCTCTTATCAAGTGTTAGTGTGATGTGTAGAGTCACTCCTGTTTCCTATTAGACCTGGATGTCTTTGCTATCATTCACTTAACTGGTTGTATCACACACAGTTCATGGCAACTGCACCTGAATTTTCCCCCGCCCCTGTTCATGGTCCAGAAAGGACACCCTCTCATAGGCTCCTAGCTCTTCAACTGTCACTTCTCTTGGGCAGAGAACCTCATCTCTCCCAGCTGACTGGGGTTTTTCCAGGTTGCACCACACCCTACCTTACACAGGGAGTTCCTCAGCAAGCCAGATGGCCTGCACCTGCACTTTACTTTCTCCTTGGAGACTATAAACAGTGTATTTGCCCCCAGTTATACCATACAACTCTTTTGAAGCAAGCACATTCTTCAGATGAAAGCAATACAGAGAAAACATTAAAACCAAAAGAAGCTACACATGATGATAAACTTACTGCAAATCACCCCCAACTCCAGCAAGGGCTCTGATAAGAGAAAGTCCTTCAAATCCCACCATGTGATTTTTCTGTGGTTACAAATTCCTAACCATTCATAGCTCATAATGGGTTGTTCCCCCAAAGTATCTATCTGTATAAAGTCACTCCTTTCTATGCCTACCATATTTCATTCTTGCCTACCACATTGAGTATTATAGTCCTTTGATCATCACGGCCCCCAGTAATAATACACTTTGCATTTCATACAATATACTCCAAAGATACTTAAATTTAATTCAGTAAGATTCCCCCAAAGAGATGGCAGGAAACTTCCACATCATTTACAGGTTATACTAGTAATCTTGGGATAGCAACTGAAGGGTGGGATATTACTGAGATTCAAAAGGTTGGTTTTTCTGTTGTTTTGTTTGGTTTGCTTGTTTGTTTTTGAATCTGCTCCTTCTCTCCTACCCTCACTGTGTTAAATCTTGTACAAGTGAGGAAACTATTGTGCCAGTATGGTCAGAGTTTTCTAAAAAGCCTAACAGCTACATTCAGGACCAGATTTTTAAGAGTTGTTTGTGCTCCAACTTAAGCACCAAAATCTGCTCCCCATTGAGTACTGAACATTTGAAAATCTGGCACTAGAAGTATATTGTTGTCAACATGCTGAAGAACAAAGTTTTTACATAGTACGGTGTGTAGTGTCAAATAAGAGTACCCGAAATGGGTATAATGTTGTGAGAGAGAGCATCCAGCCAGCTGATGAAGTTCCTTAGTGTCTGGGTATGTGAGGTGTTTTCTTCTTTCTGATGAATCTGGTTAACAAATTTCAGCATGAGTTAAAAATATTCATGTCATTTTAAAAGGTTTCTTCATTAAGTTACATCAGATTGTATGTGGATTTAACATTACATTTTAAACCAGAATTCTTGTTCACTTTACTTTCCTGTCTAGACCAAAATTGGATATTTTCCCTGCAAAAGATATCATGAACATAACCAATCATTTTCCTGTGCTGTCAAGTATTTATAAGGTCAGCTCTCACAAGGGAAATACAGAATCATGAATTTTGCTCTTGACAGATGAGAAAAGGGAAGGATTGATTCCTCTAGTATTTTGTTTTGAAAATTAATTTAAATCCTGACTTCAAGATTATTGCTAGCTTTTTAATTATGTTTATAATTAAACATAAATCTTAATGTTTCTAATCTTAAATATATATTACCATTTATTCTAAATTAAATGTTTAACAGCCGTCAAAGGTGATTTTAAAAAACCTGACCCCTTGTAAACCTCAGCGAAGATCTAATATGTACTATGCATTTGTGCAGAGAAACCTGTTCAACACAAGCTCTGCTTTTGATTCATTATTTATCTTAAAACCTTGCTTTTCAATTTGCTGCTCACTTTAGTCTCACTACTTAACTACCACAAAAGGCTGAAAAACATGGCATGTTTTCAGACACTTGACAGCTTTTTAAAATCTGCCTAATGGTCTGTGCTAACATTGGCTCTGCTCCAGCAAAGGATATCCCTCCCTGTTTAAGTCTGTCCCTATTTAGCAAAGCACTTAAATGCACTTGAAGTCAATGGGAACTAAGCACAAGCTTAACTTTAAGCACATACTTAAATGCTTGCTGAATTGTGACCTTAAAGAACAAAGACCAATAAGCGAGATGCATTATGCTGGCATCTTCCTATTTCTGATTTCATTCTAGTGGCAAAAACCTGCAATGTAGATGTTGTTTTGGATCTATCAGTGCTTGTGACAGCATAGCTTAGTCTCATTCGGGAATAAGTTCTATCAGCAGCATAAGGCATATTTTGTACTGGGAAAATTGTATCGGTACTAGGACTTTTATTGACATAACAATGTTAGCCACAAAAAAAAAAGTGAGTGGGAAGTTGAAGCTTGACCGCTTAGCTTGAAACTCTTATGCCTTCTTAACTAACTTACTCAGAAAATCAAATACCTCCTCATTCCAACCCAGACCCATCTGATTCAGACTGGCTTCTTTCTCAGCTGCAGCCCTGAATGGCTTGACCTGGTGTCACAAATGGTCATCACATATGGAAGTTCTCTTGCTACAATGACAATCTGTTATACTTCGTTCTCCCGCATAATGTGTGTTGAGTGTAATTCCTCCCCCCACCTCTTATTGTGTAATGGCAATAAGAGATGGTTGCAGATAAAGTGCCCACAATTAACTGCTTTGAGGCTTCCTACGTGTCATCTTTGTTGGGGTGTTTAGTTGACCAGGCAGCAGTTCATGGACTCCTTCATGACACCTCAGTTCCATGTTATTGTTCACCTGTTCATGAAAGCTTTTTATGCAGCCTCTTGGGCTGTTGGATCCTTCACTCAGTGAGCTTGGTGAGGGAACTATATTTTGATCCACAAATGAAAAGCTAAGTTACATCAAAATCAACAGCATGAATTGCACCTAGAAATAAACTGAAGTGCTAATTGCCCTCAGCTCCAGCTGAAATCTGCAAGTCTTTGGGGATCTCAGCTAGCCAGTGCAATCTCTAGACTCTAGAGCAGGGGTGGCCAGCCCGTAGCTCTTGAGCTGCATGCGGTTCATTGCTTAAAGAAATGCGGCTCTTGCTAGTTCTGAGCTGTGCCCCAGTTCCTGCTCACGGCTGGTCACTCTGCGCACGCCCCAGTGCCTGGAGGGAGAAGCGCATGGCAGCGGCGGCTTCGGAACCCAGGCATTGGGTTAGAGTGGGGGAGACTGGGGGTGCCTGGCTCTGGGGAAGGGGGAGGGCATTGGGTTAGAGCAGGGGGGGCTGAAGCACTTAAACTCAAAGTCTTCATGGATGCAGAATAAGGCAACCAGCACAATGTCCTATTTAAATTCCAGGGCAAAAAAAAAATCAGCATGTATCAGGTTTACACTGTATTTCTTTGAAGAAAATTCAAAGGCTATATTGTTTGCCAGCTTGAAGCAATTATTCTGAGATATGAGTCTCTCCCTTATTGTTTTTGAACCTCTCACATTTGCAGTCTGGGACAGACCTGAATTTTTAGAACTATAAAAAAGCCATAATCTTCATAAGTTTAAAAAAAAAAAAAAATGAAACCATACCAGAGATCAACAAGCTGGAGTGAAACAGGCACTTCAAATTGTGCTAATTTACTTCTCAGTTCAGTTTAATTTAAAAAACTCACCGGACATAATAGGGCAGCAGTGTTAAATTTAAAATACATGGTAGGGATGCTTATTTTTAGTGAGAGAATATTACTGTATTTTTAAAGGTGTGTTTTTGGACAAAAAAAAAGTCCTGTAATGTCATTTTTATCACTACATTTTGTGTTTATCTAAAAATAAATATATAATACGTGGCTCTTTGCACTCTATCCACAGCTATTTTGGCTCTTTGTCTCTAACCGGTTGGCCATCCCTGTTCTAAAGCATAGAGGTACAGGTTGGGCCTCTCTTGTTTGGCACCCTTGGGACCTGACCAGTTCCAAAAGAGGGAATTTGCCAGACCAGGGGAGGTCCCCTCCTACCAGACCACCTCCCCTCCCTGCTGCTGGACTTAGCGCCTCCCCCGCCCCCCCCGCGGGCTTCTGCAACCCCAGCAGCCTGGGCTGCCGTGTCCCTGGCACCGCTACCAGGTCTGACTCATCCCTGGCTCTGGGCCCAGCCTTGCTACTGGGGCTGATGCCGCCCCGGCTGTGCTACCAGGGCGTTGGTTCCAGCCCCAGCAACTCTGAGCCACCAGTCCTCTTGCTACTGGGGCTCCCAGCCAGGACTCCCTGGTCTCGGAACACCGTGGTCCTGTCGGACCATGGATGTTGCAGGATGAGGGAGTCCCAGTTTTTGGAGATCCACCCTGTATTAGTATTTCTCATGGAAAGCCTATAGCTACTTTCTGAAACATCTGTTGCATCTTCAGGAGCAGCCCCAAATACAGCATGTTGCCATAATCCCCTTTGTGGTAACACAGGCCTGGGAAACCAGGCTGAGCACCACATGAAGAAGAAAATCGTTGTAACTTTCATGCCCATCTAGATGGGAGAAAAAGCATTCACTGCAGCTCCAGGAACAGCAGAGATTGTAACAAGTTATCCGAGTTGCTAACTGCAGTAACAGAAGATGTGCAGCCTCTCCTGGCTGAGATGGTAAAGGACAGCTCTGTTTCCAGTTGTTTTCCCCCTAGCCTGCCTGTGCTTTCCAGGCTGAGGGTCAGCTAGCATACTCTCATCCAAAGCCCATTCTCAACGAGGCATCAGGAAAGCTGATAGTGTACGGCAGTGTTTCTCAACCAGTAGTACGAGTACCCTTAGGGGTCCTTGAGAGAAGTCTGGGGGTACATCAACACAACTGAAATTTGGAGAAAATTACATTTTTGTTTTAAGTTTTACAGCACTTTATTATTTTTGTACTTTTTACACCCAAAAATTTCATCGCCCGCCTGGTTACGATTAAGTTGTTTAAACAAATGTGTTGCAATGGTAGAACCTTTTTTGTGTGTGCTTGAAAATGATAGGTACTGGGAATACTTAACTTCTGTTTTAAAAAGGGGGTACTTACATTTTTATTTTTGAAAAAGGGTACTTTATAAAAAAAAGTTGAGAAACACTGGTGTACAGTGTGTAGGTTATGCCCAACTGCGGCGGCAGCAGCAGAGTTAACTGTGTGCACTATGGAGTTGGAGACTGTTGGACCCAGAGGAAGCACATAGCACTGGAGAGATGGTATACAAATGTTCTAGCTCAGTTTAATTACTGTCTCATTTAACGTGTACCCTGTGTCTTTTCTCAGACTGATTTGGCACCTGCCACAGGAGCTAGATTTTTGGTACTAAAATCGTCCTCTGTCCACAGGGTACAGCACTGAGGGCAACATTGCCACCTTCCCCTCATCACTCTGCTGGCATTCCTCCATCTTGACCTCCAGCAGCCAACTGTATATGGAGAGAAGTTCAGTCTCCATAATCACTTCTTCTTTGGCATCTCTGCCAGTGCCGCTAACAAGGGCACCACTTGTGGTGGATGGGTTTGGGATGTGGATGACAGTCCTCCAGAAAATGACTGGAGACCCCCAACATATTTCACCCTGGCCAATGGATAATACAATAATGATGGCAGACATCTTCTCAAAGATTGGGGAACGAAGTCATGCAGAGCTCTTTGGCTGTTCCATGGTTAACGGACCATATTTTATTCTGGGAACTTATTGAACCCTAACCTGAGCTTCATAGTTTTTTTTTTTTTTTTTTTTTCCTCTTCTCCCTCCCAGGTCATGGAGCTGCTAGTTCACCTGAACAAACGCATCAAGAGTCGTCCAAAAATCCAACTCCCAGTAGAGACTTTACTAGTCCAATACCAAGATCCTGCTGCAGTTTCCTTTGTCACTGTAAGTACTGTTCTTTCAAGAACATTACCCGATCACTTGTATAAGGTGAGCTCTTTCTATTCTTTAGAGGTTCCTTGTGGTATTTAACTCTTATCAGTTCCCTTCAGAAGCATATTATTGTGATGAGAGATGCTTTAAAGTGACTTAAAAGAAAAACTGTATGCCATCAGTGTGGTGAAACGAATAGTTTTATGAAACCAACAAATTACTCGATTTCTTCTCCAACTTATACCAGTGCTTGAAATTGACAGATTTATTGTTTGTATTAGTTGCACCTAGAGGCCCCATTGTGCTACGTAGTGAACCAGCACCTACTGACTGTGTTCCTGCCCTGGAGAAGTTCCAGGTTAGGTCCCTGATCTTGCTGTTATATAAGCAAGTGATTGTCTTTACACACGAGTAGTATGTGGAAGTTATTTTAGGATCAGGGCCTTAATAGATGAGAAATAAAGCAGGAGAAAAAGAATAATTTCCCTATTTTTTCAGAGGGGAAACTTTATCAGATTTATTTATTCAGTGTCTTTTAAAGACCAAACGCTACTAATCACTTTGTAAAACTAGTGAAGACAATTCTTAGCTGAGTTATAATGTGTGCATTTCAAATACCCATACTAGTTTCATGCAAAAGACTGCAGAAATTGTACATTAGAAAGCACAGGAGAAGACCTCCTCATTCTGCTGCTAACCTAGGCATATTCTTAATGGAAAATATCACTGTGGGAGAAGAGCTGGAAATGTTTAGACTGTTCTGTTGTTAAGTCAAATTCACTTCCACTGGAGAGCTGGAAGCAACTGGTTGGCCAAAAGCAAGAGCAATGGGAGAAATTATACATTAGATTTCCCTGGGAGGAGGCCAAGGATTTACAAGATGTTCATATTCTGTAGAACACTGAAAAAGATCTTGTTTGAAGGTAAACTTGAAAAGCAGCTCTGTGTACCACCATTGTTGTTTATGGCAAAAATGTTATAACAGTCCTATACTTAAGTAAAATATGTTCTTCTTCGAGTGATGTCCCCGTGGGTGCTCCACTGTTGGTGTTGGCCTTGTCCCGGCACCACCGATTGGAGACTTTGAGAGCAGTGATCGGGCGGGCTGCGCATGTGCTCATCGTCCATCTGAATGGGCACTGCTACACAGTCACCAACTGTGGAACACCCACAGGAACATCACTTGAAGGAGAAAGAGAAGTTACTCACTTTGTGCAATAACGATCATTTTTTGATATGTGTCCCCCGGTGGGTGTTCCACGAGCCGCCCTCCTCCCCCTTCTTTGGGCAATAATAGCAGCCCACAAGGCGTCAAAGAAGAAACAGAAGAGAAGTGGGCTGTGCGCGCTACTTCAAAGGTGGGTGTGCCCCACCCCACCCGATCTCTGCTCTCAAAGTCTCCGATCTGTGGTGCCGGGATGAGCCCGACTCCCAACTGTGGCGCACCCACAGGGACACACATCGTGCCGTAACGATTGTTCTTTGAGAAGTGAGTAACTTCTCTTTTCTCACAGTGTTGTCAGTTTTGTGATGTTTTAATAAATACCCTGTCTACAAAGAAACATAGTATAGCTTACCTCTGCATTGTGTTGGTCTATTTCACAGTGCTGCTTTCCTTTCTGTTGTGATTACTGCTTATATTTCGTTACTGAAAAATTGCACTAAATACAACAGAAGTCCTCTCAGAATGGAATGGACTGTGCACTAACTTCATACAATGGTGTGATATTTTAAAAAAAGTCAATCAGGTCAGTCAGGGTCATGTGTGCATGAGAAGAGCTTTAACCTTTTTAGAAGATGAGAGTAAATGAGGGTCCGTGCTTAACTTAATCCAGCTGGAGTAACATGGGCAGTTAATGGTTGATGCATATAACAAATCCTTAAAATATTTATCAGACATCTGGACTTAATTTTCAGCCACACTTTGTCTTTAAAAAATTACTTGGATCAATGTATCTTCATACGGGGCTCAAAATTCCTCGGGCAAACAGAATCCTTATTTATCCACAGCACAGATATATTGTTCCCACATTATCCTGCCATTATGATTAAGTTTTGGCTTTGAGCCACCATTGCCTGGCGGCACTAGAGAGTAGTAAAATCTCCTTGGGTCTTTAGTCTGTAGCTGCTGGGTTAAGACTGCAAACTCTAGTGGTAGCTCATGTGATATGAGCACTTAGACACAGGGAATTGGATTGACCCCCTCTTCCCCTCCTTTCAACCAGATCATTGAACCTACAGCAGGTAACCATTCTACATTACTAGAGACCAGAGCTGGATTTGAGCTCTTGAGCAGTGCAAGGGATTCCTCTTCCGTGATCGATCGCTTGTGCTGTCCCATCCCACAGTTTATTTTTAACTTTACTTGCAGCTTTTAACAAGGAGGATTTAGAAATGGTTTCAAAGGGTCTCCTGCATAAGCTGCAGAACTCCATGGTTACCAATAGTTCAGGTTCCTTCCAGAAAAGGGGACCTGAGAAAGTGAGAAGCATTCTTCTAAGTACCTGTTATGGGGTGCACTCCCTGCAGCTGGCACCTCCTCTTGTTTGCTCTGGAGATTAGCTCTAGCTAGGCATTTTGCCAGTGGTGGGCAGTAAGTGGCCTGCTGGCCAGATGCAGTTCCAGTGGTCCACCAGATGCTCTGTTTACTCTGGGTGTCTGCAGGTGTGGCTGCTTGCATCTCCTGGTGGCTGCGGGTCACAGTTCCTGGACAAGGGGAGCTGTGGGAAGTGGTGGCTCATGCACACTGCTTCCTGCAGTTCCCATTGGCCGGGAACAGTGGATTGCAGCCAATGGGATCTGCAAATGGCCTTACCTTTGGATGCTTAGGTAAGGGAATCTGGGCCTGCCATCTCCTCAGCAGCCAAGGTCTGTACTCCTATTCCTTGCTGCTCTTCCCCAAGCCACCTTTTACCTTCGTGGCTCCCCCTCAGGGTTTGCCAGCCTCCCAGTTCCCTCTTCCCAGGGAGTGACTGTGCACTACCCTCTGTAGTCCTGAATGCAACTCCCTTCACCCAGGAAGTAACTGCTGCCTACTTTCTTGCAACCCACTTCTGTTGCCAGCTGTGTGGCTTTATAGGACACTTCTGTTCCTGTCCAGCTGAGCTTCATGTCTGATTAATCAGTCCCTGCTTCCTGGCTCCTCCTTCAAGTTTCATCTATGGGTTAATTGGGCCTAATTCACCCATTCAGTCCCATTGTGGGGAGTATGCTCCATCCCTGGTGCCTTACCGGGGAATCAGAAGCGCTGACTAGATGCTGAACCTGCCAGTGTAAAACTTTCATTTAATCATCGTGAGCCTTAGAAATAATTGCTTGGTCTTTCAGACCCTAAGTTGTGGTATACAATGTCAGAAATGTGCCATATGAGACTACTTTAACAAAATTGATTTTTCTTTTGCATTGATGCTATGTGTGTATATATTTTTCTTTATCCTTTGCAGAATTTTACTATAATTTATGTTAAGATGGGTTACCCTCGTTTGCCTGTGGAAAAACAATGTGAATTGGCGCCTACCCTCCTCACTGCAATGGAAGGGAAACCTCAACCACAGCAAGACAGGTATCTATGCTTGGAATGAGAGAAGCTTATATCATTAGAATTAAAGGCACTTCTTCTTGGTGATCATTTGATTACCTAGAAAGATTTGCATCTTGGATAATAAATTCAGAAATCCAACTTTACTTCCTGGCCATTAGTTAGCACAAAGGACGCATCCCGGCAGGGATTGTCTTGTGCTGGGCATTATATAAATTCAGCATACGCTAGGCCAGTGGTTCCCAAACTGTTCAGCATCACGCCCCCTTTTTGATTTTTGAGAAATCCTCACGCCTCCCTGCCCCATAGCAGCAAAACTTGTTGAGCCAAAAAAAAAAAAAAAGGAACTGACTGGGTCTGAAAAACAAAAATAGCAGCAAAACTTAGGAGAGGGGAATTAATGGGGGGGAGGGATCTGGGTCACCTCGCCCCCCCCCCGGAACTTCGGCACACACCCCAGTTTGGGAACCCATGCACTAGGCTCTCAGTGTGTGGCATTCCGGGGTGATACTGTAGCTCATGTACATCTGAACTTTTAAAAGCAGCTCATGATTTGGGATGCCCAACTTGAGACACCTTTCAGAGAGTGTTAAGCACTGGCCCCCTGAGGACTAGGCCCTTTTAAAGTGTCTTCAATTGGGCACCCAAAAACTGAAACATTCAAACTCATGTCACATCTGGAAATATATATCCTAATAAGTAAGATACAATTACAGGCTAGGTGTAGAAGCTGCTGCATGCTAAGCGCATCTAGCAGTGTAAAGGGCCCTAAAATGACCGTAAATGACATCTTCACTCACGTGGATGATGCCTTTATGCTTCCAGAGTGGAACAAAGTGGTTTAATTTTAAACAAGAATTTGGGTAAAATCTTGGCCTTGTTAAATTCAGTGGCAAAACTTCATTTAACTAGAGTGGAGACAAGATTTCAGCATAGCATGTAAGCAACGTGTTAGGTGCTGCATCCTTTTGGAAATCTCTGTACGTGTATAGTGAGCAGATCTCGCGTATAGACTGTTCCTAACTCTCCGCCTGACCCCCTGAGCTAATCTTCCTCTACTCTAGTTAATGTCAATGGGACTTTGAGGATGCTCAGCCCTCAAGTTTTGAATGGAAGGTGTAGTGTTCTCAGAGTCGCTCTTTGGTTGCAATTTCTGAAAGCTAGATTTCCTGTGTGAATTCACATAAGTTCAACATAGCGATGTTTTTTAAAATGTGGACATGGAAAATTCTTATCCTTGGTTGTGGGTGTTTGTGGGGTTTTTTTTTTTTTTTTTTTTTTTAACAGAAACCCTGAAATTTGCTCCTTGCCTCCCATTATTAGGCATGTTGGGTGTCAAATGAAAGCTGCCAGAATAGGAATCTGGTGGGGTTTATTTATTTATTTATTTTTTTAAATGAAATAGACTTTTTGAAATGTAAAGCCCTTGCTTAAATCTCTGCTGTACAGCTTGTATGTTTAATGCTAAGAATCAAAAGGTGTTTTTGTAAATAGTTGCAGTAAATGTAATTGTTTTTCAGCCTAATGCATCTTCTAATACCAACCCTTTTTCACATGAAATATCCTGTGGAACCATCGAAGGCAGCTTCTCCATTTAATCTTGCTGAAAAACCAAAGACTGTACAGCTGCTCTTGGACTTTATGTTGGATGTGCTCCTTATGCCTTATGGGTAAGTGAGGGCAAGCTGTAGCAAAACCCTGTAACACTTGGGAACATCCACCATACACAAGATATTCTAAGTGTGCACAAAGGAGATTTTTTTTTTTAAATGTGTGCTCCTTCACTTCCTGATTCATGAAGGTAATTAAACAGGCATCTTATTTTAAGTTTGTGAGTAATCTGTCCCTAATCAGCAAAGGGCTTAAGCGCTTTATTGAATCTAAGTCTTACAATTGTCTCATTGACTTTCATTGGGAGATGGATCAAGCCCTTAGAGGGGTAATCTGTGATTTTAAATGATCATGCTTCTACAACAAAATAAAAATGGGTTCTTATCCTCCTTCCCCGCACTTCCTAATTTCTGTACTTGGTCTGTTGGGGGCCGATCCTCCGAGATTCTGAGCACTCTCAACCGCTTTAGATAGGAATAGTCAATGAGAGCTTGTATCTCATAGGATCTTCTCCCCATAGGGACAAGATTTATGTTGTGACTTTCTTCTCACTAGAGATGTCATAATCTTCATTAACAGCTGGTGTTGGTGTGTGCATCAACTCCCAGAGCATGTTTGTATACATTCATTAGTTTCAGTGTGCTTTTACTGATCTCACGCTTTTGGTATATGCATATTAAATTAGCACTTCTCAAAAGCCTCTTCCCATTTCACTCTTTTTGTGCCACTTATTTGTGGTATTCAGAAAGCAGTCACTTGGAAAGATGTTGGAAATTATTTTAAAAGCAGGACTTTCCCCCTGACACTTGACTGCAGGTGAACGGTGGGATATTCTGATGTGCGTAAGTGACTTAGAAGGAGATGGCCTATTGTATTACAGTGAGACTAGTGCTTTTGTTGCACTTTGAATGGGATTTTCAAAAGCATCAAAGAGCTGCAGTCAAGATTTTCAAAAGTGATCAGTAGTGTTGAGTGTTCCACTTGAGACATCTTTAAAGAGGCCTCTCACTTTGGATATCCAGCATCACTGGCCATCTTTGAAAATTTTGGCCTTTGTGTGGAAACCATGTGTAGCTAGTTGTAACTTTGATTTGCCTCTCTGCATAAAATTGCTCAGTGGAACTGTGATATTCTTCACAGGTCATATTTGGTCCATATGTACTGAAGTCATGAATCTGATAAATGAGTGCTATCTAAATTGACCTTGATTACATTCTGTTGTATTTAGTGGCAAAGCCTGTAGGGGAAAGAATATCCCAGTAGAAGGCTATAGTTGTTGATCAGGCAGTACAAGGTTCTGTATTCCTGGACTGTAAGGGCATGTCTAAACTACATCCCTCTTTCGAAAGAGGGATGTAAATTAGGCAAATCAAAATTGCAAATGAAGCTGGGATTTGAATTTCCCATGCTTCATTTGCATAATGGCAGCCGCGCACATTCTTTTGAAAAAGGGCTTTTCGAAAGTGAAACCGTCGTCTAGACGCGATTCTTTCGAACCCCCCCCCCATTTTTGAAAGAACCATAATGCCTGAAAAAATGATGTTTACCGGTTCTTTCAAAAAAGGGTTTTTTCCCCGAAAGAACTGCGTCTAGACGGCGGTTTTACTTTCGAAAAGCCCTTTTTCGAAAGAATGTGCGGCCACCATTTTGCAAATGAAGCGCGGGAAATTCAAATCCTGGCTTCATTTGCAATTTCAATCTGCCTAATTTACATCCTTTTTTCGAAAGAGGGGGTGTAGTCTAGACATAGCCTAAGTCATACTTTGATAAGCGGCTTCCTTTATTATGTTCTGATCTTGGAGTGAATTACCAGGTCTGATCTCTGTACTGCCCATTTACTGGATTGTTTTGTCATCTTACATCTTAGTGCTAAATGTTTTCTGGAGGCTTCAGTTCACTGTAGGATTTAAAGAAGGGTTTAAAAGCCCAAATCAAACAGTTGTTCAAATTCTGTGCATCAAAGGCTGTTCTCCAGAGCCGGGATGAGCATTCTTCGGCCCTGCTAAGATTGTTTTCTACCTCGGTGCCCCTGTACACTGACCACACAGTAGACTGGTTTTTCAGAGCAGTAACAACTTGTTCCCATTGGTCTCTGAGCCACAGTTCTTGTGTCCTGGTGGGTTTAGCTGGCTCTGCAGCACACATGGGGAGCGATTGTCCCCCGGGTCCTTGAAGTATGTGTGGCTGCTCTCAGAAAGGTTGGGCCAATCATTGACACTTGAAGCTGGAGGTATTTGTGCTCACGCTGATGGAGCTAGCATGATAAAAACATCCATGCAGTCGTGGCAGCTCAGGTGGTGGGATGGGTTAGCCACACTAACAAGCACCTAGGTCAAGGTTGTGATTGTACTCACCGGACAGCTTCAGTGCTTTTGTTAGCATATCCGCTCCATCCGAGCTAGTGCAGGAGCACTTCCCTGAGCTACTGTCAGTACGCCTACCCATGCTGGAAACGAAACCTCCAACTCCAAGGCTGAGGTAGCCTGCAAAGACCAGTGCCTGAAAATTTGGTTTCTGTTGCCTGTCTGCAGTATTAACACTGCAGAAGTGGGTTGTTTCCAAGGACTATTTGTTTGGGGTTTTTTTTTAGCCACAGCTCTCCCTTCCTGTCACATCTGGGTTGTCCTCTGAGCAGAAACAGGCCTGCTTCGTTGCCTTCTATGTGTTCTCATGCATCCCAGCCTCCTCTTTCAAATTGAGGGGATCCTACAGGCTCCAGTTAGTATTTGTTTGCCTAACACAGCTAAAACTCATTAATTCACTGATCCACAAACCTGCTGACTCTCACCAAAATATCTGTCATCCCTCTCAACAAACATTTAATACCAAAGCATTATCAGGAAGCTCGGAGTTACTGGGCCTTTGCTCCTTTTGCAGCATTTACGATTGCAGACCTGCTGCTAGGCAGGAAAGTATCCTCTGAACTACTCGCTCAATAAACAAGCTACATTGTGTAATGCACGTGGTGTTTGCTTACAGGCTAACTTCTGACATGCAGTGGGTCTCTCACTAATGCAACTTGGCAAGGCTCTGCTGTGGTAAAAAATATTTGACGGGGAGGAAAGAGTGACACTTATTTTGATCACTTAGGTGCTTGTAATGAGGAATTGATTTTAGTCAAGTAGTTTTAACAGGTCCACTCCAAGTGTTCCTTTCTTCCTTCCAGGTATGTACTGAATGAATCACAGAGTCGCCAAAACGTGCCATCAGCACAGGGCTCTTCTTCATCCAGTAGTGCTGGAAGTTCGGGGATCCCTCAGCCTCCTCCAGGGATGAGCTTTTATGCAGCCAAGCGGGTAATTGGAGATAGCCCATGGACACCTGAACAGCTGGAACAGGTAATGCAAATCACATGGGCTATGCAGGTGTATGAAAGGGGAACTTCAGTGAAATGACTTGGTGGGTACAATGGCTGCCACATGCAAGGAATACATGGTGGGAAGCAAATGTAGCATTCGTGCCAAAAAATATGGCTTGTCCAGCTTGACTAGGTCTCTGTGTATGTGCACTTCTGAAACCTGCACTTCGTAGTGAGACCGAGGTGTAAGGCTGCCACTATTGAGCTGTTGACAGTTTTTCCCTCAACTTTAGAACACCTTTTTAGAACTTGCTAGTGAATACACAGCTGAGTGCTGTCCTCCTTTGTGTGTTCCTCTTAGATCGAAGAGCATTTGTGACCTATTCTCTCAAGTGTGTTAACCCTCCCATGCAAATAGACTCTTTGCCATCTAAAAGGTTAGCTTCTCCCATGAGGGCATGTTGAAGAGATGGAAAGAGCATGAGGTTTTTCTCTTAGCATTACGAAAGGCCCAGATTTCAGTCTGCTAAAACCTTACATGGATGTAGCGCATCTTCCGGTCAGTCACTTTTACTTTCTCTTCTGCGTTGCTGAGCAGTGCAAACTGGGGATAGTAAAGTTCATCGAAGCTGAGCAGGTACCAGAGCTTGAAGCTGTCATACACCTGGTAATTGCCTCCAGCGACACACGGCACAGCGTAGCCACTGCAGCAGACCTGGAACTGAAAAGCAAACAAAGGTAATGGCTTCAGTTTAAAACCTGGGCACTGGCATTTTTAATAATCACTGCAGTTGATGTAGTGATGCTGAAAGGTTGCATGCTGAGAAGGGACAACAACTTTCTCTCAGAGTAGTTGTGCTGCTGATCTCTTAGCTTATTCATACACAAACTGACTCTGTTGTTCTTGGAGCTAGATTGACCAGCCTTCTAAATAGGTAGCAGGTTTCAAATAAACAAATAAGTTAATAGGTAGTAGGTTCACACAACTCAGTCAACCTGTGGAACTCCTTGCCAGAGGATGTTGTGGAGGCCAAGACTACAGCAAAGTACAAAAAGAGCTAGATAAATTCAAAGAGGATAGGTCCATCAATGACTCTTCTATCCCTAGCCTGTTTGTCAGAAGCTGGTACTAGATGACGGAGGAATCACTTGATACTTGTTCTGTTCATTGTCTCTGGAGCACTTTACTTTGGCCACTGTCAGAGGACAGAATACTGGGCTAGATGGAACTTTGATCTGAGCCAGTATGCCTGTTCTTGTATGTGGGTGAATTCAGTACTCATGTCAGCATGGGGCTAATAGTATTGGCTTGAGCCAAGTATAGCATAAGCAAGTGATGTGAAGTCTTGTCCACATAGCATTACCAGTGCACCTCAATCATAGCCAGAGAGGTTTTTTTAATTCATTGGAGTAAGGTGGTTGAGGAAATTACTCCATTCTTTAGTGCCTGTCCATTCTCTCCCCTTGTGGTGCTGCTGTATGCCCTAAGAAGTGCCTCTGCATGAAACATGTTTGTTGGAACACATTGTGTGTTCAATGTATGCAGCTGCTAGAGGTCCCATATGTTAACCGCATGTTTAGGGATCAGTCATTGTAGCCAAAAGTATGTTGTACTTGACCTCCCAGGTTTTGGGGTGTTTTTTGTTTCTTGGGGGTTTTTTTGCTCACTTGTTTGTGGACACCACTGTTCAAAGGATAACATAGGACACTGGGGTGAAAGGTAGACAGTCACTGCTCTGATCCCAGCTCAGGTCTTACAGTAACAAACTTATTCTGATCAATGGGCTGTTACGTGGCCTGTGCTAAACAGGTTTGGACTAAATCTACCTCCTAGCCTACAATGGTACCTATAGTTAAAACCACTGTAGTGATTGTCAACCAGAATGGCAATCTCATCAGGGAGGCCAAGGATGAATGAGCCTGGACTGGAAGTATCTTCTCCCCTGATAGGAGTGTCCCAGCCAGGTCAGAGTCAAGGCACAAAAGCAGGAAGTTTGTGGTTCCTGATGCCCAGGCCAGACCGGTTTTGTGGCTGAGAAGTAATCTTTGTTCTCTAGGGCAGTCATGATTTTTTTTTTTCACCAACTCTAAATTCACATTCCCCATGTCAGGGGAAGGAATAAAAGGGCACAACAGTGGTTTCTTTAAGGCTTATTTGGAAAGCAAAAATCCATCTGTGGAGTACCTGAACATATGGAGTTGCTTGTAACTTTTTTATTCTTTACCTGATGGATGCAAGTTATATTTTGCGTGGTAAGAGGGTGAAATTAGGCTGCATTTGAAGCTAATTAGATTTGATTTTTTTTTTTCAAAATATCATAGTCTGTAAAATGTATTGTTAAAATTATGATGCCATAATTATTTAATATGTTGCTTTAACACTTCTTTAGCTTAATTGACTGGAATAATCCTACTATCGTCAATAAAATGTACAAAGTATACCTTGGGGATATACCACTGAAAACTAAAGAGGTAAGATTTTTGTTCCTGCTTTATTCATGCTATTTTTTTGCTAGACAGAGCAACCATTTTGAGTTTGCTCTTTTGATCTTTGTTTTTGCTAAACAGTTGAGGTGGGTGTGGGTGTGGGTGTGTGTGGTGGGTGGTTTTTTTGTTTTGTTTGTTTTTTTTTTTTTAATACAAGCTCCTGAATTAACAATAGCTTAGCAGTTAAGTTAGTAATAGCAACATCCAAATAAATATCTCACACCTTGTTCCTGATAGGGAGCTGTTCTTAAGCCAGAACTGAAACGAGATCCAGTCAGCACCCGGGTTAAATTAAAGATTGTTCCTCATCTTCTACGTTCCAGACAAGCTGCAGAAACATTTCCAGCTAATATTCAGGTATCACCTTAACCTCACAGTAGCTAATCACAACACATTTACTCTTATTGTGTAACTCTTCCAGTGCCTAGGAAATAATTAAATGTAACCACGGCATGTGATGGCTAGGGAAGGAAGGGAGTGCAAATAATATTCAAAAATTAAACCACAATCCACTGTATCCAATCTTCTCTTGCTTCCACCAGGTGGTATATGATGGACTCTTCGGTGCAAACACAAACACAAAACTCAGAACTCTGTCTCTGCAGTTTGTACATCATATTTGTATAAGGTAAGCAACTTAGTTTATAGTAATAGATGCAAAACTATTTAAAGTAATTTTCAGAGACAACTTTGCATGCTAAATATGCAGTTGTGCTTAAGGCAAAGACTAGTTCTGTTGCAAATGGGTTTTACAAAATGATAAAATAATTTTTTATGTTGAGCTGTAGTACTAGCAGAACAGAAAAGATGACAGGGACTGAAGGAAGTGCATATATTTTAACATATTTTCTTTTACTTTCCAGTTGTCCAGAAAGTAAAATAAAGCCACTAGGCCCAATGCTTTTAAATGGACTTACAAAACTGATTAATGAATACAAAGAGGTGAGTTGAAAGGCTCTTTGTTGTAGAGTTACATTTATTTATTTAGAGAGACAAGGTGTGTGAGGTAATATCTTTTTATTGGACCAATTTTTGTTGGTGAAATAAACCAATAGTTTTTGGGCCAATACAAGATACTACCTCGCATAAGAGTGGCCATAGAGGGTCAGACTAAAGGTCTGTCTAGCCTAGTAACCTGTCTTCTGACTGGCCAATGCCAGATGCCCCCAAGGAAATGAACAGAACAGGCAATCACCAAATGATCCATTCCCAGATTCTGGCAAACAAAAGTTAGGGACCCATCTTGTGTGTCTAATATCCTGGGGCCAACACGGCTACAGCAGTACTGCAAGGATTTATTTATTTAGATTTACAAAGAAAAAATCAAGTGGTCTGATTTGTGCTGTCTGTCTGTTATACTCTTGCATTATGATGATTTTAAAAGAATATACAAGGAAATATTTTCATGAGCAGATGTCAGAGGAAAGGTGATCTTGTGGTATTGAACTACGACTTAAACTATATTTCCTGCTCTTCCATAAATTTCCTGTATGAATTTTGGCATGCCATTTAGCTCCCAGTCTTGCATGCAAGTGCTTAAAGTTACTTATGTGAGTAGTCATATTGATTGCAAGACTTTAATGGGGGCTACTCATGTACTTGAAGTTAAGCACATTTGTTTGTTTTTTTTCTAGGATTGGGGCTTTAGTCTCTTGTGCCCAGATCCAGGGAAATACTTACACATATGTACAGGGCTCGCCAAGCAGTGGTGAGCCTTGCTCGCTAGCCACGCGGTTCTGTGAGCTGCGTGTGCGCAGATCGTGCAGTGCCGGCTGTGCTGGCTTGTAATCTACTCGTCATGGGCGAGGCGATAACATGATTTGTCGAGCCCTGCACATGTATAACTTGAAGTCACATCTTGATGTCATTCACTGCCTGCTGAAAACTTCCATGTGGTGGTCTTTGGGTGTAGTCCCTAGCAAAGTGTACTCCAGAAGCTTAAAACAGAAGTGTACAGTAGCTTAAGCATTGGTTAATGTGTGTGATCTGCATCGGAAGGGAAAGTTCCACCTTCTGCCAAAGTAATGGCAGACGAATGCACATAGCCACAATTGCTGGTTTGCATCCCCAACGGACTTTAGATTATAGACAATGTTGCAAGGTATGTCCATCTCTTCCCAGTGGAGGGAGCAGAAACCACTTTCATCAGGCCCTCTGGATGCTTCTGCATCAGCAACAACTTGCTCTCTTGGGTTGATCTTACAAAGGAAAACTGAGACTGCACAGGCAGGGTCTGAAGAATAAAGAGCTGGAGAGCAGAGAGTGGTCTGCAGGTTGGAGGACTGCTTGCACTTTGCTGTCCTCTTGCAAATAATTTAATAAATGAAGTTGAACCAGGCTCATTTAGTAACCTGATGGGGGGAGGAGAGGGAGAGTTTAACTACCAATTTAAATGCCAAAAGCCCGGGGTGAGAGAGAAAAATATGCTGGGTCCCTCTAAAAAGTCCCTCTTGAGAAATGTCTCTCTTGTCAGGTGCACTGGTAGCGCTTGTGGAATCCCAGGAAGCCATAGTGCGGCAGGTCCCATTCATGATGGTGGGCCAGGCTAGCATCGCTATGGCTATTATTCACTACTGGTGTTGTGGTAGCACCTGGGAGTCAGTCATGGACCTAGAGCCCTTTGTGCCAGGTGCTGTCTGGGACTGGTTGCAATACCCTCACTTGGACCGAGGGCTTTTGTAGAAGCACACTTACTGCACGTCAGGCTGGAGTGTCACTCTACCATGCACTACCCTGCAGCACACTAACTTGTTGCTGTGTGCTAAACATTCTGTAATGTGCAGCAGCAGGTCCCTGCCACCAGTTATTTCACAGCAGACTCATGGGAGTTCGACTGACACCCCAGGTTGCCATGTGCATGTCATTCATTTAGACAAGCCTGGAGCAGTACCTACCTCCGCATGAAGTCCCACTGAAGCAGTGGGACCCGAGGCGGGGTAGGGTACTACCAACCACGACTAAGGCATCCTAAAATAGGATGCAGGCTTTCCCCATCTCACTTCATAAATCAAACTTGTGATTTTTTTTTTTTCTAAAGCACATTACTAGTGTCTGAACTTGTAAACCCCTTTCTAGGGCAGATTGTCCAGGTAGCTCCAACAGGGCTGCCAGATAAAGTATACTAATAAGGAATAGGGCTGGGCCTTTAATTTCCTTACAAAGGTTTGGGGTGAGCATACATTTAAGAAGTGGTTGGATCAGTGCTACCAGAGCAAAGAGTTGAAATAATTGTTTTCCTGGGATCCCTGAAAGTGTTGTGCTGATGGCTGTGTTGGAAATTGCTTGGTGTCGGGGGAAGGTGTCTCACTTAGTCACCATTTCAAGTACCTACCACATCCCAGCAGTTTTTCCTTCTTGGAAGATAAAGGCAGCTTTTTTGTCATTGTTTTCCATTTTTCTGCTGGAAGAACATAACTGTTATGTTCTTCATTTACAAGGTGCTTTGCTCTGGGACTCGATTTTTATTTTCTGGGGCTGTGTCCCTGGAATACGTTTAAAACATTAAGAGACAGGATCTAAAGTAAAGGCATAATTGTAAGGGATTGGGCGGGGGGAAGAGGGAGAGTGTGTGCGTGCGTGTCCATCTGCTGACTTGGCTCTTTATTGTTTTATATTCAAGGATCCCAAACTGCTGTCAATGGCCTATTCAGCTGTTGGAAAACTTTCCAGGTAACTAAAGTGCATTTTCAGTAATGGGTTGTCTGTTATTTTTCTAAAACAATTTGTAACTCAGATGAGTTCTCATCATGCCACATGGCCATTGGCAGCAGAAAACAGTGTGTGGGGTAGCACTGTCTTGTGACAGCTCTACATCTGTAAACTGAGGCATGTGGTGGTGGATGGTTATGCTATGAACAACTAATGATAGTTCATGGAAGTATGCAGAGAAGGTGTAAAAATGGCTCTCTTCTCTAGATTGCTGCAGCTTTGTTAGTTCATGGTTTTTAAAAGCATGTGAATCTCTATGAGCTGCGTTCAGAAGTTTAAAGCTTGCTATCAAATTGGCTGTCTCACAGAACATCTTGATTTCTGAGCCACACTTAGCGGTCATGAATTGGAGTAACTGCGTGGTGGTGGGGGCAGATAATTTGGAACATCTTTTTTGTGCTGATTAGATTAGGCTTGGATGTTGAGGTGAGCTGTAGAGAAAAGCATGACACGAAATGCATTTCACGCTTGTTTGGTTTTTTTTTTTAAAAACCTTCTCAAATGATTCTATTTTCAGCCGAATGCCTCAGCTCTTTACCAAGGACATAGCTCTTGTCCAGCAGTTTTTTGAAGCTTTGTGCAAGGTAGGTGATAATGCAGGTTTGGGGGAAGGTTATTAAATGTTCTGTGCGGGACACGTCAGAGAGTAACACATCCTCTTGTTTTCCTATTGCAGGAAGAGCCCGACACCAGACTTGCTATTCAAGAGGCCTTGTCTATGATGGTTGGAGCATATAGTAGTTTGGAAGGAGCACAGCGTACACTCATGGAGGCTCTTGTGGCTTCATACCTAATAAAGGTATTTTATTGAGACAAATGTCACTTTTTAAAGAAGAGATAGCCACATTGTATCTCCTGTAGCGCTAAGAAAATATTTTTTGGGTAATGTAATATAAGTTTTTACCACAAATGCATTTTTCATGGCTCCATTTGTGAGTGCAGGAAATAGTTTTGGCCAGAAGAGCTTTTTGAGGATTTTTTTTTTAAAAGAAGTCTTGAAACATTTTATTTAGAAAATGTCATAATTTTAAGCTGACATGTAAAACATTTAGTTCAGTGTATGGGGTGTGTGTGTGTATGGTTTTTAATTTCATCTGGGGCCCCCCACTCTCCCAAAAAAAACCCTCTGTTTGGCTTGAAAGTAACAAAAAAACCCAACCCTATGATTCACTTAGCTCAAATCCCCTACATTGTCTCCACTCTGTTTTGTTAGAGATGCTCTTTTCTTCCTTTTTCCTTGTACTGTTAGATCTATGTGGGGGCTTTCAATGTAAAGAAGTGAAATGCTTAGAAAATGGTCTACTGACTGGAATAAAGATATCAGGGAACCTTTCATTTTTTGTTTAAAAATTTCCCTATATCCAGGCCTGTCCTTTCAGAATTGTTTGCAGTTGTGCAGCTAATATGCATGTGGAAGTACTGCAATTTGTGGCTAGCTGTGCATGCATTTCCTGAGATGTACAGTTACCTGTGCAAAACTAGGTATGTAAATGCATGACAGTTTTGCCCATGCAGTTGTAGATATCTGGGCCTGCAGAGAGAACTTAACTTACCTTATATCTGGACAGTCTGTCCAACTTTGTAGAGAGACTGAGTTTAATGAGCCAATAGTGGTGTGTTTTTTTTTTTTTTTTTTTTTTCCATCTCTTGATATTGTGATTCTATTTATTATCATCTTATTCTGCAAATTCTTGTCTTATAACTGCTTCTATGATTAAGGGCTTGAGATCCTGGCCCAGGATTCCCAAAAGGAAATGTGTATTCATGTGTACTTACACACTTAATTATCCACTTTGCGCTACTATAAAAACTGGCGCTTTTTCTATTCCTTGCAGCACCAAAAATCTGTTCAGAGGTGGCTTTGAATTTTCCAAGTAATTGAGAGAGTATTTTACGAAGTAGGAACACTGTTAGACATTTTGTATTGAGAGAGATTTAAAATACTGGTTAATTGAGTGCCAGCTAACAGAGCTTTTATTGAAGTAGACACTAAAGATCCAAACAAAGATCAAAGCCTGCTGTGGAGGTACCATATAGGCACGTGTGTCTAGTTTGCCTGGATCAGTAACTTGTAGGGCAAAACAATTATTTCCTTTTACTGAAGTATATTTTTTAATGTTGGAACTATTTAGGTTCATCTTAAGGTGGTGTGTGGGTTTGGTTTTTTTTTTTTTTTTTTTTTCCTTCATGCAGTTGCCTTTGTCTAAAAGCTTTCAGTTGTGTTGAGACAAATACATAATTTTTTTTTTTTTTTTTTCAGCCTGAAATCCAAGTACGTCAGGTGGCTGTGAAATTTGCAAGCACAGTGTTCCCGCCAGATCACATCCCTTCCAGATACTTACTGCTTTTAGCTGCTGGTGATCCGTAAGTATCAGGAGATGTTAACTTTGTATTGTGATTAAAATAGAAAAAAATCAATGCAGATTTTTGGAAACTGGCTGTTGTGTTGTAGCAGTGATGGTGGACATGCAACGACCTGTAGTTCTGCCTTATCTTGACAAACTACAGAGGAGGAAGAGAAATCACAAGTACCCTGTGACAGAATGTCTCTTTGTATTTAAAAAAAAAAAGGTGGGGTGAAGGATAGGAAAGCAACACTCTAACCTAGGTGAGGATAGACTGATGATGTGAAAACTTGAAGTGCTCAAGATTTGATTTACCAAGCTAGCATACAATTGAATAAAGCTAAATAAATCAGTTACAGCTAGCACATCTTGTACTGCATGGGGCTAGTGGGCGCCTGGGGATCTGCTGGTTCAGATATGTACGTGATGAGAAGGCTTGCAGTGGGTCAGGTAAGGGACAGAGTCATAAAATAGTGAAAAAGAATGAGTGAAGAGAGGAAATACAACTTCTAAAATGGGAATAGGAAGATTGGAAGTGGCTTAGACACCAGCTTGGTAAGATGGGGACGGTGCTGTAGGAATGAGAATAGTGTTATATGTAAGTCAAGAAGATCTCTTATTGTCCAGTCTCTTTTCTTCCAAAATCAAAAGGCTGTTTATTTTCTGTAACCTGCTGCTAGTTCTCTGCACTGCTTAAAAACAACATTCTTTCCTCAGAGCCCCTCTCCCACAAGAAATTAACTCTTGTTGTTTGTTAAATAACATTTTCTCTATGCAAGTAACATTCCTTCTCATGTTTCTGTTTGAAAGACAGGAGGAGGTGCATGGAGAAGCACAGCGCGTACTGAGAACATTTCCTGGTAAAAACGAAAAGGAAAGTGCCAGTAAACAGATGCCTTCTTTCCCAGAAATGGTCCATTACATTCAAGACAAGGTACAGCCTTACAGCCTTGGCAGAATGACTGTGGCAGAATTTATACTAGGGTCATCTAGGTCACTCCTCCTCTTCACTTCCAACTGATGAGTCGCCAGCTTGTAGTAGAAATTTTCATTAGGCTACTATTGAATTTCATCCCATTTCTGTTCTCCACTCTTCAAGGTGTGCCTGTATAACATTCCAATCCACTTCTGTATTGATGCATCACCATTTTGCATCAGCAGCAAATATAATGTGATTGGGGGGAGATGGTGTTAAATCTCTAGCAAAAACTTCTTTTATCCAAAATCTGTCGTTCCAGTTAAATAAGTATGTGATTTAAAATTCTGGGTTTTTTTAAGTGTGACTGAAAATCCCTTTGTCCACTTTTTTGTTCTCTTGGCTCTTGTGATGTCACTAGTTCACTTGAGATTGCAGAGTCCTTCACCTTAGTATGACCTGAATTTTTAGTGTCAAAAACAAACAGGAGAACCCTCTGTTCTCTCTCCTCTCCCCTGCCCCCCCCCCCCACCATTAGGCAGATCTCTTTTTTAATAGAAGCATTGAAGGATATAAAACCAATTTTTCACCTTTTCAGGGACACCTTTATGTATTTGTTTTCACGTGAAAGTGGTAAATAATAAATGTGTGCTGGAGCAGGTCCATATAATGAACACTTTAAAGACAGGGTCAATGTGCAAAATGACTTCCCTACCTAAATTAACTTAACTCTTCAAAATCTAGGGAACTAAATTTAAAGGAGGAGTAAGATCTAGTGTTTCAAGAGACTGGAGTAATGGGCTCTGATCCAAAGTCTTTCACTGATTTGACTTCGGATGCTTGCTTAGGCTGTCTGTGCTTCATTAGGCCCCCAATTCAGCAAAGAATATGAGGACATAACTGTTGAAACCTAGAACTGTGGTAAGTTTTACA
Organism: Rafetus swinhoei; assembly: GCA_019425775.1. Taxonomy (NCBI): domain Eukaryota; kingdom Metazoa; phylum Chordata; order Testudines; family Trionychidae; genus Rafetus; species Rafetus swinhoei. The sequence goes on along the minus strand of CM033427.1, from coordinate 121,219,526 downwards.
CAGGGAAAGCTCATAAGGATGCCTGTATGCACAGTGGTTGCTTCCCCCTCTCCCAAGGTAACATTTATTTACACTGGGCCTGATAATAAACAAAAGTGTCTTTTATTAAGTATAAAAAGTAGCATTTAAGTGGTTGCAAGTGCAAACAGATCAAAGTAAATTACTAAGTGAATAGGGAATGTATAGCTAATTCTAATCTACTAAGAAACTTGTATGTAAATTCTTACTCTAAATCAGTGGTCACCAACCAGTAGATGGGGATCTACTGTTAGATCTTGGAGCCTCTGACAGGGGATCTTGACTGGTTTGGCCAAGAGGCGATCAAATGCTGGCACATCAGTTGCCTCTCCCCCCGCTTGCTGGGCAGGGAAGGGAGAGGAGGGGGTGCTGATAGGGTGCCCCCCCCACCCTGTATCCTATCTCCACAGAATGGATGGGGAGCACAGGGCTTGGGATGGAGGGATTTGCTGGCTGCTTTTGAGAGTGGTGCAGGGCCAGGGCAGGGGTGAACCTGCCTTAGCTCTACTGCACCACCATCCAGAAGCCATGTGAGGTAAGCAGTGTCCAGCTGGAGCCTGCATCCTGAACCCCTGCCCGAGTCATAAACCCCCTCCTGTACCCCAAGCCCCTGCCCTAGCCCTGAGCCCCCTAGACCCAAACTCCCTTACAGAGCCTGCATCCTGCACCCCAACTTCCTGCTCCAGGCTTAGCTCAGCCCCTCTTATGCTCCAAATCCCTTAACCCAAGACCAGAGCCTGCACCCCAACCCTCTGCCCCTGCCTGATGAAAGGGAGGAAGGATGGAGTGAGCAGGGGCAGGGCCTTGGAGAAGGGGTACAAAGGAGGAGGGCAAGGGTATTTGGGTTTGAGGTAGATCCTAGATTGCATTTCAATTAAAAAGTGATCTTGTGCTTAAATAGGTTGGAGACCACTATTCTAAACAGTTCATATTTCAGGTAAAAGCTTCAATCAGAGAATGATCTTTACTCTGAGTTAGGTCTACAGTCTTTCAGAGTTCAAGTTTCTTCTTAGGGTGTGTCAAGCCATTTCAAAGGCCAGCTGAAGACAAAAAGCTAATAGCTTCCCATTGCTTAAATAAACTTTTTGTGGAAAAATACCAGGTTCAAAATGGATTTCAGTATCAGGTAGCATGGTCACATGTCTTCCTAGGACCAAATACTGTTTGGACTTATAAGACAAGGCAGTTTACAAGGTTGTTGAGTTGATCACCAAGCCATTAGGCTTCTGGGAGCCATAGCTATATGGGGTCAGACCAAAGGTCAGTCTATCCCAGTATCCTGACTTCTGATAGTGGCCAATGCCAGGTGCCCCCAGAGGGAATGAACAGAATAAGTAATCAAGTGATTCCCTCCCCTGTTGCCCATTCACAGCTTCTGACAGAGGCTAAGGAACTATTCCAACCTATCCTGGCTAATAGGTCCCCCAATGGCTATCCTCTAACTTAGTTGAACCCTGTAATGTCCTGGCCTTCACAACATCCTCTGGAAAGGAGTTCCACAGGTTGACTGTGTGTTGCATGAAGAAATATTTTCTTTTGTTTATTTTAAACCTGCTACCTATTAATTTCATTTGATGACCCCCTAGTTCTTATGGAAACAAGTAAATGACTTTTCCTTATTCACTTTCTCCGCACCAATCGTGATTTTATAGACCTCTATCATATCCCACCTTAGTCTTCTCTTTTTTAAGCTGAAAAGTCCCATTCTTATTAATCTCTCTTTATATGGCACCCGTTACAAGCTCCTAATCATTTTTGAGCCAGTAATGGCTCTTGTTAGCATATTGAAAACTATAAACTGAGTCACATTTTGTATTTGTAAGTACTCGTACAAGAATGATACATGCACAAAAAGACTCTACAGATCTAGCAGATTGTAACGATAAAATTGATATATGACCTATTTTGCATAAAGCATCTTAGAGTTATGCATATTCATACTATGTCAAACTTCTGGCTGTGCCCTGAGGAGGGTCCTGCACTCCTTAGGCGGTTATTCTAGGCCTCAGAGGCTCACTGTGACCCTCTATGCTGCTGCTTGTGTCTTTCTAGAGGTCTGGGTTACAGCTTATTGAGCCATTTTCATCCCTGCAAAGTCAATGAATGGGGAGGGGGAGATCCCTCCAAAATTCCTGGACCACCTTCTCCCAGAATCAGGTCTTTTTGTGGTGCAGGGAGGTTGGGGGGGAACCTGGGCCCACCGACTACTCTGGGATTTGGCCCAGTGACCCTAGGCAGTGGCAACTGCTCGGGTTTTTCCTATAGTCCCAAGACAACAGCCTTTTCACTGGGCTGCTTCCCCAAACGCTCCCTCTATTGTCTTTTCTCTGGTACCTGACTGAATCTTTCCCTTCTCAGCTTCTCAAAAAAACACATTTTCTCCTCTTGGTCCATCCCTCTTCTCCTTCCCCCTTCCTTACCTGGGGGGAATCTTTCAAAGCAGCATGCCAGGCTTTAATTGGCTGCAGGTGCTTGATTAGCCTGCTCTTCAGGCTAGCCTCAGGTGTCTACCTGCCTTAATTACAGGGTAGCAGACTCTGGAAGTTTATTCAGGGATTAAGAGAACTGTTTATCCAGCACCCTGCATACCTGCCCTCCATTAGACTGTGGCAGCCAGCTTGTCTGGGTCTGTCACAATACTCATAAGCCAATTCTCATCAGGCGGGGGGGGAGGGAAGTGTCACGTGAGCCATTTACAGTACCGTGTGTACTGCTGCTAAATATGTGTTCTGTTATTTAGGCCTCCCACCGAATGAAAACTCCTGCTAAATACATGACCGGAACTGCCGTCCTGCCATTCAATCCTGCTACATTTGGAGAGGTAATTGTGTGTCTCAGTGCAATAATGAGACATTCTTACATGTGGGTTCAGAAAGGAGTTTCCCCGGGGGAAATTCCTATCTCCCCTAAAATGGGAGATTTGAAGCAGCTCAGCAGTTGGTGTGTGTCAAGGGATGGTTTTCTGAAGAGGTTGCATTAACCATACCACCTTGAACACACCTGCCATCCTAACCTGGCAAAAGAAGTCACTGATGGTGTCCCCCAGCGGTTGGAAATCAAAAGCTGAAGACTTATCACCCTAAGATACTGCTTAGTTATAGGAGGGTGATCCTGATGTCCTTGATGAGTCTCAGACACAACAAACCAAATTCACATGATGTGTTACTAACAAAATGGGCTACGGGACACTAATCTGGTGTAACTGGCATGCTGAGAGAAGGTGCAAGTAACACTGGTATAGAAGCACCTCTGTATTTGACTTTTATGATTTAATCCAGCAGTTTTCAAATTTTTTTGAGCTGAGTATCCCCCTTTGAGTTAGTTTTGGTTGTGCCCAAAGGGCCAGTGGAGCCCCCCAAATGTTCCTCCACCCTTCCCCGAGGGACATACCATAACTATAATTAGATGAAGTCAGAGGTTTTCAATGTGGACTCAGAATTGCTGTTGTAAGTGTTGTGACTGCAGAGTGTTTAATGTATTGCAAAAAGTGCAATGTTCATTATGTTTGTAGTGTATTATAGAGTATGTCCTGTAATATAGCCAGGCTTTTATTTTGTTAAATGGAGTTGAATCAGAAATTGTATTTTTCTTGAGTGAGTTAAACATAGCACCTTCCTTCCCTGTCTTCTCTGACTTGTATTTCTCTGTGAACTGCCTTTCACCCTATATCATTCTCTTCTCTTTTTAGATAGTCCTGTACCTGCGAATGTGTCTTGCTCATAGCGCAGGGGTGGTGCCAGCCTCTCAGAGCTTAGCTGACATGCAAGACCATGCTCCAGCAATTGGCCGTTACATCAGAAACCTCCTGGCTGGCAACTTTATATCTTCCTCAAAAAGTGGAGAAACCAACCCAGTGCAGATCTATATTGGCCTCCTTCAGCAGCTGTTGTCCAGTGTCGGAGGTAAGGAACCATAGGTCATAGTGCTGAGGAAAGAAGAAAAGCTCTTCCTATAACTTGTGAAGTGAGCATAGGCTAAGCATACTCAATACCCTGAACTTCACTTCAATCCTGTGGTCACTGTAATAAGATCTAACCCAAACTGTCTTACGCCAGTTTGCAGTTCTGAGTAGTTCCCTTGCACACCATTGTGAAGGGGCTTAGAGAGAGGATGCCGCAATAGTACCTGGTACTATCAGTGTTTTTTATAGTCTTTGCACACCTGAACGTAGGTGCTGACTCCATGGGTGCTCTGAGGCTTAAAGACCTGCTGAAAAAAATAAGGGGGGGGGTTGTTAGCATACACCAGGTCGAATTAATCTTTTGTGGGCCCTAGTGCCTGGACTGTGGCTCTGTCTTTCCCTGCCCCTCTTCTTCCCCCTTCCCCCGCCTTTCCCCTTCATCCCACTTACATGGAAGGGGAGAGGCAGAGATGAGTGAGCATCCACCGGCAAAAACAAAAGTCCGTGCCTGTGCTCTTTGTCTGTTGAAACTCCAGCTGATATCTGAGGCAATTTCAAGTTTGGTCACAAAATACTCGTGTATCTTTAAAACAGTTGACTCGAAATATACATTTACATACCAACTCTTAGCCTATCTGGCATCATGAGAGAGTGCTCAGCAGTAAAGTTATGACTTGGACTTTCTGTATTATCTGGGATTTTTAATTTGCATTAATGTTTGATGTGGCATCATCTGCCTGTTTTTATCATTGTTGTAAATAGAAAAAAATGCATTTTTCTATAACTGGACTCTTTAATTATTCTTTAGGTTTGCCTGTCATGTACTGTCTTCTCGAAGTTGTTTCGGTATACCCAGAGAAACTAGCTACCAGATTTGTAGATAAGATAGATTGGATAAAGGTATGTTGCATACATTTGGGGATTTTTTTGTTGTTCATGTTAGCAAAATGTGTCATTTCATCCTATAGGCATTGGATTTTTCTATATAAAGGGCACTCCATTTACAGATCACATTGTCTGATGGGTTTGTTTGTCTTTTACTTACTGTTATTACAGGTGACATCAACACAGGGGAGCAGGGCCCGCCAAACCTTTCAATCTGACCCACATCTCAAGCAGAGCTAGTGCCTGTCTGTCCACTTGTGCTGTGGAGCATGTTCCCACTGCAGTGTAGACAATACCCTATGTTCCCTCACCTTGGGAGATTTTAAAAAGAGTAAGTCCATGCTGCAGTTGAACACCTATGGCTGGCCCATGTCAGCTGACTCTGGGACCCTCCATCCTCATGGAGTCCCAGATCCCAGCCAATAGTCAAACTCGAACCTCTATACTGCAACAGCCGCATTGCATGAAACCCACCGGCTCATGTCAGTTGATATGGGCCAGCTGCGGTGTCTTATTGCAATGTAGACGTCCCCTAAGAGCCAGGTCTATCAGTCGTGTCAGAGCAGTTCCATTTGCCAGTCGTTTATGGGTATTATTTTACCCTGTAGCAATCTACCAGTGAGGGGAGCTGCTCTGGCAGCTCTCTTGAGGTGAGTAGGTAGAGGGCAGACTAATATACTGATGTAAGCTTTGAATCAAGATATATAACTCCATTGGCAGTATTCTAGTGGTGATAAACTTCTTAGGGTTTTTTTTATTTCTGATGATGTCAGGTCACCTGAATCCTTCAAGTGTGCATACGCACGTGTGTACCCACTCACAAAATTCATGCAGGATTCAGAGATGTATAACACTACTTTCTGCATTTCTTCTCTGCAGACACCAGCCCATCCCTCTGTGTGTAGAGTTAATTGCAACAAGTAGGGTTATAAATAATTAAAAAGACAGATCAGGAAACAAAAATTTATTTTTGTTATGCCAACACTGCCATAACAACAGTCTCTCTCTCTCTATAAAAAAGTTTTCCTGTGGGATGGCAGAATGATGTCATCTGCTGCCTAATGCTGCCGCCCACTTCCACTGTTGTCCTCAGCCACTTGCTGTGGCCAGCCTTGGCGCTGTCCCCTCCGGGCATGGGGTATTCCAGCTCTGTCTCCCGCTTCATGCCCCAGGGGAGAAGCTGCTGGGGTTGGGCCCCCTCCTCCATTCAGCACCCCGCTCCCCTCACCTGGCTGTACCAGGTCTCCCCTACCCAGGCCACCCTGTGTCCCCTCTGCCATCCAAGCTCAACATTCCCCCTTTCCGCCGAGACCCTGCACCCCCAGCCCGCTCCCTCCCTCCTGGCCATACACTCTGCCCCCAGACCGAGGGGGAGTTGGCGAGCGTAGCCCCCCAGTATATTTTTAATATGAATTAATGTTGTTGTGAGAACTGTAACTTCCATTTCTTAACTTCTGTGTGTGTGTGACACTACCTTTGCCTTAAGTACATTTTTTCCTTTATTAAGTGAAGAGATTAAAAGCTAAAGAGAAGTCTACTCTGTGGCATTATGGAGCTAAGGAATTTTGTCTTGTACAATTCCACAGGGTTTTGAGCTCTTAATGACTGGGGAACATGGAAGCATTTAAACACCATATGAACTTTAAACATGTGCATAGCCCCCTTATTCATGCTTAAACCTAAGCATGAGTTCTCTGCTGAATTGGATCCTAAGCAAGTTACTTAGGCTACTTCTATATTGCAAGGCTTTTCTGCAAGAGGAAATGCAAATGGAGTGCTCATTTGCATATGTTGCACTCGCATTTCCATTTCCTCTTTGGATCCCTTTTGCGCAATAAATTTTTGTGCATAAAAAGAGCCGTGTAGATGGCTCCTTTTTGCGCAAAAAACCCCTTTTGCGCAAGAGCCGTTCTTCCTAAGTGATAATGCTGCAGGTTTAAAAAGACTTTAGAGTAAAATATGAAGTCTAGTTGAGTAGCTCCCTCTGATGTATTGAACTCCTTTGAAGATAGAACATCGGTGATGTATGTACAGTCTTTGTGGGTTTTTTAACTTCTACAGAGTCTGATGAATACAAACAAGGAAGAGATGCGTGAGTTGGCAGCATTGTTGTATTCTGTAGTGTTGTCTACAATGTCTGGAAATGAACTTCAGTCCTCTATACAGCAGCTGATCAAGACAGCAAAAGACAATCATGTAATTACATTCACTTTATCCATTTCTAGTAGGTTTTTTTTGTTTTTTTTGTTTTTTGTTTTTTTAATAGTGACATTTTAAATGAAGATGTTAAATTCTGGGCATGCAATACAATTATGAGACTTAGTGATTTTTCTTTTTAAATGGAAAAGCACCATTGAAATAATTGGTTTCTTGTTGGAGCTAGGAAAAAAATTTGCTGTAATTGAGCAGAACAGTACTTCTAAGTAAATATTGGCTGCTTCTACACAACTAGGACAGTTAGGAACAATTAAGAAGCGTAGTTATTAAATAGTCCTTATCCCATTGCATGATAATGGGTTGCACCAACTACCCCAAGCAGCTTTAAGTTTTTATTCATGAGCAATTAAAACTAACCAAAGAATTTAGAAAATATTTAACTTGTCATTCATTGTCCTTCCCCTGGCTAAGCCATAGCTCCCTCCCTTTAGGGCAGGGCAATGAAAGCTAGGCCTACCCAGGAGCCTTTGCTAGGTAGGGCTTGATTTTAAAGACAGCAGCCTTTACCTCCTGTAACTGTTGTCACTACTAGAAGTGTTTTCCTTCTGAGCCTTTCTCTTGCTCTCATTGTCCCCTATCTCTGCAGCTTACCTGAGTCCCTTGATAGAATTGTGAACCATGAGGAATTCAAACATCGTCTCTTAAAGAAACTAAGCAAATAACTTTTTGTGTAACTCATCTGCTGCAGTCTAAGGGGTCAGATCCCCTCAGCCATGTTTTCCCAAAGAACTGATTTGATTTTAATCCCTACATAGATCTCAGTAATCTGTTGTTTTACTAGTGCCTTTGCACCATGTTACCCTGAGAGGTTCTGTGTGTTAAAGCCAAGCTGAGCTATTGGAAATAAAATGGAGTCTGTCTTCTCATAAAAGAAATACTTTGTGATAACATTTATTCCCCCTTTGAGATTTTCTAGTCCCATCTAGATCTACTCTTCTCCTTTCCTTCTCAAGGTAATATGTTGTGGATCAAACAAAAACATTTAAAAAAATCTGGTGTTTGCACCTTTTAAATCTTGCAGCCTTATTCCTGCTGAATATCCTTTCCAATGAATCTAGCCAGTGGATAAATATATTAGCGAGACATTTCCAATACAAAGATCAACACTGAAATAGTGTTCTTGACACGTTATAATTTAGTTTCCTACCTTATATCCCACTAGGCAGTTCTAACCTCGTCTAGAATTACTGGACCAGATTGTACTCTCACTCACAGTAGTGTGACTCTTGAGTAACTCCACTGAATGGAAGGGATTTTATCTGACATATATGAGAGCAGAACTTGACCCCTGTTGTGTGTGCAATGTGGGTAAGACAGTACTGCTGACATACAGAAGGATACATTTATAAACTAAAGGAGTACAGATGTGCTTCTCCCAGTAATGTGGGAAAAGTTTTCAAAAGATCCTAAGCGGTTTAGGAACAGAGGTTGCTGTGACCTCCTACATCCGTTGGCTATTGACAATCGCCCCAGGAAGCTTAAATTCTGTAGAAAATATTGACAATACTGACCACTTACAGATAGCCCCATAAGCTGCGCTATAGCTCAGAATTTTCATGCTGTGCCCTGGGCCTACCTATATATCTGTCTTTTCATGGATGCTTTATGTAAAACACATGATTGTATCTATGTAAACTTCTTGCAATATTATTGTTGTCTGTAGAACCCGGAGATCCAGCATGGGTCTTTGTTGGCTTTGGGATTCACAGTTGGAAGGTACCTAGCCAAAAGGAAAATCAGAGTGGTGGAGATGCATGACATAGAAGAGCCAAATATTGTTGTCATGCCAGAACAAGACCAGCTCATAAAGACTGCAACAGAAACAATAGGTAACTTCACTCTTGGCTATTGTATTGTACCTTGGCACTGATGGTACTTGACATGAGAATCTGTGTAAACATAGTTTCCATTTACACCTGGTTCAGGGTATTTCTCAGGTTGGCTGCATCTACTGACAGTGCACTTCTTGCTGAGTAACACATGTCTGATGGATTTGCCAGTCTTTAAAAATGTCTCCATCACTGTTGCCTAATCAGATGTAAACAATGCTCGATACTCCAGTATTAAGAGAGAGGCTCCCGTGTGAGAGATGAGCAGGTGTGTTTTTGTGGCATATTCTTCCCTCGCTTGTATAAGTTTTACTCAGTTGTAACTCTGACTTCACTTCTCGTTTTCTCTGTTAGAGAAAAATGTGGCCTCTTGTTTTTAAAAACAAAAACAAAAAAAAGTATACTTTTGACTGCACTTGGATTGTAGGGACGAGAACCAAGTCATCCTGTTTGGTTTTATGTAGGTTCCTTTTTGGATAGCACCTCTCCACTCCTGGCAGTTGCTGCTTGTACAGCACTAGGGGAAATTGGCAGGAACGGCCCCTTGCCAATTCCCAATGAAGGTACCGGGTTTACCAAGCTGCATCTTGTTGAAAGTTTACTGACCAGAATCCCTTCTGGCAAGGAAACAAATAAGGCAAGATTTGTTTTGTTTAAGTTTTGTTTCTGGCATATTCTCTCTCTGTGTTGATTCTTGTTTGTTTTGGGTTTACAGTGAAGCTAGCGTGATGACCTATCAAAGTGAGAGATGTCACCCTTACAGCCTTGGTGATGACATTGTCAAAACGTGCTCAGTCTTGATTTAACTATTCTGCTCCCACTGGAGTCAGTGGGAGTTTTACCCCTGGCTTCAGTGCAGGAGAATTAGGCTAAAAGCTGTTAGAAAATCCCTTCAATAAATAATAATTTTGTGGGGTTTTTTTTATCTTCTTGGTTAGGGGTAATGGGATGAATCAGAAAATGGGACATGGTGACTGGAAAGCAGGAAGAACTTTTCTAGTCCTAGGTGAAAGGGACACGGCTCTGGACTGGACTTCTGATGGAGTGAGGGACAATCCCACTGCCTGGGGCATTTTCTAGTGGGTTTCTTGTCCAGATAGTACTGTACTGTAGGGAAACGTTGTCTTTTGGCAGGAGGATATACTGAATGAGCTAGTAGGTTTTTCCCATCTCTGATTTCTAAGAGTTTGTGGTTAAACTGAGTGGGGAGGTGTGACAGCATACTAATAGAGCTCTGGTTTTCATGTTAGGAGGCATCTATATAGAAAAAGGGCCTACTGGGTGTATGAATAAAATCTTGTGATTTTATATTTAAGATGAAAGAAAGAGCAATACAAACACTGGGTTACTTTCCAGTGGGAGATGGAGACTTTCCGCACCAGAAACTGCTCTTGCAAGGACTCATGGATTCTGTGGAGGTAAGGCTCTAATATTTTCCTTTACATCTCAATGAGCATCTCAGTTAATTAAGATTAGCCTTCTGAATACTTTGGGCCACATTTACAAAGGGACATGGAGCGGCTCTTTGAAATGACTCATTCCATTTTTCAGGTCTGATCTTTCTGTTTGCAAAACAGGCTGGTAGATAGTGAAGAGAAGTTTTGTGCATGGGAAGCCGGTGGCCCCAGTTTTAGTTCACCAGTCCTACACACACACTTCCATAGGTATTTCCAATAGGGCGGCTTGTGCCTGTAAAGTTAAGCCCAGGTGGAAGTGCTTGTGTTAATGGTTCTTTTAGAGGCCACTTCTGAAAATCCGGTCTTTCAAAATGTAGTAAATGTACACCTTGAATGTGAAAATATCTTGTTCCTGTGACAAATTGTGAACAAAGGACAGAGATTGTGTTGGGAAGACTTGGAGTGTTGTAGCTCTGTTGCATTAAGCATTTTAGAATAAAATCAAGAGATTTTTGTTAATCCCAGAACTCTGCTCTGTTGTAGAAATGTATTTTATTTTTCCCATTCTGTACTGTATTTGAGAGTTGCTAATTTACTGAACGAGATGCGGGATAGTGTTCTACATTTGCAGGTTGGTTTTCCCTTTCTCAGTTGATCATAATCACTTTTAGCAGATGCAGACGTGACTAGTGAGTATCAAATATAACTGCCATGGCCAAACCCTGTAACGTGACATGATTGTACAAGCCACGAAAGGGACTCATCCTGATCTGAAGTTGTGGGAAACTAATATTGAAAGACTGTAAGCTAAGGGAATGATTCTGCTTAGAACTGAGAAACTGGTGTGTTAATTGAAGTCAATGGGAACTGTAGGTGCTCAGCACCTTTGAAAATCAGGCCTTAGGGCTATATGTAATAGTAAAAAAGTGTGTGTGTGTGTGTGTGTGTGTGTGTGTGTACACAACTAAATGAGGGGCAAAGTTTGTTGCCTGTTCTGGTCCTGATGCAAATAAAAGGAATAGAGAGGAGATGGCAAGATTTAGTTTGGTTCTGTGTCCCTCTTCCATGTGTCCCTTGTGAGCGGAAAAGAATTTCTTTCCACCTCTTAAAGTTAGAATGTGCTGCTCAGCTTTTCAGTGTGACCAGATAGAACATTTAATGTCCATTTGTTTCCTGAAGTGGTGGGTGGGGGAATCTTTTTACATCTGTTGAGTGCAATAAAACCTCCATATGTTACACTGACTGGGAGAGCTGAAAAAAGTGAATAACCCTTCTGGTTTTCAGCCAAGGACACTGCAGCACCAGTCCCGCTTTGTTCACTGATTTGGACAAATGCAGAATGCTTTTAATGACTTACAATATCACTTCATAGCAGGCTGTCAAATATTCCATAAAGCATTTTGTAAAAGTAAAGGACTGAGGTTTTCAAAGTCACCCAAGGGATTTGTACATCAGTTTGCCATCAGTTTTGAGCATCCAGATGGTTTAGGGAGCTTTGAAAATCTCTGCAAAATGCAGCACTCTACTCCGAGCAGGGGTGAGAATTATTGGGATGTTCATTAACAAGGTGATTAAGTGAGGTCCTGCTGTGTTTTTCAGGCCAAGCAAATAGAACTTCAGTTCACTGTTGGGGAAGCCATTACCAGTGCTTCAATAGGCACCAGCTCAGTGGCTGCCCGTGATGCTTGGATGGTCACCGAGGAAGAATATACTCCTCCTGCAGGTAGACATTGTTGATTCAGGAGGTTGGGAAGTGGAACGAAGAACCTGAGGGGCCTGTCCTACAAGGAGCAGAGCATCTCTGGGATACTAATTATAGTCAGTCAGCGTTTAGGCTCTCAGCATCTCCCAAGTGATGCTCAGCACCTTGCAGATTTGGACCCTTCACCAGTCCATTTGCTGGGTGTTTTTCTTGACTACTTTGAAAAATATCAACAGATAATGAGAAGATTTTCAAACATGTGCTGTTTCAGTCAGCTTCTTACTAGTATACAATTAACTGCTTTATACCTTGATCATTTATTATGCTCTCCTATGCTTGTCATATCTAAAAATCCTTAAACAGTAAGAGCCAAATTTCCCAAAGCAGATTTTAAAACAGAATCTTTGGTTTTTCTTGAGGGAGGGTTTGTACCCAAATGGTTGGATTTCTGTGAACAGACTGTATTTGCATGTGCATGGACTTGGATATCTACTTGATTTTTATGCATCCAAGTGCACATTCTGTTCACTAAACATGAAGAAAGTGAGCATGAAAAATGCTGCCTACAAAATACCATAGATGCAGTCTTGGACCCCTTTCCTGCAAATGCTGCGCACATGCTTTACTTTGTAGGTTTGAGTAGTTTCATTACTCTCAGTTGTGCCTAGTGTTAAGCACGTGTATATGTATTTTCAGGATCACGTAGAAGCTAGGTTGGTCCCTCTGGGGAATTTGGGTACTAATAAAAACCTGACTCATTCAGTCATAGTCTGCACCATTCCTTTTAGTCCAAGGAGTGTCATGGGTTTTTCCAGTACCGGATCTTAAGAGTCTTGGCCAAGGATATTTTAAGACTTGGCCAAGAGGGGCCCATTCAGCATTCCTCACTCATGCAAACCTCCCATTGACACCATAATGAAGAGCTACCACTGATCTGATTGAATGGGTCCAGTTACAATAAGCATGTGTGTGTTTCAGGGTGGATGTAATCTTCCTCATCTTTTTATTCCATCCATACAGATGTGAAAGTGAACGATGTGGTCCCTTGGGTTTTGGACCTCATTTTGAATAAGCACTTTGTCAGCCCTAACCCCCACGTCAGGCAGGCAGCCTGCATCTGGCTTCTGTCCCTGGTGAAGAAGCTAAGCACGCACAAAGAAATTAAGGTGAAAATCTGCTTCTGCCTCTTTCCTGCCTTCTTTCTCTCCTCTTGCCCTTGTTGCCTCTTTCCTTCCTTATGGGCTCTCTGAGCGCTTCATGTGACAGCTGCATGCCCTCGGATCACAGTGCTCTTAGAGGCCTATTAAGGCTGTAAAATTACAACTTCTGCTGAAGTCACGGTGGGTTTTGTGCCCATAAGGGTTGCAGGATATAGCCTCAAAGCCCTGTCCTCTTAGGCAAAAGGAGCTGGTGTCTTTTCAATTTTAAAGAACATTGAATCTCTCAGAATAAATCAGAATTGGATGTCTAGACTCTTTGGAGCCACAGGTTCAAATCCCAGCAGGGTCAATTCTGCTCTGCAAAGGCAGTTAAGCTAATATTGTGTTTAGAATTTTTTTGGATGAGGCCTTAAAACTAAGGGCCTGTCCACTCTGTATGGCAGTTAAAGATCTGCTGGGTCTCTGCCTAAGCACAGGATTTCAACCCAGTGGTTTTGGCCAAAATTTCCACTCCCTGCCCTCTGGTGTAATAGGCAATGATGAGGCAGTCTGTTGCCATCATGTGTCCCAAGGTGGCTAAATTTCAGCAGCAAAGTGTCTGTACGTAGTTATCAAAATGCTTAGGGATGAAAGATGCTACATACGTTTATTACTAAATTTCAGACTTACAAAGTTACCCCATGTTAAGTTATGTTTGCAGAGTTCTTCTCAAAATCAATGAATATTCAAGGAGGCAATGCAGTCTTCAGACTAGGACAGGGGCTAGGAGTTTAGAGATGTAGATTCTTGATTTATTCACTTCGTAGCCTTGGACAAGTTACTTGACAACCTCCCTCCCTACTCCCCAGTCCTTTCTTTCCCCATCTGAAAAAAAGGAATAATATTTGTGTTGCTTTGTAAATTGCTTTGAGGTTTGAGGAAAGGTGTTTGATGTTTGGAGATCATGTTTTGCATTCTTTAGGTGGCCTGTTCCTGACTTCTCAGGAAACGAGTGCAGTTCTTGTAACGTCTGTTTGAATTACAGTTGTGACAGCAATAAAATAGACTGACTGTATCTGCTAAACCCTATAAGATAAAATTGAAAGGAGACTAAAAAACACATGTTCTTCTTTTATCTTTCAGTCTCATCTCAAGGAGATCCAAAGTGCATTTGTTTCAGTTTTATCTGATAATGATGGTAGGTAATACCATATCGATGTGCTTTGTCTTTGAACAGTTTCTTAGCAGAGGGGAGAGGATCTTTGCCGTGCAGTATAGTTGCACTGAATCATCTAAACCTTTATTATTCAGCCCTGAAAGATTTTTTTTTGTGCAAATACTAGTTTTTACTAGAAAATGGACACATTAGCCTGATGTTTTGTAGAAAAGTCAAATGAAACATTTCTCTCTACCTTGACCTGTCTACACCAGAATTTCCATTGGCAGGCATGCTTCCCCCTGTCTTGGGATTATAGTGGAATAGAGACCGATGGGACTCCCCTGTTCAGTTTGTGTACCAGGGCCTGCAGTTGGATCCACATGGGCAAGGCTTTGACTGTGCTCCATTTAAATAAATAGGGTGCAGCCCAGGGATCCACCTGCATAGATGCAGTTTAAGGAATTCAAAAGCTAATTCAAAGCCCCCAGAGATCAGTAGGAGGGAATCTTTCTGTTGGCTTTGGATTAGGCCCCAGCACCTTTTGATGTCAGCAAAAAATACAGAGCTCTAGGAATATTTGCGGCTGCTGCAAAGCAGTAGGAAAGATGTGCATGAAATGCATCCTCCCCAGCTGATAGCATTTTAATGGTCTTAAAACATGTGATCTGCTTGAATCAGGAGTTCATTTCACACCCAACTGTGACAGTTTAAGATTGTGATTTTGATAGTGTTGGTGTAATTTAATTGCGTCATAGATCACATTTTTAGCTCCCATTTTAATTGGGTCTCTTTTTCGATATTTTTCTTTCTACTTGCACACCTGGCTTTATTGTATGAAATGTGTTGCAGAACTTAGCCAAGACGTTGCTTCAAAAGGCCTGGGGCTCGTGTATGAACTAGGCAGTGAACAAGATCAACAAGAGCTGGTCACCACACTTGTTGATGCACTTATGACTGGGAAAAGGTACGGTGAGTGCGGAACTTAGTGTGTGAGAGGGGTAGGTAGGTATATGGAGAGATGTTTCTCAGGATCAGAGGGGTGGAAGTCAACTGTCACCTACTGCTCATATGTCTGACAGTATGTGATAACTAAGTACCATCAGCTCTAGCCTATTGAGCTGTTCTGAATGGCTGATGTATTACAAAGGCATTTGGGGGTTTGCCTTGTGGGTCAAACGTATCTCATGTTTGTTCAAGTTTTAACAACGATGTATTTCTTTTTTGTGCCAAGGAGTCCAATGTCCTTTCTGCTTTGGATTATTTACAGTCCTAGCAGCTCTTTGCAGGGGACTACTGTTGCTTGCCTGATGCTAGGAATAATGTCTGGAAATTAATTTTTGCTTTTCTATTTCTAATATTTTTTTTAAAAGTTTGATTATAGCGAAAGTGATTACATAGCAAGTATTGATGGCTCTGCAGTATAGTGGATAGCTCCCCTGCTGAGAGGAGGAAGCAGTTAAGTTAGACAACAAAGGTTAGAAGAAATCAATGTGAGTGGTGCTACTAACTTCAGAGGACCAGAAACTAGGAGAATGAGACAATATAAGGAAAATTCCAGTGGTAGCTGCAGCTAAGAAGCAGATGTAAATTGTATTTTGCCCTTTTGGAATGGAGATAGACACTTTGTCTAAATATGTGCTTGGATCCTATGCCCTAGTGAATGGGACCAGATACTGATGGAAGTAAAAAGCAGCTGTTTGTATACATTGCCTCTTTTAACTTAGTATTGAACAATAAGATCCTTTCAAAGACTTAAACACATGCATAATGTTATGCATCACTGGAGTCAGAGGGAAGTTAAGCATGCGTGGAAGCCTGCAGGATTATGTCCCAACTAACTGGAATTTCCCACTCAGATACAATGGAAATTCACTGGTCAGATGTACAGTGTATGAATGATAGATAGTCTGTGTTCATGGATAGTGCATAGAAAAGCTAACACTTGTCCTGTTTTATCACCAGAGTCAAGCATGAAGTGACTGGAGAAACCGTGGTGTTCCAGGGATCCCTAGGCAAAACCCCAGATGGGTAGGTTCAGTAATGACCTTCCCTGAGATAAGTGTAATTCTACACTGACCTGTAGTTATAAAGCTACAGACTCTTGCAAAGCCTGCCTTCCCAGGTTTTTACATGTCTAGAATGTTGATTGTTACTCTTGTTACCTCTCTAATAACTATTAAAGCTCTTTCTGCAGTTCTGCTTGGACATGTTTATCTCTTAGCTGAATTGCTTATAAATTCTACTCCAGAGCATGACTTGACTTTGTGGTAGTTGCAGGTATCGTGGCGATATCTGTGTCTGAAAAGTGACACTAATTTTTCCTTCCTGCCTTCCCAAGCCAGGGTCTCTCTACCTACAAGGAGCTTTGTTCATTGGCAAGTGACCTCAGTCAGCCAGACCTGGTGTATAAATTCATGAATCTGGCCAACCACCATGCCATGTGGAACTCACGCAAGGTAACTTGATGCAACAATGCAGAAATACTATGTGAGCTATAAAGAACCCCAATAATTGCGTCATTCCTCTTCTAACAATTGAAGGGCAATTTCTGGCCATAAGATACTGTGTGCTAGGGTGAGTCTACCAGCATGTAAAAAGATGGATTACAGATGTCTTCAAATGATTGCAACAAATCCTTAATACTGTTTGCATTGCTTGAATCCACACCCCACATTCCACTCTGTAGTTGTTGGTTGTTTGTTTGTTTGTTACCACAGTACAAATAATAGAGGCGGGGCACAGTGTGGTAGCTGCACTGCAAATATTTAACAAAAAGAGCTTAAAGCCTAAATTTAAGGCAAAAAAACAGGTGCATTTAACAAAAGGCAAGTGGAGCTCAAGATGGTGAGATGATTGTGATAAGCAGCGGTCTCAGCACCATCTATTGAAATAATCCTCTTAATTTTATTTACCTCAAGATCAAATACTCACATGTTTTAGCCATTCTAGCCTTTGTCAAAGCCAAACTTGTCATGCTTCCTGAAGTCAAACAACCATCATTTTATTCATTCTAATTAATAAAATCTTAATTTAAATAAGTTAAACATAAAACATTTTTTAAAAATGTGACATCCTTTTTCATTAGCCCATTTTAAATACAAAATAAGTTGTTTTAATAATTGAGCAAGCAGAGCTCCTGTGTGCTTCCAATAACTTATCTGCTGTGCACAAGTGCATCACTTGCTCCCTTGCTGGGATTTGGTTTCACTGGAAACTCCACTGTTAGCAGAACATAAGCCCCTATCTAAGCTTTTTTCCAAAGCATGACTAGTCACCGTGTTTCTTAGTCACCTCCCTATCTCTGCCCTTTGATTCTTATAAGCAGAGGTTCACATCTTTCTCTTATAGTCTGGTGGAGTTAACAAGCTCTACCTGCTGTAATGAGTCAGCAGGATTTACTCAAACTTTATACTGGATTCTATTGTCTAACAGAAGAGCCTTCTGTCCTCAGTGGGGTTGTAGATTCTGCCATCCTGTTACAATTGTCTTATGATTTGCCACTAGTCTTAGAATCCTGCACCACAGGGGACATACAGTTTCTTTGCTTTTACCTGCCTTGAGGCTTTGGGGGTGGGTGGGTGTGTGTGTGTGTGTGTGTGTGTGAAATTTGTGACACAATATTCTGCCCAAAGCTAAATGGCAGCTCTGCAGTGCTGACTGTGGCACTGCAAACAACCAGTGCCATGAGCTGGACTCTGAACTCTCTTCCACTGCTGAGCAGTTATTTTGCTGAGTAACACTGACCACTTCAGCATGAGGGTTGACTGCCCCCCTTTCCTACTACAGTAGGGCTGATGAAGTAGTGCCATTTGAGTTCATCTGAACCATGATGAATACAAAGCAGTTGTCGCAAGCGTTTTCAAGAAACGTAGAGAAGATATGTATTCATATTCTTTTAACCTTAGATTTTTTTGAGTGCTGTTTTTATAAATGTAACATAGTTTGTGCACAGGGAAAACTCCTACCTGATTCCTTTTGGAAACAGATTTTTGCACACACACAAAAAAGTGTTTTTTATGTAATGCTTACTGCTGCACAGATTTATATTCCCCCTCACTCACTATCTCTGGATAGGATTTCCAAGGAGATGCCTCAAAAGGAAAAGGAGTGAGCGAGGAAGAACATGCAATATCTTATTAATCCAGCCTCCCTTCATGGCACATGCATTGTGTCACCTGTTGGAAACCTTTGTGGCTCAAAGCTGTGGGATTGGTCCTTAAAGTCAATATTTGGCTTTACTTTATTACCAACCAGATGTAATTAAGCTATGACAAATCAGGGGTGCAACTAGGATCTGATCCTACATTGATAAACTTAGCTTTGATATTGACTTTAGTGGGGCCAACTTTGGGTCCCAAATGAGTAATATAGATGCACTTGTCTGCTGAAGTCAGATGTATCCATATATACAGATATATCCATTCTTCCTCATTTTAGGGAGCAGCATTTGGTTTCAATGTGATCGCTACTAAGGCTGGAGAGCAGCTGGCTCCATTTCTTCCCCAGCTGGTTCCCCGTCTCTATCGTTACCAGTTTGACCCCAACATGGGCATTCGACAGGCTATGACCAGCATTTGGAACGCGCTTGTCACAGACAAATCCGCAGTGAGTGAGCATAAGTCGGCATGTCCCTTTTGGGTCTTTGGGGTGTTGGAGGGCAAAGCCACATGCTTACGTGCCTCTGCAGGATTCTCAGCAGGAAAATAGCTGAGGAGCAACTTGCAAAAGGCATTGATGATCTGTACTGTATGAGAAGGAGGGAATCTGCTATTGTGTAGAGTCAGTACTAACCTAGACAAGTGGAACTGGGGATGTGACATTCATTGGCAGAAATGGAAGATGCACAGATGCCTGTTATGGAAAGACCTTCCAGGCATGAGCTCATCCGTGAGGACCACACTCACATTCTCGTAGCCCATAGAGCAGGGGGTTGCAGCATTTCCTGCCTTTGTTGTGAGAAGCCCCTAGGAGCCCCTGTCGCTTGGTGAGGGTACAGTTCACCCACCAGTGGCTGAGGAGAGCTCTGGAATTGAGGCAGCCAAAGATCAGCTTCCCTGAAGTGGTGAGGCAGTTGCATGGGAAGAGGCCCTGCCAGAAGCTGTTGCTGACTTAGTGGAAGAAGCTGCCCCTAGCTATAGGAGGTAGGAAAACTCAATGTTAGGTCCTCTCTTCCCTGACTTCCTGAAACTCTAGAATGGATGAATGAGTTTTCTTCTTGTAGCTTCATATGAGTTTGGAGCTATCTACACAGACTGAGAGATGCTCTCAGGCATGTTTGCTTCTGCTTCCAAACCTTTCCTTAACAAAAGGGCTGGAGGGCTCTAGCTTTTCCCTCCTCTATGTGGCTACTGTGGCTCCCCCCATTTTTGGGATCTGAACCAGAGGAGAGGAAATTTCTTCCAAACGGGAGCAAATGAGCCAGCCAGAACCAGAACAAGCTCATGCAAGGGCAACTCTGATCTTTCACAGATGATCAGGATTTGCTCTCCTTTGACTAGTATCTTTGAGGGTGCTGGATCTCCCCCACAAAGCTCTTTCTCAAAGGTGGAAAAGCGTAACAGTTGCTAGCCAAAGATCTGGATTTTTGCTTGCTGTTGCCCCAGGCATGCAGTTAGACCCAAATACATGGATCCGGTTGAGACGAGAGCTTTGGTGGGAAGCTTCAGGCTGCTCCTCGTCTATCATTTTCCCTTTTCTTCCAGGTTGATAAATACATGAAGGAGATTCTGGATGACTTGCTCGGCAACCTGACCACCAACATGTGGAGGATCAGAGAATCCAGGTATAGCTCAACAGTGACCTCTTCCTCTTCAAACAAAGCTGCCAGCATGTCTCTTTTTTCCAGTACAAAGCCCTATGGGATTTAAAAAGGAAAAGGGGCTGGGGAGGAACCCACCATTGGGATTGAAATGTCCTACCTCAGCATGAACCACAACGCCTTCTGTTTCAGTGTTTTGACCCCATTCAGCCTGCTGGGATACTGGGCTAAACGCTCTGAAGAAAAGGCTTTTCTCATTGCAAAGTTCTTGGGGATCCTAGAGCCTGAAAAGTTTTTAGGATGCATCTACACTGCAGGCTAAACTCTGCATCAGAGAGTAGCACAGCTGGGGTCAGCTGACTTGGGCTTGCAGTGCAGGGTTAAAAAGAGCCATGTTTTTAGGTGCGCAAGCTCTGAAATCTGGTGAGCTTGGAGGGACCCACAGCCGAGGCTCCAGCCCAAGCAGAAATGTCTATACTGCTTTTTTTTTTTTTTTAGCTTTATAGCGTGAGCCTCAGGCAGCTATGACATGGGCTCTGCGACTTGCAGTGCATGTGGCGTGTTTGGTTGAGTTTGAGTTTGGGGTGAGTTGAAGCGTGGAGGTGTTCTATGTTACGGTCAGAGTGTAGTGACAATCCATTTATCTGTGTAGTACAAGGACTTGCTGAAAGGAGGATGCAGCTAGATACAGCTCTGGTAATGAACTGCTGTTAGCTACATGTTTTTTTGATACAGCTTCTCAGCAAACCAGCATAAACATCTGATCTAATCTGTGCTCCAAACCTTCTCCATCAAGTGGCTGCATCCCACCTCCCCACCCAGAGTTAGGCTTTTTAGGCTAGAAAACAACCCTAGAGCTGTGTTACAATGGATATGCTTGCAGCAGCCGTAATTAAGGTTGCTTAAACATTTCCATTATAAACGCTTTTTTTTTTTTTTTTTTTTTTTTTGTCATCACTCAGAACTTTCTTCAGTTTTCACTTTTCCTGGCTGAAATTTTCTCGGTCTGGTCTCTGTCAAAGGCTGAATTTTTATTATTGTTAAAAGTTGGCCCCGAACTAGTTCAGCAGTTCTGGAGAAACACTGGAGTGGGGAGAATAAAATGCTGTCCCCATTGATTAAGGAAAAAAACCTGTAAATCCTTAATTGAAGAGCTTTTCTGCCTCATTTTGACAGGCAGATGCCTCAGAAGGAGCAGCGCCTCCTGGGTGTGTCTTCACTGTACTGTGATGGGGTGTGCCTGGTCTGGGTCAGCTGACTCAAGCTCACGGGGTTTGGGCGGTGCAGCTGTAAAATTGCAATGTAGATATTTGGGCTTGGCCTAGAGCCTGGACTCTGAGATCCTGCATGGCGGACGAGGTCCAGATTGGCTAACCCAGATTCTGAGACTCATTCCTGTGGAGGTTTTTATTGCCGTGTACGTGTCTTGCCGGTGTCTGGGTGAAAACTGGTTTTGATCCAGGTGGTTACAAGGATTGGAAACCAGATTGCATTTGGTAGTTTTTTTTTTTAATTACAGTCTGCGTGTGTCAAAGGGAAATAGACAGCAGTATGTAGGCTTTTATGTAGCACTTTGGTATATACACATTTCTTTTAAATATGCAATGAAGCAGATACAGACTGAATGAGGTGGCAGGCTTGCCGGGGAAAGCGGTGAATAGCAATTAACAGGTGTGATTCACCACTCCCTTAATCTAGTTTTATGCCAGTGACATTCCTCCAGAATCAAATGGAGGAAAGCAGAGGTGAATCAGGGCCTGCAAATAGGTAAGGAATCTGTTGAAGGAGGCAGGGCTTCATAAGATACTGTTTTATTCTGGAACCAGATTCTCTTCTAGAATCATAGAACCATAGAGCTGGAAGAGACCTCAGAAGGTCATCAAGTCCAGCCCCCTGCCCAAGGCAGGACCAATCCCAACTAAATCAACTCAGCCAGGGCTTTGTCAAGCCGAGACTTAAACACCGCTAGGGATGGAGACTCCACTACTTCCCTAGGTAACCCATTCCAGTGCTTCACCACTCTCCTAGTGAAATAATTTTTCCTAATATCCAGCCTGGACCTCTCCCACCACAACTTGAGACCATTGCTCCTTGTTCTGCCATCTGTCACTACTGAGAACAGCCTCTCTCCATCCTCTTTGGAACCTCCCTTCAGGAAGTTGAAGGCTGCTATCAAATCCCCCCTCACTCTTTGCTTCTGCAGACTAAACAGACCCAACTCCCTCAGCCTCTCCTCATAAGTCATATGCTCCAGCCCCCTAATCATTTTGGTTGCCCTCCGCTGGACCCTCTCCAATGCATCCACATCCTTTTTCTAGTGAGGGGGGTGGGGCCTACACTTCACGTCACTTCACATTTTTCTGGCCACATAAAGGGACTTTTTAGTGGGTATATATTACACTTCCATTGCCTTTCAGGACTCTTTACACTGCCCCAATAATGCAAAGTGGCTTTTGTGTAAACAGGGAGTCAGGCCCAGGGGTGTTTCCTGCCAAGGATGGTCTCCCTTTGGAAGTTTTTTTTTAGATAAATGTAACATGTTTTGATTTGTAGCATTTTATTCCTGTGTTGTGTATTATCTCTGTTTTGCAGCTGTCTAGCACTGAATGACTTGTTAAGAGGCCGGCCACTGGATGACATTATTGACAAACTTCCAGAAATATGGGAAACCCTGTTCAAAGTACAAGATGATATTAAGGTAATACAGCTTTCTGTTAAGTTCTTGGCTGTTATCTCAAGTGTACTTATCATATCTAGAGGGACTATCCTACCTCCCTCAAGTTTAGAAAAGTATCTCTGGGAAGAATCGGTTTATAGCTAGGAGCTGGTCCTGGTTCACCTCCCACTGCAGCCAATGGAAATCAGAGGTGCTCGCCACTGTTCAGGCCCCACTAAGTAAAATGCTTAGGAAATTCTTCATCTGAGTTCTTAAAATGTTGGGATTCCTTCCAAGGCCTTTTTCACTCAGCTTATCCAAAGCACTTTGTGCAGTTCTGGGAGTGTAAGTAGGTTTGAGAGTGCATATGCAGCACATACTGTTTTCCTTTCCTATTATGCGCAGTGTTACAGAAGTGCTCAGCAGTCTGGCCCTGACCCACCACGACACTTAAGCATATGCTTAACTTCAAGTATCTGAGTAGTCCAACCAGGAGCGCTTAAAGTGGTGTCCATGCTTAAGTGGACAGGATCAAGCCATATGTTTCCTAACATTGAACTTTGCCTGTGAGTTCAAGCAGAGCTAAAGCTTCAGCGATTGGAGGTGCAGATGTTAGGCCTTGTCGCCTTCACAAACTTAGCTGAAACCACGTCATTTTTGTGGTATAGTGAAAGGCAAAAAAACCCCAGCCCCAAATACGATGTTGGTAAAAACCATATACAACAGATTTCCTCAGCAATGCTTTTGAGAAGAGAACAAAGCATACAGTAGAGATTTTATGCTTCCTTTTGGAAAAGGGCAGATCCTCCAACACTAGTGGATGGAAGAAGCAAAGCAAGGGAAATCCTTTTAATGGAAAAAGGACAGTCAGCTGTAAATCAGGATCAAATTGATTTTTATAGTGTCTAGATCCCATTTTTGGGAATCTGAACAAATTGAGTGATAGGAAGTAGACCATATGCAGAGAGATCTTTGCAAGGTAATCTGCAGGCTATGAATCAGGTTTGTCGGTACTTGTATAGATAGTTCAAGGAGGTCAGTAATGATAAAATAATGTAAAACATTAATGGAATTTTAACTTTTTCTATAGGAGTCTGTACGAAAAGCAGCAGAATTAGCCCTGAAAACGTTAAGTAAGGTAAAATTGACCTGCTTTATTGCAGACTGTGTGTGTTGTGTATGGTGGGGTATAATAGTTCATTTCCACCTGTCTAAGAATGTCGTTTGATTATAGATTATTCTCATGTACACTACCCTGGTACGAAGGTGCAGTGTTATGTTACAGCCCGGGGAGAGAAATATAAGTGTAATCATGCATCCCATGCACACTGATATCCTTGTGACACATTGAAGGAAGACATCTGAAATCTTTCTTCTAGATAGATAGTACACAGTGCACATTTGCGGAGAAATGGGGCTGACTAGACAGGGTTTAGCTGCCCTTTCTGGGGTGTGAGACTCACTTAATTTGGAACCTGTTGTTGTGACCATTGATCTTTTGGGCCACTCGAACTGAAGTAACCTGCACCGCAGCTGTGTTTCCATCCTGGACATTACCACCTCCAGTTGTTGAGGGCCAGGGTGATGCCATGCCTGGGTTTGGAGAGATGCCTGGTGCCTGTCTCCACGTTCCTTTTCAGGAGTAAATAGAAGCGGAGCCCGGAGCTGGAATTTGGCCGATTGATTGATTAATTTCTCATTAAAAAATAATGGTGCTAATCACGGGCCAAACCCAGACCTAATGTGATCAGGCACAACTGTTCTGACTTCAGTGGGCTGCACCCACATACACAGAGTCCAAATGGGACCCTCTTGGTTTGCTCTGGTTCATCTTTAACTTTTCCCATCACGTGTGGGAAGGTGCTGGGTTAAATCAGAGGGAAGATTTAGACGTTTGTGGCATGACTCCCTGATTTGTCCGTAGGTGTGTGTGAAAATGTGCGACCTCTCCAAAGGAGCAGTGGGCCAGAGAACTATCGCAGTGTTGCTGCCCTGCCTGCTAGACAAAGGAATGATGAGCACGGTGACTGAAGTTCGAGCTCTGAGGTTTGTTTTACATCCTCTAAATTTGCTTGGAATTGGGCGTGTGTGTATGTTTGTCACAAGGAGATTCAGTTTATTCATCTGAACTGCAAAGAGTCCTTTAATCACGTCCTGTTTTAATCCCTTCTCCCCATCCTCAATAAAAAACAGCCTGCTCACTACCTCCTGCTTTCATCCAGTTAAAACAGCAGCTCAGAGAATTCCAGGGGTTTCCTAGAATGCCATTTCTTTTACTAAACAGAGGGCTGGTGCAATGGTGTAAGTATCGAATTCAGAACATCTCGAGTCTCTGCACCTGGAGAGTTCCTGGAGGCATCTAACAGCCCTTCTCCTAGCCTAAGGAGAGGAGCTGCTGAACCCAGGGCTCAGATAAGGTCTAGGGGCAACAAATGAAAGACTATCTGCAGCTGCACAGATTCAGATCTCAGCGGGAGTCAATACAGCTTTCCATCCTTCTGCAGCAGGTAAACTGTGACCTCCTGGCAGTTTTTGTAGTATGTGAGATTCTTCTATAGGCCCTCCCAAGCTGGGGATGTGTCTGCTCTGTGTGCACCTATAAAGTGCTCTTGTGTCTCCTTGGTCTGTGTTTCTTAGCTGCTTTTCTCTCACTCTTCCAACATTCTTTGTGCTGAGTTACACACACCCCAGAGGTGGCTGCATTTCAGTGGTGCTGAGAGCATACATTTTAGTTTCCGTATCACCTTAGGATCCTTTGAGACTGGCACGTATTGCTGTTGATTTATTGTTTTGTAATCCTTCTGCCAGGGGAGTACATGAAGCAGTAATCAAGGTTCTGAAGTTGGCTGTAAGCTAAAAGTGAAGCTCTCTTTTGTAGAAATAATTTGATCCTATTAACATTATCATCAGCAAGATTAAATCACAACAAACTATAACATGTCTCACTTTTTTGAGGAGAAAAACAAAACCAACGCGGTCTAGATGCGGTTCTTTCGAGGGGGGGGGAAAAAAACCCTTTTTCAAAAGAACCTGTAATCAT
The DNA here is from genome assembly GCA_019425775.1 of Rafetus swinhoei. Classification (NCBI taxonomy): domain Eukaryota; kingdom Metazoa; phylum Chordata; order Testudines; family Trionychidae; genus Rafetus; species Rafetus swinhoei. The sequence continues at coordinate 121,193,825 of CM033427.1, read as the reverse complement.
TTATTTCAGGCATTAGGGTTCTTTTGAAAGGTGTGGTGTATTTTTTTTGTTTTGTTTTGTTTTTAAGAACTGTGTCTAGACCGCATTGGGTTTGTGGTGGTTCTCTTCTCTCCCCCTCCCCCCGAAAAATCCTTTTTCAAAAAAGCAATCCGAATCCATTATGCAAATGAAATGCAAAATTTGTAAACCAGCGCTTCATTTGCAGTTTTGAAGTCCTTCATTTACATTCCTCTGTCGAAAGAGGAATGTAGTCGAGACCTAACCTTTGAGACTAACAGATTTATTAGGTCATAAGCTTTTGTAGGTAAAACCCACTTCATCAGATGAGTTGGAGTGTAAGTTACAGAAGCAGGGGTGTATATGTAAGGAAGAAGTTGCTTATGTTAATGAAGCAAGAAGTTTCTTGTGTTTAATGAGGCTAATCCAGTCAGGGTGGAAGCGGATTAGTGTTTCTCAACCTTTTTTTATAAAGTACCTCTTACACACACACACACACACACACACACTTTTTTCCTACCATTGCAACACATTTGTTTAAACAACGTAGCTGGGTGGGCGATGAAATTTTTGGGTGTAAAAAGTACAAAAATAATAAAGTGCTGTAAAACTTAAAACAAAAATTCAGTTTTCTCCATATTTCAGTTGTGTTGACGTACCCCCCAGACTTATCTCGAGTACCTCTAAGGGTACTCATACTACTAGTTGAGAAACACTGAAGTGGATCATTCACAGAATTTGGTGTGGAGATGTGAATATCCAGAGGGGGGAAATTGCCTTTGTAATGCATTAAACAGTTGAGATCCTTATTCATTCCTAAATTGATGGTGTTGGATTTGATACAAGCTACAGCTGGGGAAAGGGCTTTTGTAAACTGTTAGAGTAGTAAAGAGATGATGTGATCTTCACTTCTTTTCCAGCATTAACACTCTGGTGAAAATCAGTAAAAGTGCTGGTGTTATGCTGAAACCTCACGCGCCAAAGCTCATTCCAGCTTTATTGGAGTCCTTAAGCGTGTTGGAACCACAGGTTCTCAATTATTTGAGTCTGCGGGCTACAGATCAGGAAAAAGTAAGTGTAACAAGCATGGGGCAAGTTTTCAAAGTATTTCACAAGGATGTAAAGCTTTAAGACATAAATCAGCAACTCTGAGTGAAAAGCATCCCAGATGGTTATGGGAATTAGCTGATATATCTACTGAACTGTTTGGTTGCTTTTATATGACAGAGAACAATGGAGTTACTGGAGGATGTTTTAAAATGTACTGTGTTGCACCCAGTCTTTCATAAAGCTGGGGGGAGAACAATCTTGACAGTAAGTGTTAGTAAATCTAACTTCAGCCCAGAGTAAAATTATGGAACTGACAGAGACCTCAGTAAACATGTAGGCTGCATCTACGCTAATAAATCTGGCACCATTTCCCAGAAATGCTACAGCTGCAGCACCATTGGTAATTCTAGTGTAAGGTCCTATGTAGATCAGATTGGGGGTATTTTCAGCACCATCATTAAATCCTGGGCTTTCCTACTGGAGAGGGCTATTAGGCTACTGTGATCTTCCAAGACCCCCATTACTGACCTCTGCTATTTTCCCATATGTGTCTGAAAACAGGCACTAGTCAGAGTTTGGGGAAACCGATTCCATTTGATACTGAGATTTGGTGGTTTTTCCCACTGGTGTCAGATTAAGTCTGCTTTGTTTGTTCTGTTTCCTTTAGGCTGCAATGGATAGTGCAAGACTTAGTGCTGCTAAATCATCTCCCATGATGGAAACAATTAATATGGTGGGTATTTTGCTTTAGAAAAAGTCCTAAAGTAGACTTGTGGGAGGGTGGATAATAATGGGGAACTTTTCTTCGGGTTTTTATGGGACAGCCATTCGATTGTCAGAGTTCCTCAGGTATGGGCTCTTGTTCACCTCCTTGTTTGGATAATGCCTTCTTTTCCCAGTACCTCATGCAGGGAACTACTGGTCTTCCAGCTGCCATGTGGACACATGGGGAGATCCTTATCTGGTGTCCATTGTCATGGTTCCACTGGGGTGGGTGGAGTTGACAGTAGGCTGAGGAGCTGCCCGTGATGTGGTGAAGAGCATAGGAATGCACTGTTCTTAAGGGTGACTACTAATGCTGTTCCATGGGGGGGAGGGACCTAGCAGTTTAAGAGGGATGCTGAATGCTAGCACGGAGGGATAACGTTAAGATCCCAATGGCTTCTCCTCCATGGATAGTGTTATCTCCACTAGCCTTAGTATTCACAATCCTAATTTGTTCCCAGCGAGGGTCTCTGAGAGGAAGTATGAGGGAATTCCTCTAGGACACTGGCTCAAGGCGCTGTTATGTTTCCCTTTCCCCAGTGCTACCAATGGTTTTTTAGTTCTTGAGACCTATAGATCTGGGCCAAGACAGCACTTCAGTGCGAAACCTTGAGGGAAAATCCAGCTGCTGTTGGGAGTGTTGTGGGTTATTCCGCCCTCATTTTTCCTGAGCTGAGCCTTCACTTGAGGCATCGCATCAAGTGGTGGGACGCTGTTCCGCTGAAGGGGCTGCTTTCTGAACGAGACAGACAGCCTTGGCCTCTTCAGTGTGAACTCTGTGGCCACTTTCATAAGGGATGGGGCTGTGTCTGCCACTCTTTACCCAATCTGTCTCATGGAGGCAGATGAGAATATAAACACCAGAGTCGGTGATTGTCCCAGTTCTTAATAAAATCTCCGTTATGTGAGTGACAGGGGGCTGAGAGACTGTTCTGTGGTCAGAGGGGGGCGGGGCAGGGCGGCAGTGATGTGGTCTCTCTAAAGCATCTCTGGATGAAAGGCTCTAAGTTACTGTGTCTGCAATGGTGTCCTGAAGACTTTAGCAGCTCTCCTCACAGAGGAGAGAGAAGAATATGGTGCTGCTGGGGCTTTCGCGCCCTCTTGGCTGCAGTGGGACTGAAGAGAATTGAGCAGACACACCCCAGTGCTCGTGGGCACAGGCTCTGCTCACAGTGAAGCCATGTGGTGTAAAAGGCAGCAAAGCTGTCTTCTCTTCTGTGCATCCCCTGCTCATGTGGAAATAATTTCATGTGGTTCAGGGGATCAGACACCCTTCTAAAGGGAGTAGCAAATTACTCACAGGAAGTATTGGCCTCAGAGGACTGTCCTTGAGACATCAGGCCTCTAGCTTATGCACCACGCCTTGGGCTCCACCAAATGGCTCAATCTTATCCTTTGCGAAACGTCCTAATAATCTGAGGTATTCGGTACTGCCAGCGTAACTCCATGAGCAATATATCTTGGAGTGGTTTGTGATTGTGGGGTTTTTTTGTTTTGTTTTTTTTTATTACTGATTTAAATCTAGGAGGAACTGGAGGAAAGTGCTTTGCTTTTGATGGGGGTTGTGGTGTTAGTGTGACCTGGCCATTTTTTAGAAGATAAATTTCCTTCCATTTGCTTTTAACATCTTAGATCAGTGTTTCCCCATTTTATTTGGCTACAGAGCCCTTTAAAAAAAAAAAAAAAAAAAACCCGCTGGGGAAAACTAGTCGACCAAAAAAAAGGGGGTGGGGGGAGAGGAGGGAACTGTTGAGCAAAGAAAAGGAGGGGGAAAACCACCGGCCCACCCCTAAGACTCCAGCAGCCCCTTGAAATGGCGACCACCCAGCTCGCCCGCCCCTAAGACTGGCTCGGGGGGGGCGGAGAGTGATTGGGTCCTCGTGGAACCCTTTCACTTTGCGGAACTCCAGGGTTTCGCGGAGCACTATTTGGGAAACACTTAGATGAATGACTGAGAGTGGAAATCAGTTCAGCGTTGTTTGGTTCTGGTGTGTGAGTGCTGCAATGCGGGGGTTTCACATGGCTGCTGGGGAATGATTACGTCCCCACCGAAATTTAAACCCACAGATTTATTCACTTAACAGTTTTATTTTATATCTTCTTAAAAACACAGAGGGGCCTGACTTAGCACTCTGGTACGCCACCTCTGCAACCGGGCAGCAGTTGATTTCAGTAGCATCGCCCCAGTGTATGCTAGGTGTAACTAAGTAGTGAACCGGACTGCTATAATCTATATACAGGGCCTGACGGCACCCCTTTAAAATTAGTGCTTCATTAACCTTCCGAGTGCTGTGAAGTGAAAGCAAACAGCATCTTTTCTGTGTGTGGTACAGACCTGACTTCAGCATCTTCTCCAAGGTTTACACTTTCATTCTTCCCTTTCCATAGTGCTTGCAGTATCTGGATGTGTCTGTCTTGGGTGAGCTCATTCCTAGGCTTTGTGAGCTGATCAAAAGCGGAGTAGGCCTGGGCACCAAGGTACGTGTGCTTACTAAGACTTGGGCAGTGGGGGAGGCAAAATGCTGCAATGCTAACCTTACTGTTGTGCGTCTCACTCAGAAGCAGCAGCTGTCCTGGATGAAAACTGTTAATTTCCGAGCGGGATTCCCGTCCGCTCACACAATGTGTTTTAACCTATTCACTAATCAACTGGCCTTTGTTGTGCAGCTGGCGGATTCTGTAGAACAAGAGAATAATATTGATTTTTCTCTTCAAACCTTTCAGGGAGGCTGTGCTAGCGTAGTTGTGTCACTAACCACGCAGTGTCCCCAGGATTTAACGCCCTACTCAGGTAAGGTTTGCTTTCAGAGGGGCGTGTTTTACGTTGCTTTTAGAATCTATTCTGAACAGTATGGTTTTATGATAGCTGTTCCTTACCCCAGAGGGCCCTTTGTGTTCTCTGGACCTCCCCTGGTGCTGCTGCTGGCAGAAAAGGGCTGTAGGGATAAGCCCAAAGAGGTTTGGAGGGAGTGACCTGGAATGGGTCCCTCAGGCTCCTCCTGGCTGTGTAAAGCAGACACTCTCTCCTTAGTTGTGTTTGTGTGAACTGCTGGTACAAACACCTTTTCCTTTACAAGTGTGACTGGACTGTAACAGGGCTGTCTCCCTGACACAGCTAGAGCATGTTTCCTCCCTGGAATAGGACTTCTCTGGTGTTGCCCAGCCAAGGGAAAACCATGCTAAAGGCAATGGCCGGTTTGAGTTTGCTGCTGCCTTCAAGCTGATGGAACTGCTCCTTCAGCTTGGGCAATAGAGGCTCATGCTCGGAGACCTTTAAGTCTTGTGCGCGGTCCCTACTGACAACCTAATGAGTCACGGCTGCTGTTGGATTATCCAAGGCTTTATCGTGATTTGGGCACCCAGGGCAGCTCTAGTCTACAGTCAAAAAGGGAAAAAGTTTCATGGGTTGGGACAATTATGCTAAAATCAGATGCCCTTCTAGATCAGCTCTGGCTGTGTGTGTGACACACTCTGCAGAACAGCAGTAGCATCCTCCGGGCTACGCTATAGGCACAGCTGCCCTAACAGGTTTCAGTTTTGCATGTGTACATGGGGCCAGACAGAGTTTTATCATCCTGGTAAAGGACGTTCATGGTGCATGATTAACAAACTTGAGTGAGTGACTGGTGCAGAAACCGAAAAGATGTCATAAAATTCAGTCACTGTTAGCCCATAACAGTGCAAGTCCAAGTTGGTGTTAGAATCAATCCTGTCTCTTTTCAAATAGGCAAACTCATGAGTGCTTTGCTCAGTGGACTGACTGATCGCAACAGCGTGGTGCAGAAGTCTTTTGCATTTGCAATGGGGCATCTAGTTCGGGTGAGCTGGTTTCTTTTAGTTGTATTTATTATATTGTTTTGGGGGGGTAGTTACGCACATTTAAATGATTTGAGTCTCTCTCTGACTTTTAAAGACTGCCCGGGATAGTAGCACTGAGAAACTCCTGCAGAAGCTCACTAGCTGGTACATGGAGAAGGAAGGTATGTGGCTTGTGTTGGTATATCTGGTTTGCCCTATGATGCAGGTAATTGGTTCGTGGGGGGTGGAGATGCTGGTGAAGGCATGTTCTAGTATTTTTCATCCTTGTTCATGATTCAGTATCCTAATGTGTAAATCTGTGGTTCTCAACTGGTGGTCCATGGTGACTTTTTCGGTGGTCTACAGGAACATTGTCCAAAGTCACACGGTGTGAGCAGGCGCCGCCGTTAGGCTGTTTTACGCCGTGTTCACAAGCACACGGCACATCATCCATAGCGTCACCTAGGAGGCAACCGTGTTGTGTTGCCAGTAACTTCCCTCTGAGGCTCTGAGCGTCAGTGTAGCTGCCGCCGTCGTGCTGAGCGGTTGCTTTTTTATCATGTCTCAAAAAGGAGGTGGTCCACGAAAATTTTTTGATAGTCCACGGACCACCAGGCCAGAAACGAGTTGAGAACCACTGGTGTAAATGAACTAGACGAATAACTAGTGGAAAACATATGCACCCATGTGACTCCCTCTGCCGCTTCCATGGAGTCACTCTGGATTCTTGCCAGTGAGGGAGAGAAGTTTCTGGCTCCAAATGACTAAACTGTGTCATTATTTTCTCCCCTTATCCTTCAGAACCAGTCTATAGGATAGGCTGTGCTTTAACTGTTCATGCCATTGGACGCTACAGCCCAGACGTGTTGAAGAACCATGCCAAACAGGTCTTGCCTGTGGCATTTCTGGGCATGCATGAGGTCCCAGATGAAGAGAAAGGAGAGAAAGATGATTCTAATCTGTGGACTGAAGTATGGCAGGAAAACGTACCTGGTAAGTTGACCTAGGAATTGGTAGGGGCTTCCTTATAGCTGGGGCTACTGGGTATCTAGAGGAAACAGTATCCACAAAATGTATGAAAAAATTAACTTTTAATTGTGCAGAAAACTTTTGAAAAACCAAAGGAAAATCTGTGGGATTATTTTTTAACCAGTTGAAATCAAAACACATGAAAACTAATATTATTGTATCTTTAGGGAGCAGTTTTTAATAGGACTTGCTGCTCATCCTAACCAGGCTTTTATTATTTTTATCTTGTTTTATTTTATGTTGTTGTTTTATAACACAACCTTCCTTTTCTCTGAGACCCTGCCCACCTCTCACGCTTTCCAGATATCATAGGGAGGGTTGAGTGACAAGGCAGTGGGAGTTGCTAGGTGCCAACACTTGTGAAAATCAAGCCACTTATTTAGGTACTTAAATCAGGTGGTAGCCTGCTGCCTTTTGCCAGCCATTTTATCACAGAAGGACGACCCAGTGGCTCTGGCTGTAGCCCTGGATTCTGGGGAGATATGTTCAGTTCCCTGTTCTCCCACACAGGTTGTGTGGGAGATCTTGGGCAAGTCACATGGCCTCTGTGTGTCTCAGTTCCCTGTACGCAAAGTTTGGATAACACATAATTAGGGCTTTACCAAATGTATGGCCATGAAAAATGTGTCCCAGCTCATGAAATCTGCTCTCCCACTGTGAAACTAGTTGTGTGCTTTTTAGCCTCCATTAAACAGATTTCATGGGGAGAACCAGTGTTTCTCAAACTGGGTGTTCTAAGCCAAAATGGAGTTGCAGGGGGGTCGGCCAGATTATTTTAGGGCAGTTGTGGTATTGCCACCCTTACTTCTGGGCTGACTTCAGAGATGGGCAGCCAGAAGAGCACCTGCCAGAAGCAGTGCAGAAGTAAGGGTGGCAATTCCATACCCATGCCTCCCTTACTTCCGTGCTGCTGCCTTCAGAGTTGGGTGGTCAGTAAGTGGCAGTTTCTCACCCAGGACCTAGTTCTGAAGAAAGCAGTGCAGAAAGAAGGATGAGAATGCCATATCATGCCATCTTCCTTCTGCACTGCTGCTGGAGGCAGCTCTGCGTTCAGAGCCGAGCTCTCAGCAGTGCTGGTCCAGCAGCAGCGCACAAGTCAATGTAGCAGTACTGCAACTCCTGTGACTCCCCTCCCCCCGCACTCCTTTTGGGTAAGGACCCATAGACTTGCAACACTGTGGATTTGTAGCTGAAATCATGACACTTTTTTTGTTTACAACTCCCAGTTTAGCCGTACAGTGAGTCAGCTGGAGGATACTGTGATGACTTAGCTCACAGCCAGAAGAGGAGAATCCTTTTACTGCTTGAGGATCAGCTTTTTGTTCCTTTGCTGTTATAAAATTACAGCTTTCCTTTGTATTTGATACACAGGCACTTATGGTGGCATTAGATTGTATATGCAGGAGTTGATCACCATTACCCAGAAGGCTTTGCAGTCCCAGTCTTGGAAGATGAAAGCCCAGGGAGCAGCTGCCATGGCATCTATTGCCAAACAGACTGGTACCCTGGTACCGCCCCATTTGGGAATGGTGCTCGCATTGTTGCAAGGTCTGTCCGGAAGAACGTGGACGGGAAAGGTAAAGAAACAATTTGGGGCCCAGTGCATTGGGACAGGCTCTGGTGTTCAGTCCCTTAGCCCAAAAATGGACCATAGAGAGCCATAAACTTTCCCATTCCTGCAGGGAACGATTCCAAATGCATCTTTGGTTGATGGACCCATCCGGTCCTGTATGTTCCAGTGAGATGAAGAGGGGCAGTGAGGTGTTCTGGCCAGGACACACTGCTTTGTTCTTGGTTTGATTTGGAGCAAGCGGGACTTGCGCATGCTTTTAAACAACACGGCCTGGAATACCAGTAAACAGAAGGTGGTGGAAATGGGGAAACTCTAGCTATGCCCAATAGGCAATGGGTCTGAGTGCATCAAGTAGCATACTTAAGCAGGCGGAGTTAAAATAAATACTTCAAGTAATGAGAATCTGGCTCTTAAGGCTACTTCATGTGCCCTGGCAGTGGGCAGTTAGATACTAAGGCCCAGCTACGCTGCCAGAACAGTGAGTGAGAATCAGGCTGTGTAACTTTGGGATGTAGGCATCTCGTGAGCTGGCTCACCACGGAACTGTCCAGCACTGGGGAGGAGGAGATGAAAACCATGCACCTTGAAGTGGAGTGATGGAAACAATGTGCCCCTCATGGAGATGAGTGGCATTTGGCATGTGTCTGCAGCATCTGCCTGAGCCACAGAGCGGGGAGTACCAGTGAAAGCTGTGCAGTGGGAAAGTGAAGTTGTTCTTACTTTTGTTTCATGCTCACAGGAGGAGCTGCTGAAAGCTATCGCCAGTGTCGTCACTGCGTGCAGGTAACTGTCTCTATAGCTAAGGCATCGGCCAAGCAAGGGTTCACTGTGCCTGTTTTCACGCAGTCACTACCTTTCCTGTGTTGAAGGGGGAATTCATGGCCACTGCTCTTTCCAGGGAGCAGTATGAGATTGTAGGAATAGGTGGTTAATCGAGTCGTGGGTGCTCCACTGTAGGTGTACGTGCGCCGCGTGCCTCTAATCAGAGATTTTTGGTAGCAGTGTGCACAGGCCCTGGCATAAGCACTCCCCTCCCTCCAGGCTGTCTTGCGCTGGGAGGTGGGCAGCCGCTCAGTTCCTTCCCTTTGGCCTCACAGGAGAGAGCAGTTGTCCCTTCCTGATCTACATCATTACGTAATTGGTTTTGTTTCTTTTATTCTCCCTAAAGGTTAGTTTTCCCCTCCCCCCGCTCTCCCCCCTTTTTTTTTAAACTCCCTTGGGATTTAAAAAATAGGACAGAACACAAACTCGAGTTTTCTTTCACTATCTGAGGGCACATCCGCCCTGTGTTAAGAAGACTTGGGTTTTTTTTTGCCTGGGCTGCTCACCCTATACAACCACGAGGTTCAGGGCAAACAGTCTTCCTCAGAAGTGACCCTTCATGTCACTCTTTTGGAGCTGAGTTCTGGCAGGAATGCTTGGACGCACTTTCTGCCTTTCATCAGGAACAGCCACATGAAGGTCATGAGGGACTTAATATGACTTTTATGTAAAACCTAGATCGCCAACAGGGTGCCTGTTCTCCCTCCCTCCCCGGGGAAGTACTCTCACTTTGGAAATGGTGCATCCCTCCCGCTGTGCTCCTTCCAGCTCTCTACCTACCAGGGATACAGAACATGATAACCGACAGTCGGTTGGAAGTTGTCACAACCCCGAATGGGAACTGAACTCAGAGGGGCTTTGACGTCCGTTCGCCCTTTGGGGACCCTAACTACAGATCTCTTCGCTATGTACCAGAGCAAGAAATGTTCTCATTACTGCTCCAGGCCTGGCCTGGGGAAACTATGGGGAAGTCCTCACCCTCCCATGGCACGGAGACCTCTTGTGTGCCTTTTCCTAGTTTTCTCTTCTATCCAAGGCCTGGTTGAAAATTCAGTTAGACTAAGTGAGAGTTACTCTGATTGTACTTCTTGGCCAAGACAAGTCTGACGCCCTTTTCTGGCACACTTGACCTCACGTTCCTCCTCGGCTGATTCCTCATCTGATCTCTCAAAACACTGGCCTGTTCCTTTACCCCAACTTGCGAGTCCTTCGCCTGCAACTGTGTCTCCTGAGATCCATTGCTTAGAGGCAGAATGCTCTGATGAGCTAAAAGATGTGTTCCTACACAGCCAAAGTTGACCACTTGACTGACTTAGCTTCAAAATGGAAATTATTCCAAATTGTTATTAATTTAAACACAGACCTAGTCTCATCTTCCCTCCCTCTGGTTTTACACTATATTTTGGACCTCAGAACTCTCAGGATGAGTCTACATAGCAGGGCTTAACTCAAAGTAAGCTATGCAAATTGAGCTATGTCAATTGCGTATCTTATTTTTGAAATAGGGACCGTCTACACAGCACTTATTTCAAAACCGAGCACTCTTCCTCCGACTTCCCTTACTCCTCATACAATGAGGGTTACAGGAGTCAGAGTAAGAAGTCCTCCAGCTTGACAGCGTTTTGACAGTATTTCAAAATAACTGCCTGCTGTGTAGACGTGGACTAAGTTATTTCGGAATAGCACTAGTTATTTTGGAATAGTGTAGCAGTGTAGACGTACCCTCGCTGAGCTTGGTTAAGGCACATCTTGCAGTGCAAACATCCTTCCACCACCAGGCAAATACATGCTCAGTGTTTGCTCACCTGCTGATGTGCAGATTCCTTAAGGGTACTGGGAATTTCATCCTCTCCAGCCTGGCGTCTGAACCTTGCTCTCAGGACTTTGACTAGACTTCTCTTTGAGTCCAAGGTGACGTTTTCTCTCATACATGTGTCCATGAAGACACATGTACAAGAGATGGTTAGTTTCTAATTGCCATCTCCTCTACCAGGCACAGAGGTGATGGCACACCCACCAGTCATGGCCTTTTTAAAAGGCAAAGTACCTCTAAGGCCACATCTCCAGCTTCTCCCTATTGTCTCTGCATTTTTCCATTTGAATCAACAGCCCCATCTCCCTGTTTTTTCCCAAACCCACTTTGTGACAACAGAGAGAGAATTCTGCATATGCCATGTGTTAGAAGAACACTAGCATTCTGCTTGGAGAGAACGTAAGGACTTGAGGAAATCTAAACTCTTCCTTTCCACAGAAAGATCCCAAATCTCTGTGGTGTTGGCTCAAAGACTCTCCAATTCGTGTCTCTGGTTGCATTCATTATTGTTATCAACAGCACAATGTGCTTCCATCCAGAATCCATATGCACGTCCACCAAGGCGGTGTCTATCTTCATCACGTTCCTTACAGATATTCCTATCTCAGTAACATGTAGAGCAGTGACTTGGACCTCTGCCCCACGCACTCTCAAAACATAGTGATCCCCAAAGTTTTGACTCCCCTGTGCCATCTTCTACTCCCTAGTACTCTACGTAGTAACAGACTCTACTCCAAAGTTCCAGCCTCCAGTGGTGAGTACTGCTTGGGAGTCCCCTGCAGTGGAGTACCCATAGGAACACTACTCAAAGAGGAAGTTATGCACCTTGTGCAGTAACAATGGTTCTTTGAGATGTGTTTCCCTGTGGGTGCTCCTCCTCCCCTCTCCTTTGGAGTTCTTGGTGGGGCTCTGAAATGGAGAAGCAAGGGAGGGGCTTTCACCCACGCGTGCTAGATCGCCTCGAGGCAGACCATGAGGGAGGGAGAGCACATGTGGACACTGCTACCAAAAATCTCCAGTTAGAGAGACAGGGTCGCACATACATCTACAGTGGAGCATCCGTAGGGACGCGCATCTCAAAGAACCATTGTTACTGCACAAGGTGAGTTGTCTACAGAAGAGAAGAGTGAGGGAGAATTTGATGCATCCTTCAGCTACCTGAAGGGAGGTTCCAAAGAGGATGGAGAGAGGCTGTTCACAGTAGTGACGGATGGCAGAATGAGGCGCAATGGTCTAAAGTTGCGGTGGGAGAGGTCTAGGTTGGATATTAGGAAAAAACCTTTTTTCCTAGGAGGGTGAAGCACTGGAATGGGTTATGTAGGGAGGTGGTAAAATCTCCATCCCTAGAGGTTAAGTCCTGTCCCAAAGCCCTGGCTATGATGATTTAGTTGGGGTTGGCCCTGCTTTGATCAGGGGGTTGGACTTGGTGCCCTCCAGCCCTATGATTCTGTGATTCCTCATACCATCCCAATCTCTGACGGTAAAGCATCTATGTCCCCTCCCCTCCCCTCTGATGTGAACCAGTGTGATAGAGTTGGGGCAGGGCTGAGGATTGTTGGGCACAAACCAGAGATGGCAGCAAAGCTCCTTGGTGGATGTTGGGTTAGGACGGAAGGAGTGGGGTGGTGAAGGTGGTGAATGTCTGAAAGATAGAGGGGTGAGATTAAGAAAGCGGCTAAGGGATGGAAGAGGAAATGACCTGGGGCAAGGGAGGCTGTATTGCCAGAGTGTGAGGAGGCAGGGGAAAAACATAGGAAGTGGGAACAAGGAGGGAAGGGAACAACGGATACTGCAAGGTGGAGGAAGAGCTCCGGTATAGAAATATACTTAAAGAGAAGGGAGTGAATGAAGGCACAGAGTGTGAAACGTTGACCTAGTTGGAACGGGTGCGTGTGTGTACACTGATGAATGCTGGGAGAAGGATTTCCCTGCTACTGGTGGGAGATTCACACACTCTGGAGCTAAGGGGCTAACTTTTGCTCATAGAGATTCTCCTCAATAGCATTTTTGCTATTTGCGAATGTCCCAGACTCCACCAAGTAACAAGGAATCCCTCTCTCTTCTGAGAGAAACTTCCCAGAGGCCAGTACCCTTAGGAAGCACCTCCCACGCCTGCATCTTCTCCTTGCAAATTACTGGATATTTTGGGGGATGGCCAGAAGGTACTGTCTAGAGCACTTTGTAACAGCCAGGCCACGCCTGGAAAAGGACCCCGCCGAGGTCTGAGCTCTTCACCAGCAAGACTCGTGTGTGTGTGTGTGTGTGTGTGTTGGAATAACCCATTAAAAAGATGGACAGTCTGTGAACGGTGGCATGGGGGTGACTGGCTTCAAGGTGTCAGAGCTTCTTGCATCACTAATAATTTACTGAGGGAGTAACTTGTGTTTGACCTTCCATGTGCTTCTGGTGTTTCAGTGCAGAGCTGCAGAAGTCTGTGCCTAATCAGCCCAGCATCAACGATGTGGTCCAGGCTGTCCTGAAAGAGTGTCGCAAAGAGAACCTCAAGTACAAGATGGTTGCTCTGCGATGCACAGCAGACGTGCTGAAGGTGACGAAGGAAGACCGGTTCCAGGAGCTGGCGGACATAGTCTTTCCGATGATAAAGAAGGTGACATTTCCGCTTTTTGATGTCTTTTCTGCAATCCAGCTGCGGGTGGGAGACCTGGCTTTGAAAAGCTCTTAGTCAGACTGGCCCAGTACAGGTGTGAATGGCTCCCATTTGCAATCTCACAGGGTTTTTCTGCCAATCCCAACTTTTGATTTGTCTAACCTTGGCCCCTCATTCTTTCGGTGAAGCTAAATGTGCATTCCATGCAGTTTTCAGTGTGCAGCGCTTCTCCTGTCATAAGAACATAAGAACATAAGAACGGCCGTAGCGGGTCAGACCAAAGGTCCATCTAGCCCAGTATCCTGTCTGCCGACAGTGGCCAGCACCAGGTGCCCCAGAGAGGTGGACCGAAGACAATGATCAAGCGCTTTGTCTCCTGCCATCCTCTCCAGCCTCTGTCAAACAGGCCAAGGACACCATTTTATCCCTGGCTAATAGCCTTTTATGGACCTAACCTCCATGAAATTATCTAGCTTCTCTTTAAACTCTGTTATAGTCCTAGCCTTCACAGCCTCCTCTGGCAAGGAGTTCCACATGCTGACTACGCTGTGTGAAGAAGAACTTTCTTTTATTAGTTTTAAACCTGCTACCCATTAATTTCATTTGGTGTCCTCTAGTTCTTCTATTTAGGAACTAATAAATAACTTTTCTTTTATCTCTCCACACCACTCATGATTTTATACACCTCTATCATATCCCCTCAGTCTCCTCTTTTCTAAACTGAAAAGTCCCAGTCGCTTTAACCTCTCCTCATATGGGACCCGTTCCAAACCCTAATCATTTTAGTTGCCCTTTTCTGAACCCTTTCCAAGGCCAAAATATCTTTTTGAGGTGAGAGACCACATCTGTACACAGTATTCAAGATGTGGGCGTACCATAGTTTTATACAGGGGCAGTAAGATATTCCGGGTCTTATTTTCTATCCCTTTCTTAATAATACCTAGCATCCTATTTGCCTTTTTGACCACCGCTGCACAAGTTTTCAGAGAACTGTCCACGATAACTCCAAGATCTCTTTCCTGATTTGTCGTAGCCAAATTAGCCCCCATCATACTGTACGTATAGTTGGGGTTATTTTTCCCAATGTGCATTACTTTACACTTATCCACATTAAATTTCATTTGCCATTTGTTGCCCAATCACTCAGTTTGGTGAGATCTTCTTGGAGTCCCTTACAGTCTGCTTCTGTCTTGACTATCCTAAACAGTTTGGTATCATCCATAAACTTTACCACCTCACTGCTTACCCCTTTCTCCAGATCATTTATGAATAAGTTGAACAGGATTGGTCCTAGGACTGACCCTTGGGGACACCACTAGTTACCCCTCTCCATTCTGAAAATTTACCATTTATTCCTACCCTTTGTTTCCTGTCTTTTAACCAGTTCTCAATCCAAGAAAGGACCTTCCCTCTTATCCCATGGCCATGTAATTTACATAAGAGCCTTTGGTGAGGACCTTGTCAAAACTTTCTGGAAATCTAAGTATACTATATCTACTGGATCCCCTTGTCCGCATGTTTGTTAACCCCTTCAAAGAACTCTAATAGATTAGTAAGACAGGATTTCCCTTTACAGAACCCATGTTGACTTTTGTCCAACAAATTATGTTCTTCTACATGCTTCACAATTTTATTCTTTACTATTGTTTGACTAATTTGCCCGGTACTGAAGTTAGACTTACGGTCTGTAATTGCCGGATCGCCTCTAGAGCCCTTTTTAAATATTGGTGTCACGTTGGCTACCTTCCAGTCATTAGGTACGGAAGCCGATTTAAGGGATAGGTTACAAACCACAGATAATAGTTCAGCAATTTCCCATTTGAGTTCTTTTAGAACCCTTGGATGAATGCCATCCGGTCGGAGATTTGTTAACATTAAGTTTTTCTATTTGTTCCAAAACCTCCTCTAATGACACTTCAATCCGGGACAGTTCCTCAGATTCATTACCCACAAAGGGCGGTGCAGATTTGGGAATCTCCCCAACATCCTCAGCCGTGAAGACTGAAGCAAAGAAATCATTTAGTTTCTCCGCAATGGCTTTATCGTCCTTGATTGCGCCTTTTATAGTTCGATCGTCTAGAGGACCCACAGGTTTTTAGCAGGCTTCCTGCTTCTAATGTACTTAAAAACATTTTGTTATTTCTTTTTGAGTTTTGGCTAGCTGTTCCTCAAAATCTTTTTTGCTTTTCTTATTACATTTTTACACTTGATTTGACAGTGTTTATGTTCCTTTCTATTTATCTCACTAGGATTGGACTTCCACTTCTTAAAAGATGCCTTTTGTCCCTCACTGCTTCTTTTACATGGTGGTTAAGCCACGTGACTCTTTTTAGGTCTCTTGCTATGTTTTTAATTTGGGGTATACATTTAAGTTGGGCCTCTATTATGGTGTCTTTAAAAGTTTCCATGCAGCTTGCAGGGATTTGGCTCTAGTCACTGTGCCTTTTAATTTCTGTTTAACTAACCTCCTCATTTTGTGTAATTCCCCTTTTGAAATTAAATGCCAGGGTGCTGGTCTGCTGAGGTGTTCTTCCCACCACAGGAATGTTGAATGTTATTATATTATGGTCACTATTCCCAAGCGGTCCTGTAGTTATTTCCTGGACCTGATCCTGCGCTCCACTCAGGACTAAATCGAGAATTGCCTCTCCCCTTGTGGGTTCCTGCACTAGCTGCTCCAAGAAGCAGTCATTTAAGCCATTGAGAAATTTTATCTCCGCTTCTCTTCCTGTCAGACGTTAAAATCCAAATTCCTGGCTGCTCTGTAGGAAACCAAAGGTCCCATGACACTGTCTCAAAAGCCTGGGATTTGCCCACTCTGTTTTCACAGCATTTTCCCTCCAAACCCCCCATTGAACAAGGTTATGTCCACTAGTTGCAGCCTCCCCATCTGAATCCTTTTATAGTGTAATTCTCTTCTCTCCCCGCGTCCTCCTCTTGCCCCCGGGCTGTAGTGAATGGAAACTACAAAGGTGCTGCATCTTTGAAAATTAGGCCCTCTGTTATTAAAGCACTTTGACGTTCTTTTGAATAAAAGACAGCATAGAAATTAATATTTCTGTAGCTTTTCCTGATGGTAACAGAACTTCAGTGAATTGAAGTTCTTCAACTATGTAGCGTGTGTGGATTATACACTGACTAGATACAGGGGCTGGTGGTTTGGGAAATAAACCGAGCATAATCCCCTGGTCTTGCCTGTTTCCTGGTACCTCTCCAGAATTCTCCTGAGAGTCTGGGAGCTGGTTCACCAAAGAATGAGGATGAGGATGAGAACGAAAAAGAAAAAGAACTTCATATGGAATCTCTGCTCTGTGCCTTTGAGAGCTTGGGCAAGGCCTGGCCTAGGAACGTGGAGACGCAGCGTAAGTTGAATCCGAGATAATGAGCAAAGCTGGCAGCCTGTGGATCAAGTAGCATTGGCTTAAAAAACTCTGCTCAAGCAGAAGGCATGTGGAGGAACATGTAGGGCTTTCAAGTGCCATTTGCTTGAGCAGTGGGGTCAGTCTGCTGGCTATGCCCTCAGGGCAGTGATAGACAGTAGCTGGGGAAGATGCTCTGACTTTGCATAGCCTGCCTCTCCCCAGGCTTGTCCCGCACTGACGGGTCCTTACAAGTGCACTATATGCCATGCACCAGGGCGGGGGGTGAGACATGGAGGCCAATGTTTTCTAAATGCGGGGGGAGGGCTGAAGCAAGATACCTAAATAAGTGGCCTGGGTTTCCCAGGCGCTGAGCATCCACTGATGTGGATAGGAACTTTGGGACTCAGCACCGCTGAATAATCAGGCCTGTTTTTGAGATGGCAGAATGTGGATGTAGTTGCCTGTGATTAGGTCCCAGTGTACGAAGTGCTGCCTTGTCTGGACTAACAGGTTCAGGGCCCTTTGTGGGTGGGAGGATATTTTGATCTCCTTGCAGGGTCTGACGCCAGATCTGGTTTGGAACATGGGCATAGACCCGTGACATGAGCATGATGAAGGGAATGTTTGCTTCTGCTGGGTCCTTATTAATGTCATGACACCCTCGTTTGTTGTTTTCAGGCTGCTATCGGCAAGAACTGTGCAAAGTAATGTGTGAGCGTCTGAAGCTCAGTACGTGGAAAGTGCAGCTTGGAGTGCTACAGGCCATGAACGCCTATTTTCAAGGGTAATTTTCCTGCTTGTGCTCCACTTTTATTTCATGCTCTCTCAGGCATTTCAATCCTTGTCATGAAATTGTGACACATGCACAATTATGCTGTCTGTAATGATTCATCCGAGCAAGCCAAGCGGATCCAGAAAATAGCTTGTTTCCTTCAGCACGAGACTCATGCTGCTTTTAAATTTGCTAGGTTAATGCTTTTTGAAGAGGAGCACGCGGACCCTGGAGCTTTGACAGAAATCCTGTTGGAAACCTGCCCATCTGTCACCCACTCTTTAGGTGAATATATTTTGCCAGCAGATTGCCGGTGATGAAAAGTTCATGTAAATGGTTGGCTCCTGGGAGTTGGCTGGGGACGTATTAGAATCTGTCTTTCTGGACATGTTCATTGAAGTGCAGTCTGTAACCTTATAGCCCACAACCTTGAATTCCCCTTAAATATCTCCCTTGGAATGACGGTTGAAGACTGTATTTCCCATGATGCTTCGACCAGAGCAGGAGTGCCCCTTTTTTCTCAAATAGTAAATTTTTTTTTATTTTTTATTTTTATTTTATTTTATTTTATTTTTGTGGTGGGAGATTGGTGTGGGCGCCTGTCGGGGCTGTACTTTCTACACATCCATAACCTCACCTTTTTAAGTGTTTCCCTTGCAGAAGATAAGTCACAGAGAGAACTGATATTTTAATGAAATATAATTTTACCAGTCTCTTCGTTTAGCCTTTTTTAATAGCTAGGCCAAATTCACACCCAAAACCATAGCCCATATTTATCTCTGGTGTAGTTCTATCATAGCCACTGGAGTTACACCAGAGACTAGACTGGCCCTACATAGCTGTAGATTGTTGTAATGAGCCAGGCATCCACGGACTCTGTTCCAGCTGGGATTTTTTGTCTCTAGTGAAGTTACGAATTTAAGCTTAAAAATCAAGCACTAAAAATCCTGGCTTCCCTTCTCCTGTCTGTAAGAGAGGAAATTCTTCCCTAAGGACCTGTGCTCTGTGCTAGGGAGGTTACTGCAGAATCAGCCGTCAGTGTCCTCTGGTTCTTGCAGCCAGTAAGACCGAAGGTGGCATCAGCTTGTCCTTGATTCTGTCTTTGAAGGAGGCGGGCAGGGGACTTGCTGCGACGCTCGTCCTCATGAGCTTGCTCAAGCTGAATCTAGTCTGTAGCCACAGCCTTTTTATACACGGCTTCAGACTTCTCAGGGAGGAAACAAATGCTGCATGTTTTCCAAATCTCGCTCAGATTTGGATTCTGAAAGCTCTCCTTTCTCGGCTGTGGAGGAGGAGTCTGACTTGTCAGAGGAGTCTCTTCTGGATTATTTTGTACCTTTTCCTCCCCCTTTTTATTCCTAGTGGGCTTTTTTGACTCTCTTTGGTGAGCTTTATGGGCAGTGGTGGCCAGAGTGCACCCAGACGCGACTTGCTGTGTGCGGATCCCGGAGGAATTTCTCCCTGGCAGCGCTTTCCTTCAGGGTCCCATGCTTCTCAAGCAGGGGTGGGGTCTCCTTATGAGAGTTGTCTGACTTGTATTGGGGAAGGCTGGATGAAGATCTTTTCCCAGATTTACCCATGTTGGCTGGATAAAGTCCTCATCAGAGCCTCTCTCTTCACCCCAAAAAGGGCAGGAGTCCTGACTGGCATGAGCCCCCCTCCCCCCAAATGCAGGCACTAGGGTTGGTTGCTTGGAAGTGGCTGGGCACAGTTTGCCCTTTGTTGCTCCTGGGAAGGATCCCTCATGTACAGTGCACCCTTGGGATCTAGACTTGCACTTGTGCGGCCACTGCACCATGATGGTAAGGGAGCTCAGCAGGAAGGTGTTGCAGTAGAGGCTCAGGTGGCTGTATCTGCACAGACTCCCACCCAAAAAGGTGGAGGGAGGAGAGGGAACCTTGAGATCCAGGAAAAATCAGGCCTGATAGAGCCTGAAAAGGGCAGTGAAGGGATGGGAGTAAATGAACCGCCTCGTGACTGCAGTTATGGAGGCAGAAGACCTGGCAGCAAGTGGGAGGGGCGTGGGCGTGGGCGTGGCCAGCACACACTGATTCCAGCTGTGGAGCACCTCTGGAGCACAATGGACGGGAGCTCCCCAAGCCTCGCAGCTCAGTGAGAAGCTGGGCTGCAGAAAGAAACCAAGGATGAGAATCTGCACTGCCCCTTTAAAAGAGGCCATGTTTGTGCCCTTCCAGTCCTGTTGTACTCCCAGCACAGGCCCCTGCTCCCCGCTACTGCTGCCTGCAGTGCCCGTGTTGAGGGCACTGTCCCAGTGGCAGATACATGGCTCTTAGGGCCCTTTCATGCCACTCCAGTCCTTTTAGACCAAAGAGGACCAGTGCATGAGTAAGGCTTGGCCCTTGCACCCCACTGGTTGAGGACCAGGGAAGCTGTTGTATAAGATACGGTCATGGGAAAACAACTTGACCTCTGGTAACTTTGGCCGTGTGCTTGGCAGTGAACACCCATATAACATAACCTAATATCCTGTTTGTTTAGGAAATACCTGGGCAGTTATTTTAAGCATTGCTGGGCCACAGGTTTGTGGAAAGGAGGTTCCGCTACGTACAGTTGTTCTCAGGGACGGTCTGATGGCATAGCAATTTCACTGGCTTTGTTCTTCAACATGCAGAGTGCTTGCCTTGTGGGTACTGTATCATGATGCTTATCTAACATGGTTGGGGTGTCTGTGTATTTGCAAAAGCTTCAGCGGGGTAGCTGAGTTAGTCTGTAACAGGAACAACTTAAAAAACAACACCTAGTCCAGCAGCACTTTAAAGACTAACAAAACATGTCAATGGCATCATGAGCTTTTGTGGGTACAACCCACTTCTTCAGATGACAGATGTGTATTGGCAGACTCTAGGCTGTTAATACAGTTGATTACCAGTGGGGGATTTCTGGGCTGGTTTGTGTGATGGACAGGTGTTCTGCGCTACAAAATCTGAAGTCATTGGTGCCAACCAATGGCTAACGCTGCGTTTGTGCCAGTGAGGTATGGTCAGCTTTGAATGCATTTTTTTTTCCTCCACAGAAAATAAAAGCTACACCTCCATCAGAACAGAAGCATTGTCTGTGATAGAACTGCTGCTCACCAGACTTAAAGGTGAGGTTCTTTGTCTGCTTATCACGCAGAAGATCTGAGTCTGAGACTCCAGCTCAGTTTGTGGCCCCAAGGCCTGGAAGAGTGGAGAAGGTGATGCCTTTTGTTGCTCTGCATTTATTCTGCAGGGTGACCAGCTGCACATAGTCCTTTTCATCTGGAAGGACAGTGTTGACATGGGGTGGAGGCAGGAAAAGTGGGAGGCAGACATTCTGAGTTATGCTCGGAGAAGCTGTGGATGAATACTAAGGTTAGGAATACATGGTACGCCCCCTTTTTTGGTGAGAACCCTTCAAGAAGGAGAGGGGTGGAGCAAGCACAGGCCTGGGAGTAAGGATATCAAGGTTCTGTCTCCAGCTCTGGCCTGGACTCAAGGTATCAGATTTTGCATTGTGCTCTGGCCCATCTGTGCTGCTCCCTGGTAGGTACTGGTGCAAATGCTGCCTGCCCCCTGGAGTTTTGCTGATGCAGGAAGTACTTTTCTTCTAACACGTGTGCTGAATTTAGCCCCTCAGTCTCACTTCGGGGTTCCATCCCCTTTAAGACCTGAACAGGGACTGTGTAAGGCAGGCTGAATTTCCCCTGTATGGTTGGTAATCCTGACAGATCCCGTGCCTGAATTGTGATTTGGGATCAAGTGTAGAAATCAAAGCAGTTCCTGTTTCATAACATTCAGGGGCCTAGTTACTTTGGATCATCCTGGTATTCATATGAAAACTGTCTCCTTTTATCCATGCAGAGTCTAAACAATGGGACAGCCTGCCCCTGGAAAGCAGAGAGCTCCTTATTGGTTCGCTTACTACCATGGTATTGGACAGCAGACCTGAGCTGCAAGAGAAAGCCTCTCTATTGAAGAAAACACTTGAAAACCTTTACTAAATAGTAAAACACCAACAGCAAAGTGCCATGTAAAACAAAAATAAGTGCAGTGTGATCTGAAAACCAAGTGGGGAAATGAAGACTAATCTGTAGCATGCATCATTCCTTGGCCAAAATAAAAAAATGCCTTAATTTCTGTTCCCCATTAATTGTATTTTACTGTTTTAAAGCATCTGATTTGTAAACAACTTTGAAGTTGTGGAAAAAATATTTGCATCAGTAAATACCTTTAATGATCTGCCCTAGGAGACTTAGGTATGTGTGACCTAAAAAGTATTAAGGGCAAGAAGAATCCTATTCTTAAATTAGGCAAAGTATGTAACTTACTCTGGATCCCAAATAAAGAATTGCTGAAGGGGGCTGAAGAACCTAGAACCCTGGAAAGTTTAAATGCTTATTTTCATTTCACCATGTCTTGCAGGTGGAGGTTTAATAGTTGATGCCCAAATAGTGATTTCGGTAGTCTCTCCAGGAGATCAAGGGTTGAAATCCTGCCTCTATTGAAATCAATGGCAGAACTTCCATTGACTTCATTGAGGTAAGATTTCATCACAGAACACCCATCTTTCTACTAGCCGTCTGGTCCTCCCTGATACACACTTTTGCTGTGAAAGGAAGAGTACTGTTGGCTTATTTCTTCCATCTCTGACTTCAGAGTGGATTTAGCAAACCCAATCCCCTGCTTCACAGCTAACAGATCTTGCCTCCCAAATTTTAAATGACAACTATTTTCTCAAAGTATGCACGTGAAAGAGCACTTTAATGGGCTGTCTGGGATTGGTTTGGATCTGTAAGAAAGGACAGGTGCGTAACACTGCTTCTCAAAGTTGTTTTGCATGACACTCCTTAACTGCAGCAAAAAATACTACCCCTTTTCTAGAAAATGTTTTTCCAGAGTGTTCAGTTTGCCATGATGGAAGTTTTTTTAATAGTAGTAGGGTTTTTTCCAGTGTTTGTACTGCTGTTCTTGCTTTGGAAAGTTGTAACAATTTAGACTTCTCAATGTTTGTAACATTCTGTATCCTATCAGTTGCCAGCTTACATTGGTTTCTAGCAAATACTTTTAATTTGCACTTAAGACCATACCTACATTAACATGGAGTAAAAATTGTGATTAGATAGCCACTACCCTTCTTCTCCTCCAAAATCATCTTCCTCTTCTCAGAGAAAAGGCATAAACCTGGATGCTGTGACAACAGGCTTTAGAAATGTGAAACAATCACTGTAACCTGAATGTGGATCGGGCATTGCTTTGCTGATTGTGAAATAAAATCATGAGTTGGCAACCTTGCAGCCACAGATTTCAGCAGAGGAAGATTTGTCATTTTCTTATGCACTCCCTCCACTCCCTTTCTGATTTAATCTGTTGGGGTGAGAATCTTTCAAATAACCCCACCAACAATCATTGCTCTCTGTTGCTGGCACATTCAGGATTGGGTCTTCAATACCTACCTTTCCCCTCAGCTATGTGCTATGTCACATTCAATGTTTTTGCTACTGTATAATCTTAATCTGCTGTACCAAGGGGAAGGGGCAGTGTAAGGCTATGCCTATCTGATCAGTAAATTTCAGCCAGTGATGGGGCAAGACTTTGATCAGTGCTTCTGTATCTGAAAACCTCAGCCTGCACTAATGCAAGTCATATTAGCACACATTAGGCAATTCCTTGGTGCTGAGAGTTGGTGCTCACACATTTGATCTACTACTTAGTGGCAGGGAGCTGCTGTTTGTTTACATTGTTTGGATAACCAAGCACATTTGTAAATTTTAAGAGCTTACTGGACAAATCACTTAAGATGGTACCATTTAACAAACAACTTGCCTTCCATGAAATCTTTTCAGAAGAGCTGATTTTTGTACAAGATGAGAATTCCCCTAGGTTGCTTTGCTGTAGCAGTTGTGTGTCTAACTTGTTCTCTTTCATACAGTTCAAAGCAACAGACAGTTACAAGTGCTCCAAGTACCTGGGATACCTTGATTTCAGCATGGCTGTGTGTATTGAGGCAGTAGCTAAGATTATAATAAGAGCCAACTGGGTTAACTGCCATAACCAATATTTTTCCACTAGGTCTTTAATACATAGAAGAACATATTCTAAAAATTCTACTGACATCTGGATTGACAGCTGTGGTCAGGATTGTGAAGTTGGAGACATTGTTACAATCTCAGACTCCTAAAGCAATATGTTTTTAAATGATTAAAAGTATGGATTCAGAATGCTTTTGAAGCATGTGCCTATCTATACACAGAATCTACCTGCACAGAAGTTGATATGAATTTAAACAAAGGTTTGATTTTTCCCCTTCTCCCCTTTTCATTTGTAAACTTGACAAAACAAATAGAGGTGGCCTTCTTAGAGTTTTTCCTCTGAAAGTGATTGCACTATGTAAAACACACTGTATTTTGCCCAACAGGGGCATTTCTTGTGCTGCTGCAATGCTGCTTTGTATTCCAAGAGTGAGGTGTGCAAGTCTGACACTAGCACTCATTCTAATCTGCAAGCTGTTGCTTAACTGGATGTATATTAAGAGTTTTCTAATGTTGCAAGGGGTCTCCACTGAATTCATTGCAATCTGTATGTGGCTGTTGAAGTATGTAATGGACTGATTGAAGGAACACCCACCCACTTACCAAAAGGTAACATTAAATAAAGGTGCATGACCTGTTCTTGGAAGCAACTTGTAATTTTTTCCCCATGAATGTCAGTTTCAACTATCCAGCACTGTAAGCTTCAGCTACCAAAATGCACATTAACCCCTCCCTGAAAGTAGCATGCACTGCTGAGCATCTCCTAGGGAGAGCCTAGTACAGAAACCATACAGCAACACAAGAGTTCACTGTGGCCTTTTTGGCATGGGAGTGTTTTGCTATTGAAAAAGTACAGCCCATGCACAACTGCACCCTATATGAATAAGCCATCTCACTAACTGCATGCACGCTGGGTTGTGCAGTGTTGCTGTAAGTTCTAAGTGGCTCTACTACTTGGAAGTATTTTGTTCAGTCTGCCTTAAAGGAGCCAGAATGGATAATAAAGATCTCAGCCTCTCCTGTTGAAGAAGTTGCTAGCATCCTAGATCAAATCAGCCCATACTCAGTTGTTAGCCCATACTGCTGCTTAGATAAGAGCCACCTTTTCCAATACTTTCTTCCCCCTCCAACTGCTAGGCTAAAATTTAAGGTCAGTAGCAGCAATACCAGCAGGTAGTGGGTTCCCACTTATGGAACACTAAACAGAGCCAGACAACTTTCTTCAGCCCAGATTTATCCAAGGGCAGGATTTAGGCAATGCCCACTATCATCAGCTAACATAGCAGCTCCCTGGTTAGGCTGTTGGCTTCTGTTGATTGCATTCTAAGGCATGTCACAGGTCACCGTTTCTTCACACACACCCCTTGGGAAATGGGCTGCAGCCACACAACACAGCAGGAAACACCCAGGAACCTCTCTGCAACAAACCCCATTGCCAATTCTGTGATGGTGTCACTTGTGTGGATATGGTGACAGAACATAGCCACATCATCATCGGGCTCATCCACCGACACATACCATCAAGTGCTGCAATATCCCTCTGCCATGTACATTGGCCAAACCAGACAAACCTGTAGGGGAAAACTAAGCTCCCCGGGCATTCGGTAATGGATCTGAAAGTAGCTACTGGAAGTACCCTTGTGGCTGCAGGTGCTCTAGCTGCTATGGACATGTTATGAGGCTAGAGGCTTTGACAAGGAAGGAACTCATACTTCCACTGTGGCTCAGGGAAGGAAAAAACAAATCAGTAAAATGGTACTATTAGGAAACCAGATTAGGCCTAACTGGAGGTGGAGTGGGATTTCAGGAAGAGCAAATGAAAACTTTAGAAAAGTTAAACTTGCTGCGGTTAGGTACTGCACTGTTGAAGATGCACTGCATACTGAACACCCTGTCCAATTAAAAGGAATCAGCACTGGGCTTTGGTACAATGGCACAGCTGGTTTTTTAGTTCCATTTCTGATATCGACAAGAATTTGTCCACTGCCAGGGAACAAAGCTACTGCTATCCCTTCCAGATCCAGCATCTATATGCAAAAAAGCTGAAAACTCCAGAAAACAATTTTAAGAAAACCACCAGTAGGTCCTATGGCTCCTGGCAGAGCTCCAGGTAAGTTCTGATGGAGGAAACTTCTTTTGAGCAGTAGTTTGTCATCTGAAGAATTCTGATGAAAGTCAGCAAGATACCTGAAAGAGTTGATCCAGAATCAAACAATTCTTGCAGAGTAACTTTCTCTTTGTTCTTAATTCAACTAATCATTGGTTATTAACTACATAACCCCAGACTAGTCTGAAGCAAGTACTTCAAGCTTAATTAATGGCACTCAGTTAAGTGGTTACTTACAAGGTGAGAAAAGAAAAAGTCAGAACAGCTCAAGTCATTTATTGAAAATATAAAAAGTTAAATATTAACATGACAATTTTAGCACGTCATAGCTTTGACCAGTAAGACACCTTCCTCCTTTTGCTTTTTTAAAAAGTCAGCAGTATTAACATTTCATTGTTATGTTGTATTCTTTAGCAAACAGCTCTCATAAGTATTTTCAATGGCCTTTTGATAAAAAAAAATTTAAGAATTCCTTTAAGCATTTAGTCTGCAGTTCCTATTTGCATGCCTTACTGATATTTCACACATTTACATGATGTCAGAATATAAAAACCTGTTTCTCATTTTTAAAGAATCATGATAGGAAGAAAAAAATTATAATGGAGGAAAGCATTAAATTGTGTGTGGGACAAAGAACAAACAAATTAGGGTGAATATGAAAAGGTTAAGCTAATACAAGGACTATGCTTTGCCTGAGAAAAAAGGACAGTTAGAAATTCAAGTGTGAAACACAAAAAAGGAAGGTAAGGAGGATAACAGAGGAAATGTCTATAAAACATGGAAAGGCAAAAGTGAGTGCAAATTCAGTCCAGATTTTTCTTTAGAAAACCAAATACAATGATAATTCTAAATATGAATTACAATCAGAATGTATAGAATAAAAACTGGCCAGAGTATTTACCAACTGCCTCATGGTCACTTCAGGTTTTTAAGTTGGCAATTTAGTATTGTTTTTACAATGGCTTTTCTAAGTCTCTTCAAAGTAAAGACAACACACACAGGACATTCCAACGAACTGCTGCAGATGGAAGTTTGCTCTTCAAGCATCCACATAGGGTCTGGGTCTATTCTTTTGTTTTGCTGTGTCAGCTTTTTTCTGTGCAGGTACACTACTTCCATTCTGCGACTGAGTATATCTTGCTACAGTGGATACACCATCTACAAACTTGGTCTTGTAGAGGACATTTGCATTGTTGAACATCCCATCCTTCAAGGATACCACAATGAACTAAAGAAAGAAAAACGTTTCCACAATATAAAAACCATAATCTGAATGCAAAAAGATAATAGAGATTTTAAAATGAAGATTGATAAGGATTTTATAAAGTAATATCAGGCATGGAGACAGTCTAAAAGCAACAGTTTAGATGCACTGCTCCATTTAGCCTAACTGGCTACTGTCCATTCCCCTGGGCACTAGTTCTTCAGAAACACTCCCAAATGTGTCACCTGAAACCATATCACCTCCCTTGCCCAACACACACAGACAGGATATGACCCCGGTCTAGAATTGAGATCATGGAACTTCACAGTGATTATTCTGCAAACTAAAGCATTTTTACAGAGTTCTGTTCCAGTCTTTTCTCTCAACTTCTAGTATAAAACTCATTACTTTTCCTCATGTTGTTTTCTTTGTAACAAATTGCAGTAGCTGGTACAGAGCTGTTACATATTAGCAAATACGAAGGGTTCTGTCCATGAATTAATCCATCTATTAAGTTCTATACTTTTAAAGAGATTTGAGGACTCCCGCTCTAAAAGTATAACTTCTGTTGTTCCAGTTTGCACCTTTACAAATAGTGCCAGGAATTAGTGGCGAGAATCTTCATATCACTCCAATGTTTGTTCATCTGGCGATCACGTGTATTCATGTATGAGAACTTAAGGGTCCTTTTATGGCCCAACCACACAATCTAAAGCAGAATCGACATGGGTTTGACAGACCCCTCACCTCACCCCAGCTCCGCAATCTGGTCTTCCTGTTACTGAGACTCATTTGAAAGCTCTGAACATACTTATACTGGCAATATCTGAAGCGTTTTTTGCCTAGAAGGCTAAGCATTGTGGTTGGAACACTTGCTGCTGTGAAACAAACAAACAAACGAGACCCACTCATGCAAGTGGGAAAGACTGAAGAAGAGAGAACTACCTTCCAGCTGTCAAGGGAGAGTTAAGTGCCCTTCTCAACTATAAGGGAGGAGGCTCACCTCCTATCTGTTAGTTTCAAGTTGTTTGTTCATGGTTTGATCTGAAATGAAGGGTCCTTATTCCAAATGAGCAACATAATTTGGGATGGCCTAGTACACGAGCTTATTTTTGGGAGTTTTTTTGCCTAACCAAAAGTTTTGGGACTTATGAATATAGAAGATCTAAACAGTTTACGCTTCCCCAGTTGTATACTCACACACTCTTGAAGAGTAATGAACTACACAAACCACCACATATTGTTATTTCATTTGCAAGATCATACCTGGGAATGTCTGAAGTGAGTGCGAAGCATCTGTCCAATGTTCTGTGTGTGAGAAAGATCAAGGGCTGCATCTACTTCATCTAAGATGTAAATTGGAGCAGGTTTGAAGAGAAGCATGGCTAAGATCAGGGACAAAGCCACTAAGGACCTAAAAACAGACCAAAGACAGATAATTCTTATAAACTACAGGGGAAAAATATTTCCTCTCCCCTTTGGCTACTCTTCCAAAGCAGCTTTGCTGCATCCAGGACATTCTGTTGAATGTAGACAGGTATGAGATGCTCTGGAGCAGCAGTACACACACCATGGTTTGATATACTGAAACTCAGATTTCTGCCCAAAAATTAAGATATTAAATAGCCTTTAAAGATCTCTCAGGTTGGTTTGGAACTTCATTCTCATGATCTAGCATCAAGGGTGGGCAATAATTTTTTCAGGGGGGCCACTCCACCAATTTTGGAAGGGGCAGGGCCTCAGGCGGAAGGGGGTTGTTTCCTCTAGGTGCGGCCTGCCCCTGGTAGGGGGAGGAGACTTTCCATGTTCCCCCAACCCCGGACCAATCAGATTGGCCTGGGGTGGGGAGCACAGTCTTTGCCCCTCACCACTGCCCTGCCAGGGGTGTGTGGTGCCTAGCGAGAACTGCCAGCTGTTTTGAATAGCTGACAGTTCCCTTTAAGCACCGTGTGCCCCTAGTGGGGAGAGGAAACTGTGTGCTCCCGCCACCCCCACGCCTCGATTGGCCTGGGGGCGAGGGAGCGGCAGGGCAGCCCCCTCCTGGATCAAACAACTTGGCAGGCCAAATCTGGCTAGTGGACCCTATCTTGCCCACCCCTGCTCTACATTGTTGCTATGATAGCCAGTAGCTATTCTGGATCATTCACACTCTCCCTTCCCTTCCAAAAAGTCATCTGCTTCCTTCACCCTGCTCCTAATAACATTCTTCTAGTCCTCCACTTTCCAGACACACCTTTAAGACACTGCATTGTTTCTGGCAGAGAGAAAAAAAGGTTTTGCTCCCCAGGAACTTGCTCCCAGCTTTAATATGCTTGTGGGGCAGGGGTGGGCAACAATTTTTGATAGGGGCCACTCCAAGATTTTGGAAAGTGGTCGAAGGCCACACTCTTCCCTGACATTAATGGAGGAGTTGTGGAGTCTGGGATGCAAGTTGGGTGCAGAAGGGAGCTTGAGGTAAGGGACTGGGGTGCAGGAAAGGGGGTTGGGGCTGGGAGGGAGTTTGGGTGAAGGAGGCAGTTGTGACCTAGGACAAGGGATTAGGGCGGAGGGGGTTTGGGTTGTGACCTGGGGCAGGCAACTGGGGTGCAGGAGGAATGCAGGGGTTTGGGTTGTTACCTTGAGTAGGGGATTGGGATGCAATGGGTTCAGGAGGGGGAAAGAGGGTTTGGCTTTTGTGGGGTAGAAGGCAGGAGTGGGGAGGCAGAGGATTGGGGGGGAAGGAGGGGCTGGGGTGCCAGAGGCGGGCTCTGGCTGGGAGACTTTTACCTGGATGACTCCCAGCCAGCAGCCCAGCAGGTTTCTTAGGCAGCTAGCCAGCCTGCTTGTTCCGCCCCCGCACAGGCTGCAGGGGCCATGTGCAATGATGAATAAGAGAGCCTGAGGGGAGGGGGAGAGCGGTGCTTTGCCCACTGCTTGTTTTTCAAACAGGCAGCTCCCATTGGGCAGAAGTCAGCCAATGGGTTATGCCAGGGGCAGGAGCAGCCTGACGGCCGGATCCAGCCCCGGGCCGCATTTTGCCCAGGCCTGTTGTGGGGTATGGAGCAGTGTTCTCAAAGCGGGCGGCAGGGAACCAGCGCCAATGGGAGCCACAAGGCTCTGTGGCTGCAGAGCTTTTAGATAAACAAAGTGGAGCAGACTGTTATTAGCTCTCTCAAAGTGGGGCCATAGCCCACTTTGAGAAACACTGGTCTAAAGCATTCAGTGACATGGTGGTGGTACTTCTGAACCAGGGGACTACCACATTGTACTTCGGAATCAGAGTCTACAAACCAAACGTGGGAATCTTCAATGTTGCCAACTCCTAAATATTATCAAGTATTTTTAGAGTTACTGCAACTCTTGTAATTTATTTCACTTATGCCACTTCTCAACAGCACAATTTTATCTTAATTGCTGTGAAAAGCAGTGTACTCATCAATTATTTAAATTTATCTTTGTTCTTGAATGTCTCCATTATGTAGATACGTAGAAGTTAGCCCAGCACTTTACATTACAAGCTCTGGATGTTAAAACATGAATCGGTAAATACATCTGTATTTTATTTAAGGAAAGCAAAGTGGGAAAAGAAGACCAAATCTGCATGGCCTATTATCAGACTACTATACACAAGATGGGAAGGAGAAAACAAAAAAACATTAAAAATATTTTTATCACACCAACCTTTGACCTCCACTAAGTTCTGTTAAATTTTCCTTCCAGGTGTTTCCTAAGGCAACCTTGAATTCCAGACCATCTAGGACAGTTTGCCCCTCAGGGGCTGCCAGCATAGCATTGGCTCCAGGTAGAAGAGTAGAGAAAATTGAACCAAAATCTTTGTTCACCTAAAAATGAGACCACCACAAATATTTCTAACCATCTTTGAATCATTAACAGTAATTATTGTATACTTAAACTAAGAACCTTATAAACAAACACTTCATTTCTGCTCCGTGTCATCACTTTCATTTAATCTGATGGAAATGGATGTCCAACAGAAAATTAGAATGTGCTAGATGACAAGACAGACTTTTTGTTCCATAGTTCAAAATGTAAACATGAGATTACCAAACTCTGGGGCATGAAGGACCAAAGGGGCAGGGTTGGGGTGTATAGCTGGGACCTGGGGTAGATGGCATGTCACCTAGCTCTGTTCCTGGCCTTACGCCCAGCCTGGGCCCCCTTGCCTCATCTGTGTCCCATCCCATCCCCACCCACTGAGCCATGGCCACACTCTTAGAATGTGAAAGCTAGAGCTGAAATAACATACCTTTTGCCAGGCAATATTCAAAGCTTCATTTTTCTTTTGGTCAAGCTCTTCGATAGTAGCAAGAATTTTAGACTTGTCATTCTCTACAATTCTTTTTCTCTTCATTAAGTCATTATACTGGTTCAATTAGGAGAGAAAATTGGTTTCAATTAACTCTGTTCTTAGCATGTTTGGCTCTAATCCCATAAATACTCAGATGCTTAATTTTAAGCACGAGTAGTTTTACTTACCAGATTTAAACTTATCAAGGCTTTCAGTAATTTATTCTAAATATATTCTAGAAATTTGCTATAACCAGGGCTCGACAATTAGTGTAATCTACTCGCCCGTGGCAAGTAGATTACAAGCCGGCACAGCCACGCAGCGCAGTCAGCGCATGTGCAGCATGCCGAACCGCGCGGCTGGCGAGCGGGGCTCGCCGCCCTCTTGGCAAGCCCTGGCTATAACAATTAACAAATGGTAAAACTAAACCCTGGGGGTTGCTTCCCTCCATCATGTAAATAGTGGTTGTCATTTTTACCTCTTAATTACCATTTGGCACCAAAGCTATGGAAAATGCACTAAATCTAGCCATCTATTGCTATACTGAAGCTAAAATGTCACTTGGCCAACTGTTCCAACACCATGGGCTCATATTTTTGGCAAGGCTTTCTTTTTTATTTAATACTCAAAACAGTAGTATCATCAGGGTATTTAGATGATATTGCTGTAGACACAGCAATGCCGGTCTGATTCTCAAAATGCAACTTTAAAAAAGGAAACTCAGCTTTTGTCACTGAAAGTCAATCAATTGCTAATGCATAGTCAGTTAAAATGTATTACCATCCAAGTATAACTAAAAATGGTTCATGCCATTGACTTCTGAATAAAACAATGTAAGGCTCAAGCAGATCACCTTACTTCTTGGGGAACTGAGTAGTAGTGTGCAGGTGATATAAACCATGTTACCCATAAACAAATATGCCACAAATTGCACCGACTCTTGAGGTTAAAGCAAGAAATGTTTACCCTTTCTTCTGCCTCTGAAAGCATGTTCATAGCTCTCATATTGACATTCCTTCCCAGCTTCTCTTTTTTCTCCTGTAGTTTCTGCAGCCTCTGGCCTGCTTCTTTAGGATTGTTAGTTTTAAAATCATACGCCGTGTTAGGCTGGCCAAAAAGCTGTTTCTCTGAAGCTATCCACTCATAGTCTTTCAGCAGTTTAGCCACCTGGAAACATATACAAAGTACATATGTTCAGAGCATTTACGTGAAAAAGAACTGGCATCTTAAGTTGTTTTACAACATTAAATCTCAGTATACAAAATACAGATTGAGCATCAAAAGAACATTGACTTAAGGGCTGAAGAAAAAAAAAAAGTCAGACAGGTCAAAACATGGAGAAAGTTTTTGAATAGGTGTTTGACCTTCTGATTTAAACTTAGATTTTCCAAATAGCACCACAATGCTCTTAACACTGTCTTCAAGTCAACCTTCTTTAATAGGTTTGTCCAGCAGATATAACAGCATCTGCTTCACTGGTTCTCTCCCAAACGGACATTCTCTGTTGGCCTATGGGACAACGTATGGATAAACACTTGTGACTTTTCCCTCCTCTGAGATATTTCTCAGCATTGAGAATGTACCAGTATAGCAGTGCATAGATAAAAGACGACTTCCATTGCCCATGGTCACTGAAAACACCACCTCTGGTTACTGTAGTCAAAGAAGGGCAGAGTTCTCTGAATACCTTGGCGGCAGCATCAGTAGTCTCTCGCTTGTGTTTATTGATGTTATGTTCTAGCTCTTTAACCTTAAGCTGAGATTCATTATTTTGTTCTCTGTATTTTACAGTCTCTGTAGATTTGGCTTTAATTTCTTTATCCTGGGCGGTGATTACTTCCTTTTGCTTGGTCAGTTCCTCCTGAGCTTTCTTTACAGATGCCTGAAAAACAAAAAGGGCATGCTCAATTATCTTTTAACCAATTTGTATGATACATTTATTGTGAAATTCAGTCAAGGATAAAAAGGTTGCAGAAAGGTCCTCTAGACTATATACATCTTGTGTGATGGAAGAAAAATCCACATCAAACTGAATAATCTATGATGTATGATGTTTAATAGTCTTTATTCCCAGCTACACAGAGATGAAAAAAAATATT
Organism: Rafetus swinhoei; assembly: GCA_019425775.1. Lineage (NCBI taxonomy): Eukaryota > Metazoa > Chordata > Testudines > Trionychidae > Rafetus > Rafetus swinhoei. The sequence goes on along the minus strand of CM033427.1, from coordinate 121,160,528 downwards.
AGAACCAAGTTGTCTTTAGTATTCAAAATACCTCCAGTTTTTCTAGACCTACCTTTGTCTTAGATACTTCAGATGCCATAGCATCAATCTGATCCTGGTAGGATTTGATAGCTTCCTTCACAGCTTCAATCTGTTGTTTATAGGAGGCCTGTTCTCGTGTTAGCTCTTCTAATTCCAGAACTAATGCTTCAACTTCCTAAACAGAGGATATGCTGAACATGTAATAAAGACTAGACTTGAATAGAGAGCTGTAATATTCAGCTTGCTTCTGATTAAAGGTTGCAGAAGGTCAGAAGTCAACAGTTCCACAACCACAGCTGTAACATCATTGTAACCAGACAGCCTCAAAGGAAGGATAGAGTATATGATTCTAGAATAAATCATGTATCATCAATTTCTGTATATGTCACTGGCTACAAAATATCATCCATGCACTGAAACCAATAAGGCAGTGGTCCCCAACGCGGTCCACGGGCGCCATGGCGCCCACCGGGGCATTTATAGGCGCCTGCCGAGTGACATGGGCCAGCCCAAGCCATTCTTGCGCCCCAGACCCCGGCCACGCGGCGCATGCGCGGCCCCACTCCCAGCCGCGCGGCGCATGCGTGGCCCTGCCCCCGGCTGCGCGGCAGCCCCAAAAGGTTGGAGACCAGTGCAATAAGGTTTAAGAGAATCATAAGTGCGCATGCATGCACGCACACGCACTTCTGCTTCATTGCAGAGGCTTTTCAGGATTGTGGAACTCACTACCAACAGTGGAAGATTCACCTGCTGTTTTTCTTTCATTTTTTTGCTGGAAGCATCTGCCTTTTTTTTAGCACCATCTAGCTTCTGTTGGGCATCTTTCAATTCCTTCTCACGCTCCACTTCGGCATTTTTCATTTTGTTCTCCAGCACTTTATATTTTTCTTCTGCCTTTTTCTGGATGTCCTTGGTTTTCTTTAGTGTCTCTTCACTCTCATCTGAATCAAAACGTATAATATTGAACCTGGCAGTTCTTCCAGTCCCTGACTAAACCTCTACAAATATGCCTATAGCTCAGAGCGCCAAATCAATTTTAACAAGGCTTAGTACAAAAAACCCCCCACCACATTTACTAAGATTTTTTTTTTTTTTTTTACTGAAGTGCTGATCTCATAAATTTCAGCATTCTCTTGTCCATGGATTAAATATTACCTAAATACTACAGCACACAAAAAAATATATGGGAGGATACAGGAAGATTGAAATTCTCTCATTAAGTTAAACAAAAAATAAGCTCGCTCTTTATATGTCAAATAAATACACATTTTACATAACACATTAATTCATTGAATGGTAATCTACCAATCTTTGGTATCTTATCAGTTCATTCACACCTGATAGTGTCAGACACTCCCACTATATATGCCTAATTTTTTCTTTTGAACCTGTTTGCTTTTTATTATTCCTTCTTTCCAGATCTCCTTTATGTGAAAACTAGTATTTTTCAAATGATTTCTCAGGATTCAAACTACATATGATGCAAATGCTAAACAAGAAAATCAGCAATCTTAACTGTATACTCATTTGAGTTGGTCCATTGTTATTTTAATTTACAACTTTTTTTGAATTTGTTAAACAAAAAATCCCTAAAATTAAGTTAATGGAATTTAAAGGCTATTAGATTTATACAATCCCAAAAGCAAATAAAAGTCTACTCTGAATAACCAAATAATGTTCTTCACATTTTCAGCAACTTGTTCTCTCACCAATTGTTTTCTTAAGGGTGTCCAGCTCCTCTTGCTGTTTGTGATAGGCACTTTGCTGAAGTTTAGTTTGCAATATCTCTGCTTCTTCTGATTTCATCTCCCACTGCTGCTTCAGTTGGCGATACCTTAACAGATCATAGCAGACACAATCAGACGTATTCACATGATAAGTTACAGGCATACCACTACTGTAGGATACATACCAGTGTTCCCTCTAATATTTCCCACCCCTGAGCAGCATCAATTTTTTTTATTTGCACCAATATGGAGGTGATGTGTGACATCACCTTCATACTGGCGCACATTAAATTCATGTGGCAGGGGTAGAGCCAAGGGGTTCTGGCTCTGGGATGGGACGAAGGTTGAAGGGTTCAGGACTGGAGCAAAGGGTTGGGGTGCAGGCTCAGGGATGGGGCTGGGACAGGGGATGGGATGCGAAGGTGTGAGGGGGACTCTGGGGCCAGGCCAGTGTATGGGGGCTCTGGTCCAGATTGCTCCAACCGAAGCGAGAGAGAATTGCTCTTCTAGGGCCTAGCCACCTGGGCCACAGCAGTGGGAGGGTCCTCTGGGGTCAGGCACCCAGGTTGTGGTTGTGTTCGTGTTCAGGCTAGGGGAGAGGCACCTGGTTCAGACTGTCCCTCCCCCAGCCACCAGGCTGGAGACTAGGTTGGGGCGACTCTTCTCTGCACCTAGCATGGGTGCCTTGAGTACTAGCACGGGGCTAAGTAGGCAGCTGTGCAGCTTACAGGGAACTTATGTACACAGAGCTTTATATTTTCAAGCAATACATGAGAAAGAAACAAGCATTAATTTTCCTCACTGTAAAATGGGAATATAAGACTAAGGATCAGTCACAACTTGGAAACTCCAGTATTCAAAATTCATGCCATATCTATTAGGATAATATAGCAAATATTTACATATATGTGCAATGATAAATATTGTATAGTCTCAATTATGAAATTTACAGTACAATTCAGTTTATCTGAATGGCCTGGAGGGCATCCAAAATATTTGGGTAACTGGACACTCAGATAAACGCAAGAGCTATTTTAAGATGCGATTTCACTTCAGTAATGCCAGTTCCTGAAGATGGAGAAAAACCCACGAAGCAAAGGAGGAGGAGAAGAAAGAGAGAAGTCTCTTTGGTGATGCTTGAGTGCTTCCTGGCACTGAGAACCAGTCACAGCCCTTACTATTTGTACTGCTAGTTGTGGAAGTGGGGGGCTGAGTGTGCCTGGTGCTGCTTGAACACATCCAAGGAGGCTTCTGCATCAACTTCCCTGCTCCTTCTTGTCTCTCCTCCAACCTTGGGGAGCAGCCTAAAACTGCACCTTCAAATAGCATGTTCATTTTCTGCATGCCTGATTGTCCCCAGTAAAGCCTTTGGATACACTATGGTTGTGGATAACCAAGACTTTCAGATAAAATGGAAAATGTCTGTTCAAATTAGGCTACTTATCATAACTTAATTAAACTTGTTCATCTTGTGGGGCATGCAGCAACGGCACTATTTATGAAAAAGCAAATAAACAGGAGCTGTCTAAATCACAGCTAATCCTTTCAATTTTACATGGTCAGACTCAATATTTTTAACACTTGTGTCATTTTCATGTAAAGTTTGAAACTGGTTTGCTCCATTTATCTAGGTTTTTGGGGAAAAATCATTTAAATGGTTGAAAAGGGTTTGAAAAACAAGTGCAACATGTGCATAGTTTACTTTCTGTTTAAGGACTCTTATTTGCCTAAATATATTGCACAGAAGACATTGAAGATTCCACAATTATTTTTAAATTTAAATTCACAAAAATATTATCTAAGTATGAGATCTGATTTAAATTCCCAAATACCAAATATTTTGGGGGATACGGATGCAATTTCAATGTTTTTATAATTCTCACCTACTCTGATTTTAGCCTGGATAGGAGTTACAGAATAGAACTGCAGGAAATTCATTTAGCACTTCAGTGAATAGGAAAAGGTAAAAACCGAATAGAGTTTTCAGGAAAGCATCAGTGTGTACTAAAATGCAATTTTCCGCAAGCATAGGAACAATATAAGCTTTCTTTGCTACTACAGGCTGAACCTCTAAAATCTGAGACATTCTGGTCTGGCAACATCTGTGGTCAGACAGGACCATAGATGTTGCTGGACCAAAGAGCCCCAGTGGCTGGGATCAGTAGCTGACCAGTAGTCCTGCCCAAGCCAGCAGCAGGAGGGGGGGTCGGGAAGCCACAGCTGGCAGGGGAAGCCACTGGAGTCCAGTGGCTGGGGTGGGGCATAGAGCAGGCAAATGACTTGGAGGAGCCCAGGAGCGATAGTCAACGGAAAGCAGGGGAGCAATGACGTCCCCTGGTTTCGGCAAACTCCCTGGTTTGGGACTGTTTAGATCCCGAGGGTGCCTCATCAGGGGAGGTCCAACCTGTAATTTCCTGCTGATGTGGTCCAGAAATCTCCTTGCCTTCCCATTAATTTGGGCAGTTCAGTGGTCATGCTACTCTGGCTTTCATACAAAACCTCATCTGACCCTCTGTGCTCTTCTAGTATTATATTATCTTTATCTACTATCTGTTTGAGATTGTATGTCTGCCCATCCGTGAGTCAGTTCTATCAAGAACGCCTCCTAAACAGTAAGAGCTAGGACCACTAAATTTGGTATGCAGGTTTTCTTATTAGAACTCAAAGCAAGGTTGTGCCAGGACAATGGGATGTGTCTGGAATTCAGCTGTTTCTCATAAAATAGAAAGGGGAGGGAGGGAGGAAGTTACAGTAGATGTAGAATGACCACAGGGGGGCAGCAAGGGACTTGAGATGGGGACAGGGACATCTATAACTTCATTGGGCCAGCAGGGGTGGAGAAGGGGATAGCTATCTACTATATATTTCAGAGAATGTATCTTTTTTTCCTGTCTGCCCCCCCCCCCCAACTGGGGGACATGTACCCCTCCCCGGGCTGTGCCCACTGTAGTGGCCCATGGACAGGCACTTCTCACTTGGCCCGAAGCTACTGCGGTGAGAGGGCTGGGGCAGCCTGCATACTGAAGCCCTAATCCTCAGCCCCACTCAGTGCAATGATTTAAATGAGGAAAAACAAAAAAACTTATTTGAGTTAAGGACCAGGGCAATGCTAAGTAAATCTTTTAGTACAGACATAGCTATATATAAAACAGAAAAAAAAATGATAGAAGCTTGTATTTTTTAACCCTTACTTTTCAGCAGTGTTCTTTAAGCTTGCCAGCTCCTTTTCTACAGTCTCTAGCTCAGACTCCTTTGTTTTCAATTTTTCTTGAATATCTTTCATTTCCAGAAGCTTGGACAAAACAGATGCAGACTGTGGACGTGCGCCTGATTAGTGAAAGAACAGAAAGCTGAGGATGACTGATTATGTAGCATTAATTACTTAAATTGAAGGATGTATTTAAAAACTGGGCTACTCACATGGAAGACATGAGAGAACAAAACCAGAGTTGCTTTTAAAGCAAAGTTTGAACCTATAATAGTTCTCAATACAGAATGTTTTCTTACTCTGGCACTAAGGCATGTTTATCCACATCTGTTTTTCCAGATTTCCTGGAACAGAAGTGTTACTGGACTGGAAACTCTTAATGGAGATCAATCCAAGTTTTTATGCTATTGCTTAACAAATTGGGCAAAAGTAGGGTAAGTCTCACTGAACTTGCAAGATTTTGAAGTACCTGTCTCACTGGATTATTTAATTATGTTATTAATACATTTGTGGGTTTAATTGAAATACTTAATGATGATATTTTCCTCCTTTTAGATAGGCTTCTCTTTCCTGGTTAATGGTTATACCACATATTGTTCTGGTATAAAACAAAAGCATATTTGTTCTTCCTACAAGAGAGTTTCAATCAGATATCTCTCTCTGTTCCATTTATAAATGGATTATCCAGCACATTTGATGTGCACAGGGAACACTCTACAGCTGGGATAGGCAATAATTTTTTATGGGGAATCACTCCAAGATTTTGGTAAGTGGTCAAGTCACTTTTCTATGGCAGTGGTGTGGGATCTGGGACAGAGGTTTGGTGCAGAAGGATGCTGGGATTTGGGTGCAGGACAGGGTGCGGGGTCTAAGAGAGAGTTTGGGTTAAGAAGGTGGTTGTGACTTAGAACAGGGGATTGGGGTGCGGAATCCCAGGAGGAGGTATGGGTGCAAGATAGGATTCTGACCTGGAGGAGAGTAGGAGGAGATGCAAGGTCTTAGAAAGAGTTATGACCTGGGGAGTGGGTACAGAGGATCTGGGTGGTGACCTGGGGGCAGGGAGTTGGGGGTATGGCAGTTAGGGATGTAAAATCCCATTTTAAGTGATTAAACATGTTGTTTAACCAGTTAACTGATTAAAGGGGGTGGAGCAGGGGACATGGACTGCTCCAGTCGACCGGAGCTGCCCCTGTCCATGGCAGGCCCACTGTGGGGCTGGAGCAGCCCCTTTGCTTTTGGCATGCTGGGAGCTGCTCCAGTCCCCACAAGTTAACTGGTTAAATATTCTCATCCCTAGTGGGAGGGAAGTGCCAAAGTCAGACTCTGGCCAGGAGGCGCTTATCTAGGCAGTTCCTGGCCCAGTGGGACCTTAGGCAGGCCCAGACCACTCAAAGCGGCTGGCTGCTCCATGTGTTCCTCTGTGCCATGGAGAAGGGAAGGGGCGGGGGGGAGATTATGCTTGAGGTGGAGGCAACGCATGCAATCTCACAGCTCCCGTTTCTGGCCTTTGGGAGCTGAGAGACCACGGCAGGGGCAGTGCTTCCCCACGTGGCACAGAGAGGCACATGGAGCAGCCAACCGCTTTGAGTGGCCTGGAGCTGCTCCGTTCCTGAGGGTCCAAGCAGGACAGGACACGGGCCAAATTCAAAGGATTGGTGGGACAAATTTATCCCTGTTATACAGTCATAACTTTTAATTCAAACAATTTAAAGAAGGCACATAACTTTTATTCTAGTATTTTCATTTCCATTTTGCATAACTGGGATTTGAATACATCTTCTGTCAAATAGATTTCAAAGTTATTCAGAGTAAGGTTCTAAATACAATTTTACTGTTGGCATTTGTCAAAACATTTAAAGCAGTACAACAGTCAGTGGAGAAGATATGGTAGCCAAAAAAAATACCTCCACTCACAGTCCCTTGAGGATCAAAGGTATCTCCTCCAAGAGTGACAGTTCTTTTCATTACATTTTTGTTGAAAGTCACTTTCTTGGCATTATTCATGTTATCACAAACCAGTGTTGTTCCAAAGACATATTCCATTGCCTTCTGTAGTTCAGATTCATACCCAATCAGAGAGAGGGCCAAATGCACATTATCATCACCCACCTAACAATCAAAAGAATATAGTATTAATATTCCAAATGGATTTCAAAACTCTTTAATTCAATTTCTTGCTCCCATTATAAGGTTTTGTAACATGTTAGAATTCCTCAATAAGTGCTTTTGAACTACTTGTCTGTATTACAGGTAAAAACCTTGACTCAATCTCTCCCCTTCTCTAGTCAGACTACTAACGGGCACCACAGTCAAATATGCTCAGTAATGCATCTCTCTCAGATGTTAATTTTGGCTCACTCCCTTCTTTGTGACTAGCAACACAAAACTTCATTGTTCTGATCAGCTTCTCCTTCCTCTAGCTTTACAGTATGTCTACACTACACAGCTTTTAGCAACAGGATTGTGTCATCACAGCCTTATCACTAGAAGTCAGCTTGTATAAATGCTGTTTGTTGGCATTTTTGCCAACAAAATACTTCTGATTTCTACTAGAGGGTTTTGCTTTGTCAGCAGAAGAGTGCTCCTACCAACAAAGCATACTTTCACTTGCCACCCCAAAACTTTGTAGTTCATGGTGGGTTTTTTTTTTTTTTTTTTTTTAAGAACCTGTGAACAACAAGTTTTGTCAAACAAGTGTAGACATACCCTAAGAGCCAGTTCACTTCTTTTCACCATTCCCACTCAGCCCATCTATTGTGCTTTTGCAGAATATTGTTTCTGGTAATTCACTATTCAGCCAAATTTCAAATTAAGCAAGTCACCCTTTAAAGATACAATTACCTTGATAATTCTTATAAAAATAGCATAGAAATAACTGCCATTACGTCATAAGCATGACTGATATTACCCTATTCCCCATTCCAAGTAATCATGGTTGAAAACATGCCTTGTGCATGATGGTTAACAACTAATAAAGCATGCCAATTTTAAGAAAAACATACACAGCAAAAGAATTTATCTAAAGACATACCAAGTGTTTTGCTGCCATCACTTTTTTTTGCTCAATACACTGTGCTGAAATTTTATTTAGTGGAATTATGGTGTATCGACGCATCAGTTCACCTTTTTCTAACAGTTTTTTACCAATAACCTAAAATTTAGGGGAAAAAAATTAGAGATACAAAAACACATATCAAATTGTGAAAACTAAAGACAATTGAAAACATTTCATATAGGAATAGTATCAGAGGGGTAGCCATGTTAGTTTGGATCTGCAAAAGCGACAAGGAGTCCTGTGGCACCTTATAGACTAACAGACGTATTGGAGCATAAGCTTTCGTAGGCAAAGACCTACTTTGTCAGATGCATGTAGTGGAAATTGTGTCATTTAAATGGACACAAATCAGATATTAGGAATGGCAATATACAAAAACCTGTAGGAGAAAACTTCAATTTCCCTGGACACACAGTAGCAGATTTAAAGGTAGCCATCCTGCAGGAAAAAAACTTCAAGACCAGACTTCAAAGAGAAACTGCTGAGCTACAGTTCATCTGCAAATTTGACATCATCAGTTTAGGATTAAACAAAGACTGTGAATGGCTAGCCAATGACAAAAGCAGTTTCTCCTCTCTTGGTGTTCACACCTCCAGATCAGCTGCTAGAAGTGGGCCTCACCCTTCCTGACTGAATTAACCTTGTTATCTCTAGCCTTATTCTGGCCTGCATATTTATACCTGCCTCTGGAAATTTCCACTACATGCATCTGACAAAGTGGGTCTTTGTCCATGTATGCTCCAATACATCTGTTAGTCTATAAGGTGCCACAGGACTCCTTGGCGCTCTTACAGGAATGGTACACATACTGGAGAATTTAAAGTTTGCCTAAGAAGGCAGGATTCCATTGGCCTAAATTAATTCATACTCACTAAAATAAATTCTCTATTTGCTAAGGTATCTGCTTAAGGATACCCTATTGCTGTGGGCATGATTTTTAGTGACTAGAGATTTAAGGAGGCCTCAAATTTGGGAGTGGGGACCAACTGAAGATACAGTAAAACTCCCATTAGTCCGGCATCCAATGCTCCGGCACTCCTGATGGTCCGGCACCATCAGGAACCCGGAAGTGCTGGGGCAGCCGGACAGGTTTCCCCCAATCAGCCGCTGCTGAAACTGACCAGCAGCTGAATCGGGGAAGCTGGGAGCAGAGCAGCTGGGGTGCTGCCAGGTTGGTCCCGTAGCGCTGCCCCTCGGGGCTGCGGGACCAACCCGGCAGCACCCAGCTGCTTGGGGGACGCCTGGGGCAGAGCAGTTGGAGTGCTGCCGGGTTGGTCCCGGCGCCGAGGAACAGCGCCACGGGACCAACCCGCAGGACCCCAGCTGCTCTGCCCCAGGCGCCCGATCAGCCACTGCTGAAACAGATCAGCGGCTGATTCCAGGAAGCCCGGGCCGAGCAGCTCGCCCCGGCTTCCTGGAGTCAGCCGCTGATCAGTTTCAGCAGTGGCTGAATCCGGACGCCTGGGGCAGAGCAGCTGAGGTGCTGCCGGGTTGGTCCCCTAGCGCCGCTTCTCGGCGTTGCGGGAACAACCCGCAGCACTCCAGCTGCTCTGCCCCAGGCGCCCCAAGAGCAGCTGGGGTGCTGCCGGGTTGGTCCCGTGGCGCGCCGCCGGCGCCACGGGACCAACCTGGCAGCACCCCAGCTGCTCTACTGCAGGCATCCCCGATTCAGCTGCTGTTGAAACTGACCAGCAACGGCTGAATCAGGGACGCCTGGGGCAGAGCCGGAATATCGGAAGGGGGAGCTATGAGGAGTCTGGAGTGGCATCCCCTCCCACCCCACTTCCGATAGTCCGGCATATCTGATAATCCGGCACCCCCTGGGTCCTAAAGGTGCCGGATTATTGGAAGTTTACTATAACTTAGAGGGGCCTGATTTTCAGAGTGCAGGTGCGCAACAATTTATGAAAACCTGCATCCCTTTGAAGTGTCTGAAATTGAAATCCCAGAACTAACTAATTGGTTTTGAAAAATCTTGGCCTTAGTGCGCAAAGTTTTAACTACACATCTCCCAGGAGTGTTGACAGAAGTGTCATGACTAAAGCACAGGGTTGAATACTGCCAAAGGGATGTACTCAAAAGTTGTGTGTTAAGAAACAATACCTCTGTGTCCACCACAATGTTATAGAGCTTTCCCCCAGCTACCACTTCTAGAGCTGTTGCAGTGGAGATCTCTTTCACAGTGATTAGAGAGGCAACAAGCCCTTTTATATGATTTGGATTCCAATTTTTTTCTGGATCTCTTAAAATAAATTTAAAAAAAAATTATGTTACTAAGATGAAAACAGCTTATGACAAACTCCAAACACATTTATATTAATGTAAAAATTCCACAATATACAGATATACAATATTCTGAAGCCACAGACAGCCAAATAATTTTAAAATTTCATAAGTAAGGGTTTCCAAGTAAACTGTCAGCTATGGAATAAATAGAAGAACCCTGACGTCGACATTGCCTTGAGTTGTTCATAAAACTTGGCACTACGAATAGTTATGCAAAACTAACCTATTAAAAAGCTAACAAAGTTTGGGAGCATTGCTAATATTTTTAATTGACTGGCATATTTTGGCATTAAAGTTACAAAAATAAATTCTATTCATTAGGTATGAGGTATAAATCTTTCATTAGAGTAGTTTACATAGTTACATGAAAGAGGTTTTAGAGATTATGAAGTTCATGAAATTTTTTTTTTAATGTCAGAAGTTAATTAATTTTTGTTTACATGTTATCACTAGCCTTTTAGATTTGAATGAACTTGTCCAAGGCACGACTTAAAGAGGCGTGTGCACACAATATATAACAATGGATCATAGCAATTTTTTCCCTGCCACACATTTAATTATAAAAACTTTAGACAAAAAGATTACTTCTTGTAACTGAAAATACTAATGCCTATGAACATTTAAAGAAAACTGCTTTTCTCGATAGTGAAAGTACAAAACTGATCAGTAATTAGCTGCCATAATATTGCTATGGGAAAAGAATAATAGTTTTGATGCTGTATCATAAGAAACGTGCAGCTAACATTTGCAAGCATATAATAAATGCATCTGCTGTTTTGAATTTTACTTGTCCCAGTGAAAGGTACACTGGACTGGGGCTCAGGAGACCTAGTTCTACCAATGGCAGGATGGACACTGGGCAAATCATGTTACTTCATACCCCAATTTCCCCCATCTGTAAAAAGGAGATAATGATATTTACTGTTTTTGTGAAGTGCTTGGACATTGATGGGTAAAAAGAGCTGTGTAAATGCCAGATAATGTATTATCCTAAATACCTGGGCAGATTAATCATGCCATAAGTCAGAAATGGAAAAGACGACAAACTATTTCTGTATCAATAGCAAAACAATGGCCTCCTGAATTTTCATTCTCCCAAGTTCACGGATGTTTAATGAACATTAGAATACAATTTTGAGGCCTTATTTGCAGGGACAGATTAAGAAAGGAGCTTAAGGGGCTGCAATCCAAGGCCCTGGGCTAAAGGGGAACCCCAAGAAATCTCCAGGACACCAGAAGTGTAGGACTTTTTGCAGGCCCCAGGCTGCAGCCACTAAAGCTTCTGTGTTCTGGCCCTGCCTGGCAGGGGAAATGAGTGCGACTCCATGCACTACTGTTTCCCCACCTCCACCAAGCTGGAGCTTCAAGTGCCACAAAGCTCTGTCCACATGCATTCCTTCCTGCAGGCTTCTCCCTCACAGTTCCCATTGGCCATGAATTATGACCAAGGAGAGCTGTGGGGCATGGAGCCTTGCAGGCAAGCACAGGGCAGCACACTTAGCTATCTGCCCCTTGTCTCCGTGGCTTGTGCCACCAAAGCGAAGCTGCTCCAGATAAGTGCCCCATACCACAACCCCCCAACTACCTCCTGTCTTGAGTCCCTGAATGCATGCCAATCCTTTTGGCTTAAGCCCCACCCCAGAGCCTGCAATCCTAGTTGGAGCCCCTCACTCCCTCTCCCATCCAACCCGCCGCCTCAGCCCACAGTCCCTTCCTGTACTCTAAACCCCTCACTTTTGGCTCCACCCAAGAGCCTAAGGGTCCCCCACAAAATCTAATAGCCCCAGACCTCCAGAAGGAGTTAATCTGGTCCTGCTTACTTATATTCAAACCGTAGATTGGGAAACTTGGCCATTAAGGTTTCATATGATTCTCTCAACAGACCGACTTCTTGAGACAGTTCTCTCCGTTTTGCTAAAAGCGTTTCTTCTTTTTTGTCTAAAAGAGCCAAACAAACATATCACTGAACTATTTCGACACACTCTTTGCATATTTAGGTATGAAGCAGTTCACGGCTTTCTGGGCACGGAGCTCCCCAATTGCTGCAGCCCCGCTTCTGCCCTGCCTGGCCGAAGCTTCTCAGGGACAGGGCTCTGCGGCTGCCCTGCTTCTGTCCCGCCTAGGGTTTTCCAGGGACTAAGCTCTGCGGCTGTCCTGCTGCTGCCGTGCCCCATCAGAGCTCCCCTGGGACAGGGCTTTGAGGCTGCTGCTGTACCGGCACAGGACTCTACAGAGACCAGGTTTGCCAGTCCCACTGCTACCCCGCCCAGCCAGGGCTCCCCGGGGACAGGGCTTCATGGCTGACCCGCTGCTGCCATGCCAGGACAAGGCTCTGCAGGGATGGGGCTCGCTGGTCCTGTGGTTGCCCTGCCTGCCCAGGGCTCTCCAGGGATGGGACTCACCAGTCTGATGGTGGGGCTCCCCTCAGCTGGACTCCCTGACTGGTTCACATTCCCAGGCACCAGGGTTCTCTGATCCAGCAAATTCCATGATCCTGCCAGACCACGAATGTTGTCGGACCAGAGAGTCTCAGATTTAAGAGATTCAAACTGTACTGTTTTTCTATAATTCTCACTGAAGATTGAAAGATTCCAAGTTTCTGATTTACAGCTATTTGGAATATTTGGGTGCTAATATTTGTGTTTAAATTAATGTTGGAAGAATCTTTGAAGAAGGAAGGACTTCTCATTATGTCTTAGGCTATGTGCTAAGTAGATATACATATTATTTTATGTACATCTCATTTTAGAAGGAGAAGGGTTATTTCGAAAGAAGGGTTTTCTTTCGAAATAACCGCGTCTAGACAGTGTTTCTTTTTTCAAAATAGGGTATTTCGAAATAGTGGCTGGACACGTTTATGCAAATGAAGCATGGGAAATTCAAATCCGTGCTTCATTTGCAATTTCGTTTTGTCTGCATTTGCATTCCTCTCTCGAAAGAGGAATGCAGTGTAGACATACCCTTAGGTACTTAAAGAAGAGCACTTAAATTAGTTAGACTTTCTGAAATGGCAAGCACTTGCATTTACTGTTAGACTTTGGACTGGATTTTCATTTACATCAGAACCCCTTTACACTCTGGCTCAGCATTTGCACTGTGAAGGAGCCTCAAATTGATGTTATGTTGTCAGTAGTGCCTTAATGTAAATAAGTCATGCCCTTTACTGGGAAGGGGGTGGGAAAGGGGAAGACGACGGGCTATCTGGTAACTTTTATCCTGGTGTAAATCTTGGCCTACTAGTGTTTTTACTTTCAACAGGCAATCATACAACTCCAAACTACAGTTTGAACTCTTACCTGCTCCAAGTAAAAAAGCTACATATGTTCCTTTAATTCTATTGTGCTATCTCCACTATACTGTAACCAGTCATTAAAATGGCAGAAATATTAATTTCTTCAGAGTTCTCTTCCAACATTTTCAGGCTCTTTCTTTCACACCAGGTTCTTCTAGATGAGAGGTGGGCAATACGCTTTGGGAAGAGGGGAAGCACTCCAAGATTTTGGAAAGTGCTCAAGGACTGCATTTTTCTGTGGAGGATGTGCAGGGTCTGGGATGGAGGTTGGGCACAGAAGGGTGCACGGGGTAAGGGACTGGGGTGCAGGAGATGGTGTGAGGTCTGAGAGGAAGTTTGGGCAAAGGAAGGAGTTGTAACCTGGGTCGGGGATTGGGGTGGAGGGTCAGGGAGGGGGCATGGGTGCACGAGAGGATTCTGGCCTGAGAGAGGGGCACTAGGAAGGGGTGCAAAGTCTGGCAGGGAGCCGTGACCTGGGAGAAGGGGAAAAGGGAGTGCAGACTGCAGAGGGTGTGGGTGGTGACTTGGGACAGGGGAATGGGGTACAGGGTCTAGGAGGGTGTTTGGGTGCAAGAGGATTCGGGCCTGGGTGAGGGGTATAGGAGGGGGTGCAGGGTCTGGGAGGGAGTTGTGACCAGGGGCAGGGTTTGGATGGTGACCTGGGGGAGTTGGGGTGCAGGAGGGGCTGGGGTGCCAGAGGTAGGCTCTGGCTGGAAGGCACACACCTAAGCCTTCCACACCTGGGGAGGGAGGGGAAAGAAAAGAGCCTTGCTTCTGCCCCCATCCCCCAGGCCAATCTCTCAGCTCCTATTGGTTGGTTGTTTCCAGCCAACAGGAGCTGAGAGATGGTCTGGGTCAGTTCCTATTGGCCAGCTATTTCTGCCCACTAGGAGCTGAGGATTGGGCTGGAGGCAGGGAGATCTCAGGAAGCCTCCCACCCCCTGCAGAGCAGCAAGACACTCTCGACCGAGCTTTAAACTGTGGCAGCTGCGTGTTCCTGAGCCGTGGGCCAGATCTAGTGGCTTGGTGGGCCGGATCCAGCCCCAGGCCGTATTTTGCCCAGCCCTGTTCTAGATCATCCTATACTTCCACCCACCCATCCCAAAATTGCTATTCTACCAGTAAGTCACTACAACAAACCTTCATAGTTTAGCTTTTTCATTTCATTTTCTAGTTTTTCTTTCAGCTTTTTAACAGCTTCAAATGCTTCTTGATCTTTCTTGTAGCCACTATCCATCTTTTTTACTTCTGTCTGTTTTGTCTTTAATTCTTGTTGAGCATGTTTCAACTTCATTTGAGCCTATGGTAAAATACAGGTTAAACACAGAACCTGGAGTTTTCAAACAATACATAGCATAAGAGTAGAATTTCTACATTATCTGGGTGCTTGGGTTATCATTCAGGATCCTTATCACGTACAGTAATGTCAAATAGCATCCTTAGCATCTATAAACATAATTCAATTGTAGATGGCAAACAGAGTTTGGAAATAATACTGCTGAGAACAATGCACTCTGTGCTTTTTACACAGGAGAAATTTCAGTGTCAAAAGATAAAACCTTTTGAGAACATTATTAATGAGATTGGGACAAAGGGATTAACATGAATGTACCAAATGATGATTAAGGCTACATCTTCATTAGAAGTGTTGCAGCAGTGCCATTATAGCACTTCAGTGTAGACACTGAGTACAGTGACAGGAAGAGTTCGATCATCTGTGTAGTTAATCCACTTCCCTGAGAGGGGGTACTTAAGTCAACAGCAGAATTTTTCCTTTGCCCTTGCACAGTCTACACTTGGGGGATTAGTTAAACTGACCTATGTCACTTAGGGATATGAATTATTATTATTTTTTTTTTAAACACACCACTAGAGCTACATAATTGGTCAACCTAATCTTTCTGCCTAGATCTGGTGTAAGTTAGAACAAATACAAACATACCTTGTCATAAATCTGAATTATTTAAAATTAAAATGAACCTTTTCATGACTACCATGACCAAAATCAGGACTTTCAGAGCCCTGCGTCCCCATTGAAAACTTAGTGCTAGCATATGCTATTATGTGTTGCCTCTTACAGAGCATTCCCTATTAAGCATTTTTGGATAAATGGAATGTTCAGAAAGCTTTTCAAGACAAAGTTCATAAAAATATTCAGGCTTGTCTGGGAGGAACATAGTTAGCTTCTTTTCTTACCTGCTTAGCCTCCTGTTTCTGCTTTACTAATGTCATTTTTGCATGCCATCATCTGTCCAGCAAGAGTAGCTTCTTCACCATCTTCATTGCTGGACAGACCAGCAGAGACGGCATTAAAATGTTGCTGTGCAGCAGCTAGAGCATTTGTATCTTTATCACTTGCCTCCTGCAGAGCATTTAGCCCATCTTTTATCTTTTTTATTTCCTTCTCCTTTGCCACTAAAGCCTTAGAATCCTTTAGTAAAACAAACCAGATCAATCAAATCCATTGAGAGAATAATATCAACTTGAAATCTAAACAGTATTGAAAAATTAAATACAAATAGTTTCAGATGCCATATTCCAAGGCCCATTGATTGCACAATCACATATTGTATTTCAAAAATGTTATCTTGCCCTTATTGTTGCATGAGCGAGCCACATAAACAGGGCAAAAACAAAGTGTTGCACAAAATAAATAAGAAAAATTACTGTAACTGATAGAGATTAGAGAAGAAAAGTTTTCTTAAGTACCATTGGTAACAGTAACAGGTTAAAAAAAAAGACAAATGTGAATTTTGACAATCTTCAGAGCATCCATATTCTCATAAGAAACATTTTAAATAGGGTTCTCACAGTTAATTTGCATGATTAATCACTGTTAAAGAATATTTAATACATTCCACTTGATATGATATTGTTTATTTTCTACATTTTCAAATATATTGATTTCTATTACAACACAGTGTACAGTGCTTACTTTATTTTTCCAATTCACCTCAGAAAAGTACAATAAAAGCTCTGTTATCCAGCAGTTAATTAACTGGCATTTCATAGATCTCACAATACAAAAATCTTCACTCTAGTAACGAGGACTAATCCACTGCCCAGCATGTTATGCAATCACACATTCTGCACTCTACTTTTACGAAAAAAAAGTGGCAGAAGACAAGCAAGCTGATATCAGGGTTTTATTAAAAAAAGAAGCTTCCAGGGTGTCTCATAGGTTCGTTATAGATTTAGCCCAATCTCCTACACATGCATCTACAATGATAATTGATGTCCATAATGATAACCTTGAGGTACTGCAAGCTCATGAAGTGCCTTCTGAATCAAACATTAAATTAAGTTCAGTATAATTTGAGTGTATTTAGTGATCTGGGTGTCTCGTGCTGCCTATGTGATGTAGTGTCATAAGATAACCTATTGTATACAAAACTTTACCTGTATACACCCAAGTGATTCAAAAAACACATCGCAGTGCAACGTAACTTGTATACTAGTTTAGACTTTATTCATTTTGTTGTATTTTAATTCTTTGAAAACTGGCATTCTATTGGTAAATTATAACTTTCAGTTAACTAGAATATTCGACTAACCGGCATTCCCCAGACCCCAACATGACCGATAACAGAGCTTTTATTGTACTGTGGTGCAATCTCTTTATCATGAAAGCGTAAGTTACCCTATTGCATCCCTATTTGTATCTGATTAAACGAGTAACTGATGAGGGCTCCCAAAATATTTTAAATGCAGAGCCAAAGCAGAAGTAGCTGCTGGGACCCGGCACGAGCTGGGACAGAGCTAGTGTGCCTGCCCACCGGCTTCCAAAATACTTTAAATGCAGAGCTGCAGCGGTTAATTGTGTAACCGACAAAAGTTTTGTCGGCTACACAGTTACCGGATTACACACTGCAATCAAACACCAAATAATATAAAACTTGAAAGCCTACAAATCCACTCTATGCTACTTCTTGTTCAGCCAATTCTAAGACTATTTTGTTTACATTTACGGGAGATACTGTTGCCTGCTTCTTATGTACAATATCAACTGAAAGCGAGACCAGGCGCCCTCACTTTCAAGGTATTGACATGCCAGATGTGCTAAACATTCATATGCCCCTTCATGCTTTGGCCACCATTCCAGAGGACATGCTTATTAAGATTTTTTTTTTTTTTTCTTTAAACAATGTGAAACTTTCTGACTGAACTTCTTGAGGGAGAACTGGATGTCTCCTGTTCTGTTTTACCAACATTCTGCCACATATTTTATGTTATAGCAGTCTTGGATAATGACCCAGCACATGTTCATTTTCAGAACATTTTCAAAGCAGATTTTACAGAATGCAAATAATGTACCGATGTGAGATTTCTAAATATAATAAAGCACTAGACCTAAGATTTAAGACTCTGAAGTTCTCTCCGAAATCTGAGAAGGACAAGGCATGGAGCTTGCTTTCAGAAGTCTTAAAAGAGCAACACTTTGATTGCTGAAACTACAGAACCTGAACGACTGAAAAAAGAAAATCAACTTTCAGCTGGTGGCATCTGGCTCAGATGATGTAAATGAACTTGCATCAATCTGCTCTGCTTTGGATCATTATTGAGAAGAACTCATCATCAGCATGGACACGTCCTCTGGAATGGTGGTTGAAACGTGAAGGAACATATGAATCTTTTAGCACATCTGGCACATAAATATTTTGCGACACTGATTAAAACAGTGCCATGTGAACACCCATTCTCACTTTCAGGTGACATTATAAACAAGAAGCGGGAAACGTTATTTCCTGCAAATTGTAGTCAACCTTGTTTGTCTGAGCGATCAGCTAAACAAGTAGCAGTACTGATTGGACCTGTAGACTCTATAAAGTTTACTTTGTGTTATTTTTGAATGCTGTTATTTTTTCATTTATAATTTTACATTTGTAAGTTAAACTTTCATGATAAAGAGATTGCACTACAGTATTTTAGGGATGGTCTAGACAGTATTGGGTCCTGCCATGAGGGCAGGGGACTGGACTCGATGACCTCTCGAGGCCCCTTCCAGTCCTAGTATTCTCTGATTCTATGATTCATATTAGGTGAATTTAAAAATATTTTGTTTCTTTTTCACAGGGCAAATAATTGTAATAAAAAATATAAAGAGAGCACTATACACTTTGTATATCTGAAAATATAGAAAACATTGAAATAAATGGAATTCTATTAACAGCAGCATGATTAATTTTTAATCAAGCAATTAATTGTGATTTTTTAAATCCCCTGACAGCCCTAATTTTAAAGATATTGTGATCTTCCCAAAACTCTATAAAATGAAAATACTAGATGCAGGACCGTATTCTGCTCATGCACACATCTAATTCCTAATGAGAATATATTCTTTATATTAAGAACACAAAAACCATGCTAAAAAATCCACACTGTCATAGGTGACACTGAAGGGAGAAAAAAAAAAAATCAAGTTTTTATTAAAGGGCAAGTTTAGCCTTTTTTCTCTAATACATGATATTATAAAAAGGCAATGCCACTTATTCTGTATCTCTAGCATAGCAATGGCCTTGTATATTTATGCCATACATTTGTCCCAATGTTCTTGTTCCTCTTGGACAAACATCAGAGGAAAAAAAAAAATGAGCCAACATACGGGTATTATATATTACTGAAGATGTTTGTAGTATACCAATTAAAGAAAGCAGTGAAATTTTAAAAGCAAAAGCCTGACTGTTTACCTCCTCCATATTTTTTACTAGTTCTTTACATTTCTTCTCTTCACTTTTTAAGTTCTGTTTCTTGAGGTCAAGAGCACTTTGTGCTTTAGTATCAACTCTCTGAGTTTCTGCAAGAACATCTTCTAGTGAACGAAGTACACCACCGACTTCCTATAATCAAAGGGGAAAAATAGTAACTTACACTAAAAGAAACCTGTATAATAAGCATAAGATACTGTACATTCTATCCAGCTGCACTTAGGGACACTGTAAGGTTTGGGAAAAAGTGTCCTTACCATTCCCACTTAAAGCAACATTTTAGTTTTAACTCTCATAAATAGGGCCCTACTAACTTCATAGTCCATTTGGATTAATTTCATAGTCATAGGATTTTTAAAATTATAAGTGTCATGATGTAATTATAGGGGTCTGACTCCTGACATAAGCTGAGTGTGTGTGTGGAGGGGAGGTAGAGGAACCTTCAAGGTTATTGTAGGGAGGGTTGCAGTTTTGCCACCCTTACTTCTGCGCTGCTGCTGTCTCCAGTGCTGGGTTCCCAGCAAGACATCCAAAGACAACCAAACCAAATACACAGATTTTTAGAGCGTGTCTGTCCGCAAGTCCGTTTGTTCAAGAACTCCTCCTAAATGGTAAGAGCTAGGGCCACCAAATTTGGTATGCAGCTTCTTCTTCTCCTAACTTAAACCAAGGTCAGGGTTTGGTTGTGCCAAGATAACTGGAAGCCCCGGGAAAAGGACTAATTTTCAATAACATGCAAAGGGAGGGGCTGCTGTTCAGAGAGACGCGATATGAACATGGCCCCTGGGGCAGCGAGCCTACAGGAGAGAGCTATCCTGCCGAGTGTCCACTGGGGGGCAGCCGTACCATCAAGGGAGTGGCCAGCAGGGCGGGGGCTCTGCCATCTTACCTGCCAGCACACAGAGTAAATAGTTCCCCTGCCCCAACCCCCTCCCTCCCCGGCCTCAGTGCTGGAGGGGAGGGGAATGCCCCGGTGACTGGAGGTGGGGGGGAGTGAAAATGCACCTAGCAGCTGGAGGGTGAGAAAAGACCCGTGGCCAGATGGCCCGAGCCCCTCCTCACCCCCCCCAAACCTCACTGTTGCACCCACCCCCGCCCACCACCCACACCCACCCAAGGCCCTGCCCTGAGTCCTGTACTCCCCACACCACCCGCCCTTGCTCCGAAGGACCCGGGCAATGTTGGGTACGTCTGCTAGCGTTAATATATACATGACATTAACATTTGTGTTCTCACTTACCTGATCTCTCTTCTTTTCCATCTCTGCTATTTCTTTGTTAAGTTCCTTCACCTTGTTTTCATTTTCAGCCATGGTTTCCTGAAGTTTTGCTATGTTAGCCTGCATTTCCTTTAACTCATCAGCAGAACGTACCTTCGTCTCTTCAGCCAAAACAAATTGATACGCAACATAGAGACGGCTTAAATGTTCTATCTCTCGCATTACTTTTTGGTACTCTAAATAGGATGATCGTTCCTGAAACAAAGGGCCCCCAATAAAAATAAGCTATCATTAGAAGTTTTGATATACAATGGATGTATTACAGAAAAGTTCTGTACAATTTTCTGATGAGCATTATTTGTAGCTATACAAGCCAAAAGGAGTAATCAAATCTCATATTTCAAAGGACATATGCCAATTCCCATAGATGGAGGAGAAAGCAATGAAGATTCTTCTTTCCCACGTACAATAGTACCCAACGAGCAATATGCATTACACTTTGGTACTCCTCTGAAGCATCCAGTACGTTATACGCACACATGCCTGTTTAGCAAAGCATTAGCAATAGAACACCTCATCTTGCTACTGTCTTAATTTTTACCCCCATAATTTCTTGCAGGTACTGAATTACCATCATAATTAGAAATCTGAAAACAAAATGTGATCTCTTTAAAACACATTTTCCACATTAAGAAATATATTTGAACCAGAAATCTGTATAAATGTTTTAGAGTCTAGAAGAGCATTTTGTTACAAAACAATGAAACCATAAAAGATTGTTTGAGTTAGTCATGTTATTTTCTAATATTTTAAGAACTAGCCCCTTCCCCAGTGTAATTTCTCCCAGCATATCACTAATTCTGTTTTAAAGCCAGAAACGTTTTTCTGGTCAGTACCTCTTTCAATTTCTGTAAGGTTGGAGTAATTTCTTCCTCTAAAATCTGAAACACAAAAAACAGAATATATTTTCAGATACGTAAATCTGAAAACTCTCCCAAATCCTACTACTCAGGCCACAATACACAGCTTTAGGCAGGGAAAACAAACTTTCCAAAAGCCATAAATATTAGGACCCTCAAGCAACTAAAGGAACTAAAACAGGATTAATCACACAATTAATTGAGCTGTTAAACAATAGAACACCATTTCAAAAAAAATATTTTTGAGGTTTTCTACATTTTAACATATATTTCAATTACAACATGATACAAAGTGTACCATGCTCACTTTATTTTTTATTAAAAATATTTGCACTGTAAAAAATGAAATAGTATTTTTCAACTCATTTGATACAAGTATTGTAGTGCAATCTCTATCATGAAAGTTTAACTTACAAATGTAAAATTATGTATGGAAAAAATAACACAATGTAAAACTTTAGAGGTCCAGTCAGTCCTACTTCTTGTTCAGCCAATCACTCAGACAAACAAGCTTGGTTACAACTTACAGGAAATAATGCAGCCCACTTTTTGTTTACAATGTCACCTGAAAGTGAGAACAGGTATTCGCACGACAGTTTTAGCAAGTGTTGCAAAATATTTACGTGCCAGATGCATTTATATGTCCCTTCATGCTTCAACCACCATTCCAGAGGACGTATGTCTATGCTGATGATGGATTCTGCTCATAATGATCATCTCTGCAGTGGATCAATACAAATTCATTTGCATCATCTGAGCCAGATGTCAGCAGAATGTTGATTTTCTTTTTGCGTTGTTTGGGTTCTGTAGTTTCTACTACATCATAGTGTTGCTCTTTTTAAACTTCAGAAAGCATGCTCTGCGCCCTGTCCTTCTCAGATTTTCGATCGCACTTCAGAGTCTTAAATCTTAGGTTGAGTGCTTTAGCTATCTTTTGAAATCTCACATTGGTATGTTCTGTCAAATCTGCTGTGAAAATGTTCTTAAAAATGAAGATGTGCTGGGTCATTATCCGAGACAGCTATTCATGAAATATATGGCAGTGTCAGTAAAACAGAACAGGAGACATACAATTATCTCCCAAGGAGTTCAGTCAGAAATTTAATTAATGCCTTTTTTTTTTTTTAAAAAGCATCATAAGCATGGAAGTATGTCCTCAGGAATGGTAGCCAAAGCATAAAAGGGCATACAAATATTTAGCACATCTGGCCTGTAAATACCTTGCAATACCGGCTAGAGAAGTGCCATGTGAATGCCTGTTCTCTCTTTCAGTTTACACTGTAACAAGAAGCAGGCAGCAGTCTTTCCCATAGACATAAACAAAATTGACTTAGAATTGGCTGAACAAACAGCAGCACAGAGTGGACTTGTAGGCTCTAAAATTTTACGTTGTTTTGTTTGAGTGCAGTTGTGTAAGAAAAAAAAAATCTACATTTTTAAGTTACACTTTTGTGATAAAGAGATTATACTACTAATCTTATGAACTGAAATGAAAAATGCTGTTCCTTGTATTTACCATTTTACAGTGCAAATACTTGTAATAAAAATATAAAGTGAGCACTATATACACTGTATTGTGTTGTAATAGACTCAATTAAAATTTAATAAATTTCAAATGGCATTATTTTAACAATACGATTGTGATTGATTTTTAGTTAATTGCATGAATTAACTGATTGACCGTTAGTCCTAATATACAATGAATTGGAAGGTGAGGAAGGAGAGAAGGGAGCCACGGTGCTGCAAATGGGTCAAGTACATCCTCTTCTATTGTGGCAGAAGAGCTTTTATTCTTTCAAAGGCTATTCAACAGCCAACTGCGTCACTCAAGTCAGCATTGTACTGCTACCACTGATGTATTAAAAAAGCCACACAATTGCAAACACATAGTACCGTGTGAATTTCTTTCAGTTTTGCCTCTTTTTTCTCTATAGTTTTCTGGGCAGCTATTTTCTTGCACTCATACATCCTTGTACCAGCTGCTTCTTCAATCATAGCTAAAATCTGAAGAACAAAAAACAAAACAAAACAACCCCACGCTCATGAAATAGCTTCAAAATCAGCAGTTCAAACAAAAAAATTTTCCCTCTCCACTTTTCTTAAAAATGTTGCTTCAGTACAGTCAACTCAAAGTCTTACGTGTATAAAGGATATAGAGAAAGAAAGGAAACTCCATTTGTGTTCTCACCTCTGGAGGTTTCATGTTTAGAACCTTCGTGATTCGTCCCTAGAAATACAAAGGCAAAAGTCATTACAGCCCATAAATTCAAAATGTCATATGAATTATATGTCACTGTCCTATGAATTATAAGCTTTTATATATTATATTAAATTCTCAAGCAAAACTTTATCAGGTAATGTAATATTTTTTAATTATTTCCTGTCTAAAAGAATAAACTTGGTTTGGCTTTAGTTATTTCATTCCTGAAATTTCAGATGCAAATCAGAGACAGCTATTAAGCATGTGTTTCACTTTATAACTTTGCTTCAGAGCACCCCGCAATACCTAGTTCAGAGTTTCTCAAAGTGGGCCACAGGCCCACTCTGAAAAAGCTGTTAATCGGCTGCTCCAGTTGTTTACTCATAAGAACATAAGAACGGCCGTACCGGGTCAGACCAAAGGTCCATCTAGCCCAGTATCCTGTCTGCCGACAGTGGCCAGCACCAGGTGCCCCAGAGGGGGTGGACCGAAGACAATGATCAAGCGCTTTGTCTCCTGCCATCCCTCTCCAGCCTCTGTCAAATAGAGGCCAAGGACACCATTTTATCCCCTGGCTAATAGCCTTTTATGGACCTACCTCCATGAAATTATCTAGCTTCTCTTTAAACTCTGTTATAGTCCTAGCCTTCACAGCCTCCTCTGGCAAGGAGTTCCACATGCTGACTACACGCTGTGTGAAGAAGAACTTTCTTTTATTAGTTTTAAACCTGCTACCCATTAATTTCATTTGGTGTCCTCTAGTTCTTCTATTTAGGGAACTAATAAATAACTTTTCTTTATCGGCCCTCTCCACACCACTCATGATTTTATACACCTCTATCATATCCCCTCAGCCTCCTCTTTTCTAAACTGAAAAGTCCCAGTCGCTTTAACCTCTCCTCATGGGACCCGTTCCAAACCCCTAATCATTTTAGTTGCCCTTTTCTGAACCCTTTCCAAGGCCAAAATATCTTTTTGAGGTGAGGAGACCACATCTGTACACAGTATTCAAGATGTGGGCGTACCATAGTTTTATACAGGGGCAGTAAGATATTCCGGGTCTTATTTTCTATCCCTTTCTTAATAATACCTAGCATCCTATTTGCCTTTTTGACCGCAAAAAAACAGCTCCAAAGCCATTAAATAAACAAACCAGAGTGGCCCGTTAGCAGCTCTCTCAAAGTGGGCCACACTGACCTAGTTACACTAATCAGGCACATTGCTTTCACTCCTGGTTTGGAATCTCTTAGGGTATGACTACACTGCACACTTATTTCAAAATAAGCTACTCTGGAAGAAATACTCCGAAATAGCTTATTTCGGAATAGCACGTCTAGACTACAGGGAAGCCTCAAAATTAGTCCGAGACAGGCTTCCCTAATGTGGACGTGCTACCTCAATTTAGAGTCCCAGGAAGCACTGGAGAGTAACTACTCTGAATGGCCCTGGGGAGGAGCTATTTTGAAATAGCAGCAGTGAAGCATCCACACTACTGCTATTGTGAAATAGCTATTTTGGCATAGGTGTTATTTCTCGTGGAATGAGGTTTACAAAAGTCAGAATAAGCCATCCATTACTCTGAAATTATTTCAAAATAACGGAATTGTTGTGTAGACACTCGCATTGTTATTTTGGAATAATGGCCATTATTCCGGAATAACGTTGCTGTGTAGACGCACCCTTTCTGACTGGCTGATTTTGATTAAATTCTTCGACACACATTGGTTTTGAGAGATTTGATGCCAATCAACATATGGAAGCCTCTGTGGTAAAAGAAACAATGTGAAGAGCTAATGAAAAAAAAAAATCCCAAATTCAATAACAAAGGAAAGACATTTTTAGGAATACGCAGGGCTCGCCAAGCGGCGGCGAGCCCCACTCGCCAGCCACGCAGAAGTGCGCACTATGCATGCGCAGACCGCGCTGTGCATGCGCTGACTGCGCTGTGCGGCCCCGGCGGGCTAAAATCTACTGGCCACGGGCGAGTAGATTGCCTAATTTGTCGAGCCCTGGGAATACATATACAATACCTGCATAATAAGAAAGTGAGGGTTATTGACATTGAGTCCAACAGAACAGAAGAGATCCTGCACTCTTGTGTTGTTTGCATTCACACCATTGATAAGGTACTTATTTCTACCACCAATGACAACCTTGAGAAAAAGAAAAATAGGATACTCACAATGAACTAAAATAAAAATGGCGTTACTCTTTAAGAATACAAACTAACAGAAACATTAGATGTAGGAATCTGAGCAAACAACAAATTGTAAACAGTTTCAACGTGCCCAGAAGGAATTAAAATTACAAAATACACAGATCAAAACAAACAACTGTTTGAAGTATAGGTTGAGCCTCTCTAGTTCAGCACCTACCTACAGGACCTGACTGATGCTGAATCAGAGAATTTGCCGAACCACAGGAGAGGTGCAGGGAATATTATTTTTTTATTTCACTGAGGTGAATAAATTGAACAATCCTTGCAATGCTGCTTAATAACGTATAACTATAGTGATATACCCTATATAAGCCTATGCCTAGCCAAGGCTTATCACCTCTCTTCATAACAAAGTGTTAGTGTTGTTACACAAATTTATTGTACTGGTGCAAGGAAATAAGTAGATAAAGCATTAAAAAAAGGCTTACACTTAGCAGCGTTATCAGCACTTCCACTGCTTACTGGACTCTCAGAAGACATATATGGGTAATTTAGAGCTAAATAACAACACAGAACACTGAGAGCCAAGACTGGTGGCTGTAAACAAACTTTATTGGATCGCGGGAAACTAAGTCACACCCACAATAAGCGGACAACTGACTAACTAAAATCATGCTGGACCACAGACCAGAGAGGTACATCCTGTACCAGTTTCAAAATCCTCTACCTCAAATGCAAAAATGTGACCAAAACCCCATGGCAAGTACCTATGACAATTTCCTGGCAGGCAGAAAAAAATGGAAAGACTCAGACCAGAAAACCCCCACCACAACTAGCAAACTTGTCAGTTTCAGGCAGGTTATGGTTAATACGGGTCATGGAAATTAGTTACTCTAGAGGTGGTCCTTTTGTTGTCAAGTTACACTGCCTCAGAAGCAGTGTAGGAAAGCTTTACCATATCTTTTCTGTGAAAAAATGAATTCAGTGTCCCAAGAGGACAGGCTAGCATCTGTCAATATTAAGGCAACTACAAACATTAGAAAAGGAAAGGAGAAGCACAGAAAAGGGAAGCACATCATTTTCTGCATAGGACAATACTGCTTGTTCCAGGAACGTTATATCATTACTAGGGGTGTGTTTCACTTTAAAAGACTTGAGTAATTGTTTATGGCATATTTAATACTACAAATTTTGTAGTATGAATTGTGAAAGGGTAAATAGTTATTGTATTCTAATTTAGTTATTTAGCTCAAATCTTACATATAGTTTGTTATTGAGTTATTGAAAATGTTACTTTAACAGCACAAATTCATGAAGTTTTCAAAAGAGTAATTAAAAAAAAAAAGTTGGTGCACAATCAAGTAAAAGAAACCCAAGTATTCTTTAAAACCTTACCTGAAGGAATCTGATTGTGCAAAATTACTTGAGTCATAGGGGTAAAGGGCATTTAAAAAACCCTACAACATTGAATTCTGTTATTTTTTTTTTCAACTAGATGATACAATCTACCTTTCTACCTTTTATTTTAGCAGAGTCATTTTCCAGTGAGAATGGTGGCAATACCTGTTTGTGGACAAACACAGATGCTAAACACTTACCTGCCTGGTGACTGTGATTTCATCATGAGCCTCGAATCCCAATGGACTCTGTTTCTTGTCAAAATTATCAAAGGTGATTGACACAGTCGCTTTAATAATTCCAGCCTGACCATTTTTGTAAACCAAATCTTGCAAATTGGATGCTCGCACCTAAAGATGTGGAAGAGGAATAGTTATTAACGGAAAGTCATTGCATTGCTTTACACCATGCACTATTAATGACTAGAAGACTTACCCAGCATTGCCCAGGTCTGGGCTAGGGCCGTGCACTCTGGCTGCTGGCTTCTTCCCAGGCTGGCTCAGAGTTTGGGGTGGGGAAGAGGGCATGCACCCCAGCCATGAGCTTCACCCCGGGGGAAGCGGGGGCTGCGCAGGGCCACCTTGTACTCTGGCAGCCATTTTCACCTTGGGGCTGGTGGCCATGCAGCAGCCAGCACCTGCTCCCCAGGACAGGCTGGGATGTCAACTGCACAAACCAGTGTCTTCCTGCTGGGGCACTTGCTACCCCCACCCCCCGCAACCATTCCACAGTATAACTCCCTTCTACCAGACCTCTTTCCACTTTATGATAAACAACAGAATTCCAGGCATATCCCATTGTCCTGGCACAACCAAACCCTGACCTTGTTAGGATAAGAGGAAGCTTAAAAGCCTGCCCCCTCTCCTGTACGTAAATGTGTAACCACTGTAAATTTCAACAGTTCCATGTTTACAAAAATAAATGCATTTTAATATCCCTGGTCAGGCCCTGAGGGTACCAGACTAGAGAAGTTCAACCTGTACTTCCTTTTGTTTTAAACTTGCTAGCTATTAATTTCATGTAGTGACTCCTAGGTCTTGTTATGGGAAGGAGTAAAAAACTCTGTTATTTACTTTTCCCACGACTCTATCATATCCCCCTTCGTCATTTCTTTTTCAAGCTGAACAGGCAGGCTACGTCTACACTGCAGGTTTCTTGTGCAAGAACTGTTTTGCGCAAGAGTTTTTGCGCAAAAGGTCTTGAGCAAGAGCACATCCACACTGCCACGTGCTTTTGCGCAAGAGCATCCATAGCAGCGTGGATGCTTTCTTGCACAAGAAAGCTCTGATGGCCATTTTAGCCATAGGGGTTTCTTGCGCAAGCAACCCCTGTTGCCCATCCACACTGCCTTCTTGCACAAGAGCTCTTGCGCAAGAGGGCTTATTCCTCGTGGGGAGAGGAATAAGTCTTGCGCAAGAAGCCTTCTGTTCTGATGCCTTACTGTAAATTTTACTTGGGTGTGCAGTGTAGACGCTCTGCAAGTTTTTGAGCAAGAACAGCTGTTCTTGCGCAAGAAGCTTGCAGGGTAGATGTAGCCGCAGAGTCTTATTAATCTATCCTCTATTAAGCTGTTCCAAACCCCAAATCATTTTGTTGCCTTTTTCTGAACTTTTTCCAATGCCAAGATACCTTTTTTGAGATGAGGCACCCACATTTGCATGCGGTATTCAAGATGTGGGCGTACTATGGATTTATATAGAGGCAGTAAGATATTCTCGGTCTTACTCTCTATCTCTTTACCTTTTTGACTGCTGCTGCACATCAAGTGGATGTTTTCAGAGAACTACCCACAATGACTCCAAGATCTCACTCGAGAGGTAACAATTTAGTCCCCATCATATTATATGTATAGCTGGGATTATGTTTTCCAAAATATATTACTTAGCATTTATCAACAAGATGTTTCCTAACTGAAGTCTCTCTTTCCTTTTTACCTGAGATAGGTTGGAAATGCCCAGCAGGAAACAAATAGAGTCCAGGATGTTGGACTTGCCACTGCCATTTAAGCCGGTGATAGCATTGAAAAGTGGGTCAAAGCCGTTGACCTCTGTCCTCTGGGCATAGGATTTGAATCCTTCAAGAACGATTGACTTGATATGCATATTTTCTGTCTCTCTGGAGGACCTGGTCAAACCTTTCTCCAACAGGTATGAAGATACATTTATAGTCCTGTGTGTTTAAAAAAAAACAAAAGTAGACAGTAAAATCAGAGTGCACTCCTAATATAAACCAGAGTACAAAACAAATGGAAAAGAATATACCACTCTAGCACGGACAATGGTATTTGGTCCCACATGCAGAAATGTGATAAGATTTTTTTTGCCACAACAGTAAACCCACAGTTATTTGAATCTCAATTACGCAAAGGAGAGATAATTGAGTCCCCCAACAAGTATTACTTACACTGAAGAGTCCCTTGATTAC
Organism: Rafetus swinhoei; assembly: GCA_019425775.1. Lineage (NCBI taxonomy): Eukaryota > Metazoa > Chordata > Testudines > Trionychidae > Rafetus > Rafetus swinhoei. The sequence goes on along the minus strand of CM033427.1, from coordinate 121,130,915 downwards.
ATGAACTTATTCAGATTATTTTTAAGTTTTTTCAGTATGCCTCATGGTATTCAAGCCAAATATTACAAGATTAATGATGGGGTAGGAGAAAGACAAGACAAAGGTATTTTGAAGAAAAGAGAAGGAGAAATTTTAAAGGGCAGTGGTGTTGGAACAGTGTGTGTACTGTTATCTGTATCCAGAGCAAAATGTGACTTTATGTTAGTCTTAACACTGTATTAACATAATGGAGAATTTGAGAGCAAGAGAGTAGATAAAGCCAGGCGCAGCTGTATTCACAACTGTTAAATTCACCAATAAAAAGTCCCACTACTGTTCGCTATTTTCAGAAATGCGACTTCCAGGCCATCCAGGCTGAGATTGGAGCGGAAGGTCTCCTTTTGGGGGCACCTGCCAGTACTCTGTCTAGAGCCATTTCCACGGGTAACTTTACGAAGCTGGGCGTGGTTCCTGTCACGCTGAAGAAGGGAAACATGAGCGCGGCAGTGGGAGCGCAGGCCCGGGGGGGGTAACTCAGTGACTAGGTTAAACCGGCCCGTTGCCTTCCTCCCCCTGGCCCCGTGTGCCGCGGGGGCGCTGGGAAGGCTTGCGCAGCAGGCGGGGCCCTTGGCTCCCAGGCCCACCCGCACCACCGGACAAGGCCCCTCTGCAGGCACGGAAGGAAGGAGCCTGCCCCCCAGCCCACAACGGGTGCGCGGCCGCTGCTGGGAGGGGTGCCTGTCCCCCCGGGCGCCCCGCTCCCGAGTGCGGCCCCTGACCCTCCCCCCGCCGGCAAGACACCGGGACCGGCCGCCTCTCACCTGCCGAGGCCAGTTGGGTGGTGGGGGCCGGGAAGCCGGGCAGGCGGTTGGCCCCGGGTTCTAGACTCCTTCCCGCAGCTCGCGCCCTTCCGCGTACTTGAATTTTGGCGCGCGAGTGCTGACGGGAGCCCGGCCGGCCGCCTGATTGACATCGCTGGCGGGGAGCCGATCGCGCAGGCGCAGGGCAGGCAGCGAGGGGGATGGGGGGGAGACACGGCTCGAGGCGAGGCGGCGCCGTAAACGCCCGTGGCAGAAGATTGTTGTTGGGTCATTTTGTTTGTTTGTTTTTTTAAACGGGGGAACCGATTGATTCCGGCGGCTGCGAAGGACAGACCCGGTGGGGAGAGGGCCTTCCCCGGCCCTGTAACCTGATAGGTGGAGAAGGAGGTTGGGGGCCTCGTGCATGGAAGGGAGGCGCGAGCGCAGCCCATGCTCGGGGCAGTAGAACAGCTGGCCCCTACAGGGCAGTGGTTCCTGCGGCCCTGGGGAGGAGCCGGTTGCTGAGCTGCAAGAGGAAACTCTCCAAAACACCCACCCTGGTGGGACAAGGCCAGGGGGCCATCAGCCTCGCCCCCTCGCAGCTGCGGGCCCCACAGAAACCCTGGCAAGGGTCAGACCTGGGGAAAGCTCAGGCTTCATCCCCTGAGCAGTCTTGTATTTACTTCCTTCCAAAATCGGGTGTGCAGAAATAGGGCAGGCAGTGGGGTGCTCATTTACCCTCATAATATAGCATGGCGTGATAAAATCCATAGGCCTACTCCCTAGGGCAGGGCGACTCAACTTTGGGGGCCACAATGATACTCACAGCACATGCTGCGGGTCTGTCATGACCATGAGGGTTAGCCAGCAGCCTGGGGATTAAGGGGTTAACTATGTCCCTAACCTAACCAGGGGGCAAGCAGCCAATAGAAATGTAGGTAGGAATTTCAAAGTGGGACAAAGGAATTTTTGGGTTTTTCCCTCCTTTATCCCTGGGCAGTTTTTCTCCTGCTACTGAGGGAGACAGACAAAATGTCTCCCTCCAAGAAAAGATTCTTCATTATCTGTAAGAAGGGTAAAGTTTAGATAAATCCATTAGGTTTTATTGTTGTATGGTTTGGGAATGGGAATCTGATGTCTGTGCATTTAAAAATGGGTTTTCCTCTCCTTTGTAACTAAGCTTTTGGCCCATGGGGAGGGGGTCTCCCCATGACTATATTAATTGGTGACTTTTCCATCTAGTCATTATGTTTGTAACAGGAGTATCGTGGTGATGATAAAAGTTCTTTTTCTTTTCTTTTTTTTATTAACCTGGTATTGGTTAATTTTTGTGTGTCCTGATTTTACTTTAGGGGTGAGATTCCCCAAGTGATCTCTTCCCTGGTTTCCTTATCATTACTTGGGTGGTGGCAGCGGATTTTTATCCCCAAAATCTAGGTTTTTAAGATTTTTGGGGGGAATTTTTATACCAAAGCCTGGAGAGAGAAGGTTTTGGGGTACTTTTGTGGGCCCTCACTTCTGCATTTATCATGCCAGAGTGGAGGAGAAGCCTTGACAGGGCCATCACTTAAGTGTGATTGCATATACAGGCAAATATATATGCAAATATATGCAAATAGCTTCTTTTACACTGATGGGCATGAATACAAAGATTAAGGCTAGAATACACAACACATAAGCCCCATTTAAATCAGTTCTGCTGATATTAATAAAATGCAATACAGTAATTCCTCATTTAACACTATAGATATGTTTCAGAAAATGATTGTGTTAAGTGAAAACGTGTTATGCGGGGTCAATTTTCCCATTGAAAATAATGGAAAAGGTGGGGGTTGCGTTTCAAGCGGTGGTGTCTGTTGGGACTGGGACATAAGGTTGGGGGAGAAAGGAGACTGGGTTACAGCAGGGAGGGGAGGTGTTTGGCTCTGGGGAAGGGGAGGAGAGGGGAGGGGGATTGGGTTGGGAGTATGCTCCTGTGACAGGTCTGCCGGGACCCACACTGCATCCGGCGAGGGGGGGTCGCCAGGGAACAGTGTGGCGAGCAGCAAACCCTCTGCCACTTTTCAGGGAGGCGGGGGAAGCCCCCGTGCAGCTGCCGGCAACAGGCCAGCTGGGGAAATCGTGTTATTCCGGGGACGGTCGTGTAATTAAAAAAAATTTCCCTAAAACAAAAATTGTGCTATCCCAAAAACGTGTTACGCGGGCACGTGTTAAATGAGGAATTACTGTATTTACCCAATTTCCACCCACATGACAGCACTTTTAATGAGCAATGACAGTCCAGGAATTTAACTACTAAAACGCATATCAACTGAAGACCATTATATTGACTACTTTTTTGTTTTGGCTCCCACCCGTGGGCCGCGCGTGTTGAGCCCCATGTAAACCCAAACTGCACTGTGGGCTGCAAACAAACGGGCCGTGGGCTATATGTGGCCCGCGGGCTGCATGTTAAGTAGCCCTGCCTTAGGGAAAGCGCCCCCAACTAACCTATATATGCTGGGTTTCTATAAAACAACCAACTTCCTACATCTGGGGCTACACACACTCCCTTTATGTTCTATGGGCTCTTCAAAAATCACCTATGGTACCTCCCCCACTCCTTTCCCATCATCCTCTGGAATTTGCATATGTTCTTTATCGGCCATATAAGGGGTTGTAGCTTTTCTCCCTCTCTCCTGTGTGCCTGCAAGGGAGCTCCCAGCTGTAATGTCGGGTGGGGACCTGTAAGGGGGGTGCTCCCAGCCAGAGCCTCACAGACTCAAGAGGCGCGGTGGCTCCAGCAGCCCTGGGGGCACAGAGAGAGAAAGTGGTCCAGAGGAGGTGGAGCTAAGGGGCCCTGCAGCGCGGCAGGGTGTGGCTACAGCCCTGCGGCTGCCAGTGGTGCATGATACAAACTGCTAGACCAGGGGTTGGCAGCCTTTCCGAAGTGGCGTGCCAAGAAGTGGGCTGAAGAAGTCATCTGAAGAAGTGGGCTGTGCCCACGAAAGCTCATGATACCATCTACATAGGTGTGCGCATAGGGTGTGCCCAGGCACACCCTAATGTCTGGGGCCAGCCAGCAGCTGCTGGCGGAAGAGGGGGATTTGTGACGGAGCGCCACAGCCCCTCACTTTAACTTCCCTGCAGCCATCTACTCGGCACTGTGGGGCAGAGAGAGTGCATGCGCGGCGTCCTTAAACGCCACGCAACAGGTGAGAGGGGAAATGCCGGGAACTTTAAAACCCAGCGGCCCAGCTCCAAAAGCAGCTGGGGCCCGACTACAGACGGCAGCCCGAGACATTTTTGCGGCCCAGGCCCCGCCCTACAGCACTGCGCTGCGCCCCGGGGGCACCCCCGCCTATCCCGGCAGCACCGTGCGGCGCCCAGCCCGGCAGCACCACGTGGCGCCTTGGGGGCGCCCCCGCGCGTCCTGGCAGCACCCGGCCCTGTAGCACCGCGTGGCACCCTGGGACGTCCCTGCCCTGCAGCACCGTGCAGCTTGGGCTGGCTCTGACTCCAGCCCTGCAAGCTGTAAGGCAGAAGCTGAAGGTAAGGAAGGGGGAAATAAGAGGAAGGGGGGAGAGGAAGGGGCTTTTGCGGTGGGCAAGGGTGGAGGAGGAAGAAGGGAAGAGGTGGAAGGGGCTTGTATGGAGGGGAGGAGAGGGGGAAGAAAGGGGAAGGCACCAAAGGGACAGGGTAGAGGAGACACAAATGCTAGGGGGGAAGTGGAGACAATGAGGAGAAGGGCAGGAGGGGAGGTGTCAGTGGGAGTGGGGACAGCGTGATGCTGGAAGAGGAGAGGGTAAGGGCATTGGGGATTGGAGGGGGAGGTGCTGGGAGAAGGCTTGACAGAAGGGGTAGGCATGAGGAAGGTGGGGTTGGAGCAAGTCATGTGTGAGGGCACAGAGGCATAAGGGAATGGGGCAAAGGGGGCAGGGGCAGTGAGGGAAGGGGGAGGCACCAGGAGGGTGCAGGTGTAAGGGAAGGTGCAGGTGCCAGGGGATTCTGGGGGTGAAGCAGAAGGGCAGACACCTGCAGGGGAGGGACCAGCACCAGAGGAGAGGGACCAGCACCAGAGGAGATAAGTGAGGGAGGTGTTAGACAAGGGGATGAGGAGGGGTAGCTCACATGATCAGAGTGGGGCTACTGGAGGAGTGGGCACAGGGGGGAGAGAAGGGCTGGTGGAGGGGGGCAGGTCTCAGGAAGGCTGAGGGCAGTGAGAAGGGCAGGAGTCAGGACAGCAGAGGAGGGTGAGGGTTTGGGGGGCAGCAGGCACCAGGGGAGTTGATGGAGCAAGGGGAGGAGACATGGCAGCAGAGTGGAAAGGTAGATATTTATTAATAACTTGGGTGCCACAATGGCACATCCAAACAAGCCACATGAATTCAGTACTGGTGCACAACACAAAATTCATTCTGCTCATGGGAGGAAACTCTTAGAGGGAACACTCCCCGAGCCTCTCCACCCCCGCATTAATGTCACACACATTGGGTTAATGCAATTGCAGGATAGTTGCATGAGCGGGGGGAGGGTTGGGGGGGCCAAACTAATCCCTATTGGTAGGAGGATGGTGGGAAAAATCCTTGCGGGAGGGGGTCACATAACACTTTTTACTTTTGGTCATGTGCCCATCTTGCCCGGAGAGGGTTACCTCCAGAGGCGTGGCTAATGGGGGCCAGGGGCGTGGTTAACAGGGGTCAGGGGTGTGGCTACTGGGCGGGTCAAAGTACATTTTAAAAAAATTCTTTGGGTGCACACCCTAATGAAATGTGCTGCGCACGCCTATGACCATCTACAGTCTTTCCCACCCTCTGCTCCAGTTCACTCAAGGTTAAAACACAGCCATTGAATATTTAATGCAAATAGCATGCCTCCTGCTCTGTTTGTGCTAAGAATACCTGTTAGGAGGAGATAAAGAGACAAGAGCCTGCTCCTGCAAGGGGTGCGCGGGGGGGGGGGGGAAGGAGGAAAGGTATCATTTACACTGTCTGCAACAGGATAAACAAAAGACAGGACTATGCAGCACTTTAAAGACTAACAAGATGGTTTATTAAGTGATGAGCTTTCATGGGCCAGACCCACTTCCTCAGATTATGTGGAAGAACATTGGCACGACCCTATATACCAAAGTGATACAATCAAAAAAAAGTGAACACATATAAAATTGATGAATCAGATTTAAGAACACAGGAGGGGTGAGGGGGGAAGGATAGTGTCTGTGAGGTAATGACATTAGGGGTGATAATTGGGGAAGCTATCTTTGTAATGGGTGAGATACATGCTAATTATCTCACCCATTACATGCTAATTATCTCACCCATTACAAAGATAGCTTCCCCAATTATCACCCCTAATGTCATTACCTCCCAGACACTAACCTTCCCCCCTCACCCCTCCTCTGTTCTTAAATCTGATTCGTCAATTTTGTATGTGTTCAATTTTTTTTGATTGTATCACTTTTGGTGACAAAAAACTTCCACCTCCACACAGGACTTTTGTCTCTCCCTGCCCAACAATTGTGTAGTGTGTACTACAGTAGGGTTTTTTTGGTCAAGTTTATCGAACTCCAGCATGTTTCCCACAATGCCCAATTAGCCACTCTGGCCAGCAGTGCGAGTATAAATTTCTCTAGTGAGGGTGATGGGGCAGTAGATTGCTGTGTATTGCAGCGGGTTGGGGCAGTCAGCATCACAGGAAGTTGCTCTCTTGCAGCCAGAGGATGGGATGGAGGAAGTGGCAGCGGCGCGGTGGGACTGGAGGTTGTATTTCTATGAGCTGGGTAAGGGAGTGAAAGGTCAGGTCACCAATATGGAATCTGTGATAGGGTGTGGTCACAGAAGACCACTTGGGGTTGCTTCCCAAAGTGCCGACAAAGCCACTGACACTCACCTCTTTGCAGCTTCTCGCCACCATGTCCTGCGGGGCTAGATCTGGTCTCCCCAAGCCAAGGCACAGAGCTGAGATCACCGCCTTCCTCCTCCCTCCCACCCCGAAGAGCAATGCGGACACTGAATTGCCTCAGGTCTGAGGAGAATGCAGTTTCAGGCGCAGCTTCCAGGGAACCCACTCCTCAAATGGGATCAGGACCCCAAATAAATCATTCACTGATTGCTTCCCTAAGTAACAATTATTTACATTGGGCATGATAGTAAATAAAGATGATTTTATTAAGTATTAACAGTAGGATTTAAGTGGTTGCAAGTGAAAACAGGCAGAGCAAAGTGAACTACAAATTTAAAATAACAAGAAATGCATAGCTAGTTCTAACACACTCAATTGCTTATGGCAAACTCACCCTAAAACTGTTCTTATTTCAGCCAAACCGTCAAGCCAGGGAAGATCTATTTTCCCTGGTGTCTCTGGTTATCCTCTTGGGTGTGACATGCCAGCCAAAGACCCTTCCTTTTGGGCAGGAATTCTTTGTCCCTACATTCCACTCTTCCATGGAAAATTACCTGGTCAGACCATACCAGTTAGGTCACGTCTTCCTGAAACCAACCACTGGTAAGACTTACAGGACAAAAGGGGCTGTTTACAGGTAATCACCCAGATATTGAGGTAAACACCCTTGATGGCTTTCATTTGCACATTTAAAATCATAAACTATTCCATATGCCATATTTCTAACTTTACATACAAGAATGATACATACACCAAAATAAGAGATACAGATCCAGCCACTTGTAGCATTAAGAATGATAGGTTACATGAGGTATTTTGTCCAAAGCATCTTTGAGTTGTGTATATTTGTATTCAGAAGCCAATTTCATAAAACATGGGGGAGAGAACCATCACAGAATCTTTACTGTCTTTTGACCCAAACAAAATGGCGTCCATTAAACAAAATGGAGTCCTGCTAAGACAGAAGTTACGGCAGCAGAACAGGCAAACTAAGTCAGTTCAGGGGCTAACCCAAGTCTCCGCAGTGCCTGAGTAAGAGAAGCGCATGCCACCTCCCCTGCCTCTGCAGAAGGCATAGCGCTGCTGTAAGAAATAATTCCTACATATGTACCCCTGATGATTCTGGACCAGACTCCTCTTTCAAAAGAGAGTATAGGATTTTCCACTCTGTCTGGCCTTGAGCACTTCAACCGCCCCAGTCTTCAAATGTGTGAATTACTAATTTAATCCAAAGCATTTTAATACAATTCAATCCAGCATCTGCTGCTTCAGCCCATCCACCTTCAGAAGGGTCTGGAACAATCACTAGGAGTGGGGCATGGTTGGTTCAGCTCTGACAGACTCCAGTTTTCTGCAATTGTAACCCACACACCTAGGCTACATCTAGACTGGCGCACTTTTGCGCCAGAGCTATGCAAATGAGGCTCAGCGTTGGAATATCGCCGAGCCTCATTTGCATAGCTAATGAACCACCATTTTCGCGGAAGAGGCTCTTGCGCAAGACGGGGTGGCTACACTGCCCCTTCTTGCGCAAGAAAAACCCTTTTGCGCAAAGCCGTTATGCCGATTATTTTCAGGCATAACGGCTTTGCGCAGGGAGTTTTTCTTCTTGAAGAAGGGCAGTGTAGACAGCCCCGCCTTTCAGCAAGAAACTCTTCCGCTAAAATGGCGGTTCATTAGCTATGCAAATGAGGCTCGGCGATATTCCAACGCTGAGCCTCATTTGCATAGCTCTGGCGCAAAAGCGCGCCAGTCTAGACGTAGCCCTAGTGTGGTTACTGAGTACTGCAAGTGGCACCTAGACCACTGCAACAGTTAAGATCAAGAGACCTCTACAGCATGGGCTGGGAGCCAGATGGCTTTTAGCTCAGAGGGTAGAAGCTCCTATAGTCAGCTCCCAGGGTCAAATCTGCCTTGGTGGTGGTTACACAATGTAGGAACTAGCCAAAATAATATCACTGGCTCCAACCCCCAAACCCAGATATGCTGTAGTGTTAACAGGTGTGTTCTGGCTGTCCTTGTAAATGGATAGCATCTCAGATGTGTTCTAGGCCAGGAATGATTTTCCATTTTAAAGAGGAGACAGAAGTCAGGAGACTTTCTTATAAGAAAGCGTTCACTCTAGGAACTCTGCCTTGCAGCCATGCTGCTAGAGAGCCATTAGTTGTAGTGTTACAAGAATGCAGCAGGTGGCATCAGAGAAAGTGCAGATAATTACAGTGGGGTGTGCCCTGCTTCCTGGTGCCAGAAGTGAGGTGAAACAGAACAAAGCAGACTCTAACCTCTGTGTCTAAGAAACTGCGTCTTTTAACAGTTGCCCAGGTTAGTAATGGGTGATAGGAATGAACAGCAGTAAATGGGACTGAGTTAATGATCATTAAAAGGCATATTTATCTAGACTCACATATTTGCAAAGTCAGTCTAATTCTGTGCCTGTCTCAAAACACTTCTGAAAAAGAAACTGCTCAGAGTTGGCCAAAGTCTAAACACTAAACAGTGTTTTCCTGAAATCTAAGAGTAATAGAAATGTTTCTTTAAATTATAAATGACAGTGAAAATGTATTTTAGATAGCTCCCCAGTGTTTGTAAGCCAAATACTGCAATATCAGATCTGTGCAGGAAAACCAGAATGTGAAACCGACTATTAAAAAAAAGTGAGGCTAAGTATATTTTCCTTGTCTAGACTGAGTGAAGGGTAGGAAAGAAATGTTGTAAGAGCCAAAGTCTGACTTTAGTTTCACTAGTGTAAATATATTGAAGTTAATGAAATTTCTCTGGATATATGTTGGTGAAAAGAGAGCAGTATATTATGTCCTCCACATTTCAAAAATGCTTTGTTTTATTAATGTAAGAGTTTATTAGTATCACATGGATTAGGAATGTAAGCGACTAGTTGACTATCCAATAAGCTTTTGCTTATTGGATAGTTGACTAGTTCCGCGACTAGTCACTTCCCCTGTCCCCACCCCTTTCTGCCTCTATCAGAGGCCTCTGCCTCTTTCTACCTCTTAAAAGCCATTTTCCCCCAGCACTGTGTCTGTGGGGGACAGGGGAAGCAGGGGGTTGTGGGGTCCGGGTGCGAGCCGGGAATCAGCTGTCCTGGCTCACGCCAGATCCCCCCTGCTGCACTTCAGCCTTTTAAATGTATTAAGACCCTGCCAGCTCTTAATACATTTAAAAGGCAGAGCTATAGCAGGGTTAGCTCCCCGGGCTGGGAACTAACCCTGCTGCGGCTCCTCCTAGGGTTGCCAGGTGTTCGGTTTTGAACCAGGCAATCCAGGATTTGAGCTTTCTGTTCGGGAAACAAATTGAGAAAATATAAATGTCCAGTATTTTCTAAATAAGATGTAACGTCAAGTGTGTCCAGTATTTTTGTTGAAACCATCTGGCAACCCTACCTCCCCCACTTATTGACTAATTAATTAGTCAGTTAGTTGATTAAACTACATTTAACATCCCTAACACGGATTATGAAATTTGTGGTTTGGTTTGGAAAGGGATGTTTGTTTTAAGTTAGGCTTTAACTTAATGTCCTCTTGAATGCTAGGAGTTAGATTTTTCTGAAAAAGCAATCATTTGTTACTAGAATCCAGAACTCCTGACTAAGGCCTGTAGTAACAAGCAGTGTAGCTATTCCCACGCAGGTTCAGGAACATTTACACTGCTGTTTTCAGCTTCCAGAGTGCAAGACCTGTTGAGCCCAACTCAGTTGACCTGGGCTCTGAGACTCACTACTGTGAGGATTTTTTCAGTGAAGATATATCCTAAGATAAGATTTTTCACAAACACTCAGCACATTGGGCGCTGCCCATGAATATCTGACCTTTTAATTTGGGCCTGAGTGGGAGCTGAAGTCTTGAAAAACTGATCTTAAATGAAGTGGTTGGGAAGTGGGGAAAAGAAACCTAGTGGAAAGTTTTTCAGGCTTCCTAGACACTGGGGTAAACAAGCAAGTAAACTTTATTTTAGATTTTTGAAAAATGCCTTGATTTCAGCATCTTAAGAATCTGAATTTGTATAAATGCACGTTAGAGCTGGTGGGCTTCCTAATAATCTGTGTTTTCAACATAAAACCCTGATTCTAATTAGTGGAAGTTTTGTTCATGATGTTAAAATTGGTCATAGTTACTGGGATCATAGTTAATGTTCTAAAATATGTTGTATTCTTTCTTTTTGGTTTTCTATATGCGGAACCTTTGTCCTGAATTTTTTATTTACTGTGTTGCAAAACTAGGAATGCACGATGGTCTTACCCATTGGTTTCTCAATCTTTCCCGCAGTGGGAATCTCATTTTTCGTGCCAGGACTCATCTGGGGCCCTTACTCTTTCTAACTGTGACCCCCTAATTTCCCTCCAGCGCTAGGAGTTAGAACCCTGCGGTGGAGAATCCATGTCCTGTCCAGCTCCTAGAGAAAAGTACTGTGAACAAGTCAAAGCCTGACAGTGACCTGCTCAACAATGGCAGAGTTGCATTTGGCCAGAAAAATCCTTAGGTGTTCTCTGCACTCAGACACACATTTAAGATCTTTGCCATTTGAAAGCCAATGAACCTCCCTCACAAAAAAGGCCAGGAAGCATACAATAAAAAAATCCAGAACTTTACAGCCTCAAGTCTCTTTTTTTAGCGCCACTGGAATCCTGTGAGCTGCTAAAATTTCCCAATGAGCTGAACAATGTGTACAAATGACTTGGGAGTAATAAACTGGATTCTGCTCATTGTCTTGTTCTGAGGTAAGTTACGCACCATCAGTGCAAATATCAACATGGCAATGCCAAGCCAACCTAGCTTGCAAAGACTGATTGGTGGAAAGCTTCGAAGAGCCCTTCTCCTCCCCTTTGCCCCATACCCATACCGCATCCTGTGAGTGGACAGCAATACAGGGAGTTTTCATGTATGGATCCTTCCTACCTGAACTGAACACATATTAAAAGTTGGGCAGAAGACACATCTCTACTTTCACCCCATAGTGTTGAGAAATTGTGGCTCTCCTGAACTCTCCTAAACAGGTATTGCTGACCATTGGAAGCCATGCCATGAATTCAAATTGACTATGTCATGAACTGCTTTGACTTGACTGGCAGATCCCAACATAACAGTAATAACATTTAAGAGAGAGGTTTCAGTCAGTGTTTCCACAGTTATACGAGGCAGGGAGCTTTTAGTATTCACTGTGAGCCCAAGTCTGATACAGGCAGGATTTTCATGAGTACAGCATTGCCATTTAATAAAACTGGCTTTGGATTTAGTGAACTTGTGCATTGCTGCTCAAGGAATTTAATAGGTTTCTTTAGTAAAGATAGCTGTTTCCTCTCCACATGGCTCAGTGCTTCCTCCTTTTGATGGTCATAAGCAGGCCTCAGAATCCTTTGCTGGCTTCTGTGATAACCCCTTTGAAATATCACAGTAGCTGAGAAGCAATTTGGTGTATGCTTGGGCCTGGCTCCCCAAAAGAAAGGAAAGTCAGTGTGTGAGTGGCAGAGCCATGAAAGAGGGGAAAATGGATAAGAAAAGGAGGGTAGTAACTGCCCTGCTACCTGGCTCACTGCATCAGAGCAGGGCACATACATTGTAATCCAGTTATTTTCCCTTTGAGGGGAAAGCTGAAGAGTAAGAAGCATTGGCATAGTGGTTAGGGTTTCCAGATGGTTTAACAAAAAATACCGAACACCCCCTCCCTCCCCAAAAAGGGAAAAAATTCTGTTGAGGAAAAAAAAGGGGGGAGCCAAAGTTGTTAAGCAAAAGTTGCACTACTCCCTCCAGTTTGGGACCACACACTAACTGCCAATGCACTCACCCCTGCCTCAGAGCCAGGCCTCCCTAGTGCCCCCCCCATCCCAATGCACTCACCCCTGCCTCAGACCCAGGCCCCCCGCAGCATCCTCTATCCCAATGCACTCACCCCTGCCTCAGAGCCAGTCCTCCCTAGCGCCCCATCCCAATGCACTCACCCCTACCTCAGAGCCAGGCCCCCAGCATCTCCCCATCCCAGTGCACTCCCCCCTTCCCCTGAGACAGGCATCCCCAGTGTCGGGAGCCCCCCGCCCCCCACAGAGCCAGGCACTGGAGGAACGGGATGACTGGGTAAATTAATCTGACTTTTAAAGTGGCTGCTCCTGCCGCCCGGCCCGGCTGCCTCCGCTCACAGTGTGTAGAGGGAGGCATCACGTGGCAAGCTCCCAGGTCTCTGCTGGTCACGTGGGCCAGAGCAGCATGTGCTCTGCTCCCACCCCAGCCCGGCACCCCCCTAGCGTGGCGCCTGGCAAGTGCCCCTTCCTGCCCCCCTTCACTATGACTCTGCCACGCTCCTCACTCCTCCACCCCACGCGGCAGGGGAAAATTGTCCCCGCCGGGCTTCCGTCCCAGGGAAACAGGAAATACCGGACATTTCACATGTCTGATATTTCCTTTTTTTTTTTACCCGACGGAGCCTGCAAATACCAGACTGTCCGGGTGAATACCGGGCATCTGGCAACCCTAAGTGGTCCCATAAAGAGGAAGAAGCAGCAAAAATGGAGAATTCTGTGGCTTGCTGGAAAATACCACATTTCATGGCCACAGGATTAGAGTCCACCAGGCCTTGGCTGAGACTAACGGAGCAGTTTAAACCTCTTAGGGATATCGTTTCAGGCTGCCCTTGCGTGTTAGCCAGGCATTATTCCCATTCTAAATCAGCTGATGCTTATGGTTTTGAAGTTTTCTCCATGACCAAAAGGGCTAGAAATATAATTTTAAAAAATTGAAAAAAATAGATATGGTGGTTATGGCCCCCTGACACCTATTGTTTGGGAGGTCACGATCCTCAGAGTGAAAACTGCTGGTCTCGCCTGTCAATCAACAATCCCCTGAAATATTCTGGGCTACAAGATATCTGTGGTCTTACAACTCAGTTTTGTATGTGTCCAGACATTATAGATTTTAATGGGCTTTTCAGTACTGTAGAGTTGCCCACATTTGCAAAATTCATGGGAGGTTTTCAGGTTCTCACTGGCCTTCTCCACCCTATTGAGTCTACCTTGTAGGGCTGGGAGAGTATTGAATTTTGACTTTGCAACATCATGATGTTAGGTTGTAGTGCAGTGCTGACACATGATGACTTTGCATTTGCACAGTAACATCCTGTCAGCTTCTCCTAATGGTACTGAAGGAAGTAAGAATGCACTGTCATTGTCCCACTATGTAGTGTCATGCTGGTTTAGCTGTTCTGATTTCATGATGCAGTATGAGGAATTTGTCCTGCAAATAATTTTATTACTATTAATACTTGGTTCTTAAACAGCACATTTACCTCCTAGTGCTTTATGAAGGTAGGAAAGCATTATTATCCCCATATTGCCAATGGGGGATATGAATTGCAGATAAGGGCAATTCAGTGGGATTTGTGATTGCTCAAAATATCAGCTCTTACGTGACACAAGCAACTCATTGATGGAGCCAAGAGTAGACCCCATAATGTCTGAGCCTGTTGAGTTCTATGATGTCACTTCCAGACTATAATCTGCCTGGTATTAATGAACTTCCTTGGGGTGGCTTCATTGGTGGGTGTGTCAAAAATGTTAAGAATGGCAAGAGTGTTAAACAATGGTATAGACCAGGTAAGGAAGAGAGAGATCAGGATAAGACATTGCTTCCCCAAATCATTTGTCTAGTATTTTAACTCTGGGCATTTGCTGACAACACAAAACCACCACTGAACTATTGCACAGTGGATATATTGTGCTTAGGAATACATTTTTTCATTTCAGTCATGCATGTTTGAAAGCCTCTAAGCTGTTTCAGAGAGAATATGAAGAAAAACAGACGCACAAACAGTATGTCCAAATGAACTGAGATTGGCAGCAAAACCAAACCAGAATCCAACTCCAAAATTGCAATAAGTAAATAATGTAGGGAGAAACAATTCTGACAAAGGAATGAAAGTAAGTTGTACTCTAACATGAAACTTAAATCACCTCAGCTGCGTTAAGGCAGAATAACTTCCCAAATGCCTGGAATGTGGGACAATCAAATGTTAATACAATTGACATAAAAGCACTTAAAACTTTGCATTGTGGTGCAATAAGGCAGCACATTATGTTGAATATTCTGTGCATCTCAAGCAAAATCAAGGGCATCAAATACATCTATGAATTGTAGACATGGAGTACTGTGACTGAACTGTTTTATTCCCATTCTTAAGTGGACATAATAATTTGGACACAGACTTACAGACACACCTAATGAATCAGATCACAGATGAAGTGTTTTAAAAAGAAATTGGCATAGCAAATGATCTCTAGGATTGTGAGCTATGTTAAACATATGGTTTCTGTGAAATGCAGGGAGTAAGTCAGGACAAAATTTGGCCAATTATGTTTTCATGCTGACTGGTTTTTAAAAAGTCACTAGGTGAAATGAGTCTCATTTCCTCAGGCTCTACTTGTACAATGTTTCTTTAAGACATTTTGGAGCAGCTGTGTAGGTCTGTGATTGGTATATAACACAATCGGTAAAAGCAAAGAGTGGGTGAGTCAGTTTCTGCTCTTTTATTTGTGTTCAAAGTGTCCATTGCTACAGATAACAATATCATCTGGCTTTTCCTCTAGTTCTGAGCATGCAATATTTTTGATTATAGGGAGCTGCTTTTAAGGTAGCTCTGTTAACAATGTTAGATGGTTAAGGGCTGTATAAGAAAGTCAGAACCTGAAATGAAAGTTGTGTTCTTGCTGGGATTTAGGGTGGTTTATCTTTGCTGAATTTAAGGGGCTTGTTTCTAGTCCTTGACACAGTGGATGGATGAATATTGCTGATTGTTTTGTTAAACCAGTTAATGCAGGTGTGCAATATTGACAGTTAATGAATGCCTGGGTTTAAGTTTTGTTTGTATTTTTTTTCTTTGTTTGTTTGCTTGTTTCATAGTGGGCCAAAGTAATGTACTTCTGTCTTGGCTTGTTTGTAGTTAGGCCTGGTGCTTTGTGTTGATTCTTCACCTTGTTAAATCCTGCATAGACTTTGAACTTGGTGTGTGTGATTATTATGACAGGAAAGATTGATTGGGCCTCTCAGTGAAGCCCAAGATAGTGAAATCTGTTCAGTGTCCCTCTCACCACACACAATTCACTACAATGCATTAAGCTGAGGCACTGAAGCTTATTAATATTTAACAGCTTGTTGACTGTTAAGGGAGTCTGGCAGTGCTAGGTGGATAACAAGAAAGATGATTGTTAGAACTAATGACCATATAGATATATATTATCAAAATTTCAAATGAATTAGGAGCCTAAGCCCCATCACACCAAGATCCTCATTTGGCAGCTAGGCACCTATATACCTTTGTAAATCCAAGCCTCAGGAACCTGTGTCTGATTGAAATTTACTTAGGCTCTTAAATAATTTTGTTGCTGTTGAAAATTTTACCAATGGGCCCAGAAACAAGAAAGTGTTTAAAGATAAATAAGGTCCCCTCCTTACCCCCGGTGGTGGTCTTTAAAGTAAACTTTGACCAAAGATTCACGTTAAAAATAAAAATTACAAAAACAGCCCCTGAGTTCTAAAACAGAGAAGATGTTGAAACTGTTAGGAACATGAGCCTGCTTTGAGAATAGCAAAGAGGTAGTGATAACAGTGCTGTGTGTTGCTTTGCAAATGGTTGGGTGTATTGAGTGCCTGATTTTAGTTGTTTCTTTTTTAACAAGGTTAGTTTTTAACAACTGGATTTCAGTATAGGACTTTTCATAAAGGCGAGTGAGATGATATCTCCTTTGGACTTGTGACCAGAGGACACTATTGCTGTCCCCAAAACAATAGTCTCTTGTCTGAATGGCAGTATATTTTCAGAGGGCTCCTGGATCTGCCGTCAGAGTGACTTGCAAATGTTTCATATATTTAGAGTTGCTGAGTCATGGGGGATACTTTTATGAGTTAATGTTTGATGAATTGGAACCTTTTCTACCAATGAACTAATTGATTCTCAATTGGACTAAGTCAAGCCACTTCTGCATCTGACTTGCTAACAATTTGAAGATAAGCACTAAGGGGCGGAGCAAGGGAAATTGATATCCACGGGATAAAAAGCCTGGTCTTTGACGTTGGCTTCCCACCTAAGGAAAGATAAGGTTCCAGAGTCTGTAAGACTGATCACCGTGCAGAGAGGAAACCTCAATATTCTCATGCTGGCTATTCCAGTCTCTGACTAGGCTTCTGCTCTGATCCGCCAAGCCTGTTGACAAAAAGCAGCCAACAGAACACCACCTGGTTCCTTACCAGCAGGAACTGCAGAGTGCAAATCTCTTATAAGTATCCACTTTTCTCCTTTTCTTTTTGCAGGTGCAAAGGTACATCCAGTTTTTTAAGGGTCTGAAAGAGGTGTTATAAACCCTTTTAAGGTTCACCTGGGAAAGTTTCCTAGGGTCGTCTAATGATCAAAGGGTGCTCTCAGTTTATGTGCTGTATTTCTAACCTTGAGAAATTCCAGTGTCTTTGTTTGAAATAATAATAATATTTTTTATTATTAACATCTGTGTTTTATCAAGTGTTTCCATTTGTTTTGTACCACCTATTGGCAGAAGTGTGGGGAAAGGCTATCCACAGTAGCAAGGTTAAAATATAGAGGCTTTAATTGGCTTTGTAGTTGTGATTTGAGCTTTCATTGTGAGTCCACTTAAATTTACACATTCACGCTGGTTAACTTGGTATAAGGAAAACACCCTTAATTGAGGATTTATAATCAAATAGACAGGCACCTTCAATTTCTTTTAGAATATGTGGGTGAGGTTCTCTGCTGTGTCTTTAAGAGTTGCGGCACAGAATTCACAGTTCAATGGAGTAGGGGCTGAAATCATGTAAGCCACATTTATGTCCTCTCATTCCTGAGCTGCTCCATAGCTAGAAGGGTCCCTGAACTGGAGTGGCTAAAAGCTCTCAGGCATCCTTCATGGAGGCAAGGAAAAGTACTTTTAAAAAATAGGAATCTTGGTAAGTGGAAGTATAAAAGACCCGACAAACTCTTGACATTTCTTGGGGCCATTGCTTCACCTAAAATGGTTAAGCACAGAGAATGAGATGCTCAGATATGGGGGTGCCTGATAACCTCTAATTTTGCAATGGGAGACGGGGTCAAAATGGCTGTGCAGCTGTTTGCATCCCAGCTTTTCATGTTGATTGTTCTGTTGTCTTGTGCAGGTGGGACAGGATGGTGCGAGCCAAAACTTGGGTGCTGAAAAAGCATTTTGAGGGCTTCCCCAAAGATAGTGACTTTGAGCTGAAAGAGGTAGAGCTGCCAAAGTTAAAGGATGGAGGTAAGGAAAATGTTCCTTTACGTACATGGTGTTAGGATTCTATTTTGTCTTTTTACTCATAGCACTGTGTGGAAATTTAAAAGAATACATTTCTGTGAACTGAGTTTTACAAAAGTTCTGTCTGGGTTTTGGCAAAGATGTGGACGTTTGTGTGATTTGACAAAGAATCCCCTGTCTCATCAGTGCTTATGTGGATGAGCAGATATCTTGGGTGGGATTTTTGTGAAGTGCTCAGCATTGACCCATCTCTGGTTCCACTGAAGTCAATCAGTCCCTGACTCTAATGAGAACAGCGTTAGGTCAATGCTGGGCACTTTTGAAGATCCCCATTTTTACCTCAGAGATCTGGGAACAGGCCTACCCAGTTGACTGCAGATGAGTAAGAATGTCTTGTAGGTTGAAGGATGGGGGTGGACGGTTGGCATGGGCCTTAAAAGGAAGCAGCTCTCCGTGTAGGTGCTTGGACTGCTGAGTTTCTTAGAAAGAAAGGGGATAGAGCAGCATGTTAACACAAAAGGAGTGTTCTTAAATAAAAAGTTCCTTATAGAACAATCTTTAAATTCCCTCCTGCTCCCTCCCCCCACACACGAAAGCCTCAGTTTAAACACACATCTTCGCTGGCTGACCTTTTGTCAGTGTGCAGAAGAGCGCACCAGCAGACGCCTGCCTATTCCAGTTCCGTGATCTCCGGAAATGTGGGCAAGCCTGCATGTGCCCTCTGACCCCCCCCCTGCACCTATCCCTGCCACTCAGGAAGCACTGCCCCCACTCAGTAACTCCAGGCAGTGTCCACCAGGGCCATCCTGGGGGAATTCCACTGTGATCCAGCAGAGCCAGGAAACAGCTGCCTCTCCCCTTCCGGGTGGTGGAAAGAGCCTCTTTTTTCCCCTTTTCAGCATTCTCTTCTTGGGACCAGCAGAGTCTTTTTGCTTCCTTGGCTCTTGGTACTGGGAGAGCTCCCTCCTCTCCTTCATCTCCTCTTCCCACTTCCCTCACTCTGCATGCTGACAGAGCCGCCTCCTCTCAGGCTCTGATTTGGATGGGGCTGGAGTCTAATTGGGTGGGCATTGGTCCATCCAGGTCTGCCCATGATTACATCCATGGTGGGCCAAATACAATGATCTCATGGGCTGCATATAGTCTCTGGGCCCTCATTTGCCCATCCCTGGGGAACAGGAAAGGCAGACAGGCTGAGAAGAAAAGGTGTGTCCCCCAAACCTTCCTTCCTCAAACAAAACACAAAGCTCTGGCTGTTTGCCTTGTCTGCTAACAGCGTAGCAGTCACTTAGGCAAAGCCTAGAAACTTGATTTGAGTTCAGAAGGGAATTCAGAGTACTCCGTGATAGGACCAATAGTAAGGAAAAGTATCTTGCACTGACCTAATGTAACTGCTAATCCTTTTTATTGCAGATGTGCTGTTTGAATCTGTATTCCTCAGTGTTGATCCTTACATGAGGTATGCTTTTCTTTCTACCTCTTTAGTTAAATACCGGATTAGGTTACTACTTTGAATTGATAGCTGAATCCTAAAAGCAGGGTTTATTCAGAGCATCTGGCTATCCACTGTCCTCTTGGGCTAACTGCCCTATAAAAACACCAGCACCCCATCTATGTTTTCACCAATGTCCGTTCTGCATTGTAGCAACTTCCATATTGGTGGAACTAGTTAAAACACAGTATCCTCCCCACGTCCACAACCTGAGGCTAAAGTGCAGTTCAGTCATGCAGAGTAGACAGGGTGAACTGCGTAGTAATTACACTACAGCCATAAAATTTCACTGGGTTTTGCTGAATTTTAATAAACAGTTCGGGAACTCCGGTAAAATGCAGTTCTGATCTTCTGTGCTTCAAATCCTAATGATTGTTATTACTGTTTGCATTCCAAGAGAACCTAGTGGCTTCAACTGAGGTCGAGGCCTCATTGTGCTAGGTGCTGTGCCTATACTGAGCAAGAGACACTCCTGTCCTGAAGAACTTAGTCTACATATACAAGGGACAGGAGAATGGAAGTGTTGTCATTTATTTCCATTTTATAGATGGTAAACTGAGGCACCGGGAGATTAAGTTTACAAAAGATGCCTGAGGCAGAGCCAGGAATTAAAATTTTCTGAATCCCTGACCAGTGCCTTATCTTGAAGGTACAAGCTGTGTTCTCTAATTGTACCTGAGACCTTGTAACAGCAGGGGATTAGCATTTTGTAATTAGTTATCTCAGCACAGTAGTTGATCAAGGTGGAACTCATGAGTGGTTGGCGAGGAATAATATATATTTTTAGGGGAATGAGTTGTTAAAATGAGAACATAACTCTTTCTCTCTCCACAGACACCCGGCATGGTCAGCAGCTAGACCCTCAGTGCTCTGTGTGTTTAATCAGAAAATGGAGAATAATTCGTAGTGACTATTTTGCACTTACAGTAAGGCTTTACCTCCATTTTGTGTGTTTCAGACCGTACAGTGCAAGATTAATGAAGGAGGGGGACACAATGATAGGCAGTCAAGTTGCTAGGTAAGATCTCCATTTGTTTCCTCCCCCTTCCCCAAGTTACTATTATCTTTCCATATGGGAGACTCCAAGCACTAAAAGTACAGTGTCGCTTTAAGAGATGGTTGTATGCAGCTTATACTACTTTCTGTTAACCAGTTGCAGTATACTACAATGACATACATTATATATATGAAGAGTTGAGAAGTTATGATAACTGAATGCATTACACTCTCCTCATGACGCTGTTCACCCATGTCAAGTATCCCACCACACTTTGCAAAGCCAAATGACATTAGAATAGTAATAGAGATGTAGCCGTGTTAGGCTGGTCTTGCTGAAACAAAAGACAGCTGCTAGTCTTTAAAGTGCTGCATAGTCCTGTCAAATGACATTAGGAAAGCTGCCAAAGACAAGGTACATACATGGTGTGTCCTAGCAGAGGCTGGGATGTACCTCTATGTCCAACTTGTTTGGCATGTAGTATCCACAAGAGAGAAAAGAAAAGATGCAGAAAAATAAGTGCAGGATCAGATGGGTCAGATCTTGGATGACATATAAAGTGCTTTTTAACTCGTAATCAGTTATGATATAAATGTTGAGGCACACCTTTGAGAGAACATGCTGCAAGAAAAGAATTGCTTCTGGGAAGGAGGGTATGTATTTGGAATATAAAAGATTAACCAGTTACTGGTAAGCCTCACCTTTAATGGATGAGGCTTACTGGTTTCAGTTAACCAGTAGGGGCTGGAACAGCTCCCTGCCTGCCCTAAGCTTTATACTGCAGAGCCTGCAGCGCAGGTAACTGCTATGATTTTTAATGGTTACAGGGTTTTTTTAACTGCATTTTGATGTCCCTAATACGTATGTCTCCTTTTTGCACTCTGCAGTTTGTCCTTAGAAATAAATTTGGCTAAGTTTGGGTATTTAGCGTCTCAAACATTTTTCATTATAAACCACAAATACAGTCAAATAACTAGCTACACCTTTTAGTCAGTATTTCTTGTGTTCTTTGGCAGTTCTTCATGAGTCTGTAACCTGCCAGAAAGCAAGTACGTCCTATGAGGCCTACAATCAAGCTTTAGGTAGTAGTAGTAGGCCTCAAGAGACAATCCACACTTGTGTTACTCACTTGAGCAATGCCAGTGAAGGGAGTTCTTACAAGACAGGCACAAAAAGGCTGATGTTGCATAAGTGGTCATATCTTGAGATGACATCTTGTATACAGTACGTGCTGTGTAATAACTGCTCACCCAGGAACTGTGCAGTCAGTAATTCCAGCTGAGAATACTCTTCTGTCACTTTTCTCCTTTTTCTGATGAGGGATATGGTTACTTCAGTGTTGCCAAGGAATGCTGTAGTGTCTCCCCATATGACTTCTTTGTAGTCCGGTGTGGGAAACCAGGAATTGGAAGAAAATTTAAGCCCTAATCCTCTGAACGAGAGGTCGAGTACTATCAATAGTTGTAACACTTCCCTTGAAAATTAAGATGACTTGGGAGCAGTTCTCTGGCCTGAGTTATGCAGGTGAGCAGACTAGATGATCACAGGGATGCTTTCTGGCCATGGAATCTATGGATTTTCCAGGAACAATTTACCAAATAAGTTGGGGAATGTGCAGTGTCTGGTGTCAAAGGATGCAAGGGTCCCAAACCAATGTAGTTTTCAAGTTGTCCTTAAAAAGCCCATCCTGTCCTACAATAGGGGCAGCCTTTAGAAGGTGAAATGTCTTTAGCCTTTGCAAAGGGACCTGGTTTACTGAATAGGGAACCACCCCTTCTATTCTACCCGTTATGTACCATTTTTGTAACCTTCCCCTCTCAGGACTTATAGAATACTAGAACTGGAAGGGACCTCGAGAGATCATCAAGTCCAGTCCCCTGCCTCATGGCAGGACTAAGCACCATTTAGATAAGGGTGGGCAATTAATGTTAATGGGGGGCCACTCCAAGATTTTGGCATGTACTCAATGGCTGTGTTTCTGCTGAGGGGGTTTGAGGTCTGGGACAGAGGTTGGAGAAAGGAGCTTGGGATAGGAGACTGGGGTGTAAGAGGGGGTGTGGAGTTGAGGGAGTTTGGCTGAAGGAGGGGGTTTGGCAGAGGGATGGGGTGCAGAGTCCAGAGGGGGAATGGGTGCAGGAGAGGATTCTACCCTGAGGAAGGGGCTCTAGGAGAGGGTGCAGGGTCTAGGAGGCAGTTGTGACCTGGGGGAAAGGGATACAGAGAGTCTGGGTGGTAGCCTGAGGCAGGTAGTTGCGGGGGAGTGAGGGTGGGAGTGCTAGAGGCAAGCTCTGGCTAGGTAAGGTTCCTGCTTACCTAGGCAGCTCCCAGTCAGCAGCCTTGCAGGAACCTTGAAGGCTACAGTCACAAACTGCTCCACCTGGCTCTGCTCCAGGCAGGATGGAGAAGTGGAGAGGGGAGGGAGGGAGGAGGCTTCATTGGCTGTCCCTGCCACCAGCAAAATATTTCAGCTGCTATTGGTTGGAAACTGGCCAATGGGAGCTGAGAGATTTTGCTGAGGGGCGGGACAGAGCACAAAGCCTCTCTCCTCGCTCCCAGACTACAGCAGCCACATTTAAAGTGGCTGCTGTGCTGTGCTTTAAGGGTCCCAGAGAGGCAGCCGAGGGCCGGATCCGGTGGCTTGGCAGGCTGGATCCGGCCTCCTGACAGCCTGTTGCCCACCCCTGATTTAAATTATCCCTGGTAGATGTCTGTCTAACCTGCTCTTAAATATCTCCAGTGATGGAGATTCCACAACCTCCCTAGGCAATTTATTCCAGTGCTTAACCACCCTGAAAATTAGGAAGTTTTTCCTAGGGTGTGCCTACATAACAGGGGTTAACTCGAAATAAGCTTCATGAATTGAGCTATGTCAATTGTGTAGCTTATTTCAAAATTGGGAGTATCTACACAGCACTTATTTCAAAATAGAGCACTCTGCCTCCAACTTCCCTTATTCCTAGTACAATGAGAATTACAGGAGTCCGAGTAAGAAGTCCTGCAGCTTGACAGTATTTAGATATTATTTTGAAATAACTGCCTGCTGCGCAGACACAGACTGAGTTATTTCAAAATAATGTTGCTGTGTGGACATACCCCTTATGTCCAACCTAAACCTCTCGCTGCAATTTAAGCCCTTTGCTTTGTCCTATCCTCAGAGGCAAAGGAGAATAATTTTCTCCCTTCTCCATGTAACACCCTTTTAGATACTTTAAAACTGCTACCATGTCCTCTCTGTCTGCTCTTTTCTAAACTAAATAAGCCGAATTCTTTCAGTCGTCCCTCCTAGCTCATGTTTTCTAGGTCTTTAATCGTTGTTGCTCTTCTCTGGACCTTCTCCAGTTTTTCTACATCTTTCTTGAAATGTGGTGCCCAGAACTGGACACAATACTCCAACTGAGGCCTAATTAGTGCAGAGTAGAGCGAAAGAATGTGTCTTGTGTCTTGCTCACAACACTCCTATTAATGCATCCTAGAATCATGTTTGCTTTTTTTTTGCAACAGTGTCATGCTGTTGACTCCTATTTAGCTTTCCTAGACAGTAACTTCCCCTTCTGTATGTGTGAAACTGATTGTTCCTTCCTACGTGGAATATTTTGCATTCGTCCTTATTAAACTTCATCCTATTTACCTCAGACCATTTCTCCAGTTTGTCCAGATCATTTCAGACCTGTATACAGGAATTTCTGGGGGGTGGGGAATGCTTTTTTTTTTTTTTTTTTTTTTTTTGTAAATGTGGACCGCAAGAGTGTGAATGCATCCACCACAGGCCCCCAAGTAAGCAGGGAAATCAGCCCCAGCCTTCCCCCAGCAAGCCAGAGCATACTTACTTACTTGGTGCTTTCCCACTCCTTGCACGCACTCCCTCCCGTGTACGGGCCTGCATTTTGAATTATGACCCTATCCTCCAAAGCACTTGCAACCCCTCCCAGTTTGGTATCATCTGCAAACATAATAATAGTTTAAGTATCTACATTGTTGATGAAGATATTGAACAGAACCAGTCCCAAAACAGAGCCTTGCAGAACCCCGCTTGTTATGCCCTTCCAGCATGATTGTGAACCGTTGATAACTACTCTCTGAGAATGGTTATCCAGCCAGTTATGCACCCACCTTATAGTAGCACCATCTAAGTTGTATTTCCCTGGTTTATTGATAAGAAGGTCATGCAAGACTGTGTCTAGGTATACCATGTCCACTACTTCTCCCTTATCCACAAGGCTTGATATCCTGTCAAAGAAAACTATCAGCTTGGTTTTGACATGATTTGTTCTTTACACCTTATTATCTTACTGGTCTGTAGTTTCCTGGGTTGTTCTTATTTCCCTTTTTATAGATGGGCACTAGATTTTCCCTTTGCCAGTCTTCTGGTATCTCTCCCGACTTTCATTTTTCAAAGATGATAGAGGAGGCATTCAAGCCTTTAGTTATCAGCTCCTTGCGTATTCTAGGATGTGTTTGTCAGGGGGTTGGCGTGGCATCCCCCCTTAACACCATACTGTATCAAACTTGTGTCCCCAATAGATAATTCTTATGGCCAGTACCTGCAGTTTCAGAAAAATGTCCAGGAAATGTGCATTGTAGCTAGTTATACATTAACCTGCCTAGAGGGAGCATTTCCTCTTAACCTTCACACAATGCTGTGTGTTAGCCCTAGGTAAATATTTAGTAAAGCTAGGGAGAAGGAGCTGTTTGTAATGTGTGGTGGCTTTTGGTTGTCTTCTCAGGGTTGTGGAAAGCAAGAATCCCACCTATCCAGTAGGGACCTATGTCGTGGCTAATTCAGGTTGGAGAACTCACTTCATCTCTGATGGGAAAGATCTACATCTGCTTCCTTTTTGGCCGGAAAAGATCCCCAGATCTTTGGCTCTTGGGACAATTGGCATGCCAGGGTAAGTCATAGGACATGCTAGACCAGTGGTTCTCAAAGTGTGGTCTGCAGACCACTAGCGGTCCATGACCGTCTCATGGGTGGGCCTCGGGCTCATGACAGCTGAATTCCTCCCTGCCCCCCTCGCGAGGTTGGCTTCCCACTGCAGGGCGGGAGACCAAGCCTTGTGGGCTGGATCCAGCTTGCAGGAGGTAGGAAGCAACTCTGCATGCTGCCACTCCCCCTTCCCGCTGGCTGGGAAAATGGCAGCACAGGAAACTGCCCACCTGTAGGCTTTCCCTGCTGCTCCCATTTGCTGAAATCCCAACCAGACACCACTCCCCCTCCCCGAGCCCTTTCCTGCCCAGATCCCCCACCCTCAGCCAATCCTGCACCCACTTTGTCATCATGGGTGGCTGGCTGGTGGTGTGTGGAAAGATCTGCATTAAGCAGGGTGGGCCATGGGCCAAAACGTTTGAGAGAGCCTTTATCTAGCACAGCCGAACTGAACTTCACTGCATTTAGATGCCCAGCCATCTGTGGGAATGCTCTACCAAGCCACACTTGAGCCTAATCAATGCATGCTCTGAGGGGCTCTTGCCACTGAATTCAGAGGGACTGAATTTTGATCTATCTCAGGGGTGGGAAGTTTATAGCTCTGTCTCCACTTGGTGCCTCTTTTTCCCCTACATGGGGACAGTTGCTTCTTGGCCATAGGTGATGGGGACAGAGTACTGTGCTGGAATTACATAGCAGACCAAGGGCCTACTCCAACAGACAGAGTTGATGGAAGGAGTCCTTTTGATTTCAAAGGTTACTAGACAGGACTCATAATACTGATCTTGCTCCGCTGAGCTCACTTTATGTCCAGAGTTTGTGCAAAGATGGAAACGTATGCAGCTGTAGAACTCTACAAATAGCAGCCTCAAAAGCACATCTGTGACTATCGAACAGAGCAACTGTTCATGGTAACCCTGTTCTAACTACAGAAGAAATTCCATTCCACTAATGCTTTGTGTTGCCTAGTTCCTCCTACCTTTCTTTTTTTCATCTCTGTCTGTAGAAGGACACAGCAGGTGGAAAACTTTCAACTTGCTATTTGTGATCTGTGCAGAACAGAAGCTTCTTAATATTTTAAACACAGGCAAAATGTATAGTTTTCCATATTCCACTAGCTTGAATGGATTTTGTACACATTATAAATAATTCCTAGTCCTTCATATAGAACGAGGAAAAGGAATCTCTAATGGGATGAGAGATCCCTTCCCCTGGTCAGCTACATGGAGCATGACCTAACTTTGTGTTTGTAATATCTCCATCAATCACCACTCAATGTTTCCTTTCTCTTTCAGCCTCACTGCCTACTTCGGCCTGCTTGAGATCTGCAAGATCAGAGCGGGAGACACAGTGCTGGTTACTGCAGCAGCGGGGGCTGTGGGTTCAGTGGTGGGGCAGATTGCTAAAATCGGAGTGAGTGGCTTATTGTTCATATGAACACCATCGATCCCCAGGTGAAGGAGAGGAGGCATCTGAGTGCTTGGGAGTAAAGGGGACAAAGTGTCTCTGAGATGAGATGGGACTAGCTCTGAGATCAGTGGTTTAACTCTGACGAGGCACTTCTAGTAGGAGAATTTAATTAAACTGATGCAGTTGTTTGCAATTATTATTGCTCCTGGGGACTGCTAGCCCCGCCCTGCCCCATTGCTCTGTTGAGAAGCCCCATTGACTCTATGTGACTAGAGCTAGACCTGAAAAGAGCACCAGGCCACCAAGCAGTTTGCAGTGTGTATGCATCATTGATCTTTTCTCCGTCAGTAGTGTCCCTATAATCCCCTAAAGCAGAGAAGCTGACTATAAGAACCAGGACCACAGCAGATGTAGTTAGCTATGCACATGTAGCAACGTGGTAGTGAACAGCCAGATGAGAAACAGAGTATTGCCCTCAGGAAAGAAAGAAAATATGCCACGATCAGATTCCTGCCTGCACTTATCATTCAGCTGGTGCAAACCTTGTAACCAGCACTCTCCTTTGCCAGGGACACAGCATGTGTTTTCCTTTTATATTCTTTGTCAGTCGTCCCAGAGGCCCCTGAGTTGTCAGCCTGTCCCTACACCAGTGTGTGTAGCTGTAACTATGTTGCCACTGCATCACAAGCCTGTCTTCACTTGTCAGCACCACACAATATATGTAACTTAAAGAAGACTGCAAGTGTGTGGTGGGGGGAGGCGAGAGGGGTGTATGTGCTTTTAGAAACATTTTTCTGTTCCTGCCAATAACACAGAAGAGAAATGGTCTGAAATGTGAATGTTACGTGGGCTGTGTCACACATCGTAAATTTACCCCTTCAGTGACAATCTCAGAATTCTATTTGGTATCTTCCTTTTTTGAATCCTTGTTGCTAAAACACTGAAATGTAGGACAGACAGAACTCCTACAGCATAACTTACTATAGCAGGTCGTGCGTCCTAAGTCCCACATGGCCTGCAGAGAGCTTTCTGTGCATGGCAAAGAGAAGTAGGTGGAATACAGCTTTCACGGGGCATCTTAAGGCAGTGGGAGGTGGGGAGGAGGGGATCCACAGCTTTCGAAAGCTATGAAGGGCAGAGAAAGTTACAGGCTTTGCTGTCTGGTGGCACGTGGCACCTCATTTATCGTTTGTGGTTCATGCTGAAACCTGAGAGTTGAAATGTATTTTCCTTTTGCCCAGGGCTGTAAAGTGGTTGGCTGTGCTGGCTCAGATAAAAAGGTTGCTTATCTGAAACAGATTGGCTTTGATGAAGCCTTTAACTATAAGACGGTGGGATCCTTGGAAGAAGCCCTGAAGAAAGCCTCACCTGATGGCTACGACTGCTACTTTGATAATGTGAGTTCAAACGGGATAGCTGGAGCGCAAGCGCCTTGCAAAGGCTCGCTTCTTTCTGACATGCACGTGTGCTGGGAATGTTGGGCATAGTCCTGGGAGAAATAGCCTCATTGGAGTGTTTATTTTCCAAGTCGTCTTTTGCTAGCTAAAATAGCTGGCTTGTGATGGGGAAGGAGGAATAGCGATGAAACGGAATCAGCTTTCAGTTGTTCTTGCTCTCTCTGTATTTGAGGGATGGGGATTGGAAAGTCGTAATTTGAATACATGTAAAATTAATCTAAGGTGGTTCATCAGTGACAGGTCAGAGGTATTCTGGGGGGTGGAAGGATGGTCATGTGCTTAAGACACTCAACTGTGACTTAGTAGATCAAGTAATTTGCCCACTGTCACCTATATCTCTTTGCCTCAGTTCCCCAGTTGATGCAAATTGGTGTAGATCAGAGGACAAAATATGGCCCTACAAGCCACCAGATCCAGCCCTCGGGAGCCTCAGCCAGGCTCCCTTCCTGCCTTGCCCCTGCACACTGCTCAGAGCAGCTCTCTGAATACTGTGAGCCTGAGGTGGGGGGGAGGTTTTGCATGCTGACCTTGCTCCCAGCACAATCTTACAACTCCCATTGGCTGGAAACTGGCCAATGGGAGCTGCCTATTGGTGGTCTCTCTCCCTCCCTTCCCCCAGGCTTGCAGCGTTCAGAGCAGCACACATGGCTCCCTTGAGCAGCATGGGGGGGCATGGACAGCAGGGAGCATGTCTGAGGAACCTGCTCGCTGGGAGCTGTGCAGTTAAGTGCCTCCTGGCCACAGCCAGCCTCCAACACCCCTGCCCAGATAATCCAAACCCTCTGCACCCCCACTCCTGCACCTCAATCCCCTGCCCCAGGTCACAACCCCCTCCCAGACCCTGCATCCCCTCCTACGCCTTTCCAAGTTACAATCCTACCCTGCACCCATACACCCTTCCAGACCCTGCACCCCAGTAGTCTTCCCCAGGTATTAGCCCCTTCTTCACCCATACTCCCTCCCGGATCCCGCTCCCTTCTGCACTCCACCTCCATCCCAGCCACCACACTTCCTCTTGATATCATGGAAGAGTGCGGCCCTTGACCACTTACCAAATTCTTGGACTGGTCCCCCATCAAAAAATATTACCCACCCCTGATGTAAATGCATTCCATTCAATGGTGACCTATTGACTTACATCAGAGGGGTAGCTGTGTTAGTCTGGATCTGCAAAAGCGACGAGAAGTCCTGTGGCACCTTATAGACTAACAGATTTATTGGAGCGTAAGCTTTCGTGGGCAAAGACCCACTTCGTCAGATGCATTTTGTCCACGAAAGCTTATGCTCCTATAAATCTGTTAGTCTATAAGGTGCCACAGGAGTCCTCGTTGATATTGACTTACAGCAGCAGAGGACATGCCCACTAAGCAGGGGGGCTCACAGCCATGCTGGGCCCCTTGGCAAGGGAGGGATGTGGACTGGCTCCACGCTCCTGGAAGGAATGAGCCTCAGGCAGAAAGGCTGGGACAGTGAGCACACCAGCCCAGTCCCCCACAGCTCTCAGTGCACACGGCACTCCAGCAGCAATTTAAAGGGTCCGGGACTCTGGGTGACTGCTGAAATAGTGGCAGCTAGGAGCCCCAGGCCCTTTAGAATCACCTGGTCTTGGAGCAATTGCCCTCTTTGTCTCCCCTGCATCGGCAGGCCTGGCACCAAGGTGCGATCGAGCCCTTGACACATTGTCTTGGATGGCAGGTCAGAAAACTTTTCATTGATACCATGA
This sequence comes from Rafetus swinhoei, assembly GCA_019425775.1. Lineage (NCBI taxonomy): Eukaryota > Metazoa > Chordata > Testudines > Trionychidae > Rafetus > Rafetus swinhoei. The sequence goes on along the minus strand of CM033427.1, from coordinate 121,100,978 downwards.
CTACCTCAGCCATGTTTCAGTTCTAGCATATTCCTGCTGTTTAGCCTCTGCTTGATTAAGATTTAAAGGTGTGTTGTTTGACTGAGGGAGCTACACTGATTTCACGTAGTGAAATAATACCTTCAAAAGTGCAAGTCAAGGCAAGGTTTTGGGGTTCTTTTTAGCAGATCCAAAATGGTTAAGCTAAGCCCTACGCTCCAATCTGACACGATCTCACATCACACCTTTAAATCCCTGTCAACAGAGTCTCAGGTACCCTGCAGATGTTGGGTGAACATTCGGAAAACTAGCCTCCCTAAGGACCTAGTGGTTCAATGTAAGACCATGTTTGAGGAAAGGGTGGTAAGGATGAAGAAAACACAGCAGTAGTTTAGTTTTCGTACTCTCCTAAAATGCTGAGGCACACCCTTTGGAAATAGCTTGGCTATGGATCAGGATTTACAAACTTTCCCAGAAGTGGGCTGACATCAACCGCAGTTGCACAAAGAAAACAACAACAACAAAAGTTTTCCACTTAGAAACATGGGGAAATTTATTCATATTTTCCAGGGAAAGGGAAAGAGACTGTTGCCAGTGAAGCTTTGTCAAGATAAGGAGAGGCTGTAATGAAATACTTCTCATGCAGACTGTGTAGTGCTTCTGTGATCAAGCTGTGGAACAGTGGCTTGCTACCCTTTTGTCTAACAAGCACTGCTGCATCTGGCAGGTCCTTGGGGAAAATCTGATCATCCCAGTGCTTAAATCCTAATGGGATATACTGTAAATGTAAATACGGTCAGCAGAAATCCTCGCTTGGTGTTCTGGTGCTTACATTCTAGATCCCACCCAGTCTACTTAGCACTTAGTCTTTCAAGCCCACTTCATGCCGACGCTCTGTCAGGTTCGGATACCTCCATCAAAAGCCTTCATATGGTCCACTTCCCTTTTCACGTTTTCCCTAGATCAGCTGCTTTTCTCTGTGCCCTTCCTAAAAACTCTCTACTTCTGGCTAGATTTCAACTGCTAACCACCCACCTCTTTCCTCATACCATCCCTTCTGTACCAGCTCACTTACCTTCCCAGGGTGATGTTAAATTAGAGCCAAGGTGTTCATCTTGCTGCTCTCAAATTTAATCTCTTCCCTGTCCTTTTTTTTAATTTATATGAATTCAGGGCAGGCACTAGGTCATCTTATGTGTTTTTAAAATCTGTACAGTTGGTATTATCTAAACAGCAAATGAATGCCAAGATGACCCTGCCCTCTGTGTTGATAGTATGGGACCGATAATATAGATGGGCCCAGAGCAGTGCTTTTGAATCAGATGCTCCCAAATAAGGGCCCAATAGTACTAGCACTGAAGTATATGAGTAACTTGACTTTGGTGACTAGTTGCCCAGTAGACGTGCACTGCTCGATGGGAGAACTTGCATGAAAAAAGTTATTTACGTGCTTAAGTGTTTACAGGATCAGCCTCTGTCTACATGATCCTAGAGGATTTTATCTGTAACTTTATTTATGTTCTGACTACCTTAGGTGGGTGGAGAGTTTTCAAGTATTGTTCTGAATCAAATGAAGAAATTTGGGAGGATTGCTGTATGCGGAGCTATCTCTGGGTACAATGACACAGTGCCCCAGAAAGGTATGAGTGTTTTTGTCAGTTACTTTTTTATGGTGGAAAAATAATGAGGAAGAAGAGCCATCTTCTCTTTGAATTCTTTTAATGTTTTTATGTTGCCTAAATGTGAAATAGACACTCAAAATTAAAATATATATTATATGGAGCAAATGTAACGCCAATGCTGCAGTTTTAGGACAACATTAATTACAATCATTCTGTGCCTCAAAAAAAAAAAAAAAAACATAGTTTTCTCACCAGGTAAAATTTCACAGAAAAACAGCATGGCTCATCGGAGTCAAAGCTGTAACTGAGTAAACAGGAATGAGTGTGGGAGGGGATGGATATGCCCCTCAGCTTGGAGAACCCCCAAAATTGGTAGCTGATCTTTGATATTTATCATTAAACAGTTCCAGATAGTTAAACCTCATTGTCCTGTTGGCCATCTACCATCTCATCAGGAGGGAAGTGGGGGAATGAATGCTGGTTTAAAACAAATGGAGAGGAGATTAGTGATGGGCAAGAGCCATACAAATAAACTGCCCAATAAGCGTAAATTACTAATTCTTGGGAAAAGCAGTGACTAACCCTCTCATCTAAAATGCCAGTAACAGCAAGAAAGGGAACCCTTGCAGACTACAACCAGAGAACTCCTCATAGTAGAGACCTGGTGACAAATGGTGTGTTTTAAATAAAACTTTAGTAAAGAGTATTTCTTGCGCACCAAGAGAGGGCAGTAAAGAATGATGAACTGGATTCCTCTTGAGCTGCTTTATCATCAAGGATTCCAAATTTTAGCTTTAGGGTGGTATTTACCTAACAAATGTTTTTATGTAAACAAATAGGCTACGTCTACACTGGCGCGTTCTCATGCAAAAACTCTTTTGCGCAAGAGCTCTTCTGCAAAAACTCTTCCAGAAGAGAGCGGCTACACTGGCGTGTGCTTTTGCACAAGAGCATCCATGCCAGTGTAGACGCTCTCTTGCGCAAGAAAGCTCTGATGGCCATTTTAACCATAGTGCTTTCTTGTGCAAGAAACTCATGTTGCCTGTCTACACTGGCCTCTTCTGGAAGACCTCTTGCGCAAGAGGGCTTCTTCCTGAGCGGGAGCGTAATAGTTCTTGCGCAAGAAGCCCTGATTTCATACATTAGAACGTCAGTTTACTGGCGCAAGAACACGTGTCCAGTGTAGACAGGCAGCAAGTTTTTGCGTAAGAGCGGCCGCTGTGGCGCAAGATCGCGCCAGTGTAGACACAGCCATACAGTTTATGTAAATAGCAGTGGTTTACTGAGGCATGCAATTTCTGTAGCAAAGCTGATTTCACAGTACCATTGTCTATGGAAAAGTTCTTTCTTCAGGCCTTTAGATGTTTTTAATTTTAATGGATGGATTTGCACTGGAACTGAGCACCATCAACTCAACTGAAGTCAATGGGAGTTGTAGATGACAATCTGTTAGGCACATTCCAGGTTCCATTGTCAAAAGGGGACAGAGGTGCCTAAATCCCACTACTGGCTTTCAATGAGCCCATGACTTTCCATAAAGACATGACTTAAGTCTCTTTTCTACATACTGGGGCATTTAAGCCCCTAAGTGCCTAAGTCATTTAGAACTGAGAGTTTTGCACCATCAATATTTTCTTTAAATTAGGCTGATATCTCTATACTAAGGGCTAGATTCACAGAAGGACTGGAACACTTGGCTCAGGACTACTCAACAGGTGGCTCAATTTGGGTTTACACAGGGCTCAACAGGCAGCCTACAGGTGGGATCCTTTGAACATGGCCCTCCACTGGGAACACGCTTCATAATGGACTGTCATTGCTTATTAAAAGTGCTGTCATAGGGGTGGAAATTGGGTAAATATTGCATTTTATTAATATCAGAACTGACTTAAATGGGGCCTGTGTTGTGTAGTTTTGCCTTAATCTTTGTATTCATGCCTGTGTGTGTGAAAAGCTATTTGCATATATATTTGCATGTACATGCAACCACTTATGTTGCAGCCCTCGGTAGCCCTGACTTAGCTGCTATTTTAGGCACTTAAATCCCTTCCCACTGGGATTTCCAAAATCCTTGTTCTAATCACTGGGCTATGCATATAATGGTGGAGGGGCTAGCACACATCACCATTTTATGCAGAACCCTATCTGGTCAAGAAGTGCAAACTTGGGTTGGTAACACACAGATTAGCTTGGCTTTATCAGCATCTCAATTACAGAAGCTTCTCCTTGCTGCATATTGGTTTAGTTTTAAACAAAGTAATATTACCAGTGTGTGTGTTTGTTTATTTATTTATTTTTTTAAACCATCTCCAACAGGCCCTTATGTTCAGATTCCAATGCTCTTCAACCAGCTTTCCATGGAAGGATTTATCGTCTCCCGGTGGAATGACAGGCGTGAAGAGGCCCTGAAGATCCTATTAAAATGGGTGGTAGAGGTAAAAAGAAGTGACAGTTTCCCAAGACTACACTATCCGCTGCAACCTCCTTCCTTGCCTACATTACCAAGAGCTAAATCTGCTGCCATACACTACTTTTCCACACCCAACATATCCCTTGAGTGTGTGAGAAGTGGCAGGGGAGAGGGGAGAAAACACTATGCTGAACACAGTACAGAAGAATAGGGCATGCATTAACCTAAACTAAAGGGGTAAGGCACCAAACTCAGCTCCCTTCCAGTGTAAAGACAGTTAGCTAACAAGCGAGAAGGGGTCCAGGACACCCCTAAGTGCAAGTCTTTTAACATGACCTATTTCAAATACTGCCTTTTTTCCCCCTTGGCAAACAAGTATTATTTTACATCCAGGCTTGCTCTTTCTTTCTTTTCCACTTTAAAACAGTCAATTCTTGTGACTTATCACACCTGTTTGCTGCAGAGAGAAACTTGGAAATGTGATTCCCTAAAGATAACACTAAGCGTCAAAGGACCTAGAAGTTGGGGGGGGGGGGGGTGTCTATTTATGGCTTCTGAATACTTAAGCATTGGTAACTACATTTACAAGGGGAGGAAGAAAGTTCTAACGCTCCATAGCTGAAGATGGAACTGTTAGACGTGTTGCAGTTAGCCTCTGCAGAAATAACTGATGTTCCATAAATAATCTGGGTTCAGCCAGAGGAAGGATGGTAGAGGAACTACTAAAAGCAGAATCCACGTTTAAATCACTTTTGCTGAGCAGTATGGTGCAGAAGAAGAAAACTGGGTAACACTTTAATTTTTCTTTGCACAGGGGAAAATCAAGTGTGAAGAACATATTACTGAAGGATTTGAAAAAATGCCAGCCGCTTTCATGGGAATGTTAAAGGGAGAAAACCTTGGAAAAGCAGTAGTAAAAGTGTAAAGAGGATGTGGTTCCCTCAACATAAGACACCTTTCTACAACCTGAAAAGCCATGGCCAAATGCTCAGCTGTAATTTGCCATTTCATTAAAGTAATCTAACATGCTCAAAATAGATGTCTCCAACTGTTTCCTGAAATAAGAATGCACCATTCAATGCCACAACAAGCAGCCAAGCAATTATAAGCCAATATTATTACCATAATCAGCCACCGTTGCTACTTCTGATGAGGCATGTAGGAATACACTCTAATTTAATGGACATTTTGAAAAGCCAGCCAGGCTATCCTGCTGGAGCAGTACACTACTTTATACCAACTGAGGAGCTGACCTTTAAAGGCAAGGAACCTAACTGAGATGTTTAAGAGCTTGATGTGAACTAAGGTCCACACAGAGAGAAGTCAAATGCAGCTAGCTAGTGAAGTCACTGAAATAAGATTTGTACTAGAGCCTTAAGATGTAGATTTTATGCTGTAGCTTAGAATAGTCAGAATAACAGCTGCCATCCTGGTAGTTTAATCTGAATTTTTCCTTCTATCTGTGTTACTCCAATTTATTCAGGCTAGCTCCTTGTTTTAACTCACTCAAACTTCACATTTATCCCCCTCTAGGAAATTCTGCAGGAATGTAGTGGCGACATGCCTTTGCATTCAGCTCACAGGCAGTAAACTCATGTGTTCTGGAATAGCTAAGTGAGACCTAGATAGACTAATGCTCAGCTAAAAGATACTGAATAGCCTAAAAATGGAGAGTACCTTGAACAGAGCTTTCTGCAGGTGCACATAGAAGCAGTAAACTCTACAACAGGAATATCAGACCCACTACAAATGAATAAAATGTAGGGAACCTCTGCCTGATACCTTTCACTCAGTAACTAATTCATGCAGCATGCTCACATCTTCCAAGTGGGGACTTATATTAGGACCTAGGCTCTCTATGGCTAACAGATAAAGGAATGCTGAATGTGTTAAGATGCATTGGCTTCTGTAGCACCTAAAATTAGGCAACAGGCTCCCATTGCCCAGACAGACTAGGTTCTGCATGGGCTCCAGGATGCCAAATGAGTCAGAACATCTTATAGGAAAACCCCCAACCCTGAAGTGTCCTATACCTAATGCTAAAGCAATAATAATCACTGGGTATAAATAGCTTTAGCTTTCCAGTTGTCAGTACAACTGTCTTAACTGCACAAACTGCCTGAAGGTTGGGGATGTGAGTAATCTGCCAAGGAACACTGCTTGAGAGTCTAAGAAGTGAGCTAGGAAAAGCAAGATGGCAAGTTGGGCTTGAGTCTGACAGTGGGAATTTACATTCTGCAGCTCCACTCTTCATGGAGATGGAAGTAGTTTTGGCCAAAAGTGAGCCCTAGCCCAGTGTCAAATACTACAGCTTAGCCTTCTTCCTGAAGAATGGGGGACTGGCCACTTAGTGCCTAAACTCAATCAGCATTGAGAGGTTTTGTAAATTTTACAATATTCAGAACTGTGCTAGGGAGTGTAGCACTAAACTCCATGTTTGATATTCTGAAGAGTTTGTGGATTTATTTGCACAAAATAGTCATGCTTTGTGATATCTTACTACAGTAGGTAAAGGGTCAGAGAAGCCCCTGTATCACAGGCTAGGTACTTGTAAGATAAAGCAGAGTTAAGCTGTGAGCAAGAGGCAGGCCCTGCTCACAGAAATTGGCAAGAAGGCTGATACTACAGAAATATTCTGAGATACTAGGCATAGGCTGTAAGCACATTCTAGAACTTCTCTGCCCCCCCCAAATTACATTCCAATCAAGGTTCAGGACCAGGTCTAAACTGACAGCATGATAGTGATCCAATCTCATGCAGAAGGTAATGTTACCTAGAGGCAACCATGATTATGTGTAATTTGTATGGTGTACAAGTGTACCCCAAAGGGTTGTCATCAACTGATCATGGGGGCAACACTAGAATCCAGAGTGCTTGGGTGTTAATCCATTGTCACATCCTACATATATATAGTGGCACAGTAGCAAGTCTGTTCAGACAATTACTGTATCTCACTTGGCAATAAACCTACTCAAAAGCTTTCCATCCTTCTGATTTGTGGTCTGAGTCTTGTGTTGATTAATTGTACATGGTTAATGAGTTAGACAGGGAGCACATGCAGCTGAATGGTTATCATTGATATCTCAGAGGACCCCTACAGATACTAAATTTTGCATAAACAATCCTGCCACTTAACACACTATTTTACACACTGGAATATATTGGGTGAAGGGTTTAATTTTTTTCCCCCATCAGAAAAAGTCATGATTTATGACTAGAGTTCATAAATATTTTCTAACAAAATTAAAATCAAGTTGCCTATTCAACTGTCACTTTAAGGACAAGAAAATTTTTACTGTTACAAGTCACACTCTAATTTGAATTATAGTGTAACAGAAGCTTTGAGTTTGATTCAAATGTACTATGTATGAGAATTATTCAACATGAATAATGTTTGAAGTCAAAATCCTACACATTTAACTGTTTACTTCCTTATGCAAGCACATAGATTTTTTTTATTCATCATTTAATTTCTTGAACTTTCCTATAAGTGCCCAGTCAACAGGCCTCACCTGCTACTCATGTAATAAGTCTCCTAGCCACAAACTCTAGTATTGTACTGTTTGATGATTTAATGCACAAGATGTTGCTCAATATATTGCTAGCTTTGTCTGAGTCAGCTGAGCTCAGTCTGACAGTAATTTTGTGAAGACAGTGCTTGCCCCAGTTCCCCTTTACTTTGCACTGCTACCCAAGGGGTGCCAAAGAGTTAACCCTGCTCTTAGACTAGGGAGAGACATGGTGTTAGTAAAACCAAATCATATCACCTGAGAATCAAAGAAACCAGGCAAACCCCAATAACTGAACAATTGACACTAACAGCAGAACCCCTCTGGAAGGCAGATGCAAATACCCACAGTGCATTGTTCCCCAAAGGGGTACAGTACAAGGCCCCTGTATGAGTCAAGCTTGTCTGTATTTACCACAGGGAAAGACAGTACTGTTAGTGGCCCAAGGTCCAGTTTCAGTTGTGGAGAACAAGGGACTACCCCCTGGAAATGTGGGTCCTTGAGCACTCCGAGGATTCATTAAAAGGTACAGAATAGATCAGTAGAGCTCTCCACATCAGTGGATGTGGATATCTGCAGATCATGGAGCAGATTCTTGTGCAGGGCTCTCCCCCCACGCCCACCTGACTGCCAAGCAGAGGAGGGGCAACTCCCCCCCAGGGAAAGGGTGCAACAGGTTGCCAAATCACCCTATGAGGCCCCCACCTGGTAATCACAGACCTGCAGAAGCCCTGACTCCAGCTTGCATGTGTGGGGGAGGTGACTATCTGGGATGAGAGCAGAGTCCTTAACATAGCCAAGAGCTGCTCAGCTCTGAGTGGGAAGCACTAGGAGCACACACCAGTTCTGGCAGAGCCAACTGCCTGCCAGGGGACTGGAGCAGGCAGGGCTCCAACACAGTACCCCTTTGCCCTGGAGCAGGGGAGAGACTGCTGGTGGGTGCCATCACTCATGATCCCTTGGCAGTAGCAGCACCCAATGCTAATGTATTCCCTTCTGCCCCCTCAATCCACCCCTTGCTCCTGTGCTGCTCCTTACCCCCAGTCCCTGCTTTCATGCTGCTTGTCTATTCCCCACAGGACTTGCCCCAGCACCCCCCCAATCTGTTTCCTCCTCAGTCCCCTCCAGATAGCTTGCTAGTGCCAATGAATGCCACCCAAAAAAAAAAAATCCAGCTAGCATATCAGATGAGCAGTTGAGCCTGGTGGATGCTTATCCACATTTGTATCTGTGCAGGGCTGTATAAATGAGACCCTGAATCTTGTGACAGCACCAGGGTTTAGACTCTAAAATGAAAAAAGCTTTAATTTTGTCATTCAGACAATGAAGCCATTGTCAGCTGGTGACATCGATCTTGCTAAGGTTGCTTGGACCCCTCATTTCTGATTTGCATCAGACTGCACTAAATTACTTTGACCTAGTCAGACAAGGCAAAACATGCTTTTGCATGTTTAATAACTACTTGCAGGGCTCAACAAATGCACTCGCCCGTGGCGAGTAGATTTTATCAGCTGGCAAGTGCAGAGGCAGACTGGCCTGGTGGGCGGTCGTGACAGACTGGCCAAAGCCCGTACTATGGGCGGCGTGGCCCCATCCGATCCGCCGGCCTGGCGGAGGAGCGGAGTGCCACCGGGAAGGGGGAAGCACAGTGATTCTCAGCACCGGGCTGCCTGTGTGCAGCTCTGGCATGAGGTGGCAGGGCACAAGCCAGAGGGCAGGATACCAGCAGATGCCAGGACACTGGCTTGACATGGCCCCACTGATTTTAAAGGGCCATGGCAGCTCAGCTCCAGCTGTGTGGCCCCAGGAGCTGGCTGTGATGCAGCCAGGCCCCGCCCCACCGGCTCCAGTCCTGCCATGGCCCCAACCCCCTCACCGGTGAGAGACCACCCGGCTCGCTGCACCTGCCCCACGCCCCTTTGTCTCCGCACTGCCCATTCCCCATGCCGCCCCTGCTCTCCCTCTTCCCTGCCACTCTCTGGCTCTGTACCACCATTGCACCCTGCCCCCCCAGCTCTGTGCTGCCCATTCCCTGCACTGCCCCTAGACCCCGATCCCTCTGTCCCTCCCATTCCCCGTGCCTCCACCACACCCCACATCCCTCTGGCTCTGCGCCTCCCGTTCCCCGTGCCACCCCTGTGCTTCCCCCCCCACTGTTTCCTGCACCCCTCTGGCTCTGTGCTGTCCCTGCACCCTGTTTCCTGTGGGTCAGGAGTGATGGGGTGCTTGTCCATAGGGAGGGGCTGGACAGGGCAGGGAAAAGGCTGCTGTGATCCAGCAGCGAGTGAAAGGGGGAGTTCACTTGAAGCGCCTTAGCATTTTCATTTGGCTTTTTTCCCCAAAAAGGCAATTTATAGGGCTAAAATGCCGGGACAAAAATGAAAAAAAAAAACCCACTGCAAAATGCAAACTGTGTAAAAGACAACAAAGGGGGGGGCACAGCAAAAAACCTAGAGCTGGCCCTGGGGGAGGGGAAGGGGCTTGTGCTGAGGGGAGGGGAGGAGGTCAGAAGAAGAAAAAAAAGAAGAAGAAAGGGGAAGGCACCAAGGGACAGGGGTGCAGGAGAGAAATGCCAGGGGGCCAAGTGCAGACAATGAGGTAAAGGGCAGGAGGGGAGGTGTCAGTGGGAGGGAAGACAGGGTGATGCTGGGAGAGGAGAGAGTAAGGGCACTGGGGGCTAGAGGAGGGAGGGGGAGGTGCTGGGAGAAGGCTAGAAAGAAGGGGTGGGCATGAGGAAGGCGGGGATGGAGCAAGTCTGTGTGAGGGCACAGAGGTATGAGAGGAACAGGGCAGAGGGCGAGAGTGGGGCTACTGGAGGAGTGGGCACAGGGGGGAGAGAAGGGCTGGTGGAGGGGGGCAGGTCTCAGGAAGGCTGAGGGCAATGAGAAGGGCAGGAGTCAGGACAGCAGGGCAGGGTGAGGGGTTGGGGGGCAGCAGGCACCAGGGGAGATGGAGCAAGGGGAGGAGACATGGCAGCAGAGGGAAAAGGTAGAGGTTTATAAGATTTATTAATAAACTTGGGTGATATTTATTAATAACCTTAGTAATTACTGTTCTTATTAGGAATTTATGCTATTAAAAACACTTTTTGGTGGGGGAGGGTGGCGAGTCATTTTTGTCTGGCAAGTAGGGTTTTCCAGAATTTGTCAAGCCCTGCTAATGAGAATGGCCATCTAGTTTTACGGGAATACTTCAGAGGGACAGAGGGGATTGACTTTGTAGCTAGTATTTGGTAATGTGTTTCTCTACTGGACCATCTAGTCATCCACCCCCAAGCAGCAATATAGCTGTATCTTACGCAAGCTGCCTAGTTTCACACATTGGACAGCAGTATCTATAAGTGAAGAATTTACATTTTATTGTACTCATTTACAGTCTGAAGGGACAAAATTTTTGGATACATATTTAGCTAACTTGATTAGTCTCTGTAAGTAGAAAAAGTTACAGGCTATATATAAACAGTCAACATTAACTGTTCATACTGGTTGATCAGCATAACTTGGTAATATGCTCTTCCAGCTTCTCTTTGTTTGCTCCAGAGAATTCATGTACCTGTAACAAAAGTTACAAAATGGCCATTGAGAACAGTGATGTTAGCCAACTAATTTTGCAGTTTTAGTCCTATGTTTGTAAGTAAAACAATACTTCAAGTTTGCATTCTGCAGTGCCCCTTCCCGAAGTATTACCCATCCCTTGGGCCAGACTTATTCTTCTCCAAGCACCTCCTACTGATTCCTATCATACAGATGTCAAATTTAACATTTCATAAGCAGCTATGCATATCCCATGTCAATCTTGGTTCTCAAAATATTAAGTTTAATTTTGTACAACTTAAGTTCTTAACAGATATCTTGCATGTTATCCACAAAACTGGCTGCAGAGGTCACATAAGCTATGCAGTTAACAGTGTGCAAGACCATGTCTTCACCTAGTGCACTAAGGTGTTATACCACTTCACATCCACATGAACTAACTTTAGGTAGCGCTTTGAAAACCTTCTTCAGCTAAATAGATTTGTGGACAAGGGACAGACTCAGCAGCAATAAGTCCAAGTTAACCTGTATCTGCATAAACAAGGAATCCTGTGGCATCTTAAAGGCTTATGAAGTGGTTTTTACCCAGGAAAGCTTATATCCAAATAAATCTGTCAGTCTGTAAGGTGCCATAGGACTCCACATTTCAGCAGCAACAGGATAGGTCTAGCTTTAGAGAGAAAGTTACTAGATTCTAGAATGAATCTAACATCTTGTCCACAATCTCAATCCACCCAACATTTGAGGTATATTTTTCTGATGGCCAAATTAGGTTTTGAAAGTCACAGCTCCTACCCCAGAAGGCCCTTCCTCACCTGTACAAGAGTTATGAGCAGGGTGTCTGCAAGCCTGATTATACACTAGCAAACATTCAAAGTGACAGATTCTGAATGAAGGACCTGTTCAATATTAGTACAGCCATCCAATTATTTCATAACTAACAACCAAATAAAGCTACTAAACATCACAAGCTCATCTCTAGGTTGACAGAACGCAAGAGAAGTTTTGGCCCAAGTTCTCTTTACAGCACCTGGAGTTTAGATTGACACTAAATTATGGTGTATGGCTGAAGATGAGGTAACAAATTCAATACTTCAAGAATAAACACATTTATGAGAGATTAGTTTGCTTGTTTTGTGAAAAGTTATGAGCTGTTGTATAGTTATAGCTGGGTCACAAAGAAAAGAATGCTAATTAAAGTTAAGTCCAGGTGTCTTGCAGCTGGGATGAGTGCATTAGGGCTCAGAGTTATAACTTCACATTAGGATTTACCTGGAATAAACCTAGAGTGTGGCCTGAATTTATTACATGCAGCTAGATCATTTAGAAGTAGTTTGTTCCAGCATTAGTGACTGACCCATTGCTGAGAGTGAAAGGGGGTCAGAGACATTATCCTGTTCTTGCTTGAGGCTACTTTAAAGCCATTTGTGCTCTCAATATGGGAGAGAATAAGTGAACCATGTTGCTCAGGAGATCTAGAGATGCAAGCTACTGTAACACACACTGTGCCACTTATCCAGAGACTTCATCAGGAAACATCTATTCTGTTTGGGGTCACTTGCCCCAGCGTTCCATTTTTCCCCTAGAATAATTTCCAGCAGCTCCATGTTTAAAAAACCACAACTTTTGAGCCCCTACACAGTTATTGTAGAACCGATAGTGTTTTGGCATCCAGAATCCCCCTACACCACCCTCATAATCCTACATCACTGAAAATGTTGAAAACCTACCTTTTTGCCCTGCTTGTAGAAGTGGAATGTTGGCATGCATTGGACTTCACAGTGTGAAGCAACATCCTAAAAGAAGGATCAGTGGAATGTTTAATTCTTTTAGCTTACCAAATTAATGGGAAATGAAACTTGTGCAAGACTACAGAAAATGAAGGAGAACCAAGTAATTATTTGCTAGTCTGGTCGGTTTAAGAGCAATCTGTAGTTGACATACTATAGTCCTGTTTTAGATTTACAACTAGCAATTGTGTCGTCCTCTTGCAGAATTTGTTAAGACAAACAAGACTGCTTCTGCAGAAAGCTAACTTTCTTCCATACAATGCCTTACCTGTAAGGTAATTTCACAGCTGAGGCCAGGCCTAAACTGGTGGAGAAAAAGTGATGCAAAATATGCAACTCCAGCTCTGAAATGTGTAGCTGGAGTCAGTGTACCTGGCACAAATTTTCTAGGCAGCCCCACAACAGGAGGAGGATGGGAGAAATACTGGTGCCGACAGTGGGTCTAGAACCCCAGAGGACTGATCACCAGAGTGTCAATCCTCCAGCAAGAGGAGACATGGCCTGAATGTCTGCCTGATGAGTTTGTTAAACAAGCATCTACTAAATCAGGGGTGGGCAACAATTTTTGGGGGGCCCACTCCAACATTTTGGAAAGTAGTCAAGAGCCACACTTTCCTGTGGCAGGGATGCAGGGTCTACATTGGGTGCAGAAGGGCACACAGGGTAAGGGACTGGGGTGCAGGAGACTGTGTGGGGTCTGAGGGTGTTTAGGTAGAAGAGGGGGTTGTGACCTGGGTCAAGGGATTGGGGTGTAAGGTCAGGGAGGGAGTATGGGTTCAGGAGAGGATTCTGGCCTGGAGGAGGGGTATAAGAGGAGCTACAGGACTTGGGAGAGAGTTGTCACCTGGGAGAGAGAGTTTTGATAGTAACCTGGGGAAGGAAGTTGGGGTGTAGGAGGGTTGGGGTGCCAGAGGCAAGCACTGGCTGGGAGGAGTTTACCTAAGTGGCTCCTGGCTGGCAGGCTGGGCTCCCTGACTGCTGCAGCCGCACCCCACATGAAAATATAAACTGCTCCCTCCATGTGGCTCTCAACTCCAGGTTGGGGGCCTGGCTGTTTCCAACCAATAGGAGCAGAGAGATTGGGCTGGGGCAGGGAGATTGCACAGAAGCCTCCCTCTCCCTGCACAGCAGAGAGCCACAGGGACCATGTTTTAAACCATGGCAGCTGTGTGCCTGAGGGTCCCCGCAGGGTGGTCTCCGGGCTGGATCCGGCCCCCAGGCCATATTTTGCCCAGCCCTGTACTAAGTTCTATCACTTGTATGAGGGCCAAGTGGAAGCTGAGTGGTTATCAGAGCTTAACGCAGGGTTGGGCAATAATTTGATGGGGGCCACTCCAAGAATTTGGAAAGTGATCAAGGACCACACTTTTCTCTATTAATGGAGAGGGTCTGGAGTCTGAGTGTAAAAAGGCCCTCCAGATAGGAGACTGGGGTGCAGAGTCTGGGAAGAAGTTGTGAACAAGGGTGGGGATGCAGTGGGTTTGGGATGTGACCTGTGGCTGGTGCACAGGAGTGGCTAAGGTGTCTGGTGCAGGCTCTGGCCAGGTGGTGTTTACCCTAAGCAGCTCCCAGCCAGCAGCCTAGCAGGACCCTCAGTCAAGCTTCCTGCCCGCCTCACCCTCTGCTCAAAGAGGACATCATATACTGCCCCTACCCCATCACAATCCCCCTCACCTTCCAGTGGCTGGAAACCAACCAACCAACCAGAGCTGCCTGGGCCATGCTTACAGGCCCAGGCAGCTCACAAATCCCACTCCCATGCAGCCACAGCCCTCATCCCACATGGCAACCCTCTGCCCCAACTCCTCATCCCCACAGTGTGCAGAATTACTTTTAAGGGATACATTACCTCCATATTGGTGCACATAAAATTCATTCTGTACACTGACATTTAGAGGGAACACTGCCTGAGACCTTACCATCCAATGTCCCATCTGTAGCAATAGCCACCCCCAACGCTTCACAGGAAGGATAATAAAAACCCAGAATGCAATGGGCTAGGATATTAAGAGTAAGAATTCAACTGACTGCTATAGAGGATCAGCTGAAAACCTGTTGCATGGGCTTTTAGGAACATAAGACATCCCCTGAGATGATCTGAAAACAAATTCAAGTTTACACTTTAAGATGACATGACTCCACCTATTATATAAATCTTACTAACGGCTTTTAAAAGACATTCTTGGTATTTGTCTTCCATGCATGTGAACAACAAATTTAAACAGGAGTTTTAGAT
Organism: Rafetus swinhoei; assembly: GCA_019425775.1. Classification (NCBI taxonomy): domain Eukaryota; kingdom Metazoa; phylum Chordata; order Testudines; family Trionychidae; genus Rafetus; species Rafetus swinhoei. The sequence continues at coordinate 121,085,899 of CM033427.1, read as the reverse complement.
CTGAAAGGCTACAGCAGGGCTACTCAACACATGGACCATGGGCCACACGTGACCCAATTTGGGTTTACACATAGGGCTCAAAACATGGTCCACAGGTGGGATCCTTTGAACACAGCCTCCACTGGGAACACGCTCCACAATAGGGAGGTGTCTCCCAGGCAGGGTGAGCACTGAAAGATGCAAGTGGAGGGGCTGGCTGGAACAGATGGGTACAGGGTGTCACTGTTTCTAGCCCCAAGGGAGGAAGTGCTGGAAGCACTGTGTGAAAGAAGCTATTTGCATATATATACAGCCACACTTAAGTTGCGGCACTTGGTACGTGCTGTATCATTGTGGCCCTCTGGGCTTCCAAAGTTGAGTAGCCCTGGGCTACAGAATTGAGATATTTTAGCAGTCAGACCAATTTCCTGTCAGTTAGTGTTTGTTAGGAATTAGAGTACATGACAGTGATTTAGTATTTCTTTGAGGGGGGCCCCCTGGGGGGGTGGGAGAGATACCCCTTTTAGAAAAAAATCTAATTGCTTGCTCTAAAGTCAGGGTTTCCCAACCAATGGGTCGGGATCTAAATATGGGTCACCATTACATTTCAAAAGGGTCGCCAAGTGTCTACCCAGGTGGCTCTGCTCTCCTTCCTTTTCCCCCCCCCCATTTTTGAATTGTCTTGGGTCACCAAGTCTTCCTGAATTGTCAAAATGGGTCTCCATCTGGAAAAGGTTGGGAACCACTGCTCTAAATCACTGCTGCACAGACTGACCATTTTGAGAGCAACTGCCATCTCTAGTTTAGGAGACATGTTTCCCAGCGTTAGAATGCAGAAGTTCTGTCACAGTATTTTCTGTTGGTGTATTATTTGAACATCTTACCTGAGCATCATCCACATCAACTTCAAGAAATATTACGTCTGGGTACTTCTCACAAAGACTCTAAAGTTTTAACAAAAGAGTTGAGTTGGTTTTTATTTCATTTAAGCTTAGTTTAAGAATGTTTCAGGACAATCTTATGTTGTTTGCCATAGAGCAATGACATGTCAAGAGCTCAGTTACATTACAAGTCAATTTAAGACTTAGTGGTACATGTCCTGATAGTAGAAGGCCTTTGAAACTTTAAGTAGTAAATGGCAAACCCGCTCCACTAATCAACTTTAAACTAAGACTAGTTAGAGGACCCTCAATCACAAAATCATTGTGACAGATTTGTCTCTAGCATGATTATATTTGCACGTTTGTAAGCCAAAATTTTTTAGCATCAAGTTGCAAGTCAGTTGAAGAGTAAGATTTACAGGTCTACAGGAAGTTACATGTACTCTTCCTCAAGACAGATCTCAAAATATCATTCCCCTTCTGTTTAATAGCTTTATAGATTGTAGATTCCTCTTTTCAGTGAAGAAAGTTTATAATTTGTGAAAGTTTAAAATTCCTCAAGAAAGTCTGAAGTTTTAATACAGCTGGGACTTGAAAGTATTATATGTGACTCATTAATCAAATGTTTACTCTTGATAAAACAAGTAGAAACAGCAGAACCTCAGAATTATGACTAATACAGCAATAGGTATGTTAAAAAGCAGTTTTGTAAGTGTGTAACAACTGAATTTTTTAGCCATTACACATTTACATGCGGGGCAGGGAAGGAGGAGGCTCTGAGTGACCTGGTGAATGCAGGGACCCAGCTTTTAAGCCAGCTCCCTGCACATACCAGCTCCTATGCAACCACCTGCCCTCCCCTCCCACATGCCTGCTGTTGCCTCTAACAGAGGCAGCAGGGGGGACGGGGGAGAAGAGATGGGAGTGGATGCTTATGGGGAGCTGAGGAGGAGCTTGCATGTATCCATCAAGGTTAACCTATGAGCCCAGGCTTAATGTTTAACCATTTAAACATGTACACTATCACCTCTGGAGTAATAAGCATAAATACTGAAAGAGGGAAAGCAGCATTCATCTTCCGCATAGTGAAGTTTCAAAGTTGTATTAAGTCAGTGTTCTGTTGTTCAGGGAGAAAGACCATAATGTTTTGTTCAGTTCTGAGCCTTTCCAAGTTATAAAAAGCCTCCATTCCTGTCATGTCTGAAATGGAAATTCTATTGTACCAGGAAATTGGTAGATTTTCAGCTGCACATTTGTAATAGTTTACAGCCACATCTTACTAGTTTTCACTGATGGCTATTCAGAGTTGCATGTAGGGTTACAGTTCTCTACTCTCCTTGTTTACGTCAAATATTAATGATTTCTGCCTGTTCTGGGATTTTAATTTAGAGTGTCATTTGAGTTTGAGACTTCAAAGTAGGGATGTTAAGGACTAGTAGCTTCTCCCTTACTGCCTCTATCAAATAGAGCCAGCGGGGGGGGGGGGAAGAGAGAAGAAAGGGGTACTTCAAAGTGGCAGCGCTGCACAGAGCCCAGAGCCCGGGCCTCGTGCAGCACTGCCACTTTGAAACGCTGCAGTGGCATTTCAGAGGGGCAGTGCTGCACAGCTGATCCTGAGGCTCCATGTGGTGCTGTCCCTTTGAAACACTGCAGCATTTCACAAATGCATCAACTATTTGATTAGTGAATTACACAGTACTTAACATCCTTACTTCAAAGTCATTTGACATAAAACTGTCTTATGGAGCCAGAGAAATGAATTAGTTTGCCTTATCAATTTATGATCCTCACAACAAGTTGGAGTAATTCACCTTTTGGGGGGAAATGCTTTAAGAGCATGGCAAAGAATTATTTGGACATATTAGGAATACCACATATAGGTCACAATTGAGGTTCTTGCTAGTCTTTCTCCATGAGTGTTAAGTAATGCAAGACAGTTCAGATATCCATAATGACCTAGTTTGATAGCAATACCATTGACTAATACCATTGCAATAGTCAAGTCTCAGCTGTAAAAGCTGGCAGAGTATTGGGTTTGACATTACTTACATGAAAAAAAGGTTTGATCATTTTGCATGGTCCACACCATGTGGCCGAGAAGTCAACAACTACAAGCTTATCACCAGCAGATTTCAACTGGGTCTGAAATTCTTCCTGTAGAAAAGAGATTCAACACCAAGTTTTATTTTTGCAAGTGTGCTCAAGTCAGTCATCTCTTTATGACCAGCTTGCTTTTGTAATTCATACTGTTTCCAGACTGGATATTCTCATTGCTCAATCCTAATAGCCAGCATTGCATACCAAGACTTTGAAATCCACCGATTCTAAAAAACACTAGAGCGAGTCCAAAAAGATGGTGTCTCAGCAACCCAAAAGCTATTACAGTAATCTTATTACTTCTGCAGCAATAGAACAAGTATTTTCATGTAGTAATTTTCTACCCAACAGCAGAAAATTGTTGTACTGGCTGACACAAAGCCAAAGAAAAGCAATACTACTTGACTACATTTTCTTTTAGCTTGCATTAAAAGGAACCTGGCATGCAGGTTAGGCAAGAGTTTGTTCAGTTTTAATCAAATTATTGCACTAACTAGTTAGGCAAATGCTGCCAGTGTTCTGGCATGTTTGATACATAAGGATCTCGAATAGCTCTTTAGAATCCTTGTCAGTCTAATCTGCAAGAAACACCCATCCAGCTTCTTATACCCCCAAGCTTTGTTTCCAGTCCACTGTTCTTGAAAATGACGTTTTAACTTCAGTCAGGTTTGTCCAGTTCCTCAAGCCTACACTGTAGAAGTTCTAAATTATAGATGTAAAAGGTTAACCAGTTAGCCTTTCCTGTTAAAGAGTAAGGCTTACTCGTTCTGGTTAGCCAGTAGGGGCTGGAGTAGCTCCTATCCATTGCAGGCCCCCACTGCAGGTTATATGCTGGCTGCCTGGGAGTGGGGCCAGCAGGGGCTACCAGCCCCTCTCTTGGAGAGCTGATTGCAGAGCCTCCTCCTCAGGAGCAGGGTCAGCAGCCCTTGCCAGCCCTGCTCCCAAGGAGGCTTCACTGCATGCTCTACAGTATAAAGCTTACATTTTATACAGCAGAGCAATATAAAACTGCAGTTACACCACGTAACGGCTAAAAATCATAGCGGTTACACATGCTGCGGGTTCTGCATTATACTGCAGAGCCCATATCATGTGTAACTGATATGGTTTTTTAGCCATTACATGGTTACTTCAAAGTCATTTGACAGCTCGAAGTGCAGCCGGGGCCAGCAGAAGTCCTGCTGACTCTGGGCTGCACGGGGGTGTGCCAGCTTTGAAATGTACAGGAGTGCCCTCAATTCCCCAGAACTAGCTGGGGACTCACCAGCTGACCCCGGGCTCCACGAAATGCCATAGCGGCCTTTCAAAGGGGCAGCACCTCATGGAGCCTAGTGTCAGCTCCATGCAGTGCTGCTTTGAAATGCCACGGTGGGCTCCATGCAGCGCTGCCGCTTTGAAGTACCTCTCCCTCCCCCCCCCCGCTTTGCTGCCTCTGAGAGAAGCAGCCAGGAGGAAGGGGGGGAGGGGAGATCAATTAGTTGACTATCCAATAAGCATCTGCTTATCTGATAGTTGACTAGTCCTTAACACCCCCTGACTGAGGACAAAGACACTCCCCACATTTCCCTCACACACCGGAGCCCGGGGGGCCCAGCCAAATAGACTATGTTCCAGCCCCATGGTGGGGCAGCAGGGACGCTGGAGTGCCAGCACAGGCTCCCCAATGCTGGGGGGAACCCCCATGAGCCTTGGCAAATTGGTAGCTGATGTGGCCCCTGGGTCGGAGGTTCCCCAACCCTGATTTAAGCTCTATAGTTGAGGAGCACTGTTGACCAGCACTGATGTATCATTGACATCACATAGCTCAAGCTGCCTGCAGGCTCAGGTTTAGTCTCGTAAGCAGAAAGTTAAATCCATTAGTTAGTAGAATAGCAAGTAGGGGATTTGATAAATTTACATGGTTCTGTTTATTAGGAACAGAAAGACAGCATAAACTGGTATGAGCAGCAAAGTGGAGTTATAAACAGAATTTTCTTATCTTGCCTTTAGCTTCTTGTCAGCCAGTAGTGCCAGTTGATGTTATAACATCTCATCTTGATGTTAAAATACTCCTGCTTACAATGAAGTATTCTGTCAGCTCTCAGGTGAGCCCAAGTTTAGCTAAGCCAACAGTATCAAACTAGGGATGTAAAGCATATGCTTCAGGTAGTCAACTAGTTGTTATCGGGCAGCTGATTAGTCACTCAACTAGTCACACCCCTCCTTCCCCACTGCCTCCATTAGATAGGCATGGGGGGGAGGAGGAGGAGAAGAAGCTGGAGGAGCCAGCTTGAAAGCCAGTGTCATCCCCCCCCTACCCTGCTGCACCATCTCTGCAGGAGTGGGTGAGGGGAGGCATAAGCATAGAAACTGGGCATGAGCCAGGAATCAGCTGATAATACATTTAAAAGGAAGAGACACAGTAAGAGCTGCCAGGCTCTTAATCATTTAAAAAGTTAGAGCCACAGTGCAGTTAGTTCCTGGGGCCAGTTTCCCCATTATCAACTAATTGATTAGTCAATGGAATTTCACCAACTACTCGATTAGCTGATTAAACACCCCTAGCTGAAACACTTGCCAATGCTAATCACTTTATGCCAGTGGTCCCCAACACGGCGCCCACGGGGGCATTTGTGTGTGCCCGCCAAGTGCTTGGGGGGAAGGCCCAGGCGCCAGCGGGCGATTTGGCTGCCCACTCCCCGGGTGCGTGGCGCACGGCGAATTGGCTGCCCCGGCCTCCGGGCGCGCGGCTATGGGGGGTGCCGGCCCCGGGAGCGCAGGAAATTGGCCTCCCCAACCCCAGGCACGCAGCTATGGGGGGGGAGGAGGGGGCCAGCTTTGGGCGCACAGCTCTGGAGGATGCTGGCCCCAGGCTTGCTGCAAGTGCGCGGCCCCGCCCATGGCCATGCAATGCATAGGGTTGCTGGCCCCAGGCATGTGGCTCATGGGGGTGTGGCATATGCACGGCCCCGCCCCCGGGTGCACAAGTGTCCCTGCCCTCTGGCACCTGGCAGGCGAACGGCCACGCCCCCTGGCACCCAGCAGCTTCAAATGGTTGGGGACCACTTCTTTATGCTCTACTAGAATCTGTAAGAATGGACATGAGCCTAGCAACGTGAGTTTCTAAACTAAATGTACTGTAATATGGCTCATTTCCACTGATCGGAAGCTATGATATAGCAAGAGAAAGACTCATATCTGTCTTATGTTAATATCACTCAATCACAGCTTCAAGTTTCTATCAGTAAATTTAACTCAAGACTGAATCAGAGATCAGCTCTACGTTGAAGTTATTTATTGAGTTAGTCTTGGAAAATTTATACCACAAAGGCTAACTTAGGTTTCAGCACTGCTAAGGGAAAGGATTTCTGCTCTCCACCCCAACTATAACAATGCAGAAGACTACCTCACTGTATCAAGTGCTGACAAAATTAGAGTGCTAACCACATGGTAATTCTAGATTCCAAGCACTGGTTGGATTTTTCAAAGCACCTAGCTTCATGTGGCACATATGACAAGACCAAAATAAAGCTGTCTAGATTCCCTACCCTTACTCCAAATCATTGCATCACTTTCATTCCTTTGAGTATCCAAGATGACAATAATGAGAATAGAACGGATAGTTTCCATTGAACAAGTTTTTCATCCTTATGGGATCTCAAAACATTTTATAAAAGTCAGGTAGATATCCCCATTTTTGCAAAGGGGCAAACAAAGTGGAGTGAAGGTCAGTACCCAAACTGGAAACTAGGTGAATCAATGTGTATTCCAGCACCCTTTCCACTAAGAAACACTGTCTTACCTTCCTAGAGAGACACCACACACAGTATATGGCCAAGCTACATTTTAAGGAGTCTACTCCTCGCAAATTATTGCAGCTTTTAATAGCCAAGTCTTCCACAAGCAAAGAATGGAGTCACTTCTATTTAAGCAGCTTACATGTGCAGCAGATACAGAGCTGAGATGTTTGTAGTGAAACCTACAACACCATCTACATTTGTGAAAGTGTGTCAGTTGAGCCAACACTACTCCATGGATTCTGGGAAACAGATTTATATTTTGTACTAAGGTTGAATGTCACTTCCACAACTTAAGTCTGAGTACTAGACTCACAGGTTATGTCTATACTGCCCCCTGTTGTGCAACGATATATGCAAATGAGGCAAAGTGTGGAATATCGCCACACCTCATTTGCTTAATTAATGAGGCTCCGTTTTTTCACAAGAGGCTTTTGCACAAAAAGGAGCCATCTACACAGCTCTTTTGCACAAAACCCCCTCTTGCACAAGAGCTGTTCTTCCTGAAAAAAAATGCGGAAGAAGGGCTCTTGCAAGAGGGGGGTTTCTGCGCAAAAATGGAGCCTCATTATGCAAATGAGGCACAGCAATATTCCATGCTTTGCCTTGTTTGCATTTTTTGCACAAGAAGGGGAAGTCTAGACATAGCCAAAGGGTATAATTTCCCCACACAAAACATTTAAATGAAGGCAATTAAAAGCCCACTAGGTTTGCTTACCTCTAGCTCAAGCCACTTTAAGATATTTTAAGATATTACTGTGTTCCTTTAATGTTATAATTCAGAAATTTGACCAGATGGAGGATAAAAGCAGTACAACTTGTATACTACAGATGAAACAGAGGTACAAACATGCCATTTCACTGTGGATAATATTCAGCCAACAAGTTATGTAATCTGCTGTATTGTGGAATTCAAAGATTAGGGATGTAAAATTCCATTTCATCAGTTAACTGCTTAAGTGTGGCCAGGGGTGGAGCACTTTCACCTGCCCACTGCAGCTCCAGACCCCACTGGTTAACTATAACCAGGGTGATGCTCATCCACTAACTTTTCACACTGCTAAGTCAGATTTGTGTGTTGCTACAAGCCTGGATTTCAAACCGGCTACCTCAGATGAATTTGTAGTGACACTAATCACCAAGGACTCTTGTCTATAATTAAATTGTACAATATCAAACTCCTTTATTTCTGACTACTAGTGGCACATCTTGTACATGGTCGCAAACAATTCCTGGAAGTTAAGGGATCAAAAAGCCAATAAAATTTTTGAAAGAACTAGCATTACTTTGAATGATAATCTGGTGACACTCTAGGAGACTGAGCACTAGAACATGGGTTGAGGCATTAGCTTACCTGAGCACCTATAAATACTGCTTGACATGCTATTCCAACATTTAAAAAAGGTGTTTACACTAACAAGTTTTGTTGCCAAAAAACCTCCTTTTGGTGACAAAACACAGAGCATACATAGTGCAATGACTAGTGAGCATACTAGTGCAATTTGTTGTGAAAAATGCCGAGTTTTGATAACAAAAAGCTTCCATTTCAGACTTTTCCCAACCCTTTATTGTGGACAAAAAAGGAACAGACTGTCAATGAAAAACTGCAGAACTGGCTCCCACCAGTATCCCACAATGCCTGTCCTCCACTCAGTATTGAGCTCTGCTACCCTGCAGGCATGCACCTCCCTTTTCAAAACTCTGGAAAGTAACAACATATCTTCACTACCAGCTGGATTGATGGGCAGCAATCAGTCTAGGAGGTATAAACTAGGGCTATGAACAACTATTCACCCCCCCCCCCCCCATTTGCTGCCTCCATCAGAAAAAGGCAGAGGGTGGGAAGAGAAGAGGGGAAGCTCCAAATTGGCAGCACTGCATGGAGCCTGGGGACTCTGAGCCCACTGGGGTTCAGTGTGTGGCCCACAAGACATTATTTACTGGGGTGGGGTCGCCAGATTATACTGGTTTCTGCCTACAGTTTTTCCTACTGGTATTATTAAAGCAAAATGCACATGAAGTGCAGTGTGTGCTGAACACACAACATGGACTCAGAGCCATGGGCTTCCTCTGCATCCAATGAAAGCTGTGCTACTGTTCAATTGTCACACCTCACAAATTCTAGGCTAAGCGCAGTTGGCAAAAATACCCTCTCCCAGGAGATTGTCTTAGATACGACAATCTTACAGCCGAAATGAAGGGCTATCCATGCAGCCCACTCACTAGCCTAGATTGCCTGTCACCCTTCTGAAAGTCTTGGCTAATGTAAGCTTCGGGAGTTGTAATTATTTAATTTATTTATATAGGGGTTTGGAACAGGTGCCATATGAAGAACAATTAAAAAGACTGGGACTTTTCAGCTTAGAAAAGAGGAGACTAAGGTGGGGGATATGATAAGGGTCTATAAAATCATGACAGGTATGGGGAAAGACTAAGGAAAAGTTATTTACTTTCCCATAACATAACTAGGTGTCAAATAAAATAGCAGAGTTAAAACAAATAAAAGGAAGTTTTTCCTTCACGCAACACGATCAACTTGTGGAACTCCCTGCCAGAGGATGTTGAGAAGACCAGGGCTTTAACAGTGTCCAAGAAAGGACTACATATATTCATAGAGGTTAGGTCCATTGAGTCTTATTAGCCAGGAATGCAGCCCGTAGGCTCTTTATGTCAGAAGCTGGAATTGGGGGACAGGGCATGGATAACTTGATGATTGCTGTTCTGTTCACTCCTTCTGGAGTATCTGTCATTAGCCACTATCAGAAGACAGGATACTAAGCTACATGGACATTGGTCTGACCCAGTATGGCCATTCGTATGTTAGTTGCCAGGCTATTGAGCAAAGCTACTTGCACAGACGAACAGCAAGCATTCTAGACCTGAGGCCCTCCCCAAAGAAGGAAATCTGCATGCTTCTTGTAATCATTACACTATCACAATAGCAGCAAATCTAATGGAGAGAACACGGAACCAGTATCATCAATGAATCATCCGCACAGTGTAAACAGATATTTGTGCGCTCACTGATCAAGACCTTGAAAATGCGCTGCTTGTGAGCGGCAGGGAAGCAGCTGTATTTTGGCGTCAGGCATAGCTTATACGATCCGTTTTCGCTTAAGCTTTTTAATTCAACTGCTGCAGTCCGCAGACGGCTCCCACCCTCGCTGTCGCTACTCGATCGCGCTCCAAGCGCAGAACTGGGATCGGAAGAGCCTTGCTCGTGCCCCCGCAGCGGAGCCAACGCAGCGCCCTGAGGGATCAGCAGCGGGGTGCAACTGTGCGATGCACCGGAGCCGTTTGAATGGAGCCCCCCAGGCGCCCCGGCACCAGGCACAGGTGTAGCGCTGCCCGGGAGACTCAAAGCTGGGGCCGCTGGCGCTTAGCACACGCGCGGCGGCCGCACGGCGGCGGGGGTCACCCACCGCGGCCTTCCTAGCGCAGGCTCCGCGCGCTGGGAAGCGGTCGCAAGGCCACACCCAGCGGGGGGGGTGACACGGGCAGTAGCGAGGGGAGCGCGCCCCCTTCCCCGCACAGGCCGGGGGCAGCGCGCCGAGGCCCCCAGCCGTGCAACGGGCAAGGCCCAGCCCCAGGGCGCCTCAGACCCGAGATCGCCGCCCTCTCACGCCTACGGCGCGCGCCTCGGGCGGGGCTGCGCTCGCTCCCGCGAGCCAACGGGCTGCCGCGGTTTCAACCGCCGCCCCCCCCAACCGAACCCGCAGGCAGCGGGGAGAGCGCGGCGCCCGCCCCGGCGCGAGCGGCTACGCACCAGGTTCTCCACGCGCTTCACCATCGTTGCCGCCCTGCCCGCGCTCGCCACGCACACAACCCGGCTGTTCCCGCTAGTGCCTGTGGCGGGCGGGAGGCCACCCTCGCGCTTATATAGCGGCCAGCCCCCTCGGCCTTAGTGCGCACGCGCGATGCGCGCTTCGCCCGCCCCCCCGCCCTTTCCCAGAAGAGGAGGATGCGCGCTCATCGCTCGTGTGGGCGAGCGCGCGCTCGTGGCTGCTCTTCCTCTCCCCTCAGCGCGTGTGCTGGTCCCTCGCTTCGCTAGGCGGCGAGACTGGGGGAAGGGCATCCTGAGAAATCACCGCAGCTCCCCCTTCCCCCAGCAGATATCACCCCCTTGGCCTCGAGGGAAGGAGACGCCCCCTGCCTGGGAGGGACACAGGGCAGCGCTGATGCAGCCCAATGCCTGCCCTGGGCGGGGCTGCACGCGGGGTTTTTTTTTTGGGGGGGGGGAGAATCTGCAAGTGAGGCCCCCGCTCTTCCAAGACAATTGTAAGGGGATGGCCCCACGGGAGGGGGCTGGGAGCGAGCCCCCCCTGCGCTCACCACACAGTGGCAACTCCTGCCCCAGTTCCCCTCTCTGGGCATGGGGGGGGGTCACAGAGCCAGTAGCTCAGATTTGCCCTAGCCACCCCTCTTGTGCAGCCAGGCCAAACCTGAGTGATGGGAACGCAGCACATCAGGGCCCAGCGCAAGCGTTTAATACTTGAAGTAACAGAATAGAAGTGTGTGAGGTATTGAAAACCAATTCATGGCCCCTGAATTGAAACCCTCCAAATCCACAAAGTGTGCTAAAAAACTAGTAAAAAAAGGTGGAGTGAGGATTTCACTGAAAATTTCAATTCTTTGGTGGAAGTTCAAATACTGAACAATTCTTGTTTTCAATTGCAGTATTTTGGTGTAAGGACACATTTTTCAACCAAAATTTGAAATTTTCTGAGGCAAGCAGTTTTGATTAATCAATATATATGTGTGTGTGTGTGTGTGTGTGTGTGTGAAAAGCCAATACACCAGCAACCTACTGATAAAAAGCATCAAAGGAATACAAAACACACAAATTAAAAATACACAAATTAAAAACTGTGGTAATGTGTTTTGGTGCACGCCTGGAAAAGTAAACAAGCCAAAAAGATCCCTGAAGTTTGGCCGAAGATGCTTAGCATAATAGCATAAGAAATGTGAATGCATTTTTTCTTCCGGGAAAATTGAAAACAGATGTTAAGAAATAAAAGGATATTTTTCTTTTTTTAATTACAGAAAATAAAAAAATGATTACATGGATGGAAATACATTCTATATAGCATGTATTTTTGTTTCTCTGGAATTAAACTGGGCCTCTTTACTGTGACATGGGAGAAAAAGAGAGTGGTAGGTAGAGGAATTTTTGGCATTAAAGAAACTTTTGATCAAATAGTGAGAGATGCATTAATCACAGCCACATGCTAAGGGCGGGCCTACATTTTCTTACATAGCTTATGGCTCTCTGTTCTTGCTAAAAGCTCAGTGACTTTGGAAATATCTGCTGTGTAATGATTACCAGGAAGTATTTCACATGCTTAGGCACCACCCAGAACTCATATGCTTTCTTTCCTCCTTCCGTCATTCCTTGCCCACAGTGGTTCATTGCTGATTTTGCTGCTTGTGACATATCATTATTTACAATTTATATTACTGGAAAAACTCCAGCCAGTGTGCGTTATTTAAGTAGTTTCGGTCAACTCTATATGATTTATGATTTTTTGAGAGTTCACAAGTTGCCATGAAGTTCTCTTTTCTTTTGCTTTCAGAAGGCGCAGTCAGGAGGGTTACTGAGTTCCCAAGTCAGTGTTAGACCACAGACTTCCTACAATTATGAAATCTCAAGTAGTCACTTGTATTGCTTAAGTTAAACTAGTCTTGGTTGTATATTTGTAATAATAATGATACAGTGAACACCCTTAAAGTTCCACTAGGTTCAGAAAAATTCTACTAGGTTCAGAAATATTTTGCATATTTAAAATGGACAATTTCATTAGAATTCTTTAAACTGTGTGGAACTTTTAAAAGTATATTTTTGTTTTTTGTATATTCTGTGTGTGTGTGTGTGTTTTAGAGGGGATGTATTTGGGGGCTCATTTAATATGTTTTGGTGTTCGTTGCATGCCTTAAAATCCTGGGATGAATTTAGTTGAGTGATTGTAAAAAGTGACTCCATAATTATCTTTTGACTCCAAAGAACATGGTTATTGGTGTCCCTATAATTGTGGATGGATTATCGAGATGAATAGATTTTAGGTCCTTTGCACTGAGATCAATCACATAAATATTTTGTACTCTATAAAATATATATGTCTTACATGTCTTAGAATTTGGTGGAGACTAAGCCAAAGGGAATAAAAGATGTTAAATTGTTAAACAGGTAAATGTTTGACTAAAGAGAAAATATTTTAAACATCTAATAAACGCTTTATCTCTGTTCCCGCATAAGCAGATATCCCCTTTCACCAAGCATTAGAGGAAATCCCTGGTTCTTTATCAGCTGGATTCACAGATATTGTGCTAGTTAGTTACATTCTTTCCGGCAAAAGATGTGTGTTTATTATTTCATTTCCTTGTGTCTTTAAAGGATTTTCACCATGTGCCAAGCTCTCAGATGATTTATCCTGCCTGGGAGATGATGTGCAGTCTTTACAGTGTACTTTTTGACCCTTTGCTTATTCCTCTCCTTTTGTGAAGAGGATAAATGTCTCTCTCATACATACCATCTATATACCTGAGGCCACTTTCGTCACTTTGGCAGCATAAAGGGTCATAAAACTAGAGGCTTCAGAGAGTGGGTAATTGTGTAAGGGGATTCTCTGGGTGGTGCGTAACTGGCATAATGAAGCTTCGTACCCCTTCTTAAAGGTTGGGGTACAGGAATGCTAGAAGCATGGCCAGGAAGAAACCACTGCTGTGTTCTGCTACTCTCAACTGCCAGAATACACCCTTGTGCCCCATGGACAACTGATTGTAAATTAGAGTTGCTATGAGGCTACTCTGATTTATACTGAGAAATAGCAGGGCCCTATCTAGTCCCAAAATACAAAGAAGTACAAAAGTAGCATAAGGCCTCTTTCCTCTCTGTGCTGCACAGATTTCAGTCAGAAGTGGGAATTAGGTCCCTGGCAGTCATACAACTTGGGTTATAGAATACATGAAAACTGAAACCCCAATTACATTTTAAAGATATCCAGCATCAACAGGGTTAATAACTTTTAATACAGTGACACAGCCTGTGACTGCAAAAGCATTCCAAGACAAAAGGCCAGGGGCCCATTAGTTTCTGGCAGCAAGTTTAAGCTGGCCTGCCAAGATTTAGTATACCCCAATTCTTTAATATCATGAAACATACCTAATATGTATCATGAAAGGTATCAATAACAAGCTCAAAAACTCACGGGTTAATAGCGGCCCAAAAACTGAATATGAGTTGCCAAAGTAATGCAACTGCAAAAATAGCTAATATGATTCTGGGGTGTATTAAGAGAAGTGTTGTATGGAAGACACAAGAGGTAATTATCCTGCTCTACTTGGCACTGGTGAGGCCCCAGCTTGCAGACTATGTCCAGTTCTGGGCACCAGAATTTAGAAAAGATGTGAACAAATTAGAAAGAGTCCAGAGGAGAGCAACAAAAATTATAAAAATATGAGAAAACCTGACTTAGGGGGCTAGGTTAAAAACGTTATGTTTAGTCTTGAGAAAAAAGGATTGAGGGGGAACCTGATAACAGTCTTCCAATATATTAAAGGCTATTATAAAGAAGACAGTGAACAATTGTTCTCCCTGTTCACTGAAGGTAGGAGAAGAACTAATAGGTTTAATCTGCAGCAGAGAGGATTTAGGTTAGATATTAGGAAAAACTTGGTAATTATTAGGATAGTTAAACTCTGGAATAGAATTCCAAGGGAGATTACGGGGTCCTCAGTTTTGGAAGCTTTTAAAAACAAGACCTACCTGCAGGGGCGGATATAGGGCAGGGCGAGCGGGGCGGCCGCCCCGGGCCCCGCGCTTCAAAAAGCCCCGTGCATGCGCCGTGGCAAAGGGGGGCCCCGCAAAATTGTGCTGCCCTGGGCCCCGCAAAATGGTCATCTGCCCCTGCCTACCTGGGTGATGTAGGTTTACCTTATCCTGTCAGCACAGGGGGTGGACTTGATTTTTGAGCTCCGTTCCAGCCTTCATTTCTAGGACTCTATAATACTATGGAGGAAATGGATCCTGTGGTTGGAAGAAAATGCTTTTCTTTTTGTTTATATCTTTCTGTGAAATTATGGAGCTATTCATCACTCATCAGTAAGGGCGTTGACAGCCATGCCGAGCACCTGGTTAAAGTATGGGGAGGAGGGCTCCATGCTCCTAGAAGGGGCGGGGCCTGAAGCAGATGGAGGCTGAGGGGACACACCCAGATCTGGTGTGTCCCCCCCCCAGTGCTGCCTGGAGTGGGCTTTGTGGTGCCTCAGCCTCCCCAGGCAGCCCTAAGAGCTGCCCAGAGCATCCTGCAAGGCACTCCAGTGCCGATTTAAAGGGCCTGGAGCAGAGCCCCAGACCCCTTTGAATCATCAGACCCCAGGGCAACTGACCCATTTGCCCCCTCATCAGCGGGCCTGCTCATCAGAACAATACTGAAGCAATCACGTGTATATGGATATGCTCACTTGTGCAGGCAAAGTGTTGGGTCTCAGCTTTCCTGAAGGGCACCTGCTCAGTCTACAAGGCAGAAAAATCAATGTGCAGCTTTTACCCATGTTAATGAAATTGTTACAGAAATTAAGCTGTTAAAAAGCATCCTCTGGCGTTAGTCGATGGTAGCAGTTGCAAGGAGGTTTGAAAGCAAAAAAATTCATGCTGCTGTAGCAGAACTCCTTGCTGCATGATAGTTTACCAGGTCTCATGGCCAAACTGATAGCAAATCAAGGACTGATGCTGAGTAACCTCTGAAACTGAAGATAACTAAGAAGTACTTGCAATTTTTAAAGATGCCTGTGTATTGCTCCATAATTATTGTAACCTAGTACTTATAAAGTCACTGGGAATTTTGCTGCAATAAGCACAGAGTAAAAGTGGAATAAGGACATCAGGGTTTAGCCCAGAATGAATTTAATCTTCAGATTGTTTTTGTAAATATTATCGAATCCCCACAAGACCTTTTAAAGGTGGATACATTTATGAAACCCATTTAACAGGTAGATGCCTAAAACTAGGCACTTAATTCCATATTTAGGCACCTAACTGAAAGAGGTCTGCTTTTAGGGTTGCCAGGTGTCCAGTTTTGAACCGGACAGTCCAGTATCTGAGCTTTCTGTTCAGGAAACAAATTGAGAAAATATAAATGAGAAAATATAAATATCCGGTGTTTTCTAAATAAGATGTAATGTAGATTGTGATGTAATGTCAAGTGTTTCCGGTATTTTTGTTGAAACCATCTGGCAACCCTATCTGCTTTCCAGGTGGAGAGGCGCGCACACAGTTCCCAGAGACTTCACTGGGAAGTTGCCATTGCTTAGCAAAACCAGGACAGTTATACAGCCTCTCCCCGAGTTACGAATGAGTTACAGACCAAACACTTGGCCGTAACTCGAAGTGTTCTTAACTCGGAGCCCATTGAGTTACATGGCAACTGGACTGTTCGAAAGCGTGGATTGCGTTCGTAACTCGGGGACCGCATTTATGACCACTTCGAGTTGTAACTCAATTGTTCGCAACTCGGGGACCGGCTGTATTGCATTGCCTCACTTCAAGACACCCAACTTAGAAAATGTTGGCTCTTACCTTTGTCGCTTTTAATTTCTCATCTATAAAGTGGGAATAATTATACTTACCTATGGGAACTTCGGGGTTAATCCTGCACCATTAAAACCAATGGAAGGTATGCCATTGACTTCAGTGAGAGTAGGATCAAACCTCTGGTGGCGCTAAGAGGATTAATCTTTTTAATGTGCATGAAGGCCTGTGGGTAGAAGGCATTACAGAAGTGCAAAGTATTAATACTACTTGATTCAATGTAGTAATCACTTTGCCACAGTGAAATCAAACTTCCTTCCTTCTTGCCATGTTTTTTCACTACAGAAGAATGAGGAAGTCACTCTTCACTAGGTTCTTTTCAGTTTATTGAACCAATTGATGTTCCTAAAGCACCAATCCTGCTATGGGACGCGACAGGGGTGCAAGGTATGCACTAATAGATCTCACTGCAGGATCACATTTCCCAGGAAAATGCCCAGGAGTCCATTTCCACATTAGTACACACTCTTTATCAACATTAAAGAATATTAAGCAAGAGTAGAATATACCCTCAAAATCTATTGGGCTAATCTTATAACAGAGGGTTATAAGACACTATGGCCTTGTCTACACTTGCAACCCTTTCTGGCGACAAAACCTGGAGAGTGTTCACACTGCAATGTGACAAAAGTTGCAGCAAATGCAGATTTTTGGTAATAGAAAACTTCCACCTCCGCATGAGACCTCTGTCACTCCCCTGCCTTTATTGTCAACAATCATTGTAGTGTGTACTGCATTAAGTTTTTGTCGAGTTTATTGGCCTCCAGCATGTTTCCTGCAATGCCCGATTAGCCACTGTGACCAACACTTTGAACGCTGCATTTAATTTTTTTGTATGGGTAAAGGAGAAGAGGGAGGGGATGACTTCTTAGCTTGTCATTATAATTTTTGAACTATTATTGGCCAAATTCTGGGCCTAATTCCCTTCCCATGTTCACTGTTGTGTGTCAGGACTGGCTCGCTTGAAGTCAGTGAAATTGCAACAATGTCAAACTGGGGTAAATGAAAGAAGAGCTAGACCTTGTCTTTAATTACACCAGTGCAATCTCTCTGGTTTCATGACTGTATTAAAGACAACCAGCAGGCAGGCAGGATATGCATCCAAAACGAGCTTGTTAGCTGAATATTCAAATGTGTGGTGCATTCTAAATAGGATTCTAAATAGAATTTTTTTTGATATTTGCATTGCAAATGCTGGAGCATCTCATGCATTCTGCAATAACCCAGACAGTTGTTGCCACAATAAAACTGCCACAGGTCATGGTTATAGCAACAGAGATGTCAGATCTGATAAAATGAAGGACAGAGTATTTCCTAGTGCCGGAAATGTAATTAAGGATGTTCCTGATAGGTGTATTCTGTATTCAGTTCTTTTATACTGGGAAAGGGGAATTGCATGACTGCTCCTTTTTCTCTGGTCTTCTATATTTTATTTTTATAAGACACATATAAAATTGCAATGAATATTTAACAATTTTATTGCTGTGCTTAAAGTTATGCTGGAATGTGTCACAAAGAAAAGTGGATGCTATCTCATAAGATTTTTCCATATGTCACTAGCTAAACATGAACTGCTCATAAGGACCAGCATGGCATCTACAGTAATACTTGGAAAAATGGCGAGGAGGTTAAAAAAGGGAAATGAGTCCCTACCACATTCAAAGCATACAGGCGCTGATTCTCTGCTGCCTTGAGCCTCCTGTGTTTATTTAAACCTGTGCAAACTGGTGTAAAACTGGGGCACCACCTGTGGCCCGCAAACCCCTGGCTGCTCCCCTCTGCCATGCATCTTCCCCCCTTGCTCCCATCAGTTTTGGAGGATCCATGCTGTGTAATGAGTGACCCAGGACCAGGGACTGAGCCAGCATCTTCATGTGCTGGCTCCCCTGTCCCTTCTAATGCAGAGACGGGGGGAGACTAGTCGATAGTGCTAACTGAATAAGCTCCTACTTATCAGTTAGTTGACTAGTCATTTATATCCCTAATTCTCACGCCATTCCTGCTCCTCCCCCTCCCTTCCACAACTGGTCCGCTGCAAGTCAGCTGTTTGCAGCATTCCAGCTCTGGGAGGGAAGGGCAGGTGCAGGGACAGAGCATAAATCAGGCAATTATTGTGCTCTGAAAGTGCTGGGATGGAGAGGGAGAAGCAGGTAAATACAGGCTCCAATGCCCTAATAAGCCAGAGGCGAACGGGGGAGAGGAGCAGATAGGGGAGCTGCAGGGCCACAGGTGGAAACCCAGTGGGCTGCGGACTGCTGCAGCCCACTGAGGTGAAGGAGGGCCACTGATGCAGCTCACCCACTATTGGCTGCCCATCCCTGGTGTAAAATCTACCACCTAGTGCAGGGGTTCTCAAACTTTTTGGCCCACGGACCACCTTGCTCAGTGCAAACTTTCTGCAGATCACCAGCCAACCATCCTTGCAGGAGGGAGTGTGGGTGTGAGGTCTGGGCAGGAGGGAGGGTGCAGGAGCAGGCTGAGGGTGGGGGTGTGGGTAGGGTTGCCAGATGGTTTCAACAAAAATACTGGACACACTTGCCATTACATCACAATCTACATTACATCTTATTTAGAAAATACCGGACATTTCTATTTTCTCATTTCTATTTCCTCAATTTGTTTCCCGAACAAAAAGCTCAAATTCTAGACTGTTCAAAACTGGACACCTGGCAACCCTAGGTCTGGGTGGTAGGGGGTTGCAGGAGCAAGCTGGGGGTGAGGGATCTGGCTGGGAGCTTAGGTGCAGGAGTGGGCTTCGGGTGGGGGGATCCAGCTGGCAGGGAGGGTGCAGGAGCAGGCTAGCGGGTCTGGGTAGGATAGCTGTGTGAGGGGGATGGGGTAGGGGTCTGGGCTTGAGGGAGATGGGGAGGCACTTACCTAGCTCTGTGCCCCCTGCTGCTTCTAGGCCCAACCTCCTACTGCTCCCATTGGCTGGTGAATGGTTTCCTGTGCTGTCATTCCCCCAGCCAGGGGGAGGGGGAGTGGCAGCGCATGGAGCTGCTTCCAGCCCCCCATGAGCCGGATCTGACTTGCGAGGCTCAGGACTCTCCCCCAGCAGAGGGAAGCTGGTGCTGGCACTGCATCCTCGGGGGTGGAGGCAAGCTTGGAACGCCAGCACGGGCTATGCGCTGCCAGGGTGGGGGAAGGGTGGAGTGTGTGAGCCCCCAGCCCACAGTCTACCTGCAAGATGGATCTGAGACCAGGCCCCTGACTGAGGCTGAAGCCTTTGGGCTTTAGCTTGGGCCTCCACGCCCAGGACAGTGGGTCTCCACTGGTGTTCCCTGTAAGCTGAGCTCGGGAGAGATTCCGATGCTGCCCAGATGATTAGCAGTGTGCGCACAGCTGTGTTTTATGCTTCTATTGGTGGTGCACAGTCGCACATGCTTCAGTGAACATAACAGGATTTATTCTGCACATGGATGGAAAAAATCTGCATATTGATGGATAAGATGAGAGGGAACATTGCCCCCATCTCAGGCGATAAGGCTTGGACAGGGGCAGGCTTCAGTTCCCCCTCCTGGGACCATGTCATCATTTTTGTTGTCAGAAGGGGGTCTCCGTACAGTGAGGTTTGAGAATCCCTGCTGTAACAACACACCAACCAACAGGAGGTTTCAAAGTACTCTGTGACTAATGCCATTCAAACATCTTAATAACATCTCATCTTCATGGTAAGCTCCTCTTTGCCTAATGGCTTTTGGCATGCTGCTCAAATTGAATGACTTCCCTTCTCGCCAGCAAAGGACTGAGTGAGCATAGACAGAGTGCTTTGTGGAGTTTTGGAAGCAGCACTGTAACAGACAGGGTTTGTCTAGCAGAGATCTAACTATTGCATTGTCTGTACTACATCACATTCAGACCACAGATTGATAAAAAGGAACTATTTTGCCTTTGAATGCCATAAAATGATCTTTTTTGGCATGACTACCTTGCTCCGCCACTATCTCCTTGCACTTTTTCTCTTCCTCTTCCTTTGTTCCATCCTCAGTTTCTCCA
Organism: Rafetus swinhoei; assembly: GCA_019425775.1. Lineage (NCBI taxonomy): Eukaryota > Metazoa > Chordata > Testudines > Trionychidae > Rafetus > Rafetus swinhoei. The sequence continues at coordinate 121,065,584 of CM033427.1, read as the reverse complement.
TGATTTTTCCCCTTTCCCCTCTACTCTCCTTCCCTATTTTGCTTGGAAATATGTAGAACGCTATACATCAAAATGTGTAAAAAAAGAAGTCTCAGCCACAAATATGTGTCCTACCCACAAACGTAAGCTCCATGCCCAAAAACCGTGCAGATTAGTGCACATCTTCATTTGAGCACATCTTTATTGAGCCTGTACATATAAATTACAAACATGCACCAGCCTAAATTTTCAAAAGTGACTAGTGATTTTAGGTGCCTGAATGTTTGGGTGCTCAACTTGACATACCTTAAAAGGGCCTGATTTTTAGAAAGCACTGAGTACCAGCTGCCTGAAAAGCCTTTCAAGTGTTTCATGTTGAACACCCAAAAACTGCTGATCATGAACCATGTTGAAACATTTAGGCCTGGTCATAACTGTGCAAAACCCTAAAAGTGACACGAAATGAAAGCTTCCAGCACCCAGGGCTAGTTGGCTGCCTAAATAAATATTTGTATGCATAGTCACTCACCCAGTTTGCATGCTTGAATGTGGTAAATACACAGGCAAATGTAAGCATGCAAATGGAGTGCATGGTACTCAAGCCTCTTTTTATAAAAAGAAATGTGGCCTTGTTTCTGAGATTAAATAATGAAGGAAAAGAGGTAATTATGATGGAACCTCTTGAACAAATGAAACTGGGGTGAATGCTAACTCTAAATAGCGCCTAGCATTGTACCACCCCACATGCCTCCTCTTAGGCCATGTCTATACTAAATGGAAGATTGCCACTGCCGCGATCAATCTTCTGGAGTTTGATTTAGTGAGTCTAGTTAAGACTCACTAAATTGAAATCAGAGGGTGCCCTTGCCGGCTGCTGGTACTCCTGCTTCTGGGAGGTGTAAAGGAAGCCAAACATAGCGTTTGCTCTTGTCAACCTCCTGCAGTGGGGACAGCAGGGAAATGCGAAACAAGGGATGTCGACTCCAGCTAAGTAGTTAATGTAGCTGGGGTTTTATATCTTGCTTTGACGTTCCCTATGAGTGTAACCTGGCCTTACTTTCTTCTCTTCTCTTTTCTTGCTTCTCTTTTCCTGCTATGCCCTGCCTTGGAGATGCTGAGTACATTGTCATACTTAACACAATACTACATAATTATTTTCAGCCCTCTCCCCTGCCTTGCTTATTTATTTTATTTTTTAAAATGGAAAAATCAAAGAAAACTTTTGAATACCAATAGCAAAACTGAAAGCAGGCATTTTGGTCTGTAACAGCTGTAATCTTTCCTTTAACACATTCCTAAATACAGCTGTACCTACATTTTACAGAGCTCACACAAGTATGTTTTTACATGACCGATGTCACGTCAATCACATCCATCCATTTGCATGTTTACATAATCTTCCCCTCACCACCAGGCCCATCAAATCCACTACAAGTGATATCAAACATTTAATGGATTTCAGTGGAGTTAGCCACCAGTGTGCTTTTGAAAATCCCACTTGGTATGTATCTGCATCTCTAGGTGCATAAATACTTTTAAAAACCTGTCCCTCAGTTCTGCAGTGATAGGATTAAAATACCACATAGGGTGTTTCTTCATTTTAAAAAAGCATGTTTCCATTTTCATCTAAAAACATCACTGAAGCATTTCTATTGCTCTCAGGTTTTGTAAAATCTTGCTTTTACACACTCAGAATGCCAGATTTTCAGACAAGCATGTACATGTGCATGCAAAATGTCTTGGCTAGTTTGCACATGCTGTTTACGCAGCTGTAAACATGGACTGGTGACAAGCTGCACTCTGCACAAATGGCTAATTAGGCTCAGCTGTGTGCACAGTCATGTCACACCTTTAACCGTCACTCATGCACAAGACCATAATGCCTTGTCAATTCTGTACATCATTTCTTTGGACAGCCAGGTTAAAGAAATAGGGTCTCCCCCAAAAGATGCAAAAGTGAGTTGGATGGAACTGGGTAATCATCTACAAGCCAAATTAATATTTACATTCTTTGCACTCACTTCATATAAATTGGAATGGTCAGCTGTTGTTACACAATTTTATGCACAGTTTCTCAATGGCCACTGAAGACTGCCTGAGCTTTAACAGTTATTTGTTTACAGGAGGCTGGAATCATCAGCTTGTTTGGAAACTATTCCAGTTCACAAGCAGAGCTAGCTATTGTAAATAGAGAACAGTTTTGTGTGATTGACTGAGTATTACATGCACCTTCTGCAATTCAGAGGTGGTATCATTCCTGTATAAACATTTGCCATTGCAAGTTCTACCCCGAGGCCAGTTTTAGTACACTGATACGTGAGGAGGGCATTTTCAACCAGTCAATGGTTGACGGAGAGGGGTGGGAGCTGTTGGCTTTGTGCCTCACTGAAACATTTCAGTCTGTTGTTACCTGCCATGAAATGTTTGGTCTTCAGGTCATCTTTACAACGATGAACACTGAAAGTATCAAAATATAGAGAAAAGTGAATGACCTTTTAGGTCAGACCAGAATAACAGAAGAGGGATTCGAAGTCTAGATCTGAATCCAAATCAGAAAGGAAGAAATCAAAATCCAGCTGTGAATCCAAATCTTTCTAAATTTCAGGCCACTCAAGACAGGCTCAAGCTACAACCTTGGATCTTGCAAAGCATCAACACAGCAACAACTGTGCCACTCCAACTTTTTAGTATCTTGTTAATGTCCATTTCAATATGGCTTCAGAACACATATTTTCACTCCAGGTAGATCCCTCACATTTCCACTTGTGCAGTTGCAGATCTGTTGAAAGGATAAATGTTGAACAGCACATTGCAAAGAATCTATGTTCTCCTTGTAGTTCTGGTGTTTCCCTAGCAGGTGAAGAGCAACAGGATATAGGAACTGATAAAAACACAAGGATTTATGCTCCCCTTTTCACTGGATTAATAATAAATACGTACAGCAACTAAAATAAGACGGTGACACAGATCGACCAAAATAGTAGATCCAAAGTCAGCTGTGCAGTTACCTGCTCTGATTTTGGTGCTTATGATATCCACAATAATTTCAGGGGAAACGCAGGATCCTGACCTTATCTGCGTCTTGACAGGGGAGTGAAAGATTATAAATCTCTCAAAGCCTGATGCAAAGCTCATTAAAGGCAATGGAAAACCTCCCTTTTTGACCAGGAATCTTTAGTAGTTTGAAAATAAAATAAGACAAGCTATCATTTTGCAATTCACTGCTCAAGATACTACCTTTAACCAGGGAAATTTCACTACAAATTTAAAAAATCAAAACAAAACAAAACATGGCATTGAAATCACATATGCATATATCATACAATTTCTTTCTTTTCTGTATGTGTGGTAGGAGATATGCATGAGGAAGGCAGGTTGGGGCTACCACTCATCCGTCCCCTGATTTGTTTGTTTTTAAAATAGTCGCTGTGTGGTTGAGTCACACAGGTCATGGAAGATTTCATGAAACCATTTCCGAGACCTGGCATATGGTGGAGTCAGTTTTGTAAGTATATGTGTAACCCACACAACTTCTTGATGTGGGATACTGTCCCATGTAGTGGCCACTTACAGAGATAAAGAATGAGCTTCCTCTACAGCAGGGTTTCCCAACCTATGGGTCGGGACCCAAATATGGGTCACCATTACATTTCAAAAGGGTTGCTAAGTGTCTCCCCAGGTGGTTCTGCTCTCCCTCCTCCCCCGTTTTTGAATTGCCTTGGGTCACTAAGACTTCCTGAATTGTCAAAATGGGTCCCCATCTGGAAAAGTTTGGAAACTGTTGCTCTACAGCCTTAGCTGGGAGGTAGAGGGCTTTTAGTTTGAGTGGTAGAGGCTCATGCACTAAATTCCAGAGTTCCTATGTTCAGTTTTGCCTGTTGGAGACTTCTGCGCTGGCTCTGCATGCTGGATTTTAAACCTGAAACTTTCTAGAGGGGGGGAAAAAATCCATCCCTTTTGCCAGAAGGAAGCAGTAATTTGGGATAATCCCAGATTAAAAATTTGATGGGAGGAAAATAATTTAGAAAATGAAATCTCTAGCTAAATCTATTAGATTTCTTGTCGCCATTCACATTTAGAGAGAAAACAAAGGCAAGAACAATAAAATAAAAATAATGCAACAGCAACCTCTATGTTAGCAAGAAATGAATGGAAGCTGTTCTTCTCTCTGTCCCTCTAGTAGGACTCGGCATTGTAGAAGAAAATTTCACAGCTGCCTAGGGGAATGGAGATATTAATTTTAATGGGAAATAAGAAAATTGTAAAGCTTCATTGTACTGTGTAGTGTAGACATGGCCTGAGCATGGACTGAAAAGAATCTGTTCCTGGATGAGCGATAGGGAACAGCCAAAGGAATAGGAAGTAAAGGTGTGTGTGTCTGTTTGCAGCTTGCTAACATTGCCTATCTGAACAACATGCTGACTCACCACTTTTATGTACAGATTTTGTCTTGTGCTTCTCTTCGAAAAATCTGGGACCCTCAAAATAGCCCTTCCTGGGAGGTACTGAAGTGTTATTAGCCTCACTCTACAGATGAGGAAACTGGGAGATTAAGGATCAGATTTTTACAGAAGTGCACAGGTTTTTAAAAGAACTCTATTCCGATTTATAGGCCAGAATAAATAGCTGTGTTTCCAAAGAGTTCAGCATGATGGGTCTCTCATCACAATGGGAGCTGTCGTTTCTTTCCTGGGACTTCCTCTTCCACCTGACTGGATTTAAGGCCAGGTTATCAAAAGAGTTCAGCTACCATTTAGGCACCAAAAATTAAGTGCCAGATTATTAGTAAGTGGCCAGCACTCAGTGTGCTTTTTTGAAAAACCCACTGCCAATTTTGAATGCTGAGCACTTACAAATGAGCCCCCAAGCTCTTTAGAAAAACTGGCCCTACGTGACAGGCCTAAGATTACATACAGGGTGGAATCCTGACCCCACTGAAGTAAATGGGAACTAGGATTTCACTCAGAAACTGTGTGGTGTTAGAGGGCTTTTCCTTTCACCCTCGCCCCAAGTTATAGTGATGCAGACAGAAAACAGAAGTCCAAACTGCAAGTCATCTGATGTTTATTGACATGAGTTTCTAGCAAGTATATTGTAACGGAAAGAGATTCAACACCAGGACGCTGCCTGCTGGTCACTCTGGGAATTAGCTTCATACCCATTGTCACTCTCTCTGTCTCCACTGTCTGGATCTTCTCTGGACCCATGTTGTTGCCAGACCACAGTGTTCTCTTCAGGGCATGGTCCTCCAGATGTGACCCAACTCCATTCGCCCCTCTTCCTGGGGAACCAGCTGTCCTTCAATCCTTGCCTCTGCATCAGTAGCCAAATGCAGCCCAAAGTCTAGCCCCTCACTTCAGGGGCAAACTGCAGTCAGGATCGGTCAATCTTCTCTGGCGGACTGGGTGCAAAGTGTGTGTGTGTGAATCCTAGGAGCACCCATGGCTTTGAGCCCAGGCCCAGGGACCTGTTAGCTGACAGCCACTCCTTGTTCCTCCTCCACGCTCTGCTGCCTGTTTCCCTAGGCCACTTCCCTGTAGCTCTAGCACCTTCTCTGCCACTGTATCAGGGCCTTGAGTTGACCCTGCCCAGCACTGATCTGTCAGGGGTGCTTTCCTCAGGTAGCCAGGCCTTCACCCTTGCCCTCCAGGTAGAGATTGACCTCTTCTCTGCTGAGCAGCCTTTCTTATGTGGCCAAGCCTGGCCCTGATTGGCTGCTTCATCAAGCCTTCCTCCTATTGGCTCCTAATAAGTCCTCCCCTGTTCTGCTTATGTGGGGCAGATGCATATGTATAACTCTGATGCCACAGAGACTTGTTTCCCTGTGTCCCATTCTCTCCACCCCGTGGGCATAATTATATCTGAAACACACACCCTGGGTCCTACCTCTTACAATTTATGGTCATGTTCCATTGTGGGGGGTCATGAATCTGGGGTCTTTGTCCCATTTCTTTGGTATCTCATGGGAGGAGTGAGGTTGTGCAATGGTCAGGGACAAGCATTTCTTTGGCTCTTTAGTATTTTATATCTTCCCTCCTTGCCTCTTATGAGTGGTTGCTTGACCTTTCCTTGAGATAGGAGCAGAGGGGAGTCTTAAAATGTGCACTTATATATCCCACACTACCCTGTAATACTTTAACTGTTCTTGCCTGTTCACAAAACCCATCTAGCCAGGCAGAAGCCACACACACCATGTCCATCTTTTGTTAACTCACAGTAGTAAGGATCCCTTTTTTCATACACATTAGCAAGTATTTAAATATATAAAAAAACCCAATGGGCAAACAAGATCCAAATTTTATATGTGGCAAAAATCCAAGGCTGAGTCCTACATTGTCTCATTGCCAAGAATGAACCCAGATCTCGTAAGTTCCATTCTTGTACCTTAATTCCTTCATGTACAGATCAGAATCTTCACACATTTTGATGCATTAATTCTGAATAACTGGACTGAAAGAAAATGGACACATAAGAGCCTATGGACGGTGAATTTTACTGGAACACCTCTGTTTTTGTTTTCTGCGGGGACTACATTAGTTCTTCAATCTTTGCTTCCAACTTCTTGGTGTCGGTGCCAGTAATTTCACAAATCTAGTCACAAACCAAGAGATAAGACAAAACAACAAAAGAGGAGGTTACTTTGCACAAACTTTTGATTGGATAAAGCAGTGAATTGCAATTTAGAAAGTTCCTTTAAAAATGTTTGGGGTAAAGAATAAAACTTCATAAGCTTGGCACACTAAAGCTCTGACTCTGCAAACACTTACACGCCTGGTTAACCATACACATGGGGAGATTCATTTTCAGGGATTGTTTCAACACAAGAATAGAGATCTGGTCTCCTCTTTTTAGGTCCTGATTCAGCAATGCTTTAAACCTGTGCTTAACTTTAAACGGGTGCTTTAGTTCCACTGACTTTGAGGGAACACAGGCACGTGGGGTATGTCTAGACTACATGCCTCTGCTGACAGAGGCATGTAAAATAGGCTACCCGACATAGTCAATGAAGCGGGGATTTAAATATCCCCAGCTTCATTAAAATAAAAATGGCCGCCACGCTATGCCGGCTCAGCTGATCATCGGTACAGTGCGCGAGTCAAGACGCGGATCAGTCGACAAGGGAAGCCTTTGTCGACCGCTCCTTTATGCCCACTCTCCCTCTTTCCCAAATCCTGGACCTGCGCCACCCTGCTCCACCCCTTTCCCAAATCCCAGACCTGCGCCGCCCCGCTCCACCCCTTTCCCTCCCCCTGGCCTGGCACGAGGCAGCAACAGAGATTGGGAGCCTAAGCGGCCTGGCAGCCTGCTCCACTCTGGAGGCTACTGGGCCATCCCTTGGTGAGGGAGGACAACCCCTGCTGCCAGCCGGTGCCAGGCCCCCAGTTAATTCCATGGGTTCCATCCATAGGACGGTTGAGGCAGCTGCCATAGGGCCTCCCAAAGCGCAGAGCCTGGAGTGTCCAGCCCAAACTGTCCTATGGACAGGATGGCTGTGCTGCCAAGATTCCTTTTCTACCAAGTGTTTTGGTCGAAAGCCAGACAGCTGGGTTATTATAGAGCATTGTGCAAATGGTCCCAAACAAGTTCCCAGGCACAGTCTATTTCTAACCCTGTGCAAGCAGTCATTAAAACGTAATACATTTCCTCCCTCGATGCCCCGCAGACTGGCATCTCTGCCCTCACTTGGAGTCTCTGTCCATCCTCTCCTGTCCTTGTCCCAGAACTACCACCCCAGCTGGATTGAAATCCCTCTCTTTCCAGCAGCTGTCCCCTCCTGCTGGGGAGCATTCTTGCCAGGGATGCCTCCTCACTACCTCTGCCCCACTTATGTTTCCTATGCTCCAGTTCTCCAGTCCTGAAGATGTCAGAGGATACGCTCCTCTGCTGCTCCTCTGACTTCCGCCGTCTCCAGCCCTGGCTCTCTGGCTTGGGGATGCTCTTTGCATTCAGCCTTCCCCCCCAGGGTGTACCTCCTGTTTCCTTCTGGGACCTCATCCAGCTCTTTTGACACAGGGGAGCTGGACCCGCATCAGTCACAGGGACTAGCCACCCTGTGACTGTGACCCACTGGTCTGATCTAGAGGGCGCCAGAGAAAAAAAAGCCAAACCACCTGGTTCTGAAATCTGCAGCTGTTTGGTTCTAGATCCAAACGCTTTAATGGGTTGAATCAAAGCCCTGGAACTCAACAACCTCAAATTTCTGGGAAAATTCAAGCTCCAGACTCCAAGTTTGTGGTGCCAATCCTAGAGCTGAGTTTTTTCTTTTAAAAAAGGTCTTATTTTCTTAGGCACTCACAAAAGCCTGAAATATTTAGAAAATAGAAGCTCTTTTTCTTAGTGCAACACAGGAAGGAGTTTCAGAGAAATCCCTCTGAATCAAGTTTAGCGGTCATTAAGAAGAAATACAGCCACTTATTAGCCTTTGCTGCCATACAAACAAAACAAAGAGCCAACATTATCTTTTAATGTTGCTAGCTAATACCATGGGGTGTTGTCTCTAAATCTTTTTCCCAAGGGCGGGGAAATGTTGAGTGCTCCAGAAGGAGAAAGTGTTGGGGGGTGGGAAGGGAAGGCAGAGAGAGAAGGTAGGAAGTGACAAGGTGTGTGTCTGGAGCTCCAGACAGAAGGGTTGCAGCAAGCAGGCCCTCACAGTGGCCTGGTCTACACTACAGCAGAAGGTCAAACTAAGATATGCAACTCCAGCTATATTAACTATACGGCTGGAGTCAACATATCTCAAATCGCATTTCCACACCATCCACACAGCGGGAGATCAGTGGGAGCAAATGCTCCTGTCGGCTTCCCTTACTCCTCGTGAGGAGCAGGACTGCCAGCGCTGATGGAGGCGCCCTCTGGGTTTGATTTATTGGGTCTTTACTAGACCCATTAAATCAAACCCTGGAAGATCGAACACAGGAGTGTCGATCTTCCACATAGTGTAGATGTGCTCAGAGTGGATGCAACCCTATTTTACTGGTTCTCCTTTCTCTTCCCCTTGTTTTTCTCCTTTCATCCCTCTAAATAAATATTTACCTTTCCTATAATTCACTATACTCTTCTGTGGTGTGTGTTTTTGCTGTGGGAGTCAGAACAGGTGCCTTTGAGGGGTGAATGGAACTTTCCCTTCTGCATTCCTGCGTGTGCCTTCTCTTGGCCAGAACTGCCTGCAAAGCAGACTTCATCTTGGACACAAGGTTACATAAACAATACCTTCTCTGTTTTCTTGTACATCTGGAATGTCGGCATGGCAGCAACTTTACAAGAATTAGCCACATCCTAGGAAAGAGAGACAAGCTTCATCAAATCACCTAATCCAATGGTTCTAGAATCATTCATTAAAACCCAAGAGCCTGCTCTCAGGTGATCAGCTATAATAATTAAGAATGAATGAGCCAAGAGAAATACAGGAAATTTACCCATAAGATAAAAAAACCAGAAAAAAGCTATGTGCACAGAACCATTGAGCTATTATATGGCAAGATAAAATCATAGCACACGGCATCCAGAATTATTACTCATGAGAACACCTTACAAAAGCACTCAGCGAGATGCCATCTGTGCTTGTCATTCACACTGAAGACAATTGAGTGACCTAGTGCTTTTGCAGATTTGTAGATGAGGAGTCAAATTCCTGATTCACAGGGTCAGGCATAGGCACACAATGCCTATGTCTGACAATGCCTATGAATGTAGACAGTTTTCTGGGCCACATTTTCTTTTCTTTGATGGGACGTATCCAGCCCATGAGCTCCCTCGTTACCATGCTGCTTGTACAATGTCTGCAACAACTTCATTATTCATAATTTTCTCTTCCCACTTGATAAAGGAACAAGAGCTTGAAGGTGCTGTTGAGATTTTTTTCTAGCTCTTTCACATGCTGATGTGAAAGTGCCTATATATATCACAGCTGTACACAAAGAAAGACATCGCTACAGCATGGTAAATAAAACATCAGCTCCTTAAATAGAGGCAGTGGACTGTCCATTTCATGTTTGGCTGGAGATCTATGCTCTTTTTAGTAAAATGTTATAGACTTTTGTTTGCTTTGGCCATTAGGATGACCGGAGATATAGATTTTGTAGGCGCAGCTCTGATATTTGGGGCCTCTCCCTTTGCCACATCCCGATTTTTTACACTTGGTATCTGATCACCCAATCTGCTGGTATAAAGTGGTGTAACTGATCTACAGGTGAGGATATAACATTGCACCATGGAAAGCAAGTAAAGACGTGTGTTCTGCTTTTAAGCATAATGGAGAATTAAAAATTCCAGGCCTCTTTTAGGTGAACATTTTTAAAAAGCAGGCAACTCGCAATCTCTTTGCTGTCTACATCAGTTTTGGTAATTCACAGTAGCTATATCAGGGACTTGGCCCTGAATCTGATCTAAATGACACCAGTGTAAATCAGGAGAAATTGCATTGAAGTCAATGCCCTGCATGTACATCCAAATCAGGACCAATCTGTACTTCCAGGTTTGACAAAACTAAGTTCAGCGCTGGCTTTGCAAAACAGGATGGCTGTGTCTACATTGGCACCCTTTTTCGGAAAAGGGATGCTAATGAGACCAGTCACAATTGCAAATCCGCGGGGGTTTAAATATCCCCCGTGGTATTTGCTCAGGGCTTTGCCGGCAAAAAGCGCCAGTCTAGACGGGGATCTTGCGGAAAATAAACCCTTGAAAGTAGGCATAAGAGATCTTGCGGAAAAGGGTTTATTTTCCGCAAGATCCCCGTCTAGACTGGCGCTTTTTGCCAGCAAAGCCCTGAGCGGAAAAAGCGGCAGCCATGTAAATGCAAATACGCGGGGATATTTAAATCCCAGCGGATTTTAATTGCGACTGGTCTCATTAGCATCCCTTTTCCGAAAAAGGGTGCCAATGTAGACACAGCCGATCAGTCAGGTTTTTGATTTGTCAACAATCAAAACCAAAAGTAATTTGAATCTGGTTCCATTTTATTTGAATGATCAACATTTGGACAGTAGGCAGCCATTTCACAGAGATGTTCTCTTTTGGTCCATTTCTAATCTATATTACATCACTAGTTAATGGGGCTATGTCTATATAGCAGTATTGTTTCTGAACAACTGATGTTATTCCAAAATAACAGAGTCCTTGTCTACACTACAAGCAGTTATTTTGACATAATGTCGAAATAATGTTGAACTGGAGGACTTCTTACTCTGACTTTTGTAACCCTCATTTTACGAGGAGTAAGGGAAGTCGAAGGAAGAGTGTTCTAACTTGGACTTCCTGCTGTGTGGATAGCACCAAAAGCCAAAATAAGCTATTTCGACTTAAGCTACGCAATTGTCATAACTCAAGTTATGTAGCTTATTTCAGCTTTAACTCAGCTGTGTAGAGGTACCCTAAGATTCCCTGTGGAAATGGGCTTATATCTTTTATAGTCACTGGGACTGACTTTGTAGATGAGAAGTTACTTATTAAATGCACATGGATTTTTTAGGATTATGGACTTACTCTGTTGAACATTCAAGACAGTAAAATGTTTTGGGGTCTACTGATGGTAAAACCCAGATTTTTATTAATTATTATTATTATTGTTATTATCATTATTCGACATCAGCATGATTTAGGGATGTAAGCGACTAGTCTCTTTCTCCCCCCTTGCTGCCTCTATCAGCTAACCCTGCTGCAGTTCCGCAGTTCCCCACCATCAACTAATCGACTAGTCGATGGAAATGCCATCAACTGGTCGATTAGCTGATTAAACGCCATTTAACATCCCTAGTGTGATTTCAATGAACATGGTTTCCATAGCTTACCTCTGCCAGATCAATATCCACACTACAGAACACCACGTTGTCATACCGAACAGCCAGGTCCTTTAGGATAAATGTAATAAATATATTTGTTTGCTGAAGTTTCATTAACAAGCGCCACAGTATGTCAGCATTACCTCTGCAGTACAGAAGCTACACTATTACATAGCAGGAGTTTTGTATTAACTCTCAGAAGCAGTAAGAGCCCAAGACGGTCTGTGTGATTGTCTCTGGATATGATATGTTCTGATGGAATGATTATTCTGCTGTGATTGCCCACAATACTTCTACAACTACTGGGTGCCCCTAATTGGTTTTACTTTCTGTTCTGGGCTGAGAATGAACTCTTCTTGTATCCCATAGTCTCCCTCCAGATGGGTCATTGTAGAGGCAAATTGGCAGAACAGTGTTGGGAAGCTTCCTTAACTGCAGCTGGTGCTGTACTTGTTACTGGGATAAAGAGCTTTAGGGGACCAGGGCTGGCTTCTCACTAGCACTACATTCAAGTCACTAGACTAGTTAGCTCATCCTTTACCCAGAAATTCTGGAAGAATATTGGGAGAGATTTGATGAAATTCAAAACCAAAACCTTGGAGCCAAAGGCTCCTGACCTTTGTGGGTTTGCTCCCAGGTCTAAATGCCACATTTGGCCACTAATGTTATACTTGAGTTCAGCTCCAAACATCTCCCAGAAGTGCTGGTGTTTGGAATCCACCGCCCGGCTCACAGCAGGAGCCTGCCTAGGTATGTGCTGTCCAGCAGATTTAACAGGAACAGGACGGGGGAAAGTCCTGGCCCAGCACTCAGCCAGCATCTTGTGCTGGGGAGGACACTAGACTTTTCTCCATGCCCTGGAGCGGCTCTTCACCCATTAGTGCGTTCTTATATGGCGCTTGCCTCTTCTGTGCCCCTGCCTTTATTTCATTTGTTGGACTGTCTAGTATGGCCATATAGTCATGGTGCCATTGGTCAGATCATCACCCTTCCCTAGCTCAGTCCTCTCTTGCCCTAAACCCAACCCCACTGCATAGACTTCTGGGATCCTGCCTTTGCCCTATGCAGTGGAACCGGCACAGTGCCACGAAGTCCAAGCAGTGTGAGATGAAACACAGTGTTTGCCCCCTCACACTTGCACGGGACTTGACATTTTCTGAGCAGTCTAATCCATGGACTCACCCTCCTCTTCCATTTCTTTCAACGTCTGACAGGATGACAGGCCCTAGCTTCATTCCATTGGCAGCAAGAGTGTGATACTGGCATATATGGCAGTGCTGAATCAGGCCCACCATTTCTCAGGAAATACTAGAAAGTTCCAGGGAACTGGAATCCCTTCTGGGGCTCTCTCATGTCATTAGCTGCTCATTTTATGTTAATAGCTTATGGGTCAAGCCTCTCATTAGGCTCTGCCTGATTAAAACAGTTGCTGAGCAACAAATTAGCCTAGCTGGAACACAGCACTTATCCACAGGGAGCCAAATAGAAAAAAAGTTTAAGGGGTGGGGGGGCCTTTTAATTCTCCATCCTGTGCCATTAGCCTGGTGTCCTCCTAGCAGGGATCACTAGAGTCAGCCTTCAGCTCTTCTTCGCAGGCAGTGATCCTTCCTGACAGGTCACTGGGAGCAGCTTTCGAGGCAGCGTTCTTTGGTTTTCCACAGGCAAGACACTGAGTGACTGGAACAAGTCCCGACCCTGATTTTAACATAAGCCCATATCACTTGCTTATTCAGTTGTTTTTAATACTGTGATGATGCCTCTTTTGCTTTCCCTTGAATAGAAATCAGGAGCAACATCATTCCCCTGAAGGGATTCCAGTTCCCTGGAACTTTCTAGTATTTCCTGAGACATGGTAGGCCTGATTCAGCACTGCCATATATGCCAGTATCACACTCTTGCTGCTAATGGAATGAAGCTAGGGCCTGCCATCCTGTCAGACATTGAAAGAAATGGAAGAGGCGGGTGAGTCCATGGATTACACTGCTCAGAAAATGTCAAGCCCATGTGACGGTGAGGGGGCAAACACTGTGTTTCATCTCACACTGCCTGGACTTTGTGGCACTGTGCTGGTTCCACAACATAGGGCAAAGGCAGGATCCCAGAAGACTATCAATAAACTAGGCAAATATAACTTAGATGGGACTACTATAAGGTGGGTGCATAACTGGCTGGATAACCGTTCTCAGAGAGTAGTTATTAAAGGTTCACAATCCTGCTGGAAAGGCATAACAAGTGGGGTTCCACAGCGGTCTGTTTTGGGACCAGTTCTCTTCAATGTCTTCATCAACTATTTAGATATTGGCATAGAGAGTACGCTTATTAAGATTGCAAATGATACGAAGCTGGGAGGGGTTGCAACTGCTTTGGAGGATAGGGTCATAATTCAAAATGATCTGGACAAACTGGAGAAATGGTCTGAGGTAAATAGGAAGAAGTTTAATAAGGACAAATGCAAAGTACTCCACTTAGGAAGGAACACTCAGTCTCACACATACAGAATGGGAAGCGACTGTCTAGGGAGGAGTACTGCAGAAAGGGATCTAGGGGGTCATAGTGGACCACAAGCTAAATATGAGTCAACAGTATGACACTGTTGCAAAAAAAGCAAACATGATTCTGGGATACATTAACAGGTGTGTAGTGAGCAAGACACGAGAAGTCATTCTTCCGCTCTATTTTGCACTGATTAGTCCTCAATTGGAGTATTGTGTCCAGTTCTGGGCACCACATTTCAAGAAAAGATGTGGACAAATTGGAGAAGGTCCAGAGAAGAGCAACAAGAATGATTAAAGGTCTAGAGAACATGAACTATGAGGGAAGACTGAAAGAATAGGGCTTGTTTAGTTTGGAAAGGAGAAGACTAACAGTGGACATGATAGTGGTTTTCAGGTATCTAAAAGGGTGTCACAAGGAGGAGGAAGAAAAATTGTTCTCCTTGGCCTCTGAGGACAGGACAAGAAGCAATGGGCTTAAACTGCAGCAAGGGAGGTTTAGGTTGGACATTAGGAAAAACTTCCTAACTGTCAGGGTGGTGAAACACTGGAATAAGTTGCCTCAGGAGGTTGTGGAATCTCAATCTCTGGAGATATTTAAGAGCGGGTTAGATAGACATCTATCAGGGATGGTCTAGATGGTACTGGGTCCTGCCATGAGGGCAGGGGACTGGACTCGATGACTTTTCAAGGTCCCTTCCAGTTCTAGTGTTCTATGATTCTATTCCCTATATGAAAGCGAGAGATGGCAAGATAATCCCATATCTTTCAAAATACTTTCTGCAGTTATGCTAGTGAGCCCTTGGGAAGCTGGGAAGTCTTTGAACTTGCATGGGAAGGGGAGATCGGGTGTCAGGGATCCTAAATAAAGGGGCAGTTGCACCACTTCAGTATAAACCAGATTTATACTGACTGGTGCACAGCAACCAGAACACATCAGTGAATCTGTTCCCATATATTTGCTACTCATTTGGGGCCAGAACTCTGAGTCTCATGTTGAGTGGCTCCTCTCATCACAAGGAGGCCCCATGAAGCCAATGTGACTATTCGCGGAGTGAGAATAAGGATCAGAATAGACACCTTGGCAATCCAGACTCCACCAATGTTTTACTGCCAAGGGGATGACATGTAATAAAGCATTCTCCAAAGAATTCCCTGTTGAAACCTCCAGAGAACATTGTTCTGTGCTAGCAATGGAGTGAATCCATTTTCTTCAGTATTTGCCAAAATAGTAAATCCTGCCATCCGTACTGTGCATACTGAAAAGCAGAACCCAGAACCAAAATCCCGGTCTTTCCTGGGCCGGCCTCAGCCATGGCGACACTAGTGAATTGCTGACAGTTCCCAACAGCGAGTCTCTCGGTAGCAGCCCTGGCATGGATATTTAGCCTGAAAAAGACACGTTTTGTTCTCAGCCTCTGTGCAGTGGAGTTCAGGAAATAGACCAGACCGGCCACCTAATCAGTAACTAGTGCACAGTGGGATAGTAGCCAAAAGCCCTCTGGCTGCGTCTAGACTGGCATGATTTTGCGCAAATACTTTTAACGGAAAAGTTTTTCCATTAAAAGTATTTGTGCAAGAGAGTGTCTACACTGGCACGGATGCTTTTGGGCAAAAGCACATCTTTTGCGCAAAGCATCCGTGCCAGTGTAGAACGCTCTTCTTAGAAAGCTCCGATGGCCATTTTAGCCATCGGGCTTTCTTCTTAAGAAACGTTGCTGTCTACACTGGCCCTCTTGCACAAGAATACTTGCTCAAGAGGGCTTATCCCTTAGCGGGAGCATCAGAGTATTTGTGCAAGAAGCACTGATTTTGTATAGTACAAGGTCAGTGTTCTTGCACAAATACTCACAGCCAGTGTAGACAGGCGGCAAGATTTTGCGCAAAAGTGGCCGCTTTTGCGCAAAATCTTGCCAGTCTAGACACAGCCTCTGTGTCTCCTTCTATGACAGAAAAAGTACCACATGGGCAGTGAAAGCATCCATCTCAGAGACCACTTCTAGGGCTGGAGGGCTGCTCCTGAGGGCATTCTGTGCCCCCAAATTAAAAATTCTCAGAAAATATTTTAAAATTCTGCCAGTTTTATTTGTTAATGAATAAATGCAGAGACGCCTGCATGGCAGTGGGGAGCACAAGTCACTGGCTCCATGAAGGGGAAAGATCACCATGCAGAGCCCCCACTCTCAGGCTGCACCCATCCTTGACACAGCAGAAGGCCTGGGCCGACCCTGGGACCTTGCCCCCCTGTGACCGGTGCACCATGTGTGGAGCAGGCAGGCTCAGCCAGGCAGGATCCAAGCGTGAAGGGGCTCAGAGGTGGAGATCCAGGTGTGGGGTGACAGGGTTCTGTGTGGGACAATCTGGGCATTGCAATGGGGAGGGTGTAGGTATGGATAGGCATAAAGGCTCATTGGGAGTTACAGGTGCAGGGGCACTGGAACTCTGCAGGGCTTCCAGTTGAAGATGGTTGGGGCTCAGCAGAGGGGCCTTGGGGTCTCAGCGGGGGGCCCTGGATACTGCAGGAGTGGGGCTTGGTGGGGTAAGAGTCTGGGTGTAGCTAGCTGGGGGTCAGTGGCATGGGGCAGGTGGGGTCAGGGTGGTGCAGGTGGGTGGGGTTCATCAGGATGGTGGTTTGAGTGCAGGGAGCTCAGCAGGGGGTGGTTTGGATGCAGGGGTGGAGGTCCAGAGGCAGGGATCTAGGTGTGGGGGGGCTCCAGATGCAAGGGCGAGGTTCAGTGGGATGAGATTTGGGGATGGAAGACTAGGCATGTACTGGGTGAGGCTTAGCAGGGATGTCTGGGTATGGGAGATTCAGATGCATGGGGTTGGTTGGGTGGGGGGGCAAATCCCCCTACAGGGACCCCTCCCCTGTAGCGGAGGAACAATGGGTACAGGAAGCAGGATGCTGAGCGTCATGCAGCTGGGGAAGGTTTCTGGGGGTGGGAACTGCCAGAGCCCCACTTAATTCTTGCAGGGGAAGAGGAAGCCCTGTCCTCTCCAGCCTTCAGCTCAGCTGGGACTAGCAGCTGATTCCAGCTCAGGTTAAAAGCAACTGGCTGGGATGTCTCCCTGCCCTAAAGTGTCTGCTGCTCTGGGTGCTTGACGCGATGTACCAGTGTTGCTAAAGAGTAGTGTGTGACTGCTCTTGCAGCTTCACTTTACTTCCTCTTTCAGAAAGTCATTTTTCTGAGGGGAAGCAAAGAAATCTGCAGGGGACATGAATTCTGTAGACACACACTGACACAGAATTCCTCCAGGAGTTGAGAGCAGAGCACCGAATCAGAGAAGACGGAGAAGGCCTATTAGATCATCCTGTCCATTTCCCTGACAATGCAAGACTCCCTTACAGGGAGATGTTACAGTTTTCTGCAGGAATGCCCAACAGCACACTATGGTGACCATGCTTTGTTTAGAGGGCATTAGTTAGCAAAAATGAAGTATTTTAAAAAGAAGAGTTGTTGTTGTTCCTTCTAATGCATAGCCCTTTTTTTTTTGTTGAGATTAGTATTAAAAGACCAATGTGCCAGGGTTTCTGAAATTTCCCTTGGTGGACACTATTCCACAGTTTGATAGATCTCATTGAACACAGTAATGTTGAATGCAAAAAAGCAGAGTCAGCAGATTCACAAGAGCCATTTAATGCACTGCCACAGTGTTTTCCAGTCACAAGACTCTTGACACACAGCAGCAATGCAGCAAAGTTGAAGGCTGCTTAGTCTGCCTGCTGAGTCCCAACTAATATCACAGCAGCACGCTCCTTTGCTATCCTTTGGCAGAATCAAGGCATAGGATCAGAACAATTCTATAGCACTGAAATGCAAATGTCATTAGAATACTATTACTACCTAGGACATCACTTTCTGGGTTCTTGGTAAGCTCTGGTTAATTAATCCTCACAGCACCTCAGAAGGATGGGTAAGTATGATTCTCCCTGTTTGCCAAAGGGGACAAGAGAGGTGTCCGTGACTCAGCTGGAAGTAGGACTCAAAGAGTTAATAGATTTTCAGGTCAAAAGACCCCATAACGAATATCTAGTCCCATGCTATCCAACCAGTTCTGAAGCGGTAGCCAACTAGCCACACTCAACCAGTGTGGACACCACGGGGTTAGTCTGACCTCCTGCATAGCACAAACCATACAATTGCTCCCCAGTAATTCCTGCATCAGGTCCATAATTTCCTCTGTGCTCAGATCGCTAGTCTGCACTCCCCCCCTCTAACTCATTAAAAGCTGTAAGTTACAGTGTGCAGTAGGGCGTGTTCAGAGGTGCCCAACTCCTGAAGGCTAGGTGTAGTTACCCCATGGATGCACACAGCAGTGGTGGCTACTGCTACACTCTTTTCCTGTCTCATGCCACCCCAGGTCTGGTGGTTAGTACAGCACGTGGGAGATCCTACCTTTGTCCCACGATCCCTTATGGGACTTCTAGCACTGCTTTAGGCACCATGGGAACAGAGGGCCAGAGGCTGTACTTTGCCCTTAGGCAGGGGCGCACACACACACGCACGCACACACACACTCAAGAGCAGTCAGGTTCATTCTGCATTCTTTCCCCATGCGCCACCTACGCTGAACAGGCACAGCCAAGCCCTAAGTGTTTGCCAGCAGAGACCTCCCCCAAATTCAGGTGGGAAACAGGTGAAGTTGGTCCAAATTCAGAGATGGAGAGGATCAGTGAAGAGGATGAGTGAGGACAGCAGCCGGTTTCAATGGCCTTGTCACATGGTCCAGGTGGGCCAGGCACGTATTGAAGACGCCCCAACCTTTTTATTTCCAGAAATCAAGGCTGACCTTTTCCTCATTATAAAATTACTTGGGTGCTCAGAACATGTGTTTCATGTCTAAAGGACAATCCAGGGGTCCTCTCCCATGGATGTACACCATATATCCAGGATGATTGCAATGGAGTGCCTAGTGGTTTCCTTTCTAATTGAACACCTGGCCCTTTCTGCAAAAAAAAGTGTAAGGGACAATCTATGGCTGAGAGTTTCAGCTACATATGTGTAAATCTGGAGTAACTCACTGACCGCAGTAGAGTTGTTCTGGATTTACCACATTGTGACAATGATCAGTCTCTGCCCTTGTGGGTGTTTACCCATGCAAAGTCCATTCCCCCACACCAATGTTCGATCTAAATTTTTTTCCATACGTGCATGGAATACATTTTGTTCTGTGCACTGAGGCATGTCAAAATGTGCACCACAAGCAGAAACACATGCTGCCAGCAGTGGGGGTTGTGAGCACTCTGCTAATCAGCAGAGTGGCATTTGAAACTCTTCTGGATGGCTGCCCAAGCGCTCAGCTTGCAGGGAATACAACATTCTAGAATGGTAATACTGTACTTACATGAATTAAAGGATTCATTGCTTTGCAAGGTCCGCACCATGTTGCCGAAAAGTCAACAACGACAAGTTTGGAGCCTGCGGCCTTCAAAAAATCATCAAATTCACCCTGAAAGGAGTAGATTTGTGTGAAAAGGAAGAGTTTCTGCATAGGCAGCGAGTACATATACAACCTGAAGATATTTGCTCTGCTGCAATCTTTTAGTGTTTAATAAGAAAAGTCTACATCAGCCTTGACTAACTTCCATTTGTGTTAGTTAAACTGCACAAATATATACCTATGGGAAGCTTCCCACCAACACACTACATAATATGGTTATGCTAATCTTCATAGCAACGCCTTTGTTTTCACAACCCATGGCGCAATGATATAAGCTAGAATAATACAGAGTGCAAACCATTATGAAAATTGGATGTTGAAAAGCCCCACTCATAGCAATGACATCACTGTTCCCATAGTAACTAGCAACTCCAAAGAGGAGAAAGCAGAGAGAGACTGCAAAAGAGGAAAATATGAATGAAATAAAGGCAGATATAGCATAATAAGAAGACATGACCGGGGGTGCTGCCTAGGGGTGTGAACGACTAGTTGACTAGTCGACTATCCGATAAGCAAATGCTTATTGGAAAGTCAATGCACTAGTCGACTAGTTGCTTCTCCCCCTCCCCCTTGCTGCCCCTATCAGAAGGAGGCAGCAAGGGGGGAGGAGGAGGAAGGGGTGCTTCAAAGCGGCAGCACCGTGTGGAGCCCGGGGCCAGATCCTGGGCTCCACGTGGTGCTGCTGCTTTGAAATGCCATGTGCAGCCTGGCCCCAGCTGACCCCGGCCTCCATGCGGTGCTGCTGCTGCGAAACACTGCGAGGAGCACAGGGCCAGCAGGGGGCTGCTTCAGTCCTGCACTGGCCCCACGCTTTTGCCTTTGAAGTGTAGCAACAGCCCTGGGGAAAGGATGAGTGAACAGACCACAAGTGACAGCTATTAGTCACAATACCTTTCTGGGAGACACTCAATTCCTGTGGATCATAGTATAAGAACCTGAATAGAATAGAACAGAATATCTGTGCATTCAGAGAACAGTCAGTATTAGTACTTCGTGCTACTTCAGCCCTGTGCCTTGACCCAGATGTGAAGTCTTCCTACCAGGACTGAAGGGTTAGCTCTATCCTTCTCCTCCTGAGATTACTCACCAAGTGGTGGTTTGTATGGGGTGGACACTTGTCCACTAGGAACTGAACCGAACCCACCCAAGGTAGTGCCAGTCTAGGGCAAAAATAAATAGCCTGGCTAATAACGGGTATAAACTGGCATAATTTCATTGGCACAATTGGAGCAACACTGATTTACAGCAGCGGAGGATCTGTCCCAAAGTATTTTCAGAAGAAATGCTGCTGGCTATAGCTTTCTACAGCAGTTTGTTTTCCTCTTTAACCCCCTAGCTACTTGCCTGATTTTGTATCGTCTGCAGCATAACGCATGGAAGTGCCTGGGAACTGTTGCAGAAAACAAGCTTCAGGTTCCTGCTAGCATCTTCTCCCCTGCCTGCCCCCGCCCACAAGGTTGTGCAGCTCTAGCCATAGTGCTAGGAAGGCTTTGTGACATAGTGAAACGTGTCATCTGAGCTGGGAGCAAATTAACTTATTTCATTTGCCCGGGGGTGGAGCAGGGGTTTTATATTACTTGCTTCATCAGAGAGTGTTGTTTACCTTTTGCTGTGAGGGGAACAGCCTCCCACTTCTCCAAGGCCTGTCCCTCTGTTTCCTTCAGATTCCCCCTTAAAGCATTCTTCTGTCAGGAACCCTCCATTCTTTCCTTGTTCTCCTCACCAGTAACCTCCTCACTCTGCCTTCCTGTTGACCCACATCGCTGTCTCATCTCTACTAGAAGCCCTTTGGAGCAGAGTGTTTCTTCTGGGTTTGACTCTGATCTCAAGTGTGCTGGCAAGAAGCGAGAGTAACCTCACTGACCTCAAGACAGTCACACTGATATAAAATTGGTCAGAGATCAGAATTAGAATCTTAAACCTCCAATACCGCATAGCTACTCCACCCAGGCAGCCCTGGGTATTTGCAAAAGATTGGAGGCTGGGTTTTCATCTCAGGCTAGTTTTGCTGTAGAGCAGGGATGGGGAACCTTTTTTGGGGGGCAGAGGCTGCTGACCCACAGAAAAATCAGTCGCGGGCCACACACAAGTGAGAAGCAAAACAAACAAACAAACAAAAAAACCCACCCCAAAACCAAAACCAAAGACAAAACCCCTCACTGACGTGGCCCCGCAGTGAGAAGGAGAAAGACACACTCCACATTCCCCTGGCACACCACAGCCTAGATGGGCCCAATGTGCTCCAGCCCCACGGGGGAACAGTGAGGGGACTGGAGCATCAGTGTGTGCTCCCCTATGCTGAGGGGGAGCCCTAAGCTTTGGGGGGCCAGATTCAGGCAAGCTGTGGGCTGGTTGTGGCCCCCGGGCCTTAGGTTCCCTACCCTGGCAGCAGGGTAACTTCTTTGATTTCACTGCAGTTGCTCCTCCTTTACACCTGTGTAAGTGAGTTCAGAATCAGGCCCTGCATAAATGTAGAGGGAGATTTTATGTGTGCGTGTGTGGACACATTTGTGAGATTAAGAAACAATATATATAAATAATAGCACATGCAGAACATTATCCATGGCTTTGTGTTCCATGGAAACATTATGTGTCAGAGTTTCATCCAAACGTGTCATTCAACATGAGCACCATAGAATCATAGAATCATAGAACCATAGAGCTGGAAGAGACCTCAGAAGGTCATCAAGTCCAGCCCCCTGCTCTGGGCAGGACCAATCCCAACTAAATCAACCCAGCCAGGGCTTGGTCAAGCCGAGACTTAAACACCTCCAGGGATGGAGACTCCACTACTTCCCTAGGTAACCCACCCCAGTGCTTCACCACTCTCCTAGTGAAATAGTTTTTCCTAATATCCAGCCTGGACCTCTCCCACCACAACTTGAGACCATTGCTCCTTGTTCTGCCATCTGTCACTACTGAGAACAGCTTCTCTCCATCCTCTTTGGAACCTCCCTTCAGGAAGTTGAAGGCTGCTATCAAATCCCCCCTCACTCTTCGCTTCTGCAGACTAAACAGACCCAACTCCCTCAGCCTCTCCTCATAAGTCATATGCTCCAGCACCCTAATCAATTTGGTTGCCCTCCGCTGGACCCTCTCCAATGCGTCCACATCCTTTTTGTAGTGGGGGGCCCAGAACTGGACACAATACTCCAGATGTGGCCTCACCAAAGCCGAATAAAGGGGAATAATGACATCTCTGGATCTGCTGGCAATGCTCCTCTTAATGCAACCTAATATGCCATTAGCCTTCTTGGCTACAAGGGCACACTGTTGACTCATATCCAGCTTCTCATCCACTGTAACCCCAGGTCCTTTTCTGCAGAACTACTACTTAACTGGTTGGTCCCCAGCTTGTAACTGTGCTTGGGATTCTTCCGTCCCAAGTGCAGGACTCTGCACTTGTCCTTGTTGAACTTCATCAGATTTCTTTTGGCCCAATCCTCCAATTTGTCTAAGTCACTCTGGACCTTCCTGGAATTTGGATCAGGCTTGTGGGATGCATAAAATTCCTATTACCTTGTGTGCTAGTTACACGTGAGAGGCAAGACCAGGCCCTAACCTTCTTCTTTGATGCTACAGATCCCTTTTACAAGCATTTCCAGAGAAGTAGAAAGGGAACTGAGTCGGTGCCTTAGATAAATTCCAACAATTTCTTCACTAGATAATTGCAATCTTCTAAAAGATCAGCCGACTAGATAACAGCCTATTCAATGCTTGCTTCCAGGCTTCTCCTTTTCCCTGACTGGGCAAACTTTATTTTCATTTAAATCTTTTCTTACTCTCCACCCAAAGGATAGATCAGTATCTCTACATGGAAAATGATGCTAGCTGAAAAAAACGAGCCAGTACTAGTCACAGGGAGAGAACTGTACGGCAGAGATGTGGGGCCAGATCACTCACATTAGTTTCACATGGTCGGAACTCCTCTGGCCTCTGTGGAGTCACTCCTGATTTATTGAAGGCAAAATCAATTCCACATCCATAGATAATGAGAGAGAATGTCATGTGTTTGTTTTCAAAGCTGGGATGCTTTGAACTACAAATATAAAGGGCTACATGAATATAAAGAGTGTACAGTGAGAAAACTCCTGGGCTAATTCTTTTCTTCATGCACTCCCAACAAATTCAATGATGGATACCCACCAACAGCCATGGCAAGAGTTTGATCCTTAGAATTTACACTGGGCGATTCAGATTACTCCACAAAATTTCCTCACTGCTGATTCACACATCCATCATAAGCCAAATGACCACTTCTCTAACTTCAGCTAATGTAAAATGGAGGAACAGAGACCATCTCTCTCTACAGGAAACTTTAATTAGTACCAGGTGTATTCGGGTGCTAGCCAATCCAATCACCAAATAATTAAGTATTTTCTTTACTTTCCCAGATGGATCTATGTAGAATTTCTGGAAGTTTCATTTTGGGGAGCAGAGAGAGCCCAGACCAGCCTGGGTTTTGGTAGTAAGTCTCTCGGGTCACATTTATTAATTCACATAGGGTATGTCTAGACTACACGGCGGCTCCGTCGATGGATCCGTTATGCCTCGTTAAATGAGGTTTACCGGAGCGGTCGACAAAGGCTTCCCTTGTCGACCGCGACGTGTCCAGACTGCCCCGCTGTGCTGCCAAACAGCTGATGGGCACAGCGCGGCGGCCATTTTGATGTAAATGAAGCAGCGATTTATTTAAATCACTGCTTCATTTTCCTATGTCTAGTAAACTCATCTACATGGCTCCGTCGACGGAGCCATGTAGTCTCTAGACATACCCATAGTGAAATACACTGGAGATAAGTCTAGTCAGAGATATGGAAATGAGCTTTCTCAAAGTTTGGGGCTGTTCAGATGCAAGGTTCAGTTCAGATTTAATCTGTTTATACATGTATAAACATGAAAAAGAGAATAATATGAGAGCTGGGTCTATGCTGCTTTCCTCCTCCCCAAAAGTTTCCACAAATATTCACTTGAATTTAAAAATGAATTGGTTTCATGCCCTTTTGTATTTAATTTTTCTAAATATTGAGACAGTGGAGTTCTACTCACACAAGCAGAAGAGGCCAACAGGAGTTTGAAGAAGTGAAGGAGCTAGTCCCTAGGTACAGATTTACTTAACCAGTTCTGATGGGGAGTGATAGACCAGCTATTGCAATTTACAAAGGTTGTGCCATGATCTGTTTTCTGCCAAAGATCCGGACTTCCTGTAAATGAGGTGCAAACTGAGGACTGTATTGGAGAAAAGGTTTTAGCTCTTGAAGGCTGTTATTGATTCTGCATTGTATCAAAGAGACTAAAGAGTATTTGAGCAGAGTATTTGTTCAAGGGAACAAAAGAGAATAGAAACCAGAGAAGACTTGGCAGTTTGTGACAGAGTGCAGAAAAAGTAAGAGACATTCTACACTCCAAACATAGAAGAGGTGGAAAAACTAAAAAAACAGCAAAGAGGCACGCAGTACCTTAGAGACTAACCAAAAATGTAGATGGTATCATGAGCTTTTGTGGGCACAACCCACTTCTTCAGATGAATGGAGTTTAAGGGTCCAGTTTTCAAATAAATAGCCAGCGAGGAAATGGAGGTGGGGAGGCGGGGAGAGGAGAGAAAAGAATTAAAAAGGAGGGGAAAGAAATTGTCAATTAGAGTGTCCATGCTAAATGAAGCTGATAAGAATACTTAGTACCAATTTGAAGTACCCTTTGTTTGTTTTTTCATGTCATTAGGATGTGGAATGTAGCAGGCCTTCCAGCCTATGTCTTTGTTTAGACTTCTGTTGTAGGAATCAAACTTGTAAATGAAATTAAGTTCTGTAGCTTCTCTGTTGAGCTGGCTTTTGAAATTGGTTTGAAATAATGTGGTGACTTTGAGATCCATTAATGAGTGCCCAGGAGATGGGACAGTCTGTGATGAACAGAGGAAAGAGGTCAAGAAAAATTCAATGCATGCAGAAGTACCTAGTTGCTTTCAGGGACTCAGGGCAGTGCCAGCAGAGAAAGTCTTGGGAGATTCAACTGGAAGGAAGGAACAGTGATCTCCACAAGACACACTTGGGAACGGTGCTCAAGCCAATCCTGGAAAATGTCAACCATGTCTAAAAGGAAACAACAGACTAGCCAGAGAGAGGACAGAGAATCTTCAACAAGTACTTAATACAAAGAATGTACAAAACATTCCGCAGTGGAGAAAAGGATAGCAAGACTGAGTGCTGTCCCACAGGGGTGAAGACAATACATATCGCTGAAAGAGTGGATGGAATTCTGCAGACTGCAAGGAGGGGTCCATTGCTAACATTAAACTTTGGCACACATGACACGGCCTCTGAAGTCTCTGCAGAGAACACCAAAGATTTCAGGGCTCTTTGAAAGCAGCAGAAGGAGTGGAAAGTACAGGTGATTTTCTCAAAGATCTTTTTTATCCCATGAGTCAGGGAAGATAAAGATACTGGAGGTAAGCCAGAGAATGATGTAGAGTGTTTTGGTTTCAGTGAACACTGGACCATTTTATACAGGGAAAGCAGGATGTACGACATGGGCCCATCAATTTCAGTAGTAGAGGTACCAATCTTTGAAGTGAAAGACTTGCTAGAGAAGTCAGAAAGGTTTTAAACTTTTAAATTAGCTAAGGGGGCAAATATATTCAGATGCTCAAACATAAAACTCAGACTCAGGGTAGTTTGAATATAAAGAATCAAGGCACGAAGACAGTGTTTTGGACTGACTTTTGTCTTGTGCACCAATATTGAGGTCATGTGCACTAGTTCGGATGTGTGCCCCCATTGCTAAAAATGTTATGGAAGAAAGAACACTGAAACAGCCCTTTCCCAGTCACAAGGAATAAAAAGAACTGTCAAACCAGCACTTTCACTATCCATCTTTATTATGATGGCTGACCCTAAGTGCCAATGTGCTGTCTTTGTCCCACAATCTGCTTATTGACCACCCCTGCACTATGGGATTTGCCGCCACACACAACATGGGAGGCCTCACAGTCATTCTGAAGGAAATGGGGGCTTCCTAACAAATGAGCCTGTAAATAATGAATCGTGATGGTTGTAGCAGGTACACGAACAATCCCATTTAAATCGTTTAACTATAACAAATGTAGTTCAGATCAGATGGCTGAAACGTGGAAGGAAAAGATGGAACTCAACATTGCTAGAATACAGACATTATCAAAGCCCAGGCCAAAAGATCTCAGCTGGAAAAAAAAACCAACCTTGGTCAAAGCTTAAATATAAGAATGAATATGAAGTGGAATAGATTGTTCTTATGTCCTTAATAATATCTCTCTGAAAAACTGCCAATTGTCTTAAATTGTTTTTCCTCTTAGGCTTGCTTCCTAAGAGGATCTTATCTACCAACTTCCTGATTTTGCTAACGGCTACCTTCTTGAACTCCGTTGTCTTTATATTGCTGTATTCCCTCCAGTCATTCCTTAGAATCATAAACTTTGTCATTTCATGATCATTTTCACCCAAGCTGCCTTCCACTTTCAAACTCTCAACTAGTTAGTTCCTTCCTATTTGTCAAAATCAAATGAATTTCTAACAGTGATATGGGTCTGATGCTAGGTAAAGATGGCAAAGTTGCCACTCATGGTTTAGAAAATGCAGCAGTATTCACTACACATGTCTGTTCCATATTTGGAAGGAAGTAGGACGCTTGTACAGTGATAAGGAAGTATTGTCTATGCTGGCAGTAACAAGAGATGATGTTACACAGCAACTATAAAAGTTAAGTAGGGATATATTAAGTTAAAACACTGAGGTTAAAACTCTGTGTACAACAGCAGTAAACCTAGAACACCGTGTCTAGTTTTGGGACCACACAGCAAAAGGGATGTTGAAACATTGTAAAGGCTTCAGTAAAGAGCTACATGAATGGTATGGAAGTTGAAAAACAGAAGGCCCAATGAAGGATGATTTGAGGTATGGAAAACAAACAAAAAAAAAACCCAGACGCTTGAGAAACTCAATCCATTGAGTTTATCCAAGAGTAGGTTAAACAACGACTTGATCATACTTTAAGTGTACCTACACCCGTGGAAGAGATTCTTAATACAGATAGCAGAAGAAGACACAGTGAAATCCAACAGCTGGAAACTTAAGCTAGACAAATTCAGACTAGAAAAAAAAAGTACAATTTTTTTAAAAAGTGAGGTTAGTTAACTCTTGAAACGACTTGCCTAGAGATGTGTCGAATTCTCCATCACTCGGAATCTATAATTGAAGAGAGGATATCTTCTGAAAGTTCTGCAGTAGCTCAAGCAGGAATCATGGGAAATTGGTGAGTGATGTTCTGTGGCCTGTGTCATGCCACAGGTCAGACTAGATGAGTCTGGACTCTACATCTTTGACTCTATGGACATGCGCACAGATAGGATGTGTTAAATTCTTACACTGTCCATGGGCCGGGATGCACTGTAGAGAGACACATGGTGAACAAACCCTCTAAAACAGGGCAAAATACGGCCTGCGGGCTGGATCTGGCCCACCAAACATTTCCCTCCAGCCCATCATGACCGTCCAGGTTGCTAAAAGTCCCATAGCACAGCATGTCGCTCAGGCAGGCTGCCTGCTTGCTGCAGCCCTGGCCATGCTACTCCCAGAAGCAACCGGCTGCCCCTAGCAAGCATGTCTCTGTGTGCACCACAGAGCTTGGAGGAAGGGGACAGTGGGTGGTGCTTGTGGGCATGGGCAGCATGTGGAGAACTGTTGTGCCCCCCTCCGTCAAGGGGAACACAGAGACACACCTGCCAGTAGCAGGTGGCCACTTTGAGTGGTGCAGGGCCACCCTGGCATGCAGGTAGCATGCGTGCTGTGCCGCTAGCTGGGAGCCACTATGATAAGCACCTCTCGGCCAGGGCTGGAGCCAGCACCTCACACCCCCTTCCACACCTCAACCTTCTGCCCTAGGTTAGAACCTCCTCCTGGACCCAAACTCCCTCCCAGACCCTGTACGCATCTCTTGCACCCCAATGCCCTGCCTGGAGCTCCCTCCTGGACCCAAACTCCCTCCCAGACCCCGCACATCTCCTCCATTAATATAATGGCCTGTGACCACTTACCAAAATCCTTTGAATCGCCTCCCTGCAAAAATTACCATCCATCCCTGCTCTAAGCAGACTCCTGGCACAGGGACAATTCAGTGAGCCAGCAACCCATCGTGCCTTTCAAAGCCAGGTCTGCACATGCTTGTGCAATTGTTGTATTAGTGGGTGTGGTGACAGCAACTAAATTACAGAGCAGGAAATACAATTGATGTAGACAGGATGAGACATCACTGATTAATAGAGCTAGAGGGCAGGGTCCACATAAGTGCCTCCAGAACACTGACCCAACAAGGAAGAGATTTATCTCTCAGGTGGTTCTGCCCAAGGCTGTGCCATCTAGCTGCAGAATTAGATGATTGGGGCAGTATCCAAAGAAGTCACCATTCAGGTCAGCAGTGGAGAGCGCCACTCCTGTCAGGCGCCAGTCTCCTCTGGTCTGACCAGCCTCAGGATTAGTCAGGCTGGCCTGGAAATCCCCCCTCCCCTGAAAGGAGTAAATAACTAACATCTTTCTTGCTTGCTTCTGCATTCAAGAAGGAAGTGATTGGCCCTGTGGTTAGAGATGTCACTCGCATTTATAAAGCAGCGAGTAAAATCATGACAGTTGTATAAACACTTCCTTAGTTACCAAATCGGAAAAGAAGCAGTGGGCTGAAATTGCAGCAAGGAAGTGTAGGTTGGACCTTAGGAAAAACTTCCTAACTGTCAGGGAGGTCAAACACTGGAATTAATTGCCTAAGGAGGTTGTGGAATCTCCATCTCTGGAGATATTTAAGAGCAGGTTGGATAGACATCTATCAGGGATGATCTAGAGATGGTGCTTGTCCTGCTGTGAGGGTGGAGACTGGACTTGATGACCTCTCGCGGTCCCTTCCAGTTCTAGCATTCTATGATTATGACTTCAGCAATTACACTCAGTACATTAAAAAGGTCGGCACATTGTACATAGATGACTGGAATATCTGAAACTGCACCTTGTTGAGTATGTAAAAAGCAAGGCCACAATTCACAGAGGTGTTGAAGGGAACACAAATACACAGCTTGGAAACTGAGATGCTATCCCAGATGACAGTAGTAAGCTCATTGCTGCAATGTCTCTCTCCAGAGCAGATGAAGGCATAGTAATCAAGAAAAATGACCTGTATTCTCAATTAGGCTACGTCTAGACAGAGAGGCTATTTCAGGATACTGGCAGTATCCTGAAATACCAATTCTGCGCCTTTAAATGCACCTGTTATTTCAAAATATCTGTTGTGTAGACAGTGCCAAATTTTGAAATAGTCTATTTCGAAATAAGGTTGAAATAAGCTATGCAATTTGTGTAGTGCAAATTGCGTAGCTTATTTCAAGGTCAGGGTGCTGTGTAGATGCACCCTTATAGTCCTCATCCACTGGCCACATTGTGTCTGGCCCTGCTCTACCCTGAACCCTCATTGCGCAGCTACAGAATCAGGATTTAATTTAAAAGCCAAAGGACATTTCCAGACCGCGTGGTTGTGGAGAAATGTGATGTCTGCCCTGGTCTGCAAACAAACAGTTCAAAACAATATCGTAGAGAACAGGTTGTAATTCTAAAGCTTAATGAGGATGCTCTAAAAGGCAACTTTATGTCACTGCTGATTAGTGTTCCCACTAATTTTTTCCATCTGTGGACAGAATACATTTTGCCTGTGCACCACGGCATGTGCGGATGTGCACCACCAGCACCTGAATCTCTCCTCGGTGGCTGCCAAAATGCTCAGCCTACAGGGAACACTGCTGCTGATCACGTTAGCTGGTGAGAGGGGGAAATTGATGCAAGTGATGCTGACAGGAGGGAGCTGAAAATTGCTACAGAAATGGAAGTACAGCGGGGAGAAAAGGAGGAAAAGCAGGAAGGAGGGAGAAACAGAAAGTCTAGGAAGGGAAGGAAGCAAAGGGCAGGAAGAATGATGGGCCTAAATGGAGAGGGCTTTCCCACTGAGGCTATGTCTACACTATGGGGGTTTTCTGGGATATCCCGGAAAAACTCCGCCGTGTCCCGGGAACGTGTCTGCTCTTCCGGTTTTTTTTTTTGCGGAAGAGCGGATGCGCTCTTTCAGAAGCCCTGTCTTCCTCCTCCCACATGGAAGAAGGGCTCTTCTGAAAAAGGAGTCTTAACTGAAATTTGGCTCAGTGTAGGCAGGTCAAAATTCATAAAAGCTACTTCCGAGAAAAAACAACGGAAAAAGGTATGAAAATTGCGGAGAGCAATTTGCGTAACTTTTTCCGATAGGCTATGTCTAGACTACACTGGTCTGAGTCACGGTGGATAACAGCCTAAGTGTAGAAATGCTGAGCACCTGCAGGACTTTGGCTGGAGTTGTCCTCAGCACCAGAGAAAAATCAGACTTTTGCAGGTTAAATTATTACATAAGCCTTTGTGCAAATCTCCCATTGGAGTCAATGGGAGTTCTGCTCTGGGCTGAGAGGAGTATGGAGCCCTGATGGTACAATTGAATCCACAGTTCATAGTGGAGCAGAAGTTAGCCCCTTTCCCAGAATGTATTGGGCAGGGTGTCAAACTCAATCTGTAGAGTCGCCGCATAAAGCCCTCCCGAGAAGGCTGATTTACATGATTAATGCAACACCCTCACCCATGGGAGCTATTGGCATACTGCAATTACTAACACTGCTTTAGGAATGGCAGTGCAATGGTTATTTTTAAGTGCAATTTGGCAGGGTGGGAAAGTGAATCCATTTTGGACTTCGGTCAATTCTGGGCAATAAGAAAGTAGGTGGCGTCATAAAATGTTCCAGAGAAAGCTCCAGGTCTCAGGGGCTAGTAATTATTTTGACAGGTGAGTAATTAGTCATTAGTCTGGGATTATTATTATCATCATCATCAAGGTGAAGAGCAGGAGAGTTATTTATGGGGTAAATTTTCCTGGCCATTTCCCCAAGACTGCACTAAAATTACATTGGATTCCAGAGGTCATCTACAGCAGACTAGCTTTGCTGTACTTCAGCAATGGAGCTGTTCATAGGGAACAGTTCTTGTAAGAATGCTGGGCAGGGAACATTTTCCTGTAAATGCATCCAGAGCATTTATACGTTCAATATGATGGAGACTAATTTAGCTTCAAAAAGATCTCACCAAACTAAAGTGATTAGCAGAAAAATGGCAAATGAAATTTAATGTTGATAAATGTAAAGTAATGCACATTGTAAAAAAATAATCCCAACTATATATACAATATGATAGGGACTAATTTGGCTACAACTACTCAAGAGAGATCTTGGAGTCATTGTGGATAGTTCATTGAAAACATCCACTCAGTGTGCAGCGGCAGTCAAAAAAGCAAATAGAATGTTAGGAATCATTAAACAGGGGATAGAGAATAAGACAGAGACTCTTATTGCCTCTATAACCATGGTACGCCCACATCTTGAATACTGCATACAGTTGTGGTCGCCTCATCTCAAAAAAGATATCTTGGCATTGGAAAAAGTTCAGAAAAGGGCAACAAAAATGATTAGGGGTTTGGAACGGGTCCCATGTGAAGAGAGATTAAAAAGACTTGGACTTTTTAGCTTAGAAAAGAGGAGACTGGGGGGGGGGATATGATAGAGATCTATAAAATCAAGACTGGTATAGAAAAAGTGAATAAGGATATCTAATGACATCAAGAAGGTGAGAATTGTTTTTTTAATGCCTATTTTGCTTTAGTCGTCCCTAGCAAGGTTAATAACGATGGCCAGTACTTAACACAATTAAAACAGCAAGGGGGAAGGAACACTCGTCAGAACAGGCAAAGAACGGGTTTAAAAATTCAGGTAAGTTATACGAATTGACAGGCCCTGATGAAATTTATACTAGATCATTTAAGGACCTCACTGAAGCAATCTCAGACCAATTAGCAATTATCTTTGAGAACTCATGGAAGACAGGAGAGGTTCCAGAAGATTGGAGAAAGACAAATATAATACCTGTCTTTAAAAAGGAGGACAAAGAACACTCACGGAAGTATAGACCAATCAGCTTACCTTTGATACCTGGAAAGATACTGCAACAAATTATTACACAATTAATTAGTAAATATCTGCTGAACCTTTCTAGTCCAGCACCTTCAGAGCCTGAATGGTGCTGAACTAGAGAATTTGCCAGACCACAGGAGGTCAGTATTGTTAGTAGCATTACCAACACTTCCACTGCTTACTGGGCTCTTAGAAGACATTTAGGGTAATTTAGAGCTAAATAACAGCACAGAACACTGAGAGCTAGGACTGGTGGCTATAAAAAAACTTTATGCGATTGTGGGAAACTTGGCCACACCCATTATAAATGGACTGGGTAACTAAAATCATGGCAGACCACGGATATTGGTGGACCAAAGAATGCCAGACTAGAGAGATTTAACCCATAAAAGATTATAAGGGAATAGCTAGCATGAATTTGTCAAGAATAAGTCATGCGAAACCTAATTTCCTTCTTTGACTGGATTACTAGATGGGGAGAGGAAGCAGTAATTTTGATTTTAATAAGGCTTTTGACACTCTTCCACATGCCATTCTCATAATCACGGTCTATATGATATAACTATAAGGTGGGTGCACAACTTGTTGAAAGGTTGTACTCAGAGTATTTATCAATGGTTCCTGTCAAACTAGGAGGCTGCGTCTAGACTGGCATGATTTTGCGCAAATACTTATAACGGAAAAGTTTTTCCTTTTGCGCAAAAGCATCCGTGCCAGTGTAGACGCTCTCTTGCGCAAGAACGCTCCGATGGCCATTTTAGCCATCGGGCTTTCTTGCGCAAGAAATTAACATTGCTGTCTACACTGGCCTTCTTGCGCAAGAATACTAGCGCAAGAGGACTTATCCCTGAGTGGGAGCATCAGAGTATTTGCACAAGAAGCACTGATTTTGTACAGTACAAGGTCAGTGTTCTTGCGCAAATACTCGCGGCCAGTGTAGACAAGAGGCAAGATTTTGAGCAAAAGCAGCCGCTTTTGCGCAAAATCTTGCCAGTCTAGATGCAGCCGGAGGGTGTAGCTACTGGGATCCCACAAGGGTCAGTCCTTAGGCTGGCGTAGGGTTGCCAGCTCTCAAGAACTGGATGCTATGGCATCCGATCCATTGGGTCAGAAGAGTTGGCAGCCTTAGTCAGGTACCATGCAATATTTCATTAATGCCTTGGATAATGCAGTGGAAAGTATGCTGATAAAATCTGTGGATAACACCGAGTAGGGAGGGTTTGGAAACACTTTGGGGACAGGATTAGAATGAAAAGTGACCTTGATGAATTGGAAAATGGTCTCAGATTGACATAATGAAATGTAAACAAGTCAAGTGCAAAGTACTTCATTTAGAAAGGAAAACACAAATGCCCAACAACAAAATGGGGAATAACTGGCTAGATGATAGTACTGCTGAAAGGATTAGGGGGAGAGATTAGGGGGAGAACATGACAACATCTTCAAATACATTAAAGTCATTATCAGTGACTGCTCTCTATGGCCATCAAAGGTAGAACTGGTAATTGGCTTAGTTTGCAGCAAGGTAGATTTATGATGGTTAGTAGGGAAAATCTTTCCAACTGTATGGATAGCAGAGCACTGGGAAAGGTTACCAAGGGAGGTGGCGGAAGCTCCATACTCAGAGGTTTTTAAGAATAGGTGAGACAAACACCTGTCAGGGATGGTCTAGGTAGACTGGAGCTTGTCCCAATGCAGCGGGTAGACTTGCTGTTCTTTTCAGGTCCCTTCTTCCAGCCTGACATTACTCTGGGTCTATGAAACTGCACCTTCATGCAAACACATTTCACAAGCCTGTCTTGAACCATGTGAAGCCAAAGTGTTCATTTAAGGAATAAGAAAGGGCAGGCAGTGTATTTTTGGAGAGATTAGATATCTAGAAGGCCTTGGCACAGTGCATGTTCGCTTTTGTCCTTCCCATTTTTTTTTTGAAGGTCATCCATGGTCCAAGGAGAAATCTGTTTTGGGTGTGAGTCATCCAAAAGAAACAGTTTCCTTGAATTGTCAGAATGTCACTTGGGCTATGGCTCTAGACAACACTAAATTCATCCACTGGCATGCTAGTGGGAACTCTTATATCCAAGAAACATACAGAAGACTCATTAGATGCCTAATGCCTAATGAGCAATTAAGAAACTACTTTGATAGGGAAAAACTCTTTTAAAATAAAGATTGTTGCTTTTCAATGTAAATAAATAACACGCCCCCATACACAGAAATGAGTCCAGTTGTGCTCCCATTGAACTTAGTTGTCATCTCCTTTCCCCTCCCCATTGATTCCAACAGGAATAGGATTGGACCCTTCCATCACTATCTTTGTCACCCCTGGTGATCAAGGGGCAGGCAACCACAGCACCACTATAAAATTGACCGGCTGCTGTGTACAATATAGTAGAATGGCCGAGGGACATGGGCGAGTCTGAGCCCTCTTCCTTCTAGCAGAGAAAGCCACTGGGAGGGGCTGTCTGGGGAGCTGCTTTTCCTACTGGCCTTGGAGATGACCCCCGAGAATGAAACCTGCCTGTCTCCTCTTCTCTGAGCGAGCTACTCCCCTGCTACAGATGAATAGGGCTCATCCTGTGAAAAATTCCAAGCCAGTGCCCATTTAGCTCTGGAAATGTCTCTCCTCTGCCAGTCTGTGAGCAGTTCCAGGAACAGATGGCCATCTATTAATATAGCCTCAACAGACAGCCTGGGAGTTGTTTCTGTCGCCTATTGATGTAAATGGCCTGTATTTTCTCGGACCAAACAAATACAAACAAAAAAAGGTCAGGGTTGCGAATGCCCTCTCCTCTCTCGGGCATCGAGCTAGGATGTAGGGGAGAAAGAGGAAAAAGCTGAAACAGAAAAATATCGCATGAGACTTCTAAAGAGACGTGAGAGAATGTGATGGTGACAGAGCTCAGTCAGAACAGCGCTAGAAGAGAGACAATGAAGGAATGTTTTAAAGGCTGGCAAATCAGTGTCCTGCTCTGGAGGGGAGGGAAAAAGCACAGTGGGTCTGCAGCAGAAATGCTACTTGTACCCAGCCGTAAGAACTAGCCTAGGAGCACCCCTCTTTCCTCCCTCCCCCCACCTATTTTCCGAGGAAAAACCGCCTGTGCTTTGTGTGGTAATAACAATTAGACTGTGGTGAGCCAGGAGCTCTTATCAGTGCTCTCAGACTCAGCCCATCTAGG
This sequence comes from Rafetus swinhoei, assembly GCA_019425775.1. NCBI lineage: Eukaryota > Metazoa > Chordata > Testudines > Trionychidae > Rafetus > Rafetus swinhoei. The sequence goes on along the minus strand of CM033427.1, from coordinate 121,029,670 downwards.
CTACAGGGAAATGACAGAACAGGATTCTCGGAAGTCAGAAGTCATTAGGCAGTCTGAAGAAAAAGGCCGATTTGGCTAAAGGCCTGGGCCAATGTGGCTAAAGGCCGATTTGGCTAAAGGCCTGGGCCAATGTGGCTAAAGGCCGATTTGGCTAAAGCAAGTTAGCTGTATTGCCTGGCACTGCCCCGTGAGACTTCTGGCAAGTCTCATTTTGCTTTCTCATCTGTAAACTGAGAGGACTAATATTTCCCCCCTCTCCATTGTGGAGGTGAAGCTCCATGCTATGGAGCCCCTCTGAGGGAAGGTGTTTTGGGGGCTTGAGGCATTGCTGTGATCAATACTTTCCCTTTCTGTTAATAGAAAGGTGTCCGTGCTCAAAGAAGCAAACGTGGGAAGGCAGTGAATTCGGGGAAGTGGGGGCAGCTATTCTATGGGGCCTTGGCAGGAGACAGAGTCCCCGGGGGACATGCACGCGGAACAACATGAACAGCACATGAAGCAATGCAATCTGGGACGTCCATCTGAACAGCTCTAGTACACAGTTATGCGGCTGGCTAATCATGGGACCAGCTTATTGCTGGCATGTGGATTTCTGGCTTAATTCTTGTTTGTCCAGCTATGAGACCCGCTGCCGCAGCATTCACTGGTTTTATCACACACTTTTACACCCCACTGGTCTGCTGTGAAAACAAGGGGGCTGTTGCTCCTTCCTCACAATGGAAGATTTGCAGGCAGGAGGTGGCAGGAATTGGGTCTCGATCCTACAGAGGCCAAAGTCACACTGGCTTCAATTCACATTTGGCACAGGACCGTAAGAGGGCAGTTAGAAATCTTGCTTCTTGGCTGCCCCAAGAGCAAACCTCGATGGTGGACTGGCTCGGCAGGCGCCTCTGCACTTTGGCTGTTGCCGCAGGCAGCCAGGGGGGCGGGGTGTGGAGACAGCTGCCATGGAGATTCAGGCTCACAAATTAAACAGGTGACTGACTTCGCCCTAGGGGTTGAAGCAAGAAGCTGTAACTCCAGCAGAGCATCTCCGCGGGGACTTGTTGAAAATAGCAACAGCCCAATAACAAATAATACAATGTCATTGAACTATGAGAAGGATCCCAGCAAAGACCCTCTGTAATGGGGTGGCACTCAGCTCACACAAGTGCTCCCCATCTGGCCACGTGTGGGTTCCTGCACTGCCTCAGTTTGATACCAAAAGCCTCTTTGGCAACTCAGCCCTCCAGCTGAGTCACACCCCACGTATCGCAACCCCCTTCTGGGGCGCACCTCTAACAGGGGCCCATCCAGGTGCCCTCAGTGGAGTGTCTCTGTCTCTCAGTCTGTTGGCCCAGTCCAGATGAGAGAGCTTCCCTTCTTGGAGACAACTCCTTTGCCCTTACCTCAGCCTCAACATATAGTGCACCTTATTCCACACTCAGGGTACGTCTAGATTGCCTTGCTCTTTTGGGATACCAGAAGTATCCCGAAATAGCAATGCCACGTCTTTAAAAGTGCCCGCTATTTCCTGAAATAGCAGGCACACGTTCCATGAGGGTTAAGGGATTTGTCGGAATAGTGCCTTATTTTGAAATTTGGGTGTAGACAGCCCCAACTTTCAAATAAGCTCTTTCGAGTTAGACTCGGAATAAGCTATGCAATTTGCATAGCGCAAATTGCGTCGCTTATTCCGACAGAAGGGTGCTGTCTAGATGCACCCTAAGTTCCCACACAGAGCTTCCTGAGCCGCCAGACACCCACTCTTCACCGGTTTGGGGCTCCAGAGACACTGACCAGTTGCTAAGCTTTGCAGCTCTTTCTGGGCCTCCCTGTTCTTGATTGGCCAGTTTCTTTTGTCTCCACTCTAGCCTCCTGGAGGACTTCTCTATGGCTCTTTCTGGGCTCAGGGCTTTGTCCACCCCATTACACCCTCTGTGTACCAGCCCATAGACAACTGCTTCCAACTAACATGAGACCCTGTAGCACAAAGCCACTAACCAGCTGCACCAAGCCAAGTCCCCACCTCTACACTGGTGCAGTGCTGGTTCAGCCCCAGGTGAAGCCACATGCACAGCCATCTGACTGGGCCCTGGGTGCAAGGTCCAGGATGCAATGGATGACCTTCTTCCCTTGCCCCAAGCTGTCTTCCATGCTCGATGGGTAGGATCAGTCTAACCGCAGGCTGATGGGTCATAACAGGAAACATATGATGTGCCCAGTCAGGCAGAGGTCAGTGGGAAGACATCTAGATGCTCTTTGGGGGGCTCAGTTGATCATTACCCAGGAACTCAGGCACTAGGAAGCAGCTGGTCCTCCAAAGCATGTGGAAGAGGTGCCCCTTCAGTTCATCCTGGATGGGCTGGTGTCCTTTGGCTTTGGGGGACATGCTGTGGGACCAGGACAAATGAGCTGCACTCACTGTGTAAGCCTGAATGTGACCTTGCACCAAAATCCCCCCTATTGGCATCAACAGGCTTAGTTCTGATCTATAAACTGACTTAGGCAAGCTCACGTCTGGGCCCAGATTTGTATTCACTGGAAGGCAGTTGATCAACAGCCAGTTGAATGGCACAGTGCACGCTCTGCAGCTGGAGGTCTCCTCCCAGCTGTCCCATTGGGACTGTACTATCTTGGGGTGTGTCTAGACACTTCGAAATTGCAAATGAAGCCGGGATTTAAATTTCCCGCACTTCATTTGCATAATAGCGGCTGCGGTTTTTTTCGACATGGGGCTTTTCGATAGAAAAACGGCAGTTTAGACAGGGATCTTTTGAAAATAAAACCCTTTTTTCAAAAGATCCTGTAAGCCTCATTTTTCATCTGATAACTCTGTCAACAGGAGCGTTGGCGACCTTCAACAGATAACTGCCAATGTGATCTGGAGTAACTGCAGGCCAGCTTTGTGCATGTGGACATTGAGTCACACCTAGTCCACAAATTAAGGACGTACTTGGGAGGAGAGGATTGCAAACTCCTACCTCGTCCCCCACAGCCTTTCAAGTTTTGCCTTCTGAGGGCATTTTTTGTCTGGCTGATTGCCTGTTAATGGAATGACTCACAGTGTCATGCGTACGCTTGTTCTGAGCTGAACCTGTCATGAAATTGTGACCACTTTTGGCTGGAGTTCGAAGGACTGTTCACCAGCCAGTCTTTGTTGGTGTCAGGAGGTGAGCTCTATCAGCATAGTAGGATGCGTCTAGGCTCTTTTATTTTTTTCGTTGCAATGGATTTACTGTAAGACTAAGTCTACGTCTATACTATCAAGTTATGTTAGCAAAACTTATGTCAACACCCAAAAGTCGACAAAACAAAAATCACCAGAGGGTGTTCACACTTGCTTCCTCTGTCAACAGATCATGTCCACACTGGGGGTGCCATCATTGATGGTGTGAGCAATGCACTGTGGGTAAATATCCCACTATGCAGTGTTGTGGGAAGGCAGAGCTGATCCCTGCACATCTTGGGATTCCCTCTGAGTTCTCCGACAGCATCCTCAGCTCCTGGGAGCAGCATGCTGAGTAGTAGTGTGAGTTCTCCATGCTGACAAATGTCAAAGCAGCACAGCAGTCTGTCTTCACACAGTCTGCTTGCTTCTGTGTTTCTAGTGCACGGCAGAACAGGAGCACTATTATGACTTGTTGCTTGTTTGTTTCCCAAACAGAACATCTCACTCAGCTGTCAGATACTTCCTGAAGCTTTGAAAGGGGAGGGGTGAATGCCTGCAGGGCATCAGAGATCATAAAACACTGAGCAGAGCCACCAGGGCAGGTATTATGGGATACTGGCAGAAGCCACTTCTGTGGACAAAACAAAGAGCAGTCTACACTGGCTCTTTGCTGACAAAATTGGAGGGGGAAACGAAAAAAGTCTCTTGCAGGGGTGGAAGTTTTTTGTTGCCAAAACTGGGCATTTCCCCCCACAATAGTCACACTGCAGCAGGGTGTACAAGCTCACTGTTTTGTCGCCAAAAGGCAAACTGTTGATAGAACTTCGTAGTGTAGACAGACTTAGAAAAGCCGTGTGTTAATGTGAAAGCATGGGCAAGCACAATGGTTTGTACTAGCCTCTGAAGAGAAAGCAAAGTGGAGCTGCTGGCCTGGTGAGGCTGATTTGCTGGGGAATAATACAGGGAACTGTGCAGCCTGGAAAAACGCCAGCCATGAGGGAGAGAGAATCATAGAATACTAGGACTGGAAGGGACCTCGAGAGATGCGGTTCTCCTCCAAGAGAGGGGCCAGATGCAGAGCTGGGAGTTTAGAGGAGGTGCCCATCCTAGCTCAGCGAGGGGAATACAGATGCCATTGCTCTGAAATGTGAAAAATAGGGTTCTTTCCTTCCTGTCCAATTACAGGGCACTTTGTTTAGGTTATCTATGCCCTGGTGATGTTATGGTTGTGCAAGTACTAATCAAGGAAATCAATCAAACCCAGCAGTGGGCCTGCAGATAACTAGGCCCATGTGGGGCCAAGACCAACTCCCTTAGGGTATGTCTGCACAACAAAGAAAAATCTACCATGGGCTTGGGTTTGGAGGGGTGGGGGGTGGGAAGGGTTGGGCAGCAGGGTTGTTTCATTGCCATGTAGATGTCTGGGCATGGGCTGGAACCTGAGCTCTCGGATCCCCACCCGCCACACAGTCCTAGATCCCAGGCTAAGTAGACAGCACTAGGTAGATGGAGGAATTCTTCTGTCAACCTAGCTACTACCTCTGGGGGAAGAGGTGAGTTACCTCCTCTGATGGAAGAATCCCTCTTGTCAATTGTCTACAACACTGATGTGCTACAGTAACACAGCTGCAGCCGTGCTGCGGTAACATTTTCAGTGGAGGCAAGCCCTAAAACTTTATGAAAATCCATAAAGGGCTTAGCCAAATTGTCAGCTCTGAATATTCAGGAACTGTGGAAAAGTTGGGGTTTCATTTTGGATCTGAATGTACCCATTGGAACCATCCTGATGACAGCCCCATAGCAAAACACTAAGGCTATGTCTACACTGGAAAATTATTTTGAAATAAATTATTTCAAAACAATAACTCCCGAAATAACTATTTCAAAATAAGCTATTCCTCTGCACAAGGAATTTTGAAATAACGGGCTTGGTAGTGTGGACGCTTACCTTGATATTTCAAAATATCTCCCCAGTATAGATATGCCCTAAGGCTGCTCACTTTTTAACCGTGAGAACTTTCTGATCCAGCTTTGGATCAGAACTGAAGCTTGGGACCAGCACTAAACTTAAAATACGTTATACATCAACTTCAATAGCCCCTTTTACTTGTATCCCAAACTGTCCATAAATCCCAGTGACTGACTTCCACATGATTGCAGGTGAAGGGAGGCTGTGGCTACTTCTCATCCTCTGCACAAGAACTGCCTTTAAAAAGAGGACACTGCCCCGGGCGATGCCAAAGAAGCCGGTCACAACTCGGGTTTTCCATTTTGCAGGAAATATTGACATTTCATAATCGGTTCTTGTTCGGATCCAGAATGAAAACAGAGACTTTCAGCTGTTCTCATGGAATGGAATACCCAACAAACTGTGGTTTTGGAATAGGTTTGTTTCAAAATTTTGAAATATTGCTTTTATGTTATGGGGTTTGTTCATTTTGGTATTACTTTCCTCATGTGTCATGACATGTCAGTTGTAGCAGTCAATGTTCCCTCTAATTTTTTACATCCATGTGCAAGAATAAATTTTGTTATGTGCACCGAGGCATGTGGAGATGTGCACCACATGCAGAAACACTTGCTGATGTGGGCGCTCTTCTAATCAGCTGGCTGGCATTTGAATCTCTCCCGGGTGGCAGCCCAAGCGCTCTGCTTACAGAGAACACTGGTAGCAGTGCCTACGATGTACTCCTACTACAGACCGGTCATAATATAATGTAATATAATAGCTGAAAGAGTCCATTATCTTTAGAATCTATGATTAGGTTAATTTTTCAAACCATTAAGGGCGGCTGTTGGTTGGTACTGTTTAAAACATCATAGTGATCCTCTTTAGATCCTGCCGTGGCCTGGCTTTACAGATTCAGCAGCCGCTACTGGAGAGCACATTCCCCTGCAGGTCTCCGGAGGAGATCCTCTGATGCTGCCCTCTGCAGTGAGAACACCTCTAGCCATTCCCCACGGCACGGGCTGAGTGCACGTCCTTCCCATGTCAACTCCAGCATGGCTCCCTTCCTGTAGGGACAAGTCGACCTGGCTGGTTTAGTGTCAGGTCTTCCTCTGCTTCACCTGTTCTGAGGGGTTTTCTTCTTCAGGGGAAGGGTGCAGCAGATCCACACATTGTTCCTTTTCTGGCTCAGAGATGAAAGGCCTCTTGGCTCCGCCTCCCTCTGGCATAACAGGGGCAGCTCTGCCAGGAGCAGTCCCATGACTATTGCACTGGGGATGTAAAAAAGTAGCCAAATAATTGACTATCTGATACTCCTGGGCTTATTGGGAGTCGAGTCGACTACTCGCATTCCTCCCCGCTGCCTCTTGGGCGGGAGCGAGAGCAGGAGCCAGTGCTGGGAAGAGATGGCTTAAAAGCAAGTTCCTCCTAGCACTATCTCTGCAGTGTGTGGGAGGCGGGGAAGGGGAGGCAGAGGCGCAGCAGTGCTACAGCTCTGCCTTTTAAATGTCATCTGAGCTGGGTGACTCTTACTACTGTAACCCTTCTGCCAGGTAGCGCTGGCAGCAGCCAGGGCCAGGTTCAATATCTAGGGGTCCCTTTTCATCCATCTCACACAGAACCGGCTCAGCACCCGCCCAGTAGCCTGGGAAATCCACACACTGCTGGGTGCCTTTGAGAGGCAATGCTTCCCCACTCGCCAGCACAGAGTCTGAGCGTAGAAAAGAAACGTCTAATGAAAGAGGGAGAGAAGTCACATGGCATTAGCTTGGGAAAATACCACAACCAGAGTTCATAACCCCCATGAGTAACCATCCCAGCTCAAGCAGATTGATCAATGTCCTTTGCTTCTCAGGCTCACAAGTCCAGCAATGTAAGTGTCCCACTCACATACCCAACTTCAAACGGCGCACTTACAGCTCTGTCCAGTCAGTGCAGACCCAGACACATCACCTTGATAACTCCATTCATTGAGCCTGAGGCCATGCCACCTTTGTGCTGGTCCTGTGGTCCGCTTGCTTCTGCCAGCTGCCCCGCTGGCTGCCTGCTGTTGCTCCTACTAGCCACCTGCCACTTCTCCTACCGGCCCCTCACCAGTCACTGCCACCGGTCGCAATGGGTCTGGCTCCAGGCCAGACTACTGACTTCAGCTCTTAGTGATTTCAGCTCTTAGCCACCACCTAGGCCGGCAAAAAGAATTCAGCTTCCACTGGAATAACAAAGAGACTCCTTATGGAGTCAGTTTTAGATCTATCCTTAGAACAGGGGGGGAAGGAGACAGATTGAACCAATCTTACAGCTCACACCTGGCGGGCATGTAGCTGGCTGGCTCAAGCCCCTTCCCCCCATCTCAGTCCACTTGAATCTGGAAGGGGGAGGCTTGTCCATCTGAGACTCTTTACAATGGCAGTGTCTCTCCTGCAAGCACTGGTGTCATATTTTACAATTCCTACATTTAGGGTTAACATGATTTGTGACCCCACTACAGCCAAATTAGTTACAATACACCACATTCCATTCCAACTGACCATCCATTGGGCCTATAGCACTGGCTGAACTGGATTTACATCACCATACCCCGGGCTCCTTCCCCATTCCAGCATGAGCTGTATTTACATTTCAACAGTTAAATATCTTGCAGGGCTACACAACTGAGTGAGCATACCCACCCCCAGGGCTGCACTCCCCCTTCAGTGGGCTGCATTGAAAGCAGTGCTTCAGACCCTGCTTACCCTACATTTAAAAGGCAGAGGCACAGTGGGGGTTAGCTCCCAGGGCTCCACGCTGCCCCCAGGTACTAACCCCGTGGTGGCTTTGCAGTTTAAATGTAGTAGGAGCTGTGCTGCTGCGCACCCGGCTCCTGCTACATTCAAACTGCAGAGCTGCAGTAGGGGTAGCGAGTGCCCCCCCCATCAACTAATCGATGGAAATTCCATCGACTGCTCGATTAGCTGTTTAATCGCAATTTAACAGCTCTATACTGCACCTGAACGGTAGGCCCAGGGGCCTTTTCACGACTCAGTCAGTCAGGCTTGGGACTGACACTGCGCACACTCACCAGGGATGTTCCAGGGAGACAAGATGGCCTCCTTACACTAGCGCAGCTTTGGTATCATGGCACTGGCATCTGGAGAGGTAGCAAGAGCAAAAAGTTGCTGAGTCCTTTGCACAGAACGTTCCAGCTTCTCCTACAACAGCACAGAAATGACCATAGCACTGATTACCGTTGGAACTGACACTTACCTCACATTTGACACGCACGTGGACTCGTTTTCATTGCCAAACATTACAGACCCCTACCTTACCCTGGGCAGAGAAACTGCCCTCCCTCAGCAGGACTGTCTCTATGTAATAGGATTCTCAACTAGGGGGAATTGGTGGAGCTCCACTAAGTCACTGGAGCTGTGCAGATTTACACCCACTGAGAATTCGGCCCACAGTATGTATTGGTCCAGCTCAGGATTGGTGTTATATAAACCAGAAAAAAGGTCACTCCTGTGTAGCTGGTAGCCAGCAGATCCCCAAGTGTGTGATGCTCCCAGGGAACCTGGGGTGTGGACAATGGGAATCCTTGATTATGGAGCCATTCAGCAGAAAGGAGTCAACAGGAACTGCAGTTTGAAGAAACAGTTACGGTGTCTGATTTTTGTGTTCACTTTAATGAACAGGTCAGGTGCTCAGAAAACACATGGATGGCAGCAGAGCGAGGACCTAGCCCAGTGGTCACCAACCAGTAGATCAGGATTGACCGGTAGATCTTGGAACCTCTGACAGGTGATCCTGACTGGTTTGGCCGGGAAGCTATCAAGTGCTGCCACTTCAGTTGCCTCTACACATACTATCATGCTGCTCCTGTCCTCTGCCCTGGAGCTGCCCCTTGGAAGCCTCCTGCTTGCTGTGCAAGGTGTGCGAGGGAGAAGGGGGGGGCTGATGTCAGGGTGTCCCTCCACCCCCCACTCCTGTTCCCTGTCTCCACACAGAGAGATGGGGATGGAGAGAGCTTGGCAATGCAAATCTCTGTCACTCTCACACACTGTGTGTGTCTGTCATTTTCACAAACACACTGTCCTTCCCTCTCCTCTCCTGACCCAACATGTACATGGGGGGTTGTTACTACTTTTACTGCTTGCAAAGTGGGTTAGTTTTGGTTTTTGACTGGTCTGTGCATTTCATAACTTTCATTTCTCTATTATGCCTAAATGTAATTCTTTGAGTAGTGAGTTCTAAAATACCTAACCTGCCATGTCTGGAGTAATTATCCCTGTGGAAATTGAGCTTCTGGAAGTGGCTGGCTTGTCCCTGCAGCCCCTGAGAGGGGCAGAGCCAGGGGGTCTCCACATGCTATCCTCCCTGCAGCTCTCATTGATCAATAATGGAGAACCGTGGCCAGTAGAAGTCGTGGGCTCAGTGCCTGTGGATGAGGGGCAGCACATGGAGCCATTGCTGTGCATGCCAGCTGCTTTCAGGAGTGGTGCAGGGTCAGGGCAGCCTGCCTTAACCCCACTGCTCCATCCCTGGGGCAGCTGTCTGGCTACTCCCGGGGGGTGGGATTCAAGCTTAAGGGACTTAAGAGCCCAGCCCAGGGTCCCTTAGCTTGCTTTCCTAATGCCAGGGCCAGGTCCATCCTTGGGGCAGCCTGTGTTGGCTACCCAGCTGCTGCCTGAGTGGGATCAAGCCCATGACCCTGTGCTCCAGAGGCTGATGCCCTGTCCCACTCCACACCAGGTCCCTTATCCTGTTTTCCAAATGTGGGAGCTAGCTCCATCCCTAGGGAAGCCTGCGTTGGCTGTCCTGCTGCTCCCAGGGTGGGTGGGACTTGGACCCAACCCCTGTGCTCCCTAGGCAAATGATTCAAGAACAGGGCACTGCCTGGGAGGAGAGAACTGGGATTGCTTTTGACACCTTGCAGTAAACAGAAGGGTGAATGTAGGTGGGGTAGGTCTGCCGGCCAGCGCAGATGGCTCCAATAGCACAGGAAAGATGACTAGCCAGATGGGAACGGCAGTGTTGGGTGGATGGGTGCGGGCAAGAAAAATAAATAACTGCAAGGAGGCTGATTTAAAAAATAAGTTATTTGTTTCTCTTCCTTTATAAATTTTATTGAGCGGTTTTACTGTCAGGTATAGTCCAGGGAAGGAACAGTCCAAAGGGAAGGTACGAAAGGGTTAATCATCATGGAGGACTGAGTCGAGTACGTGAAATTGTGACTTTTCCCTTTCAGTGTGGAAATGGTCTAGCTCTGGATGCTTCATGCTCCCTTAAGCGATTTGTAGAGAGGCCAACCCTCCCATTTAGTTATGATGCGTCACTCATTGACTCTTTATCCTCTGCAGAGCTCAAACTGCATCACAAAAGACTGTTTTCACATCACCCTGGTTTCTGGTTTTCCAGAGGGGTTGCAAAGAGATGAAGGGACTTGTCCCAATCACCCAGTAAGACAACACTGCCTCCTCTAGGTTAAAAAGAAAACAAAAAGTTGTTGCAAAAGCAATCATACACTGGCAACTTCTTGCGCAAGAACAGCTGTTCTTCCGCAAAAACTTGCCGAGTGTCTACACTGCACGAGTGTTCTTCCGGAAGTAAATTTACAGTACAGCGTTGGAAAACAGGGCTTCTTCTGGAAAAGTTATTCCTCTCCCCACGAGGAATAAGCCCTCTTGCGCAAGACCTCTTCCAGAAGAGGCCAGTGTAGACAGGCAACATGAATTTCTTGCTCAAGAAGCCCCTATGGTTAAAATGGCCATCAGAGTTTTCTTGCGCAAGAGAGCGTCTACATTGCCATGGATGCTCTTGTGCAAAAGCACATCTCTTGCACAAAAGCGCATGGCAGTGTAGACGCTCTCTTGTGGAAGAGTTTTTGCACAAGAACTCTTCCACAAAAGAGTTCTTGCACAAGAAGCTGCCAGTGTAAACATAAGGAAGTTTATGGCAACGCTTGCTGTTAAAACCTGCAAGCGGGACTGGTCTAAAAGCCAGCATAAAATGTAAGAAATAAGTGGGAAAAGGGTTTGCATCAGTGTGTAATGCCACTGGGCAAAAATTGGGTTATATGGCCCTGTTGCTGGGTAGAGTTTGAGGCAAAAACCTCTCCATCCCTCCCCCCCAGCAGACTCCAGGGACAAGTGGGAAGAACCACTGACCGCAACTGCATGAAAACAGATGACCAATGCCACCAAATAAACCAAAAGTATCCATAAGCTGACTTGACTTTCAGCAAATTCAGTGCAATTTCTCATGTGACCTGCAACTAGTGGGGTGGTTTGCTAACTTGTTCTGTGTTTTTCTTCTATGGAATAGTAGCAACATTCTATTATAGCAAATCTTCCACAATATCCTGGGATTTTCAAGAGAGTTTAAGGGAGTCTGCCTTCCAGTTCCCTTTCAGTAAACTGGATACTTTTCAAAATGGCCTTAAATTCCCCTGAGAAACTCCTTCTCAGTGCATAGTGTAGAAAGCCTGGCTTAGCACTTTGGGAGAAATCCAACTCACCCATAGATAGCAAAGAGCAGATGTTGACTTTGATGACAATTTTATTTGTTTACACCAGTCCTGAGTTTGGCCCATGCACATTAAATACATCTCCAACTAAAGGAGAGGATTTTTTTAAAAACATTGCTAATTATGCCTTCATAGAAAAAAAAAAAAAGAAGTTTGGACATTCTTGATTAGTCTTTCAAGATGATTATTAGTGATTTAATCATTGCACTTGAGTGGAGATCCACTTCTCTTACCAATCCAAACTCATACATCGTCATGCAGAGCTGGCAGATACAAGAAGCTGTTGTTGGGAATTAAGAATGCAAAGTTATATTTACAGGTACTAAACATGGTGCAACTTTATTTACAGTGTAAAGTGCATCACACAGAAGTCATTTAACACACACCACAAGCAGTGACATACACGACAATACAGTATTTGCAAAAAGTTTGCTCCTCAGAGTACCTTATTGTAAATAGCGAAATACCATTAACTACAATAGCCTTTGTGTCCTGCCAGCAGCTCTGCTAAGGACTTGGTTCTTCTGAACTGGTCTGAGAGTCCTGTTTAACATATGAACTTCTGGTGCCAGAAGCAGGCCATGTGGCTGTGCTGATCCTCGTAAGCAATCTCCTATCAGCACAAAGTGCCTCCATATACAACACTGTTCTACTCCAAAGACAGTATCAGGGCAAAACAGAATCCAGGCACCACAAGGAAAGTGCACACACTTTACAAACACAGTAGAAAAGATACAGTTTGGTTTTTGTAAAGAGACAAGAACAATATATATAGATGTATATAAAAAGATAGCTCAGTTTCCTCCTACTCACTCCATTGTCTGTAGTTTCTGGGCAGTGTACTGCAAAACAGGTCATGTGGAACAGAAGGCCCTCAGTAACACCCTGTGTGGGACAGCTAAGGCCTTTTGTTTTCAGTTTTACCTGATTTTTTACTGAAAAATTCTTGGGTTTTAAAAAAGCAATTATTCGGTTTTTACTGATTTTCACAGAAAGCTTGAATTCTCAAGTCCATGAAAATACTGATTGTGTTAAGCAAACTCAATACATTAGGTAGATGTGTTTGTGTTAACAATAAGCTTGTCTCAATGTAAATATTAGGCTCCCTGTCAAAATAAAGTAATGTAGCAGAAGATACACTGATGTGCAGATGTGTACATATTATTAATGTAAAGTTCATGAAATTGACCACAGGATTAAACCATTTTTACTTTTACTCGTCTCTATTGTTTTTTTCTATTCTCCCATCTCTCCATATTTACCCACACAACTGTGAAGTTAATTTTGTGCACTGACTTTTGTCAGTTTTTAAATTTTTGTAATAAACTCTGCTAAATTCCAAGGAAATTTTAAACAAAATATAAACTGAAAACTAAGAGCTAGCAAAGAGAAAGGCAAAGGAAATGTGTAGTGATAAATGGTGGTGAGTCACTTCAGAGACAGTCCCCAAAGGCAGAATTCATTTAACACACACATGCTTGCAGCTATTTGACTTCGGAGCGGACTATAGTTTATCACAATTTTATCATATTCTGTAGTAGTGATTAAATCAAAATTGTAAAGGAAACCCATTGTAGTGGAGTTGGGTGCCGCAGTATAGCTCCCTGGTACTATTTCAGCTTGATAAGTTCCTTTATTTTTCCAATTGCTTCTGTTCAATTAGAAGATGCTACAATCTTAATGGAAATCTTCATCAATTGATTGCTGTGGTTGCAGGTTGCAGGTTGAAGAATGGAATTTAATTTGCATTAGAACTGAGATAGGAAACCTTTTTACAAAATTCTCTCCTTTTTTCACCAATCTACCTTTTAAAAAAAAAAATTGGCAGCTGCTATCATGACAGGATCCAATTGTCATTTTTCTCTGTCTCTATATTTAGCATCACAATCATAGTAAGTTTTCCTTTCACTGGTAGCCATAGCAGTTGCACATACATAATTATTAACTCCTCTTTGTTTTTTTTACTACATTTCCCTGGACGCGTTCATAAGGGAAACCTAAATCTAAAAGAAATGGGAGTGGAATCGGAGTGCACACAAGTGGCGTAAGAGTATGTAAAGTTGCACAAGATAACTTCCTCTTCTTTCCTAATGCTGATACTAATTTTGCATTATTACATGAGCTTTTTGAACATGGTGAGCAGAGTGCTTGTAGGAAGAGATGTCAGGTAAGGGTCTTAAGCCAAATTTGTGTTCAGAAACTCCTTTCATATCAGACCTTCACTCTCTAATGCTGATACCCCACACACTCCATCCCCTAGGCATTCCTTTCACCCCCTTCCTTTTACTTAGCAATAGGTAAGTATCAGTGATTTGGACCACTAGTGTAAAATACCGAGGGGCATCTCTACCAAGGACACTCATGTGCATGTTTCTTAAGATGGTAATTTGTTCAGCAATAGCGTGTCTGAGAGCGTGTGCGACAGATTTTACGTATGGCTTGGAATAACTCACTCCCGTGTGGATTGTGCACTTTATAGTTCTTACTTGGTGTGGATGGTGTGTGTAAGAGAGAGTATTTTTCTGGCTCACTGATGGTTCTGCACACCACAAATATCACCTGTCAATTTCACCTGTTTCCATGGATATGCCCCTTGGAGCTTTGTCGGTCTGTTTCATTCTGAGCTACACACATTCTCCCACCTAGTCTACAGTTTTGACTGTTTCACCAGTAAATCTAAGGTAAATATAACACAACCTTCACATTAAACCATTTTCAAAGAAAATTAATACTTTTTGGCAAAAATTATAGGGCTTGATTCTCCTCTTTCACTAACATGACATTGGTATAACTCTATTGTTCCAGAGCCAGCACGCTGAGATTGGCTTTAGTCAAATTGCTCCTAATTTTCACTGCTGTATGTGAGATCAGGTTCAAAGTCCCATGGAATGTTCCACAGCTCAGTTTAGCCTAGACAGACTATTGTCTACTAACTGCTGCATTACAGAATGGTGTTGGAAAATATTACCCAGAATTGCAACATCCTGTTTACTCTTGGTTGGCAGTAAAGTGTATTTTAATTAACTATTCATATCCAAAGAATGGCAAGGACCAAAATGTATAGAAGCTATTTCCTCAATGGACAGCAGAATTTGTACATTTGTTTGTGTGTGTAGCAGCATATATTTGTTATAGTTTTGCATATGAAAAAATACAGATGGTTTCTTTAAAAAATGGAAAAGTATTGAAAAATATATCACAAAATAAAATACAAAACAAAAACATTCATAAGGGAAAAAAAGCACTGAATTTGATTTACAATGCATTGGGTTTCAAGCCCCAGTGGCTATGCCGAAGAAATATTTCCTTAGTATAAAACAGATCCTTGGTTCTTAAAAGGGATAGAGTCCAGCCTTCCTTTTCCTGCATTAGCAAACACACAAAATGACATTATTAGCATTCTGTAATATAAAGAATGAATCGGCAGGGTGAGACATCAAAATGAAAGCAGAAGTGACTACAGCCAGGTAGCTCAAGGGAGCATATCAGAGTTTGACAGTGAGCACTATATTGCAAATAATTAAGGATGTTAGGGTATGTCTACACTACAGCGCTATTTCGAATTATCTTAATTCGAAATAGTTAATTTGAATTAAGCTAATTCGAAATAACGCATCTACACACAAAAACTATTTCGAAATAGCATTTTGCTATTTCAAAATAGCGCGTCCACACTGAGTGGACCCTGAACTGAAGTTAAGGCTGGCCGGAACCAGTGACGGCAGGGCATCAGGTTAGGACTTAGTGTGTGGGGCTGCTGCCTGAGGCTAACTGAGCTCTGTGCTTAAAGGGACCCTACCCCCACCCCGGACAGACAGTTCTCAGGGTTTCCCTGCTTGTCTACCTCGATGAGGGACAGCAAAGCAGTCCTGTCTTGGAATGCCCTGAGTGCCCGCACTCGGGACACCACAGCACTTGGCCACATGGAGCCAGAGCTGCCCATAGGCACGCCGGTGCATCTCGTGGGGTCGTTGCCATCAGCCCAGCTGCACTTGCTGCAGGCTGCTATCCGGGCGGGTCCATCGGGGGGCTGTCAGGATCCAGGAGGCCCTGCGGTAGAGCGTCCACCACAAGGAACCCTCAGAGCCACTCCGGTCCTCCCCACTGGGGGCTCGTGCCCCATTCCTCCCTCACGTCCTTCCACTTACCCCTCCCTAGCCCCCCTTCCTGATGTCAAATAAAATACATGTATATTCAAAAATAGAAACTGGGTTTATTGAACAAAACTGGGGGGGAGGGGATGAACCTCTGGGGAGAGTGGGAAAAGGAGGTGGGAGAGGGGAAGAGAGAGGGTGGGAGGGGAGAGGGGGAAACCTGGGAGGAGGGAGCTGGAAGGGGAAAACAAGGGGAAGAAGGGGGAGGGGAAGCTCAGGGCCCAGGGTTGGGGGTCTCGCCGGACCAACTTGATTTTCATGCAAACCTGCTCCTGGGTTCGCATGTGGCCTTTGGTGGCCAGGCTGGCAGCTATCCTGCCATAGACGGCCGCATTCCTCTGTCTAGTGCAGAGATCATGGACGTTGGGGCATCCCCAAACCTGAATAAGGTCCATGATCTCCACCCTGACCAGGAAGGCGCCCGCCTTCTCCAGCCCCTGTCAGGCTCCTGGGAGCTGGCAGACTGCTCCTGGGGAGCGGTGGAGGGCTGGCTGCCAGTGGCTTGCTGGCTCATGTTTTGGGGCCACTGGGTCAGGGGCCCCGGTGGCCACTGCTGGCTCTGGGATGGCAGGCTTGGAGCTGGCACAGGCACTGTGGCCAGGGTCTACCCCTTTAATAGCTCCGGGGCTGGGGGAGAGGAGAGTAAGTTTTCCTGGTTGTGCCCAGAGTGGCCACCAGGGCTCCCTGGGAAGGGCTGGAGGCCCCCTATTTCGAATTAAGAGTCTACACAGCACTTAATTCAAAATAGCTATTTTGAATTTGGCGTTACTCCTCATAGAATGAGGTTTACCAAATTCGAATTAAGCGCTCTGCTATTTTGAATTAATTTCGAAATAGCGGTTTGCATGTATAGACGCTATTAAAGTTAATTCGAAATAACGGCTGTTATTTCGAATTAACTTTGCAGTGTAGACATACCCTTAGATAGCATGTAATTGAATAGTTGTGTAACTGCATCATTTTTCAGCAGTTACACGCCTATTTGTGTATAATCCCTTGGGGCAGGACTAGCAGCCAGTGCACTCCCAGCCCCACTCCTGCGGAGCCCCCACCACTCCGCACTACTGCCTCTGACAGAGAGGCAGCAGTGTGGGGTGGCAGCAGCCTTGGTCCGTGGGGGGGCCGAGCTCCCCATGGATAGAGGCTGCTCCACAGACAGGGGAGCTCAGACCCCCCGTAGACAGGGTTGCTGCTGCGGAATAGTCTCCTTTGTCTCCCCTCGCAGCTGCCTCTGATAGAGGCAGCAGTGCAGAGGGGGAGGAGGCACCACGGAGCTGGTGCTGGGGGGAGCTGGCTTTTAGCCTGCTCCCCCCCAAGTACAGGCTCTTGCCTGGGCCCCCTCCACTGCTGCCTTTGTAGGAGGCAGCAGTGCGGAGCAGGAGGGCGCAGGCAGGTCCGTGGAGCCAGCATGTGCAACGAGCTGCTTAAAAGCCATCTTTGCACGCTTATTGGCTCCTGCCCGGCGCCCTCGCCCTGTGTACTGCTGCCTCTCTAACAGAGGCAGCAGCGCGAGGTTGGAGGGGGCACCGGCTCCCGCCTTCCCCCCACTTGCTGCCTCTGATACAGAGGCAGCAAGGGGGGCAGGGGGAAATGCATGTAGTGAACAATCAGTGCCTAGTATAGGGGTAGTCAATTATTTTTGGTCAAGGTCCAAATTTCTTGGGCAAGGTCTAGTCAAGATCGAGATTCCAGAGAAAATAAGAATAAAAAATAACAACTACACTGAGTAAATATAAAGATTTAGGGGGCTGTGCAAAAGCATCTGGCAGTCTGGATTTGGCCCCCGGTCCACCTATTAGCTAGCACTGGTCTAGTGCCTAGCTATGACTGTGAGAGGTTGTCTATAACTACCTTGCACAGGTAGAGAGCATGCTGCTTACATGCTCCACCTGACTCACGCCAAATGATTTTCATCTCTTCTGGGGCTCCTGACGGGGTATGCTTTTTATTTAATGTTTCCTTCCATTGTAGCCTGAGACACAAACCTGATGTGTGTTCCCCAGCACTTACCTTGTGCAGTCATGTCCAGTCCATGATGAGGGACAGTGGCACCGATTTGGCCGTATGCATTTCCCACCATTTAAGCAGGGAGACTGGCACACAGCTGCATTTAAATACAGATATGTATACATATGTACTCCAGTAGGGTTAGAATACTTTTCATCTGGGAGATTAAGTTTTGAAAATCCATTTAGCCCTGCATGTGTCATTCTGTTAGTCACAGAATGAGCACAGTAAACCCCACCCAGCTGTACTAAACCCAATAACCTGGCTTAGGCTAAAGTATTTACAGTTGTCAGGAGACTAAACTCTTGTGTGCCACAAGCAGAGAACAGGAGGGGCCCAGGTGTTACATTCCCTTTTCTCAAAACTTTATCATTAAAATAATCCCAAGCCTGAAAATGTGTTTGTAAGTGACAATTTGCTCTGGAAACAATAAGCTCAGAAGTGGATCTTTGCTAAGTGTGAATCAACCCTCTTGGTTATTTCTGCTAGCTGCAGTGATATGCATAACAACATGAAACATTCAATGGAATATTGTATGTTGGCTCTAAAACGTGTTTCTGCTCCAAGCAAGCAAAGTAGAATGCAAATTTAAGCAGGAGGAGGAGTTAATGTAGCACATCAAAGAGATCAATAGGAAAGGCAGCCTCATTTTCAGAGATGAAACGTGGATGTTATTGTTTGCTAGGAATGGGAGAGACAAACAATATCCAGAACTGAGCGTAGAAAAACAGAAACTCAACATAGTCGGAACAGGGGAAATATACAGATGAAAAGGAGAAAGTAGCAGAAGAGACACTTAAAAACTAGCCTCCAAGGTGGAATAATCCTCAGTAAAGCAGCAGCTGAACATGGAAACAAAGGGGAAGCAAAGAATGACCACAGGCACGAGGAGAGTATAAATAGGGTTGCCAGATGGTTTCAGAAAAAATACCCAACAACAACAAAACAACACACCAGGAAAATGTTTGTTGAGCAAAAAAAAAAAAAAAAAAAACCTCCTCCAAAAAACAAAAAAACCCACCATGGCCCCTTTAAAAACTGTGTGGTGAGGCTTTTTGGCCCTAGTAGGCGGCTGGCGGCCACCTGCCATCTTGCCTCCCTGTATGGGGCCGGACAGCTCCCCTCCGGAACCCGGTAAGCTTCCCCTGGGAACCCAGGTTGCCAGGCTGTCTCCGTATTGAGCTGGACAGTCTAGGATTTTTGCCTCCTGGCCGGGAAAAAATCAGAAAGTACTGGACATTTTAGGTGTCCGGTATTTTCTGAATTTTTTACCAAACAGGAGGTGAAAATACCGAACTGTCCGATTCAATATCGGACACCTGGCAACCCTAAGTGTAAGTGAACTACACAGGGCACTTTTAAAGTAAAACACACCAGGCCTGCCTATTTATTTGGCAGAGTAGTGTGGGGACAACACAAAGCAGCTGTGTCAGCCAAATGGACATCAGACAGAGAGAAAAAGACAAAGCCCCACGTCTTCCTGTCAACCTTAACATGAGACGAAGTGTGATATGATTACTAGGACAGACTAGAAGACACATTTAATGAGCTTCATCTAATGGAGGAAGTTATAGCACAGGACAGTTGAAAAATGTAGAGTCTCCTAAGCAGATGATTCAGTCTTGGGGAGGAAAAGCAAAACACAGTGAGGAAGACAGCAGCAGTTGACAACACATAGGCACTGACAATGCACTACTGTCTGCAAACTAATTAAAAAATGGAACCAGAGAAGACAGAAAGGAGAGCGCCTGGCAGGAATAGGCAAAAAGCAGTTGGAATTACACTGCCCTCATCCATGTAAAGGGAATCCATACAGCACCAAAATTATGGCATGCCATTACAAAAGTGGACCGTTCTCTGCATATTAAATATCATGAATTAGGTCACATTGAAAATGATTTTAAATTCTTAAAAAAACCCATGCAACTGTATTTAATTCCTTATCCACAGCATAGGTACCACCAGGCAGCAGTAGTACACACTTCCTCATGCCACCAATGTGTCTCAAAACCCCAAGTTCAACAAACCGACTGAAAAGTGGGAGGTGAGTTCAGTATCTCCATAAATCCAATCTAATGTTGGCCCTTCTACTGAAAATGCTCATGATAATGCCAGTTGTGATGGTGGATTTTGTGATGGTCATTTCTGTCCCCTAGAAATGACATATGGGTTGGAGAAGGATAACAACAATTTTGGGTTATTTTTAATCTGGCATGGAATCAAATGGCTGAAGAGAAATGCTGTGTGTCCTGTCTCCAATCTCCTAAGACATCCAGCACATCAGCAATAATTCCTACAGTGCGTTGAAAATAATCAGAGGGACTATTGCTGCATACACCAATATTTCTTCAGAAAACATTATGTTTTCTTACTCTTAGATTTATTTTAAAATTTTTACTTGGGCATCTGGATTTTCAGAAGAAGGCTTAGGGCTGCAGCATATCACGTGTCATCTCCCTCATAGTCACTACATTAATTAATGGCCCAGCAACGATGCCCACTTACATGAGCATAAATTAAGAGTAATCCTACTGAAGTCAATGTAATTAACTGGTGTACAGAGCTACATGGGGGCAGAATCAGGCCCTATACGCTGGTTAAACTGTGCCACACTTAAGCTTCCATTTGAAACCGCTTATAAAGGGTTAATTCACAATGAATACATCTTTTATAAAGTGACTAATAGAGTGTTATCCAATCCAACAGGTTACTTATAAACATCCATGATAAACATCTACAGCACATTCTGCTCCTGTGTGCGATATGTTCATATAAACTGGGCCTGATTCTCCTTTCACTCACACTCCAGGGTAGCTCTGCTGAAGACCGTGTAATTCGATTTAATTTATACCAGTGTGAGGGAAGCGTGAGACCCACAATTCTTCAATGCATTTCCACAGGAGCAGTGCAGCTCAGCGAGCCTAAGGCACAGAATTTTTTTCCCCTTTGTTTCAATCCATTTGGAGGTTTGAAAATAGGCCAAGTGTTCCATCCTTTGGGCTGTCTAAACTAGATACTTCAGGCTGGCATTCTAGTCCCCCCATGGGCACAAGTGAGGAGAGAAACTGCAGGCAAATGCTTCCCTCACCAAAACACAGAGCACCCACAATGGCAGTACACATGCTCCTCGGATGACAGCACAGAGAAGGGGGAGCCTGCCCTGAGCTGCTGCCCCCTAGAAGTACGCCGGGGGCAAGTCTGGGGTCATGCAGTCTGGTCCCTGAACCGTTCAAGCACCTCATTAGTGGCACAGGCAAGAGCTTAGGGGAGCTCGTGTTACACCATTTTAAAGGAGCTTGTGCATATGCTCCTCCTGGAAAGACTCTGACCTAGAATGAATAATGAGTGGGGCTGCCTCTTTCCTCTGCCTTCTGAAGACCGAATGCCTCTGGCAACGGTTGTGCAGGTGCTGGACCTCTGCAGAGCATCTGTCACTCTCACAGCCAGCACACTGCCTTCAACTTACCTTGACCTACATAGCATGGCTTACCCTGAGAGGTAGGGACAGACGCTCAAGTATTCCAAAGGAATAAACCAACAATGAGCAGGAAGCATGGAAGGTCTGAGGCCGTCAGATAATATATTGCACACAAGGCACAAACTGAATCACTTGAGTTTATATTGTCTAAAGTACTAAGTCGTCCAACTCATTTCCCCTGCCTTTCTTCCACGCCGTCAGCAAGTGACAAATGAACACTAGGTGACATGAATCTTCAACGGTGAGGGTCTAATTCTGCCCAGAATTATTTGTGCGAGGTTCCGTTTTCCTCACAAATTGACAGCGGGTTAAATCAAAGTGATAAATGCAAATGCAAAGGTTGGGGCTGGGAAAGGTGGGGAAAACCTGCAGTCCCACTGAAGTCAGTGTGAACTGCAGGTGTTCAGCAACTTTTATATTCGGGCAGTAATTCAGATTCATTCTTTCGGCTCTTTCCGTGGTCGGGTAAGCTTGTTCTATGCTCAACCCCTCCAAGAATATTAAGTAATTATTTTCCCTGAGTCATTCAGTGGTTACTCTTGTAAAATGCCTCAGTACGGACATGCTAGGTGTTGATGACAAGAGGAAACATAGGCGAGTAAAAGTAGTTTTACCCGTATGACAGCGTGATCCAGTCCATCCTGCTGGGCAGTCACATTGGTATGGGGCCACACAGCGACCTCCATTCAGACAAGGCAGGATGCATATTGCTGAGAAAAAATAAAGGGAGAAGACGGACTTGCATTGTGTACTGTGCATGAGAGGCCCCATACCGTTCACAGAAAATACAGGACTGGGAAGACCTCAGTAGGTCATCTAGTCCAGTGCCTGAGGCAGAACTAAGTATTATCTAGACTATCACGGACACCAGGTGTTTGTCTAACCTGCACTTAAAAACTTCCAATGACAGAGATCCCATAACCTCCCTAGGCAATTTATCCCAGTGCTTAACTGCCGTTACTGTTAGCAGGTTTTACCCAAGGCCTAACCTAAATCTACCTTCTTGTAATTTAAGCCCAATGCTTATTGTCCAGTCCTCAGTGGATATGCTGAACAATTACCACCCTTCTCTTCATGCACCTTTTTCATACTTGAAGATTTTTATGTACCAGTGGGGAGAAAAGAGAAGGAAGAAAAAGGGAGGAAGAAACAAACAACGAATAGATGAGAACAACTGTGTGCTTCTTGGTGTTCAAGAAACATTACATCTGGAGCTAGATACAGGTTGGACTTCCCTGGTCTGGCACCGTCGGGACCTGACTGGTCCCACACAAGAGAATTTGCCGCACCAGGGGAGGTCTCCTGCCACCGGCTCCCAAGCAGGCACTCTGCATCCCCCTCTCCCACTCCCAACCTGGCTGGGCTGCTTGCCCAGCTGCAGCTGGCTTCCTGGGCAGCAGGGTCTCTTGCAATGGGGCTCCAGCCCCACACATGTGGGGGCAGCTGCGGGGCTCCAGCCCCATGCTCCAGGAATTAGTGTCCCTCCACATTTCTCAGGAGGCAGAGCCAGTCATGCTATAAGTTTCCCCCCTACCGCTCTAGAGTGAAATGTACCAGGACATATTAGGTTATTGGATCCTGTCAGAGTTTTGTAACCTCAGCTGAAGCCTGACTGCAAGAGGCTGCTCAGCATGGCCATCTGCTGTGCAGGTGGTACACAGCACCAGTAAGGATTAGATCCTTATGCGTTATTTATTGACTCTCTCTGCATGGGAAAACAATGCCACAACGTGAGGTAAGGCCGTTTAAAACCCATTGCATGTGACTCCACACTCAGTTACTGTTGTCTCATAAACAAGAGAGAGCGCGGTGTATGTATAGGAACGCTAATCTAGCTAGTCAGCTGTCTGTTCCTTTGTGTCGACAGGGAGGCTGGGTATGAATTGGAATGGCAGATCACAATGACCAGGAGCGTAACTTTAGCTTTCCAAAGCTGAGACTATGGAAGGCATCGTTGTTATCAGGAAAGTAAGGAAATCGGTTATGACGTTTCATCGACTTTGCAAGGTGCTAGGCTCACCTCGCCCTGAACCTGGAAGAGGGGGATGTGTCTGTGCGTGCGTGCGTGCATGCACATACGCAGACCAGCATGGGGAAAAGAAGGGAAATAGAGATGCAAAAAAGAGACTACATTACACATCAAGGCATTATTTATCTGGAAGGCCAAACTACTGGGTTGCCAGATCTTTTCTCCTCATTTTCATAAGCCCATTTCATATAGTGCAGCACAGCCCAGGCATAGACTCAGCAGCTGCAGGAAGTAAGTGGATCTGATGAATTGTTTTTAAGTAAGGTGTGGGGGCCAGGACAAACAATATTAATACTTTAACTGAATTCACCTTTATTAACTGTAAAGGGATCTGCTGTTCTTTTCCATGGGGTTTCCACTTACCTATAACACTCCTAGGTACACTGACCTAGGATTAACTCATGTATTAACTACAGATGGTCCCAAGCAGCATGACTCAGATTGGGATTTCAAAACCCTGAAGTCTAGGGGCGCCAGCAGCCTCTGCAGGCTTCTGGGCAAGGTGAGGAGTGGATCGGCTCCATGCTTCCAGAAAGGGTGGGGCCAGGGCAGCCAGCCCTGAGTGCCACCCAGAGCATATCACACTGGCCCCTCGGCAGCCCTCAATGCCACTGTCCGGAGCATGGCAGCCCCTCGCTTCCCTTGGCACTGCCCAGAGAACATGGCGTGGCTCTCTGGCAGTGGTTTAAAGGGCCCAGGACTCCAGCTGCCGCCAGTGCAGCAGCAACGGCCAGGAGCCCCAGACTGCTTTGAATAGCTGGACCCCGGGGCAACTGCCCCCTTTGCACTTCCACTGTCGGCAGGTCTGCTGAAGTCCTAGAGTGTTTGCCCTGGTTCGGGTTCATCTCTGATTACTAACTATAGAAGGAAATATTTGCCTTTCTATATATCTGAATAGCTATGCATTCATGGGCCCCAGAACTGCAGTGGCGCCAGCATATATTAATGTATCCTCCCAACACCCTCAAAGAGGAAGGGAAGTGCTATTTTACAGATGGAGAATGGAGACAAAGAGCCTAAGGCCAGACCCACAAAGGGGTCAGGTTCATAAGTTCTACTGATTCTAATACCCTTGTGGAAGTGGTGGGCCTAAATGACGTTCCCAAGGTTACAGAGAGTGTGTGGCAGACCTGAGCTACAAACTCAGCCCTAGACCAGTCCCTTACTCACAGATTCTTTGTACTACAGGGGGAAATCTGGCATCAGCTCCCATGAGTGCAGAGCATGACAGACTGCAGAAAGTCAGGAGGTAGAGAAGGAATCAGAGCAGTGAGGGGCATCCTAGGCTAGTGAGTGGGCTGCATGAGTGGCCTCCTTCATCTCAGCGGGCCACAAGATTGTCGTAACCAAGAGGGTCTTTTGGGATAGCGCAGTTTTGCTAACTACGCTTGGGTACCTAGAATTTGGAGGATGTGCTGACTGAACCAAAGCAGCGCTTTGATTGGATGCAGAGGGAGCGCACGGCTCTCTCAATGTTGTGTGCAATCAGCACACACCTCACTTCAGGTGCCCTGGCTTTAAGTGTGTATCACTTTTGTAATACTGGTAGGAAAAAAATGACCAGCAGCATCTGGCCACTCTGTGCATGGGCAACAGTAAACAAAATGTCTTTGGGCCACAGATAGTACCTCAATGGGCTGCAGGTTGTCTACCACTGATGCCCGAGGGTTTTCACTGTATCTGACCTACACACGTCTAACTATGCAAATTACTTGGTACATTTTGTAAGTATATTAGTAAACAAACGTGCATAATCCAAAGCCCAAATGTCAGTCTTTTACTGCTGTACTTTTGTTCTTCCCACAACACACCCACAACTTATTGAGTTTACTGCTTTGCCATGCTGAGTCATGTTGGGATTAGCCTGTAAACCTCCTGGGGCAATGGTCTGTCTGTTTTGTCTGTAGAGCACAATGCACACACTATGGCTCTGTATAAATAATAATTATGGGCAAAGTCCTGAAATCCCTATGCAGCTTTTACTCAGTGTCTTATTTAGGCAAAACTCTCATGCAACTACTAGGAATTTTGCTTCATTGGGGGCTAAATAAAGATTTCAGGATGTGGCTTTGTTAGAGTCTTCATGGTCATTTGGTACTTAGGTTCTCTGCTGAGACTGCCAAATCTGACAATTAATGGCACAGGTCCCAGTTACACAAATCACAAATAGAGATTTCAGCCATTTCCAAGCAATGTTGGACTCGAACCAGGGGGCAAGAGGGGCAAGCCTGTTCAGATGCCCCAAGCTGTCTAATCACCGGCATAATATGTAATTAAATCCCTAGGAACTGAAAGTGTTTTTCTTTCAACTATTCAGTTGTCAGACTTCTCCTCCCAGGACATGGACAAAACCAAGTGTGTTACAGATTTTTATCTACTTCACCTCTGCCAGGCACAGCTTCTATGAATGACTGACCAAAGGAGGACCCCGGCTGTCTTTCTGACAGGAGAGAATATGCCGCACTGCACTTCCTACGCAGGGGAGAGACTGGGGAATAACAACATTTCTGAGAACGAGGGCATGCAAACCCCATGTGATTGCAAGCCTAGGCTGCGTGGCCAGGATATCCTGTTCAAGCGGAGGCAAGCAAAGATGGGAGATGTTCTTTCTCTCAACTAGCTTTCCTTTGCCTGCTGCAGATATAAATAAAGGACCCAGATCTCCACTGCCTTGCATCTGTGTAACTGGATAAACTCAGATCAAACTGAGTTTTAGCTGCAACCAAATCAGAAAGGTAGAATTTTAAATCTATTTTTTCCACAGGTGTGTATGACTACACCAGCTGAAAGATACTGAAGAATTAGGTCCAAATTTTCCCCCAATGGCAAGATGAACTATCATAGCCTAAGGCTGATCCTGACAGGTGTTGGGCCTTCACAATCATATATATAGTAGCCCAATGTCTGTGACTCTATAACGCTGTAGCGTTACGAGTCACCTCTGGGGTGCTGCATGGGGAGCACG
The DNA here is from genome assembly GCA_019425775.1 of Rafetus swinhoei. Classification (NCBI taxonomy): domain Eukaryota; kingdom Metazoa; phylum Chordata; order Testudines; family Trionychidae; genus Rafetus; species Rafetus swinhoei. Next base: position 121,003,439 of record CM033427.1, on the reverse strand, counting down.
GGGCCCAAACGGCCACTTGCGCCGCTTGCTCCCCCGTGGCGGTCCGGCTGAGCGGTGCAGAACTGAGCTGAGTGCCATGGCAGGAGGAAGAGGCGGTGACGTGCGGCTAGGGGCGGGCCCAGCCGCGTGTACGTCACCGCCCGCCTCCCGCCTCCCGCCGTGGCGCTCGGCTGAGTTCTGCACTGCTCAGCTGGGCCGCCGCGGGGGAGCCCAAATGGCCACTTGCTCGCTTGCTCCCCCATGGCGGCCCAGCTGAGCGGCGCAGAACTCAGCTGAGTGCCACGGCGGGAGGGAAAGGGGGGCCGGGCGGTGATGTACACAGCCCCGCCCCCTGGCCATATACGTCACTAGGGTAGGGTAAAAAAAAACCGGACACCCTTGATTGGGGCCAGAAGGGGGAGGGACTGGCCGGGAGAGGAGCGGGGCTGGCTGGGAGGAGGCGGTGGGGCAGGAAGCAGAGCTGGGGAGGGAGGGGGTCAGAGGCAGCGTGGCTGGCCAGGGAAGAATGGGGAGGCGGCTGGCGGAAGCAAAGCTGGTCGGGGTGGGGTCAGAGGCCGTGGGGCTGGCTGGCGGGAAGCAAAGCTGGTTGGGGGGTGGGAGTCGGGGGCAGCGAGGCTGGCCGTGGGAAATCGGGAGGAGGAACTGGCTGGCGGGGGGCCGGGAGAGGGAATCGGCTGGCCACCCTCTCACCCGGGCGCGTGCATCCCCGACGGAGACAGAGGAGAGTGGCGAGAGAGTGAGAGGCAGGAGGGGGAGAAGAGAAAGAAAGAGATGGAGAGAGAGGCAGAAGGCGAAGGAGAGCTGAGAGAGAGAGGGGGAGGCAGTAGGAGGAGGAGAGAGAGAGAGAGAGAGAGACGGAGCAAGAGACCGGAGGCTCAGGAGAGAGGACTGATGTGGAGGAGAGACCTGAAAATCCCGTTTTATGACGGGCTAATTGGCTAGTTTCATAAGAATAGGCATACTGGATCAGATCAAAGGTCCATCTAGCTCATTCTGTCTTCTGACAGTGGCCAATGCCAGGTGCTCCAGAGGGAATGAACAGAACAGGTAACAATAAAAGTGATCCACCCCCGTCTCCCATTCCCAACTTTGGAAGAACTGGCTAGGGACACCATTCCTGCCCATACTGGCTAATAACCATTGATGGACTTAGCCACCATGAATTTATCTAGTTCTTTTTTGAACCCTGTTAAAGTCTTGGCCTTCACAACGTCCTCTGGCAAGGAGTTCCACAGTTTGACTGTGTGTTGTGTGATATAAAACTTCCTTTTGTTTGTTTTAAGCCTGCTGCCTATTAATTTCATTTGTGACCCCTAGTTCTTATATTGTGGGAATAAGTAAATAATTTTTGCTTATTCACTTTCTCCACACCAGTCATGATTTTACAGACCTCTATAATATCCCCCTTAGTTGTCTCTCTCTTCCAAAATGAAAAATCCCAATCTTATTAATCTCTCTTCATATGGCAGTTGTTTCATATCCCTAATAATTTTTGTTGCCCTTTCCTAAACTTTTTCCAGTGCCAAGTTATCTTTTTTGAAATCAGATGATCACATCTGCACACAGTATTCAAGATATGGGCGTACCATGGATTTATACAGAGGCAGTAAGATATTCCTCTGTCTTTTGCTTTTTTCACTGCTGCTGCACATTGAGTGGATGTTCTCAGAGAACTATTCACAATGACTCCAAAATCTCCCTCGTGAGTGGCAACAGCTTATTTTGTCCCCATCATTTTATATGCATAGTTGAGATTCTGTTTTCCAATACGCATTACTTTGTATTTATCAACATAAAAATTCATCTGTCATTTTGTTGCCTAGTCACCTGATTTTGCGAGATCCTTTGGAAGCTCTTCACAGTCTGCTTTGGACTTAACTATCTTGAGCAGTTTAGTTTCATCTGCAAATTTTTCCACCTCACTGTTTACCCCTTTCATTTGTTCATTTGTGAATAGGATTGGTCCCAGTACTGATTCCTGCAGGACCCCACTAGTTATCTCTCTCCATTCTGAAAACTACCATTTATTGCTACCCTTTGTTTCCTGTCTTTTAACCAGTTATCAATCCATGAGAGGACCTTCCTTCTTATCCCATGACAACTTACTTTGCTTAAAGGACTTTGGTGAGAGACTTTGTTAAAGGCTTTCTGGAAATCTAAATACACTAGCTAGCTATTCTGTAAAGGGAAATCATGCTTCACCAATCTCCTAAAATTCTTTGAGGGGATTAACAAACATGTGGAGAAGGGGGATCTGGTGGATATAGTATTTATAGTATGTAGGGGATCTAGTGGTATAGTGCATATCTACTGGATCCCTCTTGTCCACATGCTTGTTGCCCTGCTCAAAGCATTCTCGTAGATTGGTGAAGCATGATTTCCCTTTACAGAAACCATATTCACTTTTCCCCAACAAATTATATTAATCAACATGTCTGACAATACTGTTCTTTACTATAGTTTCAAGCAACTTGCCCAGTACTGATGTTAAACTTACCATCCTGTAATTGTCAGGATCACCCCTAGAGCCCTTTTTAAAAATTGTCATCACATTAGCCATCCTCTTGTCATTTAATACAAAAGATCATTTACAAACCAGAATAAGTTAGTAGTCCCACAATTTCACATTTGAGTTCCTTCAGAACTCTTGAGTGAATACCAACTGCTCCAGGGGACTTGTTACCATTTAATTTATCAATTTGTTCCAAAATCTCCTCTAATGACACCTCAGTCTGGGACGGTTCCTCAGATTTGTCACCTATAAAGAATAGGTCAAGGTCTGGGAATCTCCCTCATATCCTCAGCTATGAAGACTGATGCAAAGACTTCATTTAGTTTCTCCGCAATGACCTTATCATCCTTGAGTGCTTCTTTAGCATCTAGATTGTCCAGCGGCACCACTGGTTGGTTAGCAGGCTCCCTGCTTCCGATTTACTTAACATTTTTTTTGCAATAACTTTTTTTTTTTTTTTTTTTTTACTAGCTGTGCTTCAAGAAGCTGTTCTTCAAAGAGATTTCAAAAGATGCCAGTTGGAGTTGTGGGCACCAGCTATTTTGTTATTACTTTTTGAGTTTTTGGCTAGCTGTGGGTGCCTGGCTAGCTTTGGGTGCCTGCAGCTATTTTGTTATTAGTGTTTGAGTTTTTGGCTAGCTGTTGTTCAAGAAGATTTCCAAAGAAGTCAGTTGGAGTTGTGGATGTCTGCAAATTTGTGTTCTTTTAATGTCAGGGGTGATTTTAAACTCATTTAGTTAAACTGCTACAAAAAGTTATATGGACATACCTATTTTGGTTTGGACAATGCAGATTTCCTTTTATTAGGAAAGTTTAAATGAAACTGAAGCAAGTCCTTCTTAAACCAAAACAAGAGACTATCACAGAGGTGTCAAAGGGGCTGGCCGCCCTGCAGTTCTCCCACCCCCAGGCCAATTGAGACCTGGGGACAGGAAAGCATGTAAAGTCTCCTCCCCCTGCCAGGGACACGCGGGACCAGAGGGAACCATGCGCCCCTGGCGGGGGGAGGAGAATTCGCATGCTCTCCCCAACCCCAGGCCAATCAAGGCTTGGGGGAGAGGGAGTGCACGAAGTCTCTTGTTACCCGCCCTGTCAGGAGGGAACCACGCTCCCCTGGTGGGGTGGGGCAGGAGAGCCAGAGACTAAGTCCGCTCCCCCACACCTAGGCCCTTCTCAGCGGCTGGGAGACATGGCGTGGGCAAGGGAGGGGAGGTGCCTCCCAAACTAAGGGGAAAGCCTCCCTTCAGCCCCCCCTCCTGATGCTGCTGTGTTCTTCCTTGGCAGGGGGCAGTGTGCCCCCTGATTGACCTGGGGGCAGAGGGAGTGCGGGAAGTCTCCTCACACCACTAGGGGCATGCAGCGCCTAGCAGGAACAGAGACTTCACATGCTCCCCCACACCTAGGCCAATCAGGGTCTGTGAGCAGGGGAGCACTCAAAGTCTCCTGGCTCCGCCCCTTCCACCCAAGGCCCCGCAACCACTTTAGAAATTCACGAAGTGGCCTCCTTTCAAAAATTATTGCCCACCCCTGGACCACGCACCCAGAGCTTTACATTGGGTCAACTAAACCAGTGCATGTTTATGTGTACACACGACCTCCAAATCAACATTAATTTAGCACTATGCTGTTTTCTGTTTGGAACACTTTAGTTCCATACAACTGGGCAAGATCATATATGTACTCTGTTGCAGTCCATATCTCATTTGCCAAACACAATAGATTACGGCCTTTTGACTCAATACATCTCCCAGCACATCTACTGTGAAATCCCATAAATTCATCTTTCTTATCTACTGTGTATCTTTCAAGCTACATTGTGAGATAATGTACATACGCTCTTCACAGAGACGGCCCATCCAGCCTTCTAGACAGGAGCATGCATTTGGTCGCTCGCAGACTCCACCATTCTGACACGGGAATCGACAAATGGCTGGAAAACAACACCACAATCCAGTCAAAACATAGATCTCTTAATTGTACAAGTGTTGCTCACCAAAAGTGATATGTAAGTGCAAAATTCATTTGGCGACAGAAGGTAAGAGATACCATGGTGATGAGCATGGTACAAGATCCAGAATAGAACAGAAAAGATTATAACTGTATCTCTCAAACTATGCGTTTTAAAGAAGCCCCTTGCTTTAGAGCCAAATGAAGCTCTAAACCACCTATTTTTGGTGTTCTCATATCTTGGAAATTACTAATACGAGAAATGCCGAAGAGGAAAAACAAAAGATACATAACACTGTTTTTTGCTCAGGAAATTCAACTTATGTCCTTTAAAACAACGTGCATTGTTTTTTTCTTTTTTTTTTCCTTTTGGATCTCATACTAGCTCTTTTGTCCTGTATTTAGTAGTGGGCAGATTATAGGCTCCATGAATACTGCACTGGCTTCCCAATTGGCAACTTGACTCTGATCTCACTCACATTAGCTTATGGTGGCGTAAGTCCACTGAGTTCAGTGGAATTACTCCAGCTTACCCTAAGGAAACTGAGATCGGAGTAGGGCATGTGATCTGTAACGAGATGCGGTTCGGACAAGTGCAGCTGTGCACTTCAGCACTCCCAATTACTAACACATCCTGTATTTTTAATGATAATATTCACATTAATTTGTTTAGTGGGTTAGACATTTCGTGCAGGCTTGGGACATTAATAACTAACCACTGGTGCCAAAAGCTACAAATGCTGTGATTCATTATTCTGGTTGCTTTCATGTTGCTCCTGATATAGACCACAAAGCCTTAGATACTGTAGGCCTTTTGTTAGGAAAATATTCAGCCTTGTTTATAAAGCAGTTCTAAAAGATCACTTGCACATGTGTATCAGGGAAACATGAGCCTTTTCTCTCACAAACATCTTTGGTCCTTTTTATTCCCCCCCCTTTTAAGGAAGGAGGTGGGAATCTATTAACATACTGCATTAATATGTCTAGGGTTACCAGATCTCAGACAGTGCTTTGCGTGTTTGTGCATTAACTCCTTCATCTCCAAGCCACTGGTATTTGGAGAAAGGAGAGAAGGAAAGAGGAAAGGCAGGGGATTGCTGTACAGTGAGCAACAGGGATCCAGATTCATCTGGAGCAGGACTTCTAGGCTGTATTTTTTTTAATGCCAAAGTGTAAGTGGTTTATATTATACAGAACCACTCACTTTTATAAGCACAGGGCAGAAAGAGAGCAGAATGATGGAACTAACAAGTTGCGTGTCAGCCAGAACTGCTCAATAGTTTGATTTGTTACGACATCCCTTTCAGTGGGACCGAGGCAGCGCTACACTACTCAGAGGCGACAGCAGCAGTTATTGTGCTGGAGCTGTGCCACTGGACCACAGTAGGGTTGATGTATTCTACATGAACGGAAGGGGTTTTTCCACTGTTGCAGTCAGCCCACTTCTCCCAGAGGCCTTTGCCTTCCCTGCCCCTCCCTGCACCATGGAGGCATTGCTGGGAGGGAACCAGCTTTTAAGGGGCTCCCCCCAGCAGTGGATCCTGCTTCTCCTCCTGCCCCCGCCTCTGATACAGAGGTAGCAAGGGTGTGGGGGAAAGCGAGTAGTTGAACCATTACTCAACTACTCGATAAGCCTAGGCTTACTCAACTAGTCGCTCACATCCGTACTAGGAGACTTGCTTCCCCAGCTGATTATAACTAATGTGGGAAAGACTTTCTGGAGGGAGAGAGGATCTAGGGTATGGGATATGCAGTCCTTGAGAGAGGAAACTGAGGAGTGAAGCAGAAAGGGCTGAGTTTGTCCTTTATATGCTATGGGTTAAACTGTGGCTTCAGGAAAGTCAAATGGGAATTTCTCCCTGTGTGTTTCTACAGGAGGTTAGAAAAACCACCAGTGACTCTTACCTTTGCAGGCAGGCGGTTTTGTCCACGTTCCATTTTCTAAACACACACTTCTAAGGGACCCTTCCAGCATGTACCCGCTGTAGCATGAGTAGGTGATCATGTCTCCATACTGATAAAATGTACCACGAGCCAAGGCATTTTTGATGTGAGCAGGGGGCCCACAAGAAATCTCTAAACAAAAATAAGAAGAGGCCAAAATGAATCGGTGAGTCGCAGCATCTGGGGACTTATTCACATTACAGTACACAATCTCCCTGTTTGTTTAGAGTGCGAGCCTGCAGGATGGAGAACACTGAAAAGGAGAGTGTGGGGAAGCAAAGCTCTGCAGACAGAGGCTCCTGCATGGTGCAGAGAAATGGTCCTGCTGTGAGGGCAGGGGAATGGACTTGATAACCTCTCAAGGTCCTTTCCAGTTCTAGTGTTCTAGGATTCTACGTACACAGCGTCCAGCAGTGAAAACAGGCCTCTGTCCTAACACCAGACTGAGCACTGGAGAGAAGGGGAAAACCGGGCATGGTGGGGAGGGGGAAAGGGGCGACCAGGAGAGAGGGCTTAATTGTAGCATAGCAAATCAAATACTGACTACGTATAATGCACATGGCAGCCATTTTCAAGACGATAGCTTTTACATATTGGTGCTTAGAAGTTGCAAGTAGAAGAGAGGGACATTAGGCCCTGTCATTAGGGTTACCCACAAACAAAGAAATATGCCGGAGGGATATAAGACAACAATGCATCTCCCAGCCAGCTTCCCACAAATTCAGTCTGTACGCTTACTTTCACATTTAGCTCTTGCTGGCGTCCAAGTCTCATCAGGGTTACAAGTGATTTCGTCTGGTCCTTTAAGTTGATAACCTTCCCTGCACTTGATGGATACTTTCTGACCGACGTAAAATTCTGTCTCAGACAAGAGGGCATTCTCTGGGATTATGAAAGGCACAGGGCAAGGATTTGCTGTACAAGTGGACGGGGAGGAGAGGGGAGAAAAAATAATTGTAAAGCATGTCTGCAAAGGCTTTCCTCTTTTCATTATCAAATTGCAAAACCAGCAGAATGAAGGGACTGACTGCTCCCAAGTTTCATCTTTAAACAGGTGTAATGTTGAAACAAAAAACCAGGACTCACCCCCCCTCTGTTCTGAAATTTGATTTGTCCTTTTTATATGTGTTCCCTTTTTTTGATTGTATCCCTTTGGTATATACGGTCATGCCTATTTTCTTCCACAATTTGATCTGAGGAAGTGGGTCTGGCTCACGAAAGCTCATCACCTAATAAACCACCTTGTTAGTCTTTAAAGTGCTACATAGTCCTGTTTTTTGTTTCAGCTGGACTAGACTAACACGGCTACATTTCTATTACTATTCTACATGCAAGGTGTAATGTTGTGAGGTTTGGGATCCGGAAAATAAAGATAACAAGCCTGATTCCCATTTACACAAATGTTACTTCACACCATGTGCTAGGGATGCAAACCTGACTCTGCCTGAACCAATGGCAAAACTCCAGTTGATTTCACCCTGGCAATAGAAGCAGGTGTTAAAGAGGGTGTTAATGTAGTTTACATTGCTTTAAGACCCCTGCGCATGGCTAGGGCCATGTAAAAAGGCTTTAGTGTAAACCAGAAGCAGATCCTATGGGTTCAGTGGGACTTGAGTCTGGTTAGTGAAACTGGAGCAGTGTAAAGCAGTGGCAGAGTGCCAGGGAATCTGTCCCAAAGGGTTTCCACAGTGAAGAGCATTAATATTCAATAGAGTTTACAGGTTACCTATTGTTAGAACCCTGCACAGATACAAAATGCACAAAATTTGTATCTGCATCCGCGCCTGTAGGTGCAAAAATGAGCCATGGATATCTACACCCGTGGGTCCAGATATAAAGAGGATATCCATGGATTTGTGGGGCTCTATCCTATTTTTCCTGCATATTTTACTTTTGGCCTTCCTCATGGGAGCACTTCCATTGATTTCAATAGGACGAGTTGCATGACAAATGTGGCAAAGATACAGCAGTATATGTACAACAGCAGAGGGGGTGCTTTTCTATTAAACTAGAGACATGTTGGTCTCTTGTTTAAAAAAAAATGAGATGATCCAGCTAGTGCAACTCAAGACAGATTTAAGATCAGTTACAGTCAAATAAGTTACATGGAAAAATAACAATATTTGAATCCACTGAAAGCTCTTTTCCAAAGAAAACCGCCAGCTGCTGAACACATCATTCTCTCGTTTTCACAAATATTTGCAGGCGGCTGTTATTTTTAATGTGTCTCAGAACTATCCAGTTCTTTACTGTGCACGTAGCTGTCTCCCAAAAATGCAGCTTTAGCAGAATATTATGTTTCGCTATGTAGGGAAAGTTTCACTTAAGTTACAGAGTTTTACCAAGTGAGGAAAAACTGGGATATGCAAATACATTTGATTTGAACTCGACCGATTCCGCTCAGTCACACTAGCATAAAGCTGGGTTAGCAAACACTTACCTTTGCATAGCGGTATGGGGTGACTCCAGGCTCCAGTTCCTGTGCACTCTGCTATGGGTTCCCCTTCCAAGCTGTATCCTCTCTCGCAGTAATATGCTGCTCTGCTGCCAACTGTGTTATTTTCATATACGGCCTTTCCATTTGCCAGGGAAACCGGAGCTTCGCATCTGGTCTCTGCAAGGAAATAAATTCATTAATTTAAACGGTATTAGGCCCATTCTTTCATTAGAGTAATGCCCTGTTTATAACAGCAACCACAGAGCAATGACACAAAGTGTTAACAAAAAAAATCAGTAGCGCTGGTGGATGAGCTCCTCCTAGTGATGGAGAAAGGGCAAACATCCAGGCACGTTTTTCAGAGGATCACAGGGAGTTGGGCCATGAGACTTTGGACACTGGTTAGTGGAAGGGGATTGAGCTTCAGTGGTTCCCTTCTTTCCACTTAGCAAAATCCCAGAGAGCAATGTTCTTTCGCTGCAGCAGCTGGAACTGGCTAGACCACTGGTCTCATGGGGTGTGACAATTGCTTTTCTCCAAGTGGCACAAAGCCAGAAGGAGAAGCAGTCGGATGAGCTGTGCTGTGCTGCCATCTCTAGTCAAATGACAGGCAGCTCCATGGCTCATCTTCCATTTGACTCCCAGCAACCCAAGCAGCCAGATGAGCTGGGGGCCTGGACAAGAGTAAGTGGATGGGACCTGAAACCACATGAGACAGAAGTGTGCCAGCTGACAGGAAGGAGTAAGCATCTGTTGTAGGGCTCATGTTCTGCTTTTCTGTGGACAGCTCTGCCTCCTAGCTATAAACACAAACACGCTTGTACGTTACTCTGGTTTTCAGCCGGAATAACAGGGCATAGTTAAGCAGCCTGAATTGAATAAAGTGGTGTGTTTGTGAGAAAGCGAGTGAGCGCACATGCTAAATTTGTCGTGAGAAATATCCTGAAGTTCTTAGCACTGGGAGCCAACCAGCTAAAATATAATTAAACATTAAAATTGTTTTTCAAATGGATTTTCTGAGCCACTCAGAGAAAAATAATTTGTTTTCATTGTCCACAATCTTTGTTAAACCGGTAAGAGCCCTTAACTCTCGCTGAAGTTTATAAAGATATTAAGGGAACCCTGCACATTAAGACCCTCAAGGAATATTGTTTCTGCCTGGGAAGCCTTCTGCTCTTAACAACAACTCTCCACTCTGGGGAACCATTTCCTGTAATACTTTTAGCTGACTGGGTGCCAGTTATGTAGTAATATAAAAAGAGCTACTGCACTTCATTGCTCCCCAGAAGAAAGTATCCAGAAAGAGGTTTGATTCTCTGGCTGAACAATATACACCCTGACATGCCAATAAGAATGGTAATGATTGTTTTTCGTAGGTCAATGGGTACCAGGGCATAAAACTTAGCAATTACCTTCACATGATGGGAGGGGTTTACTCCAGGTCCCATTGGCAAGACACGTGATATTTTGGGGCCCAATAAGATGGTATCCAAAATTGCACACATAGGTTACGTTACTTCTGTATGCGCTTCCAGAGGCCACGGACACGGCATTTTCTATAGAGGGATGTGGCTCACATGTTATCCCTAGAAGAGAAGTCTTGGAGTTTATCATCTTTACAGAATGTATATGAAGCCTTTTGTTTTCATTTCTTCTCTTTTGCCCTACTTCACAAAATGAGCTAAAGAAAGTCAAAGGGAAGAAACGGGAGCTGCAAAAGCAGGATATAAGGAGAGGTGACTCAATATCTCGAGGGACAGAATCTCAGGCAGGTGCGGCAGCCTAAGCAATAGGCACCCACTCCTCACTGTGTACAGAGATGAAGTAGAAAAGGGACCTAGACACCAGCACACGTCACAGCAGCACAATGTGGGAGGTGGGGGTATGAGGTGAGTCAGGAAGGCTGGACAGAATTCCTTGGGAAAGGAGATAACACCCCCAGAATGCATTTATGAAATGCCCACAGCAATTATATCTACTTTGCCCACCCCCCATTGCTCTGACGGCAAAACTGCCACACTGCAGTGATTTGAGTTCAACACAACAAAACAGATCAGTACCAGCACCCTTTCAACAGATCAATGCAGAGTGCAAGATCCTAGTCCACGACACAATAAAAGTTCAACATTACAGGCCAAGCTTTCCCCTCATTTAAACCAGCGCAACTCCAGGCCATGCCATTTTGTGGTGCAACTGGACGGAGAATTTGCTGCAGCATTTTTCAGACCGAACCTGCATCAGGGTCAAAGAGGAAATACAAACTATAACCACTCATTTAGGCCTTGTCCGCACCGGCATGTTTCCTGACATGTCCTGCAATGCACTACTGCTGGTGCACTCAACCACCAATGGCCTTTTTCCCTTAGGCCATCTAGCACTGCTGCTCTAGAGAGGCATTCATCTCACTCTGATCTGCACTTACTCACGCACGAAGGGGCTGAGGGACTCCACCGCTTGTTAACATGACAGATTCTTCGGCTGGGTCCCTGTAGTTCAAAGCCCCGATTACAGCTGTAGAAAACTTCATCTCCAAATAGGAACTTCTCCCCATGAACGGATCCATTCTCTATTGATTCTGGTGGTCCGCAGGAGATCCCTATATGACAGAAAATATACTGTTTTAGTCAAATGCCTTTACAAATTGCCTGTTTCGGTCACAACCCGTTTTGAATCTTCTCCTGGGAGCCCAGGAAGAGCAGTTAGATTGGAGGAAATAAAATTGTCATATGTGCAGTATGAATGCAAACATTCCCAGACTATTCCATTCACTGGCAAAGAGACCACATAACAACGTGCCCAGAATGCTGTTGGGCCTTGCCAGGTACCCCTGAAAACAAATGTGATGCAGGTTGGCTTTAGCCAAAGGCATTACAAAATCCTTTTATAGCCTCCCTGAATGTCGATAAACTTGAGAAGGAAAACAAAAAGCAAAATCAAGATTCAAGGCAAGTGTCTTAAGCTTGGCTTACATTTAAAAGTTACAACAGCATACCTACATCAGTCAAGGTGTGAAAAAAACATACCTCTTGACGAACATAGCTATGCCGACAAAACCACCAATGCAGATACTGCTATGCCAGTGGAAGAGAGCTTCTGTTAATGTAGCTAACATTCAGGAAGTGTTGCTCTGACACTGCCAGACAAATTCCTTCTGCTGGTGTATGCTGTGTCTACAATAGATAACTACTAGAGCTGTCAAATGAACAATTGCACTAGATCTGGACTTACAATACTCCTGTCATCTGAAGAAGTGGGTTGTGCTCACAAAAGCTCATGATACCATCTAGATGTTTTGTTAGCCTTTAAGGTGCTGCTAGACTATTTGTTGTTTTTTAAGTTTTTCCTGTTACAGACTAACTCTGTCTGCCTTGCAGGAGGCATAAAGGATCTGTCGAAAAAGGCTTTCTTTCTCGACAGATCCCCCTCTAGACTGCCGCTTTTTGCTGACAAAGTGCTGAGGTGGCAAAATGTGGCGGCCATTTTTATGCAAATTAGGCACGGGATATTTAAATCCCTGCCTCATTTGCAATGTCGACCTGCCTAATCTGCATCCCTCTGTCGACAAAAGGATGCAGTCTAGACATACCCTCAACTACCCTTCTGAAGCTGTTAAACAGTAATAGCCTAACATGCATTAAAATATTTTGGAATGTTTTCTACATTTTCAAATACAAGTTGCACCTCTATAAACCAGAACTCTCTGGTCCAGCAACATCCATGGTCTGGAAGGGCGCTATGTAGGGGGTTGGGGAGAAGGGGCAATGTGGGGCTCAGCAAGAAAGCAGGGAAGGGGGAGCGCAGAGGTGGATATAGGGCAGGGCGAGCGGGGTGGCTGCCACGGGCCCCGCGCTCCAGTAGGCCCCGTGCCAGCGCCAGAGGGGGACTGACCCAGCGGTATACCGGGAATTTCCCGGTGGGCCGTCCACTGAAGGGCCAGTTGGCGGCTGCTGGAGGAGGGGATTGTGACGGGGCGCCACAGCCCCGCACTTTAAATTCTCCGGCGCCGGCCAGTACGGGCCATGTGGGGCCGAGGGAGCGCATGTGCGGCGTGCTGAAACGCCGCGCAACAGCTGAGAGGGGAAGACGCCCAGGCGTGGCATGACATCACAGCCCAGGACTTTAAAACTGCGTGGCCCAGAGTTGCACCGCTCGGTTCGGCACGTGGTCTGGAGCCTGGGCTGGGGTCGCGGCCGCCCTGCAAACTGAAAGGCAGAAGGTGGATGGCAGAGGAAGGGGCTTGTGCTGAGGGGAGGAGGGCAGGTCAGGAGAAGAAAGGGGAAGACGCTAAGGGACAGCGTGGAAGAGAGACAAATGCCAGGGGGCCAAGAGGAGACAATGAGGAAAAGGGCAGGAGGGGAGGTGTCAGTGGGAGGGGGGACAGGGTGATGCTGGGAGAGGAGAGGGTAAGGGCATTGGGGAGGGGGAGGTGCTGGGAGAAGGCTTGAAAGGAGGGGTGGGCATGAGGAAGGTGGGGATGGAGCAAGGCATATGTGAGGGCATGGGGCATGAGGAGAATGGGGGCAGAGGGTGGTGAGGGGTGGGCATCAGGGAAAAAGAGGGCAAAGGGCATGGGGCAGTGAGGAAGGGAGGCACCAGGAGGGTGCAGGGGTAAGGGAAGGTGCAGTTGCCAAGAGATTCTGGGGGTGAAGCAGAAGGGCAGACACTTGCAGGGGAGGAACCAGCACCAGAGGAGAGAGGCAGGGCAAGTGTGTAGAGGGAGGTGTTAGGCGAGGGGTTGAGGAGGGGTAGCTCACATGATCAGAGTGGGGCTACTGGAGGAGTGGGCACAGGGGGGATGCCTTTTTCTTTTTTTCTCCTAAGGGGGGCCCCGCGAAATTGTGCTGCCCTGGGCCCCGCAAAACTCTCATCCGCCCCTGGGGGAGCAGGAGCCAGCACATAGCTCAGCTGGGCTGTGGGGGGAGTCAGAAAACCTGGAGGGGGACCCGTGGGGGTGACAGCAGGGGTGCCAAAAATGACCTCCTTTGGTGTGGAAAATCCCTCATGTGGGACCAGTCATACTGGATCAGGGAGGTCCAACCTATATATTGATTTCAAATACAACATGGAATACGAAGTGTCCAATGCTCATTTTATAATATTATTTTTATTACAAATATTGTACTGTAAATATAAGAAATCATATTTTTCAATTCACCTCATACAAGTACAATAGTGCAATATCTATTACAAAAGTGCAACTTAAAAATGTAATGGGTTTTTTATATAATTGCACTCATAAATAACACAATGGATATCTTTTCCTTGGAGTTTTAGAAAGAGCCCTATTCTGGTCTCTTTTCTGTAGAAATAAAATAAAGACTTAAAAGTTACCCAAGGCTTCACTCAATTAAACTGTAGAGAGGAGGTGACAGAAAACAACAATCATGTCCTATCACTCAAACAAACCCTTTAAGGGTGTCTCAAGTTGTGAACTCAAAATGCTTTGTCTAGCAGAGTTGTTTTCTTGAAAAAAAAAAAGTATGCCTTGTGGTTTATTTAATAACAACATTATCTTCAGATGCTAGCAATTTTGCCAAATGTGTCATAATAGTCGCATTAAAGTTTTAAGTGTGCTGTGATTGTTTAAGTAACAGACAAAACAAACTGAAGGTTAATACTTACCTGCCATATAAAACATTCCCAAAGCAAACTAGACAGGCAAAATTAATTTAGAACTCACTTCTGCATGCTGGTGCTGCTCCGCTCCACAGTTTGTTCCCTTGGCAGATCCGTTCTGCATCACCCTATCAGACAAAAGGAAAAGACTCACGAAAGGGCATAAAATTGTCAAGATTGTGCCCTTACTGCACTGCAGGAGAAGATATTCAAAGCTGTTCTCATTTTTTCATGACCAATTTTGACTTAATTATTCTGCTATCCTGCTACATGCTCCCTCCAACAGAAATCCACGTAGCGAAGGGCAGCGGAATGTTGGAACCAAGCGCCACCAGTTGAACATCAGAGCACAATCTGTCCTAAAATTGGGTAACATCCGTGACAGATTGTCTGAGTTCAGAATGGGGGAAGGGAGGCTGACTTAAAAATCCTTGTACCTGGCTGCAATTCCTTAGGTGCTCTCCATATGCATTAGTTTGTTGTTGTCTTCAACAGGAGGAAATGGGGAAAAACAAATTTGCCAAAGAACATGCCATTCTCAGTCCTGGAGAGAGGAAGTTAGAGAGTTCGCTGATGCTGCATTGATAGCACAAGCAACCACAAACTGGGTAGGAATGCAGGATTTAGGGTCGGATCAAATAGAACTCCCAAGAAAGAAGCAGGTGAATGTCAATGAGAGGCACATCCTGCCATGTTAAGGGGGTCAAATCTTAGTAGATGAGAAGGTTCAGCATGCACTCAGATACCCAGAATTCTTATTGTCACATCTAATAATCAATTATATATTTGAGAGAGTTTGTATGTGTGAGAGTCTGTTCAAGAACTCCTTCTAAACAGTAAGAGGTAGGAACACCAAATTTGGTGTACAGCTTCCTCTTGTAACTTAAAGCAAGGTCAGGGTTTGGTTGTGCCAGGACAATGGGATGTGCCTGGAATGGGATTGTTTCTTATCAAATGGAAAGGGAAGGGTCCAATAGCAGGCACAGTTACACTCCAGCATGACCACAGGGAGGCAGCAAGTATGAAGGACAGTTATGCTCCAGAATGACCATAGGGGGCAGCAAGCAGGGCAGCCCGAGGGAGCTGCCACCAGCCAAGCAGCATGAGCCCTGCTACTCCAGGGGAGCCACCACCAGCCAGGTAGCATCACCCCCGCTGGATCTGGGGAGCCCCCCCCTACACCTTTGTGCTCTAAACACAGGGATGGGAATCTAAGATTATTCTGCATCCTTGCCAGCAGTATCCCACCTGTTTCCAAGATGGTTTAGCTGGGTCCTCATTCCAATACTCATTTTTCAATTCAGGAAAAATGGCCTAACTTATTCCTTCAAAAGTAGCTGGGCAGAGGTGCGTTCTGCAATTAAATACTACATTTTTTATCCAATCCCACTCATATGTTCTATGCCATGTCACTCGTCCTCTTGCCTATATATTCTAGTAGAATTACCCACTCTAATTGTTATGAGCAATTTTTCAGGACATGACTTATAAACTGCCTCTTTGGTTACAGGACATTAAGTCTAACCTCTAAGGCTACATCTACACGGCAGTACTATTTCAGAATACCGGAGGTAACCCGGAATAGGTATTCTGCATCTTTTGAGCACACCCATTATTTAAAAATATAACAGGCTTGCTATTCCAATGTCTCTGTAAACCTCATTCCACGAGGATAAAGGGACGTTTCAGAATAGTGATTTATTTCTAAATAAGTGCTGTGTAGACAGCGCCAAATTTGAAAATAAGCTATTTCAAAATTGACTTGAAATAAGCGACGCAATTTGCATAGCTCAAATTGCATAGCTTATTTTCAGCTATGGGTGCAGAGTAGATGCACCCTTAGTGTGAGTCTTATTTCTTTTACAATTTATGGTCACATGATCAGCATCTATTATCAAGGGCAGCTGCTTACTTTAAACTATGCTTGTTCTTAGGACATTATGTTGTGGCAATGCATTTCAAAGGAGTGTAGGGGACTTCTGTTTAATAGCAGGGATGCAAGACTAACACCAGAGGGTGTAGGTGGAATAATTTCTATGAGCAGCAGTATTATTTCTTTGGAAAAATTTTACAGCGAATTTCTTCTGTCTCTGACAGAGAGGTAGCCTCTGTCCCCAAATCAGTCCACTGCTGAGGTTTTATCCAGACAGCACCACAAAATATGCTGTCAGTATATACAAATGGTGTTATTGCAAGGTTCCTTTTTTTGTGTGGCTAACCTCACAATATCTTGAACAGATTCACAAGAGCAGTCTTGTCTGTCTTCTTCAGGCAAATGAGACTATTCCCTCCCTCCCTCCCCACCCCCGCCAAGGTACAGTGTGTGCATAAATACTTGTCTGGGGGAAGACCAGAATGTTCAGCATCTTATAGGATTGAGCCCTGGCAGCAGGGGCGGATATAGGGCAGGGCGAGTGGGGCGGCTGCCCGGGCCCCGAGCTTCAAAAAGGCCCGTGCATGCGCCGTGGCAAAGGGGGGCCCCGCAAAACTGTGCTGCCCTGGGCCCCGCAAAACGGTCATCTGCCCCTGCCTGGCAGGCTGACTTAAATTTTATATTTTTATGTGTATTGCAGTAAAGCTTAGGAGCCGAAGTCATGGACCATGTACAAATAGAGAACAACAAAAAGGTCTCTGCCTCAAAAAGCTCACAATCTAAGTATCTTCTGTTTCAGAACTATCCCTGGGCTTATCATGGCTCTTTCCCACATTACCCTCTTACACCTCCCAGACTCAGGGTGGGATTTGGCAAAGTTAAAAGACCACTTTCATAACTTAGGGAAGAATCAGAAGGATGTAACTTGTTATGGTTATGACTTGCTATTGTTTTCTCTATAATCATTGCTTTGTCAAGAGCGGTTTCACAGAGGTAGCCTCGTTAGTCTGTTTCAGCAAAAACAAGAAGGAGCCTGGTGGCACTTTAAAGACTAACACATGTATTAGGAGATTCAGGCATAAGCTCACCTGAGCTACCTCTCACTTCCTCAGATGCTGAAGAGAAAAAGACAGGACAAAAAAAAAAAAAAAAAAAAGGACATGGAGATGGGAGCGTAATAGTGGTGAGAAGATGAGAATATCTGAATGAGAAATTACCTATTGTAATGTGAGAACCACTCCATGTTTTTATCTAGATCAAGGTACTTCTCACCTTCTCACCACTGTTGGAGATTAGCCACATCCATTCAGATTTAATTAGCATTGTCATCACACGCCCATCTCTGTATCCTTTTTTCTTTCTTTCTTTTTCTCTTCAGCATCTCATGAAAGCTTATGCTCTAATTCCCTAATAAATTTGTTAGTCTAAAGTGCCACCGGCACTTGCTGTTTTCAGTAAGAGAGTCTGGATTAATTACAAAAGCATTGGATAGAGCCCAAACCACTGGACTCTGCTCCCTGCTCTGCCCTGGTGTAAATATGAGCAAACTGCTGCAACCTCTTTGCCTCAGTTTCTTTATCTGTAAAACACAGATATTATTTATCTACATCCCAGGAATACTGTGAGGCTGGCATCACTAAGTGCTTGTGAAGTGCTCTGAGATAGTCAGGGGGAAGGTGCACTAAGTCAGGGAGTTACAGCAAGAGCAGGTCGGGGGCAGGCTGTCTGGCCAAGGGGCAGGAGCGGACTGGGGGCAGGGTGTCTGGCTGGGGGGAGAGATGAGTGAGAGGGGGGAGTGCAGGGTCTGGGCATGAGGAGGAGCGGGGTGTACTTGTTTTTGCACCGCATCACAGAAGGAAGCCTCCAAGAAGGATTCACAGAGGAAGCCTCCAGGAATCGTGTCCCAGGGGAAGGAAAAGGGCAGCGTGCATGGAGCCATTTTTGGTTCTGCTTGTTCTCCTCATGTCGGGGGAAAGAAAAGGGCAGGGCACGTTCCCCACTTGTTTCCTGCATGCCAGATCTCGTGGGGCGGCTCAGGTCTTTCTCACCCGACCCCTCCTGCAGGAAGCCATCTCTGGTGTTTCAGTCTTGGGGAGGGGGGGGCGTAAAGCTGTAGTGCCAGCACTGACTCCCTGCTGTGGGGGGAGCTGGAGAGGCTGAGTTGGAGCTCCAGAAGAGCCATATCTGGCTCCCTAGTGAGCCATATTTTTAGCTTGTGAGCCATAGGTTGCTGACCCAATTCAGCAGACCAAAAGGTGAGAAAGTAGCTCTGCTCTGGTTTCCATTTCCAATACTTTAACAGAATCCCCTGAATTAAAAAAGAGCTGCAAAGGGCCAAACAGCATTTTCTTTTTACAAATCCCTCCCCACCCTCCATCCATTTCTTGCATGTGAATTGCTGGCTTGTATTTGGTATTTGAATGGCAAGTGCTCAAAGAAAGGATAGTTAGTGGACTTTTGAAGTGTTTTGTAAAGTCCTGTGCCTGCATGCCCCATGCTACAGGTCACAGCAATAGCAAGAGAAAGGCACACATCTTCAGCAGAAATTAATACATTAATCTAGTAAGGAACAGTCATAATACATTCTACTAAACAAAGAGGTAAGAACAATAAAGATGATAATTAATAACACTGGTCCTTACACTATAGATTCAATGGACTTACTTGTAAATCATAGCCAGCATTGCATATATAAAGAACTGCATCTTGGTAGCTGTAACTAGCACCAAGCACAGCTCCATGTTCTGGGACTTCTGGTTTCCCACAAGACACTGGAATGCAGATATCATCTGAAAATGACGGCACCCAGCTGCCATTGTGCTAAAAAGAGGGGAAAAAAAGGCTTTTTAAGGCTTGTTAGCAAATGTAGAAATAATGAAAAGAATTGATCATTTTATATGATTACACGAAGAACTCAGAAAACCTGTGGGAGAGAGATCTCTCAGTACAGAGATGGGCAATAATTTTCATTCTTTATTTTTCGCACTGATTTAACATTCTGAGGTCCCAACCTGCACCAGGGCTCCATTGTGCTTAGACCTGGCATGCTCGCATGGAGAAGTTTACAGAGAAAGAACAGGAAGGGAACAAGCTCAGAGAGCTGTGAAGAGAATTGCTTAAGGTTGCACAGCAGGTCAGTGACCAAGCCAGGAACAAAACCCAGCTTCCTTAAATCTTAACTCCATGCCCTAACCCTCCTCTCCAATGTACTAATGCATCTGAACACCCACACAACTGTTCAGCAAACACCGGGGAGCAGAATTGTTGTTCTCACCGGTTTACATTTGTATCTTATGTTTTTGTCTATTGTGGGCCAGAAAGCAGGAGCAAACAGACCCCTGCAAATGCAGGCTCATCAGAAAGCCAAAAAATAGCACAAACTTGGAGCAGACGGTTTATAAATTCTTCTAGTTTTAACACTGGAAGGCCCTGATCTTGCACATGCCCCTGCTGAACGTGGCTCACATGAGCAGTTTCCCTGACTCTAATGGGACGACTCACAAACCTGAAGGTGAACAGAAGGATAGATGCTTGCAGGATCGGGGCCGCAAGTGTTACTAGCAACCTCGCTGAAGAAGATTGTTGTTTACAAATACCAGGGCTGAGATTTTTTAAGATGCCAAGAGGCATGATCCCCATTAATTTCAGTGGGAGTCGAATTGGAATTAAGAGTTAAAATAGAATTCAGTGAGTGAAAAAGAATGTTTAGCCACAGTTAAGTAGTTAGAGGCGAGGACTGTTTCCCAAATCTGGAAGCCTGTCTCTTTTCCTTAAGGAAGGAGCAAGGCCTACCATATATTTTACTGTGCATTACAGCTGTATTTTGTACAACCAGGGTCACCCACAGATGAGCACACCCCCTCAAGTACAAGATAGAAATCTACACCTTAAAAAGAAGAAGAAGGAAAAAAAAAGGCCGACGCTCTTTACCTGGCATATAGATGTGCTTGCTCCCAACAAAGTATAGCCTTCTGTGCATGACAAAGTAATGCTCTTATTCACAGTAAACTCATCACCAGAAATAATTACATTGGTTATATTTTCAGGCATGGGGCATTTTCTGAGGCAACAGGAAATACTCTTAGGAGACCACTGTCCATCTTCTCGACAAGTGCAGGTATCCATTTCTGTTTCCATCATGTAGCCGTCCAGACATCTGCAATGCATCACAATCATTGGATGGCTGCGGTACACGTGTGTACGATGCCTCAAGGTACAAAACCTATTATGTGGCTCAACAGTCAATGTTTGTTTCTTATTAGCGGTGACTATAGACTTCTGTATCACTTAAGGACAACCTGCTGGGACAGGTCGAGGCATTTTTGTTTCATGGCAGGAGTTTGAACATCCTGGTCTGATCCTGAGTCCATCCCTGGCTGCACCACCCTGCCCCAGCAGCACAAAGTGACCAGGATGGATTCATCCCCCTGATGCTGCATTGTGCCTGGCAGAACCTCCATGTGATGTAAAGCCACAGTAGCAATTCCTACAGTTTGGGCAGAGAGGGTATTGGCTGGGTGAAAGGGAGGTGGCCAAGGTGTAACATTTTGGGGATCCCCACATGCTGGAGCTGACCCTGGGGGCCATGTACAGCCTTCAGGCTGCTCTTGCTTGCTCCAGGGAATAGCCAAATCCCAATATTGGGAGATTAAATTACTTTTGCAAAGATGTAGTTGCTTTACCCCACAGAGTCCTGCAACGAGTGCAATGGGGTTGGAGGATTTGGCCCTCCATATGGTTTGTCTGTATGTATATGTGCAACCTCCCTCCCCCCAGTTATGTGTGCTTAAGTGAAAACCCATCCAGCCAAACCCTTAAAAGCAGAGTACTGTTCAGGTACCTTCAGGTCCCACCTGCCCATCCATCCTTCATTTTAGCCACGTGCTCTGACAGAATCCACCCTGCTGCTAATACAGTCACTTCAGCCTCACAGACACAACATTGGAAACTGTAACACAAATTCTTATGCTGTGCATGCTACACAACTTACATGCATGATGCACTGTGTGTTTGTGGGGAAAGTACGAGGCTGGAGTGAGGAGTTGCTTGAGGTGGGGGAATCTCCAGACTGTGTGTTAACCCCCCATGAGGTCTGCCCCACAGCCTTTCGTTAACTGAATGTATTTGCTTTAAAGATCCTATGTTCATTCCTTAGACATTTCAGGGAGATGTAATTACAGCAGCCTCCTTACCTGTATTGGACTCTACTTCCATAGGTGTGGGCCTCTCCCACAGCCATTGCATTAGGAATGGAAGGTGGGGGTCCACAGGACACCAGCTCACAGCGTGGATACGGCTCACTCCAAACACCCTTCTCCGTACAAGTCAGCTCTGGCCCCCCTTGTAGGACAAAGCCAGTTGTGCAGTTATATATTACTGCATTCTCATCCACAGAGCTGCGTCCAAGGATAAATGCATTGGGGATGGTTGGTGGGGAGCCACATGAAATCAGCCCGCAGTGTGGAAAAGCAGAGCTCCATTTGCCAGCTGCCTCACAGAAGAGTTCAGAAGGCCCTAGTAGTTTAAAGCCCTCCAGGCACTGAAACTGTGCCCTTTTGCCGCAGTGGAAATCATGCCCAATAACAACCCCATTCTGAATCAGCGGCATGGGACATTCACAGGAGAGGCAAGAGGGGAGGTTTCCACTCCACGAACCATTGGACAAACATTGCCGCAGGGGATTTCCATGTAACTCATAACCGGGAAGCACATGTACTGTGTGTATTCCCCATAGCTGAAGCCTGAACTATTCAGGAACCCATGGGAGATGTCTTCGGGGGCCGCAATTGACTGGCTCGCAGTATGGCGCCTCTGTATCCCAGGTGCCATTAGCCTGACAGGTAAGTATGGATGCGCCATGCAATAGATAGCCTTCATTGCAGCGATAGTGAATGTCTTTCCCACTGCCATATTCTGATCCAATAATTGCCCCATTGGGAAGAGGTAGTGGCACTGCGCACCTGATGGGTTTACAAACTGGAGGGATCCCACCACTCCAGCTCCCATTTGCAAGGCAGACTCTACTCCCATCCCCATGTAGCTGGAAGCCTTCACTGCAGTGGTGCTCAGTGTGTTTCTGGAATGTGAACTCGTCTCCAGTCACTTGGCCATTTTCCAGAACTGGTGGGTGGCCACAAGAAACAGGGATGCAAATGGGCTCATTCCCATCCCACTTTTGGTTATCCTGGCATGTCCTCTTATCTGAGCCATTTAACTGGTACCCAGGATCACATTCGTAGCGGACCACACTCCCGTAAGTGTAGTTTTCTCCTTTTATATTTCCATTCATGAGTTTGTTAGGGGTGCTACATGATACCACTTTGCAATATGGAGCTGCATTACTCCACTGTCGGTTAGGCAAACACAGCCTTGTGTTGGAACCAATTAGCTTATACCCTGGTTTACAGGCATATTGCACTAAGCTACCTAGTGTATTCTCAGTAAAATGTAAATAGCCATTCTCTAGGGGTGAGAGTACGTCACACTCTATTGATATGCAGGCAGGGGCACTGCCATTCCACATCCCATCCTCTTGGCAAGCTAGTATGGGGTTTCCTAACAGTTCATAACCAGAGTAGCACGTGTACATAACTCCTGTTCCATATAAAAAGTTGGTCAACTGTACTGCATTAGTTTCCTTCAAAGGACTTTTTATATCTTTCCCATTACTAGCAACTAACGTGTGGGAAAGAGGAGGGCTCTCGGTAAGATGTTCTCTTTCAAAATGTCCTTCTTCACTTATAATCTGCACATATTCCCCAAAGTCAATATGGGGAGGCAGGCCACAGTCTGTCGGTAGGCACGCTGGAGTAAAGCTAGACCAGCCCAACTCTTCGCAAGTCTGCATGGAATGCCCGGCCAGCTGGAAACCTGGAATGCAGCTATAGATGATCATGGCGCCGTAGCTGTAGTCTGCACCTTCCACAAAACCATTCTCAATGGGCTGAGGTGGGTCGCAGCTTATGGCTTTGCATGAAGGAACAGCTGCATCCCACTCTCCTGTCTCTAAGCAGCTCAGAACCTTTGGCCCTTTGAGTTGGAATCCTCTGTTGCATGAATACTTAACAGTCTGCCCATAGTGAAAGTTTGTGTACGAATATTTGCCATTCTGAATCTCCTTAGGTTTAGGGCATTCAACAGGCTTGCAAACTGGCTTTCTGCCTAGCCAATGACCATCTTCTCCACAGAAAATAGTCGTATTTCCCAATAATTCATAGCCTGGTTTACAAGTGTACAGTGCTGTGCTGAGGTAAGTCAGTCCTTGCACATCTACAATGCCATTCTGAATTTCTTCAGGCTGGGGGCATTCTACAGGAATACACTCTGGCAATGGAAAGCTCCAGGAGCCATCAGCTTGGCATCGAATTTTAGATTCTCCCTTGAGTAAAAACCCATCCATGCAGGTGTACCTCACGGTGCTACCAAAATGAAGAGAGGATGCTAAAGGTTCACCAAAGGGAACGTATGGAGGCCCACGGCACAATACAACCTTGCAGACTGGAAAGGAATCATTCCACTGTTGCGATGGCAAACATTTCAGCACCGAAGAACCATGCAAGACATAGCCCTCTTTACAGGAAAACTGTACAACACCTACTTGATGAACCATCTCTTTCAAAACTAGCTGATTTTCAATCAGTGGTGGTTCTGGACATTTTGTTGGCACACACTTTTGGCTTTGCTTTTTGCTCCATTTCCCAGACTTCTGGCATGTCCAAGAAGCATCTCCCATCAGTTCATAGCCCTCATCACAAAAAAACTCAACCTTGGATCCCACATCAAAGTTTTCTCCTTTGATAGATCCATGCTGGATAGGAGGTGGTTTGCCACAACTGAGAGGAACACAAAAAGTTGGTGAATCACTATGCCACTGACGATTTGCTTGGCAGACTGATACTGAGGTTCCAACGAGCTTGTAGCCAGCATTGCATTGGTAGTGCACTTCATTCTCAAAAAAACGGCCAGTCGTGTTCTGTAAAATGGGTGAAAGAAATGGTAAGTAGGATGGAAAAACTCTCGAGCCTGGCAGATGAATTTTGATTTTGTTAGTCTTTTGTATCTAATTGCTAACCAGACATAAATCAGACTTGAGGATTGATTGCAAAGAAAGAAATGCCTGACATGAAAGATAGGGGGCAAGTTCTTCCTTGACTTCCACCCCCTGAAGTCAACAGAGTTGCAGTAAATAGAACATTCAATAATTTAAAGCTAGAAAATGTTTTCCTTGCCATACATGCAAAAAATACCAACCAACCAACCAACCAACCAACCAACCAAACCCGTGTACACAAAAAGAGAGAAGAGCAACAGCAGGTTGGAAGTAGCCAGAGGTGACCTCTGCAAATGACCTGGCTCTTTAATTTAAGCTTTATTCTCCAGGGATAGAACTGAGATTGCAAGTAAAAACTTCAAAGAAAACTTTATAAGCGCAATGCATACTTACCATGGTAGAAACACAATATTAATGACAATACATGATAATAATTGTACTAGGGGAGGAGTTTCATTTTTTTCAGCTGTTATAGCCACTCCCATATAACTGGCCTTCACAACAGAAAGAACACAAGTTTATTTTAATAAGAGTTTATTCCCTTAAGTATTTAAAATGGTTCTAGATCCATTATGCACTCTCCACTTTTTCCTAGTGGAACTGTCTCGCTTTTATCAGCCTTGCTCCCTACAATATGTGGGTAGACCGCACAGAATGTTTTTTTTAACCTAATTACATGAGGACCACTATGTCACAATCACAGTTGTGGTAAAAGGCACTTTCGGGTTGCGAGATTTCATTCTTGGAATCTTGATTTCTGAGATGCATCCTTCCCCTTCTTCCTATAGTTTATTATTGCACCATCATCAATGGAGAGAGAATGTTTGTTCCCCCTCCGGCCTCAAATCTAACTGAAGCTAGATCTTTAAAATAAAAAAAATGTTGCTCTTACATCTATTCTCATAACCCAGGAAGTTTACCATGAAACCACTTCTTCATACATTGGAGTAGAACATGAGGCCAGCAATAAGAGGAAAGCTGCATTCATTACGCCTTTTAGCTCTGATGAGGTTATTGACTTCTAGTTTTTTTTATTTATTTCAAATTAATGTGATAGTTAGGCCAAATTCTGCCCTCAGTGGGAGCTGTGTGTGCATCCAAAAGGAAGAATTCATCCCAGAGTTATGTGTTTATTTCAAATCAGATGTTTCCGGTAGCAAGCCCCCCAAAAGCAAGGTTTGTGAGCTAGCTGTAGCACCTGGACAGATCTCTAGGGAGCTGTGTGAATTGGCCCACAGACTGGAGAGGACGAATACGTAGCAAGACATTAGGAAAATCAACTGGTAGAGTGCTTTATGAATGTTATAGAAACTCTGAATCTCCTGTGTCAGACCCATGCTCATACCAGGAAATTCTGTTCATCGGCTTGTGTTTCTGAGAAGCCTAATTCTGATACAAGGCCACCCCCATCATTCCTTTGCTTATCAAACTGGCTTACAGCTTACTTCAACTTGCGTGGCTAGCCAGTGGGAATCTTTCAGACGCCCCCATTTTGCCAGCGCAGCAAGCATCTTAGAAAACCCCTAAACCATACCTCAATGAATCCATTTTCGAGCTTGGGTGGTTCTCCACAAGACACTGGATGGCAGGTAGGTATGTTCCCACTCCAGTCTCCTGTGGCTTCACACGTCCTTTTCTTTTCTCCTTTGATATAGAACCCTTTGTTGCAGCTGTAAGCCACCACTGCTCCAAAACTGTAATTGGCTCCACTCGCATAGCCATTTTTAATACTTGGCGGCTCCCCACAGCGAACCGGGATGCATTGGATAGTCAAAGGAGACGGAATCCACTGGCCCCCTCTGTTGCACTCAACCTTAGCAGATGTGTTTAGGACAAAGCCTTCCATACACTTGAAGCTCACGGCTGAACCAGCAGGAAACTTTATTTTATTAACTGATTCCAAGATGGCGTACAACACTGTGGGTGGCCTCTCACAAAAGTCGGCGATACAGCGAGGCATCTTCTTGCCAGCAGGGGGCACCCACTTCCCTTGAGCATTGCAAAACAGCTCAGAGTTGTCCTCCAGGCTGTAGCCATCTGAGCAGTAGTAATAGGCTACATCTCTGAACAACCGATGGGCGCTGTGTGAGGAAGCATGTTCTATATAGGGAGGTTCATCACAGGAAACAGCCAGGCATTGCTGGTGGCCCATGCTCCACTCACCACTGGCTAAGCATTCTACGGTGTCAGGGCCAATTAACGTGTAGCTGTGGATCAGGAAAAGATCAACAACATCTGGAGTCAGACTGACAACTGAAGTCACCAGCCACCCCACATGCCCTTAAAAGCTACAAGCAGAGCTTCCTATAAGTGGGAGGGGTCCACTTTAGACAATAGCATGCAACTCTAGTGTGACTGTTTACTGCTTAGATACTACGTCAGTGGATGCTATAGACAGAGCCACCCTGTCTCTGGGATGGTTTGGGGAAGCTGCTCCGTCCCCATGCTTTGGGCAGCCCCAAAGGGGATTGCTGGGGGGCCTGGTGCTAGCAGCAGGGGTCAGGCCCACACTTATCAGTGGTGGCAGGAGCAATGGGAAGCAGAGCAACTCAGCCCCCTCCTGCTCTGTCATCTCCCAGCTGGGGAACCCTACTTCACTGTGACAGTGGCAGGTGGAATGACCCAACCACGCCCGTGCAGCAGGCTGGGGCGTGGCTGGGAGCTTGGTTCGGGGGAGTGGAACAGTCTGGGGTCAAGTTGCTCTGCTCCCTGCCACCATGGTGAGTGTGGGAGGACCCCAACCCCCCCAGTAATCCGCCAGATCATGTCACTCTGGAGAGGGAGCTTGGGGGAGGGGGTGCAATGGGGGCAGGCGGGGAGGAGCAGGGGCAGGAAGGGGGGGTTGTTCCAGGCCCAACACCACCTAGGGATGGCCCTGGTTATGGATAAGCCTGTTATCTATGGAAAAATAGGTTAGATAGTGTGGCTACCTGGACATACAGCAAGACTTTACCGTTTGGTGAAGCTTTTCCACCATATTTACAGTCAGAACCACATTTACAATCAGAACCACATTTACAATAACCATCAATGTTCCCCACCAAATAGAAACAAATCAAGAGCCTCTTACAACTATAGAAGGAAGAAGAGTTTAAGACTATGAAATTCCATGGGGTTCTTGCAATGTCAATCTAATTGACCTATGAAATACTCAGATACTACGGAAATAAATACCAGTACAAAATCTGGCATTAGTTAGCTAAAAATGTTGTTGTTGTTAATGGGTATATTGTCATTAGGTAATAATGGCGCCATAAGAAACCACCCACATATATTAAAAAAATACTTTTAAAATTCAGCATGCCATGTAATTTGCTTCTAATCTTTTTAGAAACATGCAATTTTAATATGTAGTTGGTGAGTAATATAATATTTAGTTAATTAGTCTCTGGGACTGGCTCATAAGCAGCACTTCATGCTGCCAATCGTCCCACTTAAACTGCAGCTGTTTAAACACACGTGTTGTCTGAATTTATTTAAAGTCCTGCATTTTCTGTGCTGAATTCATACAAAATGAGGATGAATAGCAAACCACTGTGAAAGTCTCTAATGAATCTTTGCAGTTGAGTTGGAAACTGTCTGTTTAGATTTTGTTGCCCACATCTGTGAAAGTACTCTGAATTGTCTGCACTGTTTTTTCAGACACTGTTGGTTGGGATTCCAGGAAAAACAGCACATACAAGGGCCAAATTTTAATATGATCCATCATTTTATTCATTGCCATACAGGTGACATTTGTTTTCTTCAAATGCTTTTTAGCTGATCTGTTTAAGATACTTGTACTGTCAACAATAAAGCATTTTGAGTCTAAATACTTTAAAAAAAGAAATCAAAGGATTTAATGCAATTATATAACACACAATGTTGAAGATTTCAGCTTGGAAGGGGAATGATGGTACATTTATTTCATTCCTTTCATCAAGAAGGAGAACAAAATGCTCTACAAACTTCTAAAGACTTAACAGGATGCTTAACTATATGCACTGAGTAGCTCTACTGAGTTCAACAGGACTACTCACAGTGTGTAATAGTAAGCATGTATGAGAAAGTCTTTGTGGGACTTTGTATCCTATTCCGGGGTGAAATATGGCATATGTTTAAAAATGCACAGAAGTACTACAGAGACTGAAAGTGAAGGAGGAAACTGCACAGCTGAAACTGCAGAGAGATGATCATGAAGGCAGAATGTAATTCACCCAAATTAGAATTTGGCCGGGACACCAGGGAATGTTGGCATTGCCTTGTCTTCCGGGGTGATGCAAGGATAAACACATTAAAAGACTGTGATGAGCTTTTAGATCTACTGATGAAACATTCTCTATTTATTTTATTATTTCTCTAATGAAGAGAGCCATGGAGCCCTTGGTTTTAAAGAATGTCTCCTCTGAAACATGGCACTACTAGCACCACACCACGCCGGGCACTGATTCCACAGTGACTAGAGGGAAAGGGCTTCCAACTGAATCACCAGTATTACTGATGTCAGCAACCAGATTTCCCTGTCGTGCTCCCATTCCAGTATGTATCCCCTCCAACTTGCTTGTGAAACCTGACAAATGGACTAT
Source organism: Rafetus swinhoei (assembly GCA_019425775.1). Taxonomy (NCBI): domain Eukaryota; kingdom Metazoa; phylum Chordata; order Testudines; family Trionychidae; genus Rafetus; species Rafetus swinhoei. The sequence continues at coordinate 120,974,495 of CM033427.1, read as the reverse complement.
TTGTGTCATGCACAAACTTCCACGTTCACTAAAATCGCGAAGCCCCTTGCATTTTCATCTAGTTACAACAACGAGCATTTATAGAACAGCCACGTTCCTAAGAGCATCAAAAAATAGCAGTAGGGCAAAGCCTTACAAGAAGTAAGCTGCGGTGCGGCATGACAATTTTTACTCATCGGGGGGCTTTATTCTAGTGGCACCGATCTACATACCCTTCCTTACACGTATAAGTGACTGTGTTGCCAAAAGTAAAGTTATTCCCTCTGATCTCAGCATCTTTGATGGCAGGAGGGGACCCACAAGAGACAGTTTTGCAGACTGGTGGTGTGTTGTTCCAGTTCGCCGAAGCTTCACACACAAGTACTGGGGGACCCTGCAGGCTAAGAGAATTAAAGAGTATTATTAATTTGTATCTACAGTTTGTATGGGGGTGAAGACAGAAGTCAGGAGCTCCTTGGAAATAACTTCTAGCCCCAGTGAAATCATGGGAAAGTTTGGCATTAACATCACTGGGGCCAGGATTTTGCCCTCTGTTCACAAAATACACGGCGTTGTCCAGAGCAGCAGGGGACCAGAGCTATTAGAGGAGAAAGCTGACAAGAGTCTATTCTGGTCTGGAGCACTCAAATTACACACATAAAATGCCCCCTGAAGCAAATGGAAGTTTTGCCCACCTATGGTCTGGAAGATCAGGACATCAGTATTTGAATTAAGTGATTTATTTATATGCAGTCATCACAATGCCTGTCTGTAGAAACCGAAACTTGATTTACCCAAAAGGCTAAAGGAAATGTTGATGTTTAGATTTGTTTTTCAAAAAGTCATTCATTCCCTCTAGGGTAGGGGTAAGGAACCTTTTTTGGGTTGGGCGCTGCACACAAGTGAGAAGCAAAACAACAACAACAAAAACTAAAAAAACCCTGACTCCCCACATTCCCCTCATGCACCAGAGCCTAATCTAGTAGATTTTGTGTGTCCCCTGCTCTGGGGTAGGGGCTGCTGGGAAGCAGTTTTGGGGTGTGAGGTCCAGGTGTGAGGGAGGGAGAGTGCAGGAGTGGGTTGGGGGCTGGTAGCCCTGGAGGGGTGGTAGGGTGCAGGAGTAGAGGGAAGGTGTGGGGTCTGGGCAGGAGGGGGAGCCGCAGGGCTGAAGTGGCACCTCCCCAATGATGAGGGGAGCCCTGAGTCTCAGGGGCTGGATCCAGGCAAATCGGGAGTCAGATCTGCTGTAGGCTGGAGTGGTGACTACAAAAAAGGACAGTGGAGTCCCTCTCCCAAACACCCAGGGAACATGTCCACAAAAAGCCCAATTACTTAGGCTTTATGTGGGAATTAAAAAAAAAATCATCCATACTATACAAAAGAGCCTTCAAAATACATTGTTGGAACTGGTATTTTTGAAACAACATTACACATTAACTGTGGTTTTCATGTAATACATTTCATATATAAAGGGAGCCATGATCATATGACATAAATTGGCTGCTTGGTGTAATTCTGCAGTTGTAGACAAAGCATCTAATTATGTTAGTAGGAATTATGCCCAAGTTAGGCATGCAAGATTGAGCCTGTACTGTAGCTAGAGGGCATGATTCAACCCTGCCTTATAGTTCAAGTTGTAATTTACACCAACAAAGTGAGCACAAACACTGTGTAAAACATTACCAAATCAGAATCCTCCGTTCTCTTACACCAGTGTTATCATTTCACACCTGTTTGCCCTCATTTGGACAGATACGACTAATTGCACAAGGTGAAAGGCGTAGGAAAGTTAAGCTCAGAGTATACTTATATGTCAATATAGGTGTGTGTTTACAACAGATATAGATAAGGATTTTTTAATTTGCACGGTAGGTAATATGATTAAGGCTCTCTCTTTTAATATAATGGGGTTTGTGCATTTTAAATTATTATTATAATAATTATTATGATCAAAAATCAATCCACAAATGTAAAAATGAAAGCACATGCTTAAAATAAATCACTATTGTACTGATTTTATTCATTCATTAGAATGGCTGCATAAGCCACTTTAATGTACAGAAAGTCCTTTTTCTGCTGGCATTTTAAGATCACTGTAAAATAATAAAAATAATCTTGCATAAACATGAAAAGCTAATTAAGCATACTGCTGCCTTTCCGGTGCAAATCAGAACTTTTAAATATGATTCTGATGTTGGGTTAATTTCCATATGTTTGAAATGTGCTTTATGGCTTGGGGATAAAGAGAAATTAAATATTAATAAGATGACTGATGCTCCATGATCTTCCTACAAGTGTTTGCATTTTGTGTGAAACACAAGAAGTACCTCAAAGATGAAAAAAAAATCTTTAAATCCACTATTGTGTTCCTCTGACAATCTATACCAGACATGAATTGGCTATTCCAGCAAGTCTTCACAGCACAAAATGTCTGTGACTTGACTCTACAACTTTTACCTGTATCCATTGTTGCATGCATATGATACAGTAGAAAGGTATGTCGTGCCACTGAGTGTGTATTTCCCATTGTTTATGTCCTGTGGGCTAGGACATTTTACTATTTCACAGGAAGGAGGAGCATGATTCCAAGCACCACTAGCAAGGCACAATGTTTCCTTTTCACCCATCAGATTGTATCCTTTGTTACATCTGCATTAAAAGAAGAAAAATCACCATAAATTACACATCTCTTGCCTGTACAGAATTCTCCCAAAGCATCCCTTTCCTCCTGCCCAACCACCCACATTACAAAGTGCACAGGATTAGTGTGACTACAAACATTTGGCTTCACTGGTAAACAGCCAAGTTTCCACCAGTTTTATGCAAAAGAGAACACTTGTGGTTTCAACTTAAATATTCTCAGAGATCTAAAATGGTTTTATAGGCTCAGGATTTTTATAGGCCCCTCCCCACTGTAGCTAAGGAAACTCTCCCTCATCCACATCCCACTAAATATCTATGCGATTCCTAGGAGGTCAAATTTTCAAAAGCACCCAGGTGATTTAGGAGCCTAAGTCCCATTTACAAAAATGACAGACACATAGGCATCGAAGTCCCATGTTCTTCCAATGAAGTTTTGGCTCTGAAGTGCTTGGCTCATTTTTCAAAATAGGACACGGACTCCTAAATTGCCAAGTCTCTGTTAGAAAATCGATCCTAGATCGGTTAGGTTTTGCAGGCTCACACCTGAATAGAAGGCAAAAGACAAAAAGACAGAGAGACACTGGGTCTCCTACTTTGTGGATGTGTCCTTAAGTCCCTTCACCTTTCTACTGGCCACTGGACATATCCCATATCCCAGGAGACAGCATGGATGGAATAGTATTTGAGCTAATGCTGAATATTTTATTCAGAATTTGTAGAAACACCAAAGAGATTTCACTAAAAAAGCTGTTTCTCTGGGAAAACAGGAAAAATGTACCTGGGCCCAATTTGTCAAAGGTTCACCAAAAATGTAGATTTTGTATCAAATCTACAAAGCAAAAGGGGACTATGCCATAATAGTATTAGTGTTTATGTGTTTTTTTACAGCATGTACAGTGGATACCACTAAAAACACATTTCCTACTCTGTAGCAACTTCCGTGATATTTTCTATTCTGGCCAGTTAAAGACCCTCTTAAACTTTTCTTTAACATGATGCCTACAAAATACCTGACAAACATTAGCAGCTAGTGTGCTAAGACCACAGCCTATCATTCTGGCTGTACTGTTGCATTTTTCCTCTTGCTCTCCCATCTGTCTGTCTGCATCCACCTGCTGTCTTTTGACTGAGACTATGGGCACTTTGAGACAGGGCCCTATTTTGTGTTTGAAGTCAGGGTCTGTGAGTTAGGGCTCATAGGCGCTACCTCAATACATACAAAATAATATTATATCACCTCCCCTTCCTCCCTTGTGCAGGTCAGCCATTCTCTTATTAAATACAGTTGCTGTTTTTCTCATTTCCTTCCAGACTCTTACTACAGTACTGCTCCAAACATAATGAATCTCCTACCTGTACAGCACCTTCTTGCTGTAAGTAAAATTTGAGCCCTCAATGGCACCATTTTCTGGAATAACTGGACTGCCACAGGATACGGCTTTAAAGAGAGAACATCAAAAACAGTTCTTCAGACACCACTGATCCAAGATACAGAGAAGAAAATTCCATTTTCAGTGGAAATGCCTACTAGGGATGAGTCCCACTGGTCTTACTCACACAAGTATTTGTAATGAGGACAGAGTCAGGACTTGCTGGAGTCAGGGAAATAGGATTTTGCTATAGCTTTATTAGTAAATTATTGGAAACATCTTATTTGCTTTCCTGTCATGCTTTCCCCCTAATTCAGGAACAAGAAGCTGAAAGGGCCTCTAGTCTTCCTATAAGAAAATATAATCCAGGCAAGCAAGTGCTTCATTGTCTAAAATACAACCTTGCTCCATGCTACTGTCCAGACTGCCTGCATCGGCACACTAGTGCTTTGTGAAAGCAGGGGTAATGGCCGCAGCACAGGTCGATTTTTGTAGTCAGTAGTTCAGGCACCAGGTCAGAAAAGCACTTTTTTTCTGTTAAGCAAAATGCTTACACATGTGCTTACCTTCAAATGCATGCTCTGCCGAGTAATGATGGGATTCATAAGCTATGTAAAGTTAATACATTCTTTATGCTTTGCTGAATTGGGGCCTTAATGTTATGAAATGGCTAATCTAGATACATTATTTCTAAGAGGTAAATTGTTTGTGTCAAGGGCACAATCACTTACTGATGCTGCTGCGAAATCAAAGACATTCTCCTTTACTTATTTCATTAATATCACCGTCTACTCTAGTATAACAGATGATAGAATTGTATCAGAGGGGTAGCCGTGTTAGTCTGAAGATGCATCTGATGAAGTGGGTCTTTGCCCACGAAAGCTTATGCTCCAATAAATCTGTTAGTCTATAAGGTGCCACAGGACTTCTAGGGGCTACGTCTAGACTGGCATGATTTTCCGCAAATGCTTTTAACGGAAAAGTTTTTCTGTTAAAAGCATTTGCGGAAAAGAGCGTCTAGATTGGCACGGACGCTTTTGCGCAAAAGCACTTTTTGCAGAAAAGCGTCTGTGCCAATCTAGACGCGCTTTTGCGCAAGAAAGCCCCGATCGCCATTTTAGCCATCGGGGCTTTTTTGTGCAAAACAATTCTGGGTTGTCTACACTGGCCCTCTTGCGCAAAAGCATTTGTGCAAGAGGGCTTTTGCCCGAACGGGAGCGTCAGTGTATTTGCGCAAGAAGCACTGATTTTGTACATTACAAAGTCAGTGCTCTTGCGCAAATTCAAGTGGCCAGTGTAGACAGCTGGTAAGTTTTTCCGCAAAAGCGGCTGCTTTTGCAGAAAAACTTTGCCAGTCTAGACACAGCCCTAGTTGTTTAGATAGAATTGTAGACTGTCTACTTATTATTTATGCTTCTTGCTTTTTATACGTCTCTCAGCTTGGATAATGAAACCCAATGATGTCAGTTTCACTTTTGTTTTTAGTTAGCTTCATGTGAAGATTTTAAGCGCTGCAGTGTTGAGGGGGTTAAAAGAACCACCGAGCAACATTCATTTGAAGACAGCTGTTTCCACTGGATTTTTTCTTTTAATTTTTTCATCAAAGTTAATTTGATAATGTCCTTTCATATAACATTTCAGAAAAAGTGGCCGGCCTTCTTAGAGGTCCAGTTGAAAATGTGCCAGCATAGGAGGACTGCTACACAGATGGTTTGCATTGCTTGAGAGAGCCCTTAGATCAGTGGTCTCCAACCTTTTTAAGCACTAGATCACTTTTTGAATTTAAGTGCAATTCAAGATCTACTTCAAACCCAAATCCTCTTGCCCCACCTCCTTTGTGTCCCTTCTCCAAGGCCCCGCCCCTGCTCACTCCCTCCCCCACTTTCACCAGGCTGGGGCAGCGGGTTGGAGTGCAGGCTCTAGTCCTGGATTAAGGCAGTGGTCACCAACCAGTAGATCAGGAACTACCAGTAGATCTTGGAGCCTGACAGATGATCCTGACTGGTTTGGCCAGGAAGCTGTCAAGTGCTGGCACTTCAGTTGCCCCTCCACCCACTGTCATGCTGCTCCTGCCCTCTGCCTTGGAGCTGCCCCTTGGAAGCCTCCTGCTTGCTGTGCAGGGTGTCAGAGGGAGAAGAAGGGCGGCAGATGTCAGGGTGTCCCTCCTCCCCCCACTCCTATACCCCATCTCCACAGAGAGAAGGGGATGGAGGGAGCTTGGCAATGCAAATCTCTGTCACTCTCACACACTGTGTGTGTGTCTGTCATTCTCACAAACACACACTGTCCTTCCCTCTCATCTCCTGATCCAACAAGTACATGGGGGGTTGTTGCTACTTTTACTGCTTGCAAAGTGGGTTAGTTTTACTTTTTGACTGGTCTGTGCATTTCACAACTTTCATTTCTCTCTTACGCTTAAATTTAATTCTTTGAGTACTAAAAGGCCTAACTGGTCATGTCTGGAGGAATTATCCCTATGGCTGGTTGTGCTGCTAGAGCACAATTATGGTTTTGTTTTATCAGTAATAGGGACGTGTCAGTGAGAACTGGCCTCCAGATGACTGAAGGCCTTCTCAGTCACTGCCAGCTGGCACTCTCTGGTCACTATTTGGCCACCCTGGAGATAAAGCTCTAGATCAGACTTGAGGTCAGGAGAGGACACTGGCTGGCCACAGGATGGTGGCAACCAGGGGCGGATATAGGGGAGGCGGCGAGCGGGGCGGCCGCCCCGGGCCCCGTGCTTCAAGAAGCCCCGCGCATGTGCTGTGGCGCCACCGCGCCTGCGCCGTGGCAAAGGGAGGCCCCGCGAAATTGGACTGCCCTGGGCTCCGCAAAATGATCATCTGCCCCTGGTTGCAACCATGCAGTCTTTTGCAGTTAACCTGGCTGCGCCAGATCAGTAATAACCCCGTGGAGCTTTCAGATGCCTAGAGTAAAGCCATACAATGGGGCCACGAATATTCAGCACTATGGACCTCTGCTGTGTAAGCATAGTGTTGTTGCTAAGCAGGAAGTGATACATTGTTTCTGGGGACAATACCCACCTTAGGTTAACCAAAAGTTTGATTGACTGGAGGTGGGTAATTCTGACTGTCCCCCATCTATAAGCCTGATGAAAAATCAGATATACATAAAGGGAACATACGGAAACCTGCTGGAGAACACTTCAATCTACCTAATCACTCTTTAAAAGATCTCCAGGTGGCACTCTTGTCACAAACCAATTCTACACAGAGAGGCATTGGAATTACAATTCATCCACAAATTCAATTCTCACACTGATGACCTCCTCAATCGAGATAAGGGTTGGCTGGGACATTATCAACCTAACATTCAATGAAGGTGCCAACAGCTCTTTGCGTAGATTCTTGCTGTTAGTACCCTTCCTATCTAATTGCTATTCTTTGATCCTTATCTGCTTCTTTTAACTATCCAATCTTTAGTGCTTATAGGTTACCAGTTCTGCCTACTTGTTTTTCCCTTTGATATTTTCATACCCTCTGCTCCTTGTTTCTCCTTCCTTTTTTTTCCTTCCCCCCTCTCCTTTATCCCCTATTTATTTTGGGTTTGCACATCCTAAACTCAAAACTCCGGTTATCTGAAGAAGTGGGCTGTGCCCTCGAAAGCTCATGATACCATCTCCATGTTTTGTTAGTCTATAAAGTGCTACCAGACCATTTGTTGGTTTTTTCTAGCGAGCCATCCATTTCTACATAGAAAATCATCCTCATTCTTTCTTTTCCTGCACTGTGTTGTCCCACCAATTGTCCAGTTTTCTTTTATGTTGCACACCACAGTGGTCCCCAAGAGCAATACCTTCACAATAGGGTATCAGGTGGCTCCATTCTCCAGACTGCAAACACGTGACTCTAGTTGCTCCGATCAACTGGAAACCTTCTTTGCAGGAGAAAATAACTTCACCACCCACACTGTAATTGTTGCCATAAGAATGCCCATGTTCTGGATTTCCTGGGTTTTTTGCATTTTATTGGTTCTGTAAAAGCAGACACACCATGGCAGGCAGTGCAGCATCACCAAAGAAAAACAGTTGCAAACAAGGGTAATGACATCTGTCTGGACATTTTGTGAAAATCAGACGTAAAAGAAGGGGGAGGGGGAAGAGGGGAAAGCCCTATATGTATATTTTAAGAGTCTTGTCAGCTTTTCTTTGTTCCTGATGTAAACTGGGTCCATTATAAGCTTATGCAAGTGCACTAACTTCAGTGCAGTTGAGCCCTCTTGCATTGGGACAAAACTGGTATCATTAACCAGCTCCAATCTCACTTTCCCCCTTCATAGGAGGCAGTGTGGTCCCGGAATATAGGGCACTGGACTGGGACTCAGGTGAACTGTTTCCAAATTTAGCATTGTGCTGGCATTTGACCTCAGCAAGTTATTTAGGTCAAAATTTTCAAACTTCAGTGTCTAAAGTTAGGGTCCCCATCTATATTTAGGCACCTACATTTTATGTATTTCTTTGTGCATTTGAAAGCACAGGTCTACTTTGAAGAGTCACACTATAAAAATTTCAGAGGGGTAGCCAAGTTAGTCTGTAACAGGAAAAACTTAAAAAACAACAAATAGTCTGGTAGCACTTTAAAGACCAACAAAACATGTAGATGGTATCATAAAAACCTGGTTGTACTCATGAAAGCTCATGATACCATCTACATATTTTGTTAGTCTTTAAAGTGCTACCAGACTATAAAAATTGGCAGTGGGATCCAAGTTGACTGTCTCATGATTTTAAAGCAAATGTGCTTAGGCTGCAAGAAAAAAGTGTGTTATTTGTTTACCCACCATCCCTTACCACAAAGAACTAGTTAATCGACACAGGGAGATTAACCTTTCACATCCCCAGGTAGTTGAAAATTTTATTTCATTACCTTCACATTTTTTGCCATCACCCGTATGAGGAGGGATGCAAGTACATACATAGGATCCATTTGTATTAAGACAAGAAGCATGCTCATCACAATCTGATCCAACAGCGCATTCATCGACATCTGCAAAAATAAATGTCCTGAAATGTAATGAACATCGCTTTCAATTTACATCACAGAATGTTTGGCAGAATCATTTAAAATGGCATCATTAAAAACCCACCATTATCTCAGTGACCTCTCTGATGCACTATAAACAGTAGAAATAAAAATTGCATACATATTATTTATTATTCTAATAGTTAATTTTTTGTAAAATGAAAGATGGCAAACAGGTGGAGAAACTGGAAAGTCTGTTACTCCACACTCGGGCAATACTCCCATCAAATCCAAGAAATGTCCTCTTATGCTAATTACTTTTTTCCAGGAAGGCAAATGAATAGATATTGTAAGTTCATACTGAGAAGGGGTATTCTCTAGTTATTTGGGCAAAAAGATGGGATATAAGTGAAGACTATTTTACTCCGTGAATTTAAATATTATTTCGGAATAATAACTTCCGAAATAACTATTTCGAAATAGCACGTCCACACTACAGGGAAGCCTCAAAATTAGTCTGAGGCAGGCTCCCCTAATATGAACATGCTACCTTGATTTAGAGCCCCCAGGAAGTACCGAGGAGTAATTAATTTGAATAGCTCTGGGGAAAGCCATTTCAAAATAGCAGCAGTGGAACATCCACACTGCTGCTATTTCAAAATAGGCATTATTCCTTGTAAAATGAGGGTTTATTATTCCGGAATAAGAAGCCTGTTTCAAAATAATTTCGAAACAGGCTTGCTGTGTGGACGCTTACCTTATTTCGAAATAATGAGAATAATTCACATTACTTCGAAATAACGCTGTAGTGTAGAGGTGCCCTCCAAGATCTACTCTACCCCCTCTTCAGGTCTTAAGGTTTCTCATCTGTAAAGTGGGGGACATTACTGCTTAGCCCAGAAGGTAAGCACTTTGACCATAAAACACAGAAAGAATCCTTCCTGTGTTCATAGAATCATAGAACCATAGAGCTGGAAGAGACCTCAGAAGGTCATCAAGTCCAGCCCCCTGCTCTATGCAGGAACAATCCCAACTAAATCAACCCAGCCAGGGCTTGGTCAAGCCAAGACTTAAACACCTCCAGGGATGGAGACTCCACTACTTCCCTAGGCAACCCATTCCAGTGCTTCACTACCCTCCTAGTGAAATAGTTTTTCCTAATATCCAACCTGGACCTCTCCCACCACAACTTGAGACCATTGCTCCTTGTTATGCCATCTGTCACTACTGAGAACAGCCTCTCTCCATCCTCTTTGGAACCTCCCTGCAGGAAGTTGAAGGCTGCTATCAAATCCCCCCTCACTCTTCCCTTCTGCAGACTAAACAGACCCAACTCCCTCAGCCTCTCCTCATAGGTCATATGCTCCAGCCCCCTAATCATTTTGGTTGCCCTCCCCTGGACCCTCTCCAATGCGTCCACATCCTTTTTGTAGTGGGGGGGGCTGTTACCGCATTAGAAGCCTACTAAGATGTTTGGAGTTACTGTCTGATATTGGAAAGGTTAAAATGAGATAGACATGTATAATGATTATTATTAATTATGTAAATGATGATAGTATCTAAGAATCTCTATCAAAGATCTAGGATCCCATAACGCTAGGTACTGTACCAACAATCTAACAAAAGAGACAGGCTCTGTCCCAGTTTGTTTCATTTCATATTCTAAGCACTGACTTCCTACCATGGAGTAGCACACTTGGTATGTATACAATGAGTTACATATTGCAGGGGATGGTTCAAAACTATCTCCTTGAAAAATCCGCAGCATCAGGGATTAGTCTTTACATAAACCAGACTGTTTTGGGGCACGACAATTCTTCATTAAAAAGTACTCGACAGAACAGATGTTACATGGGCTCCATAAATGTAAACACATTGCTGTGATTATTGTGAGCAAAGCATTTATCCAAATCCCTGCAAACAACACAACAAAACTGGAGTAACTGGGCAACAAACGAACACACCCAAGAAGGGCTGTCTACTCCTGACGAGTATGTTCCTATCCTTAACCATTTAACCAAACAATCCAATGCAAACAATAATTCTATACAGAAAAGGCTTTTCACACTGGTTGATAGCGATGAAAAATGTTAACAGATAAAGCACATGAGGAGGCTAATTCCCCATTGACTTGCATGAACTGTCACCAGCTTACACCCATTTCAAGAGAGCACAAAGTGACTATAAAATGCTATGAAATAAGAATGGTAGGGACTGATCCTCCATTGCTCTCCACTGTGTGCAGTTATTTACACTACAGCAAAGGGCATGCAAATTGTTACCATTCTGATCTTGTTGCATTTTACATCCACTGTAAATTGGCATTAATGACCGTATAAGGTGCAGGCAGGAGCGGCTTGAGGAGAGCTGCCGGCAACTGGCGCCCTAGGCAGAATGCGTTGGGCACCCCCGCCTCCATAGCCCTCAATGGCATGACATCATCATTGGGTGCCGTGTTAAACGCGTCACCCTAAGCAACTGCCAAGGTTGCCTACATCCACGGGCCGCCCCTGGGTGCAGGGCATGAGGAATTAGGCACACCGTGTTTCCCACTCAAAGCACACTCAGTTTTTACAGGTGTAAATGACTACACAACATGGTAGGCTGCAGACACTCAGACCCCTGGCATGTAGTGCAAGGTCTTGGTTTTTAAGAGTCTATGGCTTGAGCTCCCAGTCCTCCAGAAATTGTGCAGTTTGGTGGGGCCCACATATGGTGAACTTTAGGACCAGTTATAAAATGGACCTATTTTCACAAGCTTTTTCTGACAGAGAGAGAGAACAGTGAGTGGGTAGAACAACAGAAGGATTGCGATCGGTTTTGAGGTTATAATGGAGTTTGTTGGAGGCCATGTTATGCAGCCAAAGTCATGTTATAAACTTTATAAAGGGAACTTATGCTGGATTGGAAGATCTTTGGCTTTGCTTTTAACATAGACTTCATGTTTTTTTGATGACTTAATGAGCCTAGAGTGTGAGATTAACTTACACAAGTTCAAATAAACATAAATCAAATGCAAACCACAGTAGGCCCTATCTGGCAAGTCTTACTCATGTCAAAGTCCCAGTGGAGTCAGCTGGAGTTTTGAGAGAGGAAGGGGAGCAGGATTTAGCCTGTAACATCAATAATGCGGCCACGCAAGTGATGTATCTCACCCAGGCAAGATGGAGAGATGCCATTCCAGCTTCCATTGTCAGTGCAGAACATTCTTGAATCTCCCAACAAATAATAGCCATTATTGCACTGGTAGGTAACTGTGCTGCCCGCAAAGAAGTCCTCTGCAGAATAAAAGCCATTTTCTAGAGGCGGAGGCACTCCACAGCTGATTCCTGCACACCATAGGCAAGAAGAGTAAAAACCCATTAGCTGATCAGACACATTCAGTGAATCACCTCTTGGCACCAGTGCAGTTAAGACGGAAATCCCGAAGAAATCCCAGAGCCAAATACATGTGTGATATAGCACCACCGAGATAAGAGAAATAGTATCGAAGATGATTTTGGTTCTAGCTTTTACTGTGTCTGTCAGCAAATAGTTAGGATTTTCTAGTGGCGGGCAGTAAATAAGAAAGGCACAGCGAAGAATGCAGTGCAAGACCCTCTGAGGATTAATGTGTGCATGTGACTAGAATAGTGTTTCTTAAACTTTTTAAGACCGAGGAACACCAAACAATAATTTTTTTTTATGAGGAACACCAAGGATTTTTTGTTGAGAAAAAAAAGGGGGGAGAGGGGAAAAAGTTATTGACCAAAGGAAAAAAAAAAAAAAGGGTCGGGGGGAAAGTTATTGAGAAAAAAAAGGTCGCCCACCCCTTTAAGGGCAGCCATTTTGAATTCTGTTTTTCTCCATGGCACACCTCCAACTGCCTTGAGGCACACCGGTGTGCCATGGAACACAGTTTAAGAAACACTGGACTAGAATGTTCATAAAGGCAAAGGGCTGACAGCCTAGAGATTGAATCTTCGAGTCCACAGGCTTAAATTCAGCACCACCAGCAAAAAGGCACGCTCCTCCACACATCCCTTGTCATCGTGCCTCAACTCCGGTGCACAGGGGACATATCTAGAAGTGAAAAGGAATTTCACGCTCTATGCCAGAGGCTGCCAGCAAGGCTGCTTCAGGTATGGGGATGGGTTTTTTTACCTAATTTAATTCTCTGCTCTGCCACAGACTGTGTGACCTTGGACAAGTCATTTAGTGGCCAGACTGTAATGGGAGTTAAAATGTTTAAAAGTCTGGCCAATAGTCTGTCTGTGACTCAGATCCCCACCTGTAAAATGGCACAAAAGCAAGTTCCTACTTCACAAGGATGTTGTGAGGTGCTTACTAGCATGGTAACAGAGGCCATATAACAGCCATAGTTAAATAGGATTACTGTCAATTTCATGCAGGACAATACCAAAGAGAAATGTCAGGGGGAAAAGGACATTAGCCTTTGACAGCACTAAGGAAGGAACGACTTCCAGTGGATCAAGCTAATAGTAATAACCCAGCTCTCATAGAGCCTGATTCAAAGCTTATTGATCCTTATGGACTCCAACAACCTTTGGATCAGGCCTATATTGTGCTTTTCATCCAGAGATCTCTAAGTGCTTTACAAAAGGAAGGAATATAATTATTCCCATTTTACAGATGGGGTAAATCGAGGACACTGTAAGTCAGTGACAGGGCTGGGAAGCGAACCCACTCTGCTGAGTGCCAGTCCAGCGTGCTATCTATTACACAACACCACCTCCACAAATATTATGAAATCAGATGTCAGCAGGAGCAGAGCTTTGTCAAATGGCTGCCTCAGTCTCATCAATGCTGGGAAAAAAAGTCAGATATAGTTGATTTTTAAGCTTTTTCTTTCCCTAAAATTTGCTTATGATCTAAGGGGCAAGACCTGGAAGGCTATGAAGTGTTGGATAAATCATCCATTCTCAGGAGTCCTTGTTTTAATTCCATCCAAACAAAAGTTGAGATTTCCTAAACATGGCCTGTGACTGACAGCATAACAACAAGCCGTTTGCTAACACAATCCACTCACTTTCACAGCGGGGAAGAGGGCGAGTCCACTGTCCCAAGTTTAGACAGTGCTGGACAGAGTTCCCCACTATTTGGAAGCCTGGATCACAGGAAAGTCTCACTTTTGACCCTGGCTTTAAATCAGTCGACGAGGCCCGCAGATGAGGTATGGATCTTTCTAAGGACTGGCAATCTGAGGACAAAACACACACACACAGCAGAGTAAGCCTGGAAACATAACATATGTGTTTGTTATTTAAATATCTGTGATGTTGAGTGTCCTTATCTGGGAGTGAAATCAATGGAAAGTATTTTACGATAAAATGCATATATTGTACTCAAATTCAAAGAGCTTCGCTACATCCACATACATGAACTAAAAGATATTTCCAAGCAAAAGGAGGAAACAAAACTGTACCATAATTTACTCAAACAACTGTGAGTGTGAATGAGTGGAAAAATCCTCCCTTTGATCCAATTTCATGATTTATCAGTCTTTCAACATCTCAGTAGAGGAAGCCATAAATCTCTATTAAGATTCCAATGAACTTTTGTTACAAAACACTGGAATTTTAGGAATGAAGTCTGAATGTTCCAACTATTAAATTATCAAAATTATTTATTCAAGGCTAGTATGACCGGGGTCACAATAGAGCACATTCAACCTTATAAGCAGTATTACTGTGTTATTACGTGGACCAAAAACACTTCTAGGAGATAAAGTTCTAACCAGCACAAAATATGCTCCCGTAATCTATCTTCACTCTTCCAACAACCCCCGGCAGGAAATCTGGCCAAGCCAATATATTTCCTTTTCGCAGTTCTTCTGGACAGGAGGTAGCCAGGGATTTTACCTAAGGTTCAAAACACATGGTTAGAGAGAATTTGCTAACAGACGGAAAAGAATGCAGACAAAAATTTCCTCTCACATTTGCAGTACTGAATCTAAAATCGGAATCATAGACCATTGAGGTAATGAGAGTCAAGTTAAAATTTGCTGTTGTGACCTGTACATTCCTGGTAAATGTTGGACAGAGAACTGATTTATTTCTGGTGTCTTTTCTTTTTAATAAAATTGTAAATACAGTGTCTGAGAGGGGTAACCACGTTAGTCAGTAACCAGAGGTGAACGTAAGGGCAGCCCTTGGTGGAGAAAGAACTGGTTAAGAACTATTTAGAAAAGCTAAACACGCAAATCCATGGGTCCGGATTTAATGCATCAGAGGGTAGTGAGGGAGTTGGCAAGTGTCATTGCAGAGCCGTTGGCCATTATCTTTGAAAATTCATGGAGATCGAGAGATCCCCGATGATTGGAAAAAGGCAAATGTAGTGCTCATCTTTAAAAAAGGGAAGAAGGACAATCTAGGGAACTACAGACCAGTCAGCCTTACCTCAGTCCCTGAAAAAATCATGGAGGGGTCCTCAAGGAATTCATTTTAAAGCAGTGGGAAGAAGGGAAAGTGATCAGGAATTGTCTACATGGATTCACCAAGGGCCAGTCATGCCTAACCATGTTGAGGTAACTGGCTCTGTGGATATGGGGAAGCCAGTGGATATGATATACCTTGACTTTAGCAAAGCTTTTGATCCAAGCTTCCACAATATTCTTCCCAGCAAGTTAAGGAGGTAATAGCAGCCTTCAACTTCCTGAAGGGAGGTTCCAAAGAGGATGGAGAGAGGCTGTGCTCAGTGATGGATGGCTGAACAAGGAGCAATGGTCTCAAGTTGCAGTGGGGGAGGTCTAGGTTGGATATTAGGAAAAACTATTTCACTAGGAGGGTGGTGAAGCACTGGGATGGGTTACCTAGGGAGGTGGTAGAATCTCCATCCCTAGAGGTTTTTAAGTCTCAGCTTGACAAAGCCCTGGCTGGGTTGATTTAGTTGGGATTGGTCCTGGTTTGGGCAGGGGGCTGGACTCGATGACCTCCTGAGGTCTCTTCCAGCTCTATGATTCTAAACGGGTGCACAGCTCCAAGCAAGAACTGGCTGAGCTAGGAAAAAAGCCAGGAGGGAGCTATTTAAAGAGCTGACAGTTGCAATAGGACAGACCTGTAAGAAATGTAAGTTCCCATCACCCCATCTATAACTTTAAAAACAATGGTCCTAGTGTGCTGACTCCATCATCTTGGAGGAGAGGCTGCTGGTTGTGTTATACACACAGATTTTTAACTCTCTTTAAACTTGAGGGTATTTATAGACTTTCTAAAACAATACATAAAACCGGGGATGATTAGACAATAGAATAAAGAAAGTGGAAAGTAAGGTCTCAGAATCAGCCTTCACCAATTTCACTGTGGTTCACAGGAAACAAAATTAAATTAGTTCTTGGAATAACTGCAAAGGCCCTATTCAATATCTTAATGCTCTCCCTAGCTGGCCTAAGACAGAAGCATTGCTGTCAGCCAAGAAGCTGTTTAAATTGATAAATGCCCTACAGGAGACAAATGTGCAGTAAAAGAAGATTAAGGGTTTTCATCCCTCTAATATGCAGGGCAGAAGTACTCCTCTGCAGGAAGATGGTAATTTATTTAAGAAAACATGTTGATAACAGAATTTGTGCATTCCATCACTATGCTGAAGAGCAACTCTAGTAATTCCCTGATCAAAAAAGGATGTTTTTTATGGCCACAACCAAAGTTGGATTGAAAATTGTGAAGAATAAGGAAGAACAGCCCGAGGAGGAAGGTGTTAATGTGGCTTTAATTCCCTCTCTCATTGCACAGTGATGGACTGGGAGGGGACTGGCCTGGTTAGAAGAAGAGACAAGGTAGTCTGATGGGATATTTTCTGCTGGATGGAAAATAAAAAGTGAGTGGCCTACAGGAAATGAGTGATTGCTTTCTGTCCTGTTTCTGAAGGATAAGTGTCCGCACCACCAACACACGTCTCAGCATCTTGTTGGCAGCCTGAGGGAAGAGGGCAGGCATTCACTGATTATGGTGACCAAACTATTCTCACCCCCGCCTTTGGTCTGATTTACACTGAAGTATAAAAGATTGAACAACTGCATGGAGCTGGTGCAATGAACAGGCATCCGCTTCCGGACCTGTTTTTACTGAAGCACCTTCAAACAATTCCTTCCTGAAGCAGGAACTGCTGCAATTGGTCCAGGCTGGGGAGTGAATCTGTTCTGGAACTGTTTGGAATTTGAGGGGAAATCACCTTAGTGCAGATCAAAGGTGAGAAGATCTTGAATGGGGAAGGGAAGAGTGGAAGGGAACTTTGCACTGACTGATGTACGAGACCTTCATTTTACACTGCTGTCAGGTCAACATCTTTTATGAGCATTAACCTGACCGAAGAACAAACCAAACCAAAAAACCCCAACCCAGACTCCAGCAAAAATGAAAGAGCTCTGGGTTTGAGCTGAAGAAGATGGACATGTCAATAGAGCACACATAAAGAAGTATTTAAAAAGTGTTCATTTAGCCTCTCTTTTATTCAATTGGCAACAGATTCCATACAACATTACTCTGTCTTGTTTCATGGAGGCTTGTCAGAAGAAAAGTCTTACCAAATAATCTCAGTGGGCTAAGGCTCTAGTGTATAAAATAACTCTGAAATAAACAGACAATGAAGATGATTTACTATTTCAAGCTCTAATAACAAAAGAGGTAAAAAGTTTATGGGAAGTTTACTTGGCTAGTTTTCCTGTTGTGGTCTCACATCTGTTTTTTAGCATTAAGACCACGGATTATGGTGCATATCATAATTGAAGGGTAGGATTTTCATAAGCACTTTTCATTGGCTGAACTCTGCCCCTGCTGAAGTCAGTGTGGGGGGGCAAGTTTTGCATTCCTGTCACTGGGACTGGAGTCAGGCCAGAGCTGAGAGTACTTTTGGAAATCCCACTTGTATGGCATAGCAGTGAAGACTTCAAGCACAGGAAATGAGCATTTCTTCGCCTCACATCCACGTTACTGCAATGCACCCAAATCCCTGTGATTTGAGATGAGAATGCAACCCTTGGCAGCACACAAAGTACAAAAAAATCTATGGCAGAACTTGTGGGTAACGCTGAACAAAGGAAAACATTAGAAAGTCACCAGCAGAAATAAACACCCCATCAGAATAGGGACAGTCAGACACTGGAGTAAAAGATTGATTTTTTTTTAGCTCCTGTACCTTTAAAAAACTTATTACAGGTTGAACCTCTTTAATATCGCATTCTCTGGTCTGACAATACCCATGATCTGGCACGATTTTAGTTAGCCAGATGATCAATTATCATGGGTGTGGCCAAGTTTCCCCGCAGTCCCAAACAGTTTGTTTGCAGCCACCAGTCCTGGCTCTCAGTGTTCTGTGCTGTTATTTAGCTCTAATTTACCCCTACATGTCTTCTAAGAGCCCAGTAAGCAGTGGAAGTGCTGGTAATGCTGCTAGATAATACCGACCTCCTGTTGAGAAAATCTAAAAAACCAAAATCTGACGAAGAGCAGGTGCTTGTTTTCTTCTGAGGGGAAAAACATCCAGAGATGTATTTATACCTGTGGGTCCCAGCTCATATCAAGCATTGATCCTTTGACTGTATCTCCTGATAGCAGGATCAACATTTCTGAACCTCAGGGCTTAAAGTCAGGCACCAAAATCCATATTTTTGGTACCTAAATAAAAGTGGCCTGATTGTTAGAGTTCCTGAGCTTTTACAGCTGCCATTCTGCATAGCTTAGGGTTTTCCATAGAACCTAGCACTGTAGTATCTTAGACTTGGATCATGTGCCACTGAAGTTAATGGGAGTTTTGTCAATGACATAAGTAGAGGCAGAATCAAGCCCTTAGTGCTTCCCATGTAAATGTGACCGACAGAGCACGTTCTCTTGTAGATTTCATGGTTTCCTTCCTTCTCTGGTAGAGAGGACTCTACTATGGTTACAATACATTTTGTTTATGCTTTCTCCTTCCCTTTCTCTCTCCTCCACGGTTACTGAAGAATTGCTCTGCCAAAATCTTCAATTTTATACTATATACACTGATATACAGCTATAAAAATATCACCTCAACACAGGGCAAGTTAGATTCCCATTAACTTTAGTGGGAGCTGGATCAGGCAAAAATGTTTTAAAACTAGTTTAAAGTTTTGATTCCTTTGGATTCCAAACTACTAAGTAAATATTCACCTCCTGTGGGGACAGGACACGGTCCCAGATGTTCAGCTGGCTAAGAGAGCCCACAAAAGATTCTGCTGGATTGAATCCTTCTCCTCTCTGGTCTTGCTCTTGTCCAAGTATTAGGGCTCCACCACCTAAGCACAAAGAAAAATGAAGATGTTACTGCTCTGGCAGTGACTGTTATCAACCGTATAGTGGTTGAGGCTAGTAAACACTTCATAGTGAAAACTGTCAAATACCCAAAGAATCCACAAAAATTGGCCACCTAGTAGCAGTGATGTTTAAAGGTTAAACTAACCTCTACTGGAAACTGAGGATACTTTTAAGCAGTTAAGAAAAACCTTTTCCTCTTAGAGGCTACCCTTAAACTAGGTTTTACTGTGAAGCCTATGGCAGCACAATTAAGGGAATTATGAATTGGCATAACAGATTGCACAGTAACAGCTGGTTAACTGTTGCTTTAAATTATGCCTTAATCAGAGTGTCAAAATTATACTAAGAGTTAAAATACCACGTAGAAAAAAGGAGCACTTGATTCCAAACAACAGAACCACATATTAACATTTGATGGTAAAAACTAATGCCCCACACAAGTTAATTCTGTTATAGCTCATCAAATATTAGCACTAATATTGAGGAGCAGTTTGTGGGTGGCACCACGTGGGCATGCGAGTGACGACAGAGGTGCCAGATGCCTTCCTTCCTTGTACCCAGGTTTTAGAAACACAGCATAGTTGGGAATAGAGGGAGGAAGCACAGAACCCTAAGGGAGCTTCACTATTTAAAACAGAAGCCATGCTACGTTTCTAAGAAGACTGTTCTAAAATGGAATATTCATTCTGTGGGTGGTGAAGTTAAAAGATTTTAAATGATCAGTGCTTATCTCTGGACAGCCTGGAGCTGCCACTGCTCTGAATGGGACATACCACAAATACTGTGTGTCATACAACCTGTTAAGTGTCTCCCATTTTCAAGCAGGTAGTTAAGGGCTTGATCATCCTCCTCTTGCAATCATGCGGAGTTTTGTCACTGATATCAGTAGGGAAGGAGTCAGGGCCTAACAATAAACTAATCCTAATTTCTTCCTCAAATCAAAGGAAACAATGAAAGAAGTAGACATAGAACAGTTGTGTCATTCATATTTTAGCGCAGTGTTTCTCAACCAGTGGTATGAGAATTCTGGGGCAGGGTACATCAACACAACTGAAATTTGGAGAACACTGAATTTTTGTTTTAAGTTTTACAGCACTTTATTATTTTTGTACTCTTCATACCCAAAAATGTCATCGCCCGCCCGACTACAATTAAGTTGTTTAAAGAAATGTGTTGCAATGGTAGAAAAAAAATTTAGGTGTCTGAAAACTGTAGGTACTGGGGGTATTTATAATTTTTTTTGTGAAAAAGGGGTACTTTATAAAAAAAAAAGGTTGAGAAACACTGTTCTAGCGAATGTAAACTTCAAATAGGGTGAGAAAAAAGTCTCTAATTACATGCTTCCAAACCAAAATCACTCCTGAGTTTAACACCGGGAGTAATTTTCACTAAAACATTCTCTAATCAGTTTAGCATACATTTCTTCTATAAGTAGGATTCTGCCATGCTTACGCAGCCTGTATTCCCACTGGCTGTATGGACTAAGATACTACCCAGCCTGAAGAAGAATGAACAAATTCGGTTCTATATAAATGCTGAACATGTTAAACATAGAAATAAACAGAGCCTCCAATGCCTCACAAGCCCTATACTAACAAGAGAAAAGAGCCAACAGAGCACAACAAATGTTAACAAGATATACCAGGGATTTTTGATCCTACAGATAGACCATTGCCTCCATCAGACAACTTCCCATCAATATACACATTCCAGGCTCCATCTGTATATGTCCAGGTGACTGCAATGTGATGCCAGTTGCCATCATTCACAGAGGGACAATCTGTGATCCTCTCTTTCCCATTCACATAAAGAACCCAGCTGCATAAAAAACAGATACCAAGGCACATTCACATTCAGAAGTTTAATAAATGCAACATTCTCTTCCAAGAAAATAACAATTTCTTCCTGCTTGCTACTCCCTACACACAAAAAGTAATTTACTGAAGGAGGTTAAGTTTCTCCAGCTCACACAGGAAGTCCCTACTATCATGTTTGATCCCAGAGAAAAGATCTGGGAATCATCAGGATCAGACAGGGAAATAAGGGGGAAGTTCCACATGTTAAGCTCTGTAAATACTACCAAAAAATGAGTTGCAGCCATGTTTTTCAGTGGATTCCTAAAATTGAGTTGTTCTTGGTATCCCACAGCCCACTGGCCACAGGGTCACAACAATCAACGTGCCTATCTGTAAGATCTCTTTTACTGTAAATGCATCTTTTTTATTCTGTGTAAAAAAGACTAGGAAGAAATATTCTGTCTTCTGAGCATTGCTACTTTGTTGCAGACACCAATGGCAAAAGGTGGGTTTGGAATTAATTGCAGGGAGAAATCAGTAAGAAAGAGCAACTCCAGGTACACAGTTTTGATCCAGATTCAGCTATGAACTCTCCCAAAGACAGGACTCATTGGAATTTAGCATTTTAGGTTAGACTCCTCTCTATCAATTAAAACCCAGTTATAATCTAGGAAGAAAGATTATACTATTACTGGTTGATTTACCCATTGTAATCTGTTAGCAGAAATGCATTGTCACTTCCATTCTCCACGGCATAGGAAATTGGAGTCCCATAATTAGTAGTGTCAATTGATTTCATCCAGAATGCACAGGTGATGTCACCGAGTGATGGAAGAATATTGTCAAGCATGACATAGCCATAGATACCAGACACTTCAAAATCCAGATTAAAACTAGAGGACTGTTCTGCAGCAAACAAGAACATTTTTTCAGATCTACATTCTTGCAAATGTATCAGCAAATTAAATGAAGCTTCATTAACTGCAATAAAACTAAACAGAACCAGGCTAAAATATTTGCTTTCAACTGGACTGAACTAGAAATATTTTATTTCTAGTCCACAAGGTGTTCACGTGGAGCCTTCAATATCTAGAAAAGATGCAGGGTTTACGAAGTGTAATAAAAAAATCTCTGGTAGGATAATGAACATGAACCTTTCACAACACTGGATTTCCTTTTAGCCCTCTGTCAAAAAACTAACCTGTCCATATAGCCATCCTATATCCAAAAGTGCCTGACTGGACCTGTGGCTAAAATGAGACCAAATAGAGATACAGTTCTTTATTTATGGTGTTAAAATCATATGGAATAGAATTTGTGTCTTTCATGTTGAAGTTACTGCAAGGGGCTTTACAAGGAAGTCAAATGCATACTCTGTGCAAATACAGCACCCATTATGCATTCAATAGTAGTTCTCATAAAGACCTGGACATTAGCAACTGTTCTACTGAGTGAGGAGATGATGCACAGATGACCAGAAATGTTACTGAGCCAAATTTATCTTTGTTGTTAACATTACTGAAGTCAAAGGAATTTCACCAGGTTTGAATTTGAGCAGTTATCTTTAAAATTGTATAGTGGAAACCACTTGTCCTTTTGTTACCACAATATCTATGACTTTCTGATGCAAAGCATCATGAGTAATGTATGAAGTACAATGGGCTAATTAAGTAGGACATGTGAAGGAAGCACAACCTCACAAGCCTACAGTGCATGACAAAAAGGGCACTGTGCTTTTAAGCAAAGAAAATCATTATCAAAATATTGTTTCGTGCAATAGCTTGCATGATGTCACTTTGTATTTATGGGCTGTATTTGAAATTGTTGTTATTGTTTCTGTTGCTGTAGCACGCAACAGTTTTGCTCAGGATCCAGACCCCCCACTGTGCTAGCTGTTGTATAGAGAAGCCATGTGGCATTAACTCAGCTAGCATAATTCTTGCCCAGAAGCTTTGCCACGCCACCTTTTGCGGACACTCTGGTCCTGTGTACCTGTTTCACACCTTCTGCCTGTAAAGCCAGGGGGACATTTACAAACGTACGAGTTCAAGGCATCCACACAGGTTGCTTGGTTTAAACAGGGATTGGATTCACACTCATTGATGTTCACTTCACAGTGCAGTCCCCTGTACCCTGTCACACACTGACACCTGAGGATGAAAACAAAAACACTCTGCTATTGTATCCGCTTTCATCCCTCACATATCTGCAGACTGGTGGCACTCTGTGTTTCTGTTACAAAACACCAGCACATTTCAGAAACACTCTAATATGATGGAACCTTGAAATTTACAATGGGTCCCTCTCTGTAAAATGGGCCACAACAGAATACTCCATAAACACCAGAGAAGTTCTGATCTGCATCCAGAAATAATTTTTTTTGGTTCACTTCATCTTGATGAAATATAAAAACAGAAGACAGGAAGAGCATTGGTCTATCAAAGCTCATATCTACTCCAGCCTAGCAATCACAGGAAGCTTGTTCACATGGGATATACAAATTGATAACCACCGCTCAACGCTGTAGTCGAAGGTTAAAAATGCCTGCAAGGGTCTCCTGCCCCATGTTACAGTATGGGGGAAAAGGGACTCAGGAAAAGAGTACCCTGGAAGTTTCCTCACACTGTAAGTACTGCAGCCCTTCTGCAATTTCACTTTTTACCCCTCCTCTGCCACATTCTTCTCAGTATCTACCACACCTTAAACAAAAGCTAAACTAACCCCATCACATTCTTTTTCTTTTTAAATATCCGTCTTCCTCCCACCCTGAGGCGCTTATTGAGACTACTTGGCAGATCAGCTCTAAAGCCCTTGCTAGAATCTTTGGAAACCCAGACACTGCAGCACATCTAGATTTGCATATTATGGGGACTGTCAGTAGTTTTTCACCTGAAGCTGTTGATACCATCTTTGCAGGTGGCTCCGTTCTTACAGGGTCTGCTGAGACACTCATCAATGTTCTTTTCACACAAGATGCCAGTAAACCCAGGAAGGCACTTGCAGCGGAAACTCCTGATCCGATCCTCACAAATGCCCTTGTTTAGACATGGGTTTGAAAGGCATTCATTCACCTCTGTTTCACAGCGAGTGCCTGGGGAGGAAGAGAGAGAGAGAGAGTTTTATTTTCAATTTAAAGATTCAAAATCTGTTAGGAACAATCAGGGAGCAATTTCCAGGGTTCCGCGTCTGACAAATCTAGAAGATAATTAAAATTACACAGAATTCTTTGGGGAATGGCAAACAACAGATTAACTGAGTAGCTGGCATAAAATAATTGCACTGATAGGATGCAACTGTTGAAGACCTGCAGGAATTAATTTCACCATTAAAGAAATAAGCCCTCATTACACATTGTCAATATTTTTAAAAACTAAAGCTTTTACTGGGAATGTAGAGAAACAAGTGCAATCAACTTGGTTAGTAAGTTGGGCTCTTCAAGTAAGAGAAGTCTGTCACATCTGTCAGTTTGCAAGTGGTAAAGTCACAATACAGCAATTACTCGTTTAACATGTGCCCTCTTAACACATTTTCACAATAGCACAATTTTTTTTTAAGGAATGTTTTTTGAATAACATGACTGTCCCCGAAATAACACGAAAATAATCAAGCGGCGGACTACTTCGCGTGGCGGTATAAGTGGGTGAAAACAGTGATAATACATATGAGCGGATGAATACACGTGGTCACAGCACTCCTCCACTCACATGTTTATCTTCGTGTTTTAACAAACTGTGGCGACTTGTGTTTATAAGTGATGTAATAAACATTTTTTATGAGAATGATCCTGATTGTGAATGGAGCTCAAAACTAGCGAAAAGCTTAGAAAGCGCCATATCTTGCTACAAGCAACTTTACAACGAAAAACAAAAAGCAGCAAAGCAGCTATCAAAATTTTTTTTCGTGTTCAACCTACAAAAAATCAGCTGATGAACAAGATAGCCCTGTTCCATCTACATCATCTAATGTTGACACTGATGACCTAGCACCAACAAAAAATTGACTTTGCCACCACCACCTGAAACGCAATCCCCACCTTTTCCATTATTTTTAATGGGAAAATTGACTCCGCATAGCATGTTTTCGCTTAGCACAAACATTTTCAGAAATGCATCTCATGTTAAATGAGGAATTACTGTACTCAGGAGTTAAAGGCTGGATCTTTCATCACCAAAATTCCCATTAACCCATACATTCCTGGCAGTTGTGTGTGTGAAGAGTGCAGGATGGGCCCTAAGGATAGTTTAAAAACACAATCAGAAGCTAAGAGACCATCCTGAGCAAATGATGAGCGATATAGGGGAGACAAAATATTGCTACAAAGGACATCAGGTCGGAACCTTTTCATTTTTTAAGATGACTATCCAGGAGTTTAGTTGCGCATAAAATTCCACGTTGTGAAATATGCATTATTGCAGAAACTGCGTAAGATTCAAAGTCATAGCTCTGTGGCAATTTGGAAACCAGGAAAAGAACATCATTCTTTTACAAAATACTAAGCAACAGAAAGTTGCATAGCTAAATGGGATAGGAAGCAATTTCTA
The DNA here is from genome assembly GCA_019425775.1 of Rafetus swinhoei. Lineage (NCBI taxonomy): Eukaryota > Metazoa > Chordata > Testudines > Trionychidae > Rafetus > Rafetus swinhoei. The sequence continues at coordinate 120,948,916 of CM033427.1, read as the reverse complement.
ATAGAGACACAGAGGATTTGGTTCATAATTATGCTATATAATAATATATAAACAATAACAATAATATTTGATATTTGTATATCAAAAGTATTTCATCAAGGTGGATGCTCAAGGTCATGCAATGCTGGGAACAGAAACCAGATCATCTGATTTCCAGTCCTGTCCCTGAAGTAACCTGACCACCTCTTCTCATCTAGATATTACACACGCTCAGATCAATGCATAACTATAGCAAATATATTAAGACATCTTTGAATTACACCATGCTCTTTCTAGGGGGGGTAGCCATGTTAGTTTGTAACTTCAACTCTTAACACTGTACTCTTTAGTGAGCATAAGGTAAAACTTTTCTGACTAAAATAAAAACTCAATCAATTGAGAAATATAACTTACCTGTGAATCCTTCCGCACATGTGCAATGATAACCATTGATGTCATCAACACAAAGTGCTCCATTCACACATGGGTTGGACCTGCATTCATTTATATCTTCCTCACACAGTAAACCTTCAAACAACAATGGTTACAAGTCATGATAGACATAGTATTTTAATACATACATGGTACATATCATCTAGTGATTCGTTTTGAAAGCCATAATGGCAAAATATTTTTTATCAGAGGGGTAGCCGTGTTAGTCTGGATCTGCAAAAGTGACAAGGAGTCCTGTGGCACCTTATAGACTAACAGATGTATTGGAGCATAAGCTTTCGTGGGCAAAGACCCAGTTCGTCAGATGCACAAATATTTTTTGTGTCATAAAAGGTTATTGCTCAGGAGATAAAAGTCTCTCAAGGATGCGGTTCAGTGTGAACAGTTGCCCATCCATACACACAGTTAGAGAGACTTTGTATGTGGTGGAGCTCAAGGTTTAAAAACGCATTTAGCGCATGTATAATTTTTATTCATATTGATGTAAAAAGCTCTTTACAGACTAATGTGATCTAGGGGAAGGATTGCTTTGGTAAAAAGTATTAGGTTTTTTTATATCTGTGCATCGGTGTAGGAGGATACTTATTTGATAAGTAACTTTATCATTAAATTGTTGATTAAGACCTCAATTCAGCAAGGTATGAAAGCAGATGCCAGACTTTAAGCATGTGATGTGTGTACGTGTGTGAGTGTGTGAGAGAGAGAGAGTGAGAGACAGCAAGAGAGAGAGACTGCATTTTCAATAATGTTTCTGTTCTAAGACAAAGAATAAAAATTAAAAAAAATATCAATTAGGTACCCATAAGATTACTCACATGCTTGAAGTTAGGCATCTGCATTATGATTAGGTTTCATTAGCATTTTTCCACAAAAGCACTAGTTATTCCTTTTCTTTTTAGAACAGAAGTATTACTAAACACACACACACACACAGAGCGCATCTTGAATATGAATTCCTTTACTTCACAAAACACTCACCTACACCAAAGGTTTTCTGTCTAATGGGCCAGATTCACCCCTGTTATAATGCCATTGAAGTGAGTGAAGCAATGAACATAACCCTGATAAGTCTGTTTTATTTATGCAACAAGGAACTGACACTCTTTCGAAGAGGAGTTATAAAGCAATTACATCACTTCTGTCACCTGTATAGCCTGGTTGACACTGACAAATGAACACCCCAATCCCATCTTTGCAAACTCCATTGTTGAGGCAAGGGGATGACTTGCACTCATCAATCTCCTTTTCACACTTTAAGCCTAAAATGAAAACCAAAGCAGGGTCACAACTGAGAACATAGAAGAAAAGTCTGATTATATCACTGAAACACGGAGGGCATTACAGACCACTATCTTTGCTTGAACACACAGCAATTTACTAGAGACCCATGACAAGTGTTATCAGAAAGGTACAGATCAGGTAATAATAAAATACTAAATGATCAGCTCCAGATCTCCAAACTTACTACATTACTTCCTTTAAAAAAATAACCTTTGGCAACTATAACATATCCAGTTGCTTTGGAGCAACTGCAGAGCTCACAATGGCTTCGTGCAATGGTGGACCTAATGTGATTAATGGACCGCAGTGTGAGTTTCTCAATCCTTGCAGATCACAGTTCTGGCCAACAGGTGGGAAATTCAAATGTAGTCGGTCTTGGTCTGACACTGCCCCCATTAAAGTCAATGTGGATGTTGCCATTAACTTCAGGGGTGCAGTGTAGGCCACTGTGAGCCTTTTGAAAATCTCTCTTAGACCTGGTTTACATGAGAGTGGAAGGTCAAATTAAGATTCTCAATGCCAGCTACGTTAATTATGTAGCTGGAGTCAGCGTATTTTAAATTGCATTTCCATGCCGTTCACACAGTGGGAGGCTGATGGGAGGAAATACTCGTCGGCTTCCCTTATTCCTCGCAACTGCCAGGAGTACAGGTGCCGGCTGGAGCTGCCCTCAGCGTTTGATTTACGGATCTATACTAGACCCGCTAAATCAAATGCCAGAAGATCAACCTCTGGAAAGCTGATCCACCGGTAAGTATAGATGTAGCCTTAGAGAGCAAACACTGAGATAAACCATATAACAATGAAGGAAACAGTTAATTTTTTTAAATGTGGAGAATAATAAATAACCTGTGTCAGCAGTAGAGATTTTCATTAATTATATTATGTGCTCTTTCTGCTAGAAGTATCATTTTCTTTCATAATTTCTCCTTAGAATAGTACTTTCTGATAACCTCAGTATGATGAGACTATGTGCCCTCTACATACACACACTTTACCTGTGTATCCAGGTGGGCATATGCAAATATATCCACTTCCAAGTTGTTTGCATGTGCCATTATTATGGCATGGTTCCAAGAAACACTCATGAAAAACCTGTCACAGATGGGAACAATACAGTAATCAAAGAAGTGGAGATACACCATGTGTATTACATAGACACATATCTATTCCAAATCTAAACAGCAAGCTATTTCATTGTACCTTGCAAACCTAACTCATGGTCATAAACTTTTAGCTCTCTTTATATCTGTTACACTAATTCTATCTTTATTCATTGACTTGCTCTCTCTTTGCAGTGTACGTCCATTTTTGTTCTGTAATTGTGTAAAACATTCTCACCTGACAGTTTATGAACATAAAAAATATGTGATGTGCTAAATTGTGAGACTTTCTCTGAAGTCAATTTTCCCTTTCTCCATTCTTTGTTCTATGGAGGAAACATCTAAGCAGCTGAAGTTAATACTTGTAATGGGTGTTTCGGGTGCTCTGTTTATCAGTTACTAGATGTTTGCAGCTCTTCCTCCACAGAACCTAACACCGTAACAGCATTTGAAAAAAAAAATCTTTACACCACAGTTCTCTAGCATTTCTTTTCCACCCTGTTGTCATCCACAGAGGTTGGTAACCTGTCCCTGCCATCAGCCATTTCTAGTTACTGGGAGAGATGAGTGCACTATGAACTGCATTTGGCCATCCCTAATCTAAAGAATACAGAAATAAACACAGGAAGCTAGTGGCATGAAAGGGACTTTTTCAGATATTTGCATCCTGGTTATTGTTATTTATTTGTACTTTGGTAGCAGGCCTTAGTTCAGCAAAGTACACAAGCATGTACTTAAGTACATGAATGGTCCTACTGACTTAAATGGGAAATAGCAAGCATGTGAGTTCAAGTCTAACCTATCACTTACCAATTCTGTTCTTGTAATGTAGCTTCTTACAACTTTGTTATGAAACAGAGTGGTCTTTTCTGAATTACAAGAATCGGCCCTTTCATGCAAACCTAAAGCCATGGGAATGGTCTCCATACGAGCAGTCCCATGTATTTCACTAGGGCTAATCACAGGAGAAAGGATTTGCAGAATTGGGTTATACAAGACTTATCTGGCATCTCTTCTTAAATTTGTATGAATCAAAACAAATAAATGCAAATAGTTCATAACCAGAACCTGGAAGCCAGTAGTCTTCTGGAAGACTAATATGAAAGAGAGACCAAATAAAAGAGAAAGACACAGATGACTCCAACATAGGCGCTACTGATCAGATTAGGGGCAGACCTACAAACTGTAAGGAGCTGTTTTTTGTTGTTGTTACTTTTTAAATTAAAAGTTTAGTGACTTTTATGTCAGGTTAAGTTTAAATCTAAGACTGTCTCTGATTGGATCAAATCTCCTCCCAAATGCTGTTCTATTATTGCAGTAGAAAGTTGAAATGCCGTATTTTAGTGAATCGTTATTAAGCTCTTCCACTGAATGGTAATTTATTAGAAAATGCAAATACAGGTTTTTTTAATTTCTGCTGCATAAGGCTGTGAATTTGGACTAATATATTTATGTATTAGCCAGCTATGGGGTTATAGTGCACAATGTTTGATCACTTTAGTCCACTAACTGTAGTCCACATGGTAATTATAGTTTGCAAAATAAACTCAGTATCACAATTATATTATGGATGGCATTATCCATTTAATATTGGCATCAGATACTCTTTTTCTTCCATTAGAGCTATCACCATTAAAAAAAAAATCTTGTCCTTGCCTGACTGCTGACTTTGTATTGCTTCCTGATATTTTCTGAAGAGACTGGGACCATTATGCTCTCCTCGGCCGCTGCGAAAGTGGAGCCAAAACCTAAACAGGGTTATTATGAAAGCAGCTGTTAATGCAGCTTGATAAGACCCTAATTGCAGTGCACTGATGCATTTAAAAATGCTATGAGAGAAGTGGATTTGTGGGAATAAATACCAAAACTTACAGTAAAACATATCCAATTCCAAGACATGCACATCAATATCAAATGAAGAAAGAGTTCACTGCTGCGAACTCACTCTTTGGACTTATTTCTCTCCAGTCCTGAGTTAGAGCTTAGATCATCACAAAAAATACATTAGTCTGTCTACCTCAAGATAGTTTCTATCAGCCAAAGGCAAAACTCTCATTGTTTTCAACGGGGTTACGATCTAGACACTGATGGGGAACCTGAGTCCATATCGCACAATGATCCACAATTCTGTGTGACTGGCAGCTTCTGATAACGCAGAGATAACCCAGGGAAGGAACAGCCGGGGCGCTGCATTGGTAGAAATTATTTTTTTGAATGTATCCCATTTTCACTAACGGCCACATCCTGCAACCCTCAGTCACATTCTCTGGAGAAAATGAATCAACTTACTTGAACAGTCTGTGATGGATCTGGCACCAATGATCGTAGTTGTCCCATAAAAGGGACAAGATAAGCAGTAGGACTTTCCTGGGTCTGGTTGGTAGTAGTCCCGGGGGCAGGGGTAACAAGGCATTAAACCAGAGCGAGAGAATTCCCCTGCTGGACAAGGTACTGCAAAGGGCATAACAAACTCTCATGAGTGCTGGATCCCAGGGCATGGTCTTTTTCCTACCATCAAAAGGCAGTTTTTGCTGCAGTCCAATAAGACTAGGCCAATAATCACGAGACTTTCACAACCAAAACGTGTTCTTATTTAAAGGGCCGCTCAGGTTAAAAATGCCCCAAATAAACTCTTTATAAAACCTAAGGCCAGAGAAATGTAACCATGTAATCTTGGTTTCTATGGAGACAGTTTTCAAATTCAACCAGACGCCTCCCACTGCGGCCCTGGCAATTCATAAACATATTTTCAACAAGGTCAAGACCATGAGACAGATTCTCTTCTCTGTTCCACTCTCACTATAGATTTTTCTCTTCATGAATCTTTGGGGCCTGGGCCAAGACAGAACCCATTAATGGTAGTTTACTTTGAAAGCAGACCCAATAAAAGCCTCAGGATTTTAATCCACGGTCTAGTGCCTGGATGCTTGTTACATAACATCTAGTAATGCTTTCTATAAAAAAAGGAAAGATTTTACAGTCACATAACCATCTGGCTATCTAACACAGGGCTTACGCTAGAATTCTGTGTGCATACAGCCCAGCCCTAGCTCTGAAATCCTTCTGAAAAACACGTGTTTGATTTGCAGTAAAAAATCATGGACACTGTTGCTGGGTGACACAACTGCACTACAGTCAGCCAAGGAGTTTCTGGTGACCTGAGGTCAGATAAGTGGGGCTATAGTGGATGGCCTTTAGTAGCATTTTGTTTTCAGGAACTTCCCTGGCCTTGTCTTCACAAACCTCCGCATGCTGAGATATCCACAGCTCCTCTTTTCACTGTTGACATGTTTTCTGGACAGGAGATGCAGTTCTTAGATCCAAATGCAGGCTGGTATGTGCCAAGAGGACATGATTCACAGGTCTCGAGACCATTAGAGGAGTATGTTCCCTGCTTGCACTGAGCTAAAAGGCAAAATGATACATACTGATTAGGTGTAAGGCTAACATATATCTAACATAAAGCACGTTCCCTGTTCCCTAAATATAGAGGCTATGCCTGATAATATATTGGAAGGCAACCCTTGAAAGAAAGAGCTACTAAGACATTTGTAAGCCAAGAGACAGTGTTTCACAATGTACAGACAGAACATAGCATCAATTCCCTCTCCAAATGGATTTATTTCATTCTTAGGGTTGTTAATTTCACTATAAATAGTTCATGAACACATCTAAATCACGCTATGCAATTTTGTTATGGCTGATGGGCTGTAAATTACCTCTAGTGTATTTACAAGCCATAAACTCACTATAGTTTATTATATTCCAACCAGCTGCTGCACATAAGGAGTTAGATAGCATATAATTGAATAGTTGTGTAACCTCATCACATTTTAACAGTTACTTGACTATTCGATAGTCCCGGGGGTAGGACTGGCATCCAGTGCACTCCTGGCCCTACTCCTGGGGAAGCCCCTGCCATCTCATGCTGCTGCCTCCAATACAGAGGCAGCATTGCAGGGCAACAGCAGCCCCTGTCTTTGGGAGGGCCCGAACTCCCTGCGGAAAAAGGCTGCTCCACCATCCCATGGAGCAGTCTCTGTCTGTGGCGAGCCTGGGCCTGCCATGGACAGAGGCTGCTCCGCGGCAGCCTCCACTGCCCACCCTGGCTGCTGCCTTTGTGGGAGGCAGCAAGGGGGAGCAGGCGGCTCCATGGAGCTGGCATGTGTGGAGAGCTGGCTTAAAAGTCGTCTCTTCATGCATATCGGCTCCCACCTGCCCGCCTGCGCTGCTGCCTCTGTATCAGAGGCAGCCGGGGGGAAGTGCATGTAGTTGACAAGATTAACCGATAAACTCAGGCTTATCAGTTAATTGTGTAGTCATCTACACATTGACATCCCTAGCTACACAGATTATTTCTTGTTAGCAATTCAAATTTTGATTAACAAAGCCTATTAAATAATAGTAACTAGGCAAATACCAATCTTTATTTCATAAACCAGCTGCAAAGTGAGAACTTTCTCCTGGGTTTGAGAGGCAGAATGGTGCAAGGTGGCACACAGAAGTGACACTGCCAAGAGATATTTTTCCTGGGAAAAATTAAAATTAACGTGTAGCTGCAGCAGTGCTTTAAAGTGAAAGCGTGGCCATGTCCGAAGTGCTGGGAGAGAGCTCTCTCAGTGCTCTATATGTAAACCACCTCCACAAGGGGAGGAGCTGACAGTCGGAGCCTGTTTACACTGGTGCTTTAGGGCACTGTAACTTGTTGCATTTGGGAGAGGGAAGGGTTCACACCCCTGAGCCTGAAAGCTGCAGGGCAGTAAAATGGCAGTGTAGAGTTAGCCCAAGCGTACACTTCCATTTCAGTATTGCAACAGTCACTCTCTCAGCCTCGGACTATTAACTGGGACAAAGAGGTCCCTCATTCACAGCATGTTGAGCTGTTCTGCCTTTCAAGTGCGAAGTGCTACTGGCCTCAACAGCCTGTTCCACTTACGCTTACGAGTACAAGTAGTAGCACTGTGGATATCTTCTCAATACCTTGGTATTCTTCCCTCCCAACATGTACCAATACAGGATCTAGTCATGAGCCGTAAAGTAACACAACAATCCATTGAATTTTCTACGGTGCTATTCTAGTAACATTTTGCAATACTCAACAGTTCCAAACTCTAGAAGTAAACAGTGGCCTTTATTTCTTTAAAAGTGATTATGGTCTGAATGCTGAGCTCGTACCTTTACATTCAGAGATGCTCCTGGAGTGGAGGTATTCGGTGTTGCTCCCAGATGGGCAACTTTTGCATTCCAACTGCCCTTCCTCATCTTGATACGATCCAGTCCAGCAGCTTTCACAAGTGTGATGCTCCAGAGAATAATACGTACCCAAAGGGCAGTTAACTGGGATTTCAGAGAAGGGAAAATAAAATAAAAAACTCAGTTTAGCCATGGAATACTTGACAAATAGATAGACAGTCCTCTTGGCATTTCAAGGCAACTCCATTTAATCTAAGACAGTTTATCAGAATCTTGGCTACGTGGATTCAGTGATATCTATGCAATCTCATGGATCTGACTAGGTCTGCCCAGGGGGAACTGACTGGAACATTGTAAATGTTCATGTGCATGATGCATAGGAAGGTGTGACGGAGCGCCCCAGCCCCACACTGAAGCTAAGGGAATGGCCTTGGCCCAGCTGGCCAAGAAGGCCCCACCCCCACAGCCCTACTGGGCATGCTCCCACTGGAGACAAACTATAAAAGCCTCTGGAGCAGTTCAGTCGAGGCTGACCACCAGAGGGGAAGGAGCTCAGGCCCGCCCGAGCTCCAGAACAGCCCTCGCAGCAGCCCCAGTGGCAGCAACCCCTGTGACAGCCTGGCCAGGGAGGCCATCCGGAAGGGTCCAACCCACCAAGCGACACCCGAGAGCGGAGCAGAGCACCGGGAAGGGCAGGAAGTGGCCCAGGGCGCGGGATTGTCCTCCCAGTGCTCAGCGCGCTTCGGCCGGAATCCCCGCCAAGCAGGCAGCAGGATCCTCCACTGCCAACGGGGCCTGGGCTGGGACCGGTGGAGTGGGAGGGCCCGGGCCCCTCACCTCCCCTCCCCACAACAATCCAGCTACCTAGCGGTCTGGGAGGCTTCCCTGTGGACTAGGTCTCAGGGCTGTATATACCGAGAGAGGGAATTGTGCTTTGAACTAGGCCTGTAGGCTGTATTTACTCTGATAGAAGAAAATTTGCTATGAACTGAGCCTACGGGCTGTGTTTGCCCTGGGAAAGGGGGCAGTGGGCCAAACTTTGGGGACTTCCGGTCCGTCGAGGGGGTGTGCCCCTCAACAGAAGGAACAGATCCAGTTCAGTCTGTCTCTCTCAGCTATGCTGGGTTGGCAGAGATAACAGTAGTAGAAGGCTGTGGGTAATCATTTTCATCACAAGTGTGAGTCGATGTAACCAAGTTCATATATATAGAGTAGAGGTTTTAGGCAAGGTGCTCTTTTCACAGAGCCACTTTTTGGAGCAGACCACCCTTCAGAAGGCAGACCGCATAAAGCATTATACAACACGTTGCTTCAGTGGGTCTTGGCTACTGTGATTATGGCATGCCTGTGACAATACCCTACCCCACACAAATATCTCCCCAAGACCTTATTTAAAATCCCCTCCCCAACACATATACAGGATATAAGGCCCAGGAGATAGAGAGCTTTTGGCTTACCACACATTCGCCCTCTGAGCACTGAACCTGGTCTGCAGAACAGAAAGGCTCTCTCAGTTTCCAAGGAGTTGCTGTCAGCAACAACCAGTTCAGAGGCAAACTGAAAAGAATACATGGGCTTCTTATTGAGTGTCCTTTTCAGCCTGTTTGTGATAGTCTCTAAAGTTTTAAGAAGTCGCTGCTGGTTTTCTGATTCCACAGTATCATTCCTTTCATCAGGCAATGGCACGCTAGCTGGGATTTAAAAAGAAAACACATGCATACAAAATGTGTTACAGACTTTACTGCCATTCAGGCTGTAGGAGTCTATAAAAATGGACCCCCCAAAAAAGAAAAAAAAAGCTGTGATCATTGTTACTATGGTCAACGGGAAATGACCACACAAACCTAAGTGGGCAATGTATCTAGTGCAGACCCCACTAAAATGCTACCCAAGATATGAGTAGTGAGAAAATGTGGATATAAACTCAGTGAGAAACCTGTGGACTGCATTTCCTGCCAGCTTCACGAACTGCAGAAAATGCAATATTTTGTTAAGAATAAATTTTAAAAGGAGGAAGAATGGGAAGTTTTTCCTCACCAGTGATGTTAAATATTAACTTAATTTTATGATCTGCCATTGGAATGTTGAGTTTTTTGTGCCTCTTGACCCGGGAAGGTGCTGTTTTCGCAGAGCCAGAGAGAGGCGTTTGTAGCTGTCCTTCCTGCACTATATCAAGGAAGTCATCGTAGGAATAATCCAGACGGTTTGCTGCGCCCCAGCCACCGGGTCCTGCAACAAGAAGCAAAAGTGGTAGGAAGGAAGTTCTGTCTCCACACTTATTTTGGATTTCAGCTCATTCCAAGAATGCCAATAAGTGCCACCCTGTAGTGGTTTCTGAGATGTGGGCATCTGTCCAGGAGGACTAGACCCTCACACTTATTTCATGTAGGAGATGGAACTGCTGTGAGATTAACACATTTGACCACTGGTGAAGTGGGTCTCACTCATAAATCCTCTGTAGCAAAAGCCTCCGTGTTCAATCCTCTTAGCTATCCAGTGCATATTTAGCATATTGGGTCAAATTTATATTTGGCGGACAACGCCTAGTGTCATAAATTGTACCATGCATTCATTTGGCCTGGGCTGTTTAAAGAAGTAGTTCTGTACATAATGTGGTTTTTTTTATAAAGTCTGGAACTGAAGAACTTTTGCGTGTTCCATTCAGCATCTCTTTTTAGAAAAAAAAAAAAGGAAGTATAAATATTTGCCTATAACTGAGCACTGTTATTTAGATTATAAATGATTAATCTAAAATTAACCCCAGAACCTTGAGATATGTTCCGGGACTATTTCAGAACTGATCTTTTAAAACTATTGTCTTTAAAGAACATGAACCAAATTCTGATCTTAGCTACACAGATGTACATTTGGAGATATTCCAGAGAAGTAAATGGAGATTCCATCATGGTTTCCTCCTACCTTCAGCCACTACTAACCCTAACCACGGCCCTGATCATGAAGTTTTAAGCCCATAGTTATTCTTACTCACTGCTAATATGTAAACTTGTGCACATAAATCAGGCTTGATTTAAACCAGTGACAAAAATGAAAAGACTCCCTCAGTTACATTAACAATTCCCAGGGTCATCATGTCTCCTTCTCCAATGTTTTGGTCTCAAAATGTACAGTTTTTAAAAACCCTTTCCTTGCAAGGCCAGCCAAACACTTTCATAGTTTTATTGTTCTTGTATACCCTGAGGTACCTTAGTCATCTTTTCCATACATGTGCAGTATAAGAAATAGACAGGCTAGGGTAGTAGCTTCTCAGAACTATTGTTTAACTGTTTAATTTCTCAAGTGCTCTGGTTTTTTCTTAGAATGTTCCACACACTGTAATTAAATTACCAATTGCAAACCCATTTTCATAGTCGTAATTATATTCTAGGCAATGTTTCTGTGGCAAATCCTCCAATCTACAGTCAATATCGTTGACATCATTGCAGAATGATGGGACCTGTAAGCAGAAATAAGAAAAGCCATTGAACAAAACAAACAAATTATATAATCTAATCACAGGACAACGCACCCAGTCCTGCCCTCTCTCTGACATCAGATTTCATCTTGCATAGCTATTATAATCAAACCACATTTATGGGAACTTGTGCATCGGTATATGCATAATAAGGAAAATCATTGGAGAGGATGGATAGTTTTGTATTAAAGCACAAAATTGGATGTCAGTACCCTAGGTCTCAGTTCCAGCTTTTTGTGTAGATTGCTTAACTTCTCTGTGCCTCTGTTTTACAAAATAGAGAGAACAGTACCTCTCAATGCCACCACAGATGCTTACCTCATTAATGTTTGTAAAGTTTTGTAAGATTCCCAGATGGAAGGTGCTATAAAAGTGCAGAACTCTGTGCTTCTAGCTCGGACAATTTATTGTTCAAAAGTTTGATTTCCCCACTGTTATATGCTTTAAAATGCAATTCCCTGTGTCACTTAAGTGGGTTTATAATGTTATAGACAAAGATCTTACTGAAATCCTGCTGAACATAGTAGGTTATGAGAATTCCATGAACATTTACAGTAATTTGATCTTATGGTGAGCTTTTATTAATCCTAAACAAAACTGTAAGCCTTTCCTCGATAAAACGAGACACTAAAAGATGGTGTTACAGTCAGAGTAGATTGCAACATACTATGCCATCATGCTGTACAAAAGAAAATATGCTATACAATTTAAGATGAAAATATTTTCTGCATTACAGTTAATTCAGTATATCCATAGCAGGGTAATGGATGGGAGAAGAATGAAAGTGAAGTGAAGTGAAGTGATGTACTCTCCACAGTTTGCATGCAATATGGACCGGCTAAGGGAGAATTGCTCCCTCAGCAAAGGGAGCGGTGACCACGTCAGAGCTGAATGGCTCGGCACCCACGTTTTCTTTGAACCCTGTCTGTTGCTTTTCAGGATCTCCTTCCTGCAGGAAGTATTTTAAGAAGTGGCTTTGGTTAGTGTTTACTTTCTCCCCCTCACCTCTCGCTTAGAATTTATCCCTGCGGCTTGTCTTTTTGGAAGCTAGTGATATTTTTTCCCATTGGATCACTGCTGTGATTCCAGGAGACTTTGGAAACGGATTGGACACATTTAAATGGACTTGTGGATTTGCTTTTTCCAGCTTATTGCACTTATGCTTGGGTAAATCTTCAAGTATTTTGCACCCATATTCCAAGGTTGTCAATTTAGCTAATATTTGTATTGTACTCTGCACGTTGGGCTCATGAACAGTTGATGAATATGCTATCAAAGAGGAGGAATGGAAGGAAAGCCAGCCAGGATCTTCTACAGAAAGAAAATAGGAGGGAAAGACAAAGATGTCCTCAATCAGAGAACGACTGAAGTCTTCTGTTTGTCCTGCACCATTCAGAGTGTGGCTCAGGTGACTGCAGCGGTGCAGAAGTTTTGGGGTTTGTGAGCCAAATACAATGACATGACATGGAAGGCTGCTGGGCAGGGGTGTTGCTATTGCGTCTGTGCAGAGAAGATGCTTTTGTTGTTGTTGCTTTTCCTTCTCTGACCCCTCATTGTCCTCTACCCGCACAGCCCTCAGTTCTGGGGCACCACAGCTTCAAGAGGCGTAGAAGCCACTTCCATGCTCCTCAAAGAGCTGCTTCTTCTGCCCTGAAGCCATGCAATCGACAAGTGGAGGGGGAAGAAACAGGCTGAGGAGCTGCTTTGGGATGATGGACAGGAGTGTATAGACCTGGGGTAGAGGCAGCCGTCACAGAGGGAGAGATAAGGAGCATGCTACCCCTTTGCACGCAGCACGCCACTGGGTCCTAGAGAGTTTGATGCTTTCTTAGATGGAACCGTGCAACTTACTTGCAATCTCTTGTCACCCACTTCAAGACTGTGCCCCAGTGGCTGTCAGCTATCCACTAGTGCACGAGGTCTGATGACAGAGTGCTCTGTCGTCTGAACAGGTCACCCAGACATTCAGCCACAAGCTCAAAGAAAGTTCAGCTTCTGTGTTTAGGTGGCCAGGCTTTCAAAGCCGCTAACGACAGGGAGCTCTTTACCTATTATATCATCAGCAAGTGGGCGCCTCAGGTTGGAACAGTGGGCTAAAAATTGCCTACATTTGGACCCCAAATTTGAATGTTTGCCATGGCCCCCAAATTTCAAGAAACATGCTCTTCCAGGGAGGTTGGCTGGGGGTTGCAAAAGCATCAAATATTATGTCTACCTAGCTCAAGGGACAGAGTCCACACAGACACTTAGTGAAGATCAGATTTAAACCCCCACTTGGTAGAAACTAAGTAATCAAATAGATCAGCCCTAAGTCACGAGGCACTATTGAAAACCATACTACAGCTCCAAGACAAAAAGACTGAGGTTAACTCCCCCATTTGTGGATGCAAAAAATGGTACAATGGTTTGCACAGCAACCATTACAATAATATATCAGTGTTCTTTGCCTACAGTGGAGGCTTTTTTATATTTTGAAATGAAACAGACTTCAGTTTCAAGTTTCTGAGATATACAGAATAAAGAAAAATTGAGGAAAAAAAGACAACATAGGTAAAAAGAGTTTATGAAAAATGAAAGAGTATTACTAACCTACCATTTTACCAAGTGCACTCTGAAAAGCCTCAGCAAAGCTTTTAAGAAGGTTGTTGTCATCACATCGCGATGCTTTATACAACATCTCAAAGGATTTAAATCCATGATTTGCAAAACGATTTACTGAAAAGAGTTAGAACATAAACATAAGAACATAATGGCCATACTGGGTCAGACCAAAGGTCCATCTAGGTCAGTATCCTTTCTGCTGACAGTGGCCAATACCAGATGTCCCAGAGGGAAGGATCATAACAGGTAATCCTCACGTGATCCTGCCCCATCACCCACCTCCAGAGAAACAGAGGCTAGGGACACCATTCCTACCCATCCTGGCTAATAGCCATTGATGGACCTAACCTCCATGAATCTATTTAGCTCTTTTTTGAACCCTGTTAAAGTCCTAGCCTTCACCGCATCCTCTGGCAAGGAGTTCCACAGGTTGACTGTGCACTGAGTGAACAAAAACTTCCTTTTGTTCGTTTTAAACCTGCTGCTTATTAATTTAATTTGGTGACCCCTAGTTCTTATATTGTGGGAATAAATACATAACTTTTCCTTATTCACTATTTCATACCAGTCATGATTTTATAGACCTCTATCATATCCCCCCTTAGTCTCCTCTTTTCTAAGCTAAAAAGTCCAAGTCTTTTTAATCTCTCTTCATATGGGACCCATTCCAAACTCCTAATCATTTTTGTTGCCCTTTTCTGAACCTTTTCCAATGCCAATATATCTTTTTTGAGACAAGGAGACCACATCTGTATGCAGTATTCAAGATGTGGGTGTACCATGGTTTTATATAGAGGCAATAAGATATTTTCTGTCTTATTCTCTATCCCTTTTTTAATGACTCCTAACATTCTATTTGCTTTTTTCACTGCAGCTGCACACTGAGTGGATGTTTTCAGAGAACTATCCACAATGACTCCAAGATCTTTCTCTTGAGCAGTTGTAGCCAAATTAGTCCCCATCGTATTGTACATATAGTTGGGATTATTTTTTACAATGTGCATTACTTTACATTTATCAACATTAAATT
This sequence comes from Rafetus swinhoei, assembly GCA_019425775.1. NCBI lineage: Eukaryota > Metazoa > Chordata > Testudines > Trionychidae > Rafetus > Rafetus swinhoei. Next base: position 120,933,804 of record CM033427.1, on the reverse strand, counting down.
TCATTTGCCATTTTTTTTGCTAATCACTTTATTTTGGAGAGATCTTTTTAAAGTTCTTCACAGTCTGCTTTGGTCTTAATTATCTTGAGCAGTTTGGTATCATTTGCAAATTTTGCCACCTCACTGTTTACCCCTTTCTCCAGATAATTTATAAATAAATTGAATAGGATGGGTCCCAGGACAGACCCTTGGGGACCCCACTAATTACCTCTCTCCACCTGGAAAACTTACCATTTATTCCTGCCCTTTGTTTCCTGTCTTTTAACCAGTTATCAGTTCATGAAAGGACCTTCCCTCTTATCTCATGACAACTTACTTTACTTAAGAGCTTTTGGTGAGGGATCTTGCCAAAGGCTTTCTGGAAGTCTAAATAGACTATATCCAGTGGATACCCCTTGTCCACATGTTTGTTGACCCCCTCAAAGAACTCTAGCAGATTAGTAAGGCATGATTTCCCTTTATAGAAACCATGCTGACTTTCCCCCAACAAATGATATTCATCCACATGTCTGACAATTTTATTCTTTACTGTAGTTTCAACTAATTTGCCTGGTACTGACATTAGACTTACCAATCTGTAATTGCCAGGATCACATCTAGAGCCTTTTAAAAATATTAGTGTCATGTTAGCTATCTTCCAATCATTAGGTACACAAGCTGATTTAAAGGATAGGTTACAAACCAAAGTTAATAGTCCCGCATTTTCCCATTTGAGTTCTTTCAGAATTCTTGGGTGAATGCCATCCGGTCCCGGTGACTTGTTACTGTTAAGTTTATCAATTTGTTCCAAAACCTCCTTTAATGACACCTCAATCTGGGACAATTCCTCAGATTTGTCACCTAAAAAGAATGGCTCAGGTTTAAGAATCTCCCTAACATCCTCAGCTGTGAAGAATGAAGCAAAGAATTCATTTAGCTTCTCCGCTATGACTTTATCATATTTGTGCGCTCCTTTAGCATCTCAATTGTCCAAGGGCCCCACTGGTTGTTTAGCCGGCTTCCTGCTTCTGATGTACTTAAAAAAATTTTACTATTACTTTTTGGATTTTTGTCTAGCTGTTCTTCAAACTCCTTTTTGGCTTTTCTTATTATATTTTTACACGTAATTTGACAAAGTTTATGGTCCTTTCTATTTACCTCACTAGGATTTGACTTCCACTTTTTAAAAAGACATCTTTTTATCTGTCACTACTTCTTTTACCTGGTTGTTAAGCCACGGTGGTACTTTTTTTGGTTATCTTACTGTGTTTTTTAATTTGGGATTTACATTTAAGTTGGGCCACTATTAGTTAGGGAAAGAAACTTTTATTGTTTGTGATTTTATAGTAAGAGTTTCAGACAAATACTGTGGACAGGATTATACTAAAATTATCTGAACTCAGTAGGCAATCTTTAACTGGAAATCACAAAAGAGGACTATAAGGATAGAAGAAAAAACTAGTAAACTTGATTGTTCCAATAAAATGTATCCCACTACTTTTAGAAAATAAAGCAGAACATGGCAACAGCTGAACATCCATTGATAAATTTACATTTCCAATACACTCACAGTATTTAACTGCTTACTGTGGACATTCCTAGCTATTAAATATCTGTTGGTTACCATAATTCAGCAATTTCTTAATGGAAAATTTGGATTCATATTTCAAGCAACCCAGAACTGTGGGGTATTGAGACCCATAATTATAACATCCTCAACCTGCAATCATGTCTATGGGGCTACTTGTGTAAGAAAGGTCTATTTAGCACACATACAACACATCACAAAGATGGGATTCATTTGAAGTATCTGGACCTATATTCAGATTTGGATTTCAAATGACCCCAGAGTTTGGAACTTTAAATACAATGAGTAGTCCTGTTGCACCTTAGAGACTAACAAATATATATATATAGTTTCATGAGCTTTCCAGAGTTTGGACCTGTCCAAGCTGAGGTTTTGGTTGGACATATTTCAAATTAGGAATGCCTAGCAAACACTGGTTGGATCACAATTGTTCAAGTTCAATGGACTATTTTTTGTAAAGTTATTTTTAAATGCATTTTAATTTGCACTGTTTTACTCGAATTAGATAGGTTTAGAAAGTCTGGTTTGCCATAGATAAAAAACCTTTTGCAAACAGCTTACTAAAGTTTTCTTATCCATTCCTCCAGTTATAACAAGGCTGGTAGTTGAGTCTGTAGACAAATTATTTCAATTTTTTAACATGCTGTATACATTTTGTAAATTCCAAGGATTCAAATGTATTGTTATATTTTATTCAGTTTATGAAACAATACACTATAATCCTAAAGCCCTTTTTGTACAAGACTCTTAAACATTCACGGGAAGGGTCAATACAAAATGTAACATGTAAAAACAGTTATAATTTCTAATTCCTGAATCACATTCCTAACTAAACACTACAAGCTCATTTTATAGCAGAAAAACAAAGGTTAATAATAAAAACTCACAAGAGCAGTCAGGCCATTCAGTAGAATATGGTGGTTTCCAGATACCATCTTCATAGGCACAATAGTAGTTTTCAGTTGATTCAGCTGTAAAGTTATAACCATCCATACAGCGTAATGTGCAATTAACACCTGTATCATCTTCTGTGCATATAAAATCCCCATGCACTGGGGTAAAGGGAATTTCACAGGGAGAACCTGTGAAAAAGTATATTCAGTTCACATATGGATAGCTTCTAGAGTAATATAAACAAGTACACAGGAAACCCATAAGAACAGAATTTTCAAAGCACTTCATCTAACTCTGTTTCCACCCACAGTCAACAGGAGTATTACTACTGACTTCAATGGAAGGAAAATTAGCCAATAATAAGTACTTTTGAAAAACCCATCCTGGGAGTTAAAAATCCAGGAAAGTAAAGGTTGGGGAAAAAAAATCAAGCACTCAAAAGTGTGGAAATGCAAAATTGAAAGCCCTGTATGCTTTTGCTTAAAACTGGTCTCTCTCTTTAGAGTCTTCTAAATTATTCATCTATTAACATAATGTATAATATTAACCAGAATTTTGTATACAACCATACACACAGTAAGTTACAATACATTACATACAAGACCCAATTCTGATGTCAGTCAGCTTTACACTGATGTAATTCTATTCATTTCAGTGGAGTTACTCCTAATACATGCTGGTGTATAAGTGATCAAAATTAGGCCTATAACTTCAGATTTGGGCAGATTTTTAAAGCATCAGTAAGATATAATTACCAAGCCAAGAGTGAAGAAAATAGCTTCATGGTAGTTTTAAAATTGTTAGTGTTTGATGGTCAGTGGCCCAGAGTTTGAGATGATATCAAGTTTGAAATATGCAAAAACTTGAAATAAAGCCAAGTCAGAGAACAAGCCTGATTTTCTAAACCACAATATCTTTTAAACAATTTTAAAATGGAATTAAGTTTCACCTAGAAGTCTCTCTTAATATTTAAGGGTATGTCTACACTACAGCATTATTTCAAAATATCTTATTTTGAAATAGTTATTTCGAAATAGCTTATTTCAAAATAATGCATCTACACACAAAATGCATTTCGAAATAGCGTTTTGATATTTCGAAATAGCTCATCCACACTGAGTGGACGGTGAATTGTATTTAAGGCCGGGCAGAACCAGGTCCAGCAGGACATCAGGTCAGGAGTTAGTCTCAGGCAGCAGCCACACAAAGTATCTGAGGCCTGTGCTTAAAGGGACCCCACCCGGACAGACAATTCTTAGGTTTCCCTGCTTGCTTGCCTACCTCGATGAGAGACAGCAAAGCATTTTGTCTCTGCGTGCTCTGGTTGCCCTCACTCAGGACACCACAGCACTCTGCAACATGGAGCCAGAGCTGCCCCAGGGCACTTTGGTGCTTCTCATGGACGCGTTGCTGCGAGCCTGGCTGCACTTGCTGCAGGCTGCCATCCGGGAGGTCCATCGGGGGGCTGTCAGTATCCAGGAGGCCCTGTGGGAGAGCTTCCACCCTGAGGAGCACTAAGAGCCTCCCTGGTCTGCCCCACTGGGGACTTGTGCCTCATTCCTCCCTCACGTCCTTCCACTTACCCCTCCCTAACCCCCCTTCCTGATGTCAAATAAAATACATGTATTTTCATGAACACAAACTCTCTTTATTTAACAAAACTGGGGGAGGGAATGAAACTCTGGTGAGACTGGGGAAAGGAGGCGGGAGAAGAGAGGGTGGGAGAGGGGAGGGGGAAACCTGGGAGAAGGGAGCTGCAAGGGGGAAGCAAGGAGAAGAAGGGGGAGGGGAAGCTCAGGTTTGGGGGTCTCGCCGGACCAACTTGATTTTCATGCAAACCTGCTCCTGGGTTCGCATGTGGCCTTTGGTGGCCAGGCTGGTAGCTATCCTGCCATAGACGGCCGCGTTCCTCCATCTAGTGCAGAGATCATGGACGTTGGGGGCATCCCCCCCAAACCTGAATAAGGTCCATGATTTCCACTCTGGACCAGGAAGGCGCTCGCCTTCTCTGGGCCCTGGCAGGCTCCTGGGAGCTGGCACACTGCTCCTGGGGAGTGGTGGAGGGCTGGCTGCCAGTGGCTTGCTGGCTCATGTTTTGGGGCTACTGGGTCAGGGGCAGTGACAACCTTAGACAATCAAATCTGTATTATTCAAACTTGTCTTGTTCTGTAGATCTCACTGAGACTGAAAAATCATGCCAAATGTAGGCTCTCCTATAACTTACTCTTTGTAAGGATTTACATAAAATTCCAGTTTATACAATGTTAAATACAATATGAATTAAATACTTGTAGAAATGAGACCCTGTTTTAAGGCACAAATAGTAGGAGTCAGAGTTAAAGTTGAATTTTCAACCATAAATTTACATTTGCTAACTTCTGAGTGATTGATTTTTTTCTAACTGATAGTTAGCCTGCTGGTTGGGGCTTTCGTCCCCCCTTTTTGTTTGTGCATAAACACATATCCCCATACTTATACATACATACATACATACATACATACATATAGATATAGACACATTTCTAAAGACTAGAAAGTGTTCCTTTTCCTGATGGGATAGTAACAGTCTATTAAAAAATCTGGGCAGAGAAATCTTCCATTTTGGTGAACAGATAGCAGATCACATTTTAGGCTATGCTTCTTGTTGGCAAATAATTGGACACATTTCCTGAAGTTTTATTGAACTGCTGAGTAAAACCTTTTGTGGCTTTTATATCTATTTTGAATGTATGCAGGATACTAATTTGTCAGTCCAGAGTTTTGATTGTATGGATGGACCTGATTTGACTGGAGTTACAGTGGTGTAAAAAAAAGTGAGACGGAAATGCAAAAGCACATTGGCACTGTTATACATAAACTCATTTACAACAAATATTATCTATTACACACACACTGGTTACTTACCAGTGGTGACTGACAGGTATAACTGTATTTTTAATAGTACTAAATACTTGTGTGTCAATGGCCAGAAGACAATCAGAATAACAAACCTTTGATGATAATGTGGATCTCACATGTCCTGTTGTTTCCTGAAGGGTCTGTGGCAGTGTATCGAACTGTTGTCTCACCTCTGAGGAAAAGATCTCCAGGTGAATGACTTTTACGGATAGTCAGTGCAGCTCCTAGAACAGTTTAGAAAAATCTGAAAATGTTTTTCCGGCCTCGTATATTGCAACTATCTCTAAAGGCCAACTACACAATGGAAAATTTAGGCTTATTCATTTTCTCAGGAACAAGATGTTCTCAACCACAGTAAGGAATGAGTCAGACCTGTTCAAACTTGCTAAAAATGATAGCCTAATCTCAGAGGTGTCATGTAAGAACTGTATGGACCTATCCACTCTTTGGCTGTTTTGTGTATTTTTTAGGTGCATTATCTTACCTGAGTTGTCCGAGAACTGTGGCTCCTCCCATGTTGCTCTGTACTCATTCTCCAATACCTGAATTGGAGGCGGAGATCTGCATCTATCAATTACAGGGGACTCTACATCTGGAGAAGTTGAAGAGACAGCATGAAATTTGATTACAGAACAAGTTGTGAGTCAAACTCACAGGTGATATGAAGGGTATTTTAAGTTCTGCATCAGTAAATCTGCATAAGTGGGTGTATATTTGAGTGTAAGTTACTGTAGTACATATGTCAAAAGAATAAAAGTTCTGGGTTAGGAAAAGCGAAGTAAATTAGGGAGAGTGGCTTTTAAACTCACCAACCAGTTGTTTTTCCTGTACAGTATCACTCTTGGGCCTCTTTGTTATGCAACTTACACTATCTTACACCCACTAAAAAATGAATACTTTACTGTTACTTTGCACCTGAGGTTGTTCCTCTGTCAGAAAAATTTACCAATAGCCTCCAAATGACCAACAAGACTTTGGTTCAAGCTATGTAAACAGCCACTTAAGACTCCTTAAACAATGGTTTTCAAGCTATGGGCCATCGACACACGGGGCTCCACAGACTATGTCTAATATTTCAAAAGAAGCCTGTACCTCCATTTGAACATTTATAGAGGTCCTCAAATAAAAAAAGTTTGAAAAACCACTGTCCTAAAACAACTGAGCTATCCTTCATAAAACACATATCGCCACCGAATCATAATACTTAATTCACTGAATTTATCTGAGCACTGTCTCTCACTGAGTTTAGTGGTTAAAAATAATAGCAGACACCAAAGTATTCCAGGGTACATTGCACTTGATAAGCAGATGCTACTCCATTAGAACTCTGGGCAAAATTCAGGAAGTGACATAAATACCATTTAAATCAGACATAAGATATGTTTTTCAGAGAATTGTGTAAGTGGGAAAGCAGTGCAATTTATGCTGATTTGGCACTGAACAAGTATTCAAAGTGAGTGTAATTCATACGTAGAAGTGGCAGGAGAGCATCAGAAAAATCAACCATCAGGAAGGTGTAATATAAATAGCCACCCTTTTACTGTAGCTTACATTGCAATATCCCCATCACAATGAAGACTAAATTCAGCCTAGGCATAACAGGAAGAGTACCCACTGAAGTCAATGGGAAATGAGCTACATACAAGTTTGAATCTGGTCTCCAGAATAATAAACTGGCATAAGTAACACTTGCTCTGCATACAGCTGAATGTCAAATGCACACATTTGCTAACCAACATGCACTGGATGTTGAACTATTACCTTTATTATTGCCAAATATATCCCATCAAGTTTGAATTGCCTAAATAAACTACTAGCAAAGTGAACAAGAAAAACGTCAGTCATACTGTTAGTTGAGTCTATAATTAGAAATACAATGGCCAGACTCTGCTGTCACATGCTCTTGTGTACTTCAGGAGTAACTCTGCTTGAAATTGGTAGAAAACTGGTGTGAGAGAATTAGGTTCAAAAGAAAACAACACTGGCAGGTGCTATCAGACATGCCTCAATGCATATTTATCCATCAAAACTATCTAATGTTGTGTACTTATTTAACAATTTCTTTAAACTCATCAGCCAAGCCAAATTGCAGAAGCTAGAAAGTCGTCTTTCCCTTTATAAACCTAAGATAGAGTTTCCAGTCACTGATAACTTCCCAACTAACTTGGCAGAGAAATATACCCCCTTACCTCTTCATAGCAGCATCACTAAAACTAACTGGTTACTGCAAAAAAAAAGTATTTGAGAACATCTGCTCACATAAAAAAATTGCACATTGGCATCAACTGTATTCACTATCCAATTGTGTTCTGTAAGCTTTTCAAAGGGTGAATGTCTCTAGGACATTGACAGAGAGAGCATGTCTGAAATTCTTGGGCAAACAAATACTTGCATGATTTATTTAATCAGAAATGTGTAGTCTCTCTGTGGGTTTGGGAAACATTCGGTCTGGAATTAAAAACAATGGCAAGTGAGTAAACACGGGATGCATGCCATATAACTAACCTTAATGTCTGCTTATGTTTTGACAGACTAATGAACTTTATTTACAAAATGCAGGGAAGCCCCAAATTCAGAATGAATCCTTTAGCTGCAGCCAATCCAAACAGAGCATTTGACAATTCAGCATTTGACAGCAATTACAACACATTATGCAAATGATGGCCTCCATTCAGCAAAGCACTTATGCATGTGAACTCAACATGCTTAAAATCAGGTGCGTGCTTAAATGCAATGGTGAATCTCTGACTCCTGATCAAATGAAACCATGTTATCCTTGTCAGAATCCTTCCCAGGTCCTTCTGAAGAGCACTTACCGATAACCTTGACACTGAATGTGCAGCTTGCCTGATTGTCAGACTTGTCCACTGCTATGTAAGTGATCACAACTTCTCCAATGGGGAAGAAAGAAGGTGGAACAAAAGCTGGAGTAACGTGAATTGAGACCTGTTAGAGGAACAAATGTTTAAAAGCAAACACAGGTCAGTAATCAGGTATTTTTATTTTACAAAATGTGCATGTAATAGTAATCCTTTAAAATTAAATGTCTGCGTCTTCCGAGTAGGTTTGATTTTCATTTATACTAAGAATACTTTACACCCGTTAGCAGATAGAAGAGCCATAAAATGGGCATAAATTACCTTTACACCAGTCTACAGACTTTTTTTTAATAGCCAAAGTAATGGAAGGGACCTTAGTATAAATGAGAATCAGGCCCACACGAATGTAAGTGGCTCAGCTGGGAACCAAAGTTTTCACAGACCAGAGTTACAACTTAGAGAACGTTACTTTTTACATACCATGGAGAAAAATTCTCCATGGTATGTAAATAGTATGGAGAAAAATTCTAAACTAACACATACCTCCCATTGTTGTAATCACTGGGCTATAAATTTAGCCCAATTGCGAGCTTAACTATAAAAGTAGATGAAAATTCATAAGTTGTTACAATAACCCACAACAAATGTTGACAGGAAAATATATAAAAAGAGAAAGAAGGAAAGAATTAGTCCCCACAAAAAGACCTACTGATACAGCTCAAGAGATCATGCTTGGTAAACAAAAAAAGGGTGGAACCAGATATCAGTGAACCAAAATTGGGGTATCTGAATGTAGACCTAACTAGTGAACAAAATACTGATGGATGATCTATTCCACCCACCATTCCCTTGTGGGGGGTCCTTAAAAAACAAGATTTGTGGAGAAAAATTGGCTACAGGAATAAGTTTCATACTCATGATAGCCACCCTCACCATGTGAATGAAGACCTCAGGTATTCCTTAATCTGATCAGACTGGGCCAGAATACATCACCACCTTCGCTGGCTCCAGCTGAATTCCAGATGGGATGAAATGGGCTTAGACGTTAAGAACAGCGGCTCCATCCCATCGCAACTAATTTCTTCTCCTGTCCCCAAAAAGCCAGTTATTTCCATCTTTGATGCCATCTAAGACAGTGGTTCTCAACCAGGGGTGTATGTACCTTACGGGTACATAGAAGCCCCCCAGGGGGTACATCAACTCAAATAGAAATTTGCCTAGTTTTATAACAGGCTACATAAAAAGCATTAGTGAAGTCAGTACAAACTAAAATGTATATGATGACTTGTTTATACTGCTCTATATGCTATAAATGGAAATGTCAGCTCAATATTAATACTTCAATTGACATACTTAATAATTATATAGTAAAATGAGGAAGTACGCAATGTTTTGGTAATAGTGTGCTATGACATTTTTGTCTGTTTGTGTCCATTTTTGTAAGTAAGTAGTTTTCAAGGGAGGTGGAACTTAGGGGCACACAAGATAAATTGGACTCCTGAAAGGAGTACAGTAGTCTGGAAAGAAAATAAGAGACTGTCAAACAAAGGGGTTTCTCCTTCTAAAGGGGTTTTTCCTTCTCTCCAGTGAAAGGAATCAAGGGATGTTGTTAAAACAAAAGCTTTGCTCAATACTTTACATTTCAAATGCTTTAGCAGTTTTTCTGTCTTTTCTTTACCTTTAACTAAAAAAATGAGACTGATTTTAATGGTGTGCTCGCCATGGTATCAAGCAGGCTGAAATCTCTGCATACGAGCCTTGGACGTTGTTTAACATTGGACATTGACTGGAGTATGTTGGCACCTTTAGCCCAGAAATTCAGTGGAAGTTGCTGGCCTGTATTTAAAGCTTGATTGTGTTAGGGAAATGGGACTGTATTTCTTGTATGGTGCTGCAGTGAATTTTACTTACTACAGTGGGTTCTTTTTTAGCCTTTGAGTGTTACGGGCTGGCTTACTTCTTCGAGGAAGGACCTGACTGTATGGAAGGCAGATTACTAAACTCCTTCATATTCTGAGAGCTCCCTTTTCAAGAGCCAGTCTGTAATTGATAAACAAGGACCCATTCTTTCTTTTGGCTGCATGAATTAACTGTTCCAAACTGGATGCCTATAAAACATCATGGAGGATATTCAGTAATCTCGTAAACCTAACAGAGAAAATGCTGAATTCTGAAGATACTAAGTTTACAACAGATCTCTCAACTTCTTCTCATCAAGAAACAAGATGTTTTAGTGGTATAAAGATATTCCAGATCTCTAAAACAGATCTCTAAAAAGGGACTGCATCAAAATGAAATGTACATGTTTTAATTCTACCTCATCTCCAGAGTTATCCTTTGCTACAGGAACCTGCCAGCTAATATTAGCAGAGTTCTGATGTTCCAGAGTCCGGGCCTCAATATTGTCTGGACAGCTGATTTGTGGAGCTTCAATATCTGAGAGAGAGAGAGAAAGAAATCAATAATGGTTACTCAGCTGCCTTGCTGCGTGCACTGTTCCAGGTCACTAGTACCATCTCATTATTTCATTTTGCACCTGTTTGTTTCAGTGTGTTAGAACGAGCTTTGCATTTTCTTTTATTTTACATTTGTAATTTGCTTTGTCTGTTTTCACTTACAGCCACTTAAATCGTACTGTTTGTACTTAATAAAATGACTGTTATTTACTATCAAGCCCAGTGTAAATAATTGTTACGTGTGGGAGCAATCAATGTGTACATCCTCCTTTCATTGTTAAAGGGGACTTTTGCCTGAGTGTGCTTTCAATGTGTGAAACTTTCACACAGTGAAAGAATCGTTTGGGGTTCTGATCCTATTTGGGGGTTGGTTTCCTGGATGTTGTGTCTGCACTGCTCTGTGGGGGGGCAGTGATCTCAGCTCTGTGCCTTGGCTGGGGGAGAGCAGGAGATCTGGCCCAGCAGGACAGGGTGGTGAGAAGCCCCAGAAAGCAAGAAGGTGAGTGTCAGTGGCTTCGTCACACCAGGAAGCAACCACAAGGGGTTGTCTGTGACTGCACCCTGTCACAGTCATTATTAGGGAAGGAGCAGATCAGGGTCTCCCTGAGAAGACATGTTATGGAGCGTGTGTGAGAGTGCATGTGTATAAGTTTGCGAGTGAGTGCACATGCAAGAGAGTTGGTGGGATTGCTACTGGAGAAGAAAATAATTCAGACTAGCTTAAGTCTGAGATTTGCCAAATCTTGGTATGTTTCAGCGTACAGGTTGAAACTCTGTAATCCGGAATTCCCTGGTCCGGCAACATCCCTGGTCTGGTATCCTCGAGTGACCCTGGTGAGAGCACTGTGGGGCTGGGGCCAGGAGTGTTGTCAAACTAGGGGTCCAAGATGGAGCCCCAGGGCAGCAGAGCAGCTGGGAAGAACGCAGATTCCCTGGGCAGTGAGGGGCATGTAGCCTCCTATCACGATTGAGGGCAGCAGCACGGCTCCCCCTGGGCTGTAGCGAGGATGCTGGAGGAGGGAGTGCAGAAACACTGGAAGGAACACAGAGACCCCCAACTGGTAGCAGAGCCGCTTGGTGGAGCGCGAAGCCCCAGGTGGCAACAGGGATGCTGGGGGGAGCATGGAGCTACTGGGCACTAGCGGAGCCCCCGGGTGGCAGCAGAGCCGCTGAGGAGAAAGAGGAGGCCTGGCAGAGCCTGGGTGGCGGCAAAGCCACCGGGGAGAGAGTGGAGCTCTGGACGGCAGTGGAGTCCCTGGTCACTGCGGGAAGAGCGGAACCCCAGCATGAGAGTGGAGCCCTGGGTGGCAGCTAAGCTGCAAGTGAAAAGTAGAGCTCCTTCCCCGGTCCAGGGGAGAGCAGAGCCCTATGTGGCAGCGGAGCTGCCTGAAAAGGGAAAAGCAGAACCCCTGAAGGACCAGGGAGGAAACGGACCCCCCCCCACACACACTGCATTAACCATCCCTAGACCAAATTCCCTGGTTTGGGACCAGTCAGGTCCTGAGGGTGCCCAAGCAGGGAGGTACAACCTGTACTCAAAGAAACCTTAAATCAGATGAATTAAAATGCCCCATAATTAAGTCTCCTTTAAGGGGAAGATAGCCAGAGACAAGTGGAAAGAACAGGAGGCCTGTTAAGAAAGGGTTCATGGTGATGAGGGAGTGAGATGTGAACAGAAATCACGTGCTAGTCCAACTATTCACTATAACACCTTTTCACCTGAAAAATTCAAGCCACTTCATTGAAATGGCATCTTATCTCTGCTCCCAGTGACGTCTAATGCCTAGGTTTCTCTCATCTTCATTCTTTGATCTGCAAGTTCACTTTTCTCCCAAGACAAAGTCACACAGTACTATGAACCCCAGCAGGATATCTGGGATGGGTCTCCACAGGGCTGATTAATGGTGAGGTGCATCACAAATGTACCTAAACAATCTTTCTGAGCTGTAAAATTGTAATGAACTAATAAATATTGACTTCTATGGTCAGGCAACAGTAGGAGGAGTACATTCTGGAGATCATTTTAATTAGGCTTTGCCTTGGGTTCAAACACATCTTTATCTGTCTCTGCAATCTCCTTCCCTCTGAAACTACATCTACTTTTAAGTGGAAATTATTGTTCAGATCTATACCTTTACAAACAGCCTTTTGGGCATTTTCACTCCATCTCCCAGAAGAAGTACATCTCAGTTCTTTTTTAACTCCAGACAAAATGAATCCTTGGGCACAGCTCAACTGGCATAGTGTTCCAGATTTTGATGGTTCCTGTCCACAATTTGATGGATACACTGTCACACTCTTAGGTTTCTGGAAGACAGGGCAATGCACCTCTACAGGAAGTAAATACACAAATGTCAGCTGACACAGAAAATACACACATCCAAAGTTACCAGCAAACAAGAACCCCATAATATGATGCAGAAGAGAATATAAGAACATAAGAATGGCCGTACTGGGTCAGACCAAAGGTCCATCTAGCCCAGTAGCCTGTCTGCCGACAGTGGCCAGCGCCAGGTGCCCCAGAGGGGGTGGACCGAAGACAATGATCAAGCGATTTGTCTCGTGCCATCCATCTCCAGCCTCTGACAAACAGAGGCCAGGGACACCATTTCTATCCCCTGGCCAATAGCCTTTTATGGACCTAACCTCCATGAAATTATTTAGCTTCTCTTTAAACTCTGTTAGAGTATGTTTACACTAGCCCCCTAGTTCGAACTAGGGAGGCTAATGTAGGCATTCGAAGTTGCAAATGAAGCCCGGGATATTTAAATCCCGGGCTTCATTTGCAACTTCGAATGCCTACATTAGCCTCCCTAGTTCGAACTAGGGGGCTAGTGTAGACATACCCTTATAGTCCTAGCCTTCACAGCCTCCTCTGGCAAGGAGTTCCACAGGTTGACTATGCGCTGTGTGAAGAACTTTCTTTTATTAGTTTTAAACCTGCTACCCATTAATTTCATTTGGTGTCCTCTAGTTCTTCTATTCTTCTTGTTCTAAAATTCACTGCAATTCAACATCATTGATGATTTCTACCAATAAGATATTTTTCACTGAGCCTTTATGAAGGATGAAATGTTTTAGATAGGGTGCAAAATCTTCTTAAATGTATTATTTTCCTTGCATTGAATGAGCTATATTGCTTTGGAAGCCAGACACTGATTTTATGACTGACACTTCCCACTGTGACAAGAATAGGTAAAACTGAGATTGGGTTTTTAAGGGCATTTGAAACATGTGATGAATTGCAGGTGTTTTTTTGTCTGCTGGCATCACACCACAGCATTGTACAAGAACCTGTTAAATGCACCTGTTCCTACTTTGTTGTCTCATTGTCACAATACCGACATCGGTGTGGCATTATGAGCAGTTTGTTGCACACAAAGAACAGTTTATATAATTTTGTGACATGAGAACCAGAGAGATATAACAATATTACTAACATCCCCAAAAGTCATGAAAAAAATGTTTATTTCAGGTTTCATTACATGCTAAATCACCTTGGATTTGGGAAATGGTTCATAAGTGAACCTACATCCCATTTAAACTTACCATTTTGTTCAAATCTAAAATATGAACTGGAATGTAAGGAACCATTCATGGCAAACAAAGAGCAATTTGCTGGTTTCCATGTAAACCTAAACTTCCAAGTTTAGCAAATGTTGACTATGGATTTCCAGGGACCAAAAATGTACCTTAATATTAAGAAATATTTTGTTATGAGGGGAGGTCAAATATTTTCAAACTGTGAAGGAAAAAAAAATCAAAATATGAAATTACAAAAACAAAAGGCGGGGGCAGAAGGGAGGGAATGATTACATTTTGACCAACACTTTATCTTGTTTTTCAACCATATGAAAAATGAGTACAGGATCTTTTGAAAAAGGTTTTTTTTTCCCTGAAAGAACTGTGTCTAGATGGTCGTTTCACTTTTGAAATACCCTTTTTCCGAAAGAACGCTGTGACGTTCTTGTGATTATGCAAATGAAGCACGGGATATTTAAATCCCCACTTCATTTGCACTTTCGATCTGCCTAATTTAGACATAGCCTAAGATTCATTTTACAGTTCAACAACTTCTTATCTCCAAAACTAATGAGAAAAGAAGATGGAAATATCTGGGACACGTGTTAAGACATGTATGAACCAAGAGTTTGACATGGCAGCCATGTTGCTGGGTAGCCAATGTGAACACAACTCACAGAGAGGAAACCTACAGGACTTGCTTCCCAGGACAAATAGCAATGGTAGAGTCTTGTTCTTTCCTTAAATGGCATTTGGTGGTGGTGTAGAAAAGATTCAGATTCAGAACAGTTAATAGATAAACAAAAAATAATTTTGTCAAGTCCTTGAAAAGCTGGCACTTCTACAAAATGTATTTCAAAGAACGCATCTAAGTATTATAAACGTTTCCTGCACTCGGAAATGCCTGCTTTTGAAAAATAACAATTAACATTTAAATTATTCATAATACTTCCTATCTTACTTATCATTTTGACAATCTGCAGACACCTTGAGTCTTTACACGTTTATTTTAGACAGAATAATTGCATTGAAACTTGAAACTATTTCCACTAGTAAAAATGATGTTTGGTTCTGGGCACTTCTTTACGGGAAAGCTGTTGACAAACTGTACGGAGTTCAAACAGAAAAAAAAAATCAGGGAGTAAAAATTCAAGAAGCTAAATTATGAGCTGGTTGGATAAGTGGCAATTTAGGGAAAGGAACATGATAACAATTTAATGACAGGCACAAACATAAGAGGAGAGGAACTGTGCAGAGTGGTACAAAGGGGACTAGACCTGGGAGTGAAGAAAATGAAAAAGGGAAAGTTTAGATTGAATAGGAAGAAAAGTTGAAGAGTCTTCTGGGGGAAATGATGGTAGTCCCAGAATTTAGGACATATATCATTGAACCGGACAAAACACTAGCCTGTATAAGAAGCAATCCTGTATTATTGGAGGAACAAGTCTGGACGGCCTATCAGATCTTTTTCCTCTCAGACTCCTACAAATCTACAGGTCCTCTGCTCTCCATGGGCTAGATTTTCAGCTGATAGAAACTGCCTTAGCACCACTGATCTCCACTGAGCTACAATGATTTACACAGGTTTAGGATCTGACCCAATAAATCTGGATTTTAAAGGGTGCACAAACAAGCGTAATCAGGTCCCATCAGTCTCTCTATATATAAATATAAAATAATTTAGCACTGGGTGGGACAGAGTTAGATCTCAGTTACTCGTGCCAATGAAAATGCAGGGTGAAAATTGGGTATATAAGAAAGATCAATCTGTCCCATGTCTGTAAAACACTGCACCACATGAAGTTGACTGAAACCAAGTGAGCAGAGTACAAAATTCACAAGACTAACAAATGAATATTGACATAAAGGACAAAGAATAATGCTCAGTCAGATACTAACTGACCTCTGTCTCTCTCTCTCCCTCCCCTCTTCCTTTTAAACATAAATCTTGGGGAGGCAGACTGGCCAAAATACATTTAAAAAGTGGGCCCACTAATTCTTTCAACACTAGATGGCATGACTGCCCATGGCATTGATGCCAAGTAATTTTGTACTCCTGCAACAATCATGTGCGCTGTACAGAGAATTATAATACAAGGAGACTAACGTTTCCTGATGTAAATTAAATCTAAGATATTGGCTATAAACCATTCTTTATGGAATAGAAGAGGGCAAGAGACAAAAGAGTTCAGTGGTGTGAAAATATTAATTTTATATGCAAGTTAGAAAGAAAAAGAGAGACATTTTCATGCCTATAAAATATTTTAATTTTAGATAACAGAACTTAATGTAACACAGTGGTTCTTAAACTTTTTGGCCCATGGCCCACCCAGCTGAACACAAATCTTTCTGCGGACTACCAGCTGCTAATGGAAACTTGCTGTTAATTATATAATTACACCCGAGCCATTTTGCTAGCGCAGTAGATAGGAAGAACAGTTTAATTTAACCAGTAAGAAAGGAAAGATCAATTGACATTATTAAACAGATTAAGCGCTTTAACTTTTGCATGTTATTTATCAAGCTTCATTTTAAATTAAGTAAAATATTAATTTATGTCCAACACAAAAGGTTGCAACATGCTCTTTATTTATGGCATGAGTGAGAAACCTTTTTTGTGTGGCCACTGACCCACAAAAAAAATCAATTGGGGACCACACAAGTGAAAAGCAAAAAACAAAACAAACAAAAAAACCACTCCAAAAAACCCCACCTCTCCAAAACACCCCGATCCTCATTAATGTGGGCCCCAACTAAGACACCTCACTCCCCTGGCACTCCAGCCCCATAAGGGGAGAGGGGACAGGGAAGACTGAAGTTCAAGGCTTCCCATAGGCCAGATTAACTATTCTCGGGTTCCGGGGTTAATTGTTAATGGATATTTTGCCCCCCCGAGCTCTGAGGGGGGGGCCAAAAAAAGGAGGGTTCAGTGTGTGGGCCAGGGCTGCTATTGAGTACACATTACGCACACATACCCTTTGGGAAAAATACCTATAGTTTGTGGCAAATACAAGTAACTGGGCCCTAATAACCCAAAATAACTGTTGTAACACAGCATTAGTGAAGCTACTACTGGAATGCTATGTCCAGTTCTGATATCCACACTTCAAAAAAGATGTTGAAAAAGTTGAGAGAGTTCAGAAAAGAGCTGTGAATAGGGCCTGACATTTGGAAAACATGATTTATAGTGAGAAACTTAAGGAGTAAAATATTTTTTAGTTTACCAAGAGAAAGTTAACCGATGACCTAATCACAACCCACAAGTACGTACACTGGGAAGTATTTATGCTAGTACATGCTTCCTTAATCTTACAGAAAACAGCATATTGATACCCAGTGGTTGGAAGCTGCAGCTTGACAAATTCATACTAGACACGAGCTGCACATTTTTAATAGTGAGAGTAATTTAGAACATCAGTAAGGATAATATTTAAAAATGTGCTATTGGGGAATCTAGTTAGCATTTTTTGACCCTGCAGTCATCCCATCAGTAGAATTCCACATCTGCTTTCCATGCATGGGGAGTCTATCCAAGTGACCTTTGAGTGCAGCCAAGGCAGGAATGATCCCAGATTTTTCAGCTAACACTTTTTGCAATGGGACAATCAAAAGAAAGCTCATACTGGATTTTTGGGACTATCAAAAACAAAGCTTTGCCAGGGGTAACTCAGAAATCCAGCAAAACCTTTCATATAAGCTGCTTAATTATGCAAAACGAATCAAACAACATCCTATAGCAAGAGGCAGCCTTTTGACATACAATTGAACTGAAGTATAAACATCGAAAAATTAAGAAACGACAAAGCCTCTATTGATGAGTACAGTAAATCCTCCAATAATAATTATCCAAGAGCATTGCAGGGCCCTTGCTCTTTTGAAATTAAATTAAATGTTCCCATTGATTTGGGAGCAATATCAGGCTCTTAATAGACAGTGTAAATAACCCAAAATGTAGGACTTCATCTTCATGATGTTTTTAAAGCATGTATCTACACGGGGGCTCAATTTCAATCTGGTCCTCACAGGATCCCCATTGTTGTGTTTGTAGTTCCTGAACTGTAAACAATTCTAGGCATAATATAGGCCATTTGGACACAGAATTGGCCAATAACATTGCCCGCACTCACAATTTTCAAACAAGCCCGACTTCTGAAAAGTCAGAGTCAGGACCTATGCTCGTAATTTCTGTGTTGCTTTTTTTCCCACTGGGTTTGAAAAATTATTAACATTGTCCAATGAAGTTAGCAGTCATGAAAAGTGCTGGAACGGTAACCCTGGCATCCAAATTTCTCTACTTATTGACATAACAGGTCCCGTGCAGGCACTAGGAGTGGAGGCTTCCCCACACTGCTCTGCCAATGTAATTCAGACACAATGTGCAGCAACCACAGCCTTTTGAACTCCTGGCCTTTATACTGGGAAGTCCAACAAAGGAGGCAGCAGTAGCTTTAACTCCCTCCATGCTGTCAACATGCCTCAGGGCTTTAGCTGGAGGAATCATCTCTAGGTTCCAGAGGGTAACTGAGATTCAGCCATGCTCTCTTCTGCAGGAGGGCCATGGCAACTAGAAACTGGACTGTGATCACTAATTTATTTCATACAGGTTACCAAACATCCACAGAAGAGGAGGGACCTATCTGGACTGGATTTCAACCAGCCATCTAGAGGTCAGGGTTTTCTTTTCCTAGTACCAATCCTCCCCATGGTATGACATAAAACAACAACAAAAAAACCCCATACCCATGCATGTTGGTTCCTTTCCATCCCACTGAGAGTTTCCTTGACAGGTGAGTTTGGAGTTTCCCTCCACCTCATAGCCCTCATCACAGGTCACAAAACACACGGTCTTGTAGGAGACATCACCCGATGAACAATTAATTCGTCCATTTTCAGGTGTGTGAAGTTTTGGACACGTTCGAACTGCAAATGAGAGAACAAGCATGTTACATTCTTACCATAAACCCCGAGTTAAAACAGGCAATTTCAATGTCACTTCTCAGATGCTTTGTCATTCAAATGGATACAGTAAAAATAACATTTTGGTGATCTGGGCTTATAAATAGAGCTAAAGTTTCAAAAACAATTAGTGACTTTGGGTGCTCAGATGGAGACACCTTACGGGGGGCCTGATTTTCACAAGGTGGGGGCTTACCCCTTTCTGAAAAATCAGGCCTGTTTAAGATGTCACATGGGAAAGCTAGGTGGATATCTAGTGAAAGAAGTTCCTTTGAAGGAACTGTAACTCAGGAAGATTTGTTCAGTTAGCTCTGGCAGGATCTGATGAATGATTCTGCATTGGAAGAGCAGGATTAGCTTTAACTGAGTGTGAAGTTTTGTTTTGTTTTCTTACTTGCAGAAATCATAATGTTGCATCTCAACACCGATTTATTACATATTTAAGATGAACTCCAGAAAAACATGGAATTAAATGTGATCTTGTGCATCCGTCTTGTCTAACAAATTCAGCAGTAGCACCACTGAACAGAAAAAAGGAAAAGAAGCGGCTATTTTCCAATCTACTGGGTTTTTTTTAGAGCCAGATCTTGCTTCCATGACTTCCATTGACTTGGATGAGGGAGGGTGAAGGCTTGAATGAATCATGACTTTTATGGCCTGGGTCACTTCTATATTGTGTTTAAGAATGTTCATTTTACCAAGTGTCCCTCTGCCAATGTAGGAGTCAAACTACTAGCTTTCTTTCCAAGCAAGTTCAAAGTTAAGCAAACTTGGCAGCTTTCTTTCCTTTTTCCAGTAGTCTATTGCATATATTGATGAGAAAACATGTGCATGTAAGTGTACAGACTACATAACTTCCTAAAGATAGTAAGAGAACAAAGTTAATCAGTTATCAATCAAATGAAATCCAGCTGTACAGACAGTCAGGATTACAAACCTCAAGAGATTTAAAAAAAAAAAAATCAAGTTTCTTTCAGAGAGAGTTTAATATAAACACATCAGAAAAACCTGCATGATTTGTAGCAACTATTAATCAGACTATAATGGGTGGCAACCCAGTTAGCTACCTCACATCAAGGCATTACGGCTGCCTCATATTCACTCAGGTTCAGAATACTGCCACTCTTTCCAAATTCATGTGCTATTCTTGCACCGATTTTCAACGGCAATGTAGATCTGGCCTTATTCTAGAGTACAGTCACCAGACTCTTAATGAAGTCAAGAAAGCGTTGTTCAGTCTAGTTCTATTATTCTTTATCTTAATTGCAGTAAGTAAACATATTACAATTAGGGATGTTAAATTTAGATTAACTGGCTAATCGAATAGTCGATGCAATTTGCAATGACTATTTGATTAGTCGATAAGGATGCCTCCATCTTTGAAGTGTAGCAACAGTGGGGCTATTGCTACACTTCAAAGGCAAAAGTGCTGTGGGGAGCACGGGGCCAGCAGGGGACTCCTAGAGGCCTTATGCAGGCAACTGGAATAAATCTGGAAGCAACGGAGAAATGGTCACCAAGGCTACGTCTAGACTGGCGCGCTTTTGCGCCAGAGCTATGCAAATGAGGCTCAGCGTTGGAATATCGCCGAGCCTCATTTGCATAGCTAATGAACCGCCATTTTCGGAAGAGGCTCTTTGCGCAAGGCGGGGCTGTCTACACTGCCCGTCTTGCGCAAGAAAAACCCTTTTGTGCAAAGCCGTTATGCCGATTATTTTCAGGCAAAACGGCTTTGCGCAAAAGGGTTTTTCTTGCGCAAGAAGGGGCAGTGTAGACAGCCCTGTCTTGCGCAAGAGCCTCTTCCGTGAAAATGGTGGTTCATTAGCTATGCAAATGAGGCTCGGCGATATTCCAATGCTGAACCTCATTTGCATAGCTCTGGCGCAAAAGCGCACCAGTCTAGACGTAGCCCAAGTGATTACTGCTATACATCTTGACAGGTGGTAGCATTTGCCTCCTTACCTTTGTTGTCAGATTCTGCTCACCTGGTGGTGTGGAAGGAATGCATGGCCATTGTTTTCTTCCTTTCAGGGTGATGTGGCTACACAAAGCAACGCTACAAACCTTGTGCTGCAGAACCAGAAACAGAATCCAGCTCTTCCAAATTGCAGACTAGTGCCTTAACCCAGTGTTTCCCAATTTTATTTGGCCATGGAACCCTTTTCAGCTTTTCAGAATTTCAAGGAACCCCTAGGTTTGTCAAGCAAAAAAAAAAAAAAAAAAAAGGGGGGGGGACCCACCAATTCATGAAAGTCACATTCCTTCCCCAAGACCCCCCAACCCCCTTCCTCGAGGCCTCATCCACTCTGTTCCCCTCCTCTCCATCACTTGCCATCCCCAGCCCTTATACACTCTCACTAGGTTGAGACAGGAGGTGTGGGGTGGGAATGAGGGATTTGGGTGTGGGAAGGGGTGAGAAGTGCAAGCTCTGGGAGGGAATTTGGATGCAGGAGAAGGGGATGTTGGCTCGGGGAGGGGGCTCCAGGCTTGGGAGTGTTGGGCTCAGGTGGAAGGTTGGGGTACTGAGCAAGCCATGGGCTTGTGGATGTGAGGGTGCAGGAGTTTGCACTGGGTATGTGAGGGGCTCAGGGCAAGAAGGTTGAGAGTCTGATGGGCTCAGGACACAGATTTGTGATGTGTGGATGGTGCAGGAGTGTTGTGGCAGAAGACTGAGGATGTGGGGATGCAGGAGTTTGGGGATGTAAGAGGCTCAGGACAGGGGGTTCCAGTGTATGATAGGCTCAGATTTGGGGTCAGGTGGTGCAGGAGTGTTATGATGCTGCAGTGTGATGGGGGTTTGGCCCCATTTGGGGGCTTGTTGGCCAGGCTTCATTTTTAAATAAAATATTATGTCAAACTCAAAAGGTTTTAGCGTTGTCTTTATTTATGAGAGGTGTGAGGAACCTGTTTTGAGTCAAGGGTCACTGACCCACAGAAAAGTCAGTTGGGGCCACACAAGTGAGATGCAAAACCCAACCAACCCTCCAAAACCCCCCAAGCTTCACTAATGTGGTCCCAAATGTGCTGGTGGGGGCAGGGGACAGAGTGAAAGTGGGTGCTGAGGCTGGGGAGAGGGTGCTGCTGGGTGGAAGGATGCTGGCTCAGGTGGTGGGGTGCTGGGGCAAGGTGCTGGGGCAGGCAGGTGGCGGAGTGCTGGAGTCAGGGACATGATCCTGCTGGGCACTAGGGTGACTGGCAGAGTGCTGGGGCAAGGAACAGGGTGCTGCTGGGTGCTAGCGTGGATGGCAGGGTGCTGGGACCAGGGCCAGGGTGGTGCTGAGTCCTGGGGTGTGAGGCAGGGTGCTGGGGCCAGGGCGGTGCTAGGGTGGATGGCAAGGCTGCCAAGGAGCGGGATAGGAA
This sequence comes from Rafetus swinhoei, assembly GCA_019425775.1. Taxonomy (NCBI): domain Eukaryota; kingdom Metazoa; phylum Chordata; order Testudines; family Trionychidae; genus Rafetus; species Rafetus swinhoei. The sequence goes on along the minus strand of CM033427.1, from coordinate 120,911,332 downwards.
TGGGGTGCAGGATCTGGGAGGGAGGTGGGGGGCGGAAGGGGGCAAGGTCTGGGTGGTAGGTAGGGTGCAGAAGCAGGCTGGATGTAGGGTGTCTGGCCAGGGGAGGGAGCAGGAGCAGATTGGGGGTAGGGTGTCTGGCTACGAGGGAAGGTGCAAGGAGGGGACTTGGGTAGGAGTTGGACCTCCCTGATCTGGCACCCTCTGGACCTGACTGGTCCCCGATAAGGGATTTTTGGACCAGGGGAGGTCATTTCAGGGCTCCTGGTTTTCCCGCCCCCTCCCCACTAGGCTTCTTTGCACCTCTATCCCCTGCAACCCAACTGAGCTGCCCACCCCTGCTGGTTCCCTGCACCTCCCCCAAAACCATCCCCCACAATCCAAGGGAGTGCAGCACCAGTTCCCTGCAGCCCCTCACAGCCCAGCTGAGCCGCCCGTCTGTTCTGTATGCCCTCCCCCATCCACCTCAGCCCAGATGAGCCCTGCACTGGTTCTCTGCATGCCTCCCCCACAGCACAGCTGAGCCCCGTTTCCCTGCACCTCCCCAAGCCCCGCAAAACTGCTGAGCCAAGCACCGATTCCCTGACCCTCCCTCCCCTTGAGTTTAGCCCCGGTTCCCGGCACTTCCCTCCTCCTGCAGCCAAACTGAGCTCTGAGCTCCACATACACACCCCCACCCTGCATCCCAGCCCAGCCCAGCTCAGCTCCCCGGACCTCCCCACTCTGCAACCCAGTTGAGCTCAATTTCCCTGCACCTTCCCCCAAACCATGCAGACATGCTGAGCCAGCGCTGATTCCCTGCCCCTGACTCCCTCCCTCCCCTTGGCTGTGTCTACACTGGCGCGATCTTGCACCAAAGCGGCCGCTCTTGCGCAAAAACTTGCTTCCTGTCTACACTGGCCATGTATTCTTGTGCAAGTAAACTGACATTCTAATGTGTGAAATCAGTGCTTCTTGCAAGAACTATGATGTTCCCGCTCAGGAATAAGCCCTTTTGCGCAACTGTTCTTGCGCAAGAGGCCAGTGTGGACAGGCAACATGAATTTCTTGCAAGAAAGCCCTATGGCTAAAATGGCCATCGGCACTTTCTTGGGCAAGAGAGTGTCCACACTGCCATAGATGCTCTTGTGCAAAAGCACAGCTCGCACATGGCAGTGTGGATGTGTTCTTGCGGAAGAAACCGCCAGTGTAGACATAGCCTAAGAGTTTCCTCGCATGAGCAAAATGAATTTTGTGTTGTGCACCAGTACTGAGTTCATGTGGCTTGTTTGGATGTGCCATTGTGGCCCAAGTTATTAATAAATATTTTTAAACCTTTATCTTTTCTCTCTGCTGACATGTCTCCTCCTTGTTCCATCAGCTCCTGGTGCCTGCTGCCCCCAACCCCTCGCCCTCCTCTGCTGTCCTGACTCCTGCCCTTCTCACTGCCCTCAGCCCTCCTGCGACCTGCCGCCCTCCTCCAGCCCTTCTCTCCTCTCTGTGCCCACTCCTCCAGTAGCCCCACTCTGATCATGTGAGCTACCCCTCCTCATCCTCTCCTAACACCTCCCTCTACAAACCTGCCCTGCCTCTCTCCTCTGGTGCTGGTCCCTCCCCTGCAGGTGTCTGCCCTTCTGCTTCACCCCCAGAATCCCCTAGCACCTGCACCTTCTCTTACTCCTGCACCCTCCTGTTGCCTCCCCTTCCTCACTGCCCCTACCCCCTTTGCCCTCTTTTCCCTGATGCTCACCCCCTCACCACCCTCTGCCCCTGTTCCCCTCATGCCCCAGTGCCCTCACACATGACTTGCTCCATCCCGGCCTTCCTCATGCCCACCCCTTCTTTCAAGCCTTCTCCCAGCACCTCCCCTCCCCCCAGCCCCAATGCCCTTACCCTCTCCCCAGCATCACCCTGTCCCCTCCCACTGACACCTCCTCCTGCCTTTTCCTCATTGTCTGCACTTGGCCCCTGGCATTTGTCTCTCCTCTACCCTGTCCTTTTGGTGCCTTCCCCTCTTTTCCCCTCTTCCTTCCCCCTCCGCACAAGCCCCTTCCTCTCCCAGCCCTTCCCCTTCCCCTACCTTCTGCCTTCCACTTTGCGGGGCTGGAGTCTGCGCTCCATCCCCGGGCCTGCAACTCAGCCGCGCGGCGCAACGCAGCGTCCAGCAGTTTTAAAATCCCAGGCCATGACGTTACATCACGCCCGGGCATCTCCCCGCTCACCGGTTTGAGCACGCCGTGCAGGACAGCAGCAGCCAGCAAGGGGGAGCTCAGTGAAGGTTGCGCACGGCAGGGACAGGATGGGGACGGGGACGGGGGAGAGACGCTCTGGGGCCGGGGTGGGAGGACGCACGGGAGGGCTGGGGCCTGCTCCAGTTCCAAATATTGGTGGAGCATGGGCACCACAAGCCCATACAACTCGCTGCCCATGCCTCTGCTGGCTAGCCATCTCTCTCTCTCTTTCAGAGGGGGCCGGGGAGTACTGGCTCCTCGGAACCCCTAGTTTTGCTTTGCGGAACCCCAGGGTTCCCCGGAGCACCAATTGGGAAACACTGCCTTAACCACAAGACCATCCACTTGGCAGGACTATCAATCTGGCACTTTTCCCAAACACTAAAAATCCCCATAAATGTACATTAAAATATATCCTCTGTATTTTGTCACAGTACATTTTTTGTGATTAAATGGTTTTTTTGTAGCTGGGCAGTATTTAGCTTAATTTTATATAGCTGCTGCAAACTGCAGAAGGTGTGCTTGATGGGGCTAAGCATCACTTATCACACTCATGGCACATTTCAGCTACATAGCGCAAACATGCCAAAATGTTGAATGTTCAACGAAGAAATCTAAAGCAGTGTGAAGGATTAAAATCCTTTGGTGCCCTTTCATAATTGATGTGATAAAATACTTGATAGGATTAATGAGACAGTCCATAAACTGTGTCTTTGATCTTGCTCTTTTCTAAAGCATGATTTCGTGAATGAATGGAGTAGAGCAGACAAAGCATACGCTAGGCTTTTTTTTTTTTAAATTAGAAAATATTCAACATGATGTATTTTGCTAGGGGAAAAAAAGAAAGGATATCTTCCACATGCTTCAAAGAAAATTAATGCCACATGAAGATAACAGCTCAAAGCAAAAGGCTAACTTCTTTTGCCACATTAAAATCAAATGCTTCATTAAAAGGAAACCTGAAACCTTGCCGAAAAAAAGAAACCACCTGTGCCCCAAAAACAGAAGACAGAATAGCTTCTCCCCCAAAAGTGAGTGTGCGAGGGGGACACTCTAAACTTTACATGCTTGAGATTGTCCTTCTTCTCTGTGCGGAGACTACAATACTACAGATGATTAGAGTGAAAATTAATCAGTCCTTTCCTTCCGTATAGGGGCTCTCCAGCTTTTTCATTCTGAGGACTCTTTTGTAAGAGAGAGTTTCATGGGGACCTGCTCTCCCAATACTCCAATCAGCCCACAGCTGGATTTTCAAACTATAGCACTCTGTAGCCTGCCTAGTGGAAAGACAGGGCCATACCCCAGGGATCTTGCTTACCTCTCCCAAAGTACTGGAAACCCCTTTCCCCCCCCATTGCAAGTTCTCACCCCTTCCAGGGTCACTGTAAGGTGTAGTGGGAGAGTAAGGTCAGCAACAATATTCCGCATCAGACTATGTAGCAATTTGCTATGCAATGTAAGGTGGGATGCCATGAGAGCATGTCTCTGGCTCTGTCCATTCCCCTTGTCTTCACCACACATCCTTTCCCTTGGGGTACATCTTCACTTGCTCCCTAGTTCGAACTAGAGATGCAAATGTAGCCGACCGAAATTGCTAATGAAGCGGGGATTTAAATATCCTGCATTTCATTAGCATAATCTCACCTGCGTGCTATTCCGCTCACCAGCTGATTCAAACCAGGAAGTGCGCTCCGGGACGCGTTAGTTCGAATCAAACCCCTTGGCTTGAACTAACGTTACTCCTCAAAAAATGAGGGATATTTAAATCCCCGCTTCATTAGCAATTTCGGTCAGCTACATTTGCATCCCTAGTTCGAACTAGGGAGCAAGTGTAGACGTACCCCATGAATAACGTGACCTGCATATCAGCCACCGAGTGGCTGCAAGCTTTCTTTCTCCGAACAGGCTGTGGAAGGTGGAAGAGCAGTCTCAGTGCATAAGTGCCTGTAGGAAGTCAGAAAGGAACCCCACACTCTTTGTAGACCTGCATAACTGGCTAAGATGTCCTGCATGTGCATTGGTGGAATAAGAAGGTGGATTCCTTCCTCTATAACATCACGTACTAGGCCACAGCCAGCAGCAAGATGTAATTGCGAACTGACCTACTCAAGCAATGTTCAAATAAAGTTACTAGCGCTGCAAGAAGTCCTCTGGGGATACATTTTCAGCCCCCTCCCTATTCCCAGTTGTGTCATCCTCATTCATTCCTTCTGATTATCTCCTTTCCGGTTAATAGATCTTCACATTCAATCTCCAGGAAATAGTCATTCTCCAATGAACCACAGTCAAAACTCTTCTGAGATTATACATGTGGCCTGGAACTCTCCATTTTTTCCTTTGACAAAATAAACCCAAGGATCATAAACCAGAAATTTGGAAAGAATATTCATTATTGAAGTTTATGCCCCCAGGTTCCAATGCCAATGTGCATCTAATCCATCATATGAATCCCTCATGAATATTCTGAAACCCTCATCCTGCAAACTCTTATTTACTAACCCTAACTTTACTTGAAACCTTAACTTTATTCTTGTAGTTCCATTGGTGTTAGCTGAATAAAGTTAGTCATAAACTGGATAGGTGTGTAAAAAAGGACAATGCAGAATATTTACCAGGGTTTGTATTTCTAGCAGTTTATATCACTCTGCATTTCTTATTGAAGGTTTCTTGCCCCATTTTAGTAAATCAGAAGATGAAATCCACAGCATGGGATTTTTCTTTTGAATATTCCTTCATTTGGAGTTTATAGGACTGTCAACCAGCAAAACTAACAAACCTCAAACCCTTATTAACAACAACATAACTCGTGTCAAAAGGTTTTTCCAAAGGAATGGCTTCCTTACCTCTGCATGTGGACTCTGAACCAGACCAGACACCATTTGGTTGACAAAGCCGTATGCTGCTCCCAACTAGGTCGAATCCTGCTTTACATCGGATTCCACAGGCAGCATTGAAGTAGTTGTTGCAGATGTTCTGGATAAAGTAGCCATTTTCAGGGGGCTGCAGCTCAGGGCAGTGCACAACTAATCATACAACAACAGGGTTAGCATTGTTTGTGTTATTTCCCACTCAGTTTGTTTATGTCTTTAATGTGGCTTTAAAAAAACCCATTTATAGTATCTATGGTTTGGGGGGCATGAATATGAAACACTGTAGTAAACCCCACAGACACCTGCCCATCTCATTTACAGCAAAACAGTTCAAGAAGGGCTAAGATGACAATGTGTCCTAATGTGCCTTTCATCTCTACTCATCTTCTCTCTTTGGAAAGACTTACGTTCACAGGCCTGTCCTGCAGCACGATACCCGTCCTTGCAGACACAGTCCTCAATGGAGGTGCTTCCAGGGGGAGAGGTGTGGTTGTCGTCAGGACAAGAGATGCAAGTGCTAATTCCACCGGGTGAACCGTCAGGCTTATATGTTCCAGATGGGCAAGCTATCAAACAAAAGACAACTTTTAGAAGAAGAAAAGGGGAGACTCCATCTTTTCTGAAAATTCCCTGGACTAATTTTTTTTGTAAGGATTTTTTAACACCCACTTCCTTTTTAGTGTATCTTGAGGTGTGGAAATTACATTTCGTGTTTAATTGCTACGCTTTAGTTGCTCTCCTTCCTGCTCGATTTATGTGTCATTAATTCAAATTTACAACAGAACTTCTGTCTCTCCTGTATGTCTATAAAGTTATTAATGCATAGAGGATCTGAAGCAAGGCCCACTGAACTCAGCAGAGGTCTTTCCATTTACTTCAGTGGGTTTTGGACCCATAATTTACTTTCTATATAAGGAGCCTCATTCTGGTTTTACATTTGTGTAACTCCACTGATGTAATGGAGCTATTAATAATTTATACTTGCATAAATGAGATCAGACTAATGCCCAAGGTTTCCAAAACATGACAAAATTAGGATCAGGCTCAATAAATAAAAAATTCTTGGCTTACCAAATTCACAGAATCTGGCATCTGACTTTATTATCTAGAGGCTATGCTATATACATGGTGTGAATCATAGCACATGGAGCAATTCATGTAAACAATTACTCCCCAAAGCCTTTAAAGTAGTTTATATCCTACTGTATAATTTGAACTGTATGCAAATATGCATGAGAAATATTTAAGAGATATTGTCAACAGAGAATAGACAGACAAATAATATGGACTAACTGAGGTAGAAATAGGAGAGGTAGGATAGTTCAATTATTAGGGCATTAGATTTAGGAGATCAGGGTTTAATTCCTTAATCTGCCACAGACTACCTGTGTGACCTTGGACAAAAAGTCACTTAATCTCTGTCTCCATTCCCCAATCTGTAAAGTGGGGGTAACAGCACTGCTCTACCTCACAAGGGTGTTCTGGGGATGAATACACTAAAGATTGTGAGGTACCCAAATACTATGGAAATGGGGCAAAAGGCTGCATTGGGTTGGCGTCCCTAGCATATTCCTGCCAGAAGCTGGGAATGAACAACAGGGAATGAATCACTTGATGATTGCCTGTTCTATTCATTCCTTCTGGGGCACCTGGCACTAGCCACTGTTGAAAGACAGGACACAGAGCTAGATGAACTTTTGATCTGACCAGTATGGCCACTTTTATGTTATTTACATCAGTGCAATGTGGATGCAAAACATACCAGTCTGGTTTACCAGTGTTTTACAGCCTCTTTGCACTGATGTAAACAGTTGCAAAAGATACAAAAAAATGGAGAATTCGGCTCTGTAGCTTCAAGAGAACTGTGCCCAATCTTATATGCTTTAAAATATGTCCTTTGTTTCCAGCACCAACTGTCATCTATCTTTTTCAAGTATTAGAGGTCTAATTTCTGAGGGTCTCAGATTGTGCCTATATCTTTCTTTTTTTTAACAGAATTGGATCCATTCTGTACTTTGAGTGAATTTAAAGGTAAATACTTAGACATATGTCTTATAAAGACAAATAGTGTTCTCTCTCTCTCACACACACACATAATCAGCACCTAGTCAGCAACATCTGAGGACGAATCCATTGAAAAATATCTTAGAACATTTAGAGTTTTATTTTCTTGAACTTGGTTGCCGCTTAAATATATCCCACAGATCATATTTTTTATGTTTATCTTTGAAAACGTGCAGCTTCAATTCAAACTAGATGATAAAATGACTAGTGGTGCAAAATATGCATTTTGTAAACCAGCTTGCTGGGTCTATGTTGTAGAATAGCTCATTATTATTCCAAATGGAAGCACCTAAATAAGGAAGGAATTAAAGATAAAAATATTTTAGAAGGTCAATTTGCATCTTGCTAAGGAAAGGCCAGGCAAATTTACTCACAACTAGAGCAGGGATTCTTTTTAAAGTGACTTTGAAAACAACACTTTCAAAAATGCCATTTACTTATATCATGTTTTTGCAGTCAGCCGCTTCTAGTTCCCCTGTGACTTCATTAAAAAAAAAAAGATTCTCTTTTATGAGAGCATAAAAATGAACAAGAGTGTACCATCTACTCTATATTCAGGATTTGTACTGACATTACATTGAAATAGTTTTAAGAAACATTACACATTTTTTTCTTGAATGCCAATGATATCTGCCCAGATTAAGCTTTTGAGAAAAATTGAATCTTTATCACTGAAAATGACCAATTTTGTAGTATAGTTATCCACCACTGCTGAAGACAACTTCAATTAAATTGCCTTTGCTGCAGTATTCATGGCACTGTCAACTTGCTGTAATGGAAACTGCACTACCTTGTGCAACAACAACAGAAATACAATTTTCTTAATAGGCTTCCTGGCAGATACAAGTGAATAGCCCCATATCCTGATGATTTTAATACTTTGGAGTTTTCACTGACTCAAATTTTAGCAGAGAGAGAAGTTAACTATTGGAATAGATCAGTGAGGGATGAGGTGGCTTTTTCATAAGCGGACTCTCTAAAACAAGGTTGGAGGACTTTCTAAAGGCATGCCTTCACTTGCCGTGCCGGAGATCAACGTTCTGGCATTTGATTTAGCGGGTTTAGTATTGACTTGTAAATCGAATGCTGAGGGCAGTCCCAGCCAGCATCTGTACTCCTGGAAGTCATGAGAAGTAGGGGAAGCTGAAGGGAGTGTTTGCTCTGGTGGCATCCTGCAATGGGGACGGTGCCAAGCTTGGCTTAGAATCATAGACTCCTAGGACTGGAAGGGATCTCAAGAGGTCATTGAGACCAGTCCCCTGCCCTCATGGCAGGACTAAGCATCATCTAGACCAGGGGCAGGCAACAGTTTTTGATGAGGGGCCACTCCCAAGATGTGGGAAAGTGGTCGAGGGCCACATGCTTCCATGGTATTAATAGAGGAGGTGCGGAGTGTGGGATGGAGGTTGGGTGCAGAAGGGAGCATGGGGTAAAGGATTGGGGTGCAGGAGGGAGAATGGAGTCTTTGAGGGGGTTTGGGTGAAGGAGGTAGTTGTGACCTAGGGCAGGGAACTGGGGTGCAGGGTTTTGGGATGTGACCTAGGGTAGGAAGGGATTGTGATCTTAGTCAGGAGATTGGGGTGCCAGATCTGGAAGGGGGTATGGGTGCATGTGGAGTAGTGGGGCAGGAGTGTATGGCAGAGGGTTGAGGAAGGGAAGGGCTGAGGTGCCAGAGGCAGGTTCTCGCCAGGAGACTTACCAGCTTGCCTGCCTGCAGAGCCAAAGGCCTACAGAGCTTAAAATGCTTCTGCCTGCTCGGCCATGTGCTTGAGTGAGTGAGCAGGAGGATCGAGCTTTGTGGCTGCCTGTTATTCAAACAGGCAGCTCCCACTTGCCAGTGTCTGTTCAGAAACAGGCCAATGGGGCTGTGCTGAGGGTGGGAGCAGAGTCTGAAACTTTCCCCCTCCCCTCCAGACTCAAAGCAAAAGCATCCCACAGCCATGTTTCTCCCCACTGCCTCTGCGGGCCGGATCCAGTGGCTTGGCGGGCTGGATGTGGCCCGCGGGCCGTATTTTCTCCAGGCCTGATCTAGACCATCCCTGACAGGTGTCTGTCTAACCTGCTCTTAAATATCTCCAGAGATGGAAATTCCACAACACCTCTAGGAAGTACTCCTTCCTAGACAGTCACTTCCCATTCTGTATGTAAGAAACTGATTGTTCCTTCCTAAGTGGAGTACTTTGCATTTGCCCTTATTAAACTTCATCCTGTTTACCTCAGACCATTTCTCTAGTTTGTCCAGATCATTTTGAATTTTGACCCTGTCCTCCAAAGCACTTGTATCCCCTCCCAGCTTGGTATCATCTGCAAACTTAACAATTGTACTCTATGTCATCATCTAATTCACTGATGAAGATATTGAACAGAACCAGTCCCAAAACAGACCCCTGCAGAACCCCACTTGTTATGCCCTTCCAGCAGGATTGTGAACCATTAATAACTACACCCACCTCATAGTAGCCCCATCTAGGTTGTATTTCCCTAGTTTATTGATAAGAAGGTCATGCAAGATCATGTCAAATGCCTTACAGTCTAGGTATAACACGTCTACCACTTCTCCCTTATCTGCAAAACTTGTTATTCTATCCAAGAAAGCTAACAGATTGGTTTGATATGATTTGTTCTTTACAAATCCATGCTGACTGCAACCTACCACCTTATTTTTTTCCAGATGTTTGCACATAAATTCTTTTAATTACTTGCTCCATTATCTTTCCTGGCACATAAGTTAAACTGACTGGTCTGTAGTTTCCTGGGTTGTTCTTATTTCCCATTTTATAGATGGGCACTATATTTGCCCTTTTCCAGTCTTCTGAAATCTCTCCCGACTTCCATGATTTTTCAAAGATGATAGCTAGAGGCTCAGATAACTCCTCTATCAACTCCTTGAGCATTCTAAGATGCATTTCATCAGGCCTTGGTGACTTGCAGCCATCTAACTTTTCTAAGTAATTTTTAACTTGTTCTTCTATTTTAACTTCTAAACCTACGCCATATCCACTGGCATTCACTACGTTAGGCATCCCGTCACCATCCATCTTCTTGACGAAAATGGAAACAAAGAAGTCATTTGTTTGCATTTCTGCCATTTCCAAGTTTCCTGTTATTGTTTCTCCCTCTTCACTGAGCAATGGGCCTACCCTGTCCTTGGTCTTCCTCCTAATATACTTGTAGAACATCTTTTTGTTACCCTTTATGCCTCTAGCTAGATTTAGCTCATTTTGTGCCAACTCCAGCAGCGTATTTTATGTAGCTGGAGTTGCATACCTTAAGCTGGCCTTCCAGGTCTGGTGTAGACCTCGCCCAAGAATATAAAATCCCAGTTAATCAGTTAACCAGTTAAACATTAGGTTAACATCAGTTTAACTGACTAGCAGGATCTCACCACTCCAGCCCCATAGATTGTGGGGCTCCCACTCCCAGCCCTGTGCTGGGGCTGCTGATGGCTCCAAGCTCCCAGCCTCTGCAGTGGGGCTGGAGCAGCTCTGTGGATGGGGGTGGGGAGGCTGCTCCCGGGGGAACCATTTAACCAATAAGGGTGATGATTACCAGGTAACTGGTTAACTGGTTTCCTGTTCACATCCCCACTCCACATCCTTGACTGGACTCCATGCAGGATTCATTGGGTGAGAGTCTGTAGCCTGTGTGCTACAGGAGGTCAGACTCGATGCTCATAATGGCCCTTTCTGGCCTTGAAGCAATAAACAGCATTCCAATCTGCAAAAGGATCCTCCTCTTACAACCTCCAGGCAACCCCCTTTTATGCTCTGGGTGGGGGAAGGGTGCATTGGTCCCTATGGCCTGAGCAGTTCAGGGGATAATTTGTTAGCTGGCTTTCCCATCCCGTTTGGTTGAATGGCTGGCCATTATAACTATATGAACACTGACCTTTAAAGTAATATACCCTCAAACACTCCCCCTGGGTCCCTTACTCATTCTGTCCATTCCCATTAAGTTGGAGATAAGCTTTGAGAGCATCAGACCATTAGGAAATCTATTGTTCTTCAGATGACAGTTTTCTGTCAGGCTAATTACTGCTACTATTGCTTCACCGTTAGGTTCAAATTGTGTTTTGTGGACTGGTAATATCAGTTCAGTCATTTGTGAAACTTTATGTGCATCATCATGCAAACTAATACACAGCCAGCAGCTCCTGCTCAGGTGAGTCACAGAGGTGTAAAGAAAAAAAAAAAAAGCTTGCTAGCCAATTATTTTGCAGTGCCTGAACCAAGCTATGTGGAAAAGCTTTTCTAATGTCTGTTCAGGGATGCTAAAGCTACCAGTCTTAGGTTTTCAGGACCCGTAAAAACAGCATCTTAACAAAAATAGCTCATTTGCAAAACATTCTGACTTTTCCTTTTAAAGGAAATTTGAATGTTCAACCATCTTGTGTAAAGAGCTAGTTCTTATATCTTAGAAAGAACCATTTCCTCACAAGCTTCAGAGGGGTAGCTGAATTAGTCTGTAACAGGAAAAACTTAAACAACAACAAATAGTCTAGTAGCACTTTAAAGACAAACAAAACATATAGATGGTATCATGAGCTTTTGTGGGCACTGTTTTGTTAGTCTTTAATGTGCTATTAGACTATTTGTTGTTTTTAAGCATTTCCTCAAAGATAGCTGAGACAAAGTCATAAGCAAATAGTTTGGTTTCTTTGTTAAAAAATGGCCAGGCAAATGACAATCCTATTTTTAACAGCAGTTTCAAAATAGAAATGTACTCACCATGGATTTTTGACAGCACAGTTGTAAGTGACTACCAGCATTGTTAAGGGAGTTTCTCCCAGTTGGAAAAGCTATCACCACCAACTGTTCTATGTCTTCTTTATAACTGAAACATTTGCTACTGTGACAGGACCTATCCCACTCATATCTTATTCCAGAAGCAGAATTATCACTCAGCAATGTGAGGGCACAAGCCTCAATCTTTATCTGTTTCACCTGTGAAACCACACACCGAGCACAAACTTCTCTTGGTCTTACATGGCCACCAGTCTCTAGCTGAAATAACTTCACCAGTGTCATTTACACATCCTATACCACCAGCCTGAGCCCAGCTGCAATAGACTACACAAGCGTTATTAGGCAACTGAGAACAGCCAGTCTGTTGTGGAGTTATGACCGGCCAAGGGTGCTGGCTCCATCACCCACTTGTAAATATTCAAACAAGCGCCTCCTGCCTTTTCCCATGTTGCCCCTCATGCTTGGGAGAAGCTCTGTGTAAACATCCACAAAGCTTGAAGTCACTGTGTAGTGCTTCAAAACCCTCCTTAAAACTCTCCTTTGTCACAAGGCCTACACAAGACTGGACAATGGGTAAGACTGACTGCTGGTGTGCTGAGACCATAGCCCACCATGCTGACCAATATCATCTCACTGTTCCCTTGTACATCTCCATCTGTCTGTATCCACAGGCTGGATTGTAAGGTGTCTGAGGCAGGGACTATCTTTTTGTTCTGTGTTTGCACAGCACCTAGCATAATGGGGTCAAGGTCCTAAGCCAAGACTAGGGCTCTGAGGTGCAACAATAATATAAATAATAAATATCATTTCAGTCACGTAGCCTTTCCTTCAGCTCTGTCTGCAACAACCTCTGTGATGGAGGCTGAGAAGGAAGTCTTAAGAGCATAAACTTTGGTCTTACTGGTATTGGCAGTAATTCAATCAAAATCCAGGGCCAGAATCTCATTTACTACTCTGGCAATAAAAAGGAGCCTTCAAGTAAGTGTAAGTGGGCTTTAGTATAAATGAGTATCAGCCCCTCATAATTTTTTATGTAATTTGGTGTAATTTTTAAGGTGAAGGCATCCTTTAAACTGTAAATGGCACTGATGTAGATGTACTGCCGGACATGGACTCTCCTTATGCTATCACATTACTCAATTCAGTCACTGCCCATGTCAGAGAAAGGACTGGATAACTGAAAGGTCTCTGATGACTATAACTGCACAAGAGCTACAGAAAAAGAGAGAATTTCAGTCATGGGGAAGTAATCTGAATGACCTCTCTCTCTGACAAAAGAAGAAAAAAAAGAGATGTTTGCAGCAGAGAATTGAAGGGGACAAGTAAAAGATGATCTTTTTAGAAACCACACCTAAGAGTTCTGCTGTCATCAATTGTTTTTTTCCTTTTAAAACATATTTCCTGATAACAGGACATGTATTTTCATTGCTTACACAGTGCAGTCATTCTGCACAGTGCATACCACTGTAAAAATATGTGCACTTTCTCTGGGTAGGTCATTATGGGCACGTCTACATAGCACCATAACTTGAAATAAGATATGCGTATCTTATTTCGATGCTATTTTGAAATAGCTTATTTTGTCATTTGGTGCTGTCTACACAGCGCCAAATTTTGAGATAAAGTGCTATTCCAAAATGTGCCTTACGCCTCATGAAATGAGGTTACAGGGACATCAGAAAAGCAAACCCGAAATAATGGGCTTGCTGTGAAGATGCGGGATAGCTATTTCGGGATACTTTGATATCCCCAAATAGCGTTGCAGTGTAGACGTACCCTAAGGCTTAATTGATAGCAATATTCCTTAGGTTATTAAGATTACCATATTAATTGCCATGGGTAAATCAAATCTTATTGGTCCTGACATCTTCAGGGGCCAACCAGCTGGGCTGCTTCCCCCATCTCACTTTGATAAGAAAACAGACAGTCAAATAGGTAGCTAATCTCACTTCCCCCTACTTTCTGCTCTATCATTCAGACTGAAAAACTTCAGCTCCTGTTGGTGGTGAGTTGTTCTTTCCTTCCCCAGAAGACGAGCAGATGACAGGCACTGGGCCACCATTGGGAATTTTTTTCAAGAAGCAACTATAGGGTTTGGATTTAATTCTTCCTAAGAAACCTGGGGAGTGTATACTAGGGCAATGAGCGAGCGCGTCCTCTCTTTCCTCTTCTTCCCCTGACTGGGAGGTAGGAAACACTTGTCTAACAAATGTCAGAAAAGCTTTGGTCATGTGCAGGCAAGCAGAGAGTGCCAAACAGCGTTCCTCTAGCTCTGTAACAATTGAAGGATTCTGTTAATTCTGTGGCTATAACTAACAGCAACTAGCATAAATGAAGTGATGATCAATACCTGCCAATTTATATGTGTGTGTGCGCATGTATGTATTTAAACCCATCCTTGGAAATAACCTATTACAATAGCCATAGCACCATTGCTCTTTAGATAGGCTACATCTACACTACAAGTTTTTTGGCAGAAAATATGCTAATGAGGACTCATTAGCATAAATTGTGACATATTTGCATATTTTCTGCCATTTCTTTTTGCGCAAGGGGTTTTTATGCAAATAACTCCCACAAAGAAAATGCCATATGCCTCTTATGTTTGTGAATCCTCTACATCTTGCTTAGATTATTCAAGGTCATAAATGAACTGCTTGCTTTTACTCTGCATCCATGGGGTTTTTTTCCCCTGGAAAAGCAAGCAAGAAAATTTGGCATATGATAGCTAGAAAATCATAACGCCACAACATTTAAGTAGGCAGAAGTATAGGCTAAAAGCCCACCTGAAGCTGAACTAGAGACACAGAAACCTAGTAAGAGCTGCAAAAAAAAAAAATCTAAGGGCAGACTTTAATAGAAACTATTCTGCTCTGGTTGCATGTGGTGATCTGCTATAATTACTAACTTAATATATTAAATCATCCATCTGGAACAATTTAGCATGGTAAAGTGCAAATATAAAACATTCATTTCACAGATTTCATTGAACATTTAAGGGTGCAGTATTGAGTCACTTTTTTAAATATTAAAAATAAAAAGTGACAAATGAAAGCCAGTTTGTAAAAGTTAACATTCCAACACATATCTACATGCACAGGATAGTATGGAAGCTCGTATGAAGAAAATATATATTTCTGTATGTTAGCATCAAAGTCTTTTATTTGAATATATTGATTACAATTGTGGATGAGTAATTTTGCTTTAAATTTTTAAATCTACTAAACGCCAGAGAAAGACAGGCCCTTAATTCCTTCTCAGAAACACCAGTGTAATTCAGCAATTTCAGCGAGTCAGTCCTGATTTACTCCAGTGTGAAAGAGAGAAGAATCAGACTCAGTGATTAAAATATTAATTTAATAGGTTTCACATCGTTTAAAATGCATAATTTCTTCAAACTAAATTACATTTCATAAATAATCCCTTTTGCTAACCATACTTTCCACATTTGATGCTAATAACGGATCAGATTAAAGGTTTACTTATGAGTGGGTTTCACAGCAATCTGCTTTGCACAATCCTTTAGGAACTGAGGAACTTGCTAATATACCCTCATCTGTCCAAAATGAACCTGAGCCATTTAGATATTGAAATGGGAACGCTCTCCATACATGATGTGGCTCCAACCACCTTTGGTTCTGGACTCCACTGGGCTGAGCTGAGAATCAGCGGGTGATATAAAAACTTGCTTTTGCTCAAAGAACTGCATTAAAGGGATGAAATCATTTTGATCATTGCAGTTCCAAATCTGCAACTTTAATTCATTCTGGGTTTCCTTTCTTACATCAGTTTTATGCCTGTGCAATTCCACTCCCTTCAGCTGAATTACTGCTGATTTACACCTAAATTAGCGAGAGCAGAATCAGGCCTACTGAGGGCGACCTTTCTGTTACAAATACAGGTGAACTTCTGAAATCCCAGACTCTCTGGTCTGGCAACATCTGTGATCTGGCAGACCATGGATATTGCTGGACCAGAGACCCCGACAGGCCAGGGTCTGGATGTAGCTCGCGCTGGGCTAGAAGTGGGAAGTGCAGCCTCAGCTGGCCAACAGTAGCAGGGATGGTGTGGCAGGAGAGCAGCCCCAGCTGGGGCCAGGAACAGGGTGGACAGTCCAGAGGGAAGTCTTGACCTCCTCAGTGCAGCAAACTCCCTGGTTTGAGACCACTCTGATCCCGATGGTGCCAGACCAGGGAGGTCCAATCTGTAGTATCTTGAAACCAATGTGACTAAGAATTACTAGTATTACATTGTGACAGCAAATAACCATAAGAATTGCAAAATCCAGCCTTCTGCGAGTAGTTAGTTTGCATTCTCATCCCAAAATTCTCCTAATGCCTTGGCAGTAGCAAATTAAAGGCAAAAACTTCTAGAACAATAAATCTCACAGTCATGCTGTCCGGAGTATGAATGTGAACTTCAAGCATGAATGTGAACTTCAAGGCAGACTGTCAAAAAGCAGGAGAGACAACCTGCATGGGTTGTATGTTCCATAGTTAGAGTTCACCAACCCGATAACAAATGTGAACTCCTGAAGCACTATGACAATTTTTTTCCAGAAATGGAAAACAGAAATCCTGATTCCTGTTGTCACCGCTAGACAGCAAAATATTAAACAAAACATTTGTCACTCCAAAGGATCCTGTATGTCACTTTCTTGTTGCGAACAGTCTTAAAAACAGGCTGATATCAGCAAACAAGTATTTTAATTCCATTTGAATACTTTAGTTGCTCACAAAAAACAAAGGTGCATTCCAGCTGTTTTTTTTAAATACACAGTAGGGAAGGGGAAAGGAAGCCTCCAAGACCATTAGGAATATCAGTATTTTGATATAGTACAGCATTTGGGCACTTGCGTTCAGTAATGCAAGCATGCAACTACCCATTTGGCTCACATTTAAACCAAAAGTGTATAAGGCATGGCACTGAAGAAAGATTCACCCTTATTTAAGGCCTAAACTAATAAATGGGCGCAAAATCCTGACCAGAGAAAATGACAGAACTCCCACTGACCTCAATGGAGCCAGAAAGTCACCTTCATGTAGGTCTACTATGCAGGGTTTAAAATGAAGTACACCAAGTCAACCCCTCAGTTGGTGTATATTAAGACAGCCTCATTGGCTTTGATGCGGCAATGTCAATTTCCATTAGCTGAGGATCGGGAGTGTGCCCTTTCCCCTACTCATACAGTAGCTTGATTTCAATAGCTTCTCTTTGTTCCTAATTCCATGGTTTCCCACACATTTTTATGGCATGGAAATTGTGCATAGCAAATTCTGGGTTTACCAAGCAGTCACACCAGGAAATGACATTATTTTGGTGTGTAGAGTCATTGTTTTAGGTAACTTCGGCTGTTCTGCCACATAAAAAGCCTTTTCAAAAACAGGCATTTCTGTTCAAATCCCTGCTTACTGTTTGACCCTGACTCAGTAGCTGTGAACTAAAGCAATGCTGCATTTGCTTCCATACATGTAACTGTTAGAAAAGATTTTTGTGGACATGGGTCTTTACATAATTACACGCTTAAGTTCCTTAGTAAATCTTGCATCATCCATGGTATGACAGCATTTGGCACTAAGCACTGTAAATAATCCTGTTTTAAGTGCATTGGATCTGTGGGCGGCTTCCTGGAATTTAAATATATAAACATGCAAAAGGAATGTATCTGTGTCCCCCATGTGCACTCAGTTCCCACTTTACTATTCCTGTAGTAACATTAAATGTTTGCTCTGTTATTCTGTTTGTTGTTTCACAATTTTTGTCCCTTAAACAGATTCAATCAATAAAAATTTCCCACATATTAACACTTACACAAGCATAGACTGGGACAGGAAATCCAGTTCTTTTCAGGAAAGGTCTAAACTGGGTTGGGAGTAAACTTGTAGGAAGGGAGGGGGAGACAGCTCCAAAGGAAATGCAGACCAGAAACAGAGCAAACACACAGCTCTACATCAAGAAATCTATCAATAAGTACTTTAATAAGGCAGACTGAAAAATAGCTACAAACCTACCAGTGGGACAACTCCATCTTACAGTAAGTCTTTTGATTCTCAGTGAGTTAAAACAGAGATAGAAATTCCTAACTGTGGATCAAACTTTGCCTCTGGATGGTTGATACACGTCTCCCATTAAAAGCAAACTTTAAAAACAACGAGTAAGTCCTGTGGCACCCGAGAGACTAACAAAATATATATATATAGTGTCATGAGTTTACTTGCATTATTTTAGTGAAAGCCACATGAATACATCTGAAGGCAGAATCTGGCCTTTTATTAAACACACAGCCAACCTCCCTTCCCCGCCTCCCCAACCTTCTAACAAACCTGTGCGGAGACTCAGGAAGGGCCAATGAAACACTGGCTCTATAAACAACCCTGATCAGCTATTTATCCCACAATCTCCAACCCACACTGTAAACAGTATGGTCACCACCATGTAACTCAGACCACCCTCCAGAAGCACCCCAGCCACCTTCACAGCAGAAATAATCTTTGGTGTTAATCTTTAAAATGCTGGGGACAAAAGTTTGACTTCAAGAGAGCAAGACTTGGTTTCCAAAGTCTCCATCTGTCCCCTTGCTGCCCTTTCTTCACTCTAGAATGCATTTTGAGATTTTTTTCCCCTCAAGGTAGAGTTGTCAACTTTCTAATTTTTGAAAACACAGGTGATCCCGCTGCTCTGCCTTATCCTCAAGGCCCTGCCTCCTCTTTCTCTGCTCCCCCACCTCCCTCTTGCACATAACTCCGGCCTCCCACAGCTGGGCTCCCTCTGTCCCAGAGTTGACACAGAGCCTGCCTGCCCGCCCATGAGATGCAGGTAGGAAGCAGCCCTTGCTGAGTAAGGGCTGGCATGGGTTAATGACCTACCGCCTTCTCTCCTCCTCCCCCATACTTACCAGTCGTTTGGTGTACGGTCAATACATCTGACTGGACACCCAAAGACCGGACTTTCAGCTAAATTTTCCAATTGAAAATTGAACCCTTGGCAATGCTATTTTAAGAAAGCAGAATGTATGGTTCAAAGCATTTACCACAAACTCTCCCATTAACCCAAATGAGGAAATTGGCATTGATGGCCGCTCCGCCAAAAGTACAGGTTGAACCTCTGTGGTCCAGGACTCTCTGGTCCAACAACATCGGTGGTCCAGAAGGGCCACAGATGTTGCAGGACTAGAGAGCCCCAGCAGCAGAGATTGCTGGCAGCTCAGAGCGGAGCCAGAAGGCAGGGCCAGTGGGGTACCAGAACCCATAGCCGGTGGGGCATAGAAGCTGGCAGGGAGTCTACAGCCGGAGGGGTTGCCGGGGTCGCTGTGAGGCCAATGGTACTGATGGGAGTTTTGGGGGGCTGCCACGAGGCTGATGGGGTTGCTGGGAATGCCAAGGCTGCCACTGCTTGCGGGGCCAGGAGGCTGGGGAGAGGAGCCCAGTGGAGAGGCTAGCGGCCCCCTCCCAGACCTTCCCTGGTCCAGAAAACTCCTTTGTCCGGGACCGGTCACGTCTGGGGGGAGCTGGACCAGGGAGGTCCAACCAACAGAGAAGATCCACAATAGCTAAGGGACTCCTGACTTTGGGATTTGCTTCTTCTTGCACTGGTATTAATAATTCTGCATGAATAAGGAATTGCAGCCCAGTACTATTCCACTCTTGGGACATTTTTTTTTTCTGCATCCTCTGTAAATCCCATGGACAATAACAGAAATTGTGCACCACAGAAAGGGGGGGGGGGACCCAGACCCCTGTAGTTCACAGATCAGAGCAGCTCCAGCTGCTGAATCACAATTTGGGAATGTAGCAACTTAAACTTTTAGCAGGGCAATTAAGTCATTTCTGCCAGACACTCAACAAACTGCCACTCCAAATTAGGCACCAAGTTTACCCTTTCTCCAATGTCCGTTATTTTTGTTTTATCACTTAGGCTATGTCTAGACTGCAAGCCTCTTTCGAAAGAGGTTTTTTTCGGAAGATACTTTCGAAAAAGCCTCTTTCGGAAAAGAGCGTCTAGACTACAACCAGTACTTCGAAAAAAAAAAAGAAACAGCGCTTTTTGAAGAAACTTATGAGCAGTCTGGATGCTCTCTTTGAAAAAGCACAGTTTGCATTACATAGCGCCTTTTTTCGAAAGAGCACAAGGCATTCTTCCTCGTAAAACAAGGTTTTCCACGGTCAAAAACACTGCCGCAGTCTAGACGCAGGGGAAGTTTTTTCGCAAAAAGACCACTTTTTTCAAAAAAACTCTGTAGTCCAGACACACCCTTAGATATACTTTTCAACAATAATGTTTATAACCCTATTAAGCAATAACGCCACACACCAGAGACCTAGTACATGGCTATGCAGATTGAGAACATATGCCACTATTTCTATGTTTATTTACTAAGCAGCCGAAGAGAAGTGTCAAAGTTTTTAGTTAACTCGAAAGTGTTGAGGCATGTGCACTGAGTTTAGGCCAGTAATTGTAAAACAGAAGTGGTGCCTTTGCCAGTTGTTTTGCACAATATTGTGAAACTGTTCTGTATCAAGTTTTTCTCTGTATATAGTTCAATAAACTTCTGTTATCCTGATTGTATAGCTGTCCCTAGCTTTTCTGAATTTTTGCAATCCTCTGTTGATTACGTTAAATATATACCATCGCGAATTTTTAAAATGACCCGAACAACGGAGTTATCAAAAAAAAAAAAAAAAGATTTTGTTTTTTAAAAGGGCCTGCAGGGATCCACTATCCTCTGATCTTAAGTAACAGTGGCTTCGGTTAGAAAATATCTACAAAAGCAACCACCGTCTTAGCACCAAAAGAGATTCTTGCTTCTAGTTTTGTCTGTCATTGTTGTTTTTTCTTTATTGTCTTTTCTGGGGACTAACATACTTAGCTTGTCACTCTCATTTAGGGTTACCAGGTAGATCCCCGCCAAAAAAACAGACACACTTGAGTGGGGAGGAGGACCAGCCGGGAGGGGGGGCTGGCTGGGAAGCAGAGCTGGCAGGAGGGGGACGGGGCCAGCCGGGAGGAAGGGGGACAGGAGGTGGGGAAGTAGAGCTTGGGGTCAGGGGCTGCGGGGCTGGCCAGGAGGAAGGGGGCCGGGAAGCAGAGCTGGGGCGAGGGCGCGGCGCTGGCTGGGAGGAGAGGGGACCGGGGTGGTGGTGGTGGGAAGCAGACCTGGCGGGGGGGGGTGTAGCCACTGGCTGCAGCCAGAGTCCACGGGGCTGCACCCCCGGCAGGCGCTCCCTTTAGTTGTGAGCAGAAGCTGGGTGGGGGGGCAGGGCTGGGAGTCCCAGTGCCCACCCCACCTGGCTTTTGCACGTAACCACAGGCTCCCAGCTGGGAGGCGGGGCTGCGATTGGCGCTGGGAGCCTCTGGTCGCGAGCAGAAGCCGGGCCGGGGAAGTGGCTGGGAGTCCCAGTCCCCGCCCCACCCGGCTTTTGCACGCGACCACAGGGCTCCCAGCGCCAATCGTGCCCCACCTCCCAGTCGCTCCCCCACCAGGCTTCGGTCCAGCACCCAGCCAGAAATTCAGAAAATACCGGACATTGCACATGTCCGGTATTTTCTGAATTTTTCTACAGGACAGACGGTGCAAATACTGGACTGTCCAGTAGAAAACCAGACACCTGGCAACCCTACTCTC
The DNA here is from genome assembly GCA_019425775.1 of Rafetus swinhoei. Taxonomy (NCBI): domain Eukaryota; kingdom Metazoa; phylum Chordata; order Testudines; family Trionychidae; genus Rafetus; species Rafetus swinhoei. The sequence goes on along the minus strand of CM033427.1, from coordinate 120,889,824 downwards.
ATTCTTCCTTCTCTGGATTGTTGTCTCCCTGGAGTTTCTTTGTATCACTGGCTGGCAGGACCTTCTTTCACTGGTTTACTAGCTCCTAAAGGAGCATCATCTGCTTCTTAGTGGTTTTATTCTTCCAGATGCTGTGAGGCTGTCAGTCAGTACCAATAGCAGTTCCTTGTATCCCCTTAGTTGCCAGGCCACCTAACCCTAAGTATTCATGCACTTGGACAGATCTATTTGAAACTCTTCATTATCAGCTTTGGACTTGGCTGTTTCTAGAAATTTTTGTATCATTTGCAAATTTTGCCACCTCACTGTTCACCCCCTTTTCCAGCTCACGTTGACCAGCACAGATCCAAGATAGGATCTTTGGTAGTTTATAGCTCACCGCAATTTGCAAAAAATGAAGTCCGTGGTGAGCTTTGCTTGAGTAGAGATTAGGGATGTAAACGACCAATAGGACAGTCGACACACTAGCCGGTTCCCCCCAGCTCCAGCTCCGTGGGAGGGGGCAGAGGCGCAGCGGCAACCAACTTTGAAATGTACAAGAGCCTCCACTGGGGACTATTGATTGAACCTCTTTAGTCCAGCACCCTCGGGACCTGACTGGTGCCAAACTAGAGAATTTGCTGAACCACTGGAGGTTTAGCAGTACTACCAACACTTCCACTGTGTACTGGGATCTTAGAAGACATTTGGGGTAAATTAGAGCTAAATAACAGCACAGAACACTGAGAGACAGGACTGGTGGCTGTAAACAAACTTATTGGGACTTCAGGAAACTTGGCCACACCCATGATAAGTGGACATCCGGTGAACTAAAATCATGACAGACCACGAATGTTACTGGACTAGAGAGGTTCAACCTGTACAAGATTTAATCTCACAGCATTTTAAATTTCCTGCATAGAGAACTCTCATGTGTCCCTTGTTCTGGCTGTGGGAATGGGTGGTTTGAGAAGTCTGGTTATTACACCGGACTTTAACAAAGGGAAGGTTCCAGAGATACATAGGTTTGATGGGATAGACGGAGGCACAGTGGTGGAGAGAGAGCAGAATGACATCATGGCCGGGAGAAGAAAACACAGTAAGTTGTCAGTTATCCTTTCTTGTGGAGCTGAGCACATCTATGAAGATATTTAAAACAGAAGGTACATACGTGTCTTTAAAAAATCATGGCAGTCCTATTAATTTAAATTGCCCACATGCTGTGTGTGTAGGTGTTGCTATGTTCCACCCACAACTGTGAATTCTTCTGCTCTTCTTATTTATATTACTGTCAAAGATTTATTTTAATACAGCCTTTTGTGGCATTAATACCCCTAAACCATGGCAATGATTCAAATAAAGTTTTAAAAAAAGTGTTCTACTGCTACTGTCCACACAGACATGACTCTGAGAGGAAATCTGCAGTGTTGCCCTGACAGTGCAGATGGAAATGTAATCCCTGCACCTCAAGGCAAGAAGGCTTTTTCTGGTGGGGACAAAAGGATAGTAGCTCCATTGGGAATTGGGAGGGAATGAGAAGCTTTTCTTGAGAGCTGGTGGGGCTCAGGTTAAGTCATTGGTCCCTGTGCACCTGAGAGAGGTTATGTTAGCACAACCGCTCCAGCGTGAGACTCTTCTCAGGCCTGTCTTTCTTTCCACATGTCCAGGGCAACATTATGCTGCTTGTAGCTTTGTCTTGACCTTATCCCTCCAACAATTACATATGCAAAAAATCAATGTGAAAAGAGAGACATTTGCAAAATTAATAGCCAGAATAATGAAGGCAAATCCTTGTTCTTTACCTTCTCACATTGTTGCAGAAGCAAACTGCACACTAAATTAAAATGGAAATTTTGCATGGATGTTTACTGTGGCAATTTATCAGGGAACACCCATTTCTTGAACTTTACGGGCCTTATATCCTGTTGGGATTTTTTTTAGGTATTCTCAGTAGGTTTCCTTAATGCTCATGGAAAAACACAAGCGTTGCAAAACAATGAGCCAAACTCTTAGTTGCTGTAAGTAGGTGCTGCTCCATTTACATGAGTGGAACTGCACCCATTTACCTCAGCTGAGGATTTGGCCTAGTACCTCTAAGATCCATGCATATTAACCAGACACTCTCTCCTTATGTGTAAAGATTTTGCCTTTTGTTTTTAAGATGACAACTTCAAAATTCTAATAAAGTTATATACAGTTCAACAAAAATACCTATGCATTCTTAACTTTTCCTATTAATGGTACCAAATACTCATTTATTCTTACTACTTTTACAGATCAAAACTTTGAGCAAAAACATTCAACATTTAATAAAAGTCATGTTGGGAAGGGGTGGAAGAACAGTTCAATTTTGGCCACTAAAAAAAGCCAAGTGCTGCAGTGTACATTGAGAAGGATTCGGGATAACCATAGTTTTTCTTGAAGGTGCTACATTGCTTTGTAATTATTACATATGTGGCACAAGGTAAATGCAGCTTGATATATGAGTCTTAGAGAAGGAAAAGGAATGAGTCACTAATTTCAAAGGGACAGATCCAAGACCCATTAGAGTTAACAAGAAAGATTCCCACTGACTTCTATGGGCTTTGAATCAGGCCTAATATCTGTCACAATATGACTATGGGCAAAATCATGGTTCATTTGGTAGGGTAAAAATAAAGGTAAGGCATAGGATGGGAACTGTTGCATAAAAAAGCCTCCACCTGAGCTTACTTGATTTATATACATGGATTTTCTAAAGATACACCAAACTGTAAGGTCTAAGGTTTTAAACTGCAACTCATTGTGATCTTTGTCAAACTTTGTAGTCTGTGTAACTCTCAGAAATTTACCGTAAGCTGCAACTTTGTAATCTTTGTAACTCTCAGCCACCTTGCTTGTAACTTTCCATAAACTGCATCCTCCCCTGGGTGAATGGAGACAGAGTATGAGTATGAGAGTGTGTTTGAAGAAGACTGGGAACAATGGACCATATGTCAATGAGTCATCACAGTCTGGGCATGCTCCCTGCTAGATAAAGGGAAGTCTGGACATGCTCCCTGATGACGAGGTGAATGAGTCACAGGAGCCATTCAGACACTATATAAAGAGAGGGAGCACGTGAGACTCTTTTTTTTCCTTCCCCTGCTCCTGAGAGGCTCCTCTCCAGTGTCTCTCCTCCTGACCAGCTTCCCCAGCCATGATGAGCAGACAGAACCTCCAGGATCCACATGCCTTGGCTCCTTCTGCAATGTCTGTGTAAGTGTGTGAGTGCCTGAGGGCAGGAATGAATGGGTGTGAAGGAGTGAATGAATGGAGGGGTGTGTGCTTGCTGTCCATACTAGTGTAACCCTGAGTGGTCTCCAGTGAGAATATTTTTGGGGTAACAGGAACCACAGCAGATAGACACAATATCAATTTTCTCTCTTTACAGTGATGCAGGCCAAGTCCTCTGCTGTGATTAAACTATCACATTGCCAGTTTATGGTGTTAAATTCATTGTTTGGTTCCAGAGGTTGTTATTTCATTGTGCCGAAAGGACTGAGTCTGGATACAAGTTCTGTCTTGAAGAGGATGAGATCCACATATCTTTCTCTTCTGCATAGGTCTGTGTGGCCAACCCCACCTCTGAGCTATGGTAATTAGATCACTAATAAAAAACCCAACAACCTTCCATTCATTCTTTCATCTGTACTCATATAAAGCTTTAACTTTACTATAGTCTTATTTTCACAAAGTTTATGTAGCAGAGTAGTTCACGTGGACTTTATTTTCGCACCAACGTTTTCCAGAAATATGTCAAACCCTCCCTTTAACTACTACACATACAAGCTACATCTACACTACATGCTTCTTGCGCAAGAAGCCTTTTGCGCAAGAGTTTTTGCACAAAAACTTATTGCGCAAGAGCATATCCACACCTCAAAGCGCATCGCTGCATGGACGCTCTTGCGCAAGAAAGAGCTTTTTCCCATAAGGGAAAGAAACCCCTCTGGAGTGTCCACACTTGCCTTCTTGTGCAATAGCTGTAGCGCTGAAAGCAGTTATGCCTCAGAAAAGGAGGTTTACCTACGGCGGAAAAAGCCCTCTGTTCTGCCATTTAACTGCCCATTTAATTGTGCAAGAGCTCATTTGAGGTGTGGACGCTCAGCAGGTTTTTGTGCAAAAACAGCTTTTACCCAAAACTCCCAGTCTTCATGAAAGAAGTTACTTACATGTGGCTCATAAATTACTTCAGTGCCAGGAACCTCTTGTAGTGTAAACAAAATTATTACTGTAATAGAGTACAAGATTCTGCTCATCTGACTTCATAATTTGAATCAGAGCCATTCCTACCATAACAAAGCATACAGCAATGAAAAATAGAACTAACACGCCCACACTGTTCTTTAAACTAGCATTTCCTAGTAAATTATCTGAAATCAAGGATTTACTGGCATATATTTATCAAAACAAAGGAATATTTCTACTGGCCTGTCCTTTGCTTTCTACTCTGACAAGTAGTGTGACACATTATTAAATCAGTTTCCAAAGGCCTCAGGAAAAGTTGGGTTCATGTGGGCAAATGTTTATTTAAAATAGAAATAACTTTTGATTTTTTTAGCATATAAGTCTAAAAAACCCAAATGCTGAATAACTTATATTCTATCCTTTTTGAGCCAAAATGGCTATCACCTGATTTTTTCTAACAATAAAGATTAAAAATAGTTGTCTATTACTCTTTTAAATTCCTAATATTCTTATTTTAAAATGGAAGTTACCTTTCCATTATCTAAGTTGAAGTCATGCACACACTTGTCTGCATCATTTGTCAATTTCTCACACATGTCTTCCCATCAATTTATTTCTGTGCTTAACATTCAATACTCTCATGATATCACACCTCTATTTGCATTCTTTCTGCATTTTTATTCACACTGCCATGTTCAAGCCATTGTTTGGGGAACAAGTCAGACAATACAAAGAACCAAAGAATGAAAACCATGAGCATTTGCACAGATGAAAAGCAGGTGCGGATCTCTAGCTGCTTAGCTGGAGAAACCCTACCTCTTTCTCACTTGTTTAAGTTAGTGTATTTCTCTGCTCTCTGTTACATTTGGTTATTTCAATACAGTATATTAAATGTGCATTATCATGAAATATATAAACCAAAAATTAAATAAAATAATCCATAGCATGTGTAAACTCCACTACAGAGGAGCATTTTTAAATAAGTAAACACACTCAGAATTGATTGCTAAGGATATTGGGAAGTTAATTCACTGTAAAATACTATATATTCAACAGAGGAAAGGTGTTAAATAAGTGCAAAGTACTATTAGCAGTAGCAGCACAGGTTTCTAAACTGGCCAAAGTAACCTCCACCCAGTCTATACTATAACTACCTTTTAAGACCCAATTTTCTGACACAGGTATCTGAAGAGTATGTCAAAATCCCATAAATGGTCCCTCAGATGGGTGCTTATGGACAAAAGGGTGCAACTGAGCCAATTTGAGTATCTAAGTGTAGAATGTGGATGTCAAAGCACAAAATTTGAAGTTGAAATTTTTTCAGCTTTTGATTTACTGCATTTTTGTTACCAAGAATTACAGCACCTGCCAGCCCCACAACCCACCCTGGCCACCTTCCCTGCCACTCCTGCTTCCAGCCAGGGATTGAGTGGGCCCCTGGCCCATCCTTTCCACAGCTTCCAAGGGCAGCCCACTGAGCGTGGCAGAACTGCCCCCAGGGTTTCAGCAGGCAATGGGGGAAGCCCGGCAATGTCATGGTTCTGCTGCAGCCACGCTGCTCAGGGAACCTCGGGCGACTCTGGGCCTGCTAAGGGAGCTCAGGCTGGATCCATGCCTGGGCACTCCATTCCCCAATGGGGGCGATAGGCAGTTTCCCTCCCTGGTAGTGTGATGAGGTGTGGAAGGGGCAATCTCTGGGCCTTAAGCCACACTTCACCGCATGAAAGTTAGACATGGGCTCACTGGATTTGAGGTTAGAAACATGTCAGTGAGATAACTGCTTGGGGTTAAAAAAAAAAAATCAGAATCGGCCATTTTATAACTCTGTCTAGTAGCCATTGTCTGGAAAAGAAAACTTGCTCTCCAATTTAGGCTTGGCTGCATCTGCCGCAATGGACTTTGGTTTGTCTAATCATGTAATGATGCAATGAGGATCTTCTTTGGTAAATGTATGGGCTAGGCTAACATCAGCTATAAAAAAGCGAAGTTACTCACCTTGGTGCAGTAACTGTCGTTCTTCGAGATGGTCCCCGTGGGTGCTCCACTGTAGGTGCTGGGCTTGCCCCGGCACCGCAGGATGGAGATTTTTGCAGCAGTAGTCCGGCCGGACCGCGCATGCGTGGGGAGCGTCTCGCGGCTTTCGCGCCCTTTCGCACTGCTTGGTCCGGTCTGAGCCAGTTCCTCGTACCCGCCTCAGTATCTGTAACACAATAAAACGAACACAGACTCCAAAGCGAGGAGGAGGGCGGGTAGTGGAGCACCCATGGGGACCATCTCGAAGAACGACAGTTACTGCACCAAGGTGAGTAACTTCGCTTTCTTCTTCGAGGAGTCCCCGTGGGTGCTCCACTGTAGGTGTCTGCACAGCAGTTTCCCACTCCCCGTGAATAAGAAGGTAGGTGGGATTCAGAGCTTAACGATTAGCTGATGAAAGGACCGCGGCTGTAACGGATTTATCCGGCAGCCATCTGTGCTGTACAGCATAATGTTCTATAAAGGTGCAGTAGGATGCCCACGTGGCTGACCTACAAATTTCCGAAAGTGGAACACCTCTAAGAAAGGCGGTGGAAGCTGAAATTACCCTTGTGGAGTGTGCCCTGGGATGCTCGAGAAGGGGTATTCCCCGAATAGAGTAGCATTGAGAGATGCAGGAGACAATTAAGTTACCTACTCTCTGGGCAGAAATGGGCTCTCCCTTGGAACGCTCAGCTAACGAGAGGAGAAGTCTGTCTGTTTTTCTAAAGGACTTAGTACAGCCAATATAAAAGGCCAGCGCCCTACATACATCTAATGTGTGGAAAGCGGCCTCCTTAGGTGAAGCATGTGGTTTAGGGGAAAACACGGGTAATACTATAGGCTCGTTGATATGGTATTCCGAACAGACTTTAGGTATGAAGGCTGGGTGGTGTCTGAGGATGACACAATCCCTCTGGAAGATGATGTATGGAGGTATGGCCATCAACGCCGAAAGCTCGCTGACTCTTCGAGCTGAGGTAATCGCAAGCAGGAACACCAATTTTTGGGTCAGAAGTTGCAGAGGTATCGTAGCCAATGGTTCAAATGGTGGGGCCGTAAGGGTCCGCAGTACTAAATCCAAATCCCACAAAGGCGGTGGTGTGCGTACAGGTGGGTGCAAATTTGTTAACCCCTTGATGAATCTTTTAGTGAGGGGGTGTGCAAACACAGAAGAGCCGTCTATGGGCTGTCGGAAAGCTGCTATCGCCGTGAGATGTACTTTCAAGGATGGTATAGCGAGACCTGCTTGGTGAAGGCCCATTATGTAGTCAAGGATGGTATGGATAGGAATCAATATTGGATCAATCTGGTGGTCTGAACACCAGATAGTAAATCTTGACCACTTTGCGAGGTACGTGGTTCTTGTGTTATGTCGTCTGCTCTGTATAAGGACGTTTTTGACGACATCAGAACATAGGGCCTCCGTAGCACTTAGCCAGCTAGGTACCACGTTGCGAGATGCATTGTGTGAAGTTGTGGGTGGAGTAGGCGGCCGTGGTTCTGGGTGAGTAGTGTTGGAGACAGTGGCAGGTGATAGTGTGGCCGATGGGATAGTTGCAACAGCAGGGGAAACCAATGCTGTCTGGCCCAGGAAGGGACTATCAATATTACTATGGCTCGATCGGTCCTGATCTTTTGCAATACCCTCGGGATTAGGGGTATGGGAGGGAAGGCATACATCAGTGGGCCTGTCCAACTGATGAGGAACGCAACGCCCAGAGAGTGAGGACCGAGACCTGCCCTGGAGCAATACTGGGGACACTTCTTGTTGCTGTATGTTGCGAATAGGTCTATGAGCGGGGTGCCCCACTTGCGAAATAGGAAATGGAGGGGTTTGTGGTGAAGCTCCCATTCATGGTCCGGCGCGAAATTCCTGCTGAGCGAGTCCGCTGTTGCGTTGCTTATGCCAGGTAAGTATGATGCCACAAGAGTGATGCCATTGGTGATGCACCAATTCCAGAGTCGGACCGCCTCTGCACATAGGGATCGTGAGCATGATCCGCCCTGATGATTGATGTAGAACATCGTAGCCACGTTGTCTGTGAGAATTTTTACCGTGGAATTGTGAATGTGATCCCGGAAATGTCTGCAGGCATTGAAGATGGCTCTGAGCTCCAGTAGATTTATATGGAGCAGTGTCTCTTGGTGGGTCCAGCAGCCTTGCACGGACATGTCGCTCATGTGGGTGCCCCATCCCAGGAGGGAAGCGTCTGTAGTAATTTGGTGTGTTGGTGGTGGTTGTTGGAAAGGTACCCCAGATAGTAGGTTCCTTTGTGCAGTCCACCAACGAAGCGACCTGATAACGTCGGGTGGGATCGCTACTGTCTTGTGTACGTCTGGAGTGATGTGATTGTGCACGGTGGCCAGCCAGTGTTGAAGGGCACGAAAATGTAGCCTTGTGTGCGGAACTATGAAGGTAGTTGCGGCCATGTGCCCCATAAGTTTGAGGGCTAAAAGGACCTGAATTCTTGGGCTGGCTCGGCAGGTATCTATTATAGATTGTATAGCGTTGAACCTGGCTAGAGGAAGGAATGCTCTGGCCGCTGTAGAGTCCAATCTCGCCCCAATGAACTCTAGGTTTTGGGTCGGGGACAAGGTTGATTTGTCTTTGTTTATTAGTAATCCCAGATAGTGGAAGGTCTGTTCGGTGATGGTCAACATCCTGGCAACCTGTGTAGATGAACGGCCTTTTATGAGGCAATCGTTGAGATAGGGGAATGTGTACGCCGTTGCGACGGAGATGAGCTGCGACCACAGAGAGTACCTTTGTGAACACTCTGGGAGCTGATGAGAGTCCGAATGGGAGGACTCGGTATTGATAGTGATTGCATCCTATCACGAATCTGAGAAATCGTCTGTGGGAGGGGTGAATTGTGATGTGGAAGTAAGCGTCCTATAGGTCGAGAGCAACAAACCAGTCGTTTTGGTCTAAAGCCGGAATAATAGATGCGAGTGTTACCATCCTGAAACGCTGTTTTCGTAGGAACTTGTTTAGTCATCTGAGGTCCAAGATCAGCCTCCAACCCCCTGTTTTCTTCTGAACTAGGAAATAGTGGGAATAAAACCCTTTCCCCCTGAATTCTTGCGGAACTGCTTCGACTGCACCGATATGCAGAAGATGACGGATCTCCGACTCGAGCAAATGCTCGTGAGAGGGGTCCCTGAAAAGGGACAGGTTTGGGGGGGTTGTAGGTGGGATGGACAGGAAGGGGATAGAGTAGCCAGTTCTTATTATTTCTAGAACCCATCTGTCGTTGGTGATGTGTGCCCAGTGGTTGTAAAATGGGCGTAGGCAATGTAGAAACAGCGTGGTGGTGAGGGATGAGACTGGTTGAGTGCTCCCAACCAAGAAGTCAAACTTGCTGCCGGGTGTTAGGCTGAGCTTGTGGACGATTATTCTGGTTGCGATGTCTTGGGAGTCGTTGGCGTTGTCGGGAATTGTCTAATGGTCTTTGTTGTTGTTGCTGATGCCATGGTTGTCTCTGGTGATAATAGTCATAACGCCTCTGGAATGGTGTATATCGACGCCGCTTGAATGGCGGAGTATACATCCCCAGAGTCCGTAACGTGGATCTGGTGTCTTTACTGGAATGCAACAAGGTGTCGGTTTTCTCTGCGAACAAATTGTCCTTTTCGAAAGGCAGATCCTCCACCTTTGATTGCAGTTCTCTAGGAACTGCTGCTCCCTGTAGGAATGAGGCTCTTCTCATGACCACTGTCGTAGCAGTGGCCCTAGCTGCAGTGTCTGCCACATCAGCCGCTATTTGTAGGCTGGTTCTCGTGGAGGCGTATCCTTCCTGCACTAATGCTTTCAGGATCGGTCTCTTAGATTCAGGCAAGCATTCCATGAGGGTTGAAAATGTAGAATAATTGTCAAAATTGTGATTTGACAAATGAGCCGAATAGTTTGCTATGCGAAGGAGGAGTGTTGCTGACGTATACACTTTCCTCCCAAAGAGATCCAGTCTTTTTGAGTCCTTATCCAAGGGCTGGCTCCTGTACTGTGGAGCACGTGCTCGTTGTCTAGCCGCATCAACCACCAAGGAGTTGGGCAACGGATGTGTAAAAAGGAACTCTGAGCCTTTGGGCGGCACAAAGTATTTCTTGTCCACCTTCTTATTTGTGGGTGGAACCGATGCAGGGGTAGCCCAGAGTTCATTGGCGACTTCCAAAATTGCCTCATCAAGAGGAATGGCCAATTTAGGAGGTTGAGAGGTTTCCAAATTCTTGAAAAGTTTACGCTTACCCTGAATCTCAGTGAGCTGGATGTTCTGAGATAGGGCGATCCTTTTAAATAATTCTTGAAATTGTCTAATGTCATCCGGGGGCTAGATGTTTCCTGGTATCACTGCCTCATTCGGTGAAGAGGATGAAGGGTCCACCGGTGACTCTTGGGGTTGGTATGATTGCTGAAAGCGTTGGTTTTCCTCCGTATGGGAAGGGGGAGGTAGTGGCGAACGGGGACTATGTGAAGCCGGTGGATCGGTAGCTGGAGAGTAATGTCGAGATGAGTCACCCGTCCTAGGCCTAGTAGGTGACCTGGAAGATCGGTGGTACGCACGACTATATGGTGAATGTGATCTATAGTAAGTGCGTTTGTCATATGGGTCCCTGTAGCAGTATGAGGATCGTGATGGCGAGCGGTCATAATGATGTGATCTGCTATATGATCTCCTGTACGAGTAGCCGGGAGACAATGAAGGTGAGTAAGACCTTCGGCTTAACAGAGATGGAGATGCCGAAAAACGGTGGTGTCGAAAGTAGTGGGTCGCTCTGTGCCCGTGGTCCCCTGGCGGAGTTAAGAAGGGCGATGGCAGGCGTTCTGTAGAAGGGAACCTCCTTGGTGGTGACCTCCTTGGTGATTGAAGTGGGGGAGGTGAGGAGGGTTCAGGAGAAAACGCTGGGGATGGGGAGCGCGGGGATGGGCTCCTTAGGTGTCTTGTCTTAGCCATAGCCTTTCTGGGCTGTGGCCGTGTCGGTGCCGGTATCAGCACTGGGTCCTCCGGTCTATGTGGAGTCCGGTGCCGTCAGCGGTGCCAGCGGCGGCGGTACTGCAATCGGTGTGCGATCGGCCGATCGGCCGATCGGCGCGGTGCTGCTTGATTGTCGGCGCCGGCTGGTGCCGGTCTCACCGGTGCCAGCGGTGTCAGTGCCGCCTGTGAAGTTGTCGGTGCGGACGGTGCCGGTGCGGTATGCGCAGACATTGCTGGTGCCGTAGACCTCGGTGCCGTTGAATGACTGACTTTCGGCACCGAGGGTCCGGATTTTGCCGCTTTAGAAGGGGCTGGCCGCGACTTAGGCAAGCCAGAAGTGCCCGATTTGGAGCTGACGCTCGATCTGCTGTGCGAAGTGGCAGGCAGAGAGCGAGTTGGAGATGGCTTGGTCTTTTTAGGAGGCGCAGCAATAGGAGAAGAAGCCCTGAGCTTTTGCGGCTCCGGTGAGGGCTGTGCCGTGGAGGCGGGGTCCTGAGGCTGTAAAGCCTTATCGAAAAGCATCATCCTAAGCCTCATTTCCCTATCGCATCTAGCTCTTGAAGTGAGCTTGGAGCAGTGGGGACATCTTTGTGGGACATGCCCCTCCCCTAAACATCGAATGCAGGAGGAGTGACCGTCGGAGGCAGGCATGGCCTCTCGGCAAGCTTCACATTTTTTAAACCCCGGGGAACCGGGCATTGTTGTATTCAGTCAGTTGTGTAGTTAAGAATAAAAAACAGATTCTTTTTTGTTGTTGTTCTTTTTTTTTTTTTTTTTTTTTAACAGGGAAGATTCAACTGGGAGAAAAATTCCAACTAGAACTTAAGGTAAGAACAAGAACTGTAGTACTTAAACTGAAGAGTTATGAAGAAAAAAACTACTCTTTTTTTTTTTTTTAAAGAGTAAAAGGACTCGAACGGGGGAGATAAGCAAGAGAGAGAGGTCAAATTTTAACTATTAACAAGCCTGAATTCGTCGTGTTTTCAAGAGAATCAGGGAGAAGCTCGTTGTTCCGTCTGCAGCCTGAGGCGGTTAAAGAGGAACTGGCTCAGACCGGACCGAGCAGCGCGAAAGGGCGCAAAAGTCGCGAGACGCTCCCCGCGCATGCGTGGTCCGGCCGGACTACTGCTGCAAAAATCTCCATCCTGCGGCACCGGGGCAAGCCCAGCACCTACAGTGGAGCACCCACGGGGACTCCTCGAAGAAGAACTATGGGTTTATTGTCTAACTCTATTCCCAGAACTATAAAACACTTGATTTCAGTGGAGCAGGATCAAACCCTGAACTCTTCACAACAGCAATAATCAGGGACAATAGAAATTGGTGCGGATTTTTTGATTTTTCTGCTAGGCCCTATCTTTCTCTCTCTCAGACACTTAAATTAATCTCAGATACTAAGATTAAGATACTAAAATAATCAAAGATTATTGGCTATTAGTCAGGATGGGTAGGAATGGTGCCCCTAGCCTGTTTGTCAGAGATGGGAAATGGATGACAGGGATCACTTAATTTCCTGTTCTGTTCATTCGTTCTGGGGCACCTGGCATTGGCCACTGTTGGAAGACAGGATAATGGCCTTAGACGGACCTTTGGTCTGACCCAGTATGGCCATTCTTATGTTCTTATAACACAACACCATTTGTAGTTCCCATGCATTTGATATTTTTTCTAAACAGATGCTCCTTCTTCCATCTACTAACTCCTGGCCTCAGCAGAAATTTTTTTTTACTAAGGTCTAAACTAGAGATGACTGAATCATTTCAACAAAACAGGAACCAAATCACACCTTGGCCCAACCAGCAAAATGGGCCAAAATTTCTCAGAAAATTCACTGAATAGAAGTATCTTAGAACCCATTTCTCCATTCTCCACTTTTTTTTAATCTCTTTCCTCACCCTCCTTTTACTGGTGGGATCTCAGCCAGCTGATGATGCTTCTCCAGTGTGATTTTCATGATGGTTACAAGGCAAAATGCACAGCATGCCTTGGAAATCCCATACACTCTGGAGCATGACAACCCAGAGCATGAATAATGGACAGTGGCTGGTCCAGCCCCCCACTTGGTACTACAGCAAGGAGGAAATTTAGGGAACTTCTTCCTGAAAATTACATTGGGCAGAGAAAGGGCTACCCAGAGGATCAGAATCTTTCCTACAACATAAAATGCCAAAGTAGCTGTCTAGCATTCTCTAGACAGCCTACTGGAATCTTGATTAGTATCAAGATTCTTCCTGTTCTACTGAGTAAACAGTTACTAAAAGAACGTACACATTAAGTTTTGTAAAAATCACCAGGAGCCCCTCAAAAATAAGTTCTTGTTTTTAATCTCATTCACAAACCACTACCACCCTCCTCCCACAAAGTTTTCCTTTGGATTTCTAAGTTAGAACAACTTGAAAATCTGATAACCAAAAGCTCAGTTGAGTTCACCACATTTGGGTCCAAACCTTGAGAAACCAAGATTTTTGCCCATTGACAGCACAAAGTTGAAAGCAGGGGCAATAGGCCGACTCGGCCGTCGCCTAGGGTGCCGCCTTCAACGGGGCGCCCGATGATGACGTCACTCCATTGACGGCCATGCAGGCGGGGGCGCCGATCGCACTTTCCGCCTGGGGCGCCAGCTGCCGCAGCCCTCCTCGAGCCGCTCCTGGTTGAAAGTCTGCTCAAGCTCACTCACGCTGGCTCAGATGTGCTCGCAAATCTTTCAATGGACTTGATCTGGGTTTCAAGCGTGTAATGAAGCCAAAATTTCATGGAGTTTCAGATTTCATGGCAAAGGCTTTGCAAAGCTTTCATTAACATCGTATTTGCTCACAAAACTGAGCTGTCATATGCTTGGATTATAATTGCTTTGTTGTAGCCCTGTTAGAAACAAGTTTAAAGCGTAGACAGTTTCTTGAATAGTTCATCCAGATGGCACTATTTAAATTCCTCACTTCTGTAATTATTCACATTCCACTCTCATGCAACAAATTAAAAAAAAAAAACCCCAAACCCTCCAAAACCTTAAAGAAACCATCCTGGCTACAGTTAATATGTGCACTTAAATTAACATGGGTATAAATCTTCTATTTACTAATCCATGCTTTGCCAACCACACATCATCTTCATGAACTGCATGTGCTGTAAAAATGAAGTCCATATTTTTCAGTTAAAAACCACCACAGAAGGTATTTGTCTTATTGATGGCAGACAACTGTCATGTCATGGACAACAGGACAACTTTAAAGGGGCATGATTAAAATTAACTGGTAAAGTGGCCACCTAGGGCACCACATTTTGGGTGGCATCACATCTCTGGGAGGAGATCCAATCCGTGAAGAACTCAAGTTGCCAAAGAGTCCTGCTCCTGAGAGCCTAACTCTAAAGAACTTCATTGCCAGTAAAGGAAGGCTATGAAGATGATACATTCCCTAACCCAGCCACAGAGAGGAGTGGCAGCAGATAAAGAGGCTACATTTTAGCATTCAGTACGGCTTTGCAGAGAATAAACTTTAATAGGTTAGCTTAAGAATGATTGGATGGCAGCAACATTTTAGGTCTATTTCTGTACACTGGCAGAGCGTAATGGCAATTTTTTTCCCCTGACTGACCGCTGCTGTGTTTTTATCTGAGAGTCTATGTAAGACAGGTGCACCTAAAAGCAGAAGAAGGAAACATAAGATATCTGCTTTGATCATCTGGCGATGTTTGTGGGATGGAAATCAAATATTCTTCGCTAGGTTTGCACAATACCTAGAGTCATACAATACCCTCGGCCAGCCAAGATATTAGCAGCTTCCTAATGATGTATATCTCCAAATATAATTTAGCACTCTCACATTTCTCTGTCTCTTTCTCCCACCATTTTGTTACATATTTTGCCTTCCATGGACTTTCTTTGTCACAGCTGGCATGGAGATCTCTGAATGAGTGTGATTCCTGTCTGGACCATGACTCACTCAACTTTGTTTGTTTGTATAAAGCAGAGAACACTTGGTCTGCCATTCTTTACATGGCGTGTCAGCCACAATACTGGAGATGGTGTTGGGCCAATTTCTGCTGTCTGACGCTAAGCACGGAGCTCTATTTTTTAATTATGCACACTCTCCAAAGGACATTTTCGGGTCATTAGGGAAGTAAAGTACTGCTTTCATTGCCTTTACACAATTATTCTGTTGCCCCATATATAATGCCATATAACCACATGTCTAACCAAGACATAAATAAAATAATTGTAATAAAAAGCGCATTGTGATCCAAAGCATTCCTGCATTTACACCCTGCACACTATTGTAATAATCTTTGTACAAAATATGTCTTGTGAGGTGCCATATGAAAACTAACACCTCACTGGTATTAATGAGAAAAGGGAGGAAATGAGAGAAGACAAAGCAAATCAGCAAACACAAGCAGGAAGAAAGATCATAGACACTCCTCCACCACCAGACTCTATGTCATTTCCTTTACCATTTGAATAATCTTTGCCTTGAAGGAGCAATCTTCAGAAGAATCCACTTTCAAGGTACACTGGACTACAAAAGAAAGGGGACAGATAACCCATGTTATCTCTTTTACTCGTTCACCTAAGACAGTGTTTCCCAATTTTATTTGGCCACGGAACCCTTTTCAACTTAAAAGAATTTCAAGGAACCCGTAGGGTTGCCAGGGTAAAATTTTTCAGACAAACAAACAAACAAACAAACAAACAAACAAACAAACAAACAAACAAACAAAGACCCACCAGAATTGGTCAAGCAAAAAAAATAAAAATAAAAAGCTGCAAAATAGACTCTCTCTCTTTAAGAGGGGGCCGGGGAGTGCCGCATTCTCACGGAACCCTTACTTTCGCATTGTGGAACCCCGGGGTTCCGCGGAGCACCAATTGGGAAACACTGACCTCAGATAACGAATGCACTGTACCAAGGGGTCTCTGGGAAAGATCCTGACCAAGGAAAGGGTCAATCCCCTGGATGACTGCAGGTGAGAAAGGCCATGCTGAACAAAAAGCTTGGAACCAAAATCTGTAGATTAAGTTTTAGCGTTTTAGATGCATGTTTTTACTTCTATTTACTTGTAACCATTTCTAACTTTCTCTTACACTTGAACTCAAAGCCTATACTCTTTTGTTAATAAACTTCTTTTATTTTTTAATCTGAACCAAGGATCTCAAACTCCCAGTCCACAGGCCATCTACATACCAGAGCATATTCACAATCTGGCCGTAGGAAACCCTATTCCCCAATCCCTGCTACTTTCTTCACTGCACTGCCCTCTCTCCCTGCACGGCATCCTGCAAGGGACCTGGCCTTCAGGATCACTGGGGAGGCCTGGTACAGGGTGGCAGGCATGTCCCTCATTCTAGTACTCATATTGCTCATATATCCTGGCCATGGGAAGTGCGCCCTGTGCCAAGCACCCTGTGCCAGGCCCCACCCAATAATAAGAACATAACATAAGAACGGCCATACTGGGTCAGACCAAAGGTGCATCTAGCCCAGTATCTTGTCTGCCAACAGTGGCCAATGCCAGATGCCCCATAGGAAGGGAACACAACAGCTAATCATCACCTGATCCCTTTCCTGTCATCCATTTCCAGCCTCTGACAAACAGAGGCTAGGCACACCATTCCACCCATACTCGACCTCCATGCATTTATCTAGTTCTTTTTTGGAACCCTGTTAAAGACCTGGTCTTCACAACATCTTCTGGCAAGGAGTTCCACTGGTTGACTGTGTGCTGCGTGAAGAAAAACCTGCTGCCTATTAATTTCATTTGGTGACCCCTAGTTCTTATATTATGGGAACAAGTAAATAACTTTTCCTTATTCACTTTTTCCATACCAGTCATGATTTTATAAACCTCTATCATATCCACCCTTAGTCTCCTCTTTTCTTAGAAGCTAGAAGTTAGAAGCTACAACAGCACTGCACTGTGAGGCATCCAAGGTTGCAGGACAGGCAGTGACACAGCCTATATATGAATGAAAGAGAGAGAGAGACACACACACACACACACTTAGAGGAAGAGAATAATTTCCTATCTTTGAATTAAACATGATTCATAGAGGTATACATAAGTTTAAAATATTGAAAATTAAAGGCAACAAAATGAATCATAGTTCATCATTAAGTTCCACCAAAACAAACTTGCCAGCAGCCTTCCCGCGCATTATGCCATGAATACAAATTAGCATTCAGTCTGTAAATTCCTGTGCTTTACAAAACCATACTTATGCTCAGCAGGGAAAAGTTCAATAAAAAATGCTGGAATCTGTTTCAGAAAACAAGGTTTCAAGAAATGTTTTTCTTCTAAGGAACACATGTGCCCTTCTGTCTGTCTCTCTTCCTAAGAGGCAATACAACACTTCAGCAGATTAAGTTATATTTACAAGAACAGGCCAATTCTATCCTAAAATACAATTGTGCAACTTTCATTAACTATGCCAGATGATGCATATGCACAGCAGATGGCAGAATTTGGCACTTCACTGGTATTGCATGTCATACAGGACAGCTCATAAAACTTTGATTTAACAGAAGATTGCTGATGTGCTATTGAACTAACACCTTGTTCTGCAGTTGCCAAATGCACATGCGTAGAAGTCATGGGTTTATATTATTCTTGTTCAGTGGCACATTCATACTAGAGCAGTCACTTTTTTGCAGAAGAGGTAAAGTGCAGGATCTGGAGGGGATAGTTTTGTAATGCCTGGCCAACTGGAAAATGCATTTGACTTTCACAGTAGTTAATAAAAACAGTATTTAACTCTACAGACTACTGAGAGGTAGGTATAAGTGTTGAATGTGTTTGGCCTAGGAATGCAGTGAAAGGCATGCTCCTTCTTGCGAAGCAGAACCAGAAAATTCTGATTAAAAAAAGTTTAAATTGAGACTATATTTTACTTAAATAACTTTGAAATATTCTTGAAAGCAAAGAAATCTGAAGTGTGACATGCTCTGTGTAAAAATCAATGAAGTCTCGTCCATTTACACAAACTCAGGATCCAGCCCAGAGTCCCAACACCAACCTTAGCTCTTCCACATAGCATTGCCCACCAGGCACTTATAACCCCAAAAATCCCTTTGCCACTGGTCCACACCATCAGTCCCATCTTTTTCTCTTGTAATGACATTCACAGACGTGCAGCCATCCTGCCAATACTCTTATGTGCTATACTTGCTCAAAAAGCTACTAATCAACAAATGCAGTAAGATTGAGCCTCGACTATCCAGCAGACTCTATTCCTATGGAAATACAGAGACTATGATATCACTGGTAGTTTTCACATGCAGGTTAGATCTCATAAACCTTCCCATCATAGTTCAGATCCCTCACTGTTCTCTGTTATTCCTCTTGATACAGACAGAACATCATGCTATACTTTGCTCATCCTTTTCACAGAGATCTGAGAAGAAACCCTTCATGCTTAGGTCCCAGATCTGCCAATGTCTTTTCCCACTCTATTCATTGAGGCTGACAACAGTTACAAATTATAATGAGCAACCACAGAACATTAATTTCAAAAAATAAACAAACAGCAGCATGGTCATCATGTTGTAATTCGTATACTCTGCAGAGCAGGCTAACATTTCATGAGGCAGCTGGTGAAAAATTTGATTACACATGTGAGAGTTGGAGACAATTAAGATTGGTATAAATCAGTATTAACTTTATCTTACATTTATTTTAGTTAGTTTATAAACTAAAGAGAAAAAAATTAAGAAGAGTTTTTATAATTGTGACATTCAACTCCCATAAAAGTTAATGAGACTGGACAAAACTTGTTAATGAGACTGGACAAAAAAATATCCTTTTTTCAAGTATATTTCCCACACATTTACTGTAATCATTCCATTTTGTTAAAAAAGCACTTCCTTAGGTGATCTTTTGTTTGAAAGAAAACTTTAAATTGAATTCAATTTTGTTTGTAAAAAGGTATTTCATAGTGACAAAATGGCTGATAGCCATCCAGTCATATTTTTATAATAGCTCTTATCAGAGTTGAAAGCCAATTGCACAAAACATCAGTGGAATAATTTTCCTCCTTGTTTCCCTTGAAGCAGTTCAGGATATATATGAAAATAAAGTACTGTAATAAATGAATGTCTATTATGAAGCTACATATGGTGCCTATTTCATATTGGTTCATGGACAATACTACAGTAAACTTCCGATAATCCGGCACTTTTAGGACCCAGGGGGTGCCGGATTATCAGATATGCCGGACTATCGGAAGGGGGGGCTGTGAGGGGTCTAGGGTGGTGTGGGGGGGATGCCACCCCAGACCCCTCATAGCCCCTCCTTCCGATTGTCCGGCTCTGCCCCAGGCGTCCCCGATTCAGCCGCTGCTGGTCAGTTTCAGCAGCAGCTGAATCCGGGACGCCTGCGGCAGAGCAGCTGGGGTGCTGCCGGGTTGGTCCGGTAGCGCTGCCCCTTGGCTCTGCGAGACCAACCCGGCAGCACCCCAGTTGCTCTTGGGGATGCCTGGGGCAGAGCAGCTGGGGTGCTGCTGGGTTGGTCTCGCAGAGCCAAGGGCGGCGCTACGGACCAACCCAGCAGCACCCCAGCTGCTCTGGCGTCCCCAAGTCAGCCGCGCTGAAATTGACCAGCGGCTGACTCCGGGAAGCCCGGGGCACCTCGGCTTCCTGGAGTCAGCCGCTGGTCAATTTCAGCGGCTGACTTGGGGACACCTGGGAAGAGCAGCTGGGGTGCTGCCGGGTTGGTCGGTAGCGCCGAGGAGCAGCGCTACGGACCAACCCGGCAGCACCCCAGCTGCTCTGCTCCAGGCATCCCCAAGTCAGCCGCCGCTGAAACTGACCAGGGGCTGACTCCAGGAAGCCCAGGGCAGAGCAGCTCTGCGTCAGGCTTCCCGGAGTCAGCCCCTGGTCAGTTTCAGCTGCGGCTGACTTGGGGACAGCTGGGATGCTGCCAGGTTGGTCCTGCAGCGCCGAGGGGCAGCGCTGTGGGACCTACTGGCAGCACTCCAGCTGCTCTGCCCCCAGCTTCCCCGATTCAGCCGCTGGTCAGTTTCAGCAGCGGCTGAATAGGGGAAGCCGGAGGCAGAGCAGCTCCAATGGTCCGGCTGCCCGGAGCACTTCCGGGTTCCTGATGGTGCCGGACCATCAGGAGTGCCAGACCATCAGATGCCGGATGAATGGAGTTTTACTGTATATGGAATCTAGGAATTCAAAAATACTGCATTCACATTTCTACTATAGGATATAATAAATGTCTCTATCTCAGTTAGAACATTGTTTTTGTAAACAGTCTTTTAGCAATGCTGTTAGAAAAACAGTCACACAGAAGTGTTATTGAAATGTGATTCATTTCTGCCTAGCAACTGAAACTTTTTTCTTCTCTAGCAAATGAAAGACAATGTGGGAAAATCCAAGACCATTCAGCCTATCATGAGTTTAATGTAAGAACTGCTTGCAATAAGATTAACATACATGGGCCTGATAAAAAACCTATAAAGTCAATGGGAGTTTTTCCATTGCTTTGGATCAGGCTCGTAGCTCTAGATCTGAACACAGAAAAGCATATGACATCATGTGATCTGAATTGTATTTACATTTAGGATATATAGACAAAATTGAGGAATCTGAAAAATGGAGACTGACCTGTGCATTCATGCTGTAATCCTTTACCATAGTACCCTTTTTCACAGATACATTCAAACTGGCCTGTGTGAGTGCCACATTTGCAGCTTGCCATGATGTCACAGCAGTTCTCATTTGCCTCACAGAGATATGAACACTGGGCTATATCTTCTTGAATGTAACTGCCAGAGGGCAGATCTGTATAACAAATCAATCACAAACACCACAAAGTTAAAACTTAGTGAAACATTGCTGAAAGCCTTATAGTTCCAAATCTATGGTCATTTCTGGTGATCACAGAATCAGAAGATTAGGGTTGGAAGAGATCTCAGGGGGACATCCAGTCCAACACCAACTAAACCAACCCAGACGGGGCTTTGTCAAGCATGGGTTTAAACCTCTAACATGGAGATTTCACTATCTCCCTAGGCAACCCATTCTAGTGCCTCATCACATAGTTTTTCCTAATATCCAACACTGCAATTTGGAACCATTCCTTCATTTTCTGTCATCTGCCACCACTGAGAATAGCTTAGATCCATCCTCTTTGGGCCCTCTCCCCTTTAGGTAATTGAGGACAGTTATAAAATCTCCCCTCACTGTTCTAATATGCAGAATAAATAAGTCTAGTTCCCTCAGCCTCTCCCCATAAGTCATGTGCACCAGGCCCCATAATAATTTTCATTGCCCTTTTCTGGACCCTCCAATTTGTCCATTCTTCTGTAGTGGGGGAGGGACCAAAAGATAGACATTACATTTCAAAGAACTGAAGTTTATGTCTTATATCCTTAAATTCTTAAAATGCTCACTGAAAAGTATGAGGAAAAAAATCTTGAAGTCTTTACTCAGTTTCTTTTTAGTCCTTACTTAGGTACAATTATCATTGATCTCAACACAAGAATTAAAAGGGAAACAAGGGCCCAAATTAGGTCCCATCGAAATGAATTTGACTTTGATGACTCTAAGAGATCAATTTGTCACTGAACATGTGACTGTTACTAATAGGTAAATTCTCTTCCTCCATGCCTCTGCATAAAGTCCCCCTCCCCTCCCCATTAAAAAAAAAAAAAGAAAAAACCCCACCTTACACCAAAACAATTTGGTCATAGATATGTATCATATTCATGTTAAAGCAGAACGTTTACTTAGATCACAACTACATAAATACTCATGGCTAGATCCTCAGTTGATATGCAAGTGCAAGCTCCTTCCAAGCAAGCGTAGATACACTTATTTACACCAGGTGAAGATCCTCCCTATGTTAACAGCTACTCTAATGCTTTTTTTTCCTTTTGGTTCAGTGACAATTCTTCGTAAAGGTAAACATCAGAAAACATTCCACTCCATAGAATGTTTATATCTAAAAAAACCATATAAAGGCTTTTTATTAATACTGAGACAAAACCTGGAATCCTTACTAAGGCATGTCTGCACCAGGTGCCATTGTAAACTGGCCCTAAGTCCTTATTTAGGCAAAATCTCTACCGGACCAAACCCTGACACTCTTATCCAGTTCTTACTCAGGTAAAATGGAGCCTTGAAACTAGTCCAAAGGGCAATGCACATGCACAACAAAGAGAAGAATCTGTCCCAATCTGTTGAGAAATCTACTATTTACCTTAAGTCCTGAAATCTGCTGGTTTCCGTTGACTGTAATACAAATAAATGCAAGAAAAATACAGAAGAAAAGAGACCTGAACATTTCACAAGGCATTTTATTTACAGCCAGACCCTACACTTTCTATGGAATCTGAAATGATACTTCTAGGGCTACTAAATATAGTACCTTCATGAAGAGCTCTGCGAGCTAAAGCCTCAAACTCTGCAAAGCTGTGAAGCAGGTAACAGTGTTCTTCCTTTGGATGGGAAGCCATGTCATTCAGTTCTCGGATGTTGCCCTGCCATATTCCAAATGTGAAGATCTCTACTCCAAATTCTCGTAAAGATGCTGCGATGGGCCTAGGATCACCTCCATTGGAATATCCATCAGTAATAAGAAATATCACCTTGGTAGCATTTCCACGTGAGTGATGCAGTATTTGCTGTAACAGAGTATAAAACAGTACAAAGCAAAGGGTTAGAAACAGCTGACCTATACACAGCCCTTTCTTCCATGATGCACCTCCTTTTTTTTATTGTTTTCTGATTTAATCCAGTTTTGCTAGACCACCCAGTATTAGCACAAGAAGATCAACAATCTTTAAGCAGAGATGGTGGTTATCAAGCCAACTATTGACTCATTTTTATACGCTCGCACTCCTGGCATGACCCAGATGTGAATTCGTGACCCTGGGCCAATAAGCCACTTTTTACAGTGATTAGTAAAAATAATCTGCTCAGGCAGAGGGCAAAAATAAAAATAAAATTCAAACACACAGTCCTTAATAGAGTGAGAAGTCCTTCATTAGTGTTTCATCAACTCTGATTAGGTAACAAGTAGGATAGCTGGTATACTAGATGCAACTTAAGACCCATTGGGCCAGATTGTCAGATGGTGTAAACCTGGAAAACGGCAACAGAGTTTTGATGACTTAAAGCAACTGAGGACCTGGCTGTGGTCCTTTGCAGTTTATCACAGGTTTCACACCTGAAAAATCACTGTCCAGAGCAAAACCATTTACCAGATCCCTTCAACCGCAGGTGGGAGTGTAACCAGATGCCATAATGCAAATATGTTTCAAATGGCAGGCAAACATCCTTTGCCATGTGGATAATACAAGAGTCACCGATCCTTTGAGGACTTTGAAATAGATACATCACCACACAGAGCTCAGCTGTACACCAACACTGCAGTTGTGTGAAAAATTTCAGAAACTTTGGTTGCTTACAATGTTAAAACTTGATATCCTGATACAGACTAGACGCCTTTAGAAGAATAGTTATTTAGCAAGAAATTTCTGCCCCTGCCAGACATCAATGCCAACATAATAGCAGTCTAATGGGCTCTCTCAGGGTATGTCTTCACTGCAGGGCAAAAGTCGAAATAAGTTACACAACTTCAGCTGCGTCAATTGTGCAGCTGAAGTCGAAATAGCTTAATTCGGATTTTGGCGCTGCCTACACAGTAGGAAGAACACTCTTCCTTCGACTTTCCTTACTCCTCACGAAATAAGGGTTACAGGAGTCAGCGTAAGAAGTCCTCCAGCTTGACATTTCAAAATAACGGCTCGCTGTGTAGACGTGCACTGTTATTTCAAAATAACGTCAGTTATTCTGAAATAACACTGCTTTGTAGACGTACCCTAAGTGAATGTGGCTCAGGAGCACAGACTAGAATCACGGCTCATCAGGAACTAATCAAGAATGACGGACCCCAAATCTGAGCCATTGGTGCTGCTCTACTTCCAGAATCCAAGGAGGCTTGCAGAGCCTTCTCTGTCAGGCCCCATTTCAACCTAGCCTCCCCTAGTGCTCTCTCCCTGGGTGCACTTGGAGGAAGTGACATTGTCCCAGGACAAGTCCTACTGTAATATGCGGGCACCAGGAGTATCCATCATTAATTGGCATCAAAGCATCACACAAGGATCAGGTATCAAATCCCAATGACTCAACATCTGTCATGATGCTAGTACTTCTGTTCAGAGCAAGGATGTCAAGGTTAACTGAAATCATAGAATCCTAGGGCTGGCAGAGACCTCAGGAGTAATCGAGTCTAGCCCCCCCCCCAAAGCAGGACCAATCCCAACTAAATCATCCCAGCCAGGGCTTTTGTCCACCCCGTCCCTAGGGAACCCATCCCAGTGCTTCCTCTCCCTCCTAGTGAAATAGTTTTTCCTAATATCCAACCTAGACCTCTCCCACTGCATCTTGAGACCATTGCTCCTTCTGCCATCTGGCACCACAGAGAACAGCCTCTCTGCATCCTCTTTGGAACCTCCCTTCAGGAAGTCGAAGGCTGCTATCAAATCCCCCCTCACTCTTCTCCTCTGTAGATTAAACAAGCCCAAGTCCCTCAGCCTCTCCTTGTAGGTCATGTGCTCCAGCCCCATCATTTTGGTTGCCCTCTGCTGGACCCTCTCCAATGCGTCCACATCCTTTCTGTAATGGGCGGCCCAGAATTGGATGCAATACTCCAGATGTGGCCTCATCAGTGCTCAATAAAGGGGAATAACCACTTCTATAGATCTGCTGGCAATGCTTCTCCTAATGCACCCTAATATGCCATTAGCCTTCTTGGCTACAAGGGCACCCTGTGTAATCATATCCAGCTTCTCATCCACTGGAATCCCCAGGACCTTTTCTGCCAAACTGCTACTTAGCCATTCGGTCCCCAGCCTGTAACAATGCTTGGGATTCTTCCGTCCTAAGGGCAGGACTCTGCACTTGTCCTTGTTGAACCTCACCAGATTTCTTTTGGCCCAACCCTCTAATTTGTCTAGGTCACTCTGGACCCTATCTCTGCCCTCCA
This sequence comes from Rafetus swinhoei, assembly GCA_019425775.1. Lineage (NCBI taxonomy): Eukaryota > Metazoa > Chordata > Testudines > Trionychidae > Rafetus > Rafetus swinhoei. The sequence continues at coordinate 120,864,658 of CM033427.1, read as the reverse complement.
GCGTATCTACCTCTCCCCCTAGCTTAGTGTCATCTGCGAACTTGCTGAGGGTGCAATCCATCCCCTCATCCAGGTCATTAATAAAGCTGTTTAACAAAACCGGCCCTAGAACTGATCCTTGGGGCACTCCGCTAGAAACCGACTGCCAACCTGACATCGAGCCGCTGATCACTACCCACTGAGCCCGACCTAATCTAGCCAGCTTTCTGTCCACCTTACAGTCCATGTATCCAATGCATACTTCCTTAACTTGCTGGCAAGAATCATAAAATCATAGAACACTAGAACTGAAAGGGACCTTGAGAGGTCATCGAGCCCAGTCCCCTGCCCTCCCTGCAGAATCAAGTACCATCTAGATCAGTGTTTCTGAAAGTGCTCCATGAAAGCACTTTCAGAAACACATTAACTGTTTTCTTTATTTACTGGCGCCACGGCCACGGAGCCTCGCGGCTCCCATTGGCTCTGTTTCGCTCTTTGTAGCCAAGCGGAGCCTCAGACAAGATCAAGACCCGATTGTGGTGGTCACTGCACATATACCTAGTGAGAGACAATCCCTGAGAGAAATAGGCAAGGCAGAATTCTTATCCCTGCTCAATAATAATAATTATTATCTGCCCAGGCCCAGAGAGATTCAGAAACCAGTTCAGAAAAGAAAACATGGCTTTTGATTATTATAGCATGTAAGTCCCACTGAAGTTATTGTGACTGTCCTGAACTGGGACTTTAAGTAACTCAACCAAGACCTACAGAGAGTCTGTAGCAGAGCTGGCACAGGACTCAAGTTTAATATCCTATCTATCAGGCCAGTTTCCCTTTTGTTTACCACTCATTCATCCCAAGACCTAGAACCCTAGGGCCCTAAGAAAATCATGGCAGTGTTGTGGGTTAACAATAGAATTTTGTGGAATATGCACAACTGCTGAGTCCCCTCCATCAAATGGCTGCGATTTTTCCAACAACATAGAGGTGGAAACGGGCACCCACACGTGTGGGTCTTGCTCCCAGCCTGGCTACATAGTACGTGGCAGCAGCATCATGTCAGAGCACCAGTTCAGCACTGGGTGAGTTGATTCGGCAGCTGGGTGTGTTCCAAGCAGCAGCAACCTTTGGACTAATTTCAAATGTCTACACCATCCCAGGGCACTGAACTTACTAGCCCCAACTCACCACACAGCTCTCTCCTCTTCTGGCATTAACCAGGAGTTATTTGTCTAGGATATTGACAACAACTGGTGCTCTAATTAATACACCAAATCTTTATCTTACTTTCTTCATGAAAGTGTCAGTTTCATTACAACACAAACAGGACTCACCCTGGTCTAGAACATTAGATATTTAAATCTGTGCTAAGCAGTAGCTGCCCTTGCCAATTTTAATGTATAATAAAATATAAAAATTAACAGCCCTCTCTTCCCAGGGCAGCCTGCATACGGAACCCCGCAACCCTAACCCCATCCCAGAACAAGGATTTAAATGAAGAAAAACAAAGCTTATTTAAGGACCAGAGCAACACTGAATAAATCTAGTTGTATGCATATGATAGACCAGGGTTACTCAACTTTGGAAGTCTCGGGGGACACAATGATACTCACAGCACGTACCGAGGGCTGCAACTTAAGTGTGGTTCCGGATATATGCAAATAGCTTATTTCACACAGACAGGCATGAATATAAAGATTAAGGCAAGACTACACAACATGCAGGTCCCATTTAAGGCAGTTCTGCTGATATTAATAAAATACAATATTTACCTTATTTCCACCCATATGACAGCACTTTTACTGAGCAATGACAGTCCAGGAATTTAACTTCTAAAAAGCATATCAACAGAAGACCATTATATTGAGTACTTTTTTGTTTTGGCTTCACAACAGTCCAGGAATTTAACTACTAAAACACATATCAATCCAAACCGCACCACAAACAAACTGGCTGTGTGTTGAGTAGCCCTGTGATAGATCCTCCAATTAGTTGCTTTGCTTCTTTTTATGAACATGGCATTAAACACAGGTTACTTAAAGGATGCTTGATAGTCCAGTGTAGATCTATAACTGTTGGATATTTTCTGGAAAATTTTACCCTTCTCTGTGGTCACTGAGAAGGCTAAATGGATTATATTTTCCCGCCCTCCCCCCAAAACATTTGTCAGACATTTTTCATCAGTTTTATTTCATAAAAATCTGTAACAGCTTCCTCTCCCAGTAGCCCTCCCAGAAAACTCCTGTAAACATCACTTTTACTTTAAAAATGTTGATCCAACAAGTACAACGATTCAAATTCCATCCTTACCCTATAACGAGTAACTTTATTCATGTCACTAATCCAGGGCTGGCCTTACCATGAGGCGAACTGAGGCGGCCGCCTCAGGTGCCAGACAGTGGGGGAGGCGCCACTAGGACCCAGAGTGTAGAAAATGGTGTCTGCTGCTGGTGCATATGTAGGTAGCAGAGCAGTACAACGAGAGGAGTAGAACAGGAAGAAGGCAGCATTGAGACCTTTCAAAGTTTTGGCCCAAGCGAGGGGGCATGGGCGTGTCATTTGAGCTCCCCGCCTCAGGTGCCAAACTGTTGTGGGCCGGCCCTTCACTAATCCCTGTTAATTCAGTGGAGCTATCCACACACGTAAACTTAAGGCATGAGTGCCTTTTTCTAGATCAGGTCTTCGTTTTTGAGCACAAGATCCCATGAGTTTTACTGGACATTTGGATAGGACCTATTTTTCAGAAGCACTGAAAACACATAGTTGCCCTTGACTTTTGTACTCAGAATTTCTGAAAATTAGGTCTCAAATGACTTGTTTGAAAAAGTGGTCCATACATAATTACAGCAAAGTAATTTTAAAGGGCGAACAAAAATATAATTAAATAGTCAAAATACTGGTTAACTATTGTGTTGGGTCAGTAGTAAGTTTTTCTCTTTACCCTTCTTTCAGGTTTTAAGCACTGACTGAAACAATCCAACAGATGATGCTTTTACTCCTACGACAAAATTCAACATTCTTTTCACATTAGCAAAAAGTTATTACCATCTGCATTGTATTCAGTCTCAGATCAGTGTGTACAAGTATTTGGCAGATGAGCCATCTCCCTTGTGCCAGGAATAGCCCTCAGAATTGTAAAAATGTAGTCTTGTGTAACAAAGCTAGTACACAAAATCCAGCTTTAGAAATTCAGCAGTTAGGACAGATAATTCTTATTAGAATTCCAGGGCTAGTTGACCATATTTTTAATATTAACTTCCGGGTTGTGAAAGATAAGGGATTGGCAGCATCTGAGACTAAAGACTTCTTATCCACTGAACAGGTACAGGACAGGAGCTGCTATTGCTTGCCTTGCCTCTGAAGCGAGAGAGTAGCTCCGTGTGTGTGCCCATTCAATAGCTGGCCTTTGCCAGCTAAAATGCCATTTTTGCATAAGACACTAGTCTATGAAGAACTGAGCTGAGATGGACTAATTCAGCTCAGATAATCCCTGGCATGCTGGGATGGAGTCATGCTAGCAGAGTTGTTGCCCTTAGGTTTCAATGTTATCTTAGATGCCAAAATTATGTTACCCCAGGATTTACAGTATTTCCTGCTGCCAATATTTACAGGACACCTTAAAGGTAGTGGAGAGAATACCTAGGAAATATTGAGCTACCACTATCAATTGTAGAAACTATGAAGTGTTTTTAGAGAGCAATCACCCTACTTCTTTGCATTTCATTACCAATTCACAGAGCCATTTGTCCACTCTTGTATGTTTACCTCGTTTGTAACCTGTGAGCAACAGAAAGATGCACACAGGTCTAATTTAGAGTAGTCTCAAAATCTCTGTCATGAGGTCATTTGAGATATTAATACATTGCTTTGTGTAGGGAAGTAATCTAATCGCCATGTGACTCTGCTATTTATCTGTCAATTAGGAATCATACTTCTCAACCTCATAGAGAGCCTCCCACGTCATTTGTTAAAGCGCTCTGAGGCTGCTGGATGGGAGAGGCAATAGAATTTCCAAGTATTATCACCCAATTTCACCCACTTTTTTGTCACTGTTGTTTTGGCTGTTAGAAGATGCATCCTCTTCTTTACAGTTTCTCAATCTTTTTCTTTCTGATGCACCCCCGCCCAACAGCTGTAACAACTCCGCAGCCCACCTGTACCACAACTGTTTTCTGCACATAAAGCCAGGGCTGGTATTAAGGAGTAGCAAGCAGGTTGGTTACCCAACGCTGCACACCACAGGGCACCCCACAAAGCTAAGTTGCTCAGGATTCTTCTTCAGCCCTAGGTGGTGGGCTTAGGGCCCTAGATTTCAGACCTACACAGCAGAGCTTAGACTTGCTGGGGCCCAGGGCAGAAACTCTAACACTGATCTTGCTTGGCCGACCCCCTTGAATCTGGTCATGAACCTGGGCCCCAGACCTCTGGTTGAAAATGATTGCTCTACTCTTTTGAGGCTTTTCTCATTCAAGAGGGGCTAATGTTGATAGCTAGTGGTTCTGATCTCTGCTTGTAATTTTGTTTTAAGACCTCAGACAGACTGCTGCTCTCCACACATTTGGACAGAAACAGTGGAAATAAATGAAGTCAGGCAGGTCTGTTTTATTTGGTTCTCTCAAGATTTTTTCCCTGAATTATCCAGGGAGAGATTTACTCTAATGCACGCCATTCTTGCCCAATACATAATTGCAGGCACACTGCTTCTTTTCCACATTTCCAAAATGAGAGCAGCATGCACGAATTAACGATGGTACAATGCCTTAAATGATCATAGATTGAACATTAGTGCCATAGGAAATGGGCTCTTGCTTCTAGATAAAAGCCCAGCTCAACTACTATTTTCATACAGGGATTGGCTAATTCTGTTGCAATGTTCTATTACAGTGAAGTTATTTCAGTTAAACCAAATCACTTATGTAGATGTAATCAATTATTCTGACACCTGTTACAGTAATTCTGATTGGTGCATGTTCAAGCAAAATGGGTCCCTACACATGCATTTTTCCTGTATTGTCCTTTCATCTTTTTGCTTTCTTCTGAGTCATCTCCTCTCCCCCTCTTCATTCAAATCTCTTCTGAAAAAACAGTTCTGCACTGTTTCCAGCTTGTACTCATATTTTGGGCTGGGAAGAAATATTGCCCCAGGTAAGATTGGCAGAGACCCTGAAGGATTTTCACCTACCTTTGCAGCGTGGGACACAGGTCACTTGCTGGTTTGAGCTAGGGAGGTTAGCTATCGGTTAATTGAATACAGTAATTACTCGTTTAACACGTGCCCGCTTAACACATTTTCACAATAGCACAATTTTTTTTTAGGGAAGGTTTTTTGAATAACATGACCGTCCTCGAAATAACACGAAAATAATCAAGTGGGGGACTACTTCGCGTGGTGGTATAAGTTGGCAGAAACAGTGGTAATACGCATGAGCGGATGAGTAGACGTGGTCACAGCACTCCTCCGCTCACTCACGTGTTTATCTTTGTGTTTTAACAAACCGCGGCGACTTGAATTGCTAGATATCGAATGCTGACATTGACGATCCAGCACCAACAAAAAATTGACTTTGCCACCACCACCTGAAACGCAACCCCCACCTTTTCCCTTATTTTTAATTGGAAAATTGACCCCGGATAGCACGTTTTCGCTTAGCACGAACATTTTCAGAAACACATCTATAGTGTTACATGAGGAATTACTGTAGTTGAATAACCTCATGAATTTTTATTAGTTACTTGACTATTCTATAGTCCCCAAGGGCTCTATATCAGAGTGGGGTGTCAGGTAGGAGATGGTCGGTGAGGGGGCAAGTTCAAAACCAGCTCCCCACCCGGAACCGGTTGCTTGTCACCCTGTGCTGCTGCCTCTATTATAGAGGCAGCAGCAGGCCCTGTCTGGTGGGGAGCTGAACTCCTGGACCCAGCGTGAGCTGGGACTGAGCCGGGCTGCCTGTCTGCCTCACTCCTAATACACTTTAAATGCAGAGCCACAGTGGGGATAGGTCCTAGACCCGGTATGAGCCAGGCCTGCTAAAAATTTACTGGGGGGTGGAGGAATGTGTGTTAATCGATATAGCATTAATCGATAGCATTAATCAATAAGCTTTTGCTTATCGGTTAATCAGTTAATCGACTACACTATTATATCCCTAGCTTGAACTAGAGAAAATGGCGGAGTCTCTGTAACCTGAAGTTTTGAGATCAAGATCTGAACACTTCAGTAATCTAGCCAGAGATTATGAGTCTGTCACGTGACTAACCAGGGTAGAGGAGGTTCTATGGCTTGAGATATGCAAAAGATGCTCATGATGGGCCCTTCTGGCCTTAAACTCTATGAGAACGTTACTGGCTTAGCAGATAGACCAAATGGGATGGAACAATCTAGAAAGAGCTTCTGTACTACACATGACACGTGAATGGCAGGGAGCTAGATGGCTAATTTCCAACACCTCCACAAGATGGCTAGTGCATTAAGATCTTTGGCATTATTCCAGAAACTCAAACACACATTGCCATGTGATACTGATTGTAATGATCTCTCGTAGTCAAATGCTAGAAGTGCACATAGTGCTCCTGGTCCTGGCAGTGCAAAACAGGTTGAAATTGGCTTAGCCAAGAAAGCCTGAGCCCAAATGCTATGTTTAGCCCTGTAAGCATGAGCCCCCTTGTGACGGATTTTGTCTGGGCGCGAGCCCCCACTTCCTGCCTCGGGGGTGAGGCCCAGTGAGCCCACCGTCTTAAAGCCCCCGGGGCCCGGCGGTTAGATGAGCGCGAGATCCCAGTTCCCCCCTTTTCGGGTTGAGTAGGGCCCAGCGAGCCCTCCGTCCAAGGAACCCCGTGGCCCTTCGACCCCACCCTGGGGTCGACCTTCTGTAGTCACATCCCACTGGGGTAACTGTCCTTCTCGAGGTTCTCAAGTTTACTTATGCGGTCACTATGAGAGATAATGGGATGGGGGCTAGGAGACCAGGGCCCACCCTGTCCACCGGGTCCCAACCTGGGGCCCTATGGGGTTCGGGTACTACCCTTACCTGGCTGATGGGGTCCCACCCCGTAACACGTCAACTCACGGGCACGAAAAGTGCTCTGCCCCGGGCTGCTTCCTAGCCTCCCCTGGCCTGAGGGCCTCCAGTCCCAGAACCCCAGGTTTTACTGCTCCGGCGTGGGTCCTGGACTCCCCTTCCCGGCTCTCCGGGGTCCGGTGCTCCCGCCTCCAGCGCAGAGGGAGGAATCACTTCCCCGCGGCCCTCCCTCTGCTTCCACCTTCTTGGCGTCTTTTAAACTGCCCGCCGGAGGCTGCGCCGCCCTTCCTCTCCCCTCCCACAACGTCCCGACATACAGAGCGTCGGATCTCAGGGGGCGGGGTTACGTCCTGGCGCTCCGGGGGGCGATGTCTCGCCCTGGGCCACCAGCAGGCACTATCTCCCGGTGCTGATTGGTCCCGCTCCGTACACCCTGCCGGTTTCAGTGCGGGCCTCGGCTGGCCCGTCACACCCCTCAATTAATCAGGGGGCTGAAACCTGCTGCCATGTGAGGGTTTTTGTTTTGCTGTGCAGATGTACTCAGATACTCAACTTGGTTTGTGTGGTCTAGGAGTTTATCTTCACTGCAATCATAGGATGCGACTGCAGCATGAATAAGAACACCGCAGAGAACTTAGTGTAGCTAGTTTGGGCATCAGTGGTATTGAAACCACAGCAGTGCAGCCTTCAGTACAGGCTGCTCAAGCTCACCTCACACCCTGGTTACTTACTCTGGCAGCTAGCTGCACTGAAAACAGTGCTGCTACACCTTCAGTGCTCCTGGTACTCAGCTTATCTAGAGTACCCTTATAGTGCCAGAATGACCAATTAAACCCAGACTGCAGAATAGATATATCTGGGATGCCTACACTAGAGCTAAAAGAAGTCAATTCCAGCTTGAGAAGACATACCCATGCTAGCTCTGATTGAACTACTGTGCTAAAAATACTGTCACCATGGTGGTGTAAATGGCAGGGTAGACTAGCTGCCCCGGGGTACAATCCCATCCAGACCCAACATAAGCATTCATGATAGTTAGCACTAAGGATGTTACAATGTGAGTAACTTGGTAGCCGTATAATCGCAGAAAATTTCCGTTACACACACCCACAGCGCGGGGCGGCAGCCAGCTTCCCAGGAGCCGGCTTTTAAGCCGGCTCCCCATGCGTACCAGCTCCCAGCTGCCACCCCGCGCTGCTGTCTCTGATACAAAGGCAGCAGTGCAGGGCAGTAGTCAGTTCCCCCAGGAGCCAGGCCAGGAGCTGTGTGTAACCAATAAGCCTGAGCTCACGCTTATCGGTTACCCGTTTAAATGGCACCACTCTTGAACACTCCCTAGTTAGCAACTCTGACCACCACAGCCTCACTGATATTTTTATCCAATAGCTCACTCAGAGCTAGCATGAATAAGCCTCTTCTAGCTGGAATTTACATCTTCCAGATCCAGTGTAGACATGCCCTAAGAGAAGATGAGGCAATATACGTCAAGTACCTATCAGCTTCAAGTTTTGAATATGCAGAAGAAAAGCTTCTGAGCATCTGGCTGGCTCTGCAAGGTATGTGAAGTGTGTGGGAGGGCAATGGCTGAGTTTGCATATTGGTATTATACAAATTTTGGCATTTACAAATGGAACTTTAAAAAAAATGGACATTGTTAAATACCTGATTTTTCTTATTCTGAAACATATGTTTGTGATGGTTATATCCTATCCTATCAGGGTGCTAACACACTGATTCCTATTGGATGGGTTGTCTACATTACACAATCTGGCCTCCCAAAGGATGCTGAATAGCTCACTTGTAGCCAGTCTCAGCAGGAAGGTCAAAGATCTGAACTGACATGGAGCCTGAATTACCCTTTCACTCCTTGAGCTGGCCCCTCCAGGGCAGCACTTAAGATCATTAACAAATAGTATGGAAAGGTATGTGCTGCCTGTCATGGAGCAGACTCACCACCCTGGCAGCTCCAGCTGGTTGCTCTGGGAATTAGCTCGCTGGATGCCTCCCTCTTGCTGGTGTCTCCCCGTGTTTCTTTCTCCCCAGCATCCTCTTCGGGACACTTCCCTCCGGCAGTGCCCACTCATCTCTGAGCCCCCCTGTTCGGGGTTGGTGTTTATCTTGCTTGCACTCCAGGGTCCTCCCTTCCCCAGGGCATCCTGTTCTTCTCTCAGGGAATACCCAGTTCCCCCGTACTCATCTTGCCTCATTGACCCACTGCCAGTCTTCAGCTAGCCCCTGCCTCAGGCGCAAACTGCAGCCTGTAATGGCCACTCATCACTGGAAAAGGGGCGTGAACCTGCTGCCCCTGCCTACCATGGCTGCCTCTCTACAGCCCTAGTAGCCTCGGCCCTTCCTTCAGGCCCTGCAGCCTGGGAGCTTGCTTGGCCACAGCTTCTCCAGCCCTGCCTTCCTTCTCCAGCACTGCTCTACCTCCAGGAAGCCTCCTGCTTCCCTGGCAGTCAGGTCCCTACTGCTCTCTGTCCCTAGCTGCAGTTAGGGTTGCCAGGTGTCCGGTATTCAGTCCGGTATTTTCGCCTCCTGTCCGGTAAAAAAATTCAGAGAATACTGGACATCTAAAATGTCCAGGATTTTCTGATTTTTTCCCCAGCCAGGAGGCGAAAATGCCGGGCACCTGGCAACCCTACACACACTCAGTGCCCGGCTTCCCCCGCCCCGAGCCTCCCCCGGCTCCCAACACCCCCAGCCCCCCGACCCCAGCCCCCATGTTTACCTGGTTCTGCAAGGCTGCCGGCACAAAATGGCTGCCAACCATGGGGAAGTAATGCTTCCCCTGGGTCTTAGTGCTCAACCTCTCCCCTGTTACTCTCCCTGCACTCACTCTTAAAGGGGACATGCTGTTTTAATGCGGTTTTATTTTAATTTTTTTTTTTTTTGCTTAATAAGTCTTGGAGTCCTTTTTTTTATTTTGTTTCCTCAACAACTTTGGTCTCCCCCCCTTTTTTTCCCTTCAACAGAATTTTTTCCCAGTGGGGTTTTTTTTTTGGGGGGGGGGGGTTCGGTATTTTTGTTTCAACCATCTGGCAACCCTAACTGCAGTCAGTTCTCCCTCCCTCCAGGGCTACGTCTAGACTACAAGCCTCTTTCAAAAGAGAGCATCTAGACTGCAACCACTTCTTTCGAAAAAGCGAGCCACTTTTTTGAAAGAGAGCACCCAGGCAATCTGGATGCTCTCTTTTGATAAAGGCCTGTTTGCATTCAAGAATGCCTTTTTTTGAAAGAGCACTTTTGAAAAAAGGCGTTCTTCCTCATAAAATGAGGTTTACCATGGTCGAAAAAAAAGCAGCGTTCTTTTGATTTAATTTCGAAAGAACGCAGAGGCAGTCTAGATGCAGGGGAAGTTTTTTTGAAAAAAGGCAACTTTTTTCAAAAAAACCATGTAGTCTAGACACACCCCAGGAGTCCTTTTATAGCCCCCAGCTGGGCCCTCATTAGCCTCATTCAGGGCTGGGGGTTGGCCCTTAAAGGGCCAGTGCAGGGCAAGGGCCCTGTCACACTGCCACCAACCATGCAGTACTTATTTTGTGAATAAATACCACAGAGAACTTTGGTATCCAGGCTCTCAATCACAGCACCAAATTAACTTCAACTATGGTTGTACTCTGGAAAGTGACCGTCATAGTTAGGGATGTAAATGATTAACTAGCTAACCGGTAAACCTCACCCTTTAGTTTTCAGAGCAGAGCTGCATTTTTAAAATACAGCACAAAAATATCTAAAACTAAACTGGAAAATAATTATCTTTTAAACATGCTGAAATTAAAGTCTGATCAGCAAGGGCAGCCCAATGGATAAGAATAACTCTGTAAGTCTATGTTTTGACATCAAGAAGAAACAAAAGCAGCATACACTTATTTAAACAAACACTAAGCATTAAAATTGTTGACACTAATAAATGTGCTTACATTCTTTTGTAAACCACTGTTTGCCGTATTTGTTAATTGGATAACAACAGAACACTGAATTTGACATACTGGCTTGTTACACACTATCAAGATCAGGTTAGAAGAAAACCAGATTTTTTAAAAAAGATCAGATGTGTCTAGAAAGAGATAGGGTGTAACATATAATTCTGCCAACACTGGCCCAACATTTCTACTGCAGTAAAGCAGATTTACCACAGCTGAGAATCTGTCCTTTTTTAGTTTAATAATTAGTAGCATAAAATACTTCTAAATAACTCCCTTAAAATACTGACATCTTCATCATATGGACCCATGGGAAGGAGTCCCTTGAGGAATTCGTCAGGGACTTCAACAATTTCCATCTCGCTATCAATCTCAGCATGAATCAGTCCACACAAGAGATCCACTTCTTTGACATTACAGTGCAAATAAGTGATGGTCACATAAACACCACCCTATACTGGAAACCTACTGATGACTATTCTTACCTACATGCCTCTAGCTTCCATCCAAGACACATCACATGATCTGTTGTCTACAGAAAAGCCCTAAGATACAACCGGATTTGCTCCAATCCCACAGACAGAGACGAACACCTACAAGATCTTTATCAGGCATTCTTAAAACTTCAATACCCACCTGAGGAAGTGAAGAAACAGATTGACAGAGCCAGACGAGTACCCAGATGTCTGTATCAGAGGCAGCAGCATCCCTTGTCTGCAGGGGGGCCCGGAGCTCCCCACAGACAGAAGCTGCTCCGGCATCTCATGGAGCAGCCGCTGTCCACGGTGAGCTGAGGTGCCCCATGGACAGGGTGGCAAGTGGGAGCTGTTTTTTATACCAGCTCCCTGCACAGATTGACTCCTGCCTGCTGCCCCACGCTGCTGCCCCTCTTACAGAGGCAGCAGCGCGGGGCTCTCTGGGAGTGGAGCCAGGAGTGCAGAGTGGCAGGCGCTCCCTTGCATGCTCTTCATTTAAATCTCAGACCAGGCCGGGGCTGAGATTGAGTCAGCCTGCCAATCTGAGTTTTAAATGCAGAGCACATGGGCAGGAGAAGAGGGGTTGTCGCGGTTAACCAGGACTGTTAACCAACAAGCAATTGCTTATGGGATAAATGGTTATCCATCTAACCACTACAATCCCTAGTTTTATCTTTAGACTACGTCTAGACTGCATCCCTCTGTCGACAGAGGGATGCAAATCAAGCACATTGAAATTGCTAATGAAGCAGGGATTTAAATATCCCGTGCCTCATTAGCATAAACATGGCCGCCGCTTTTTTTTCGAAACGGTGTTTTTTTGAAAAAAACCAGCAGTCTAGGTGCGGACCTGTCAAAAAATAAAGCCTTTTTTTGGCAGATCCTGTATTCCTCAAAAAATGAGGTTCTCTGTCAACAGAGAGATGTAGTCTAGACACACCCTTAGTGATTAATTGCTGCCACTATATTCTATAGAGAAACCTTTGCAGGATAACTTCAAGACAAACAAAAATGAATGCAAATCCTTCACTGCTTCAGACTGACAACAAGGAAGTAGCTTCCTTGTGTGTCAGTGCTCCTTTCGCTTCCTGCGTCTCACTTCCACTTACATTTCTACGTATGCCCAGTGAGACGAGAACACATCTCTGACGCGTCTGCTAACTTCTGTTAACATCCTAACATGTCCACTTGCCTGGATTTCAATCACTTCTCAGACTCAAACCCTTCACAGTACCTGGTGCCCTGAACACATGCAAATGCACATGAGCTGTATTTATACATTTTATGTATTTCACATTATAGCTGTATCCTTAAACACTTAAGTCGTCTCCTATGTTACTTTTGCAATGGGACTTAGAAGCGTAAGGTGCTCAGTTAGGTGCTTTTGAAAATTTTACCCATGATGTGTACTTCAACATAACAGAAAATTAGACAGCTGTGTAAACATGAATATTCCTATGTAGAAATATGTCATTATCAATATCATTTATACAATATATTATTTATTTTTGCAGTAACGTCTATGAACCCCTTATGATCCAGAGCCCCTTACAGAAATGAATACACATGCTTCTAATCAGTAAGTTTATACACACAGTCATTCATACATATGCCCTAGTTTACACTTCTGAAAACCCCATAGTAGATACTCCTATGTAACATAGTACAGAATTACTGTCTTTGTGGGTATATATCTTGCACATGTTCGTTCGTGCACACGATGTGGGAAATCCTCAACCTAATAAAGTCCATTCACTTAAGTGGGTAAAAGATTTCATCCATAGCATTTGAGACAATTTAGAAACATTACACAAATGAGTTATATTTTATATAAGAATACATCAGTTACATGATTGGTAACACATGAACAGCATCCGGTAAGGAAGAAAATGTGCATGTATGTTAATTGATGGTAGATTTCATACACTATGTGTCTCTTTCCTAGGTGTGGGTGTGTATAGTATATTTATGCACTTACAACCACCTGTGAGTTTATATTGAATATACTATTGGCAATGTACACAGGTGCGTACACCACTGAAGATGGGTGTGTCCAGTAGCTATGTGCCCACGTGGGTGAGCATGTCTAGTGTGTGCACCCTGTGCATGTACAGGTGAGCAGGTGCCGGGTGGCTGTGTGCTCAGAGGCGGGTGCCCGATTGGTGACTGTTGTGCCTGGTAGGTGGCTGCCTGCTCAGGGCTAGGTGCCTGGCAGGGATGTAACCAGGGGGGTGCCTACTAGGTGGCAGCCCACAAAGGGGTGGGTGCCTGTCAGGGATGTGCCCAGGGCTGGGTGGGTGCCCAGTAAGAGCATGCCAATGGGGTGGGTGCCCGGCAAGTGGCTGCCCATCCACGGTGGGTGCCCGGCAGGGGTGTGCCCAGCGTGCCAATGGGATGGGTGCCTGGCAGCTGGGTGCCTGGCAGGGGTGTGCCAAGGGCTGGGTGCCTGGCAGGAGCGTGCCCAGGGCTGGGTCGGTGCCTGGCAGGAGTGTGCCCAGAACTGAGTGGGTGCCCGCCACCCCACGTGCCCCAGACCTTACCGCCGCCTGCTGGAAGGCGCCCTTGGTGTAGGTGCCGCCGCCGCGGTAGGTGATGGCCGGGATCTCACGGCTGAGCAGCGCGCACTTGTGCTGGCGTGCCCGGCGCTGGGAGATGTAGTCCACGCGCGGCACCACGTTGCTTTTGGAGGAGAAGGTGACAATGGCCACACGCGTGGCAGCCGGCACCACGGGAAAGTCGGAGAGCAGCTTCTTGACGAAGCGCAGTTCGCTGAGGAAGTTGGCAGGCCCCACGCTTGAGGACTCATCCACCAGGAAGACCAGCTCCAGCCGCCCGCTGTGCTCCCGCAGCCGCCGCACCTGGCGCTTGAAGGCGCGGCCCAGCCGCTCAACCTTGGCAGCCGTGGTGTCCACTGGTGGCAGCGGCTGAAGCTGTAGAGCCCCCCGCGAGGCTGCGGCCAGGGCAAGGGCAGTAAAGTTGAGGGGGGGCTGTGGCGCACCTGCCCAGCCCATAACCAAGCCCCCCCAGCAGCAGCAGAGCACCAGCAGGGACCACATGGTCCAGGCAAAGCGGGGCTGCTAGCCCCTCCGCCAGCAGAGGCTGCGCGCTCCCCTGCCTCAGGCAGCCAGCGGGGCCGGGAATCAGCTCCCTGCGCGCTGCCCCATGCACCTCAAGGCGCGCTGCACCCCCGCGGCTGCAAAGAGACTGGCCCTGTCAGTACTTCGCTCGCTGCCTCTCACCGCCTACTGAGGGGTGGAAGGGAAGGGGGCAGGCGAGATCAGCAGCTCTTCTCCCGGCTCTCCCCTTCCCAGGGCTCCAGTTATTGCTGACGGGATTCCATGGCACCAGAGCCCCCAGCGCGCTCAGCCTGTCCGCATTCCCAAAGCAAACACAGCGGCACCGAGAGCCCTGATTGATCCCAGATGTCTGGCATGGAGCGGCGCTGGGGGGATGAATCCAGGCACCGGGAGTGTGTGTCAGTGCTCCTTTCGCTTCCTGCGTCTGACTTCCACTCACATTTCTGTGTATGCCCAGTGAGAAGAGAATACATCTCTGACGTGTCTGCTAACTTCTGTTAACATCCTAACATGTCCACTTGCCTGGACTTCAGTCACTTCTCAGACTCAACCCTTCACAATACCGTGTGTCCTGAACTCATTCAAATGAATGAGTTAAAAGTGATATGTACCTTCCAGAAGGTGTAACCCATGCACCTAATAGGGAGCTATCTCTTTAAGAGACCCCCACGGGGGAGGTAGGAGTGAGTGGAGTGTTACTCCCTCCACTCCCTGAACAAGCAAGCAGACTGTTTTCCCTCACTCTGCAGCAGGTAACCTTGTTGTTAACCCTCTACCAGGGATTACAAGCAATGCTACTTTTAGCAAGGAAAACCTGGGAGGTAAAATATCTTCTTCAGTGTTAATTGTCTGCTTTAAATGCTGTTTTGATTTTAGCCAGACTGTTTTAGTTCACTTTCTCAGGCAGTGTGATTCTTCAGCTTCTCTGTAAATGTAGCAATGGGAAAAGAGTCATTTCTATTTTGTTATTCTCAGTTTTTGTATTTTCTTGTAACAGGGTTTTCTTTAAGTCTGTTCACTGATGAGTTAACGGACTAGTTAATCAGTTAGCTGGCTGCCTAGCAGTGATCCATAGCAGAGGAAGAGTCTGCCTGGACTCCAGCTGAGGATTTCCTACAAGCAAGTTGAGAGATGATTCAGACTCAGCATATGGTGCAGATTTGAAGATCAGAGTCACAAACTGAGACTTTAGTGAACTAAATCTAAGCTTTTGGGATCTCTCAGTCTCTTCTTACTGTGTTTGTGTGGACTGAACTGTTCAAATTTTACTTTTAGTTTTCTCTTTACATATGTTTACTGTAACTATGGACCTTATCTGTGGGTTATAAAATAGCTGTGTTCTGTTTTAAGAATTAGATTATTTGTTTCTTAAGATTTTATAACGTTATTTAATTAAATTCATTTCTTTAGTTTCTTTTGGAGCTGGAATGTAGGGAGGCTGACACTGGGCAATTCTTGCTGAAATTCCTCTCAGACTGAAATCTGGGTCTAGTACCTTCTATGCGAGCGGGGATTTATAGACACTGGAGAAGGGCAGTGAAGTCTAGCCCACGGAAGGTTACCAAGGCACTAAATACCCTACAGTACTGAACACTCTATGCTTTGTGTTAATTTATTCTTTACAGTGATAACAATAATGTAAAATTTTAGGCCAAATTCGGTTCCTGCTGAAATCAACAGGAGTTTTGCCATTAACGTTGATGGTATCAGGCAGGGCTACTCAATTTTGGAAGCTGTGGGGCCACAATGATACTCACAGCATATGCCGAGGGCCGCAACTTAAGCGTGGTTGCATAGACATGCAAATATCTATGCAAATATATGCAAATAGCTTCTTTCACACCAACAGGAATGAATACAAAGTTTAACGCAAGACTACACAACACACAGCCCCCGTTTAAGTCGGTTCTGCTGATATTAATAAAATGCAATATTTACCCGATTTCCACCCATATGACAGCACTTTTAATGAGCAGTGACAGTCCAGGAATTTAACTTCTAAAAAGCATATCAACAGGAGACAACACAATATTGACTACATGTTTGTTTTGGCTCCCACCCGTGGGCTGTGTGTTGAGCCCCGTGTAAACCCAAACCACACCACAGGCTGCAAACAAAAGGGATGTGGGCTGCATGTGACCCACAGGCACAGGCTGCGTGTTGAGTAGCCCTGGTGTAAGGTTTTGGCTATGATGGGATACACAATCTTACCAGAAACCCTTCTATGAACATTCTGATGTGCAGGGCCGGCTCAAGCCATTCCTGCACCCCGGGAAGTGGGCGCGCGACGCATGTGCGGCTTCGCCCCCAGGCACGCTGCGCCTAATTGCAGCTCTAAGGGGGGCCACTCGGCCAGGCACGCGGCGCCTCTTACAGCTGCCATCAGGCGCCCGGGCAGCTGCCCGGCTAGCCCCCCCCTTAATCCGGCCCTGCTGATGTGGTGTGTGATTGTGTGTGCAAGCGTATGTATAGGAATGTCTTTCAAATTCCAATACATGTTCTTGCTATAAGCACCACACAAGCATGCATTACACTGGGGCTACGTCTACACTGCAGGCTTCTTGCGCAAGAACTGTTTTGCTCAAGAGTTCTTGCACAAGAGCATGTCCACACTGGTCAAAGCGCATCGCAAAAGTGAAGCGCTTTTGCATAAGAGAGTGTCCACACTGGCGGGACGCTCTTGCGCAAAGACCTCCCCCCCGGAACCACTTAGGACAGGGCAAAATGGCACCAGGACCTTCCGGGGGTTGGGGCTGGAGCCCCTCTGAGACACGTACTTAAAGGGTTCTCCCTGGACAGCCGTTTCTCTGCTGCTGCATGCTTTGGGACCTCTGGTAGGGACTCAAAGCTGTAGCAATGCTTTTTGTGGTTGCCCTCAGCCTCTTTGGACACCACAGCTTGTGCCCTAGTGCCTTTGGGGACTTTTGCCTTCTCCTTGCTGTGCCATGGAGCCAGGGATGGCCCTGTGCCTGCTCTGGCTCCATACGGCCATTTTGGAGTGCGTGCAGCTGCTGCTCTATGCTGCCTTGCTACTCCTGCACGAGCTCGATGCCGAGCTCTGTCTGGACTCCCCTCTACCTGGATGCGGCAGCTTTGCTGTGGCATTCCTACCCTACCGTGGAGAGGCGTTATTGGAGACTCGACGCCAGTTCCGAATGGTGGGACCGGCTGATCCTGGAGCAATGGGACAACCAGCAGTGGATGCGGAAGCAGACGTTCCTGGAGCTGAGTGCCTGGCTCGCCCCTGTGCTCCACAGACGCAACACCCAGCTGCGGCCCGCCATCCCCATGAACAAGAGGGTCGCCATTGCCCTGTGGAAGCTGGCCACCCCGGACAGCTACCGCTCGATGGCACACCAGTTCGGGGGTGGGCAGGTCCACAGTGGGTGCCATCTTGATGCAGGTAAGGCCCTCGGTGGGCTGGGAGGAGGGCTGCAGTCCCTGCCCAGGGAAAGGGAAGACTCTAGGCTGGGAGAGTACGGGGGGTTGGGGAAGCCCTGTCACCCAGGGGCTGCTGCTATCCCTCCCTCACATAGCCTTGCTGGTGGTGGTGGGGCTCCAGGGCAAGGAGGCCCTTACGTGTTTGAGGGAGAAGGCATCGGGGGACGGGGAGCAGGCACCCCCCCAAGGGCTCATGCACCCGCCGTGCTCATTCTGTGCGTTCCCTGTGTGTCTGTGTGCCCTTCTGCAGGTTGTCCGAGCCATCAACGACATCCTGCTCAAGAGGGTCATCCACCTGCGGGACGTGGATGCAACCGTGGCTGGCTTCGCTGCCCTGGGGTTCCCCAACTGTGGGGGAGCCATGGGTGGGACCCACATCCCCATACGGGCACCGGAGCATCGAGCGGCCCACTTCATCAACTGCAAAGTGTACTTCTTGATGGTGCTCCAGGCCCTTGTGGACCACTGAGGCCGCTTCACAGACATATGTGGGGTGGTCGGGCAGGACACCCGCATCCTCCGAAACTCCAGCCTGTTTCGCAGGATGGAGGCGGGCACTTTCTTCCCCCAGTGGGAATTGATGGTTGGGGACGTCCTCATGCCACTGTGCATTGTAGGGGACGCAGCCTACACCCTGATGCCGTGGCTGATGTGGCCATATACCAGACACATGGACCCCGGCTGGGAAAGATTCAACCTGCACCTGAGCTGGGCCCGCAACCAGGTAGAGCGGTCTTCGGATGGCTGAAGGCGAGATTCCATTGTCTGCTCACCCATCTCAACATGGGTGAGCAGAACATTGTGGAGGTTGTCGCAGCATGTTGTGTGCTGCACAACATTGTGGAGCAGAAGGGGGAGGCCTTCCTCCTAGGGTGGATAGCAGGCGAGGGCTGGGCGTTCGAGCAGCCCCAGGCAGCCGCCATCCGGCAGGCGCACCACGACAGGGTGCGCATTCGAGAGGCCCTCAAGGAGATGTTCTCCCAGGCTCCACACTAGGTCGCTTCTGTCTCGTGTCCACATCCCCTTCCCATCTCCAACCCTTCCCTCCCAATAAACACAACTCTTTGTTTAACCAACAATAAACTGTATTTATTTACATAGGGACGAAGGGTTGATAGTGGGAGGGGGCTCTGAACTGGGAGGGGGAAGAGGAAGGGGCTCTGAACTAGGAGAGGGAGTTATTGCTGGAAGGGGCGGCTCCTCCAGCGCATCCGTGGGTGCAGAGGCCTCAGTGCCCTTCAGCCCGGGTTGGAGCAGGCAGCATGGGGAGGTGGGCAGGATGGGGTGCAGTGGGGGGGAGGGGCATGGGCACGGCAGGAGGGGGCATGGGCACGGCAGGGAGGGCAGCAGGGTGAGGCAAGGCCATGCCATAGTGGATGACATGGCCGATGTGCGATGTGAGGGTGGAGATGGTGTCGCACATGTGGTCGCACCGCTGGAAGATCTGGCCCCACACCTGCTGCTGCCACTCCAGATCGGCCCGGGTCTTGTTGCTGACTGCCTCCTCCATCCGCTCCACAGCCTGCACATGCTGCCAGAGGAGCTGGTTGCGCTGCCTAGCTGGTCCCTGGGTCGTCAGTGCTGCCAGCGCGGGGCTGGAGGGTCCCTTACTCCCGGCTGGTCCCGCTGCAGAGAACACAGAAAACGGCGAGGCCGTGGCCACAGTGTCCCTGAGCCCCATGTCCTCCTCCCTGAGCCTCACGTTACACCACACACTGTGGCTTTGGCCCAATCAGTCCCCCGTGTGGGTGTTCACAAAAGGACTAGCTCAAAATCCTGGGAGTGAAGTGATCCTCCATGGATTGGAGCCAGGGCTACTGGGAGTGTACTGTCCCTGCAGCAGGACTCATGGGGCCAGAGGCCTGGGCTGCCCGCTTCCCCTCCGCCCAGCCCTCGGACAAATAACCCAGGAGAGTGTGTGGCCGCAGTGGGGGGGATTCCCTTAGGGGCAGCAGAGGGGCTGGAAGCAGTCTGGGGGCTCCGTGGGGGCCGTGCTCACAGGGGTGGCTCGCTGCGCTTTTCCCAGGAGCAGTTGCTGTGTCACACGGGCAGGCATGCCTGTATGCTATCTGTGTGCAGCACCCTTTGGGATGTATGGCCTGCGCCCTTGGGGCTTGGCTACTTCCAGCTGGCATCCTGCCTCCCTTCCCCGGGCAGGACGTGTGTGAGCAGCAGGGTCCCAGGCATGCCCTGGAGCTGCCTGCTGTGTCGACGTGCCACACAGTCAGGCTGCACGAGGTTGCACATGTTATGTACTGCTGCACAGTGTGCAGCTCGAACTGCCCAACTGACACTCCCCCACCGGGCACCCGTCTCCCCTCCCTTGAGAGTGAGAACCGCAACACTCACCGGAGGATTTGTCGCCGGCCTTGGACGAGGCCCGGGAGACATCGTGGCTGCTGGGCACCGGCTCCAAGTGGAGGGTGATGGGGTGGTCCTCTCCCTCGTCCTCGGAGCCGGTGGTCAGGTCGCCCTCCTCCTCCAGGTCAGGTGGCCTGACCACCGTTGGCGAGGGCCGTTGAACCGCTGTCTCCCCCAGGCGCTCATTATGGGGGCAGGTGTTGGCTTCTGCCCCCCCACCCTCAGTGGCCCTCACATAGCCCAGGCGCAGCTCCTTGACCTTGGCTTGGACTTGTTCAAGGGTCCGGGCCGGATGTCCCTGGTTGGCCAGCACCCGGGCCATGTGGCCGAAGATGTCGGCGTTGCAGCAAAGGGACCAGGGGTCATGGAGGGCTTCCTCCTGCGCCCACAGGTCCAAAAAGGGCCTCGACTTCAGCCCCGGCCCAGCATGGAGTGCGCCGCTTGGTGCCCCTCCATGGCTGCTGGGAGCCCTGGGGTGGCTCCTGGGATGGGGGTGCAGGCTCACGGGGTGGCTCAGGGTCAGACATGCCTGCAGAGCTGGAATGCAGAGCCATGTGGTGGAGCTGCCGCCTGTGCTACTGCTGCTACATGGCATCTGCAGGGTGCCTGGCCCTTTAAGGATGGGGGGGGCATCAAACAGGAAGTAGTGAGCTGTGAGTGCTGGTATGGCGCATCCAAGTGGCCACCTGCGTTTTTTTCCAGGCAGGCCAGTTCTTGCACAAAAACTCCCTACTGCCCGTTCACACTGCCCTCTTGTGCAAAAGGCTTCTTCCTCGTACGAAGCAGAGGGCTTCTTGCACAAGAGCTCTGATGTTCCGATGCCTTACAGTAAATTTACTTGCACAAGAACGCACGTGCAATGTAGACGCTCGGCAAGTTTTTGTGCAAAGAACAGCCATTCTTGCACAAGAAGCCTGCCGTGTAGACATAGCCTGGTTATTCTCAAACTTCATTGCACTGTGACCCCTTTCTAACAACAAAAATTATGACACAACCTCATAGAGGAGAACTGAAGCCTGAGCCCACACAAGCCGCACCACCCCAGGTTCCAAAGCAGAGCGCAAAGAATTCAGCTCTGGGTAGGGAGCTAAGCCCCATTGCCTAGTGCTGAAGCACTTGGGTGGTGGGGCTTGGGCTTCAGCTGTGGGCCCTAGCAAATCTAATGCTGATGACCCCATTAAAAACAGAGTCATGACCACTTGGGGGCTTAACCAGCAGTTAGAGAACCACTGCATTAGACTAAACCCACTCATGACTCTGTGTTTCAGACACTTTTTTGACACTTCATAACCTCTAAAATATTATATTCTCTAACAACATAATACCACTGAAGCTGTCATTTTTTAAAAGGCATATCTTGCCATTGATCTGCAGTCAACTATCACTGACAAACAGGGATTTCCATATGTGGAAAGAAAGTAGGGTAGACTTTAATGGTCTAGTAATGCTAACTAGTAACAATTATTAAAGATCAAAATATTTGTTAAGGTATGATGGCATATTTTTAAAAAGAAAGTTAATTTAACAATTTACTACCTTTGAACCATAATGGAGACACCTTATCTAATATACTAAACAGATTTTGGTTAATATCCAAGGGAATTAAAAGCTGTCATTTTGGTTCAGGATGTAAGCCAATATTTTTAATAGAAAGCAACAGAAGTACATGGAAAATTTCATGGAAAAAATGGATAAATATCTTAATTAAAAGCTACATGGTCCAAACTATTCACATCAAGATCTAAATGCATGAAAAAGGCCAGGAAAATAACACTATTTATTTTGCACATGTTGCATTTTCAACACAAAAATTGAAAGAAGGTTCATATTTTTACTATTCTATTCAAATTCTCCTACTGAATTAATCTCACCTTAATATTTGAGCACCTTCCAGTAGACTACTAAGTAACATCTATCCTGTGTCATTCATTTTCTGTCATCCTCTCCATCAGGGGATAATTATGTATGAGGCATACTGTTGTCTTTTGGTAAAATGGATTGTTTGTTTGGGGTGGGTGAAGGATTTTACACACTGTTATATTCCACTTTTTGTTATACATTTCTCCGAACACAGGACTACTGGATATAAACTTACTTTGATACCACTAACAATCATGATTAGGTACATTTTGCTATGTACGGTATATTTTGTATAATATATTGTATAATCTGTTTTTCCTATGATGTAATCTCTAAATGTAAATGAGATAGAAATATTCTTTAAACCACAGACATGAATTTTCTTTACAAGAGATTTTATAGATCTTAAATTGAATTCTGTACAAGTTTATGTTTCACTATGTTTTAAATAAACCACCGTAAAAGATGTGCCCGTTTTATAATTAAGGTTTGATTTTATTCTGTAGGAGACACCACTAAAGCAACTTTCTCTTTCACACACATTTTACTATGCAGCATTGGGTCTTAAGAGCGGTCACGCGCATTGGATCGAACAATGAGGCAGTACATTATAAGCTGTCTGGCTTAATCCTGGGCCCCTAGCCTGTGCTGAACTCCCTAAGTAATGGTCCAGCGGCCCCTTTCAGACAGTGGGTCCAGAGGGCATGGCAGGCAGCATTGTATGTGCCAGTCCACGGTCAGTATAGCTCAGGACCTTGTGCAGGGCGGGGCAGGCAAACCAAGAGAGTACTCAGGCACTAGTGGGGAGAGGGAGACTGCCACCTGGTATGTGGGCTGGCAGGGGGGACGTGGGCCCTCCCTACTCCACCGCGTCTCGGCCCAGAGCCCTAGCAGTGGCAGCCTTGGTGGCCCCTGGGGTCAGCGGGGACTTCAATCCGTAACACGCCGACACATGTTAAAAGGTTATTAGGTTAGCCGGACCATTGTCTGCTTCCCCTGGGCCACTTCCAACCTCCCCCTCAGTCTCTACTTGGCTCTCGGTCCGCTGCGGGTTCTCAGGGTCCTGATAGTCTGTGTTCTGGGGCAGGGTAAAGAAAGTTTCTTCTTTAGGGCCAGGGCCTGGGCCTGACAGCACGGGCCAGTCCTCGACCTCTGCCAGATCCTCAGGGCCCTCCTGGCATGAGAGCTCAGGGCAGGCCTCTGCTTCCTCCAGCGGCTGGGTACCTACTGAGCTCCTGGGCTGGACTTTTATGCCTCCTGCCCCACCCCTGGGCCTCTGTGGAATTAAAGAGGCAGGCTCCATTTCAGCCCACCCGGGCTCAAAGAGGGCTCTTCCTCCTCAGGGTCAGTGAGCGGCTACCCCTGCTCACTACATACCCCCTCCCTTAAGTCCAGCTCCTGGTCCACGGGGCTGGGCACGTGATCCTCCCCTACCTGGGACAGGCAATCAGATTGGCATTCACCTTCCCCGGCTTGGTGTTGTACGGTAAAAGTGTACTGCTGCAGGGTGAGATACCATCGCATTATCCAGGCGTTGGCATTTCTCATGTTGTGCAGCCACTTGAGGGGTGCGTGGACTGTAATTAGTATAAACGAGTCCCCTAGGAGGTAATAGCATAGGGCTTCAACCACCCACTTAATGGCCAGAGCCTCCTTCTTGATGACGGAATAGTTCCACTCCCTAGGAAAGAAAGAGTTTGACTAATATAAAGGACAGGGTGTTCCTCCCCCTCCACATCTTGTGAGAGTACTGCCCCCAGCCCGACTTCCAAAGTGTCTATTTGTACAATGAAGGGTCAGTTGAAGTCAGTGCTGAAAAGGACGGGTTCCCTACACAACGCGCATCCTTCAGGGTCCAGAAGACTTCCTCACATTCCAAAGACCACAGTACACGTTGCAGTCTATTTTTGGTCAACCACGCCAGAAGGTTTGAACCACAAAGCGGTGGTAGTAACCAGCCAGCCCAAGGAACTGCCGTACCTTATGCTTCGTGGTGGGAGCAGGGTACTTTTAGACAGCCTCTACTTTGCTTATGAGGGGGGGCACCAATCCCCAGCCCAACTGGTACCCCAGTTAGGTAATCTCCTGCCATCCAATATGGCATTTTTTAGGGTTGGCCATGAGGCTGGCATCCCGGAGTGTTTGAAGGACAGCCGCCACTTGTAATAAATGTTCATTCCAGTCTTGGCTGTAGTGTAGACTACCACATTGTCTACGTAGGCTGCCACATAGGCTGCATGGGGGCTCAGTAATCGGTCCATCCTCCTCTGGAAGGTGGCTGGGGCCCCACGAAGGCCAAAAGGCATCCGGATGAAGTGAACCAGGTCTGAGGGCATGGAGAACACCATTTTCTCCCGGGACTCTTGATCCAAAGGGATCTGCCAATATCCTTTGGACAGGTCTAGGGTGATAAGATATTGAGCCATTCCGAGACAGTCTAGCAGCTCTTCAGTTCTAGGCATCGGGTACGCATCAAACTTCAATATTGCATTGATCTTGCGGAAGTCGATGCAGAATCGACTACCGTCAGGTTTTGGGACAAGAACCAGAGGGCTCCTCCACTCGCCAATCTCTCAATCACCTCTAGGTCTACAATAGTCTGGACTTCGCCTTCCACGGTCTCCATCTGTGTTGGTAGGGGGTGGGTCCCTTTTCACGCTGTTTGGCTGGGAGGTGTCTGAATGGAACGGGTTATGACCATCGTCCAGCCAGGG
Source organism: Rafetus swinhoei (assembly GCA_019425775.1). Taxonomy (NCBI): domain Eukaryota; kingdom Metazoa; phylum Chordata; order Testudines; family Trionychidae; genus Rafetus; species Rafetus swinhoei. The sequence continues at coordinate 120,839,805 of CM033427.1, read as the reverse complement.
CAGGTGGTAAAGGTGTTCTTAAAAGCTTCTATCAATTTTTGAACCTGCTTCCGCTGACTTTCAGACAGTGTGTCGCCCAGCTGTGGTCCTTCCTCCTTGGCTAACTCCAGTACCTGGGGTCCCAGTGCCGGCTCCAAGGGATAGGAGTTAATGAGTAACCCTTCCCGTGCTTGCCATGGTTTCAGAAGGTTGACATGATAAACTTGCCTCTTCTTCTTTCGATCAGGCTGGTGGACCTTGTAAGTGATTGAGCTTATCCAACGGGTGACTAAACCTCATTCTACGAGGAATAATAGCTATTCAGAATAGACATTTCAAAATAAGGCATGTGTAGATGCTCCACTGTTGTTATTTCGAAATGGCCTCACCAGGGCCATTCTAAGTTACTCTTCCCCAGTGCCTCCTGGGGCTCTAAATCAAGATAGCACGTCTACATTAGGGAAGCCTGCCTTGAACTAATTTTGAGGTTTGCCTGTAGTGTAGATATGCTATTTCAAAATAAGCTATTTTGGAATAATTATTCCAGAATAGCTTATTTTGAAACAAGCGTGCGGTGCAGACATACTCTCAGTTTCACAGAGTGACTGCTTAATAAAGTGGCATCAAGAAGCTTTTGGATCCTTTCCTTTTCAGCAGCTAAAGGGTATGGGTCTTCAAATGTACCAAACACCTACTAGACAAGAGCTGATATGACACAGACTCACTAAAGACTTTCAGGCCAAAAGGGTCCACCATGATCACCTAGTTTGACCTCCTGCATACTACAGGCCACAGACCCTCATCTACCCACTTCAGTAACACAGCCAGAGGTTAGGGGTCTATTACAGAAGTCCTCATATAATGATTTTAAAACTTCAAGTTACAGAGAATCCACCATTTATACACTAGTTTAAAGCTGCAAGTGACTCATGCTCCATGCAGCAAAGGAAGGCAAAAATCCTCCAGGATCTCTGCCAATCTGACCTGGGGAGAAAATTCTTCCTGACTCAAAATATGGGAATCAGTTAGACTTGCAATGGGCAACCAGGGCCAGTGAGTAGGCTGCATGACTGTCCTTCCTTCATCTCAGTGGGCTACAAGATTTCCATAACCAATGCAGTGTCCTGGGATAGGGTACTTTTGCTAACTGCCTTTGTATACTAAAACTTGTGGGGTGAGCCGACTGAATCACAGCCATACTTTGATGGGATGTAGAGGGTGGGCATGGCTCCCCTCACAGTCAATGTTGTGTGCAATCAGCACACACCTCACCTGACAAGCCCTTGCTTTACGGGTGAGTCAGTTTAGTAATACTGGAAGAGAAAAATCAATATGGATTGAAACTAGCTGAATCTGGAAACCCTGCAATGGTAAACAAAATGTCTTGCGGACCATACACAGAACCCCAATGGGCCGCACGTAGCCCACCACTGAGTTAGACCCTGAACATGTGAAAAAGACCCACCAGACAGACATCTGGAAAGTATGGAATAGGATCCAGGAACAGCACTTTGGTGAAAATCCCAGCAGCTGTGAATGATGATGGAGCTGAACTTCTCACAAAGGCTTTATCTCAGGCCCTCACTCACGGCTCATGCTAATTAATGCACGTTTCATATTTCCACATATCATGAGTCCTTCATCTGCTAGGTGTCTAGTAAATGTTTAAGTCATGGTAAACATCCAGGATGATAGCACAGCAGAGACAGCACCTCTGTGACAAACATCTTCCAGAGATCCCTCCACAGACAGTGCAAATATTTACAGAACAGAAGAGAACCCTTTCACTTTTTGAATGAGGAAGGCTCAGCATCTGTGAGGCAGCATTACATGACCTACCATATATTAAAGGTGTAGCACTCCTTGCATGAGATTCTAAAGCAATGATTCAGGTACTCTACTTGTGGAGGCAAACAAGTGAAGTTAGTGACAATTACATCATACCATGGAGACCCATTCTACATGTGGACCACGAGACATTTTGATTATGGTTGACTATGTGCAAGGTTGCCAGATTCCACGGTTTTCCGTTCACATAGGGTTTTTTTGCTACCAGTATTACTGAAACAACACATACATCAAGCAAGGTCATGAGGTGCATGCAAATTGCACACAACAATGATTGTAAGAGCCATGTGCTCCCTCTGCAGACAATTAAAGTGCTGCTATGGTTCAATCTGCACACCCTGCAAATTCTAGGTACACAAACATAATTAACAAAACTACCTTATCCTGGGAGACTGTCTTGGTTATGATAATCTTGTGGCCCACTGAGATGGAGGGCCACTCATGCGGTGTATTCACTAGCCTGGGTTGCCCATCACTGTTCAAATCTATAGTATTTACAGATAACACCACACATGACTTGTACTATTTCTGGGAGCCTGGAATGATTTACCTGGGATTCATTAATTATTTCAAGGGCTCTTGGTTTTATTTGTTTAATAAACTCTGCCAATTGGAAAAGAAGATGAGGATGCTGGATTTCATTTTATTATACATATTGGGACAGAAAAAAAATGGGGCCAACAAGGGGGGAAAAAAGACAAAAAAAAAATCATAGCTGTGAGAGAAAGCAGTTAACAATAGAGAACAGGAACATAATAGTTCAGAGGAAGAAAAGAAAGCTGATTGTTACATTGATGTGTATTTTCCTAAGTTAACTCAAATAGTGGCATTTTAAACCTAACAAAATCTTCTTTTTTGGGTTCTTAGAAAAAAGCATATCCCCAAAGTTGTAATTTGTATGAAAGAAGGCAGACAGAACTTAATAGAACTTAATCTTTTAAACCAAGAGATAGGATGCTGCTAGTTCAGTGAACATGTAGTATTGTCATTCCTTCTCAATACACTGCCATATCATGAAGTGATACTTCCCAAGTTATCATCAAGCCCAATAAAGAAAATGTAGAAGACAGCAATATTATTGTATCCATGGAATACCTTATTTAGCTGTGCTTGTACAACTAAATCATCTATGTGTAACAATGATTTTCTTTGCTTGTTTTTAAAAATAGATTGTCAGGATTACATGGGAAGGAAAACTGATTCTCATTTCTATGGAGTTGAAAATACTTAAATTGTATTTATAATACAATTACTTTAAGGTTAATTTTTAAACTTTAGAAAATTCTTATGATATTGAGCCTATAGAATCATAGAATACTAGGACTGGAAGGGACCTTGAGAGGTCATCGAGTCCAGTCCCCTGCCCTCATGGCAGGACCAAATACTGTCTAGACCATCCCTGATAGACATTTATCTAACCTACTCTTAAATATCTCCAGAGATGGAGATTCCACAACCTCTCTGGGCAATTTATTCCAGTGTCTGACTACCCTGACAGTTAGGAACTTTTCCTAATGTCCAACCTAAACCTCCCTTGCTGCAGTTTAAGCCCATTGCTTCTTGTTCTATCCTCAGAGGCCAAGATGAACAAGTTTTCTCCCTCCTCCTTATGATACACCCTTTTAGATACCTGAAAAACTGCTATCATGTCCCCCCTCAATCTTCTCTTTTCTAAACTAAACAAACCCAATTCCTTCAGCCTTCCCTCATAGGTCATGTTCTCTAGACCTTTAATCATTCTCGTTGCTCTTCTCTGGACCCTCTCCAATTTCTCCACATCTTTCTTGAAATGCAGTGCCCAGAACTGGACACAATACGCCAACTGAGGCCTAACCAGCGCAGAGTAGAGCGGAAGAATGACTTCTCCTGTCTTGCTCACAACACACCTGTTAATGAGCATAGCATAGCTTCATTTCACAACTACAGCATTACCTTGCAGATTTGGGTTTTTTGATGTTATTTCCACATACTACTCTAAAGCACACTAGAAAGTGAACATTATATACTGTTATCAAATATATGGAGCGAAGGAGGAGGAAATAACTGACCCTATCAATGCTGAGCCTCACACTGGCTGGAATCCTTATTGATTTCCTTTCAAAGCAAAATTCCCACTGAACTCAATCAGAATTCTGTTTAAATACGTGACCTATTTAGAGAGTTTGCCAAACACGCAGCTGCAGATGTTAAGTAGGGATGTGAACAGAGTGTTTAACCGGTTAGCCAATTAAAGGGGGGGGGCGGGAGTGCTCTCCCCCCCTCTCCAGCAGCCGGGCAGCTTCTCGACGTAGCTCGCTGCGGAAGTTGGCGGGCCCCGCGCTCCAGGACTCGTCCACCAGGGAGACCGGCTCCCGCAGCCACCGCACCTGGCGCTCGAAGGCGCGGCCCAGCCGCTCAACCTTGGCGGGCGCGGTGGCCGCCGGCGGCTGCAGCGCTCCCCGCCAGGCGGCGGCAAAGTTGGGGCTGCTGCGCGCCTCCCCAGCCCAGCGCCACCTCCCTTCCCCAGCAGCAGCAGCAGCGCGCCAGTAGGCGCCACATGGTCCAGGCAAAGCGGGGCCGCGCGCTCCCCCGCCTCGGGCAGCCAGCGGGGCCGGGGCTCAGCTCCCTGCGCGCTGCCCCAGGCGCGCTGCAGCAAAGGGACCGGCCCTCTCAGCGCTTCGCTCGCCGCCTCCCGAGGGGTGGAAGGGAAGGGGGCAGGCGAGATCAGCGGCTCTGCTCCCGGCTCTCCCCTCCCCAGGGCCCCAGTTCTTGCTGACGGGATCCCCCATGGCCCCAGAGCCCCCAGCCTGTCCGCATTCCCACACAAACACGGCGGCACCGAGAGCCCGGATTGATCCCACATGCCTGGCGTGGAGCGGCGCTGGGGGGACGAATCCAGGCACCGCGAGTGCCACGCTAATTGGAAACACGGTGCGGAGACTAACACCCGGCGCTGGGGTGGAAGCGAGAGAGAGCAAGTTTCAAGCGCCCCTCTCTCTTTACAGGCATGAGCTTGACTGTTAGCACACCCTCCAGAAAGTGTTTTGTTGTGAAAGATGGGGAGTTTGACGCGGGACTTGAACCTAGGCCTCCTGAATCCAGTTCCGGGCTTGGCTGCAGCTACTCTGTCACTTAAAGCGGTATGTGACTCAGTTTCCCCAAGAAAAGAAGCCCTAACTAATGGTTGTGGCCATGCTCAGCTGCAAGGGCTGATGGGGCCATGCAAATATCTAGGCAGAGGTACCTCCAGAACATCGTCCTAATTTGCTGGCGTGAAAAGATGGCCCAGGGATAAGTAGGAAGCCCAGGAGTAAGTAGGTTGCAGGAGTTCGGCAGCTTTTCTAGTTTGTGGAGCTGATTGTTAAAGTGAGAGAGACTCCCTTATGAACCTGCTCTCCCTGCCATAACCCTGCATACCTTTACTGTACCGATTGCACTCTTGGGACCACCCGTGGACACAGATTAGTTTTAAAACCACTGATTCAAAGTATTGTCCTTTGCTACGTCCAAAGAGCTAAACTTCCATAGATTGGAATTTTGCATAAATTCACACATGCCTTCATTTAATCTCCTTCTGCACTTTCACTTTCCATTAGGTGCAATGACATAGGAACATGTGTCTGGTGCATTTAACAACTCCATGAGGTAAATTTAGTCATGGGCTGCAGTATTCTGGTGGCAATGTTGTCCAGGCATCTGGGGCTCTGCTGATGGGAAATCGATGCCACTAGTGCTCTCTTGAGATTGGGTAAGGTTATCACTTGATTAGGAAAAAAAAAACTATTTAGAATTCAAGTGGCACATACATGCAAGTATCTGTTACTTTTACATTCAGACAGTGCTTTACTACCTAAAGTGTTTCACATTGTTTGTACATAACCCCTTTATCACGGAAATACAACCATCCCTGGAAAAGCTACCAGACATTTACCATATACCATGCTGTACATGTTATTTACCAAAAGTATTTGCCTCTAACAGTGGTTGGTGACTTTGAGCAGGCAGAGGTCTGCACCTCTTCAAAACCCACAGCCAGAATGGACATTAACGCTACATCTACACTCTTGGCAAAAATATGCAAATTAGGGACTCATTTGCATGAGTCAGACTCATTTGCATATTTTCTGCCAACCCATTTTTATGCTGGGGTTTTTGTGCAAAAAACAAGCAGCGTGGACGTTTTCTTTTTCCACAAAAAACCCTTTTTCCGCAAGATCCTTGTGCCCCAAAAAAGGAGGTATACTGATCTTGTGGAGAAGGGGTTTTTGCGCAAAAAGAAAATGTCTACACTGCTTGTTTTTGCACAGAAACCCCAGCGCAAAAATGGATTGGCAGAAAATATGCTAATGAGATCACAACTTATGCCAATGAATCCCTCATTAGCATATTTTCTGCCCCGCCCGGGGGGGCAGGGGAGAAGAGAAGAGGAGAGGAGAGGAGAACTGGCAGTGTAGATGTAGCCTAAGGATTTGCCTACCCAGGGTAGTTAATCTGCAGCTTTTTTAGTTAATCCACTTTGAAAAGGCTTATGTAATGAACACAATTGTAGTGCAATGGATTCTGCTTTGATTGCAAACTCTGGCATTCTCTTTCAAAGTGAACTAACTGCTGCAAAGGGAGTTAGTCTGTTCTATTGTTTGTGTGCATGCAATGTTGCTGCAAACTACTTTGGCAGTCTCAACACCACCCTCTTCTTACCCCTTCCCCAAATCTGCTTTGCAAAAGACTGTTACTGACCCTTGTGCCCTCCCCTGCTCAGGGGTCAAGCTGATAGTGTCTCCTCCTCCCCTGTTTGTAGGCAGGCATGTAGCTAGATTTGGTCAATTCTCTCCTGTGTTCCAGTTCATCAAGCATCCCTCTTGGAGCCATGCTGAGATCCTGGATCTTATTGCCATCTGGAGAGAAGCATTAGTGCAGGAAGCTAATGGGGTGAACCATGGGAATAAAGGCTTTTGTGGCCATTGCGAGGCAGATGTCTGGTAGGAGCCCTGACAGGAATGCTGAGCCATGCTGGATAAACAGCAAACAGCTTAGGAGTACCTACCTTAAAGAAAGGGACAACTGGAAAAAGAATCCCTCAGGATACATTACTACATGGCCACCCAACCCAGGCAGCTTGTGGCTGCCTTCCCCACCCATGGATGAGCAGCAAGATCCATCAAGGAATGAGCAATAGGAGGCCAGTGAAGACATCTTCCTAGAAAGCCAGGATCTCTTTGAGACTGAGGCCCCTGATGGTGGTCAGGGAGAAGGCAAGTCTGATCCCTACCCTACAGCAATCACCACAATTCCCAGACTGGGTCTGAGGAAGCTGATCCTGTAGACCAGGATGGGCAATAATTTTGGATGGGAGGGGGGCACTCCAAGATTTTGGTAAGTGGTCAAGGGCTGCACTTTTCTATGGAGGGGTTGTGGAGTCTGGGACAGAGGTTGGGTGGGGAAGGGAGCTTTGGGTAGGGACTGGGTGCAGGAGAGAGTTTGGGGTCTGAGAGGGAATTTGAGTGACAGATGGGGTTGTGACCCCAGGCAGGAGATTAGGGTGCAGGAGAGGATTCTGGCCTAGGGGAGGAGTGTGAGAAGGGGTGCAGGGTCTGGGAGGGAGTTGTAACCTGGAGGAGGGGGACTGGAGAGTGCTGTCTCCTAAATAAAGCCTTCCCCCCCCCCATTACCCTGTTTTATTACATAATAGATTGTTTAAAAATAAAAGCCTTTAAAATGGTTGTAAGGAGTTAACAGTTAATTTTTTACACAGAAAATATTTACATTTGCTCTAATTCAGAAGGTTTACAAACATGCATAGGCAAAGCCAAGATGCAGTAGGGACTGCCACAGCACTGCACTTCCACCAGGTATTAAACAACACTGAACAGCACAAAAAGCTCCTCCTCCCCTTCCACAGATTAACAGCTGGATGAACAGCTGCCCAGTTTCAGACGGGCACTCAGAATAGGCTTCCCTGATAATCTTGCCTCAATTGTTTGCATTTTGCGTTGGACACCTCCTGGGTCGCTCAAACAGAACAAGTCTCTGCACCTCAGTCTTCCACCCATCGCTAAGGCTTTCTCTTGCAAATATTGTGCCAAACACAGCATGCGGTTATAACCTTTGGGATGTCTTTTTTCTGCTCCTCCCAATCTATTCCACAAACAGTCCATCTCTCTTTCAAACAGCCAAATGCACACTCCCTCGTCATTTTGCTGCTATGGAAGCAGTAGACAGACAGCTTTTTGCTTCTGTTTGAGTACTGCTAATGGCTTAATGTGGAGGAACATTCTTTTCTGTTTATGAGTTCTGAATTCTGGTGTTGGGGAACCAAACAGTAGGCATGAATGCCATTGATTGCCCTGGTACAGGAGGGGAATCCTAAGTACAGAAGGCCGTCGATTGCCTCCTGAGCATTACCAAACTGTAAAACCCGGCACAACAGTACCTTTTCCATGGCATCCTGTGCCTGCATGCCAGTGGCCTGATGGTGGGTCAATCTTATGCCAAATCTGCACTGGTTTCCCAAGCCCAGCATGGCACTGAATGCCGTGAAGCTGCTCCAGCAACCAGTCCTCTAATAATAGTTCCTTGGGTTTTTTTGCTTTTCTTCCCTGTCTGTGTTCTGGTCCCCCCCGCTAGAGGAGCCTCTGTTGCTGCCACGTCATCTGTGCAGCAGTGTAGCAGACAAAGTCCTAAATCAAAACCATCCAGCTCTCAGAGCTCAAACACAGCCCAAGCAGCCTCTGCACCTGCAAGATTGCCAGTATAGTGGTGCTGAACACTGCTGGGTCCACATTGTCTGACAGCAATTCAAAAATTGCCTTAGTCCACCCCTAAAGGCTGTACAGCATGGAAACAGGTAATTCTGTGATTTTGTAAAAAAGTTGTAGTATCCGGGCTTCTGGTATTTTCCTGTTTCGACATCATGGGGACACATAGCAGAATGCACACTGCTCAGCAGCAAACCAAAGGAGGATGGGATGCCCTCTGAGAACACCCCACTCTCAGTTCACAGCGGGTGATGCTCAGCAACAGAGGACATGTGGACCCGTGTGTGTGCGCTATTACTGCAGCCTGCCTAATGCTCATTATTGGACACTCAGCAAAAAGCCATGAGTTAACACCTCCCACTCACCTCAGCTCTAATTCAGCAAAGGAAATTTAAGCACAGTACTTCATTTAAAGTACTTAACTCTCAAGTGCTTTGCTGCATAGGGAGGGACATAAGCCACATGCTTAAGAGTGCTTTCTGAATTGGGGTTATTGCCAAAATCCTCAAACGAGGCCACAAACTGAATGGCAAAGGAAAGCAAATTTCCTTCTGACTCTGAGGTTGGTATTCTGGATGTAGTCCTTTCAGATCAGGACTGAAGCACACCGGAGTGCACATCTACACTACGGGATAAGATTGGATTAAGATACACAACTTCAGCTACATTAATTGCGTAGCTGAAGTCAAAGTACCTCAACTTGACTTTTGGCACTATCTACACTTCAGGAAGTCAAAGGGTCTCTGTAGTGTAGACATACTCTGGTAGAGCAGTGCACCTGTTCTCTGAATGGACAGGGCTCCACTCCCAATTTCTTTTTAAATAGATACAGTTTGTAACATCTGACATAATATAAAAGTGACAAAATACCAAATCTGTGAGGGCACGTCTACACAACAGGGCTAAAGCCAAAATAAGCTACACCACTTCAGCTATGTCAATTGGGTAGCTTAAGTCAAAATAGCTTAACTGGGCTTTTGGTGCTGTCTACACAGCAGGAAGTCCAAGAAAGAGCACTCTTCCTCCCACATCCCTTACGCCTCGTGCAATGAGGGTGTCATGGGGCAGACTCACTACCCTGGTGCCTCCAGCTGGTTACTCTGGGAATTAGCTTGTTGACTCACTGGACGCCTCCCTCTAGCTGGTGTCCCCCCATGTTCACACTCTTCCCTCTAGTCCAGACACATGTCATTTGTGGACCTCAGCATCTTCTTCAGGACACTGCCCTCCAGCAGTACCCACTCCAGTGTCTGAGCCCCCCTGCCAGGGGTTGGTGTTTACCCTTCTTGCACTCCAGTGTCCTCCCCTCCTAGGGAACACCCAGTTCCCCCATACTCACCTTGCCTCAGTCACCCACTGCCAGTCTTCATCTAGCCCCTGTCTGAGGGACAAACTGCAGCCTGTAATAGCCACTCATCACTGGTAAAGGGGTGTGGCCCTGCTGCCCCTGCCTAGCATGGCTGCCCCTTGCAGCCCCAGTAGCTTCAGGCCCTGCAGCCTGGGGGCTTGCTTGGCCAGAGCTTTCCCAGATCTGCCTGCTTTTCCCCAGCACTACTGCTCCTCTAGGAAGCCTCCTGCTTCCCAAGCAGCCAGGTCCCTCTTGCTCTCTAGCCAGAGCAAGAGTGAGTATCCTCCACATACCTCAAGGAGCCCTTCATTATATAGTCCCCAGCTGGGCCCTCATTAGCCAGAACTGCCTCAGCTGGGGCTTCACTCGGAGCCCTCACTCAGGGCTGGGGATTTTTGCCCTTAAAGGGCCAGTGCAGGGCAAGGACCCTGTCACAGAGGGTTACAGGAGTCAGAGTAAAAAGTCCTCTAGCTTGACATTATTTCAACATTATGTTGAAATAACTGCTTGTAATGTAGAGGCGGACTTTGTTATTTCGGAATAACATCAGTGATTCTGAAATAACGAAGAATGCTGCCGTGTAGACATAACCCAAGGCGCATTTGGGGAAGCATGAAATTCACATAAAAACATATCGTCTCCCTCTTGTGACAAAAGCAAAGTGGAACCCACTAGTCAGTGTTTGTTACAAATCCTCTTCTGAGCTGATCCACAGAGGATTTGAGCTGTTATGGGCCCCAGTGAGAGAGCTCTGAGGCTGTGTCTACACTGGCGCGATCTTGCGCCAAAGCGGCCACTCTTGCGCAAAAACTTGCTGCCTGTCTACACTGGCCGTGTGTTCTTGCGCAAGTAAACTAGCGTTCTACTGTATGAAATCAGGGCTTCTTGTGCAAGAACTATGATGCTCCCGCTCAGGAATAAGCCCTTTTGCGCAACTGTTCTTGCACAAGAGGCCAATGTAGACAGGCAACATGAATTTCTTGCGCAAGAAAGCCCTATGGTTAAAATGGCCATCAGAGCTTTCTTGCACAAGAGAGCATCTACACTGGCATGGATGCTCTTGCGCAAAAGCACATCTCTTGCGCAAACACACATGCCAGTGTAGATGCTCTCTTCTGGAAGAGTTTTTGCAGAAGAACTCTTGCGCTAAAGAGTTTTTGCGCAAGATCATGCCAGTGTAGATGTAGCCTGACTCTTTAGCTCATGATTTTAGCACTGCAGGTCCCCTGTTCACTTCTCAGCAGCTATGTCTACACTGGCAGAGGTCTCTTTGGTACCTACATGCACAGTGAAAAGCAGACTGCATCCACACTGTTGTGTTTAGTTACAAGCAGGGCTGCTGTCGAAACTTTCCCCACCACAGCAAAAGATTCTGGTAGCAAGGGAAAAGTTTAAGTAGCAGGGAGCTGCCAGAGCCTTTTCCTGTAGCCTCAGTCTTTCCTGTGGCAGTGAAAGATTTTGGCTGGTGGCAAGCAGTAATACTCAACAGCCACAGCTTGGCTGTGTAAGGTGCCGTGTAGGGTACAAACCCTAGGGCTGTGTCTAAACTACATCCCTTTTCTCAAAAAAGGGATGTAAATTAGATACTTCAAAATTGCAAATGAAGCTGAGATTTACATTTCCCGTGCTTCATTTGCATAATGGCGGCTGCGGGGTTTTTTTTTGGAAAAGGGGCTTTTCGAAAGAAAAACGGCTGTTTAGACGGGGATTAATTGAAAATAAAACCCTTTTTCGAAAGATCCTTTACTCCTCACTTTTTCATTATTCACAGTGATAGAATTGCATCAATGTAGAGGTGCCCCAGTCCTGGACTTGCCCCATTGTATTTGGTGGTGTACAAATACAGAACAAAGAGACCATTGTCCTTTGTCTTTTTCCCCACCCTCCCATCACCCTTCCCACATCTTTGCAATTTGACTATTTTCCTCTGTATAAAACCATGGTACACCCACATCTTGAATACTGCGTACAGATGTGGTTGCCTCATCTCAAAAAAGATATATTGGCATTGGAAAAAGTTCAGAAAAGGGCAACAAAAATGATTAGGGGTTTGGAATGGGTCCCGCAAGATTAAAAAAAACTTGGACTTCTCAGCTTAGAAAAGAGGAGACTAAGGGAGGATATGATAGAGGTCAATAAAATCATGACTGGTGTGGAAAAAGTGAATAAGGAAAAAAGTTATTTACTTATTCCCACACTATAAGAACTAGGGATCACCAAATGAAATCAAGAGGCAGCATATTTAAAACAAACAAAAGGAAGTTTTTCTTCACTCAGCGCACAGTCAACCTGTGGAACTCCTTGCCAGAGGATGTTGTGAGGACTAGGACTTTAACAGGGTTGCAAAAATACCTAAGTAGATTCATGGAGGTTAGGTCCATCAATGGCTATTAGCCAGGATGGGTAGGAATGGTGTCCCTAGCCTCTGTTTGTCTGGAAGTGGATGACAGGAGAGGGATTATGTGATGATTACCTGTTGTATTCCCTTGCTCTGGGGCATCTGGTATAGGCCACTGTTGGCAGACAGGATACTGGACTAGATGGACCTTTAGTCTTACCAGGTATGGCCATTCTTATGTTCTCTCAGGTACTCAAATTTATTTACAATACATACTTCATATATAATTATAACAATGCCATTTTTGGACTCCTATGTTAAACCCTGACATCACATCAGTATTCATAATTAGAATACATGCCCCTATTTCAGAAGCTTGTTGCAGACATACAGGTACTAGCTGGACAGAAAATCTACAAGTAAGTTCAAAACAGAATGAACCCAAGCTATATTTAATGTATCTCGAGCAACTTTGAATAGATCATGTCTACAAAATTTGGTAGGATGGCATAACTGTACATTAAACAGAAGACAGATCAAAGTAATAACTTTGGGTACAGCTAGACTGTGGGGGGTTTTCAGGATACCAAAGGTATCCCGAAAAAGCTCCGCTGTGTCCAGGAAATGCATTTGCTCTTCTGCTTTTTTTTTCAGAAGAGCAAATGCGCTCTTTCAGAAGCCCCTGGAGGAAGAAGGGGGCTTTCGAATGAGGGTTTTTCCCCCGATATTTGGCCCAGTCTAGAGGGGCCAAATTTCAGAAAAGCCTCTTCCGACAAAAGTATCGGAAAAAGATACGCAAAATGCAGAGCACATTTTGCGTATCTTTTCCCCAATAGATCCTCACAGTCTAGCTGTACCCATATAGTGTTACAATAAGACTTTAAAGCAAGAGTAAGTCAGTATATTGTGAAAGAATATAACAGGTTTAAAATATGTATCTTTATGAGTGCGAACAAATGTTTATATGCTTTAAACTATGCATCCCAATTAGACCTGTTTATAAAATAAAGTTTTGTATATTTTTCAAGATTTGTTTCGTTTCTTTGAAAAATTGCTTAACAAGGAACATTTTTTTTCTTACATTCTGCTGCTGTTGCCTCTGTTTGTTGCTGTATGCGCGTGTGCCAGGAGATGAGGGTGTTTTGTCCAAAATCATTGATGGCGGAGATGTTCACATAATAGCATTGCCCTGGTGGATTTCAACAGCAGTTATTTACCTTTCCATCTGTAGCCAGGCTGGCTGCCAAATGAACATACATTGTGGCTCAGGGAGCTTCTCCAGTTCCCTGTCCCTGCCTTCCCTTCTTCAACAGACTCCATATCATCTCCCTTCAACAAACTCCGTATCATCTCCCTTCCGATCACAGCCCTTCTTGGGCTCTGGGTTTTTCATTAAATTAACCAAGTTCTCAAAGCACTCACAGACAAGGTCTTCCACCTAGACTTCTGCTGAGCACAGCCCCTCCCTCTCTGAGGAACTGTCCCTTCCTCTGGGACTCATGGCAGCGTCACTCTGCCATCCCTTTCTAGGTCTGACTTCACGGAAGTCCTGCTGGAGCAGCCCCGCCCCCTTAACTGACTGTACTCGGAGCACTTGATCCAGCTGTGGCTCTTATCTTAATATAAGAAGTGACTTAATACCTGGCTCTCCAGCCCATACTGCAAGCCACCCTTTTATAACACTGCACTTTTTACCTAGCCTCACTCAGGGACCCATTGTGCTAGGCGATGTACTACAGGCCATGCTCCCAATAGCTAACTGCATAAGAGACATGTGCCCTTTAAAGGACCATTTCATTCCCATTCAGCAAATTGCTTGAGCATGTGCTTACCTCTAAGAACATGCTTAAGTCTCTTTGACTTCACTCGGAAGTAAGTACGAGCCTAAAGTTAAGTACATGCTTAAATATTTTGCTGAATTGGAGCCTGGCAGTAGCAGCTCTTTGCTCTTAGTCTCTGGCATATCCTTATCTTTACTCGGATGTAAGTCATGTAATGCATCCTCTACTTCCTTGCACTGCGCCAGCTGGGAAGCTCAGGAATCTCTGTTTAACCAAGGAGGTTAAAAATATGTATATCAAATCAGGCACGAGTCACACTGCTAGACCCGTTTCTGCAGTGCCTGCTAGTCCTTTCCTAGTAACTATTTGTCTCCTGGAAAATGTTCATTGCCTGTGCTTCTCTCGGTAGGACAGCAGCCTGTTGTATTTCCATGGGCAAATCCTATTCCCACACATAAGAGAATTTAACACAACTTCTCTGGGCTTCCTACCCTCAAGTTGTAGATGATTAGATTTACAACAATAAGATACTGAAATAAACATAAGGACATAAGCACTGTACATGTCAAACTGACAGTGTCAGTATTTTCTTCATTAATTTTTGAAGCTTCAGAGGGTAGCCGGGTTAGTCTGTACAGGATAAACTAAAAAACAACAAATGGTCTGGTAGCACTTTATAGACTAACAAAGCATGTAGATGGTCCCATGAGTTTTCGTGGGCACAGCCCACTTCTTCAGATATTAATTTTTGAGTTAGAGACGAACAAAACACTGGGAAGAATGTATCTATAATGTGTGTATGCACCCCTCCCATCCCCCACTTATCTCTCAAGGAAAGCCCTATTTGGGAGGGATGCTAATGCATATGCTTACATTTAAGCTCTTGATTAAGTGTTTTCCTGAATCAGGGTCAATTTCAGTGACAGCTGAACATATATATCTTGAACTTTTAGAACACAGCACCCCAAGAATGGAACATTTCCTCCCCTACGCAACATTCTGTCCAGCTGAAAAGTGGAGGTTCTAATGGAAACTGCTTCTCAACTTTAATAAAAGTATTAAGCAATACTGCAATGTGCCCTTGGACAAAGTTATGTTTTGATGGTTATTTCATGTAATTTTTTTAGAGTAATGAAAACAGAAAGTTTTTATCAGCTGCAGTCTGTACAAAGTACTGAGCAACAGCCATTTAAAATAAAAAGATTAGCTCAAAATAACAAACATTGGGCTGTAATGCAAGTTTTATTATTTCTTTCCTCATGTTTATTTAATATTTTCTTTCATTCTTTGGTTTTACTTTTGTCCTCTCTCCATCAGTGGGGAAACTGAAGGCAAGAGAGTAAAAGCAGACCGTGTACCTACTTACAAAGTCAGATCAGTGAACAGCATATTTAGAAGGTTAAAACTTTGTTTTGGAGAGGGGGAAAGATTTCCACATAGGAAGGAGTGAGGGAAATAACGAGAAAAGGAAAACTGATGAGGAACAATGAAAAGAGTAGCTTACACGGCTATAAGAGTAGAGTTAACTTTTCCTAGGTGTGTGATTAGTTTTATTTAGCAAAAATCCTTGTATGGACCTCAAGCTATAGCCCACTGTAATCAGTAGGCATGTTTACACTGAGTGCCATGGCCTTTGGGTCAGGGCATATGTGAAAAGGAATGTTAAGAATCAACTGAACTCAATGGACTCCCATTATCTTACACCAGCTGAAAATCTGATACATTGTGTTTATCATGTAAAAATGCTTTGAAAACAAGTTGCAGCTGGAAGGCTAGCCAATAAAAAGAAATCACCCAAATCTAGACAATAAAATGTGTTGTAAAAAGCATATCTTGCATGAAGGAAATCTTATGGGGGATTTCAATACTCACAGCTAATTCTGTATGATATCTTGCATGTGTCTATGGAGCATATTAATCCATTGGGCAGTTAGTACATTATTAGGGTCATCTGCAATCAAGTGTGTTAATCCACACATCCCTTTCCCCCTATGCAAGCTAAATGTATTCAAATCCAACAGAAGAAATATGCATGGGGAGGTCAAAAGCCAGGTTATACTTCATGTTTTAGGCACTAATCTTTTAGAGCCAGATGGGACTTTTTGACAAAGTGTAATTTCATCAAAATATGCTGTTTCATATAAACGAAAAAATTGTGTGTGGAGCTGTAACTGTTTGGACAAAGTTTTCATCAGGAAGGGTTCTGCTCTGCAGGGCTCTCTGGTCACTTCTGAGCCGGGAGAATGGAAACCTGGAGCTTTGTGAGCTGAAAACACAATTCCATTTTGTGAACATGCTTGGAAGATTTTATTTTTGTTCCTCATTGGAATGAAAATAAATGCTGCAACCTCAAAAGTAGCTGCAAAATAGAACTGTCATCCTCCAGCCTGCTCTTTTAGTATTGTTTTCCAAATATATTAACACAATGCCAGGCACAAAAGAGTTTCCATATAGCAACTGGACTTTGTCTACTTCTGCAATATACATGTTGAAGTGTAGTTAGACAAAAATACTATATTAGAAGTACTGTATACTATTTAGGTTGCAAAATCAAGTATTTAATATTTGGGAATTGTCTAGTTATGGCTGTTCATGAAACCATAATTCTGCCCTTTTTGAGTTCATTGTGTACACTGAGTAAGGCAAGTTGCCTCAGTAAAATAAAAAGAATATATGACTGTAAGTAGAGACTGTATCCAAACGCATATGTACAAAGGGGCTGAATTAAATTAGTCCGAACGGATGACATACATGCTCAATATAATTCAAACAGTTGCCACAGCTGGAAATTCTTTTATGGAACAGTTACTATAATTAAACTTTCCAGACATGTTTGTTGATGGAAATTTACTTGTTTGAGGAGTAAATCAGGATCAAGAGGATTACTGGTCTCTTGGCTTCATTGTGTCCTTCTCTGATGTCATGAATACATTTCTTGACAAGTTGTCTTCATTCAAATAATGATTTTGTTTTACGTGGTTGTCCAGAGGACTTTTAAGTAAGCTGAAGCTAAGTGTAAAGTACGGTTTTTCACTTAGAAAGTGTCACGGCGTATGTGTCCCCCATCTCTGGGTTGCAAATACCCAGGGGTGTGGATGCCACCTTTCTGGCTGCTGAATTGCCAGCAATCTCTTGCAGTCCATAAAAACAAGCCTCAGTCTAGGATAGTACAGCCTAATGGCTAGAGTCAATAGGGTAGCCCTTATTTCAGGGCAGCACAGCCAAATGGCTCAAGTCTATATGGGTAGTCCTTTAACTCAGGGCAGCCTAACCCAATGGTCAGAGTCAATTGGGGATGACCCTTAACTCAAGTCAGCACAGCCTAACAGAGTCAATAGGGGCTAGCTCTTGGTCCAAGGCAGTGTATCTCAACAGTTAGAGTCAATAGGGGACAGCCCTTAACTCAGGGCAGTACAGTCTAATGACTAGAGTCAATAGGGGATGGCACTTAGTTGAGGGCAGCATAATCTAATGGCCAGAGTCAATAAGAGGTCAACAGCCCAAGTCGGGGAATCTGGACCCACCCTGCTTCACTGGGTCCTGACTCAGGGCCCTGTGACTGGCAGAAGTCTCTACCACTCAGTGGGAAATTCTGACTGAAACACACTGAGCTCACCTGGGTGGGAGATAACACTCTGACACCCTCCCTGGGTCACTTCCTACCAGCATTGGTGCAGGTTTGATCCATGTGGTCTTTGGATCCTCTGCAGCCACCTCTACCTTGGGCTCCTTCTGCGCTGGTCTCCTGGCTCTTTGGCTTCCACTATCCGGGTCTCTGGCTGGCGGGTCTCTGGCACTCCTGCTGGAGGTCCTTCTCCTCCAGTGGCTAGCCCAGAATGAGCCGAGCTAGCCTCTTTTATACTGCTCCAGCATTTGGAGCATGCCCTGTTGGGGTGAAGGGGCGGGATTTCCTCTACCGACAGGGTTTTCACACATCTGAGTGCTGGCCCCACTTAAGTCCAAAGGAGTTTTGCTATTTGCTGCAAAGGCATCAGGCTCTGGACTGTAGTAAATAGGGAGCAGAAATTTCTCATGATTTTCTTGTTAATTTATTTTGATTTCTATATAGTAAAAACATGCCTCTTACACTGAATATGTTCCAACAGGTTCTTCAAATAAAGTCCATGAAAAAAATGCAAAGGGGAGAAGATAAAGACAGGGCAGAATACGGTCTCATTTATCACAGTTCCACCAACCCATTAATTTTCTAAGTCAGGCATTGCATAGTAGCATAAACGTAGGGCCAGCATCTGAACTGGCATAACATTTGACACAGCTGCATTGAAGACAAAGGAAGCTATCAACAACTCCTACTGACTTCAGAAGACCCGTGCCAACATATACCAGCCTGAGATTCTAGCTTGTATGTCACACCTGACTCACTACGTGCTAGTCCCATGTTAAACTGGATCACACACAAAACTGGGATTTTCATAGTGCTACTGTTGCAAGTTATCTGCAGCAGAAATACTGAAGCTTGAAACCAAGGTTACAGAAAAAGTGTTTATGTTAAAAGAAATGAGACCCACATTATTTCAAGCTTCCTGCATTATTATTTTCCTTGATTTCCTCATTTTCATTTTAGTCTCACACTGTGGCTTACCCATGGATGAGTTCAAAGGTAAAACAATGCCTGTTGACATTGACACAGCTGTTGCAGTGCTTGTTTCTCTTATTTTAGTGTCTCTGTGGTGCCTCAGAGGGTCTTCTTTTTTTCTGTCAAATGCAGAGAATGTTCCAAGAGTCCCCCAACTCCAAGAAAGCAACCCAGAACATTGCATGCATCTGTTTATTATTGTGGGATAAACGAGAAGTCCTGTGGCACCTTATAGACTAACAGATTTATTGGAGCATAAACTTTAGTGGGCAAAGACCCACTTTGTCAGATATGCATTTTAGCCTCAGTTATGGGGCACTCTTTCCCTATCTCTAGCAGCCAGAGGTAGCTTTTCTCTGAGCTGGATGAACTGATGAGCAGGACTCTCTCTCACAAGACTCTTGGCTAGAACACAGGGCAAGAGAAAGGGTTCATAGTCAAATTTAAAAATCCATCAGTTATTTATTAGCAGGACCAATGCTGAATTTCAGAAGCTGAAGAACTTGCAACCTTGTATAGCATCACTAGGAGGCATAGTACAAACAATGTGCAGGTATCTTTTAACAGATTGCCCAAACTTGTGAACTGGACTTAAAGTGAGATTGGTTAGACTACCAATAATTGACAATGCTCTTGAATGGTTGTTGGGGGGGAAAAAGAGCTTATTTGTCTACAAAAATGTAAAGCTGAACAACTCAGCCTGATTCCCATCTCTGATGTGCATCATGAGTAACTCCATGGAAGCCAGAACATGATGTGACTAACACAGAAGTGGAAATAAGAAGAATCAAGCTCTATTAGGCATTATATGTAATGGAGTGTGGCACTTTACGGCTATGTCTACACTGGCGGGTTCTTGCGCAAGAACATCCTGTGCAAGGGTTCTTGTTCAAGAACTCTTGTGCAAGAACATGTCCACACTGCCATGTGCTTTTGCGCAAGAGCATCCATGGCAGTATGGATGCTCTCTTGCGCAAGAAAGCTCTGATGGCCATTTTAGCCATAGGGCTTTCTTGTGCAAGAAACCCCTGCTGCGTGTCCACACTGCCCTCTTGAACAAGAGCTCTTGTGCAAGAGGGCTCACACTTGTTAGAAAAGTGTGTAGCTCTTCTACAAGAAGCCCTGTCTTCCAACGCCGTACTGTAAATCTTCTTGCACAAGAGCAGGTGGGCAGTGTGGACGCTCTGCGGGTTCTTGCGCAAGAACAGCTGTTCTTGCTCAAGAACCCTCCAGAGTAGACATAGCCCCCGGGTACATCTACACAGCAGTGTTATTTCGGAATAACGTCAATTATCAGTTATTCCAACATAACATAACACTGAAAGCCGTTACTTCATCATAATGTCAAAATAATATCATGCTGGAGGACTTCTTACTCTGACTCCTGTAACCCTCATTTCCCAAGGAATAAGGAAGTCGGAGGAAGAGTGCTCTACCTTCAACTTCCTGCTGTGTAGATGTAACCCACACACCTAGGCTGTGTCTAGACTGCATCCCTTTTCCGTAAAAAGGGATGCAAATTAGACACATCGCAATTGCAAATGAAGCGGGGATTTAAATCTTAAAATAAGGAATAAGGGATCTTTCGGAAAAGGCTTTATTTTCCGAAAGATCCGCGTCTAGACTGGCGTTTTTTTACGGCAAAGCTCCGAGCTGGAAAAAAGCGGCAGGCATGTTTATGCAAATGAAGCGGGGGGGATTTAAATCCCCGCTTCATTTGCAATTGCAATGTGTCTAATTTGCATCCCTTTTACGGAAAAGGGATGCAGTCTAGACACAGCCCTACTGTAGTTACTGAGCAATGCAAGTGGTACCTAGACCACAGCAACAATTAAGACCAAGAGACCTCTACAGCATGGGCTGGGAGCCAGCTGGATTTTAGCTCAGAGGATAGAGGCTCCTATACTCCACTTCAGAAGTCCCAGGTTCAAATCCGCCCGGTGGCGGTTACATAGACAGTGCCAAAAGCTGAACTAAGCTATTTCGACTTAAGCTGTGCAATTGACGTAGCTGAAGTTGTGTAGCTTAATTTGGCTTTAGCCCTGCTGTGTAGACGTGCCCTAAGAGTTTTGAGTGACAGAGTGATTATGGGTGACTAGCAAACAACTAGTTCCTCACATAAAAATAAACCCTTTAGGCTGCCACAGTTCTATATTTTATTTATGGCAATTTTTTTGAGAAAAAGGTGATGGCATAACTTTTACAAAAGTATTTTGCTGTGGATCACTACAGCATGAAGTCCCAGCGTTCCAGTGACTTCAAGCAGTTCAAGGCTTGATGAGTTAGAGTGGTTTTAGTGGCAATTAATTAGCAGGCAGAATGCAAGTTGAGAAGGTTAAAGCTGCAAAAATAGCAACCAAACCCAGCTTATCTTAGGGTTTGGAAATAAAGCAATTCATTCTCTGGCAATGTCTTTTTATTTGTTGATTGCCACTATGCAGCTACTTGGTGTGTATGCGTGTGTGTGTGTTCAGAGCTTTATCACTACATCCAACAGCCTCATGATGGCTTTCTTTCTTTCCATGGCCCTGAGTAACACAGGATTTTGGAGCACTTAACAGAACAGCGCTCCAATTTTTGTCTCAAAGGAAGAAACCATTGCTCCAGCAGGAGCCATTCTGTTATAAGCTTTATCCAGCTGGTCACCATGGGAGTCATGCACTATGTGCAGCCCAGCAGGGTTCACTTACATGGCAGAGTCAGCAAGAAGAGGCAAGAGATGTTGGAGGTCTGTACTTCTGTGTTTCCCAGATGTCCCAGGAAAAGCAGGGCAGAGAGAGACTCTTTCTCAAAAAGGGTTGTTTAAACATTTTCAATTGCCGGAGTGAAACCTCTGAATTATGGGCAGGCTCAGGGAGAGCACTAGGGAGAAGAACAGTCCAGGAAGAATTTACAGTGAGCAGAAGTGATTGAGAGACACTGGATGTAAAAGCTTCAGAGAAAGAAACAGGAATGAACAAACAAACAACCTCCCTTCCTGAATGAAGGGGGGGAAAACAGAAAGAAACTAAACTAAACCAAACCAATCTCTGTATAAGCAAAGTACTGAGCCTGAGTGAAACTTTTGTGTGCAAGTTCCTGGTAATAATTTGAAATAGTTATCAGCCTTGCAATGATATTTCTAGCTCTATTTCCCTCTCCAATTTTAATGAGCTCTGTGTACTGATTTCAAAACTACATAACCGCTCCTTCAAATTATTTAAATGAGTTCCCAGTCAAAAATATTTACTCCCACTGAAAAGTGGATACAAGTTCCTCCTCCAAGAAATAATTCTTAATACAGGCTCTGATCCAGCAAAGCCTTTAAGCATGTGCTTCATTTTTAGCACATGGATACTCTGGCTGAAGTCAACTGAATAACGCATGGGCTTAAAGTTAAGTGCATGATTTAATGCCTAGCTGAATGAGAGCTAAGTTTACATGTTTCCTCAAGTTCGTCAAAGTACTTAATGTCAGGCAAGCTGAAGAGTTTTCCCCCCCACATAGCAATAGCCTGCAATGCAGGCTGGCCAGGCTTTGTCTCTAAATGTAGCCTCAAATCTTTAACAAGTCTGAGAATTGGAAAGAGTTTAAACTTGTGCCTTTTCGTCCATATTCACTCATTACTGCTCTATTCCCCAAGGGAAAGTCTAAGACTCTTTGTCTACCATGTGGTCATTTCTTAAGGTACATTCTTTTTGCAACCCAAGGCATGAGGGTGGAAGTGAGGTAATCAGTCACTTCCTTCCAATGCAGGGACGTCACATTTCAGTTGTTTGACACAGCTGCATTAGATTATTTATACCCGTTTCCTATCATTTCAAGGCGTTAACGCGAGGACATTGTTCTACTGAAAGAGGGCACATTATGAATTTAATATCAGGGCGCTCAAGCCAGCTTTCAAAAGCAGATTCCATTGCTACCTCCCAGCCTTCTCTTACATACACACACACATGGGCCTACACCAGTACTCTACCCACCCTTCACAGATGGGTTGTGTTTCCCATGTCCTTCTTCTCATACGTTGACAGCAGCAGCAACTTTTACTTAGGTGCTCAACAGCAGGTACTCAGGTTTGAAAAGCATAACGTTAAACATTGCATTTTATTAGCACTGTTCTATAGTGCACAACAATACCCATAGCATTGCAATACAGGTAAGAGTAGCTAAACAGAGTAGCTGAATGGAGTAGCTGGGTGATAGAAAAACAAAACTTTCTTAGCCCACTTGTTTGTGCTTGTCCCAAGAGCACTCGGCTCATATAAAGCATTTGGTTCCCACTTAGCATTTTCATTTTACTTAGTTTTACAGCTGGTCTTAACTGACGCATGAAGAGGATCAAATGACTTGCTCCGGGTCTCCATGAATCAGTGGTTTTAACTGGGATGGCCAGCCAGGATCTCCATCCCTTCCTCTACTTTTGAGTTAGTCACTAGACCTCTTACATAAATTACTTTCAGCTTTTGAAAATCCCACCCTTTGTGTTGGCCTAACTCTGCTCCTGCTGAGATAGTAGGCAGTTTTAGGCCAATGGAGAGAACTTTTGGAAACCACACATTTAATGTATATACATTTTTAACATTATATCAAATGTTTTGAGAGATGAAATTTTAAGAGAAACTGGACTGAGGTATTTCATGTTTGATGGAGCAATGTTAGATAATCGGGCCCTTAAATCATATCTAGAAAAGCAGAATCAGTATGGGTATGTCTACACTACAAAGTTAATTCGAACTAACAGCCGTTAGTTTGAATTAACTTTCATAGGCGCTACACATACAAACCGCTAGTTTGAACTTAATTCAAACTAGCGGAGCGCTTAATTCGAACTAGGTAAACTTCATTCTACGAGGAGTAACGCCTAGTTCGAATTAAGTAGTTCGAATTAAGGGCTGTGTAGCCACTTAATTCGAACTAGTTGGAGGCTAGTGCTTGCCCTGGTGGCCACTCTGGGCCAAACCAGGGAAACTTTTCTGCCCCCCTCCCGACCCCGGAGCCCTTAAAGGGGCACGGTCTGGCTACGGTGCTTGTGCCAGTTGCAAGCCTGCCAGCACCCAGCCAGCAGACCCTGCACCTGGCACGGCATGAGCCAGCCACCCGCTGCCACCCAGCCCTCCGCCTCTTCCCAGGACCAGGCTGGTGGCTCACAGGAGCCTGCCCGGGGCCACAAGAGGCGGGCGCCCGCCTGGTTTAGTGCGGAGATCGTGGACCTCATCAAGGTTTGGGAGGAGGCCTCCAACGTCCACGACCTCTGCACTAGGCACAGGAATGCGGTCGTCTAGGGCAGGATAGCTGCCAGCCTGGCCACCAAAGGCCACATGCGAACCCAGGAGCAGGTTTGCATGAAAATCAAGTTGGTCCAGTGAGACCCCCGACCCTGAGCCCTGAGCTTAGAACATAAGAACATAAGAACGGCTGTACTGGGTCAGACCAAAGGTCCATCTAGCCCAGTAGCCTGTCTGCCGACAGCGGCCAGCACCAGGTATCCTGGAGGGGATGGACCGAAGACAATGACCAAGCAATTTGTCTCGTGCCATCCATCTCCAGCCTTCCTAAACAGAGGCCAGGGACACCGTTCCTACCCCTGGCTAATAGCACTCCATGGACCCAACCTCCATGAATTTATCTAACTTCTCTTTAAACTCTGTTATAGTCCTAGCCTTCACAGCCTCCTGTGGCAAGGAGTTCCACAGGTTGACTATGTGCTGTGTGAAGAAGAACTTTGGCTTATTAGTTTTAAATCTGCTGTCCATTCATTTCATTTGGTGTCCTCTAGTCCTTCTATTATGGGAACTAATGAAGAACTTTTCTTTATTCACCCTCTCCACACCACTCATGCTTTTATAGACCTCTATCATATCCCCCCTCAGTCTCCTCTTTTCTAAGCTGGAAAGTCCCAGTCTCTTTAGACTCTCTTCATATGGGACCTGTTCCAAACCCCTAATCATTGTAGTTGCCCTTTTTTGAACCCTTTCCAAGGCCAAAATATCTTTTTTGAGGTGAGGAGACCACATCTGTACACAGTACTGAAGATATGGCATACCATAGTTTTATACTTCCCTCCTCCTTCTTCCCCTGGCTTCCCCTTCCAGCTCCCTCCTCCCAGGTTTCCACCTCCTCTCCCACCCTCTCTCTTCCCTCTCCCATCTCCTTTTCCCAGTCTCCCAGAGGTTAATCCCAGTTTTGTTAAATAAAGAGAGTTTCTGTTTTTGAACACACGTGTCCTTTATTTTTACAGCAGGAAGGGGGCTAGGGAGGGGTAAGTGGAAGGAGGTGAGGAGGAATGGGAGTATGAGCCCCGATGGGGAGGACTGGGGTGGCTCTGCAGGCTCGGGTGGAAGCTCTCCTGCAGGGCCTCCTGGATCCTGACAGCCCCTGATTGACCCCCAGATGGCAGCCTGCGGCAAGTGCAGCCAGGCTGATGGCCGAGTGCTGTGATGTGCCGAGTGAGGGCACTCAGGGCACTCCAAGACAGGACTGCTTTGCTGTCCTCATCGAGGTAGACAAGCAAGCGGGGAACCCTGAGAACTGTCTGTCCGGGGTGGGGGTCGGGTCCCTTTAAGCACAGCCCTCGGCTAGCCCGAGGCAGCAGCTCCACACTCTAAGTCCTAACCTGATGCCCTGCCGGCACTGGTTCCGGCCAGCCTTAACTTCGGTTCAGGGTCCACTCAATGTGGACATGCTATTTTGAATTAGCAAAACGCTAATTCGAATTTGTTTTTAGGTCTAGATGCACTAATTCGAACTAACTTAGTTCGAATTAGTGCTGTAGTGTAGACATACCCTACCAGTGGTGTGGGTTTGGTACATTTTGTTTCATTTAACCATTGTCAGATCAAAGTACTCAGTTTATCATAACTAAGCTGGTCGTCTCAGAGCTGAAATTAGGAGAGATTGTAAAAAATGGTATCAAGGAGCAGAAACGTTGCTATGCAATGCTGACCACAGGCACTGACTTTGAAAGCTGCTAGGAGGTGCTGGACCACTGGCTTTGCCCCCACTCCACCCTTTCCCCTCAAGGGACAATGCCCATCCCTCCTCTTCTTGTCCCCACTCCCCCATGCCCCACCTTGTCCCACCCAGTTCCATCTCTCCCCTGAACATGCTGCATCTCACTCCTCCCCCCAATCCAGAATGCTACAAAACCGCTGATCACAGTGTGCAGCAGGTGCTGCTCAGATGGAAAGAACTGATGCAGGTGGCTGCCGGTAGGTGCACAACACCCACAAATTTTTCCCGTGAGTGCTCTAGCCCCGGAGCACCCACAGAATCAGCACCTAGTGCAACAGTGAAAAAATGAATTAAAGAAAAAAACAAATGAACTTCACAAACAGCCCAATGGCTGACTCTTTTTAGACTGTCTAGAATGATTAGGAATGTACAGCTCTGCAAGACTCAATATACTCCAGGCTGGCATGTATGTAAACATATATTTAACTTTGCTCACTTGATTAGCTTCCTTGACTTCAACAGGACATCTTGCATGTGCCCCCTAAATGTTTGCAGGACTGGGAGTCAAGCAGAAAAGTGGACCAGATTCACCAGTCAGGGATGATGGATTTGCTCTGCTAAAAGAATGGGTGTTGTGCAGCACTTTGAAAGTGAGGATACAATATAAAAGTGGTCAGAAAGAAACCAGTGAGGGGCTGTGCAGAAGGGGCTGGGCTAGTCAGAAGCTGAATGTTGGGTATTTGGAAGAGCTAGAGAGGTCTGTCTCTCTCTAGCAGACCGGAGAGAAAACAGACGTCGAGGTAAGATAACCAAGGGATACAGCTGGGTTTCTGCCGTGGAATGAGGAGAAAGGAGTAGATTTCAGAAATGATGTCCATGGAGAAGCTGTAAGATTCGGTAAAAGCTTGGCTGTGGGGACAGAAGAAAAATGGGGTGTGGTGTATTGAGAACTGTGTTGGAATTGCAAGCAATTTAACAGCGGGTGGCCAGATGCCTGGTTTTGTTTGCAGGCGAGGGCTCTATAGCAGAGAGTGTGATTAGACTCTGTCTGGAGAAAGCCACCAGAAAGCCAGATGGGATGACTTAACCCTCACTTCCTCAGGGAACAGCCTTCTCTCTCTGTATATGGGTTCTTGTATATGGGTTCTTTAGTGTACTGAAGCCTGAGAAATAAAGTAGTGTTATGTTGCAACCTTCCAGCAAGAGTATTTATGCTTTTTTATAGACATTTTCTGTTTGTGTGCTGTGAGGCTAACGGAGAAACCCTCATGAGAATGGGCCTACAAGAAGACAGATTCAAAAACCCACCTTCCAAGGCAGTGAGGCACAACTCATGTCACCTTGCTTTAAGCCTGCTCTTTCCAGACTGACTCTGGTAATTGCGTGCTTTGTCACAGAACCCACCTGGCCTGCAAGTAGCACCAAAACCTGCACCCTCCTCTGGACACTCTTCAAAGTGACAGCCTGCAGTTCCAACAGTGTCTGCAGGACTCCTCAAGGGATATTCCTCTGAAAGATAAAAGCACTAATGATGCAAAGGTAATAAACACTCTGCAGTCAGAGGGGAATAAAGAAGACTGGGAAATACAGAGATGAGGGGTTCTAAAGCGGAACCAGTGACACACTTGGTGCTGAGGGAAACAGACACACCCATTTTCTACCTACTACTCTGCCTCACACCCTCTACAAGGCCGCTTGGGGCAAAGGCTAGCACCATCATCTGGGCAGAAGCCCTGCTTCCTTTCTCAGTGGCAGAGGGTGAGCAGCAACTTAATAGTCTGAGAATTTCAGGCCCAACAAAATGGTCCCTGAGAACCATGTCTTTACTCTAAACAGGCCTCTCCAGTGTTCTGTATATTGTGTATGTCAGATTCTTCAGAGAGCATGAGCATCCCCTGGCCACTTCCCCACCCCTCATCCCAGCCATGGTCTCCAACAGCCTGGGCACTAAGTGAATTTGTGCATGTGTGGTTAACATGGAAATCAAAGCCTGTCTCTGATCTTATGAGTGAATGAACACTTACTAAGCTTTGAAAATCAAATTGTTTCCCTTTCCAAACCCCACTGTCTCCTGTTTCTCTTTATTTTAGCTGCCACTCCTTATATCTGTCTAGCCCTGTCACCTCCAGCTCTCTTCCCCCATCCTCTGCTCCTCTTTGCTTTTCTCACGCCCCGCCTCCCCCCCCCCCAAAGAAAACAACCTTCATGAGGATGCTCTTGACTCCTACTCAGCAGCAACTTAAGACGGGCTTGTTTTCCACTGAGAGCGCCAGGGTACATCTTCGCTGCAGCATTAGCCTGGGCTAGCCTAATCTGCACTGAGCATCTCCACTGCAAAGCCCTCCCAGTGCCAGATCTGTGTCCACAGTGATGCTCCAGGAGCTCACGTGCTAGAGTGGGGCTCTGGTGGGATAGTCCATGGTTCTTAGCAGTGTATTAAACTGGGTTGCTCTCTAGATTCATTTGCAGGGTGCTCTTGTGCTCTCTCCCTCCCCCTTGCCCTAGCATAGTGCTACTGTCTGTGGCAACGACATGAGAACTAGACTTTTTGTAAATATCTCCCAAATGAGGTGCTCATTACTGGGCATATCTATGCTGGAAAAGTCACACAACCAACAAAAACCTTGTGGCAGCAAGTGCTAGAGTCCCTGTGAGCTGACTGGGGCTTGTACTACAGAGCTGAAAAGAGCAGAGTAGACATTCCCTTCGGAGGGGAAGGGGAATGGGTGGGGGTGTAGACGGGCTTTGAAATGCAGTGAGGGAAGAGGGTCTTGGAGCCTGAACTTTCCCCCCATCCCGGAGACCAAGGCTCAGACTGTGGCTTTCGGGAGGGGGCAGCACAGACATGCCCATTAACGCAGACAGCTCTGGAGATGAAAGGGAGCCGCCTTTGGCAGCAAGAACTTTTAATGAGAATGTCATGAAAGAATCCAGTCTGCCAGCCACAGAGTAATTTGTAGCCGGCTGGCTTCTGCCTCGCCATTTCTTTCTTTAAACCCCAAAGGCATCATTTTGGGTGCCTTTCCCCCACATTATGGGTTTTATCGTTATCACACCACTGCTTTACTGGAAAGCTGGTATCAGCTCCCGTCCAACTGGCAGCCTGGACACATTTCTTGTGCAGCCTCTTTGTCCCACGGCTGTGGAAGTGCAGCACTAAGCACAGAAGGGAGGAGGAAGGCCAGCAATTACGGCTCAGCTGGAATTGTGTGACAAGTCTGAAGGACTAATCGCACCTTGGCGTGATAAGCACGAAGTGAATGCCAAGCTCAGGCGTATACTCGCAGCCCTGCTGCTAGCCTGGGGTTAGAAGGTGTTTTGTGTGGACAGGAGGGTTGGGGCAATATCTCTGCTCAACTCTTAGTTTGTTCCTGCTGGCATTTAGGGGCTCTTCTTCCTCACATAGCTACAGCATCACATAACATATGCTACTCAGTTATTTGTGTCGTTCTCATCCCTGTGCTAATGCCCAGTCATTAACACACATCCATCCTCATAACACTCCTAGGGGCAGGGAACTATTTTTGCCCTTTCTTATAGGGGAGGGACCTGGAGCAGACTACGGGTGCACAGGAAGTGTGATAGAGCTAGGAATCAAACCCTGATCTCACAAGATTCTCCCCCGTTGTCACTGCAAGACCATCTTTCCATTTCTCCTACAGTTGCTCCTCTCCAGTGCTTCCATAGGCAGGTAGTCTCTAAGCTTGAAAAAATCAGCAGCAAAGATGGAGCCAGCACCCTCTGCTCGGTGGACTGCAATTTGAGAACCTGCTGCTGCAAAAGAAACCAACCAAAAGTCACTCTTTGGAGGGGACTCATATTACCAGCTCTGTGGGGAAGAGGTTTGGGGACTCCATTAGTGTTCTGACTTTGCAGGAATGGCAGAGTAATCAAATTTGCAGAAAGCATCTGTAGAAAGATCAGAAGAATTTTCACCACTGGTAGCTTTGCCCTCGGTTGGGAAGCAGTGAGACGCCTTTGGTGCTGAAGCAACTCTGACTCAGGATAGAAGGGTCTGCACCTATCGCTTTTTGGTTTATGCTGGGATATCTAGAGCTTGGGAGTTGGGAAATTTAGATTCAATTTCCTGTGCCTCACAGGTTATCTGTGTAGCCTTTCAGTGCCTTAGTTCCCCCCATCTTTAGATTAGGGATTTAGCACTTCCTTACCTCACAGGAATGTTGTGAGGATAAATATGTTAAAAATTGTGAGCCATTCCAATATATTTGTGGCCCAGTTACCTCAGTAACTAACTAGACGTATGTGCACATGTTTATCATGACCATTGCCGCTGAAAAGTGATCTGACTTTCCAGAAAGTTCTTCTATTCTTTCCTGCAGATATATGGCCCTATACTCAGTCTTGGGCCTTGAACAAAGCGAGTACAAAATGGCTAAAAAATGCTTTAAAGATGGCAAATATTACCTCCCACTTTGCACAGATTATAACTTCAAAATACAGTGAAGAATCAGACCCATATGTTTCCATCATTTAATTATCAATGCTTTATTACACACAGAAAGTCAAACAGATTAACAACATTTGCTACTGCTAAAATGGTAATACATGCAATCAGGTAGATGATTCAGCCGTCTGAACTCTGAAATGGAGGGCATGCCTCAAATACTAGCAAAATGTTGAAAGAGCTAAAGGTTGTGCTGATAGGGACTGAAAAAAGCTATCCTAACAGGAATTTTGAATGAGTAAAGATTCAAAGGTCATTTAGTGATTCAAGAGACCAACTATCTTTGGTCTAGATAGAAGCATTGCAGTCTCCCCACGAAAGGGCATCTGAATTGGACCTATCATGTTTAGGCACAATAAAAGCTGCAGCAATTGACTGATGTGAATGAGAACACTGATTCTTGCTTCCCTCCAGTGGTGCTCTTCTATAACTGCAGGAGTTTTCTTTGGAAAAGGAACATGTGAAAAAACACATTTTGGGCTCTTAAAAGAAAGCCCAAAATAAGGACAAGCAGCTTCTTTTAAGCAATCTTCAAATACAGACATCGTCTGTGCTGGAAGCACATTTTGCAGTGAGATTTCTCCACTCTGTCTTCTTGATGTTACACTCCATGTCAAGTGAAGAACAGTCATTTTAAGCACACTGCATTCTGGGATTGGTCAAAAGGAAGGTCTGGTTTACACTTAGGTCGAACTTAACTGCATTAGGCTGATTTTCTAAAGAATGAGTGCACACCATCAAGCCCATTCTGTCAATGTTAAGGGCTGTTAAAGTTGATTTCAGTACTCCTGCTTTTCACGAGGAGTAATGGTAAATTCGACCTCCACAGAGGCAGCACTGTGAAAACCGACATTCTTGGCCTCTGGTAGGTGTCCCACAATGCCCCGATGTGATGTCTCTGGCCAGGACTTTCAGCTTTGCTGGGTGAGATCTGTGGCGGTCACTCTGCCTATGCAGGGTGTGGGGACTCCTCTGGAAGACTGGGAATCCTCCCTGCACATCTCCTTCAAGCGCTCATATAGGAACTCTTTCCTCCTTCTCACAAAGTTTCTGGGGAGCTTTGTATTATTCTGTTCTCCACGGTGGGACACCTTTCCACACCAAGCCAGCAGTAAGTGAAAACGAGAAAAGTCATGGCTGGTTTTAGTAACCTTAGCAGATGTGAGATATTCAAACAGCAACAGTGACTGAGATTTTCAGACTAAGAAACTTTGACAACCAACTCCCATTAAAATTAATGGGGCCTGGGCCTGCAAATCCTATAAGAGGCTTTGAAAAATCTCAGCTGTAAGCGACAGCCTCTGTCTGTCAGCTTGCATCACGCAGGTGACAGGAAACCAGTTGTGTGTGTTTATCAGCTCTGGGCGTTTGTTTCCAAAGGGTTGTAAGAGAGGGGTGACAGCACAACTGACACTAAACCCTGAGGGCTTAAGTGCAGTGCTGGTTCCTTGTGTGAAACCCACAAATGAGGGTTCCTCTGTTCTACCTAACACCGTAATCCCTTGTGGAAACACTTAGGCCTTGTCTTAAAGTATTGCAGCTTCAACTATATCCATGTAGTGAATCCTCTATTGTGGTGAGACAATAGTGGGTGATATAATATCTTTTACTAGACCCCCCCCCAAAAAAAGATGTTCTCTCATCTTCTCGCTCTGATATTTAACCAACACAGCTACAATAGCACAGTCACACCAATATCAAAGTGTCCATAGTTATACTGATATTTGTTAACCGGAATAAGCTGTTACTTTGTCAGGGACAGAAAAAACGAAAACAAGCTAAAACAACCCCACAGACTCCTAATACAGTTATGCTGTAAAACTTAAGTGTAGACCAGCCCTGAGGCCTTGTCTTCACTAGGTAAGAAAAAAGTGTTTCTTTAAGTTAGCTAATGTAAGGTAAAATCCTAATGAAGATAAAGTAGTTTTCACAAGTGTTAGCATGGTTCCCTATAGTCTTTACCTCAGACTGCATAGTCTTAACTAACTAAAGGCAGAAATCCAAGTCAACTCAAGTTAAGAGCAGACTTCTTCCTCCTAGTGAAGGCTCAGCCTCTGAGATTTAAAAACATGGGGCCAGATTTTCACTTCATTTGCCCTGGTGTAAATCCAGGAAACCTACATTGATTTGAGTGGACCTATTCCGGATTTACATGGGTCTAACAGAGATCAGCATCTGGCCAGAGGAGTATTAGCTTGACACAAAAGCTTCCAAATACCCATGCTAGTATACTTGAAAAACCCAAACCCAAGAACCCTACACTACATAGTGAATACATTGGCATATTAAAATACAGTTTGGCCCTCCCTGGTCTGGCTCCCTTGGGTCCTGACTGGTCCCGGATGAGGGATTTTGCCGGACCAGGGGATGTCATATCTGGCTTCCTTGCTACCAGCTCCCCCCAGCCCTGGACCAGCCACCAGCCTCCTGGCCAGCTCCCCCTTGCTGCCAGCCTCATTGTGCTGCTGGTCCCCCCACCTCCTTCCATGCTATGCCTGGCAGCCCAACTCCCTGTGTGCCAGACTCCTGGCGCCACCAGGGCGGAGCACTAACCTCCTGGCATGGGGCTGAGCTCCTGACCCCACTGGGCAGCCCCACAGTGGAGTGCTGAACTCCTCGCACTGTGGGACAGCCCTGCTGTGGTACGCTGAGTTCCTGGCCCCGCCAGGCAATCCCGCTTTGGGGCACTGGGCTCCTGGCCCCACTGGGCAGCCCCACTGGGTTGTGCCTGGCTGCCTCGTTCCCAGCAGTGGGCATCCCACCCACAAGCCCTCCACCCAGACTTTCTTGTCTTGGAACATCCGTGGTCCTGCCGCACGACGGATGGTGCCGGACCAGGGAGTCCCAGATTACAGAGGTTCAACCTGTACTTCTCCCTCTTTCTTGAAGAGCTGCCCACGTTAGCCCAAGTGCTATGGGATGCTGCACACCATGAGTCTAAGAACAGAAAAAAGGTTTTGTCTCTATGCCCACCCACAGGGTGTGGTTTTAAGTGAGAAGGTAGCCACATTTCCCTGCAATGTGCAAAAATAATCTGCACTGAGCTTTTCGAAGGAAAATAAGGGAGTTGGGGTCCCAATCCCCATCGGCTTCTTTGGAAATCCCATCCTGTGCTGTAGGGTAGAGGCTTGATCCAGCAGAGCACTTACCCACGTGCTTAACTGATTCTGATGGGACTATAAGGCGCTTAACTGGCAGCATCAGTTTGTTGATGTGTTGGAGCCCCAGGAAATGAACTTTTGCCTTGTGTAAGCTTTGTACCACTTAGTGAATCCACTGCTGCAATGAATTTGTTTCCCTGGAGTGTTCTCTGTGTTGATCTCTCTCAGGCTGTAAACCTCACTGTCGTAAGGTATGAGTGGTGTGCGGGCCTGCCGACAGGGGTAGGGTGGGGAGAAATGAGGCAACTGCCCGGGGTCCAGTGATTCTAAAGGGCCCAAGGTTCCCAGCCACTGCCCCTGCTGCTACAACAGCAGTGCCACCAGAGTGCTGCGGCCACTCTGGGCAGCTCTAAGGACTGGGGAAGAGGGGTGCAGCATGCTCTGGGTGGCGCCAAGGGCTGGTTACTCTGCCCTGCCCCTTCTGCTGGAGGCCTTGTCCCTTCATGGGATGTGGAGCCAGCTCCCAACCTTTCCCACGGGCCCAGCATGGCTATCAGCTCCCCTGTTGCGTATTATGGCATACCTCATTGTGTATTACGGCATACCTCATTTTGTTCAGATTACAGCTATTGTGCAGTGACAATCGCCAGTTCTATTTATTCTTTTCTGAGATGCTGCCTGGCAACCTGGGGCACAGCGAGAGAGGTTTTACATGTGATCACTACGATGGCGATTCAAAGTACTAATGTACAGGCAACGGGAGTGTACCTTCAAAGCATGCGGCATTTGTCACTGCCTATAACAACAGATAAAATGACCAAGGAGTGCTCTGAGGGGAGTTGGTGAGGGACAGGAGTAGCAGTGTTACTATAATAGCATCACAACAAGTTGCATCGCACCCTATGTTAAACACATTTGCACAGAGTGCATTAATTCACAAAACTACAACGATGACTTCAGGCCATATTCACAATGACTGGACAGAGTGACAAGCCAGTTTTAGCATTGTATGCAGCCACGCACGAAGCAACAAGCTGCGTGGGCCCTAATCCTACTTTCCTTGCACATCTAGGTTATGGTGGGCAAGGAAGGGAGCAAGATTAGTCCCTGTGTTACAATGTTGGTAAGAAGCTGTGCTGTAGACTAGTTAGAAGGCGCTATGGCATGGTTTCTGCAGGAATGATTATTTAGAAATACTAGGGGGCTGCGCCAGGGGGAGGGGGCAGGAGTGGGCTGGGGACAGGGTGTCTGGCCAGGAGAGGAAGAACAGGCTGGGGGTGGGTGTCTGGATGGAGGGAGGGGGCAGGAGCAGGTTGGGGGTAGGTGTCTGGCCAGGAGCGGGCTGGGGTCTCAATGGGAAGGGTGAGCGGGCTGGGGGGAGTTGGGTTCGGATAGCAGAAGGGACCCAGGGCGGCCCAGGGGAGAGGGGTTGGACTTGGTTGGCAGAAGGTACCCAGCACAGCATGTGGGGAGGAGTCGGGCTCAGATGGCAGAGGGGACCCTGTGCAGTGCAGGCTGGGGGAGTGTCGGCCACAGCATACAGCTGAGGATGGAGGCAGAGGCAGGCAGTGGCATGAGGACACAGATGACATGATGATGTCACTCTGTTATCCCACAAGAAATTTTTTTTATATATATAGAGAGAAAATACTTGTCCACATTGGACAAGATTTTCCAACTGTGGGCTGGCATAGGATAGGATACTAGATGACTTAAGCCTTCATCTTATATACTTAGACTTCTGTAAGGCATTTGACTTGGTACCCACAGTGTATTGATTAAGAAAAACTAGTATGAAATTGACAGGGCACATTCCAAATTGAGTAACAACTGGCTAACAGATCTCAAAATGCAAATAGGGACTCCTCATCAAGATGATGTGTTTCTAACAGGGCCTACACAGATTGAATGGTGTAAAGCCAGAACCAATGCTTTTTTTTTTTAAATCAGTGACCTGGAGGAGAATAAGATCATTGATAAAGTTTGTGGATGACACAAAGACTGGGGGAGTGGCAAATAAGGAAGAGGAACAGTCACTAATACAGAGCAACCTGGATTGCTTGGTAAGCTGGGTACAAGCCAACAAAATGAATTTGAATACCACCAAAAGTAAGTGTGGGAACAATGGACTAGCCTGGGAAGCTGTGATGCTGAAAAAGACTTAATAGGTCAAGACTTGTGGCCAAAAGAGCCAATGCAGTTTTGGGTGTGACCGCTGGAAGTGTGTCCATTTCTAGTGCCTACAAGCCTGGAGAGAAGGTGGCTGATATATTGGAGAGGGTTCCAAGAAGAGCCACAAAAATGATTAAAGGATTAGCAGGCCTGCCAAGGGCGGTTAAAGTGATCAGTTGCTCTGAGGGCCAGTGAGTCAAAGGGACCCAGGGCTCCCAGCTGATGTGGCTGCTTCTGCGGCAGTGGCAGACCCAGGATCTTTAAATTTCTCTCAGACCTTTGCACCACGTGTTCTGGGGAGGCCTAAGGATTGGGGGGTTGGTGTGATGCCAGTGGCATGGAGGTCTGGATGCCTCGGCTCCTTCCACCCGAGGCCCTGCCCCTTCTGGGAGCACAGAGTTGCCCCTCCCCATCTTGCCCAGGGGCCTACAGAGACTGTTGGTGCCCCTGAGAAGTAGAAAACAAGCCGTATAGTGACTGAGCTCCTTGAGTCTATCTATCTACCTTAATAGAGAGAAGGTTAAGGGGTGGCTTGATTATAGTTTGTAATTACTTATATGGAAAACAAAAATTTGATAGTGGGGGTTTTAATCCAGCAGACAAAGGTGTAATTCAATGGCTGGAAGTGGAAGCGGGACAAATTCACACTGTAAATAGAAGCGCAAGTTTGTAAACAGTGATTGCAACTAACCCTTGGAGCACTTTACCAAGGGTTGTGGTAAACTCTCCAACACTGGGAATTTTTGGATCAAGATTGGATGTGTTTCTAAAACATATGCTCCAGTGCAGACAGGAATTAAGTCACGGTGCCGGTGAGGTTTTCAAAATGTGCGCTGCAAGTTAGGCGCCCAACTTCCAATGTCGGTACCTTAAATAAGTGACCTTTCAAACCCATTAAAGCAGCTTTCACTGAAATCATTGGTTGCTGCTGACTGCGTTAGAAAATCAAATCAGTTTTCAAGCACCTAAATTGGAAGTTTGGAGCCAATACTGTAGCACCCAGTGTGAATATATTTTTTATTATGAACTGAATTGCTTTTAGTGTCCATTGCTATAGGATTTCTATCCGGATCCTCCTTGCTCTTTAGAGGGCTAGTCTAAAACCTTTGATAGGCTTTAGGTCAGGCCCTAATTTTGTGCTACCTAAAATATTTGAGAGACTTATCTTCATCTTTGCATGAACGTTATGGTTTCAAACAAAGCAAAGAGAGTAATCTATTGTCGTTCTATTCCATGTCAATAAGATGCTACAGTGAAAGGAGTCATCATAGGCTATGCTACAGAGTTGGAAGAGAGTTCACAATCCCACATGCCCACTTTAGAAGTCTGGAAGGGTCAAATTTTGCAGCATATTCTCCATGCAGTAGTAGCAATCCTCACCCCACAGCGTTTCTTTACAGCCAGAGCTGTTGACAGCAGCATCTGAAGTTTGCCTACAATCAATTCCACCCCTCAGCACATCTCATCGTCTGCTCCCAATCATCCAGATCAAAAGAGCCCACCCAATGAGGCCTTCTTAGCTGTGGGTGGCCTGAGAGGCCTGCCAAGCCCTCCTGTATGTGGGCACTGCTCCACAGCAACTAGACAGGAGTAAGAGCACAGGAGGGGCTGACATAACTCTAAATGTGTCAAGCTGCAATATGTTAGAAATTCAGGGTGTGAACAGAATGATTTTTTTCCCTTCTCTTTTCTGCCAGAGGCCCCTCTGCAAAGCCTACCCTTGTCTCTTCTCCAGTTGTGTGTTCTTGCCTAACCCTAGGAACCTGTAGCTTCTTCCCTTAACTACTTTTTTTATTCTGCTCCTAATACAACCTGCACCACAGTGCCTGCTGAGAACAGGAGCAAGTGTCCTGTGCATCACAGCTACTGAAGATCTGGACAGGTTGAGCAGTCTTCATCCTCCTCCTCTATGTGATGTGTCAGGTTTTGGAGCTACAGACTTTCAGCCTTAGAATGTTTCACTGTAAAAGGCTTGGCTCTGCCCTTTTGGGGCGCATCTTTTCTAGGAAAAAAAGACGTGTGCCTAACTCAAGTTAGCTAAATCAAGGCAAAATCCTCCAGGCAGTTTTTGCATGACTTAGCAGGTGAAATAGCCTTTAACGGCATGATTCTGCACATGTCACATCACACAAACTTGTGTAGTGATCTATAGCTCCTCCCCTTTCAATCAACAAAATGTACCTACTCCCCATAATTCTCATTATAAATGTGTTCCCTACTGGATTCCCTGTTTTCAATTGTGCTGTCCTGCCATAAGCAACGAGTGTAGCTTCCCCCTTCTTTCAGGAGATAATTTCAGTCTAACTGGTACTACTGTCAAGCTAGTAGACAGTAGTACTCTCATCCTGTACATTGTTGGGATTCTGCTAGAAGTCCCATAATGTCTGTAGTCTTGTGTAGAGGATTAAAACTAAATATTTTAAAACTAAGGGGGAAAACAACTGAAGAGAGTTGGCAGTTTTTCAAAGGGACGTTATTAAGGGCCCAAAGCAAGCTATTCTGCTGCGTAGGAAAGATAGAAAGTATGGCAAAAGACCGCCTTGGCTTAACCAGGAGATCTTGCATGATCTAAAAATCAAAAAGTAGTCATATAAAAAGTAGAAACTAGGACAAATTACAAAGGATGAATATAAGCGAACAATACAGGTATGCAGGGGCAAGATTAGAAAGGCAAAGGCACAAAATGAGCTCAAACTAGCTACAGACATAAAGGATAACAAGAAGACTTTCTTTAAATATATTAGAAGCAAGAGGAAGACCACGGACAGGGTAGGTCCATTGCTCAGTGCGGAGGGAGAAACAGTAACTGGAAATTTAGAAATGGCAGAGATGCTTAATGACTTCTTTGTTTCGGTCTTCACCAGGAAGTCTGATGATGAAGGAATGCCTAATATAGTGAATGCTAATGGGAATGGGGTAGTTTTTGAAGATAAAATAAAAAAAGAACAAGTTAAAAATCACTTAGAAAAGTCAGATGTCTGCAAGTCACCTAGAATATCCTAGAATATTCAAGGAGCTGATAGAGGAGGTATCTGAATCTTTAGTTATCATATTTGAAAAATCATGGAAGACGGGAGCGATTCCAGAAGACTGGAAAAGGACAAATATAGTGCCCATCTACAAAAATGGGAAATAAGAACAACCCAGGAAACTACAGACCAGTCAGTTTAACTTCTGTTCCAGGAAAGATAATGGAGCAAGTAATTAAGGAATTCATCTGCAAACACCTGGAAGATAATAGGGTGATAGGTAACAACCAGCATGGATTTGTAAAGAATAGATCGTGTCAAACCAGTTTGATAGTTTTCTTTGATAGGATAACAAGTCTTGTGGATAAGGGAGAAGCAGTGGACGTGGTATACCCAGACTTTAGTAAGGCATTTGATACGGTCTTGCGTGATCTTCTTATCAATAAATTAGGCAAATACCACTTAGATGGGGCTACTATAAGGTGGGTGAATAACTGGCTGGATAGCCGTTCTCAGAGAGTAGTTATTAATGGTTCACAATCCTGCTGGAAGGGCATAACAAGTGGGGTTTTGCAGGGGTCTGTTTTGGGACCGGTTCTGTTCAATATTTTCATCAACGATTTAGTTATTGGCATAGATAGTAAGCTTATTAAGTTTGCAGATGATACCAAGCTGGGAGGGGTTGCAACTGCTCTGGAGGATAGGGTCATAATTCAAAATGAACTGGACAAACTGGAGAAATGGTCTGAGGTAAACAGGATAAAGTTTAATCAGGGCAAATGCAAAGTACTCCACTTAGGAAGGAACCATCTGTTTCACATGTCTTGGTGCCTTCAACTTACTCCCACTTGTGTCAGTGCAGAACAGGAGGAATGCATTCGCCTCTCTCCAGAAAAGCAAGTCTCCAGGATTCCTGAGGACTTGGGCCAGAAAGGATAGTTTGATAGAAGTGGCAATGCTGTTCTCGTAGCAGCCTCCCTGTACAGCCTGTCCACGCAACAATTTTCAGCCTATGTCTAAGTTACAATGCCCCATGGAAAATGGGTCTCTGAATGAGAAACCTCGTTCATTGCAGAGTAATCCAAAGCTGTTTAATTGTATAAGGAACATGCACAGATAGAGCCAACCTATTCACTGTGTCAACAACTTTCACACCATTGTGTTTTGGGAGATGTTACATAGAGCACCATTTGATTTAGCTCTCAGTCTCTGTCACAAAGTCCTTACTTTCTAGCACCATTGCCTCAGTTTCTCTTTTTTATTCAAGGACTCCTCCAGTGGAGAGTTTAGGGTTTCTGCTCTTTTGGCCAAAGCAAGAGTCCACCCCCATTCCCCTGCCACAACAAACACAATTCCCCCAAAACTTAAATGAGGTCCTCCTCTTCCTCCTCCTCCTCCTCCATCCCACTTCTCCGTTGATCTAGAGATGTCTGTACTACCACTTTAGGTGGCACCACAGTCTGGGGAGGGGTATGAGCTCTCTCTACAACAAGCTATGGACCCGGATCTCTGTTTAGATCTGGGTCTGCCTTGTGGTCTGCCCACAAGCCTCAAACTGCCTTGCTTCTCTGTTTCCTAGGACCAGTTCCTATAGTGGCAATTAGTCATGTCTTCTCTGCCAGTGCAGAAACCCCTGATTTTCAAAGATACCAAGCACCCATTAGAGTTTATTAGGGTCATTAGGAGCCTCTGAATGCTCAATGCTTTAAAAAAAATAAAGTCACTTTCTCAGCCTCCCAGATCCAAACTTTAGGGGTTCATTTTTGACATTTTAGCCAGATCAAATAATTACATGTAATCATAAATTCCCGCTACACCCACAAACAAGATTTAGTTCCTTTTTGAGTTGTTTTAAAGCTATGTTGTTCCCAGAGTAATTGCTCCATCACGTTGGTTAAAATAGCAAGAGAGCAAACAAAATCAATACAAATAAAATAACTGACACCCTTTATAGTTTCAGTCTTGAGCTTCATTTTCCTACATGGCACAGACTGTTTTGTGGGCAAGA
This sequence comes from Rafetus swinhoei, assembly GCA_019425775.1. Taxonomy (NCBI): domain Eukaryota; kingdom Metazoa; phylum Chordata; order Testudines; family Trionychidae; genus Rafetus; species Rafetus swinhoei. Next base: position 120,799,535 of record CM033427.1, on the reverse strand, counting down.
TGTCACTAAATATATTAAATATCTAGGAAGAGCTAAACCTAAATGGAACTATTTTCTTTCTGAAAATGTAGCTTCACTGAAATGGACATGCTTCTTGAAACTAGTCAGTTTCTCACATTCATTTTTAGAGACAGAAAAAAAAAAAGTCCTGTCAGCGTCACTTCCTCCTGTGTTGACATTTACAGAACGAAAAATGTTTCAACTTTACATTTTTAAGTGACTTTTCATTTTGAATTTAAAGTATAATAGAATAAAAACAATGTTGTAAACACCCAAACTATTCCTGTTTTCCATGTGGGAGAATTCTGAAATTGCCAGGTTTTGTTCTAATTTTAAATTAAGTAAAATTTCAAAAATCCCTAACTCTCTTTGCAAACTGGAATTTCCATCGTCTGTCCAGCTCTGCTACTAGCCTATTTTATAATCTTCTGTGGAAATGCTTTTGTGATAGAGGGCATGCTTTAGCCAGACAAGTTATTGGGCTCCATACAGAGGTAACTAGTGAAGTTGTGGCCTGTGTTATACAGTTGTTCAGACTAGATTATTTTAAATCAGTGGTTTAGCCAGTACTGGGTGGTGGAATGTCAGGCACTGGGTCGCATTGCTGCAGGGGGATCAGGTGACCAGTGGGGGTGCTAAGGCATCTTCTTGCCTGTCCTGGCAGCACAGACTGCACCGAGCCCCAGAAGTTGACAGCAACAGGCCTGGCTCCTATATGGGAGAGAGAGTGCACAGGACTCCGCACACAGCCCCTTGCCCCTAACACTAGCTCCATACTCCCATTGGCTGGGAAGCTGATGCTGACTGCTTCTGGGGCACAGCATGGTCTGCGGTGCCAGGAGAGGCAGGAAGCTGCCTTAGCACCCCCCACTGCACTGCTGACCAGGAGCCGCTCAAGGTAAGTACCTCCTTCACCAGCCTTGACCCCTCCCCCAAAGCTGGAGCCCCCCCTCCCATGCACCAAAGCTCTCATCCTCAGCCCCACCCTGGAGCCCACACTCTAGTCAAATATGTTGGGTCATGGGCATCACCAAATTTCTTCAACGGGGTCATGAGAAAAGTGTGAAAACCACTGCCTTAAACAGCTCCCCTCAGGCCTTAAACATCTAAGAATATATTTTGAGCAGTGAATAAAGTCCTTCAAACCAACTAATCTCGTTAACTCAAAGCTCTATTTTCCTGGAATAACACAAGACATGAGAAGGCTGAAACAAAACAGTAATAGTTTCTTAGTATTAAAAATTCTGCTGTCGTCTATCTCTGGGATACCTGCCTTTCTTCATAAAAAAATTCCTTCAGTAAAGTTTCATACGCAACCAGAAGATGTCAGTGTTAACACAAACAACATAATACCAGAGTGTTAAAACTAGAGCAGACGACACACTGAAGATGACATTTATACTTACCTTAGAAGCCAATACTATGGATGAAATCACATGTGAATATTACATGACTTAGCAAGAAAAAGTTTGCTGAAGAATTAAAATCCTTCAGTGTTGGGTGGGGAATATAATGAAGGACTCTTGCATTTGTGTTTTATTCTTGTGATAAAGTGAAACCAATTACTGCTGCTTTTTCTAAATAATTAGTGCAGAGTAAGAATGCTTGAAACTATGGGATGGAAATATTTAAGACAAGACAGAAGACAGACTGGATCTATACTGAGATGTGATGATTGTCACCTCCAGGTCACAGGTTCTGATTTGGTTTAGGTTTTATGATTGAAAGTCATTAGCATTTGACAGCTATGTGGTGGCCTTCCTGAGTTAGTGGTCTCAGTGTTGTTTCTAAGGGACTGATGTTCCCAGCACAAAAACCAGCTCAACAATTGTCATCCTCTTGAATAGTTTCAGCCAGGATGCCAAGGTGTTAATGGTGATGGAGAATGACCTGTTCTCTTACACCTAGAAATGGCTCCACTGGGTCAGTATAGGCATGCTGATGATGGGCCAGCTTGGAAAACTTGCACAGACTGTACTCTATTTTTCAGTGTTGCTAACCCAGCAAATCTTACAAGTGAAAGCAGATTTGGTAGTGATCACAAGAAGTTAGGTAGCCAAGGTTTGGTCCTGCTGCTGTTCTAGTCTAGACTGTGGGCATCTTCCCATTAACGTGTATGGTCCAGGATCAACCTCCTGAAAGATTTTCATACTCCATTCAGTAAGTGCTTAGTGTTTAGAAAAAAAGCAGGCGTCCCAGTGGGAGCCAGAGTGAACTCTTTCGAAAGGAAGGCTTCCAGAGGCTTCAGGAATTCTCTAGGACTCCAAGTGTTTGGAATTCCTTGCTGGTATCTTTATTAATGACAAACTTCCTGTGGGTCTAACAGAGACAGGAAATACAGGATATAGTTTGTGCCCGTTGGTGCATTTAGTAAGGGCTAAATCCAGCCTTTAGGCATATACCTGCAATTCATAGACAAGTCAGTGGAAATCATATATAGATCTGAGTACAGAATTTGTCTCCTATGTATTTAAGCACATCTACCTGTGTAGGTACTTACATGGCCACCACCGCTAGACTATTTGCGCACATAAATGTGAGGGGTCTGAGCGGATTTTCAAATGTGACTCTGGTTTGTTACATTCCAGACATTTGGGAGAAATGTGAAAAGGAAAACTGGATTATATTAAGAAAAAAAAGACCAACAGCCAGGACACAAATTAATTTCCATCTGGTCATTATGACTCACGGGACTGTGTGATGGTAATATTGCACACACACACACACAAAAGTCCACTGAAGTAGTTGTAATTATTTCCATTGCTAATGGTTACTCTGGCTCAACATTTACAGACTTTATTAAGCTGCCATGAAACAAACACCGCAGGGAAATAAACATGACTATTCCAGCAATATAATCAGACCCCACTCTGTTTAGAAAACAAAATGGAGCTTTTCCTGTCTTTGCACATGAGATGTCAGGATATTCAGTGAAGAGAGTCAGAGTTTCTAAGCAAATTGCAAATAATTCTTGTTGCGGTTCGTGCACATTTATTAGTCCAGCAGCACTTAACTGTGATCTGGAGCACTGAGTTGCAGTGATGCTCTGCTTTGGCTTAGCTGCCTCTAGCAGCCAGTGGCCCCTCTTTTATGATGGAGGGGTGGCGGGGATAAACTTGGGCCCCTGTGTGCTATGTACTATAGGATACGCCATTCCCCTTAATACTTTATTTAGAAAAAAAGGCTTACAGTAAACAAATGGGCTTTTTGCACGGATCAGAACAGCAGCTGATGTAAATTAACATAATGCCACTGAAATTAATTATACCAGCTGAGGAACTCCCCTATATTTTCCTACGGGATGCAGTATTGACTAGTGGTTAGAGTTGGGGACAAGGGGCATTAGGGAGCCTAAAGCACCTATTTTTTTTAAAGGATCCAATACTCAGTATCACTGCTGGTGATACTGCACCTCACTAATGAAGATTCTGTCCCGTGCTTGAGAAGAACATAGTTTCCATGAATGCAAATGGATTTTTTTGTGGTTTCAAATGACAGCAGTTGTAATATTTCAGAGAGTAAATTAAAACAGGACATATGCTGACAGAGAAATTGTCCCAAGAAAAATGATTTCTGATGAAGTTTTACAATGGTAACAATTAACCGTAACAATTCTGAAACCCATGATTTCAGTAATTCAGCTGTACAATTATAAACCTTATACTCCACATGTAATTTATAATCTTGTGGACAACACTTAAACTAGATTATTAAAACACTATTATAAAACACCAAACTGATCAATCACAGGGCTTCTAGTTAGGGTATGTCTACTATTTCAAAATAACTAGCACTATTCTGAAATAACTTAGTCAGCATCCATACAGCAGGCAGTTATTTCGAAATACTGTCAAAATACTGTCAAGCTGGAGGACTTCTTACTCCGACTCCTGTAACCGTCATTGTACAAGGAATAAGGGAAGTTGGAGGCAGAGTGCTCTATTTCAAAATAAGTGCTGTGTAGATGCTCTTCATTTCAAACTAAGATACACAAATGACGTAGCTCAATTTGTGTCGCTTATTTCAAGTTAAGCCCTGCAGTGTAGACTCACTCTAACAAAGCCCATGCACTGCTAAGCAGCCCTTCGTGGCATCACAGGCCTCTCGCTAGGCTAGACTCAAGCCTTCTGCCAACACATTGCTCATATGCTTTTTCTGTCAGGAGCTCAGCCCTCCACTCTTCTCGGTTCTCAACTGTCCGGACTAAGAGCCCAAAGAAAACAAATTCCACTCTTTGTGGGGCTCTTCCTCAGTCAGCCTTTGGTTTATCTTACAGCCCCCTTGCTAGACTCCATTACCCTGACAATGGGCTTGTAGGCCCTCTTTCTTGGAGCTGGGGAAGGAACCCAGTTCCACTCTGGGTTCTGGCCCAGCACCCTGCAGCTAGCTCTGGCTCCTTTACTTTTACTTCATTCCCCCCCAGTATTCCTACCTCCCTAATATTCCCAGCTCTTGGGTCTGCTGGTAACTTCCCTGGTTATTCAGGGCCTCTCCTAGGCCACACTGGCTAGAGAAATGCCTTACCTGCTGTTTCCATCTTCTTCCCAGCTGGGCTCTCTCTCCATGTTAGCCTGGCTCTCTCTGGAGAAGTACCTGACTCCCCTCAGGTGGGTCTCATTCCGCCCAAGGCTCTGCAGTCCATGGGGAAAACTGCTCTGTGGCAGGGCTAGAGGGTGACATTACAATCTGCTCTCTGTAAAGAGCAAAATGTAGCCACACTACTGTAGGAGCAGAGCAGAGAATAAAATGTGACTCGGAGGGTCACAATTAAATTCCCCAGTCCTGCTTGGTTCAAGGTGAAAAGTCATGTGATATTGGTCTGTACCAGTAGCAGGTAATGGCCCCTCCAAACCAGCTCTGCTATGCTGGCCATGGTAGCGAGAGTGAGCTAGGGGAATTGAAGAATCAAGGCTCTGCCCATTATCTTCCCATTCTCTGCTCTTCTTCATAGGGAGGTGGACGGACCCCACCTCAGCAGCTGCTTTCCCCCTCGACAGGCTTGTGATCATGGCAGTTAACTCGAGTATTGTCCTTAGCTCGAATCCTGCCCGCACAAAACCCATTAACTTAAGCGTGGCGGTTCTTTGCTCACACTGACTGGCCTGACAGGAAGTGTAGGCTACAGCTTGAGTTAGTACGACGACTCTGCTGCTAACGCAGCCACTCTGCAGCACAGATACTGGCTAACTCCACTTGAATGCTACTCGTCCTCCAATGCCTTTTCCCCTGCCCTCATGTTCCCAGAAAGTACAGGCAAGGTCTCCCACAATTCACGGAGAGAGATTACATATGGATACTCAGCTCGGTGCAGGGCAAAGAGCCATGAGCTCGGCCCCAGACATGTGAGTGTCAGACAGGTATGAGTGCGGTGTGGATAATGCAGCTTGATTTCATTTCACAGTGTGGCTGCTCTCACTCAAGATAACCTGATTTAACTCTACAGTGAAGACAGACCCTGTGCTGTGACCGAGTGTTGCTATCCCACACAGATACAGAAAAAGAGTTGTTTACATCATTTCCTTCTAGGCACTTCTAAGGCACTTGTGCAAGAGTATCCCAGCCCCCCTCTAGGCTGAATCTCGTTGTAATTCTTTAGACATACACCCAGCTAGAAGCACCACAAACACAGAGCTCTGCAAAAATTAACATGGCTGTAACGTGTTAGGATCTGCTGAGATCTTGGAGAAAATGAGAAAAAAAATATTTTAATGCTGCCTTAAGAAGGAAAAGGATGAGATCATCATTCTAAGAGTTTTGCCAAAGGTGAAGTGAGCACCAATTGCTGAAGCATTTACAGGAATAGAAACCAGCTATCTGAAGGCAATATGAAAACTTGAGTTCTCCATGACTAATACTTGAGATGAAGTTTAAGATTAAAGCATGGGTGGGTGGGTTAAGGAGGCTCATGGGCACAATTGCACTCAGGGTGGCTCCTCTCTTGTGGGACCCAGCTCTTTGTTCTGTGCACTGAGACCTGGTATAAGGGGCAGCAGTGCCACTCAAGTTTGGCCGAGCCACCTCTATCATGATAGAGCTGTGGCTGGGCCAAACTTGAGCTGTGACCCTGACAGGTCAGAATGGCTGAAGCTGGGAGCTGAGCCCATACCTAGGGGATTGGAGTTGCCACTGCAGAGTGAGTTCATGTCTAGCTTGCTCTGCAGTCCCCCTGATTGCGGTGGCCTCCCGCCACAGGCTGGGATCAGGGGTTTGGTACACAGGCTGCAGGTGGTTGGTGGCCGCTTGGCAGGTGGAGACAGCAGAAGCAAAATGCACCCATTGGATCAGGAGGCTACATCCACCATTGGGTTAAAGATGTGGCCTGCAGAGCCAGCTCCAATTGTCCTCCCTGTGCAGAGCCTTCAGACAGAGCTGCTCCTGTGACTGGGAGTTAGTCTGTTTTTATAGATCTTTATTTTAGAGTGCCTTTGTCTGTCTGCACTCTGTTAAGAACTCCTCCTAAACGGGAAGAACGAGGGCCACCAAATTTGGTATGCAGCTTCCTCTTCTCCTAACTGAAAGTAAGACCAGGGTGTGGTTGTACCAGGATAACCGGAAGCCCTGGGAAAAGGACAGTTTTCCATAACATGCAAAGGGAGGGGCTGCTGTTCAGAGGGACATGATATGAGAGTGTCCACTGAGGGCAGCAAGTCTGTAGGGTAGAGCTATCCTGCTGAGTGTCCACTGGGGTCAACTGTACCACCAAGGGAGTGGCTAGAAGGGCTGGGGCGCTGCCATCTTGCCTGCCAGCACACCAGTAAGTAGCTCTGCCTGCCCCAAACCCTTTCCTCCCCTCCCAGCCCTTGGCCGCAGTGCTGGGGAGTGGCTGGAGGGAGGCCTGAGGTGGGAGAGAACAGGCCCCTGCTGGTTGAGGGGGCTGAGAGGGAGAGAGAACAGGCCCCTGCTGGGTGGCGTGGGGTGGGGGGAGTTAAGGGTGGGGGGGAGAGAACAGCTCAAGACTTCTACAGCCTTCAGATAAGGTTGTATGGCACCACTCTTGAATCAGAGACCTATTGGGGCATTTTATAACGCAACAGTTGCTTTATTTTTCAAATAATTTTCACACATGTAATAACAAAAAACTGTGGAACCAATCTATCTGACTATATGGAGATCTTGCAGTCCTTTCAAGCAATCATATGCCAGCTAAGCATCTCAAGTATTTATTCAGAAACTTTAGTTTAAACATAGTGGATAGATAAAACAGCAAAACAAGTTAATTAACTTGAGATTTTCCCTGACCTGTTTGAGCTTTCTTTGTTTCCCTTTTGCTTGATGATTGATATTTGCTAAAATGCAAATTAACCAAAGCACACTCCTTTGTTTGCCAACATCAGTCTGGGCAGGGTTGGAGGTGGTTTGGAACACGTGTTAATATCTTACAGTGAAATGTATGAATCATTAAAAAATCATTAAAAAAAGGATAGAGAATAAGACAGAGAATATCTTAGGCTATGTCTACACTAGCCCCCTAGTCCGAACTAGGGAGGCTAATGTAGGCATTCGAAGTTGCAAATGAAACCCGGGATTTAAATATCCCGGGCTTTATTTGCATCTTCCCATCCGGACGCCATTTTTAAATCCCCTTAGTCTGAACTAACTGCCCGCGGCTACACGCGGCAGTCAAACATTAACTCGAACTAAGTCCTTAGTTCGAGTTAACTGTTACACCTCGTGGAATGAGGTGTAACAGTTAATCCGAACTAAGGACTTAGTTCGGATTAACTTTTCACTGCTGCATGTAGCCGTGGGCAGTCAGTTCGGACTAAGGGGCATTTAAAAATGGCACCCGGATGAGAAGATGCAAATAAAGCCTGGGATATTTAAATCCCGGGCTTCATTTGCAACTGCGAATGCCTACATTAGCCTCCCTAGTTCAGACTAGGGGGCTAGAGTAGACATAGCCTTATTTTGAAATAACGCATCTATACACAAAATGCATTTCGAAATAGCATTTTGCTATTTCGAAATAGTGCGTCCACACTGAGTGGACTCTGAATCGCATTTAAGGCTGGCCGGAACCAGTTCCGGCAGGGCACCAAGTCAGGACTTACTGTGTGGGGCTGCTGCCTGAGGCTAACTGAGGTCTGTGCTTAAAGGCCGCCCTTCCCGGACAGCCAGTTCTCAGGTTTCCCTGCTTGTTGTCTACCTCGATGAGGGACAGCAAAGCATTTTTGTCTCTGCGTGCTCTGGTTGCCCTCATTCGGGACATCACAGCACGCTGCAACATGGAGCCAGAGCTGTCCCTGGGCGCTCTGGTGCTTCTTGTGGATGCGTTGCTGCGAGCCTGGCTGCACTTGCTGCAGGCTGCCATTCGGGAGGTCCATTGGGGGGCTGTCAGTATCCAGGAAGCCCTGCGGGAGGGCTTCCATCCTGAGGAGCACTAAGACCCTCCTTGGTCTGCCCCACTGGGGGCTTGTGCCTCATTCCTCCCTCATGTGCTTCCACTTACCCATCCCTAACCCCCTTCCTGGTGTAAAATAAAATACACATATTTTCATAAATACAAACTCTATTTATTTAACAAAATGGGGGGGGGGTAATGAAACTCTGGTGAGACTGGGGAAATGAGGCTGGAGAAGGGAGAGAGAGGGTGGGAAAGGGGAGGGGAAAACTTGGGAGGAGGGAGCTGGAAGGGGGAAGCAAAGGGAGGAAGGGGGAGGAGAAGCTCAGGGCTCCCGGTTGGGGGTCTCGCCAGGCCAACTGTCTCCCAGCACTGTGGGTGCGGGGCCTCAGCGTCCCCGGGGGGATAAGGAGGGGATGGAGGGTGAGGAGGGGATGGAGGAGGTGGAGGGAGAAGCGGGAGGAGGAGAAGGAGTAGGAGGAGGAGCGGTAGCTGGGGAGGCAGCATGCTCTGCACCAGGGTCTACAGGTGCTGGCAAATGGCACGGCCCTGGGCAAGCTGCTCCCGCCGGAGTTGCAGGTCTTCTTGCACCCAGTGCTGGAGGGTGCGGTGCAGGGCTCGCAGTGCCCCAGGTGCTGCTGTTGGTACCCCTCCACTGCACAGATAGGCCTATGGATCCCTCGGGTGCAGGAGCATGTCCCGGGCGGGGTGGTGCGCCCTGCATGTACAGCTGGTGCAGCTATGGAGAAACAAGAGAAGTGGTCAGTTCTCCCTGGGGACGCAGTGGGTGAAGCCCAGCCCCTCTCTGCAAGGTGAGGATGACCGTGCCCTGCACCATCAGAGCCGATGTGCTTGCACACAGGCCATGTTCGGAATGTCCTGCTATCCCCGGGAGTGAGAGCTGCCTTGAGACCACGCTCATGCCCCTGTGGTGTATATAGTGTGCGGGGGGAGATGTCCCCTGTCTCTGTGTAGAGTGGCCTTGTGGAAGGAGGGCATCCTGCTGTGTCCCACCACAGAGTCAGGAGAATGTCGTGCCTCCTCACACACGCATATGGCTAAGAAGGTAAGGCCCCTGTGTGGCAGCCAGCTGGGGCCACATACCCAGGGGTGGCATGGCACATGCTCGCACATGCACAGGTTGCTGCGCGATCCGTGGATAGCAAGGCCCACACATGCAGTCCCTGGTTTCCATCCCCACTGCCCCCCACATAAGGGGACAGTGATGGCACTCACATGTTGTTGCCTCCCTGGCTTGAGATGACACCGGCGACAGGTCCACTGGGGCAGCTCGGGGGTCCTGGCTCATCGGGGTGGTGATGATGGCCTCCTCTGGCTCCTGGCTCTCCTCCTCCTCTTCCTCAATGCCCTGGTCAGGGCTCTCTGCCCCAGGGTTGATGACCAACTGGGGGACACGGACCATCCTGCCCCCCAGGATGCGGTCCAGGGCATCGAAATAGGGGCAGGTGTGTGGGTCTGCCCCTGGTTGGGAGCTGCCCCCTGTGGCCCTGGCATAGGCCTGCCGCAGCTCTTTGATTTTCCTGCGCACCTGCTCCTGGGTGCGCATGTGGCCTTTGGTGGCCAGGCTGGCAGCCATCCTCTTGTAGACGGCTGCGTTCCTGCGTCTAGTGCAGAGATCATGGATATTGGAGGCCTCCCCCCAAACCTCAATCAGGTCCATGATCTCTGCACTAGACCAGGAAGACGTCCTCCTTTTGCGGCCCCTGGCAGGCTCCTGGGAGCTAGGGGACTGGTCCTGGGGAGTGGTGGAGGGCTGGCTGCTGGTGGCTTGCTGGCTCATGTTGTGGGGCCACTGGGTCAGGGACAGTGACTGCTGGCTCTGGGCTGGCAGGCCTGGAGCTGGCACAGGCACTGTGGCCAGACTCTACCCTTTTAAGGGCTCGGGGGAAGGGAGAGGGAGAGGAGTTTTCCTGGTTGTGCCCAGAGTGGCCACCAGGGCACCCTGGGAAGGGCTGGAGGCCCCCTATTTCGAAATAAGCATCTACACAGCACTTATTTCGATTTAGCTATTTCGAATTTGGCGTTATTCCTCGTGGAATGAGGTTTACGAAATTCGAAATAAGCGCTCCACTGCGTAGATGCTAGGAAAGTTATTTCAAAATAACTTTGCTGTGTAGATATACCCTTATTGACTCTATAAAAAACCCTGGTACGCCCACATCTTGAATACTGTATTCAGATGTGGTCACCTCATCTCAAAAAAGATATATTGGTATTGGAAAAGGTTCAGAAAAGGGCAACAAAAATTATTAGGGGTTTGGAACGGGTCCCATATGAAGAGAGATTAGAAAGACTTGGACTCTTCAGCTTAGAAAAGAAGAGACTAAGGGGGGATAAGATAGAGGTCAATAAAATCATGACTGGTATGGACGGTCTCAAATTACAGTGGGGGAGGTCTAGATTGGATATTAGGAAAAACTATTTCACTATGAGGGTGGTGAAGTCTTGGAATGGGTTACCTATGGAGGTGGCAGAATGTCCATCCCTAGAGGTTTTTAAGTCTTGGCTTGACAAAGCCCTGGCTGGGTTGATTTAGTTGGTCCTGCTTTGGGCAGGGGGATGGACTAGATGACCTCCTGAGGTCTCTTTCAGCCCTATGATTCTATGATTCTATGAAAAAGTGAATAAGGAAAAGGTATTTACTTATTCCCACAATATAAGAACTAGGGGACACCAAATGAAATTAATAGGCAGAAAGTTTAAAACAAACAAAAGGAAGTTTTCTTCACTCAGCACACAATCAACCTGTGGAACTCCTTGCCAGAGGATGTGGTCAAAGACTAGGACTTTAACAGGGTTCAGAAAAAAGCTAGATTAATGGAGGTTAGGTCCATCAATGGCTATTATGTAGAATGGATAGGAATGGTTTCCCTAGCCCCTGTTTGTCTGGAAATGGATGCCAGAAGAGGGATCACGATGATTACCTGTTGTGTTCCCTTCCTCTGGGGCATCTGGCATTTGCCACTGTTGGCAGACAGGATACTGGGCTAGATGGAGCTTTGGTCTGACCCAGTATGGCTGTTCTTTTATTCTTATGTTCTGACTTTGTATGTAAAGTTGCCACATATATTTTATCAGGATGATATTAACCAGCAAATAATAAATCTTCAAATGATACTTTACAAGACATGCCTTGTACAAAAATTATAACAACTACCTGTAGGGGAAGGACCCAGTGTACATTCTGTTTCACCTATCAGCTCTTATATGACAACACTGAAGACAAGGCTGTACAGTGAGGGGCCACCAATATTTAATTAAAAGCTAGGGGTACAGAACAATCTGCCATCTTAGGCTGTAACAACTCCCCATGTCCCAAGGGTACTTGTGCCCCTAACGGAGAAAAGTACAAGATTCTGGAACCTATTCACTCTCTCTCATAATGTATCCCAGGCTACTAGGAGCACTATTTGGCTACGTCTACATTATGGGGTTTCTCTGGGATATCATCCCGGAAAAACTCTGCCGCGCCCAGGAATCGTCTGCTCTTCCACATTTTTTTGTGGAAAAGCAGATGTGCTGTTTTGGAAGCCCTCTCTTCCTCTTCCCATGAGGAAGAAGGGCTCTTCTGAAGAGGAGGCTTTTCCAAAATTTGGCCCAGTGTAGAGGGGCCAAATTTCGGAAAAGTCTCTTCTAAAAAAACTATTGGAAAAAGGTATGCAAATTGTGGACCGATAGATCAGTGTAGTGTAGATATAGCCTTTGCAAAGACACTGCTAGGAAATGTGCTTGCTGAAGATGTGTGGGAGAGGAGATCTTGCAGGGGATCATGCATATTTATCCCTCCCCGGAAAAGTACACAGGGAGGACATGACTCTTGGTGCACTCTGGTGCTTCCCAAAGGCAAAACTCACTAGAAGTCTGCATATAAGTCACAGCGATGAAAGCTTGTCTCAGACTGCATAATTTAGAGAGGAGGTGTCTTCCTCAAAGGCTAGAAACTCATCCCAATCTTCTCTTCAGTCTGGTGAGGAGATTCTACAGTTTCCAGGAGCCATCTTAGGCCCAGCACTGGGGTTAGAGAAGCAGACCTGAAAATTAAATCACAGAGCAGCCAAAAGACCTCAGTACATTAGCTGGCAGTGATAGTAGCTCAAATCCACGCCAGGGACAGTGCTAGTGGCTGTAACTATTAGTGGCAGCATCAGAAACCGGACAACTTTCCCATCTCTGATCTATGTAATGATTTTTGTTACTTTAAAAACCAAGTTGTTTCCATACATACACATGACTTAATCTGAATGTCACCTCACACATAAATATCCCAACATGAATATCTGAAAGGAAAGATGTGCCTAAGAGATTTAGGAGCACAAGTCCCCTTGAAAGATCTGTCCCTTAGGTCTGGGTTAACTTTTTCATTGTAGTTTTATTAAACTCCCATTAAATTCAATGGAAGTTGTTCCACTCACTCATTGGATCTGGCGAGCTATTGGTAGGTAATTTGAAGTGAATCCACCACCTAATATCTCTGTCTTGCAACAATTAATCATGCAAGTACTTCCACTGAAATTAATTTTTAATGGGACCAACATGAATATGGATGACTCATGCGAATGAGGATTACAGGACCAGTCACCAAATCAACAGGACTTATTTGATTTAACCACAGTGTTGTCAATTCTTGTGATTTCATTGTGAGCTTTGTGATATTTGGTGTTTTGTTTAATGCCTGAGCTCCTAGAGTCATGTGATTAGTACAGCATCTCCTCTGCACTTAAAATACAATTAAGTACATTTCTTATCTCTTATGGTTGTTGAGAAAAGCTTGAAAATGTGATCCTAAAGGAACCAGAAGAAAAATAAAAAGACCTCAATTTACTGTATTTTCTCCAAGGCCTGGTTTGCAATGTTTGAATTTTTGGGGTTTGGTAATACTGTGGTTAACCATACATTTTGACCAAGAATGCTCAAAAACATTATTTCAGTTTCTGGATTAGTTTTTTAGGACTGGTGCCATTGCTTAATTCAGGAATTTCTTCTTCCCTAATGTTTCATGCAGTTCTTATTATAGTGCAGTTCTTACATTCCAAAAACAACCACTTCTCCCAAAAAAAGCCTGAGTCATCCCCAACAGATGAAATTCCTTAATGAACACATTTCCAAAAGTGTTTTTAGTTTCAAAACATCACTCTTTCACAAGACAACACACTGCTAGAAAGGCCAGTTTTAACTACTTTTCCATGAAGTGTCCTTTGGTTGCAATACAGCGATTAGAGAAATTATCTTTCCTTTCCTGGTGTCTGGCATCTTGGGGCACGTCCTCACTCACTCTAGCAGAGACTGCTTTTCTGGCGTTTGATTTAGTAGGCCTAGTTATGACTTGTATGACCTGAGGGCAGCTCTACCCAGCGCCTGTACTCCTGGCAGTCGTGAGGAGTAAGGGAAGTCAACAGGAACTCAACTTAAGTTAAGCCAACTCCAGCTATGAATTTTATGTAGCTGAAGTTGCGTGCCCTAACCCGACCTTCCAGGTCTAATGTAGACGTGGTCATAGGTATAACTGGTGGAGGTAATAAAGTGGGAACATATCATTCCCTACTTCCCCTCCTCACGAACAACAATTTGCTAGCCTGATGATTGAGAATGAAATAAATCCTTTTTCCTCATCAGCATAACAATGTCCTACTGAAGGATCTCCATTCTATGGCCCCAGGAAATGAACCATTGTCTCCCCTAGCCTTGATGCTCCATGCAGGGAGGAGTCTTGATTTGTATATAAGAAGTTTTATAGTTTTGTTCCATTGCTCTTGATCCAGGATAGGTCTAATATTTTGTTTCCAGCATTTCTTGGCTGCTAGGTATTTAGAAATACTGACTGATTAGATTTCCAACCATCTGCATCTGGTTCCTTTTTTTCCCTATAACAACATTTAAGGAGTTTGGAAGAAATATATTGCTGTCATAGAAGCACAGAATCATACAATGCAAATACAAAAACTAGAAGGGACTTTGAGAAGTCATCAAGTCCATTCCCCTCCCCTCATGGCAGGATCGAGCACCATCTAGATCAGTGGTCACCAACCTTTTTCAGCCCAAGGTCATTTTTTGAATTTACGTGCAACCCAAGATCTACCCTTTAGACAATGTCGTAGAATAAACAGTCTATTTTTAATTTTAATTTATGCTGTATAAATCTAAAGTCAAGTATTTATAATTCTACATTACACATCTTCTTCACAATGACTCTCATCACTATATCCAACTCTGAGCAGCCAACATTTTGTATTCACTTCACTATTTGCCTTCTAATCTCTCCCCTCCTTTATTTCTAAAGATCCTTAATTATCTATCTGTCTCTTCTTGCATAAAGTTCAAACTCCTTGTATGATTGCTAGGATAAAAATGTTGCAAATTGTTTACCCAAATAAGTTGGGGATTTGGGGCTGCATATGGGATTTGTGCATATGATTGTTGTTATTGCACAAGCGTGCACAAAGAAATCATGAAAGCAAGAGGTCAAAAACAGGCAAATGTACACTTCTCTCTGCCAGTCAGTATATGGTCTGCTGGAGCTGGAACCCAGCAGGGACAGGCTCACCACACCCTGGCTCCAGCCGGAGCAAAGGGGGGCAGCCGCCTGCTACCACGTGGCCCGACCAGAACCCATCAAGCCGCCTCCACTACCACTCACCTTTTGTTCCAGCAAGAAAGCAAATGTTGGCGAGTGCTGCTGCACGGCTCTGCAAATGAGCAGGGTGGATCTAAAACTTCTTGTGCACAGCTGCGCAGTTCAGAGGGAATCCGGAGATTGCCTGCTGGAGACACCGCAATTGCCCTGTCAATCATAATCAACGGGTTTGAGATGACTGATCTAGAACATCCCTGACAGGTGTCTAACCTGCTCTTAAATATCTCCAGAGATGGAGATTCCACAGCCTCCCCAGGCAATTTATTCCAGTGCTTAAACACCCTGATAGGTAGGAAGTTTTTTTTAATAGCCAACTTAAATCTCCCTTGCTTCAATTTAAGCCCATTGCTTCTTGTCCTGTCATCAGAGGTAATTTTTTGTTATCCACAAGACTTATTCATGTCACGCTGTGATAGCAACTCTGCCATTAAAGTGGTATCCCTAAGACCTATACACTAGGGATGTAAAGGACTAGTTGACTAGTCAAGTATCCAATAAGCAAATGCTTATCAGATAGTAGACAGGATAGTCGACTAGTTGTTCCCCATGCAGCGGCACATGGAGTCTGGGATCAGCTGGGGTGTAGCTGATCCCGGGCTCCAAGCGACGCTGCCTCTTTGAAATGCCGTGTGGAGCCTGGGGAGTTGATCCCGGGCTCCACCCGGCATTTCAAAGCAGCAGCGTGCACTGAGCCCAGGGTCAGCTGGGGAATCCCCAGCTGACCCTGGGCTCCACATGGCATTTCAAAGCAGCTTGGAGCCCAGGAGTGCCAGCTTTGTAAAGTACAAGAGTCCCCAACGGGGGCTCTTGTGCATTTCAAAGCAGAAGTGCCCACGTGGAGCCTGGAGTCAGCTGGACTTCCTGCTGGCCCTGGGCTCCACGCAGCGTTCCAACTTTTAAATGCACAAGAGCTCCCACTGGGCTGGAAATTCCATCGACTACTCGACTAGTAAATTAATTGCGCGTTAACAACCTTACTATACACTTCATTCCTATGCTGATGACTTTTACCAACTGGTAGGGTTCCTCAATGCTCATGCAGAAAATCTGATCAATCTCATCATCACTTTTCCAAACCCAAATGTCACCATAGCTGACTTGGTCGCATGCTCCCTAGAAGGATTCTCTCAAAGATGGAGCCCCATGATTCCAGATAACGAGCCAGGGACTTGCAAACTGTCAGTTTGACAGAAGTGGCCTATGCACCAGAGGACATATAAATGATCAATCTGCCACTGGGAAGTCCCCTCCTGCTACACACACATGCACGCCACGCACCACTCTCTGCAGCTGGAGCATATTAAAAGCTGGAGAGGGAAAAACCGGCCCTCATGTGATTCCACTGGAATCTGTGCAATTACACCAGGGATGAATGAGGCCCAATGCTTTTGTATTTGCCAAGACACTGCAAAGCTCTCCCAGAAGAGACAAATATTATGACAAATCCTCTGTTGAAGGCCTGCAGCAGGAGAATCACTTAGCAGCACAGTTTACTATGATTTCATATTAAACTATTTTGGGAAATGAAGCCCAGCATTACTCACCCATCGTGTGCCTGTTGGGACAGAGTGCTGCTGCCCTTGTCATCACAAAGCTACAGGAGTTGTTATGCGTCTCCTCATGAAGGTTCATTTTGCTTAAAGATGTTTGATGGTTCTTGGGGTTCCCAGGGCTGTAAGTCACCTTGTTACTCCCTGCCTCCAGCATGAGGGAATTTTGTTTGTGGTAATTAGGTGTTAACGCCTTTACACAACCAGCTACCCAAGCATTCTCCTCTGGGTTGTGACAGCGCTGCCTTCACCTTGTTAAGAATACGTGCACCTCGGTCCCTGATTCCATTTGAAGTGTTGCTGTAGAAGAGAGAAATATCAGTTAGCCATGTGGGTGAGTCTAGAAGTCCATCAACACTTACCACATTGTACAAGAAGGACCCCTACAAAGAGAGCTCTCTTTTTCAACTCACAGCAATGCTTTCATATTTGTATTTCTCGCTTTCTGTTATTGAGAGTGCAGTGTTACTTCTCCATCTCCAAGCATAAACATAATTGAGACAATAAAAATATCTTGGATGCTCCCTGAAAAACACCATTGTAACATATTAGCAGCAGAGCTGTGCAAATCCTGGTTGGTCTGTGCCATTTTTTCCCCCTCTGGTTTTGTTCTGCGAGGATTCACATCACCTCTGTTTGGGTTTGAGTTACAATTAACTCAAAATCTCAAGGTGAAACACAGTGAAAGTGAGAGGGCGTCACTGCAAGAAACTGCCCATTTCACAAGATTTTGAGGCACCCCCAGAAATCAGCCCATGTTCTCCCAAAACTGTTCACAAGCTTCTTCTAAAAGGCCAAATTTTAAAGATATTTGCTTCCTAAAGATGCAGATGGATGCCAAAGGGAGTTTACAAAAAAGTGCATAGGTGCCTAGCTCTCATTGTGGGAGGTTGGCATTTGAGAAAATCCCACTACAACTATTTGTATCTTTAGACACCAAAATAAATTTTAAAAACTGGCCCTGTGTGTGTTAGGTAGCTTTTTGAAAAGCTTGGTCTGGATTTATAGGTTATAACAAACCCTAAAAGCTGTGACTTGTCTGAGCTTTCATGCTGATCTGTAAATATTTTGCATGACTCTGATTGACACCTTTATAGTGTGAAGAATAGCAAATAGGTTTGCCAGATGGTTGAAACAAAAATACCGAATACCCTCCCCCCCCAAAAAAAAAACCTGGGAAAAAATTCTGCTGAAGGGGGAAAAAGGGGGGGGGGAGACCAAAGTTGTTGAAAAAAAAAAAGGACTCCAAGTAAAAAAAAAAAAAAAAAAAAAAATTAAAATAAAGCAGCATTAAAACAGCATGTCCCCTTTAAGAGTTAGTGCAGGGATAGGAACAGGGGAGTGGTTGAGCACTAAGACCCAGGGGAAGCATTGCTTCTCCTAGGTCTTTTGGCCAGCAGCCATTTTGTGCTGGCAGCCTTGGGGAACCAGGTAAACATGGGGGCTCGGGTCAGGGGGCTGGGGGTGTTGGGGGCTGAGGGAGGACTCGGGAGGCCAGGCGCTGAGTGTTTGTAGGGTTGCCAGGTGCCCGGCATTTTCGCCTCCTGGCTGGGGAAAAATTCAGAAAATACTGGATATCTCAGGTGTCCGGTATTCTCTGAATTTTTTTTACCAGACAGAACCAAAAATACTGGACTGTCCGGGTGAATACCGGACACCTGGCAACCCTACCGGGGTGCGCAAAGTGACAGGGAAAAATTTGATCCATTGAGGTCAGTTGTATTTTCCTGTGCTGGAGGTAAATTTGAGATGGAAAACAGTACAGTGAGTGCAAAAGTGCAATATTTGTTTTTATTATATGGTTGACTGTGGCTAGTTGAAAATTTTCCATCAAAACGTTTTAATTAAACTAAAATGTTTGTGAAAGGTGTCAGCTTTCAACAGAAAATTTTGAGTCTTTTTGCCCAACCTTTTCTTACCCCCAACACTGAAAAATGAAACATTTCAATTAGTAAATGCTGATGCTGTGTCTCATGGGAGTTGTAGTTCAGTTGCCTCTTGACTACATTCTCTTCCATGGGCTTGGCGCCTCTGACGTACTACATCTACCATGATGCACATGGCCAGGGACTCCCATGATGAACTGCCTCCCCCTTCCAAGAGGAGAGATTATGGAGCCTCATGAGACATTAGGCATTTGAATTACAACTCCCTGAGGCACCACAGCAGCTTTTCTGAATCAAAATATTTTTGCTGTTTGGCCAGAATATTTTGGCTTGCAGTTGAGGTTTTTTTTTTATATGCACTTTTTACTAAACAGATGTTTTCCATGGACAATTTGGAGAAAACACTATTTATTTCATTGTGGTCAAAAACTTTCCATGAAAAAGCCTGTTTTCCAACCAATTCTTTGAATACATCACACAAACATCCACAATGCCTTTAACATCACTATCCTAGTCCCTCTGCAGAACCCCCATGGGGTGGAACAGGGTTATGCACTCAGTCACTTTCTGACCATCCATCCTGGGGCAGTTGGTCACCCAGGCTACATCTAGACTACAAAGAAAAGTCGGAAAAAACTGTCATTTGCAATTTGCTTCTCTTTTTCTGCTTTTCTTTCAAAAGAGGCACCAAATTTTGGGAAAACTTCCTCTTTTGACACATTCCTTATGCCTCGTAGAATGAGGTTTACAGGGGTGGCAAAAGAGCATGTCCGCTTTTCCGAATTTTTTTTGGAAAAGTGGATGCGTTCCTTGGACGCGGCATTGTTTTCCCGGGATACCTCCGGTATCCCAGAAAAGTGCTGCAGTCTAGACATAGCCCCAGGAACAGAATGCCAGCCTTTGGCTGAGTTCCTCTGGAGTTTACTCCTTCGAGGGTATGAGGAAAGAAGGAAAAGAGCAAAGGCGCTAAGAAAAAAGAAAAGGAAACAAATAGCCAGTCCCAGACAACAAGTCACTGGCCTCTCTTATTTCATAAGCCAAGCCACAGTACAGCCCAGTGTTCACAAAGTGCCTACTACCTTCATTTCGGTACACTTGGACCATCCACAGGAAAGGCACATACTGCTGTCTATCTCCAGGTGTCCGCCCCCAGCCCGCTCAGGCACCAGGAACTATCCTACTGGCAGCTCCCCTTTTGAACTTTTCATCTGCTCCTGACATAATGTGCAGGAGCAGCTGCAACTGCATAACCCCTTCCTCTCTGGTGTGGGGTTGGTACCCCCACCACACATAAAGATCAGGACCACGACACTTTCCCAAGACAATGGATCTTGCAGGGACAGATAAATGACATAGCTTAGTGCGGCTTAATTGCATTAATATGAATGAAGTCATATTGGTTTACCACAGCCAGGCTCCAAGGGCCTTATGCAAAACCCACTGCAGTTAGAAAGGCTCCTACAGACATAACTGGGATTTAGATCATGTCCTACATGCTGTAGGGACAGGAAGGAAATGCAATTGGCAGGTGTATGGAAAGGGGATGCACAGGGATAACTTGGAACATCTGTTTTAATACAAATATCAGCCCTGCTAATGATTTTTAAAAATGGCTGCACATATCCCCAAAGTACTGCACTGTTACTCCTGTTGAAAATGAAGGACCTTACCAGAGAGTAGGTACCTTAAGGAAATAAACAAGTGCTGAGTGGGAAAGCCAGGACAAAGCTTATGAATATGGGTCAGGAGTGCACAATGTTTTATTCACAGTGCAAAATCATGCATGTGAGTCAAAGTATTTTCCTTTGCAAGGTTATTGCCAAAAAGCCATAGTCAAGTGTATTGTATAAAGTCTCGATGCAGGACAAGAGGCAGAATGCCCCAAATACAGGATATCATTAAAACAGGGTCTCGCAGACCTCCTCCTAACTCATGGTTTCCTGTCCTCAGGTGCTGTTCTTCTACCACTTATTGAAAAATTGAGATAATCTGTGAATACCAAAAGTGTTATTGTACCAGAGCTACTGCAATTGTGCAAAGGTGGCTTCCAAATTACAGAACTGTGAGTATCACTGCTTTAGACACATGAGCATTCTACTTTACAATGAGAGACTTTATGCAAATTTTCAATCTTCAGGTTCTAATACATGATTTTCTTGTTATGCCTTGGATTCACATGTATCAGATTGCATCTTCTAGTCTGTTTAAGATTCCATATAATAAAATCCATTCTACTTCAGTTAGTAATGGGCCACGTAGCTCCATTTCCATACAAGGGTTTATTTTGCCAAATGGGAATGCACTGGGATGTTCCCCAGCCCCACCAGAAGTGTAAGAAGTTGGGTATACTTGTCCGACTTCCATGCAGGCCCTGCTAAATATTTCTAAATGTGTCTCAAATTTCTCACTCATTGAGCTGTTGCACCATGTGACAGAGTGAGGGTTTCATAAATCAATGGGCGTAGTGGCCCAGGAGTTTACAGTCCTCTTATTACATTTTGAGTCAGAGGAGCTGAAACTAGAGAAGAGTGAACAACAAGACTTTATGCACCTGCTTGGGGTGTCACTCTGTAGAGAAATCAAGACCACCACCAGCTGCTCAGAAACACAGCTATGGCTGCCTGTGGCACGTCGCTGAGGATAACCAGGCTGTAAGATTTTCAGCAGTGCGAGGTTAACCCCTGGCGAGCTGGTACTTCACTGAAAAGAAATGGGAAGTCTCCCAGTTGAAGGAGACCCATGCATAGTAAAGGGTTAATCTATAGTGATCTGCTAGGGAACAAAGAGAGACACCTATTTTAGTTATGTGCTTTGTAGGAACAGGGCACTGACAGCTATACTCAAATTCAGCATGTGAATCTTCTTCCCTCAGGCTACGTCTACACTACAGGGTTTTTGTGCAAAACCAGCCATTTTTGCGCAAATACCCTCAGAACGTCCACATCTCAAGCATGTTTTTGCACAAGAAAATGTACAGTAGAATGTCAGAAAAGAGGGCTTTTTGTGGTATAGGTACACCTCTTTCTACGAGGAATAACTCCTTTTTGCGCAAGAGTTCTTGCTCAAAAAGGGGTGTGTGGACGCTCAACAGGGTTTCTTGCGCAAAAAGAGCCTATCAGAAAAAGCACAGGTGCTCTGATGGCCATTCTGTGAATGGCCATCAGAACTTTCTTGCGCAAGAGCGTCTATGCAGTGTGGACACTCTCTTGCGCAAAAGCACATAGTGTTTGCGATGCGCTTCCACAAAAAGCTTCTTGCGCAAAAAACCTGCAGTGTAGACGTAGCCACAGATACCCCGTGCAAACTCAGTTATAGGATTCAGAGGGGTAGCCATGTTAGTCTGTAGAATAGATGGTTAGAGACTAACAAAAAATGAGTAAGTGGGGTTTTCTTCCTTCTTTGACCAGCCCTTTAGCACATTCATTACAAGCAACTCCTTTTCTACAGCCAGCCAGCACTCAAGGTAAGGGATGAGGGAAGAGCCCAGCTATTTGGTTGTTGCAAGTCAAATAGCTGTCAAGGCCAAAAATGGCCACTAATCTTGGGGTCCTCAATTTTCAGTTCTTGTCTTGAGTCATCTACAACCTGATTTTCAGCAAATTCTGGGTATGAGAAGATACAAGCAAGCATGCAAATAAACAAACCAACCAACACATAAATAAATAAGGCACCTAAAACTAGTGGCCACTTTTAAAAACTTTGGCCCAGACTTTTCAATGTGCACTGCTAGCATTATTGGGACAAAAGCAAATAGTAGCCATCTGCACACATAGATAGATAGGTAAGACAGATAGATAGATATAAATGTATATTAGAGTGTATCGGTTTGTCTGTCTGCAAGACTGTTTGTTCAAGAACTCTTCCTAAACGGTGAGAGCGAGGGCCACCAAATTTGGTATGCAGCTTCCTCTTCTCCTAATGTAAAGCAAGGTCAGGACAAATGGGAGCCCTGGGAAAGGGACAGTTTCCCATAACATACAGAGGAAGGGTCTGCTTTCAGAAGGACATGATATAAGAATGTCCATTGGGGGCAGCGAGACCACAGGGGAGAGCTGTCCTACAGTGTGTCCTCTGGGGGCAGCCATATCACCACGGGAGTGGCCTCAGGGCTGGGGCTCTGCCATCTTGCCTGCCAACACACCAGTAAGTAGCCCCCCTGCCCCAAACCCTTTCCCCCCATTCCCAGCCCTTGGCCACAGCACCGGGGAAGGGGAGGAGAGAACAGGCCCCGGAGAGGTTGGGGTGTGTTCTGGGGCGAGAACAAGTCCTTGCGGCTTGTGGAGGTGTCCTAAGGGGGAGAGAACAGGCCCTGGGCAGGCTGGGGAGGTGGCATGGGGGTAAGGAGAACAGGCCTTGGGAGAGTAGGGAAACTGGGGGGAGAAAACATGCTTTTGACCCCCCCCCCAGCCTCCTGTCCCCCTCCACATCCCCAAGGCCGTGCCCTGAAAGACCCGGGCAATGCTGAATAAGTCTGCTAATATACAATAAAATTGGGTGCATGTGTAGGTGTTGGATTGAGGCTCTCTTGAAAATGTGTCTTGTTTTTCAACAGAGACTTGGAAAATAATAAGAAATCACTGAGATAATCATGCCTAGATTTAACATGTATAGTTCATAAAATGACTAGATCAACTGTTGCCTGAATTTACCACATTCTTGCTGAGATTACAGTGAAATACACTTGATCCTCCAGAGCAGAAATTGAGCAACATTCCCGATCGCTATTAATCTTTCATTTTGCCAGCGCTTGTATGGGTTCAAGAGTCTATTTGCAGGACATGATGCTGCTTTCTCAGTCTGCTGCAACAAATCTGAAAAATTGACAGTCTCCTTGATAAACAAGACCAGATTTCAGTTCCCAGATTCAGACATCTTGTGCTCTGGCAGATGTATCTACTAAGCAAAAGCAAAGCACAATCAGCAGTGGAACAGGTGGTATATTTCAGCTATTCATCAGGGATTATGACAAGAGAGAGACAAAGAGAGAAGGGAAAAAAGAAAGGACCAAGTTGAAAGAAAATACTTGTCAATGACAAACACAAGTTCTACTAGCGTTTTTACCTTGGGCTGGGATAAAGGCCTGACAATTTGCACTGTGTTGGGTCTGGTTATTGTTTTGGAAAGGCATTCAGCCATTGTAGTCCATGATCTTTGCTCAAAAGGAATTCTAAAGGGATTCACTTTCTCTTGTTTCATGAGCCCCATGTTATCGTACTGACCTAAGTGGATGCATACCAGCTGGCCACGTCCATCACTGTAGCCACGTCCGAGAATTCCTGATTATACTTAGATCCCATACACTCCATAGCAGAGTCCATTAGCTGGGGCACTTTGTAACAAACTATGGTTTAAAATGAAACTGGCAGGGAACTCAGCGCATTTACCTAAAGGAGCTGCATATGATTCTGGATTAACCATGAAAGACTTATTACACATTCCACTTGTACATATCTTCACCCTGGTGGCCTTCAGCATGGCTGAAAAACTTCCAAAAGGTTTGTTTAAACAGCCTTCATCTTCTCTTCATGTTTGTCACTGATTAAGGAATTTTTATAAGGACAATTTAGAATTTTAAGTCGCATCCCTTATGTCTTTGGTAAAAATGGTGTTAATTGGACTGTTAACTAAGCTGGTCATTTGTTGTCTTTAGCAGCTAATGATGAAATAATCCTGCATATCTATCTAAGATTGTTTATTTACAAATAGCACTTAATGTCACTATAATAGACAAGGAAGTTCTCTGAGTCCAGTTTGTGTGGGATGGGTGTTTGTTATATCAAATCAAGCTACTAAGGCTTAGCTGCTAACTTGCATACTTTTGTTAGGGTCAAAAGTTTTATGATACACGTGTGTGTGTGTATCACATATATATTCATAATGTGTTCATATTAATATATAAATGCACTTATATAAATATATACAAACACATATACTTTATGTATATTATTTATATGTCATTGGTATTATACACACACACACACATACACACACACACCTCATAATTAGTTCCCCATATGAAAGTCTAAAAAATCTGTTCAGAAAATTCTGAGGGATGCAAAATGCAGCTTTATTGTAATGGAAACGGAAGATTTACCATATGGGAACCAAACTATTAGCTAAATGAAGACTTTCTTCTTCTCATATTGGTTATTAGAACTGAATTAAAATATACTATGAACTCTTGGGAAAGGGAATATGGACCAAGAAGAAGCTGTTAGTCAGTGTTATGCCAGTAGCTTTGCCCAAGTCAAGATGAATACATACAGTCAGTGATCAGACTGTTTCACTTGCTTTCCAAATGTATTGACATGGAAATTGAACCCAAGGTATTGTGTTAAGGCAGCAACAGTAAATGAGGCCTGGGAGGAGCATGATAGATAGTAGCAAGACTAGAGAGACAAGAAAACAAAGAGAGAGAGAAGTGATTTTTCTGATACCTACCCTTTCATGAAACATCTGCACAGGATTTTCTTTTAAAGAAAGCTAAATGTCATGTTCATGTTCATGAAGGCAACCAAGTGTGCTGATAAGACCACAAAGTCATATGGTTTTGCAGCAAAGCTGGACCAGTAATGGTCAGAGATATGCACAAGAGTGGTTCATAGTCAGAGAAGTTTCACTATTTCCAAGAGTCTACATAGCTGGAATGGGCGTAAATTTTATTTTTCTGTTTACTTTGTTGGTTTAAAAATGTTTAGATTAAAAGTAACCCCCCCCCAATCCAGTACACTCTGATGGACTGAACTTAGAACACTAAGGATACGTCTACACAGCACTGTTATTTCAGAGCACATGACGTTATTTCGAAATAACAAAGTTCAGGTCTACACACAATGTCTAGCTGGAGGACTTCTTACTCCAACTCCTGTAACCCTCTTTTTACAAGGATTAAGGGAAGTCGGAGGAAGAGTGCTCTGTTTCGAAATAAGTGCTGTGTAGACATGCCTAAATTTAAAATAAACTATTTTGATTTAAGCTACGCAATTGTGTAGCTCAAGTTGCGTAGCTTATTTCAAGTTTAGCACTGCTGTGTAGATGTACCCTCAGTAATGAACACTAGCAACATTTAATATTGACCTTGAAACCTTTTGCTACTTCCTGAACTTACAGTTGATGTCCAGGAAAATGCCACCTGAATGGCCTTAATGATGGAGAGGTTATATGTCTTGTGATTCTATTTAAAGTCATAATGATACCTAAACATGTCACAGGCATTATCCTGATCTATTTTCTCCAGCACACTCAAGTCTTGGCAGTTTCTCAAACTTTGGCATGATGAACTGTGCATCTTTCTCAACTGATTTAAAAATTGGCAATATGGGCCAATGTGAGTTTTCTGGCTAAGAAAGCACTGGTTCTTATCAACATTAGAACTTTTTTTATGTCAATGTCTAAATAAGCACCAGTCACTGCCATTTTAGGGAGCTCTCTTTAGCAGAAACAAAATGGTGGCACAGCCCACAAATTGTACTCCAATTGTATCACTTGCTACCATTGCAGAAGAGAGACTTCTTATTCTGTAATAAACACCCTGCATCCTTTAAAGCAGTGCTTCCAAATGATAACCTGATGCTACTCTCTCATTTATTTTTGTTCCAGAACTATGATTTGTTCATCACATATATGTAATTAGTGACTACTATGAGTAGTGTGTGTGCAGTTATCCTGAACAGAAATTTTATTAGCATAGCACTTGTCTTAGTAGCAGTTTTGAAACGTGCTGTACAATATTGTGAACCTGAGAGGTATCTTTAGTATGAAGCATCTGATTCTTCTCGTTGTTATCCCAATTTTACTCCAACTGAACTGCATCCATAAGTGAGAAAAGAGTCAGGCACAAATTCTGTACTATACCATATCAATTTTCTGTCTCGTTTATACTGGAGTGTCTCACATTACCAGATGGCTTGGGTGTATTTTAATGCTCAGGAATATGTAATACAGATTGCATTGGCTAGAGAAGAAGACGACATAGTGCAGGCAAGATTTTTCCATGAAGAGACATCAACATGTACCAGACATCTCTGCAGTAAACAGAGTCTGTCTATTTAGTAATTTATGTATAGGCAGGGTCATTTTCTTTGCAGTGTTTAAAGGTCCCTGGGATTTTTCTTGCCACTCCTTCAAGTTCACTGCAGTATTTCACAGCAGAGCATACAGCGGTCAGTGAAATCCCGTGTACCAAGTACAGGATGTATGTCTCTGCCAGACATACATTGAGAAGAACTGATTATGCATCTTCAGTTACTGTGATCACCAAGCGGAGGGGAAAATAATTGATAGGTCCTCTTTGATCTCTAACAACTATGCTCCAGCTTTTACCAACTGGCATGGAAAATGCCCTTCCAAAGATAGAGGCATTTCATTTGATGATGGGTACTTGACAATACATGTAAATGCCAGAAATTGTATTCCACGTTTGTTAAAACCAAGAAATACAGTAGAACTGAATCAGTCTGTATTAATGACAAGGACTCCTGTATCTTGCTTTTTGGGGGTATAAGTGGCAAGTCACCTTACACACTCACACAGGCAAGTCAAGGAGTCCCCTTATTCCCATATATAGACCCAGCATTGCTAGTCCACACAAAGATGAGCAACAGCTGCAGGGGCCACTTGTCCCCCTTGTATAGATAGGTAGCGGGCAGAGTCTGGGATCTGATCCCCCCTCCCAACATGCCAACCTGTGCAGCTGAGTGGGCATGGAGGGAGAAGCAGAGGCTGAACTGGACTCTTTGAATCAGACCAGGGCTGGGATAACTTCATGGTCTAACCCTTTGAGAGTTAGGAAAAACATGATAAAGTAATTGGAAAATGCCCATGGGCCCCTCACTTCAGCTGCACTGGTGTGGGAAGCCCCGTGTGCATTGGAAGAAAGTGCCGACACACCAGTGTAGGGGGTGCAGAGAATTGCAAGACCCTGGTCAGTTATAAATGGCCTAGTTCCACATCAGAGAATTACTGAACGCAAGAGAAGGGGTCAGGAGATGACCCTGCTGGGAATGTGGCACCACATACGTTGGCCCTGCACAGCAGAACAGTCTCATTGGTTTGTGCCTGTGAAGTCACCAGGCAGTTTGATGATTTAGCAGAAGAAACCCAAGAGTGAAGTGGCGTGTTTTCCCCTTCCTTCTGTAGGTCCGCTTATCCACACGCCCTGGAAACCGTGGATGCCTTAGTAGAAGAGGTCGCCAAGTTCATGTGTGTGGTGGACTCCTACCCTGAGCCAGAGATTACCTGGACACGTAACAACATTCCCATCAGGTAAGAAGGCAAACCCGAGGAAGTGCCACACACGGGCATCCTTGTACATAAGGTAGATATTACAGTGGGTCAGGAATTTTCGATCAAAACGTTTCTTCAGTGGAAAATGCAGATTCTGAAACCAAGCTCCAAATCCATTTATATGTTTTGCTATTTGGTCAGGTTGTGCTGAATTGAAACTCTTCCACTTTTAAAGCCAAATTGAAACATTTCATTTTGTGCCATTTTGAGCTGCTGAGATGCCTGATGTGAACTGTAGTTTAGATGCTTCATGCCCTGGTTTACACATAATGTGCCGTGTCACTTCAAGGCAAGAGAGGAGACCATGCTATAGACCACCGGATCAGGTGGATGAGGTAGACGAGGCTTTCTTCAGACAACTGAGAGAAGCTTTCAGATCACAGGCCCTGGTTCTCATGCGGGACTTTAATCACCCTGACATCTGTTGGGAGATCAATACAGCAGTACACAGACAATCCAGGAAGTTTTTGGAGAATGTTAGGGATAACTTCTTGGTACAAGTGCTGAAGGAACCGACCAGAGGCCATGCGCAGCTTGACCTGCTGCTTACAAACAGTAGGGGAAGTAGAGGTGGGTGACAACCTGGGAAGAGGTGATCATGAGATGGTAGATTTCAGGTTCCTGACCAAAGGAAGAAAGGAGAGTAGCAAAATACACACCCTGGACTTCAGAAGAGCAGACTTTGACTTCCTCAGAGAACTGATGGGCAGGATTCCCTGGGATGCTTACATGAAGGGTAAAGGAGTCCAGGAGAGATGGCAGTATTTTAAAGAAGCCTTATTAAAGGCACAGGAAGAAACCATCCCGCTGCACAGTAAGAAAAGCAAATATGGTAGGCGACCAGATTGGCTTACCGGGGACATCCTTGGTGAGCTTAAACACAAAAATGAAGCTTACAAGAAGTGGAAACTTAGACAGATGACTAGGGAGGAGTATAAATATATTGCTCGAGAATGCAGGGGAGTTATCAGGAAGGCGAAAGCGCAACTGGAATTGCAGCTAGCAAGGGATGTGAAGGGTAACAAGAAAGTTTTCTACAAGCATGTTAGCAAGAAGAGGTTGATCAGAGAAGGTGTGGGGCCCTTACTGAATGAAGGAGGCAACCTAGTGACCGATGATGTGGGAAAAGCTGAGGTACTCAATGCTTTCTTTGCCTCTGTCTTCACGGACAAGGTCAGCTCCCAGACTAATGCACTAGGCAATGCAGTATGGGTGGACAGCCCTTGGTGGGGAAAGAACAAGTTAGGAACTATTTAGAAAAACTAAACATACACAAATCAATGGGCCCGGATTTAATGCATCCAAGGGTACTGAGGAACTTGGCAAATGTCATTGCGGAGCCTTTGGCCATTATCTTTGAAAACTCATGGAGTTTGGGAGAGATCCCGGATGATTGGAAAAAGACAAATGTAGTGCCCATCTTTAAAAAAGGGAAGAAGGACAATCCAGGGAACTACAGACCAGTCAGCCTTACCTCAGTCCCTGAAAAATCATGGAGCGGATCCTCAAGGAATCCATTTTGAAGCACTTGGAAAAGAGGAAAGTGATCAGGAATAGTCAACATGGATTCAAGAAAGGGCAAGTCGTGCCTGACCAATCTGATTAGCTTCTATGGTCTAGGTTGGACATTAGGAAAAACTATTTCAGTAGGAGGGTGGTGAAGCACTGGAATGGGTTACCTAGGGAGGTGGCGGAATCTCCATCCCTAGAGGTTTTTAAGTCTCGGCTTGACAAAGCCCTGGCTGGGTTGATTTAGTTGGGTTTGGTCCTGCGTTGGGCAGGGGGCTGGACTTGATGACTTCCTGAGGTCCTCCTTCAGCTGTATGATTCTATATGCTCTGTCACTGAAGATGGAATCCAGTTGAAGGACCCAGATCATAGAGGAGAACGGGGCAGGTGACATGTAAACTAAACTCCATGAAGTACTACAACAGCTGAAGGGGTATGTCTAGACTACATGCCTCTGCCGATAGCACATGTAAAATAACCTACTCGACATAATCAATGAAGCGGGGATTTAAATATCCCCAGCTTCATTAAAATAAAAATGGCCACCGCGCTGTGCTGGCTCAGCTGATTGTCGGTACAGCGCGGCAGTCAAGATGCGGATCAGTCGACGGGGAAGCCTTTGTCGACCGCTCCCTTATGCCTCGTGATGATGGTGCTAGAAACCCCAAAAGGGGCATGGCAGAAATGAAATCATTGTTCTGCTCCTTTCCACGTTGGCCAACAGGAAAGGTCAACAAAGGCTTCCCCTGTCGACCAATCCGCGTCTTGACTGCCGCGCTGTGCCGACAATCAGCTGAGCCAGCACAGCGCGGTGGCCATTTTTATTTTAATGAAGCTGGGGATATTTAAATCCCCGCTTCACTGACTATGTCGGGTAGCCTATTTTACATGCCTCTGTCGGCAGAGGCATGTAGTCTAGACATACCCAAGGGGATGCAGATTAATGTAGAAGCAAACCAAAACTCAGTGTCAATTCAGTTCAACCATTCAAACTGAAACATTTTGATTCTAGAATGTCACAACATTTCATTTGATAGGGAGTGTTGAAACAAAATGTTTTGAATCAAAATTTCTAGGCTATTTCCATTGCATGAAAGGTGTGGCTTTTTTGACTTCTTATCTCAAGTTGGGATTAATACAAATTTTGAAATACAAGAATTTTCTGTAGGATGGAAATTCTGATTTCCTACCAGGTCTGCTAAAATGTAACACTGAGGAACACAGCATGGTGTAAAATGTGGAGGGTTGAGTTGAAAACTATAGATGAAAAGTACTAGCAGAGAGTCAAGTATGTCCCCTTTAGCATGTCCTTGATAGAACAGCAATGTCACAAGATGTGATCCTGTAAGAGGGAAATAAATGATGTTACCTGTTGTGATTCTAGACAAAACACTGGATCAGATTGTTTGGCAGGAGAATCACGTGTTTTCCCACAAAACAAGAGGTTTGTGATAGCAGAAAGAAACTGCCTTAGTGCATTTTGGTGAAAGTCTGTCATGGGGAGAGATGTGAACAGAAACACATGTGCAGGGGTTCTGTATGTTAGAAATCAGCACAGATGGGATGTATTAGCGGGTGTTTTTAAGGCAGTCATAGAATGCTCGGTGCATGGTAGCTAAGTACGCTATTCCACTTTGTGGAACAGATGGGGGAAATAAAGGTATTTATATATGCTTCGTAGGGTTGTTATACGGGTTCCTGGAGCCATATCTCCATTAAATATCTTTGCAGACATCTACCTGCACCGGTGCCTGCCAGATTTTGTGCACAAATCAGGGTGGCTTTTAGTCTCCACCCCCCGGGGGAAGACTAGCTCAGTGATTTGAGCATTGGCCTGCCAAATCCACGATTGTGAGCTCAATCCTTGAGGGGGCTATTTAGGGATGTGGGGCAAATCTCTCAGGGATGGTACTTGGTCCTGCCATGAGGGTGCAGGACTGGACTTGATGACCTCTCAAGTTCCCTTCTGGTTTTATGAGATAGGTATATTTCCATATAGATTTTGAGAAGAGTCAGGCTTTTTCAGGGGAAAACAATTGCTCGAGTAGCATCAGCCAATGGGTGAGCACTGGGCTGCTGTCTGTCGTGGGGGAGGAGGATGTCTCTCTGAGGCCTGCTCAGAGCCTAAGACTATACTCCTTTACGTAGTGCAGCCTACTCTCCTCAGCTCATTAGTCCTGCTCTTTGAGCCTGTGCAGGTCCGTCCCTCTCCTTTTGGGGCATCATGAAGTCACTGCACTGCACAAGCCATGTAGGGAAGGGGAGTCCTTACAGTCTCTCCAACTCTGTACACTCACAGAAGGGTTAGGATGAGAAGCTTACTTAGGCCGGGATTATTACAATATTGATTTCTGTGGGAAAGCTAATCTGCACTAGAACCAGTGCTGACTGGTAACTTTGTGGACTAGCAAATGCTGGTGGTGGAGCAACCTGGCCATGTGTCAGGTTTTGGGGCTTGGCGCAAGATCCTAAAAGTTAGAAAAACAGCTGCACTTCATTGGCGTGAGATAGTTAAGGAGAGGACAAGACGGTGACTGTTTGGTTTTATTTAGGGATTATTATTTGTTCTTGAGAACTCACAGTGCATTTGGGATTGTATAGCACACAGAACATGCCAAGAGTGCTGTGCTACAGTGCCAGATGCTGATGCTTAATAGTGGTGGAAGAGATGTCAGACAGGGAGTCAGGGAATCAATGTTCTGTGCCCAGCTCTGCTATGAGCTTCTTGCCTGAGTGTATTCTTAGCCAAATATTGGAGTTATTTTCAATGTGGTTGAGGAGAGGAGGAGGGGCGGGGGCATATCAGAGGAGAATTTGATCCTTGTTATTCTTTACATCTCATTTCTGTATATTTTAGAGCTAATTTTCAAATATGGCCCCACACATTTGAATATGAAGGGGGTAGTCACATGACCTGGAGTCTATTGCTGGCTATTGCTGCCACCACAGATTTCTTGTGTAACCTCCAATGAAGACAGTTAGCTCTGTTCCTCAGTTTACCAATAACCATATCAGCGATGACATGTCTCAGATGGAAAGGAGTGCTGCAGGATTTAATTTATGTTTTGTGAAGTATTTTGTGAATCTTGCATAGAAAATGTCAAGTAATCATAAAGTATTATTATTCTTGCCTTGTAAAGATAATAATAGATAAAAAATTGTTGCTTTGAATTGTACATTTTCACACATTATTCACTACCTACCAAAGCATCATCTAAAGAGGAAGTGATGTGCTGTGATTTGGAAACTGTTCGTTATTCTTGTTGTGGTTATATTTTGCAGATAATCTCTTGTAAAGGTAAAAAGTAGTTCATTCATGTTTAACCTTTTATCAGGTAAATTCCTTTGCATTCCCTGTCTCACATTCTTTATTCTCCCTTGCCTCTCTTTCAGTGATGGGAAATTTCATTTGGTTTAAAAAAAGTACTCAAGGACTGTTTTAGGATAACTTTTTTTTTTTGGTGGGCTTGTGAGAAACACTCAGGAGATTCCAGACTGGCTATTACTGCAGGCAGAACTGCAAGAGCTGTAATAAAGTCCTCCCTCCCCACCAAAAAAAATCTTTGTGCCAAACAGCTTCCAGATTGAGGGCCTAAATCTTGATGGCTGGAATCTCCAGATTAAACCACCTGTCTTCTCCAATGATAAACCTAGTCCTGAAAGGAGAAACAGCATGGAGGATGCCATTTATACATCAGGACTGGGGTCACATGACCGTCCCAAACACTTAAAGGTACATACACCTTGTGTGAGTATACAAGTCCACTAAGTGGTACAGTATCCCCCTCTCCAATAACTGAAATCATCTTCCCAAAGGTGTTTCACTATGATATTAATATTAGCTCCCTATTAGACAGAGCATGTCTGTTTACATCACTGGCAAAAAATTTTCCTAAAAACCTATTTTTTGTGGGACCAAACACTTCAGTTTGCTTTGTTCATCTCTTGGTATTTCTGTAGCAGAAACAAAATAGCTTTTCCCACTTATAGCTGGTACTGATAGACACAAAATTTGGGCACCAACACAGGGCTTTATGTAAACTGAAACTATTTCAACTACATTCCAAACACAGGGAGGGAGAAAGAGTTGCTAAACAGAAAAGAACCAAAACAATGTCCTTTATAAAAATCAGATATCATTGAGGCTAATTATTATGATCAATAAATATTAATTATTTTATTTTGGAAATCTTCCTTTGCCAAGGTTCAGGGACACAGGACAGACAGCTAACTTCAAAACAAAACAATATGTAAACAACTGAATTCAATGGGAATGATGCCAGAATAAGGATTTATGAGATTAGATTGCATGCAGTTCTTTATGTATTCCTTGCTTCCTATGGTCACTGAATTTGTGGCATATATTGTAGAGTTTTCTACCTCTTCCTGCTGGTCAGTTAACTCGAGGTGGCTAATTCGTTTTCAAAGCATAGTCTAAACCCGCAAATGTTTGCTGTAGGAACTGCAGTATGAACTTCAACCATGCAGACATTGGTTGGGGTCTCATCTCCAAGAGGAAACCTGACAGATGAGGTCATAGGTTATAATTGTGAATAACAGGAATCCTGTGTAGTTGTTTAATCTGCTTGAATGTAGAACGCTCCCATTCTGATGTATAGCATTTTCCTGTTCCCCTTGCACATGTCACCAATGCTACACGGTGCAAGGCAATAAAGAGCCATGGCTTGTGCTTTCATAGCACTTTTGCTCCAAGAATTATGAAGTGCTTTATGACCAGCACTGAATTAAATCTCACAGCAATCCCGTGAGGCACAGACGTGTCATTATTTCCCTTCTATACACAAGGAAAGTGAAGCACTAGGGGATAAGTTTACATTTTTGAAAGACATTGCTTTAATTCAGGGCTACTCAACGCACAGACCGTGGGCCGCATGCAGCCCGCAGCCCATTTGTTTGTGGCTCGCGGTGCGGTTTGGGTTTACACACAGGGTTCAACACACGGTCCACAGGTGGGATCCTTTGAACATGGCATCCACTAGGAACACGCTCCACAATGGCGAGGTATCTCTCAGGAGGGGTGAGCATTGAAAGACACAAGCGCACGGGCTGGCCAGAACAGACAGGTACAGGGTGTCAGCGTTTCTAGCCCCCATTGTGGGAAGTGCTGGCTGCTTAGCCTTGTGGGCAGAGCCTGAGAGGTGCTGACTGGCTCACACTGGCCATGTTTGGGTCCGATGCCGCGGCTTAAGGCTTAATATTTGTATTCATGCCCATCACTGTGAAAGAAGCTATTTGCATATATTTGCATATATATTTGCATGTATACGCAACCACACTTAAGTTGCAGCCCTCAGCATGTGCTATGAGTATCATTGTGGCCCCCAAGGCTTCCAAAGTTGAGTAGCCCTGCTATAATTATCGGGGTCCCACTCTCCAGCACCTCGAGCCTGATTATCAGAGGAACAGTTGAGCACTCAATGGAGTTGTGGCTATTCAACACCTCTAAAAATCATGTCTTTGAAAATTAGAGTATAAAGCCACCATCCTCAAAGGCATTTAGGTGCTTTCAATTGATTTCAAATGAAAGATAGGTGCCTAATGATCTTTGAGGATCTAGGCCTATGTGACTTGCTTGAAGTCACCTAGGAAATCAGTGTCAGGCAGACAGAAACAGAGCTCCTTACTCTTATTTCTGCACTTTAGCCATAAAACTGTCCTTCCTGGGCTCCAACAGAATTTGTATCTTTCACTTTACTTTGTAAACACCTACATTTTCCTCGGGAGAAAGAGAAAAGGCAGCTAATTGGGAGCCTGAAACCATTTATTGGCAGTTATGAGCATGGCAACGTGTGCTACAATGGTTTATTTAAATAAAATAAAAACTTTCCAGAAAACCGTAAAAAGTTTCCATTTTCTCACCTCCTGCTCCATTGTCCAACCTAAACAGTAGTGTGGAAGCTTTCCTAGTACTCAGACAGCCAAGATAGTTTTATAACTCTGGCAGGGCAGTTCTGGTAACATGTCTAATTCTCAGTAAACTCACTGAAGTGTAGCTATTCATGACATGTATTTGGCCAGCATACAGATCATACTGCAAAGCTTAGTTTGAGGAAATTGCTCTCCCTGAAAAGTACTGCTTTAGCCTCACAACATCTTCCACTACGGCGGGCGCAGTCTCCAAAACAAATACACCAAATCACACACCTATTCTACAATGCATCTGGGCTGATTGTATCAGGCTATGTGCTGTTTCAGCTATGTATTAGGGATTAGTTGATTAACCGATAAGCAAACGCTTATAGGTTAATGCTATAGACTACATGCATTTCCCCCCCACTCCCTTGCCAGTAAATGTTTTAGTAGGCTGGCAGGCAGTCCAGCTCAGTCCTGGCTCATGCTGGGTTTGGGATCTACCCCCACTGCTTCTCTGCACTTAAAGTGCATTAGGAGCCAGGCAGGCAGGCAGGCAGCCCAGCTCAGTTCCGGTATCAGAGGCAGCAGTGCAGGACAACAGGCAGCCAGCCCGCAAGATGAGCTGTTTTTCAAACTGGCTCCCCTCGCAGATCATCTCCCACCTGGCACCCTGCGCTGCTGCCTCTGATACAGAGGAAGCAGCGCGGAGTGGCAGAGGGCTCCTCACTGGCTGCCAGCCCCACCCCCAGGGACTATAGACTAGTCAAGTAACCACTAAAAATCCATGAGGTTACTCGACTATTCAGTTAACCGATATTTAACATCCTTACTTTGTATTGCCTGTCCCATATGGGAGCAGCTTTTGCCTGCTGCTTTTAAGCTCCCAGAATAAGGGCTTGATTATTTGCTCAACACAGCTCTCCTGCTGTACTGCTCTTCTGTTGTGCTGTGAACTAATGGCACTGTTTGAGCAATTATTATTTTTATTTAAGTACAAAAATCTGTGATGTGCCATTGTCCTGGGATAGCCATAGGGAAAGCAGCAAATGAAGGAAAATATTATAAAAAATAAATGATTATCATATCAAATATCATATCATACCAATGACAGCCATCCCAAATATATCTCCTGAATGCTATTGATAAACTGGGTTTATATTTTGCTCTCATTTAGAAATAAATGGCAGTGCTTATGCTGACATCAGTAAATACAGAATCAGGGTCTTACACAACATGAAGGATCAAACCTTGATCCCTTTGAAATCTATAGTAAAATTCCTATTGGCTTCATTGCGGGTCCAGATTTCACTCACTTTCTTCACTTCAATGGAGTTACGCAGCATAGGGAGCTCTCCCAATGCTTTAGGTAAACCACCTCCATGAGGGGAGTAGCTTACAGCATTGGGAGCCTGTTTACACTGGCGCTTTCCAGCACTTTAACTTGCTGGGCTCGGGGTGGGAGGATTTTTTCACACCCCTGTGTGAGAAAGTTACAGTATAGTAACTTGCCAGTGTAGACAAACCTACAGGAGCAACTGAGAGCAGATATGGCTCCTTTTGCTGAAAGGTGCGTTTAGAGGTATCTAACTTCACTTTGGAAAGCTGAGCCTATAGAATCTTAAATGGTGAATTTAGACTTATAGTGCAAAATGTTTTATTACTAAAAAACAGCAAATAAGTCTTTTGGAGGGTTGAACTTTCAGGGAAGACCCATCCCTCATTTCAGTAACATTTGTCAGAGCTTAAGGCTATTTTTATGAATGCAGTTGTAAACAGTCACAAAAAGATGTAACACTCAGAAACTGATGGAGATACAATATTTGACGCAAGCAGGAGAAATCTTGCACCATGAAACGGACTGCAAAAATTGTTTTATTTTTCAGATTTGCAAAAGTGCCCCTTCCTCTCCCCTAAGAATTTTTCATTGTTACATAATTCAGCAATACCTAGAGTAGCAGGCTACTTTCCCCTTCCAGGACACGGAACTCTTCACAGCTTTGTGGAGCCCTGAGGAATTTTATTTCCTTCTCAAAATCTTAAAATGGCTTGGCTTTTTCTTGCTCAAAACCTGTTGGGGTTTTTTTTAACAAAACAAACATGTTTTCACAAAAATTTCCTCAACCCCCCCACACCTCTAGCCTCCTGCCCTGAGTCCCCCACATCCCCAAGTCCTGCCCTGACTACTGCACCCACACACTGCCAGCTCCCTGCCCTGAAGGACCCTGGCAACACTGGGTAAGTCTTCTAGTTTTAAATAAGAAGCAGGCAGCAGTACCACCCATCAATGTAAACAAACTTCTTTGTCTTAGCAAGTGGCTGAACAAGAAGTAAAACTGAATGAATTTGTAGGCTCTGGTTTTACATTGTTTTGGTTTTGAGTGCAGTTATGGAACAACAAAAATTATTAGTTAAGTTAAATTTTCACCATAAAAGGATTGCACCACAGTATTTGTTCGAGGTGAACTGAAAAATACTATTTCTTGTCTATTATTTCTACAGTGCAAACATTAGTAATAATAATATAAAAGGAGCACAATACTGTTTGTATTCTGTGTTGTAATAGAAATCAATATATTTGAAAATGGAGAAAAATATCCAAAATTAATACATTTCAATTGGTGTTCTATTGTTTAACTGTGCAATTAATTTTTTAAACTAATCATGTGAGTTAACTGCAGTTAAATCGACTGCCCTAATAAATACTACAGATTAGATAGAAAGAAGACTGTTCAGAACTGCTACTAAAACTGGTGTCACTAAACACTGAAAAGTGTCACCAATTGAGAAATGATGAGAAAAAAAGCAAAACTTGTAATGAGTCCTGATTTACACTGTGCACCTCGAGCTCTTGTTACCATGTCACTGTATCCTGCAGGCTGTTTGATACACGGTACAGCATACAAGAAAACGGGCAGCTTCTGACCATTCTTAGCGTAGAGGACAAAGACGATGGAGTGTACTGCTGCTCTGCTGACAACGGAGTTGGAGTGCCTGCAAAAAGCTGTGGGGCTTTACAGGTGAAAATGAGTAAGTGTGTGTGTGTGTGTGTGGGGCGGAGGGGGGGGGGGAAGGGGAGATATCACTGAGTAGACAATAAAAGCTGGTCTCACCTTGTGAATTAATCTAGCAGGCACTTAGGTCTCCATTCTGCTGCTATTTGGGAAACAGGGTCCTCTTTTGCACAATAAGGGCAATTTACAGTATACTGGGTGTACGTTTTTTGTATATCTATATGCACACATCTGGTTTTGCATAGGGTTTCTACATCTGGCAAATGCAGTCAGTGTTTCATGCATGGAAGGGACCATATTTGGGTCTTTGTTTATGCAAATTTGTTGACCGTGTTCTTGTTCTGACTATTCAATCCTTAATAAGTCCCCCCAGCTATATACAGAAAATACTAGAAATCTTTACAGTACCTGGACGGGAATGTGAGAGAAAAACAATTAGCTATTCAAGCTTTATGCACCAAATGTAATTACAATGCTACGTTCCTTGTGACTCTCAAAACTGTAAGGTAGGGCAGGTTTATCTTTCCTGATGGACATCTGCGTAAGACTCTTATAATACTTCACAGACCAAAAAGGCTATTCCCCCGTCCTCCCTCCAGCTGACATTTTTCGCTATGGAGATTAATAATCCTCAGCAACTCCCTAATCTTAAAATCCATCCCCAGTGGAGGGAATGATGCCTCTACTATTTGGGTGAAGCTCCCCAGCTCAACAGCAATGTGATGACAATCTTTCCACCCGTTGCAGATGGGCACAGGAGTGGCCATATTCCCCTCTGAATGTCATAACTCACCATTCTGAAACCCCTACAATGGCAGGTTCAATTTTTTTAAAAACTGACTGCAAAGAAATCTGAGCACCTGCATCCACTTTAACAACCTTTGTGTGAATCAGATGGCTGGGTCTTGTTTATCATTTTAGGTCACACTAGTCTGTGAATTCACATGTAGCCAGATCCCACTGACTAAAAATCTGAAGAAGCTTATTACAGTAAATACCTGAAATATATTGTGCTCATGGAAATATTATGCCTGCAATGTTCTAAACTGAAAAGACAATGTCAGATAAAAAAAAAGTCATGGATCAAACCTTAGCTAGTGTGAAGAGGAAAGCAGAGAGGGATGGAGAGGAAGAGTCTGTTTAATAGTGTATTTGAACTGTGTCTATTGTCTGCTGTTCAGAGTTAATTTTGGCTTTTTTTTTAGAACCTAAAATAACTCGTCCTCCTGTAAATGTAAAAGTAATAGAAGGATTAAAGGCTGTTCTCCCTTGCACTACAATGGGGAATCCCAAACCTTCTGTCTCATGGATCAAGGGAGAAACTGTTCTAAGAGTGAGTACAGAATGAAATTAATATATCGTGTATATGCTAAAAATACATCATCAATCCAACCATTTGTCAGTTCTACCCGATAAACATATAAAGAAATACAGACGTCATATAGAAAATGACAAAAGGCTTTGGTTAGGGATAATTCTACTTACAGAGAGAAATTCTCAAAAAAATGCTATATCTCATTTTCAAATTACTAGTAGATCTGGCCTAATATAAGTTGAACCCCTCTAGTCTGGCACCGAACCAGAGAACTTGACGAACCAAGGGAGGTTAATATTGTCTAGCAGCATTATGAACACTTCCACTGCTTACTCGTCTCTCTAATTAGGTAAATTAGAGCTAAATAACAGCACAGAACACTGAGAGTCAGGACTAGTGGCTGTAAACAAATCTTATTGGACCTTGGGAAACTTGGCCACACCCATGATAAGTGGACATGTAGCTAATTAAAATCATGCTGGACCATGGATGTTGCTGGACCAGAGAGTATCAGGCTAGGGAGATTCAATGTGTACAGCCAAAAAGAGTTTGTGAATCTAATTGTGAATAAAACAAACTGGTCTGCTATGCAAATATTTATTCACAAGCCTTTTGAAGTTATTCACTGACTTGCAAAAATGTGGCTAAGTGAATAGCTTGAACAGTACAAACTGAACTTACTGGACTAGAGGACCAACTCTAGTTCTTAATTCATAGGACTGTACAAATAATTCTTATGCAAAGGGAAGCATTACTTCTAGCACTGTTAAAAGGTATTTTGGAATTCACTTAATAGTTCCTGTAGGACAGTCCATGTAGCAAATGATAGCTTCTATTCGTTTGACCTAACAAGTTACAAGTATATTCATTTTTTCCTTTCCCAACTCCCCCCTTGCCATCCATGGCAGGACAATGCTCGAATTGCTGTTCTGGAGTCAGGGAGTTTAAGGATCCATAACGTTCAAAGAGAAGATGCGGGGCATTATCGCTGTGTTGCAAAGAACAGCCTGGGCACAGCCTACTCGAAACCTATCACAATGGATGTGGAAGGTAAGTGACTCTCATACCCAGACTATCAGCATTTAAAGGTCTCAGAGGGCTAGCCATGTCAGTCTGTAACTAAAAATCTTTCAGACACACACAACCCAATTTCAAGTTAAATAAATGGGACCTAAATAGTGTCATTCAAAAGTATATGTTAAAGGGGGTGCAAAAGGCTAGAGAAGGGCAAGCAAAACAAAACAAAACAAAACACCCTCATGCTGAGAATTTTGGCTCTGAGCCCATGAGGGAAAGAAAAGCAAAGGAAACAAACCAGAAAGTGCATTTATTTTTTTGTTGCTTGCTGATAGTGAAAGTGATGATTTGTGGAGGTTCCTGCAGATCCTTTGCCATCATGGGAATTTTGGCTATGTAAAGACTACAGGATTTGCCCTACAGAGAAATAAGTAGTTGATGTATCTCCCTGTTCTTTGTCAAGCCATTCCCATGTAGTGGTTTGTAAAGTTTCACCAGGGTTCTAACCTCTATGTTTCTAACAGAGTGGGGAATGCTGGCGCTCCAGAGAGATTCCAAGTGGCTGCTGCATGCTCACTCAGGCTATGTCTAGACTTCAGGCTTCTTGCACAAGAAGCTTTTATCGGGAGAGATCTCCCGCAAAAACTTCTTGCTCACACTTGCGTGTCCACACTGCAAAAGCGCATCGGAAAAGCGATGTGCTTTCACAAAAGAGAGCATCCAGACTGCATGGATGCTCTCTCGAAAGTAAACTCTGATTGCTATGCACAGAATAGCCACCAGGGTACCTGTGCTTTTTCCTCTTTCCTCTTTTTGCACAAAACCTCCTCTTCCCCGTCCACACACAACTTTTTGAGAAAGAGCTCACACCTTTTTGTGGAAAACCCCTCTCTGTTCTTTCGATTTTTTGGGGCAAAAACGCTCTTGAGGTGTGGACACTCTGCAAGTTTTTTTGGAAAAACAGCCATTTTTCTGAAAAAACCCTGTAGTGTAGACATAGCCTCAGAGTTCTCCCCAGCTCAGAATGGTGCAGCACTGGTTCTGAGCTTACTACAAAGGACTGCAGCTTTATTATTATTACAGCCACCTCCCTCTTTCTCTCCTGTTTTTTATTTAAATGGGTTGAGTCTTCAGCAAAACAGGTCAGTTCTCTTGAAGGAACCTCTTTTTTTTCTCCTGCCAAATTGGACACTGATTT
The DNA here is from genome assembly GCA_019425775.1 of Rafetus swinhoei. Lineage (NCBI taxonomy): Eukaryota > Metazoa > Chordata > Testudines > Trionychidae > Rafetus > Rafetus swinhoei. Next base: position 120,757,897 of record CM033427.1, on the reverse strand, counting down.
AATTGTGTTTGTGGTGGTCAGTGACTCGTGTACAGGGTGTTTGATCTCTGGTATATACAGCACTGTGAAACTGGTGATAGAGAGAAATAGGTGGCTTCAGAGATAAACTGAAAGAGCTAAAAGGGTGTTACAAGGAGGAGGGAGAAAATTTGTTCTCCTTGGCCTCTGATGATAGGACAAGAAGCAATGGGCTTAAATTGCAGCAAGAGACATTTCAGTTGGACATTAGGAAAAACTTCCTGTCATGGTGGTTAAACACAGGAATAAATTGTGTAGGGAAGTTGTTGAATCTCTTATCACTGGAGATATTTAAGAGCAGGTTGGATAGACATCTATTGGGGATGGTCTACTCTAGACAGTCCTGCCATGAGGGCAGGGGACTGGACTTGATGCTCTCTCGAGGTCCCTTCCAGTTCTAGTGTTCTATGACTTTATGAAATACATTCTGAGTTCTTGGATACTGTAACAAGTTAGGTCAAGCAGTGCTTTATGGTAGTCAGTGGTGGAGAAAGAGTTAAGCCCATGTCTGAGCTAATCTGCATGTCCTATGCTCATTGGAACCTCATCCTGCAAAGGAGCTGTCTATTTTCCCAGTAACTTTTTGGGGCTGCATGGTTTTGAACAGCAAGCTATATTTAGCATTATGATGACATTTTTCCATAGATAGGATGCAATTCAACTCCCCAAACTCCCCACTGACTTCACTGGGAGCAGGATATGGCCCATTGTATTGTGACAAGTGATTGGAGGACTGGTGTTTTCTGTCCATTTAATATTTCACTGGGCAAGTTTCTTGTACACCAGATACAGTGTACTTCAGTGTATCAGAAAGTATTGGAGATAAAAGTGTTTTGTTATAATTGGAGATCCAGACTTATCTAGGATTAATATCTGGGGTTTTGGTCTGAACCATCACAGGCATGCAGCCACCCAACACTTTTGGATCTGGGTCTAAATTTCTCTACCAATGTAGAGATAAAATCTATGAGGTCCTATAAAGAATGAATTGATTACAGGAACTCAGTGCTGTTCAGTGGCATTTCCTCTAAAGGGCAGGTGAGCCTGTTTTAAATCTTAAAGCTCTAGGACTGTACGAGTCAGCTGCAAAGTCTGAATCTGGAATTGCATCAAAATTTGGGGGCTGTGCATTAGTATTTTGTTTTGTGCCTGTTAATTCAACCAGAGGAAAATTAATCAGCAAAATCACATTGCAACGAACTCTGCATGCATCCATTCTCTAAAACAAGAAAAATTAATGCTTAATTAATTAATGAAAGCTCAGTGCTTATCAGCAAACTCTTTCTGCACATTCCATTCATGTATATTATATTAACAAAGGCTGTTCACTAGTCTTGCTTTCCTTTTTTGGACAAGGTACCATAATAATATACCTCATTTCAGGTTTCAGTTTGGTTTTATTTTTTAGCTTCCAAAATCCTAAGGTACAAATCCTGCAGGGCATAAGAGTCTGTTTCTCCTTCCAGTGTTTGGGTGTAACTCCAGCAAACATTAACAAGGGTTGTGTGTGCTCACACTACTCGCCCTCAAGCATTCAGGAGACTAATTTATGGCCTGCCACACACATACTAGTTGTCACTATTTTTAGTATTTTCCCCTATGTCACAATTTAAAAATAGTTCCAGGTAAATAGTAATCTAAAATGGTATGGTGCAGGCAATCAGTCCTCATCTAGGTCATCTGGATGTATTTACTACAGTGCATTGGAGTTTAGGTAGAAAAGTAATGAAAATACTTTTTCTATATTACCTTTCCTTAAAAGAAATAAAATATTCTTTTCAGCTGATATCTTTATACTGCCACTCACTGAAACTACTTGGACTGTGTATTATTCATTGCTATTAAAATGTAGTTACTGGGAATGATTGGAATACTATTAACATTTAATCCCAGAGCAAATGCACATTCCGAAAGTAGTACTAATATGTTTTAATACCATGCTAAATATAGATCATGTAGGTCCTGATTTTGAAAAAAGGCTCCTCTTGAGCTTCTAATTTTATGGGTTGAGTCTTGGGCCTGCAATTAGTTTCAGGCACAATTCACAACATATAAATTTCTAACTGCTTGAGGGATTAATCTAATGCCTATTGAATTCAATGGGAGTATTTAGGTGCTTAAAGGTAGGCACATCCTTAAGTACCCTGGGAATCAGCACCAGGCAACTTCAGGTCCTCAGAGTTGCAGAAAACTAGTGCTACGTCTACACTGCCTCTTTTTTGCGGAAGACGCAATGCAAATAAAGTGCTCATTAGCAACTTCTCCCACTTCAGTTGCATATTCTCTTCCAATGCTTTTTGCAGAAGAGGTTTTTGTGCAAAAAAAAAAAAGCAGTGTAGACAAGTCTGTTTTGCGCAAAAAAACCCTTTTGTGCAAGAACCCTTATTTCTAAAAAAATGTGGTTTACAGGTTCTTGCGCAAAAGGAGTATTTTGCGCAAAATGGACCCGTCTACACTAATTTTTTTTGTGTGTGTGTGAAAAAATCTCTTCCGCAAAAAGCATCGGAAGAGAATATGCAACTGAAGCACAAGAAGTTGCTAATGAGCGCTTCTTTTGCATTGCCTCTTCCGCAGAAAAGAGGCAGTGTAGATGAGCCCCTAGTGCTGGATGGCTAAAGAATTAAAGCTAACTGAAAACAGAGTGTTCTTTGCACAGCCACATTTGGGGGCCGAACTGATGTGAATGAAGAGCCTGATTCTGCCCCTGTTGGAATGAATGGCAAAGTCTCATTGATGACAATAGTTCAGGATAGAGTTGGCAGGGCCGGCCCACAACATTTTGGCACCTGAGGCGGGGAGCTCAAATGACGTCCCCATGTCCCCTCGCTTGGGCCAAAACTTTGAAAGGTCTCCTGCTTTCTTCCTGTTCTACTCCTCTCATGGTACTGCTCCGCTACCTACATATGCACCAGCAGCAGACACGATTTTCTACACTCTGGGTCCTAGTGGCGCCCCTTGCACAGTCTGGCACCTGAGGCGGCCACCTCAGTTCACCTCATGGTAGGGCCAGCCCTGAGAGTTGGTCAATCAACACCACCATGGAAAGGTAATTTCTCCCCCTCAACATTCTTTTTCTAAAAAACCTATGGGAGTTTCTCCATTTCTTGAGACAAACGGGAACTTCACCCTTCTCCTATTTTGGTTTTTAGTTTTTTGTCGACCTTCCACCCCCAAAATAATGATCACCTCCCAAAAAACATTTCAGCCAAAAAAGTTGACGCGCTCTAGAGTAGGATAAAGGCCTAAATGAGGTAAAGTTCCTGTGGAGCCCTTCCTCATTCTGCATGGGCCTGACTGCATACTCTATCAGTGTTCAGTGCCACCAACTTTTATTTTGCAGGTAAAATACTTCCCTCTTGAAGTCCATATCAGTTTTGTCATTAATTTCAATTGGGCCAGCATTTCACCCATATATTTTATAAAAAGGACTAAAATCCACAGACCACTTGCACTGTGCTTATGTAACACCAACAGACCCTAGGCGTCAGACAGCAGGATCAAACCTGGGGCCTCTAGAGCTTAGTGTATGAGCCTCTACTACGTGAGCTAAAAGGCATGTTGACTTTAGTGAGTCTATTCCACAGCCTTAGCTAATTTCTCTCTAAGGATGTGTCTAGACTATATCCCTCTTTTGACAGAGGGATGTAAATTAGACACTTCAAAATTGCAAATGAAGCGGGGATTTAAATATCCTGCGCTTCATTTGCATAATTGCATAATGGCACTCTTTCAAAAAAGTGCCATTTTGAAAGTAAAACCGCAGTCTAGACTGTACAGGATCTTTCGAAAAAGCCTGCCGTTTTTGAAAGAACTGCATCTAGACCACGGTTTTACTTTCAAAATGGCGCTTTTTCGAAAGAGTGCTATTACACGATTATGCAAATTAAGCGTGGGATATTTAAATCCCTATTTCATTTGCAATTTCGAAGTGTCTGATTTACATCCCTCTGTTGAAAGAGGGATGTAGTCTAGACACAGCCTAAGTCATCTCAGTGCTACTAGAGGCAACCACATCCAGGAGGTATGTGAGTTACACTTGCAAACACTCGCCACACAAAAATCAAAGGGAAGTCCAAACCAATTTTCATCAAATACAACTTTTCCTTGCTCAGGACTAGCTTGCTGCCAAACCTCAGCTTTCTTCCCCCAGCCATTTCAGCACTAGACATATTCAAAACATGTTTGAAGAATTTTTTTTAACAAGACAAAAAGTCTTTATAAAAGTTTCCATTTTCAAAACTGGCTGAACAGTTTTCACACAAACTTTTGAAAATAATCCACCTGCTTTCTGAATCTGAGCCCCCAAGGATCAAACTTTCAGAAGGTCATTGAACCACTAAATACAGAGCCTTAGAACAGAAATGTATATGAAAGGTTAACAATAGCTTTTGTTAATGCTCTGACTAAATGTATTTTGATATATAATGAATGTATTGTTCTCAGTAGCAGAATAAGTTAATATATGTATACTACAATTCCCTGCACATAGCTTGAAGACAGTGATTCAGGCACTGATTACACTTTATTTTGTTGGGCCAGATTCTGCAGCCATTTACACTAGCATAAATCCTAACTAGATCCATTGAAATAAATTAAGATGTTCCAGATTTAGACTTTTGCAACTGAGAGCAGAATGAGACTTAGGGTATGTCTACACTTGGCCCCTAATTCGAACTAGGGAGGCAAATGAAGCATACCAAAGTTGCTAATGAAGTGCGGGATTTAAATATCCTGCTCTTGATTGCAGAATTGAACACGTGAGACGTAGAACCGAGTCCAAAACCCTTCAATTAACTGTTACTTCTCATGCAATTCAGGAGGAAACAGTTAATTCAAGGGAAGGGTTTTGGATCGGACTACCACGTCTCCACACGGCAAGTTAATTCGGGCTACCGGCTTTTTAAAATGGAGACCTGCTGCGAATATGCTAATCAAGCGCAGGATATTTAAATCCCACGTTTCATTAGCAACTTTGGTATGCTTCATTTGCCTCCCTAGTTCGAACTCGGGGGCAAGTGTAGACATACCCTTACTGAATAAGGATAAGGAAAAAAAATAATTTGGCTCACTGACTCGAGATGAATGAGAAAAAAAAGAACTGGGCGAATAAGAAAGAAGAATGTTAACTGAATAATTTGTTTGAAAAACATCATGAAATTTATCAAAAAAGCAATTCCAGAAATGTAATTCTACTTCCTCCAATATTGATTCTGTGGATGTTGTGCCATCAAAATTAATATGCAGCCATACATCTGGTTCATCATAACATTTCAACCATTTTTATAATAGTCGCAGATAGACTAATGATAAGCAATGATGGGATTCCCATGGAATTGAATGGTACATCCGCAAGAACACAGAGGATTTTAATCATGAATCATGCTGAGACAATGAATCATCACATAGAGATCAAAAGGCTGCAGCTGGAATGCTCAGTACAGGCACACAAATCAGTTCACTAAAGTAAGGTTTGAAGAATTCAACCTGCCCCTCCCCATTTGAAGGAAAACACCTGAGTGTATCAAAAACTGCATGGGTAGGTTTGAATTAATCTTTATGGGGGTGGTAGAAAGGAACACAAGTGGCAAGCATTTGTTAGGAGAGTGTTGAAAGTAACAATGTTAGGTAAGCTGAAATAGTAACTAAGGATAAAAGGGCACAAACTATTTTTACGATTCGGGCATGGCCAGTAGTAAATTACACTGCAAGGAGACTGGAATGCAGGTGTCACTCTCTTTGGAGACATCACGGCACGCTGGAGCTTATTTTTATTGTTTCATTCCAGGGACAGTACAGATGGTCCCAAAGTAGAATCCTTTCACACAGCCCAGAACGTTGGGGGAGGGGGCTCTACCTGCACATGGAGGCAGCGTGTCCTTGCACGCATGGCTTCCCATTTACATCAGTGCAGAATGAGGCAGGGCATAGCCCTGACTTGTATCAAGAATACAATCCTTCACCTTTTCCTGATAATGGGATAAATGGGGAACGTGCATAGACCAAAAATTAGCAACATTTTCATTTGTGTTGCAGCCCTGGATGTGACAAGTGCAACAGAAGTATTTCCAGACTGTGTGTGCTGTATTTTCAGTGACTACACTATTAATGATATTTGCAGTGATACTTTTCCAGGCATTAGTTCTGTTTTGCTGATGCTGCTAACAGGGTTGATGCAGAAAATACTGTGTTGGTAGAGTTCTCTGCAGGTGCACATTGTTACATACAGTTGAAAACCTCACCCACCCACACCCCTTCTGCAGCTCTAAGGGCTGATCTTGCGAGCATGCATTTTGCATGGTTTCACAGAGGGCATGTTCTTAAGAAGGTGATTGTAACAATGATATTCTCCAAAGCTGGGCTGTATCAGAATTATTAGATGCACAGGATCAGCTAAAAGACATGGGCCAAATTCATGCCTGGTGCAAACCAACTGAAAACAATGGTGATGAGATGGTTAAGGTCAGCATCCTGACAAAAGGAAGACAGGAGAGCAGCAGAACATGGACCCTAGGCTACAGAAAAGTAGACTTTGTATCCTGCAGGGAACTGATGGGCAAAATCCCCTAGGAGGCTAATATGAGGATGAAAGGAGTCCAGGAGAGCTGGCTGTATTTTAAAGATGCCTTATTGAGGGCGCAGGAACAACCTATCCCGATGTACAGAAAGAAAAGTAAATGTGGCAGGTGATCAGCTTGGCTTAATAGAGAAATCTCTGCTGAGCTTAAACACAAAAAAGAAGCTCCCAAGAAGTGGAAACTTGGACAAATGACTAGCGAGGAGTATAAAAATGCTCAGTTATGCAAGGGTGTAATCAGGAAGTACAAAGTACAATTGGAGCGTAGCTAGCAAGGGATATGAAGGGTAACAAGAAGGGTTTTTACAGGCATGCTAACAACAAGAAGCAATTGAAGGAGAGGAAGATGATCAGGAACAATCAATTTGGATTCATTTAAGGCAAGTCATACCTGAGCAACCTAATTACCTTCTATGATGAATTTACACAATAAATAATAGCAGACGTGGCAACACCAAAATGTAGCTATGCAGTAACTTTGGTGGATTCAGGCCAAGGCCAGCTGATCAAATGATCTGGGCCCCTGTATTTACAGACCCTTCTACTCCTAAATTGTTGCCATCTTCTGATTTCTGTAGACCACAGGATCTACTGCCACTCATAGCCATGCTCTCTGCTCTGTCTCTCTCACAGAGACATCATTGGTTCTCAGCCCAAAAGACCCAGGGTCAGACTGGCCTCTGATTAGACTGTTTTGCTCTACTCTGGCGCCACAAAGAAACCTTAACGCTGACAATACAGCATAGCACAGAAGAGCTCCAACTGGTGTAGAGTGGCATAGTTATCCTACATACATCAGAGTATGCTACAGTTCAACAACTCCTGGCCCATCTAATGGTCCCCAGAGATTGCAACAAGCCCGCATACATTTGGGTAGCCCCAAAGCAGCTTTAATTTATACCAGAAACCATGTAAGGAGAGGTAGACAGAAAGAGCCAGAGGAACCTTCTTTATATTTTTGCAAGGATGTTTCAGGCCAGGCTATTTGAATTGATCCAGGCCTAATTTAGGCTGAATCCATCCCTGGCTGTAAAGCCATTTTAGTCCCATATTTTTGGAATTAATGGTGGACTCAGATGTTCAAATAAATTCAACAAATTAAAGAAAAAGCTTGGTCACTTTAATCTTTAAAAACAAACAGTCATTCATATATCTGCAGCATTTGAACTTAATACACTACTGAAGTAACCTCGTATGATAAATATAGCCCTTGAGGTAGTGCATCTGCTAATTACACAATCATAACAGCCATACTTGAATTTGGTATATGGCTGCCATTGCATTTTTTGAGTATCACTTTCTGTACAGATTCAAAACCCTCTAGGGAAAAGGAGGTCCTCTTTGGACAAATGGAGAAAGGGATAAAGAGAAGATTGTTCAAGAACGCTCCCCTTGTGCTGTATATCTCGCACTCTTAAAAAAAATAATAGCATAAAAGAAACCCTCCTAAGGACTTAATATAGCTATGAAGCAAATATTTAGAGACTATTTCTTTGAAAGCAAATTAATGTGTAAAATCCCTGAATGACATTTCAGTCTCCTGGAAAAAGAAGAGCCCATGCTTCATCAAAACTGTCTACCCAGAGGAGCCAACAGCTTGTCAGAATCTGCTGCCACTGAGAGCCATGCCACCTGCTCTGTCTGATCTGACTGTCTCTGGTGGCAGTTTTAAGGGCCCAGGGCCCTTTTGAACCGCTGGACCCTCTGTCTCCCCCATCTGGGCAGCGGGCCTGTGCCTCGCATATCTTCTCAACTGCTGAATGCCCTATCTGTCTCCCGCCCATCTGCCAAAACCTCCAGCAGTCTCCTTTCACATTAAGCCCAGCTATGTTATTTCAGTGCAACACATTGAATATTAAAAATATAGGGAAAGGCCACATAAACAGGAATTTAATATCAAATGAAATTGCTAAAGGAGCAGGGCGCCAATTCTGTTATTTACATTTGAATTCAAGTCAATAAAAGCCGCCATTTTATCAGACAATCTCCAATCTGGGGGGGCCACAGTCCTGCAGAATCAGGGATCTTTGCTACAGAATTATTTCAAGGTTGCCATAGAACAGGTGGGGCTATGGTTATAGTTCTAGAGTCATTGTTCATATGATGGCAGGCGATAGAGGGCTTGTCTGTGTTAATCAGGGCTTGTCTACCTTTATAAAATGCTACAGCGGCACCCTGAAGCACTAAAAATGCTACCTACATGGATGAGAAGGCTTCTCCCATCAGAGTAGTTACTCCACTACCCTTAGAGGCAGTTGCTGGGTTGACAGGAGAATTCTCTTCTTGGCCTAGCGCTGTCTACACTGGGGGTTAGGTTGAACAATCTACACTGAGTGGCTATGGAGGATGGATTTTTCATCAGGCTCTAGCTCTGTTTCTGAATTTCTTTGATCAGGATCTAACCCTGACCCTGAATTTCTTTTTCTGAATATCTTTGATCAGGAAGGATTGAATTGAAAATCTCATGAGAACAAGCTATTTCCAGTCAGGCTGAACATGTTTCATTCTGAAGGATGGGCAAAAGTTCAGGTCCTTGAAGACATTATCCATGCAGATTCATTCATCCCTAATTCAAACTGTTCCAAATCCACTTGTTCTGCTGCTATTTGACATGACAAAAGACAAACAAATCAACAAGAGGAGGAGCAGTATGCCTCATGCTCTGTTACTTGGAGCAAATTTGTTTTAAAGTTCCATCCCTTGTAGACTGAAGCTCTTTGCTGCCTGCAGCTTTTTTATAACTACTAAAATAGTGCCCTGCCACAGTCCACAGAAATGTTCTCCCACAAGCCACTTATGAAACCTGCATTGCCCTTAAAAATAGGAAGGGCTTGATAGGGGAACCACTCCTCCAGGGGGAATGACCTTTAAGAAGCTGAAATAGAGAATAAATACACTATTTCAATATCTGCAGAGAATATCCCTGTGACCGGGTGGACTAGGCCCCGATGGAGGCTGGAGGCCTTGCTGCACCCCACCCCAGCCACAGGAGCAGAAGAGAGCTCCTCCAAGCAGGATAGAGTGACAGCCTCTGGCCTGGCAGTTCCTTCTATATTGGCCTGATTGGCCACCGGAGAGGCCACCACTCTAACCTGCTTGGAGGACCTCTCTTCTGCTCCTGTGGTTGGGACAGGGTGCAGCAAGACCTCCAGCTTCATTGGGGCCTAGTTGACCCGGTCACAATCCCCCTTCCTGTACATTAACCCGGGTGCTAAGGAAGCTGAGAACTTGCAGATACAGTCACTTTTCTATTTGACAGACAGGTTGAGGACATTATATTGTAATAACGTTACATTCCTTCCATTACTTTCTGGTCTCAGAAAAGCTGAGCGTTTTGTATATTTCATGAATTTGTATTTGTTACACCAGAAACAACTGTCAAAAACAAATCTGAAAAAGATGCATGTTGGGAATGCAGATTCTTGTGTGTGTGCACTATGTGGTTGGGGAAGCAGAATGCATGACAGGATTTTCAGATGGGAGCAGTTCAGTGCAAATTTGTATTGGGGGTATACAGTGCAGCCCATCACTCTCTTCCTTTGCCCAGTTTCTCCATGATCACTCTTCAGGGGACCATAGTGACTAGGAGGAAGAATTTTCTACTATAGATGGGGCTTCTCTTGGGGGTTCTATAATCTATATCAGAGCAAGGAAGTGACAGAAGTCTCCCATGTCCCAGTCTAGTGCCATATTCTCTGTGTTATCCGTTTCTGGATGCTTAGAAGCTTTGTTCAGATAATGTTGCCTGGGCCAAAAAGGTACATTCTCCACCCAGTGCTCCTAGAATCATAGAATCCTAGAGCTGGAAGAGACCTCAAGAGGTCCAGCCCCCTGCCCAAAGCAGGACCAACCTGAACTAAATCATCCCAGCCTGGGCTTTGTCAAGCTGAGACTTAAAAACCTCTAGGGATGGAGATTCCACCCCCTTCCTAGGTAGCCCATTCCAGTACTTCACCCCCTCCTAGTGAAGTAGTTTTTCCTAATCTCCAACCTAGACCTCCCCCACTGTAACTTGAGACCATTGCTCCTTGATCTGCCATCCGTCACTACTGAGAACAGCCTCTCTCCATCCTCTTTGGAACCTCCCTTGAAGGCTGCTATCAAATCTCCCCTCATTCTTCTCATTTACAGACTAAATAAGCCCAGATCCCTCAGCCTCTCCTCGTAGGTCATGTGCTTCAGCCCCCTAATCATTTTGGTTGCCCTCCACTGGACCCTCTCCAATGCGTCCACATCTTTTCTGTAGTGGGGGGCCCAGAATTGGACGCAATATTCCAGATGTGGCCTCACCAGAGCTGAATAAAGGGGAATAATCACTTCACTAGATCTGCTGGCAATGCTTCTCCTGATGCACCCTATTATGCCATTAGCCTTCTTGGCTACAAGGGCACACTGTTGACTTCTCATCCCTGCTGGCCTGAGACACAAAACTGTGAACCAAACATCATCATAATGAATGACCAATAGTTGCAAGTCATTATAAGGCAACAACTGAAATACATTTCAGTTTAAAAAGCTGTCTGTTCCCAGAGCACAGCTACTCCCTAGACAAGCCCTATGCATGAAGTTTAAACCAGGAAACAAAAAGGATAAGAGGGTCCCTTCAATCCCGAACCCACTCCAGGCCCTCTCTCAGTATTATATGACAATGCTATTAATTTAAATAGGAAACAAATGAGTATCAGGATGAGCCAGGTATGGCATGTTCAGCTACACACGTGGGGTGTGTCTAGACTACATGGCTCCGTCGACGGAGCCATGTAAATTAGTGTATTTGGCATAGTCAAAGAAGCTGGGATTTAAATAATCCCCGCTTCATTAAAATAAACATGGCCGCCATGCTGTGTCGACGATCAGCTGGTCCGGCACAGTGCGGCAGTCTAGACGTGGATCTGTCAGCTGGGGAAGCCTTTGCCGACCGATCCCTTATGCCTTGTGAAATAAGGCTTACAGGATCGGTCGGCAAAGGCTTCCCCAGCCGACAGATCCGCGTCTAGACTGCCGCGCTGTGCCGGATCAGCTGATCGTCCACACAGCATGGCGGCCATGTTTATTTTAATGAAGCGGGGATTATTTAAATCCCCGCTTCTTTGACTATGCCGAATACACTAATTTACATGGCTCCGTTAACGGAGCCATGTAGTCTAGACACACCCTTGGTGCACATCTTATAAACATAGCTGGTACATGTCACAGCCATTAACTAGATAAACCATCACAGGCGTAGCCCAAGGTAATTTCTAAAGGATAAGGACTTAGATGTGAAGGCTAGGACTATAACAGAGTTTAAAGAGAAGATAGATAATTTCATGGAGGTTAGGTCCATAAAAGGCTATTAGCCAGGGGATAGAAATGGTGTCCCTGGCCTCTGTTTGTCAGAGGCTGGAGAAGGATGGCAGGAGACAAATCGCTTGATCATTGTCTTTGGTCCACCCTCTCTGGGACACCTGGTGCTGGCCACTGTCGGCATACAGGCTACTGGGCTAGATGGACCTTTGGTCTGACCCAGTATGGCCGTTCTTATGTTCTTATGTAGATAAAGGCCCAGTTGCTGCTCTGGATCTTGTTTCACTCCATTAACATAATCTGTTTATGAATTCCCCACAAACTGCGATGGGCCAAGCTCAGAATTGCCTTTATAGTTTCTTCAGAGAAATACTAAACTTTCAGGGCTATCCACTGGCTCTGGGTGTGCACATATGGCTCCCACTAAAGCCAATACAGAGCTGCACATTCACTTCCAAAACCAGACTATGCATTTCAATGTGTTTCTCATGTTGCTGTTATTTTTTCAGAGTGCCATTGGGACTATGCTCGAATGGTATTTCTGCTGATCTGGTGCTTTACAGCTCATTTCATACCCAAGCAATGAATTAATAGCATCCCATTAAACAGCACCAATTACAAACATCTGTTCATTTCTTTGTGCCTTTTATTTTCCCGTAGTTGGCAAAGTGCTTCCAGCCAGGAAAAAAGGCAAAGTTCAGGAATTATCCACTTATCAAAGGAGACATGGTGTCAAGAGGAAGACATTGTTGTAAATCAGGCAGACAGATAACGTTGACGGGAATGTATTGTGCTAAATAAACTGATCAAGCCAGCACAAATACTACTTGTATCTTGCACAGATTCACTTTTTAATGTTGCTGAAAAGAAAAAGAACTACCTGCATTCCAAAGGGACATTCAATGAGAGAGCGGACCCCAAAAGTAGTGCAAGAAGTGATTTCTCACAAAACAATAATCTTATTTCACTTCCTTTATCCTATTTCTTTGGCCAAAAGCACTGGAGAAGTTAGGAAAGATTTAAAGTCCTGCATTGTTTTTTTCCTCCTTGGAGGATGGTTATAAACACACAATTCAGCTTCTCTTATGACATTTCATTATTATTTTTATTTATTTGTGTTGCACTAGTGGTGATAGGCACTGCACCACTGTACTAGACATCGCAAGTTTCAGGGTAATTGCACCTGTATTCCCCCACTGTGATCCCTCAAGGGCATCTACTTAAGATTTCAGGCTCCTCAAGCTCTCTTGTATGGAGACCTATGGCTCTCTCCTTCCTGACAGGATTTAAGGCTGCACAGATCCTTGCCTTACACTCCGATATCCCCAGCAAGCCAGTCTGCCTGCACGCCAACACCTGCACTTTGCTTTCTCTCTGAGGGCTATAGCCAGTGTATTGCCAGTAGTTACAAGTTACCACACAGCTCTTTCTTAACAAGTACGTGGATTCTTAAGGTAAAAGCATTAGAGAGAAAACATTAAAAATAAGAACAGACACTACACACATGCTTCAAAGCTTACCAGAAGCCACTCCAGCTCCAGCTGAGGACTCTGGTATGTGTTAGTCTTTCAGATCTCACAACTAAGTTTTCCCTCTTGGTTACCAATTCATGTCAATTTTTAGATCAGGAACCAGAAACCTGACTGGACAGTTTACCTCTTTCTTGATACAGTTTGGACCTTTTATCTCCAGTTTTTAATCACCAGTCAATGTCTCTCTCTCGCCTCAGCCCTAGATACAAAAGAGACTGTGCTTTTGTATAATTTGAGTTGTGGAATTTGGATAAACTATACCTCAGGGATTCCCTCCCTCAAATACTTATTGTCCAGAAATTCCATATCTCTCTGACACATTTCCAAATAGTCTTTTGAACTTCTTACACTTCACAGGACTCAGATCTGCCACACTATACAAATACATAGTAAGAAATAATCAATGCCCTGAAAGACCTCACTATGTAAATAGAGGAGATTCATAGACTTTTAGGGCCAGAAGGAACCATTAAGATCATCTAGGTTGTCATCTTGTATGTTACAGGTTAGAGAACCTTATCCAATAATTTCTGCTTCCAACCCATAAATTATTTTTAAGCAAGGTTATTTTTTTAAAGAAGACAAGCAAGACTGAGAAAGGATGGGAAAAAGTATTAATATCTCCATTGTACAGATGGGGATCAGAGGCAGGGAGAGAATAAATGATTAGCTTATGATCGTGTGTGAAGTCTGTGGGAACTGAACCCAGATCTCGTATTTTCCACCAGTCTTTTAATAACCTATGTGAGATAATTGTCTCCTTTCCTCTGAGCATTTTTCTAGCATTTGGTTTTGTTTGTTAATCTTTACAAAATAACTTGTGCTTGCCACACAAGATGCTTCATAAAAGCATACAAATGTTGTGCAAAGTCTGTCGCTTTCCTTGCCAATAAGAAGTACAATCCTCTAGCTTCCGATCTATCACATTCATTAATTCTTTCTGAGGAATTTAAACTGAGAAGCGTTAAAGAGACAATGAGTCTTGGAGTTAGATTTTTCTTCAAAGGTCAGCTATGTAAACTATGACATTCTTACCCTCTGACATTTCCAATTAATCTGCATGAAATCCCAATAATTCTCCAAATACCATGTCTGAAAAAACATCATACATTATGCTACACTGACATGCACCACCACAGCTGCCATGGAAAAAATGCATGTAGTCATCAATCTCATGCCAGTCCCCAAAACTAGTCAAGTGAGGCACAGTCTTCACAGTTCACATGGGCGGAGTAGATCCCCTTGACAATCCAAACCGATTCTTTGGTAAAGCGTGATCAGTGACTTACAGCAGCAGAAGAGGACTCTGGTTAAACATGGATCATATGGATTCCATATGGAATCTGCTTGATCTTTCTCTCTTACAAATACACACACAACCACCATGCGTATACATCCACCCCCATATAAATTTGGTGTAATATAAATCAATTGAAAACCATCACTGCAACTTTGTACCTGTGAATACTTCTTACCAATTCTGTGTATTTGTTTATTTATTTTGCTGTAGCAGTAGCAAAATACCACAATCTAAGCTAAAGTCAGACATGTCCATTTATTTCTACTATATTTCTCACCTATCTCGATGCATATGAGCCTCTATGCATTTCCACTGCATTCCTCATCTATTTCTTCATACGCATCTCTCTGGAAATGTGCTGACTGCAGGATAACTGCATACGTGTAACCCATCCAATCAAAAGGATGTGTAATAGCCAATCAGAATAGAATGATGTGTATAATCATTGTATAATTATTAAGAAATTGGTATTCAGTGATTATGCCAATCCCAGCATTCTGAATGGCTACTGTCAAGCAGCCAATTAGAGTACAGCGTTTTATTTAATGTGAAGTTATTAGGCAATAATGCCACTGTTGCCAGCTCTCACAATTTTATCATGCGTCTTGCAATATTTGGTGTTTCCATTAAAGCCTGAGCTCCTGGAGAAAAGTGCCAGTGTGAGAAGAGGTGAGAATGTCAGCTTTCATTTATTTAAAAACTAAGTTTCTCACTTTACCCTGCCTGCGAAGAAAAGCTTGAAAATATGACAAGTGCACCTTAAAGGCCCAGAAATCATACAGCAAATAAAAAGCATCCAAATTTATTATTTTTGTTAAAATCTCACGCTTTTAAACATTGCTCTCATGATTTTTTGGCTCCTGACTTATGAATATTGAGGGTTGGCAGTACTGTTAACTGTATTATCATTAAGCAAATTAGACCCTCTTAGTCAATCTGTCATTATGCAAATTAACCCCCCTGAGTCAATCAGGATGTGCAGGAAGAGCAGACAATTCCATTTCTGTGCAAGAAGAACGTATAAAACCACAGGGTGCTCATTCAGAGCAATAGGCCTTCCACTTGTGAGCTCCAGTGTTTAATATCAAAGTATGTTTTTTCTTAGCAAGGTAATAGCTTTCCAAAATAACCGTATTCTAGGGTGTGTACCAAGATTTATGGATAGTAGGACAAACTGCATTGGTGGAAGGTCTGGCTGCATGTTAAATGCTCCAGCTTGCAAAGAAACATCTCCAGTGTGAAAGATGACAGGTGGGAGCGAATCTTCCTATTCGGGTAGCTAAACTTGGACATGCCAGGCTCAAGCTAGTGCACTAATAGCAGCAATCTGGATATTCCTGCTCAGTATCCCACACAAGTACCTAGGCTTGAGTGTCCATGCTGCAGCCTGAGCCAGAACATCCCCATTGCTATTTTTAGCATGCTAGCCTGAACCCTACAAACACTAGCTCAAGCCCCTCTAGCATGAGTCTGTCTACCTAGATTGGAGGGCTCACTTGCCATCACAGTGTAGACATACCCTTGCTGGTTGATGACCAAGGGGAGTGCTTAAGTCGGACAACCTCTTGCTAACATCTGCTTGGAGGAGAAGGGACAATGAAGAGGCAAAGTCTTGGCCTCATCTTCCTGCTTTCATGATGATTAGAAGATCTGGCACTCAGTCCCCCTATAGGATTGTGCCATTGGAAGGGCTGGCTCCAAAGTTTCCTTAATTCTGCTGAGAGCAGGGGGGCTCTCTTCCAGCCCTTAATGCAACCCAGAGCACAACTGCCATTATCAAGACCTTAGATAATTTTCAAACATTATGAATTCAGTGTTCTGTGTCCGTTAACCCTATCTCGACAGCGGCAGAGTTGGCAAGGCCTGTAAGCACAGCGGGCATGTGTTGGAATCCCCACAAGTTCTGTGCTGGTCTCTTCCTCTGCATTGCTCAGCAGGGATTCACAGAAGTGCAGACAGCGCTGTGAATACCTGGAATATCCAGAGCTATTACAGTAAATACTGTTTAAAAATAAACGAGAGGTTGGGAACAACTATAAACCCTCATGCTTCAGGGCATAAGTCAGACTCTGACTCTTAGGGGCTAGGAGAAAAATTTAGCTGAGGGCAAGTTATCCCTGAATTGCCTACTGTGGGGTTTCTGGCACTTTACTCTGGCCATTGTTGGTAGCAAGGCTATTGAAGTAGATAGTCTGATAATCCCATATGCCAGGGCTCCCAGATTCTAAAATATCTCCAGGTTCAATCCCAGGGTGCTGCATTTTGTGCAGCTCCATCTGTTGACATCCCTTCATGGTGGGAAACTGTCTCTGATTTTTTCCCTCTCTGGGCTCTTCAGTCAGTGGTAGCAGCTGGAGGAAGCAGGAACCTATTCCAGCTCACCTCAAAGCAACGGGATCTGCGGGGAATTAGTGGCCTCATAACAACTCCTTCCATAATGACACTGGGAACCTAGTGGAAATCAAGCTATTGAAAGGAGCCGGGGGCTGTTGGGATGCGTGTGTGGGCAGAGAGTCTGGAAGAAGAATTGCTGGAGAAGGGGGCAGAGAGAACTTGGGGTGCTCAAGGGTAGGAGAAGGAAAGACTTGCAGGAGGTGGGAGTATATATGGTTGTTGGGGAACATTCCCTCATTTTGCCCTTTCTCCCCAATACTCCCCCCCCCCCAATAACTGTTTCCTGCATCGTTTGTTTCCTTCTGCCCTAGGAGTACCCAGGGATGTGAGGTACTCACCACCACCAGCCTCTGGCAGCATAAACACTGCCTTGCAGGCCTCCACAGGCCTTGCTCCTTCTGTACAGGTCATAAGTCCTCAGAGGGTTCTCTGCAGTGTTTGGCCCCTTCTCCAACAAACACTCTCAGAATTGCCAAGTTGGCTGTTCCCAAAAAGAACAGGACACACCAACATGTACAATTCAGCTCTGGGCCAGCACTTTGCTTACCACCGCAGCACTGGGATATGTTTACAGTGAAAACATAAATACGTTTATGATCAAAGATTAGAGATTCAGGAGACTGAGAGTGAGGGCAATGGAAACAAATGGTTAAATATAAAACAAAATCATAACACGCTGTGAAGAGACTAAACTTAATCTGAAATCTCCTGACTAAAGAAATTTCTCTCACCCAAAGTAGGCCAAGACCCCACTTCCATGAATGCCAGTTCACTGTCTGATTACTTCCTTGTTGCTGATTGCCCATGTGCTCTTTTCTTTTTAGTAATACCGCCGCCAAAGGTCATTTTCTGTATTGTTAGACATGACGACTCCCATGGCTTGGTTTTTTTTCCTGTGAGGTCCTTCCTCTTGAGTTCATATCTCTCTATTAACATTTGACTTTGTATGTAAATGCTGTGCTAAATTACAGTGCTTCATTTACATCCTGATGGAGGTGCCAAGTACAATTCTGCCTGAACTTTAATGAAAGGCCTTTCCCCTACACCTTGTTAATGGTGTGCATGACTGGTTTCTGCTGTCCCCTTAGGCGACAGCTTAAAATAGGTTTCACTATTTGTAGACCAGAGATCAAGTTATGTTGCGTAGCAACATAGCTTGCTGTGCATTTATTGTAAATCGCCCCACATCAATGGGTTTATCCCAGTACATCAAACTCTCTGCTCTCCACATTCTTGCACATGCAAGAATTGTGTAGCTGGTGAGATTACAGTCTTGGGGTAAGAAGGTCTCTCATCCACTGGTGAATCTACTTATTGATTTTTATTCATTATAGGACTTGGACTGCCGCCTCTACCAAGATTTACCACAGAGGAAACATCCTCATGTTGGAAAAGTTTCTGAGCTTCAGCTTTAAATAGTCACTTAACTAGTACCTTTGTTTTCTCAACAGTTTTTGCCAGAATCCTGAAAGCTCCCGAATCCCACAATGTCACCTTTGGGTCTGTGGTGACTCTGCGGTGCACAGCGACTGGCATTCCCATTCCCACTATCACATGGCTTGAAAATGGAAAAGCTGTAAGTGCCCCTTTTATACCTATGACTAATGAGGGCTGGCATCAGGGGATGCATGATCTAATGGATCACACACAGAACTGGGAGCCAGGAAGTTGTGTTCTATTCCTGTCTGAAATGACACGGCGGGCCACCTTGGACAAATCATTTAACTGCTGAGTCTCATTTTCCCCATCTGTAAACTGTGGATAATTATACAGTGTCTTTTAAGGGCTGGTCTCCAATCCGCTGGGGATTGACGCCACAGCGATCGATCCACCAGCAGTCAATTTATTGCATCTGCTTAGATGCAATAAATTGATCTCTGAGCACTCTCCCTTCGATGTCGAAACTCCACCAGGACGAGGAGAGTAGCCGGCACTGAAGGGAGAGCAGCCTTACCGCACACAAGACACTGCTGTAGTATCCCTAGAAGGTGGATATTTTTTACTGCAATTTGTTAATTTTACACTGTTTGCCACAGCCCGTGAACACAGGTGATCACAAGCAGAATGCAAGGCGAGCTCCTCTTTCAGGACTAGTAGCTCAAATGCCACACCCTGATTACTAGGAAGAAAATTTGCCCCAGGGATTAACATTGTTACAGGGATTAAGGCGGGGCCACATGCAAAGGAAAAGATCTCGTAAAACCATGTATAACGGCACTAATGGATGACTCCTACATTATCTTTCTAATTGTGGCAGCTTTGGAACATACATAATCCTCCCATGCATTTGCCTTGTGGTTCATGCTTTCAGCATGAATCACGTGCAGTCCCCACCCTGCATAGTCACTCTCCAGATTTCTGCGTTGTGTTCTCTGGGGCGCTGGGCAATGTGTGTTCTTATTTTTTTTCACAGCCGCACTCTGCCGCTCTTGGGTCTGAGATCAAGCTCCCATGGAGGAACTGCAGAGCAGCTGAGAAAATAATAGAATGACAGAATTCTGTGCCTTTTTTTGCAGGAGTCATATGAATAGCAAGCTCTGCCCCGTTATTAAATAGACCTTACTCTAAGAAAGGAGCTCTCAGCACAGGATCCTAAATGCCTTTTGTCTGTAATGGCTAGGGTTGCCAGATGGTTTCAACAAAAATACTGGACACACTTGACATTCCATCACAATCTACATTACATCTTATTTAGAAAATACCCGACATTTCTATTTTCTCATTCATATTTTCTCAGTTTGTTTCCTGAACAGAAAGCTCAAATACTGGACTGTCCGGTTCAAAACCGGACACCTAGCAACCCTCGTAACGGGAGTGTATTCTCTCTCCTCAATTTCCTGCTCCTTTGCCCCAGCTGGTGATTTGCTAGTACAGCCACTCTCTGAGTTACGACCACCTCCACTTACGACCATCCGCACTTACGACCAAAGCGGTCGTAAATGCGGATCCGAGTTACGAACGGCGATCTGCGCTTACGAACAGCGCGGTCGCTATGTAACTCTATGGGATCCGAGTTACGAACACTTTGAGTTACAGACCAAGCGTTGGTCCGTAACTTGTTCATAACTCGGGGGAGCGGCTGTACCTTCCTTCTGTGTAGATCCAGTCAGTACAAACTTTTCCCAGAGAAAGGAGGGTCTGACCAATACACCTGGCCTACTCAATCCATTTCTTAACTGGGTATTGTTTGGGCTGGGGTCAGATCTGCTCCAGTCTCTATGCCTGCAAGGCAAAATCAGTCCCAAGAGGAATGCCTTCCTGACCACATGGCTTTAAATATGGTAAGGAGACCTTTCTTTAATGAGTGCTTGCCTTTAGTCAAGTTAAACGGGGAAACAGGTGGAATTGAGCACATGTATTTAAAGACCGACTTGCAAACATGCCCCAGCGAGTAATTTGAGGATGTGCTCCCTGCAGCCTCCCTGTTGTTGTAGTCTCTGAACGCTAATCTGTAATTGTCCTGAAGTTTAAAGAGGATGAAAACTCTGGAGTCATTATACTGCCCTGGAGCAGAAAGATGAAAGTTCCTCTAAACAGCAGTTGTCTTTTCTATCCAATTAAAAAAAAAAAACCAAACTAACAGAACTACAGTTCCAATTCTGTTTCCCCTTGTTAGTGATTGCAAGACATCACGGGACTGAACTATAGCTCTCTGTTTTACTGCAAGGGGGAATTAAGATAAATATAAAGATATGGCAAGACCTCTTCTTTCATATGTTCCAAAATGGATTTTGAAAAAGTTTTAGAAAATCCTATGTGGGGAGGAGGGGATATTTTTAAACAAAGAAAATCAATCCATTTAATTAGGACAATCTCAAGTTCCAAGAAGAAAAATTAAACAGCAAGTTTGTAAGGTGTAAAAATACAATTACTTGACGTTTTCAAGAGCTACATCAGAGAAAGAAGATGGGCAAGGCAGGGTTCCCTCTAAGATTTTCCATCCATGAGCAGAGAGAGTTTTTTCTTGTGCACCAATATTGACGTCATGTGCGCTTGTTCAGATGTGTGCCACTGTGGCACCTTCCAGTTACAATATGTATATAGTAAGTACATACACACACACACAATTTAAATGGTTATGGAAGCAAAAATACTAAATCAAGGGTTAATTAACAAGGTGCATGACCCTGCACCCTCCCCCCACACACACACACAACCACCCAGCTTGGCACCCAGTCTCACTCCCATTCAGCCTTGCTCCCACCGTTCCTGCATCATGGGCTCCCCAACCCCTGCACTTCCATCCTGTGCACTCTTTGCCACTAACCCTGCATTGTGCCCCTTTTGCCCCTATATTCTGCACAATGCCCCCTTCATCGCAGCCCCTGCACTTTCTTCCCAGCCCAATCTAGTCCAAAAAGTGTAGTAATTTGTAGAGCACAACAAAATGAATGCATCGTTCCTCCCCATTGACTCTAAAGCTCATTCTGCAGTTACAAGTTAATGAATTTAGGGATATCACCAGAAAATTTCATCCAGCTCTTTTTCTTCAGTTCACATTACTACACCGTATATAGGACACAATGTAATTATATTTCTTATAGTATCTGCATGCTTTAGACCCCAGTGAATCATAGAAAAGTCCCTTTCATATGTCATCATGAACTTCATATTGATTTAGCATCTATACAAAATAATCGATATTCATTAACAAATTTTTAGTTGCCTGTACACACAGAGGGTGCTGTCTACACTGCTCCGGTTTTCCAGAATAACGGCCATTATTCTGAAAAAACAATACCAGTGTCCACACAGCAATTGCATTATTTCGAAAGAAAATCGAAATAACAAAGTGCTTTTTCTGACATTGGTAAACCTTATTCCATGAGGAATAACACCTCTTCCGAAAAAGCTTTTTTCGGACGCGCGTGTGTGTGGATGCTCCACTGCTGCTGTCAAAATAGTTCCTCACCAGGGCCATTCTAAAGTTATTCCTCCCCAGTGCCTCCTGGGACTCTAAGTCTAGATAGTGTGTCCACATTAGGGGAGCCTGCCTCGGATTAATTTTGAGGCTTTCCTGTAGTGTGGACGTTCTATTTCGAAATAAGCTATTCCAGAAGATATCTTCCGGAAAAGCTTATTCCAAAAGAAGCTTGCAGTGTAGATGTACCCAGAGTGAGTGAGTGTGTGTGTGTGTGTGTGTGTGTGTGTGTGTGAGAGAGAGAGAGAGAGAAATAACTTCCACGGGGAGAAAAATAGTCATTGGCACAATCAACACTATTGACATGACTGATGCCTTCAGAAGTGGCAAGAATATAGAGGGTCAGAGAGAATGGTTCTTTGTGTGGTTCCGGCTCTTAAATAAATATGAACAGGGAGCAGAACATTTCTTTAGTCACCTGCCATCTATTTTAACATTCAGATAACTGCAGGTTGGGATGTTTTGAGATTCCAAGGCTGAGCCCTTTAGTGGAGCTGGACCTGGGGCACCCCATTACATGGCCCCGGCTCTGGCCCTCTGGCCCTGGCTGCTAGAGCAGCCACCAGAGTGGGGCCTCCCCATGTGGCTCTGGCCCTGGCTGGGGACACTGGAGCAGGTGCCGCCACCGCATGAGGCTTGGCTGCAGCTCTGGCCTGGCCAGGGCCACTGAAGCCAGCTGCCACACGGCCCACAGCTCCAACCCTGGGGAAGGACTGAAGCTAGGGCCAGGGCAGCGTGGGGGCTGCCTTGCTGCTTCTGGAACAGGTCACCCCTCCCCCCCGGCCCTGCCTTGGAAAAGCTGAGCAACCATTGCATGACTCTGCTTAGGAGGTGGGTGGGCCTGAAATTCTTGGTGTGCGCCCGTTCAGGCGCGCACTTTAGAGCGAACACTGGGGCAAGGTGGCATCTTTTTTGGATGAACTTTTGCTGGTGAGAGACACAAGTGTTCAAGCTTACACAGAGCCCTTCTTTACATCTGGGCCAAAAACTTCGGTCCACTAAAAGATATCCGGCACCCCTAAATTGAAGCACCCCAAATCACCAGTCATGTGAAAATCCAGGCTATCAAAACTTGCTTTGTTAAGAAGGTGCCATTTATATTCAGTCCGTTCTCTGACCATGCTGTACTTTAACTCACTGCCACTTTAGTCCACCGGGTTCAGCTTTGTTGGTTCATTATTTTTAAAACTGTCTTAATAAAAGCGCCCCCAACCAGACCTTCACCCATTGTTCTATTCTTTAACCTTTTAGGTTTCCGCAGGCTCTATAGTCGAAACCGTGAAAGACAGAGTGATCGACTCCCGACTGCAAGCATATGTCACCAGGCCGGGCTTGTTCACTTGCATTGCCACCAACAAGCACAGCAAAACCTTTGGCACGGCAAAAGCTGCAGCAACAATCAGTGTGTCAGGTATGCTGAAGAGAAAAGGCTTTTAATAAGTATCTTGTCACCAATCATTAGCATTCTCCTGTCAGGAGGAAATAGTAGGAGAAGGAGCTTTGGAGGATGTGAGGGGCTGCACTTAATAATAATTTACAGTGGGTTAAATTTGACCACTATGTCAACCCCCTGCTGGGTTATTTCCTGATATATCATTATACTTCAAAGACTGGCCCAGCTGTCGTTTCCTGCTTACTTGCTGTTGTATTGCATGCTGCATCCTAGAAGGTCTGTGTAAGCTATTCCATGTGGAACAAAGTCACAATATTAATATCACCAAACAGCAAAGTGAAAATAGCCTTAATGAGTCACTAGCATCTTATGTTTTATAAACACACTCTAAACTGTACCCTTGTGAGGAGACCTTCTGTGTGGTGAAATGGGAAATGTGGAGTGTAATAAAGCAGGAGGAACTATCGAACATTGGAGGATAATCTGAGGGCCCAATTCATTCCTGCACTGGCACAATCAGGGCTTGTTTCCACTTACGCTGAGATAGACACTCTGGAGATCAATCTTCCAGGGTTTGATTTATTAGGTCTAGTAAGGACCCACTAAATCGACCACTCATGGTGCCCCTGCTGACTCTGGTGCTCCACTGAGTTGTGAGAAGTAAGGGAAGTCTTTGGGAGAGTTTCTCCTGTTGGTCTCCCACAGTGCAGAAATTCAGCCTAAGAAGTGTCGACTCCAGCTATGCTATTCTTGTAGAGGATGTTGCGTATCTTAGGTCAACTTTCCCCCCAGTATAGACTTGGCATCAGGAACCAAAAACCACAGTTTGCTGGGCCCTCCCCTATTCAGGAGTTGCTGGGTTAATGGGAAAACAAAGCAAGACTTAGAGCTGCTTGCAAGAGAACACTTCAGTCTTGATGGTAGTTACCATAAGCCCTGAATAAGGGGCCGTGTGTAGCTGTAGTGCCCACGGAACAAGCCAATCATAATTCAGGCCAGGTCTATACTAGACTCAGAAGGTCAGCTTAAGGAACACAACTCCAGCTATGTAAACAACATAGCTGGAGTTGACACACCATAACCCGAGCCTGGTGCCATCTTCATAGTGGGAGCAAATGTTCCCGTCAGCTTCCGTTGCTCCTCATGACTTGACGAGTAGTGTCACCGACTAGAGGTACCCTCAGCATTTGATTTAGCTGGTCTTTACTAGACCTGCTAAATCAATTGCGAGAAAATTAATTTCCAGGATGGTAGTATAAACATGGCCTCAATCTAGGGTTCCCTCTTGCTCCAGGAGGGAAATGATCTGTAACAGCCCCTGATCGGGAGCATATTACTTCTCTCTTTGTGTTAGCTCAGTTGTGTACACTGGCTTATTGTGGAAGATAAAGATAGAGCTCCGTTCATTCCCAATCCCCACCTGTAAACTCTGCCCAACTGTGGGTGCTCTTCCCCACATGCAGTGCTGGTGTCCAACACAAGCACACAGGGTAAGTCACAATTTAATCTTTACGGCATTACACTGTGTGGACACCAACTGCTGATTTTGTATGACCTACCACCCACACCTACCGCTAGAGTCAATGCCATTGGCACTTGGATCACCATGATCCATTTCAGCCAGAACCTCTCAGAAAAAAAGCCTTCCTGTTCCTAATGTACTCTTCTTCCTGTCTTCTCCAAATACATCCAGGAAGGAAGGTCTTGGCCTCCCTTTCCTTTAGAACAGAGAAATCACTGACAGAAGAGGGCGACAGATCATTTTCTAGATGAATTGTAAGTTTTTTTGTTCAAGAGAAATGGGTAAAAGGCCACTGACAAACTTTTTCCCTTTTCTTTCCTAAACCTGACCCCTGTTGTGGCTGGATCATGCGCCATTCCAATAGAATGGAGGTAAGACTGTGTTTTCTTGTCTGTTGAGGGGGTTGGGCTAGGAAGGCGATGAGAAGAGATGAATTATGAACAAAGAAGGGGTTTATTATATATTACCTAAACTAAGGATAAAATGTATTGAAGCAAGAACAGCATCTTGAAGAGGTTCTCAAATGTGTAACCATATTGATGTTGCACAGATTGTTACTGGGAATTGGCTTCTAAATGAATTTAAACTGTTTCTAACAGAGCCAATATACTTAATTCTGTTCTCGGTTTAACACTTGCAACTTTATTGACTTCTTTCTGTTGCAGGTACGAAAGATACCAGCAGCAGAATATGGCCCCATATGTATATACTGAACAAATGATTTTTAATATAATCACTAGTCCTGCAAACTTCTATTAATAGAAGATTTAGAAAGTTGTTCAGAGCGATATTAGGAATGGGCAAACATGTTTGGCTAAAATAAGAAGTAACTTGGATCTCTGCCTAATGGTTTCATTCTTTTTGTAAGCGTTGGCTAGCTCTCTTTTAAAAAAGATTAAACACACTTCTGAATGGCCTGCTTTCAAGTAGGACTGGAAGCAAAACTCCAGGATTAACGGGAGATATAGAACATGATCTAGTAGTCCACGGAACTGTAGCCCATTAAACTGGGAGCCTGCCACTGTCTTATTTAGGGTACGTTTACATTGCACACTCCTTACGGCAACATGAAGCATACATCCAATGCATGCCCCCCTCTAGCATGAATATAAACTGCAGTGTAGACAGTGGGGCATTGATTACATGAATAAAGATACACCCGACAACTCTCTAGATGCCCAAGCAGTGCCACTGCTGTCTACATTACAATTTTAGTATCCTGCTGATGGAGTCTTTCCCTGGCACAGGGGAAGGCTTTGGCTGGGCGGAACAGTGGGGAACGCTCCAATAATTTTCCCACTTCCGGGAAAGACTCCAGAAAATGAAGGGGGGAGTCCCTGGTAGGGGAAGGCCTTTGGAAAAGGCTCTGGCATCAATTCCACTGCCCGAGCCTTTCCCCACAAACTGCTGTGCCTGGCCTGTCTCTGCAGTGTGGACACAGCTTGCCTTACACTGCAGTGGTGTGTAGCTACATGTATCTTACATGCTGCCACCACCAGTGGTGTACAGTGTCGGCAGCTCCTTAATGATCTTGAGCAAGATGCCCCGTCTGTAAAATGGGGATGATAAGCTATAGTTATGAATAACGTACGGACCGCTTGTGCTCTCACACAATTATTTTACCATTTATTATATATCCAGCCATGAAAACATCTATCAATCTTTATCAAACCTCTGTAAGCTATTCATAAATGGAACCTGAATTGAAAGTGACTAAAATTATTGTGGTATACTCATCCAGTTGAAACCAAGGGGTATTAGAAAATAATATGAGAATCTAATTTGAGATTTCCCCTCTGATTTCCAGAATGAAAATATTGTGGATATATTTGGTTGAGCCTTTTCAAATTCCTTCCTCATAGAATTGGACATTTTACTCTGTGAATTCGGCCCTTGTCATCTCTTCACAAGTAATCCATGAGAAGAGTTCAATTTTCAGCATTTGGGATTCCATTCTACTAGACACAGATTTTAGATGTACATCTTTCAATCTGCGTCTCCACACAAATTCTTTGCAGCAACTGTTCCTTTCTGCATTTGCAGTTCAGAATCCACATTTTGTACTACATGAGGAGGCACCAGATGAACATGTTATTGTTTCTGCTCTGTGGTTAGATGTCTGTCTGTGGCTCTTAACTTAGTTTTAAGATAAGCACGCATACACATTCTTCTGAGGTCTCTGAACACAAGGGAAATGTCATACTTACACTGATTGTTGCTATCAAGCTATGCCTGTGGGCCGCCTGCCGTAACAGTAGCTGGTTTCACAGCTGACCAATGCAATCCTATGTGTGCACTTACCCCTTCCAACTTTCTCTCACTAAGGGTGTGGAGGAAGTCCCTCACCCATTAATCACAAAAACAGCAAAATAGTAACATTTTATAAGAAAATAATACGACTGTTCAAAGAAGGCAGTGACCCTGCCATGTTTCGTACTCTAACAAGCATTTCTTCAGTGTACCCTCTGACACACAGTGCTGATTTGGAAACCTACCCTCCATCATATTTTCTTGGAGGGGCAACAGCATACTAGCAGAAGGCATATTCATGGGTGGAGGCTGACTGATGCAAGCAGAAGTATCCTGGTCACCCCACTGAGCATGCACAGAAAGTTGTGGTGGCAATGTTCAAATTACTGCCATCATCAGTTATTTACCTTTTTGTCAGCAAATGTTAAACTCCAAAAAGGCTTGAGATTGTCCCCAAAGCCATGCAATTAAGAAATGGAGTACAGCCAGAAAATGTCATCAGATTGCTATGAAAATTGTGTCTGAAAACCACTGAAATCAGGATTGGAACAGGCTTATTCATTTGACTTGTTTATTCCCTTGTCAGTACAGTTTCAGTTTTCTCAAGGGGGGAAAAATCATACTGGCAATGGGTAATTTGTGAATGGGAAAAAAATAAAAGGAAATATACAGTCAGCTCCACTGGCTTTTCCAAATAGTTAGCATGTTGCAAACTGAACCCCACTGACCTCTGTTAAACTGACTGAAAGAGCAACAAGGACAGCTGCCACCAAGCCCCATCCCTCTGCATTTTGAAAGCTCTCTGGTTAAAGTCAAGGCAAAATGCTCCCAGGTGCATGCTCAAACATTCCTGCTCTCTAACTGCTCGTGGCTGGATGACTCATAGGGGTGTGGATATCTTCACGTGAAAACAAAACTCCACGTTTGCATTCTTTGACAGCAATCCCAGCCTATCTGGCAGCTACTCAATTAGCTCCTTTAAGTAAAGCTGATTGATACAGGCAATTCTCGAATTTACGATGTTTGGCTTACAATGAACCGCACTTATGATGGTTCTGAACTGACACCCTGCTCTGACTTACGATATTGGTTTGAACTTTACAACGGAGTGGATTGCGACGGAGTGGTCCTGCAATGGAGTGGATTGCGGTTCTGAGTTACGACATTTTGACTTAAAACTCAATTTTCAGGAACTAATTGTGCCAAAAGGCCTGTAATTATAAACCCTATGCATTGTCATGCTTTCTTATTACACTTACACTGAACTAGGCCAGAGCCTTCTGCTTCTAGTCCACACCGGAGCCCAGAACTGCATCAGTGAGGGAAAACACATTTTTCCAGACCTGAGAAAATATTGGAGTAGAGGGGGTTTGGTTTGAATGTTGGGCTGTGGTTGAAATTGGTTGCCTATACTGAATTACAACTGCTGTACTAGGGCTTCCATGCACAGATGTCTCCTGCAGTGCCATCCACTCATGCTCCTGGCAGAGTGGAAATCTTGTGTGGTTCCATGTTTGGATTCCACTTGATTATTCTAATGGCATATTTGTGCTGCTGCTTCGTCACTCTCTAATTAGCCTTATGAATACTGTCTTACGTTTGCTTTTATGTACCTTCCCTCCCCTCTTCTCCTGCAGCAAACTGTACAAGGGCGATACAGGCTACTGCAGCACATACAGAGGTGAGGTGTGTAGTGCTATCTTGGCGAAGGATGCTCTTGTTTTCTTCAACTCCTCCTATGCTGACCCAGAGGAGACGCAAGAGCTGCTTGTTCACACTGCCTGGACTGAACTGAAAACGGTGAGTTCATTCTGCCACCCAGCTGCTGAGTCTCTGCTGTGTAACTACATCTTCCAGGAGTGCAATCCCTCAGGAGTTGGACCGGCTCCAAAGCCCGTGTGCAGGTAAAAAACACTCACTAGCTGGGCGGATTTCAGAGAGGGTGGGTGGTGCTGGTGGTGGGGGAGGTTTGTCAGGACAAGAAGTGGGGATTGAAAGGAAGAGCAAGAAAAAGTCCTTTTCAATGGTTAAATGGTGTATGGGATTTTTAGCTTTGTTCATCTGCTCATGGAGATTCCGAACCGCCCCACTGCACACAGACGTCAAGTTTACTCTGACTGCAGTGAGGACAGGATCAGGCCCTGAGCTCTTTGTAAGAAGGAGAATGCTGGGAAGGCATCAGTATTAAAGAGCAAAAGCACTTTCAAAAATATCCCATTGGGTTTCTCTCTGATGGGCACAAGAGGTTTAACTAATGAATGAGTTAATGCCCATAAAATGGTCTGAAAAAGAATCATACTTACTATGTAAACGCTAAATATTTTATTTGTAAGGGACCACATCATGAGGTTGTTATTCAAAGTAAGGTCAGAGCATGGGCTGCAAGATTTGGCTAGCCCAGTAAAATACACATAATAATTAATGATTTTAACTATTGTAGCAAAGTTCTGGCTGTGCTCCGGGGGTCCTGCACTCCTTAGGCGGTTATTATAGGCCTCAGTGACCCTAGACGCTGCCTCTTGTGTCTTTCTAGAGGTCTGGGTTACAGCTTATTGAGCCATTTTCATCACTGGCAAAGTCAATGAATGGGGAGGGGGAGATCCCTCCAAAATTCCTGGACCACCTTCTCTCAGAATCAGGTCTTTCTGTGGTGCAGGGAGGTTGGGGGGAACCTGGGCTCGCCCATTACTCTGGGATTTGGCCCAGCAACCCTAGGCAGTGGCAACTGTTCAGCTTTTTTCCTATAGTCCCAAGACAGCAGCCTTTTTCTGTTGGCCACTTCCCCAAACGCTCCCTCTATTGTCTTTTCTCTGGTACCTGACTGAATCTTTCCCTTCTCTGCAAACACACTTCCTCCTCTTGGTCCATCCCTCTTCTCCTTCCCCCTTCCTTACTTGGGGGGAACCTTTCAAAGGAGCACACCAGGCTTTAATTGGCTGCAGGTGCTTGATTAGCCTGCTCCTTTAGGCCAACTGTTAATTAGCCTCAGGTGTCTACCTGCCTTAATTACAGGGCAGCAGTCGCTGGGAGCTTATTCAGGGAATAGAGAACTGTTTATCCAGCACCCCATATACTTACATTCCATTAAACGGTGACAGCCAGCTTGTCTGGGTCTGTCAAACTATGTTCAGGAAAAATGTCAAATTAACATTTATCAGATCAGCGGGCCCAGTCCTGAAATCTTTGTTCAGCCAAATCTCTCACTGGCAGGAATGGCAAATAGTGGCTTAAGCCACTTAAGCCAAACAGTCAAATGATCTCTCTAATTACCATTACCTCTATTGTTATGTAGGGATCTGCTATCCCTGTCAATGATACATCTACCCAAAACACTCACCTCTTTCAGTGCAACTCCCTCAGCATCTCTAGAACCAAGTCATGCAGGGAAATCCCTGTATGAAATATGATAATGAAGTGTGCATTATATTTGGTGAATATATTATAGGATTCGCTAATCCACACAGCAATTGATATAATAAGAAAGTACATACTTATAGTGATAAGTAGGTTGCAGGTTTAAAACAAACAAAGGGAAGTTTTTCTTCACGCAGAGTACAGTCAACCCGTGGAACTCCTTGCCAGAGGATGTTGTGAAGACCAGGACTTTAGCAGGGTTCAAAAAAGAACTAGATAAATTCATGGAGGTTAGGTCCATCAATACTTATTAGCCAGAATGGGTAAGAGCGGTGTCCTTACCCTCTGTTTGTCAGGGGCTGGAAATGGACGACAGGAGAGGGATCACTTGATGATTACCAATTCTATTCACTCCTTCCGTGGCACCTGGCATTGGCCACTGATGGAAGATAGAATACTAGGCTAGGTGGACTTTTGGTCTGACCCGGTATGGCCGTTCTCATGTTTTTATGATACACACTAACCATGTAGCAGCCCAGTACTGAGTGTGCAATGCCTCTGAGCCTATTGTCAGTCTATGCAACATATCCAAATCAGTCTCAATGAATTTGCCAGATAAGATTTTCTGAGGTGCTGTATTAAATATTACACCTACTGCATTCCCTTCTCCTCATCTACAAGTGGCCCTCTATGGGCTGAGCTCCAAAGCCTCAATGAAAGTTCTGTGCCTACAGCATATGAAAAATTATGGACCAAAGCCTAAGCTACTGTACAACAATCTCGCTCCTGCACCAGCTGAGGCTCTGTCTTGGTGGGCCTAAGGGTTTGCAAGAGAATTCACAATGAATAGATTGGTCTGGAATGATCCATGTAAAAATCCCAGATGTTCTTTGCCAATGGTTTCATTACCACTCTGCAGATGCACACAGAATTAAATATTTATATATACTCGTTCCATTATTTTAATATGGATTGAGGTCAGAGATGTCATGGGACTACGCCTTCTTCCTGTTTTAAGATATCAAAAAGCCGCACCACAATAGTCTTCTCCAGAACTGCAATACTGGTACATCTTGTGTGATCTTTGATTTCTGAAATGTAATTGTCAATGGTTCTGAGCCTTTGCTGCATTTTAGGCAGTCCTCTTGAGTTGTATATATTAATTTGTCCAGTTATGCTGTCTGCTCTTTATCAATAGCTATACCACTGGCCAGACCTCACCACTTTTCAAATCTTGTCAAATTCCATTTTTAAATAAGAAATTGTGACATCAGAAATAAATCAGCCAATAATTGTATGCTTCGTAGGTGGGCATTAGCATGCTTGCTTAATTCTGAATATATCAGAAGCACTGCACACTTATGGAAACAATAAAGATGTAGCATAAATCAAGGTGAAACAGAAGGAAATGTGTGCTCTGTCCCACTTCAGTTAGATTATGATGTAGTTTCAGGACCTATCCAACACAGCTTATACCTTTGCAAGAACAGTTGGTGGCCACTTAAGAATGGGAATGCAATTCTGCCAATCACTGGGTCTGGATCTCTTTCCTCCTACCTGAGTTTCAGGATATACAGCCTCTAGTTCACTGAATAGGGCATTTGAGTGTTGTAGGTACCTGTTTTCTATCTTTCAACTGAATTTTCTCTGAAAAAGTCCCAATAATTGTATGCTTCATAGCTGGGCATTAGCAGGCAAATAGGAGGCGTAACAGAGAAAATCAATGAGACCAAATGCCCCAGTGATAAGGGTGCAACTCCTATTAACTTCAGTAAGAATCACACCCAGGTAAATGAGGACAGAATTGAAATCTTCACCTGAGATTCTCAAGGCCCAACCACCATTCTCTTTCAATTAGATGGGGGTGCCCGACTCATTTAGACTTCTTGGAAAATCTCACTCTTTCTATTCTGGTCATCGTCTTTGTCATGAATGTTGGCAGTTTTCATGCTTCTGTGTATAAAGCCAACAAACCTAGGTTGTCAGCAGGTGGGACCAAACCTGCAACTTTACAGGCTAAAGCCATGAGCCTCTATTCCTGAAACAACTGAAAAATATTAAGCATTTTTTAAAATTCAATAATTCATTTACCTATCACGTTCAAAGAGTAACCTAGGATGCCAAGCATCAGAGAGTCTGCTTTTTATCTATTATTACTTATTATTAATAATAATAATATTATTATTAACACTACTATTGACTTCGTGCCTAGAGATCTCATCCATGTGGGAGTTGCATTGTACTAGGTGCTCTGTATAGGTCTCTGCCCTAAAGAGATTACAGTGAAAAAGACAAGACATAGCAGGTGGAGGAGACAATTGAAGAGACCAGAGCAGGGAGATGAGATAAAAAAAATAGAATAGTAATAGAAATGTAGCCGTGTTAGTCTGGTCTAGCTGAAACAAAAAACAGGACTATGTAGCACTTTAAAGACTAACAAGATGGTTTATTACCTCATAAAAAAATAGGACGTGCAAAATTCTCAGACAATCGGGTGCAGTAATGGCAGCTGACCACCTGTTATCAGATTGCAGTTTTCTGTATGCATAACAGCAGAAAGGTGAGTTTTGAGGCAGGACAAGAGGTGAAAGAGACCCACAGACACGACACATTGTCATTTGATGGTTGCAATAAACGTCTGGGGGAAAGCTCGTGTGAACCCATGAGATGAGTGGTACTTGGAACTGAGGGCAGCTTCACAAAAATGTAGCTTCAAGGATTTCCCTAGAGCACATGTTTTATGCAATGTCTCCATTACAATATATGGGCCAGATTCATAGCTTGTGTAAATCAGCATGTCCCCAGGGAAATC
This sequence comes from Rafetus swinhoei, assembly GCA_019425775.1. NCBI lineage: Eukaryota > Metazoa > Chordata > Testudines > Trionychidae > Rafetus > Rafetus swinhoei. The sequence continues at coordinate 120,724,541 of CM033427.1, read as the reverse complement.
AATGGAGCCCCGCTGATTTTCCCCAGCTAAGGATCTGTCTGCATAACTTCTGTGTGTGCACCGTTGTTAATGCAGTGTTTGTCAGCAAGCTATTGACCGTCTATTTCACTGTTCTTTGTAAAATAATGTAGAGAGCATTGTCTTGCGGTAAAGGATCTCTACTGCTTTAAGGAATGGCTCTCAATGGAGGAAAATGCCCACAAAGGGATTTACAAACCAGGACTAATGCTGCTCACTCTGCCTGAATGCAATAGACTTCCCAGCCTGCACCAGGATCCCAAGGCCTGCACCAGGACTCCATATTTTGGTAACTGCAACTGCTACTGTCCATTTGCATAGACCCTGTGCTAAATGGAGTCACGACTGGGGAGGAGGGGAAGGCCTGGAGCCAGTGAGGGAATTAGGACTAAAGTGTGAGCCAGATTATGCCCTAAGAATGTGGTGACTCCTCCTCCCCAAAGAAAGAGGGATTATCAGACAGCACCGTACCAATCCTGCTCCCTGTCCTTGGACTCTATCTGTGGTGGATTCATAAGAGTTTTGGGGGTCAGGTATCAGTCTATATAGCTGGAAGGGGCTTTGGCCACAAATTGTAGCCTTGCATCATCTTTCATTCTCCTGTAGCCTGTGTGTGAAATGCCACATTCTGTGCAGTAAAGAACGAATGTCACAACTGTTGTTTGTTTATCTGGTCTGATTCCAATGTCCAACCCACCCAAAACCCAGCAGCCCTATTTTAGAACACTGGTCCCAAAAACGATCTAGTTGCTCAAACCAATTTTGTTAATGATAGTGTTGCCACTTTGAAGAACTGGCGTATTTACTGAGAAACTAGTCTTTAGAGCGCTTCTGGGAAAGAATGTTTTCCCGCAACACGTGAGAGAACTGATAGTAGCTGTGCCATTGAACCACGATTTCAGTTAGAATATCTGTTGCTTACTTCTTGTTGTTTTGTGTTTTTTTATTTTTCAGATTTTAACACAGAAAATACAACCAGTAAGTAGATTCCCTTCAGGTTTAGAACTGGAGTCCTTGAACTGGTCTAGTTGTTTAAAAACCTGTGTTGCCTACTCTCATGATATTTGTGGTGGGGAGATTTCTTCAGCCCCAAATACCTATTGAAATTAAGTTATTACCTACAAATCCCAGCTTTTATTTAAAACAAGTAGCTCTCAAACTTAGGGGAAAAAATGTGATCCCCAAACTTACCAACACCAGGAGGTAAATAAAAAGAGCCAATAGTTGATTCATTTTTAAATCTTGTGATTTTTTTAAAGCCAATCTTATTATTTTGGATGGCCTTGACTCATGGATTTTGAACACGTGGGGAGTGATAAATTCAAAGATGTTGCATGTTTTGAATATTTGCAATATACTTTTTCATCATGATGTGTCAAGATTTTTGCAACACGAGGACTCTTTGGCTGTTCATACCTCCTGTGGAGCTTTCGATTTGATAAACTGCGACGGTTTGGCCTTTGAATGGGTTGAAATGTGTGTATGCAACTCCTCGGTGTGATGCCAGAAGCTCTTCATAAAGACTGAGTTAAACTCAGTGCCTTGAATGTGTAGCTTGCCCACAGATAAACTAAACAGAGCAAAGAGGAAGAAAGAATGTGGAAGGGCAAAGGAAAGGGAGAAGTGAGGAGCGAGAAGTGAGGAGCGGTAGAAGTGTGCAGAGAGAAGAAACGAACCCCCAGAAGCCTAATCTCCTGTACTTTTGCTTTCACCCTTGGGAGTGCTCAAATTGGGAGGCACCCAATGCAAACAGAGGAAAAATTGGGAGGCAAACATAGGTTTTTCCGCATAATACTCTCTCTCCCTACAGCTACGGTTTGGGTTCCAGAATCAGCCATACAAACCCCTCGAGCACTTCCCTATTATAATGTGCTGTGAACAATAGCTTGATTCATTACAGTTGCTCTAAATCCTGCTGTCTTGATACAAATCTTTGCATAAGGCATACAGCTGTAGTCCTTCCCCTGCTCAGAGGAAGGTGTGTGTGTGTGTGTGTGTGTGTGTGTGTGTGTGTGTGTGTGTGTGTGAGAGAGAGAGAGGAAGGCATGTATATGTGTGTGTGTATATATGAGAGAGAGCAATTAACTTTCCCTCGTTATTTTTGGGTCAGGGTTTTAAATGCTGTGGTAGGTCAGAAGAGAGACTGTGAAAATGTGCTACTTTTCTGTGTAGTATTGCTGGCATTTCACAAAGGACATCATCTTGTTCAGCTGATTTCCCCTTCTTTCCTTGTACATTTCAGTCACATCTGCTGGCTTTTAGGACAAAAGTAGGATTTAGGTGCCTTTTTTTATAGTATCATTGCCAATCCATACAGCTATGGGAGAATGAGCTGGATTGTATTCCAATTCATACATCATCAGTGGAGTTACTATTAACTAAATTCCAAATACAAAATCTCTGTTTCTCCTTGCTTTTTCCTATGGGCTGTTAGCTGTATAAGAGGCATCCTTGTTTCCTAGTTTCTCATCACTCTTAAAGAGAAAGCAGGGGCTACTTTTTTTAGTAATTGGTTCCAACTCCAAAAGGTCACTAGAAAGTGTCTCACAAACATTACATGGATATTTATTTCAGATGTGGTGTGAGTCCCAAATGGGAGGGCCTGGGTCACTTACTTTTGTCAAGAAACAGGCTAATGCTTTTGCAGCATCTGGGTACCAGATCAATAGTTAAATAAGTTTCAGATATTATTCACCGTGCCCTTGAAAAGAAAACTCCTAAAATATTTATTCGGGGCTGCTAGGACATTGTCATTGTAGGGTCTGTCAAGTGGTTTCTTTTCTCTGCCCAGTGTGTAATGTAGAGAGCCCTGCAAGAACTGTACAGGGACTACAGAAAATAAACTATTGCAATAATTGGGGCTTGAAATGCAAGAGATTAAGGAATACATGATCATCAATGATGCATTTGATTTACTGGGTGCTTTTGAACTTGTATTGTAAATGTCCAGTTTAAATATTTACACCTGAAGCCATATTCTGCATGTATCCTACAGATGAAGAATGGGTAAAACCTGTTCAGATAAAATAGGAGGCCAAATCTTTCACTCCGAACACAGACTGAATGTCAAACAAATCTTCCCTGAAGTTCAACATGTTAGTGTCACTTTTCACCCTATTCCCTAATGTCCCTTCTCTCCACTTCTGGTGTCTGACTAGGGATGGAAGAAAGGGTGCTGAAGTAGAATAATAGAATACTAGAAATGAAAGGGACCTCAAGAGATCATGGAGTAGTCCCCTACCCTCACGAGAAGTCATTCTTCTGCTCTACTCTGCGCTGATTAGGCCTCAGTTGGAGTATTGTCTCCAGTTCTGGGCACCACATGTCAAAAAAAAAGATGAGAAATTGGAGAGGGTCCAAAGAAGAGCAAAAAGAATGATTAAAGGTCTAGAGAACATGAGTTATGAGGGAAGACTGAAAGAATTGGGCTTGTTTAGATTAGAAAGGAGAAGACTGAGAAGGGACATGATAGCTGTTTTCAGGTATCTAAAAGGGTGTCAGAAGGAGGAGGGAAAAAAATTGTTCTCCTTGGTCTCTGAGGGCAGGACAAGAAGCAATGGGCTTAAATTGCAGCAAGGGAGGATTAGGTTGGACATTAGGAAAAGCTTCCTGCCTGTCAGGGTGGTTAAACACTGGAATAAGTTGCCTAGAGAGGTTGTGGAATCTCCATCTCTGGAGATACTTAAGAGCAGGTTAGATAGACATCTGTCAGGGATGATCTACATGGTACTTAAATAGTGCAAGAGAAGTGCCTTGTGGCACTTCCAGCCCTCCCAGAAGCAGCTAGTTTAAAAAAACCTTGCACTTCAGCCTATTCTCACAAGATTTCCTGCTCACTTTTTCTCCAGTGTGAATAAGATTTGCTGACCTACCTGAACGGTACCCATTCTTTATTATTCTTTGTATCACTGTGTGCAGATACCACCTCATGTTTAAGCACTGCACACATACACTCTGCCCCGAGGAGCTTACACTCTCATCACACAAGCACCACATGTAGGTGGGAGAAGAGGGACATGGTTTCAGAGCCTGATTCACCCGTCTGAAGCCAGAGGATAGTATGTTACCCTTCCACACCAGGGGCTTGTGGGGACTTCTGTTGCTAGTCCTGAGGAGAGAAGACTGCCTGTGGAGATGCCAGTCTAAGTGGGTAGGAGGCTGATTCACAGGAGTGCCATGTCAGGACCACTGATAGGTATGACCTGGCCCTGGAATTCAGAATAGTCCCAGTCATTCTTAGGGGGGTTTGCGCGCCTTACTCTCTTATGCGTTTCGGAAGAATCTTCCTTTTGTTTCTTCGAAAAACCTCCTTCCAATCAGGTCAGCAAACCTTTTGATGTGCAGGATGGTATTTAATTGTACAGTTCTAAGAGCTGCCCTTTTAATACCAAATTTTACAGGAAACAAGGAATAATTAATTTTATATTCTGTGCAGCTTGAGTTATTATATATGCCCATGAAACGACTAGAAAGGTACTCCCAGGCTGTTGTGTGCTGCATTTGCTGCACTGTAGAGGAGGAGTGAATTGGATGGATGGAATTGCTACACTGGAATCTGAACCCACATCACAGTGGTGTAAACATGGACTAACTCAACTGAGCTCAAAAATCTATTCCAAGGTGCAAATATGAGTTTAGATAGTCGCTTTATAGTCAGCTAGCTGTCTAGCCACCTTAGTGTTCCCAATAAGTTTTTTTTCCGTCTAATCAACAGCTGAGGTCATTTACTCCTAGTTTCTGAAATAGTTTTTACATTTTTATTCACTGTACTGCAGCCCGTTGTCTTACTTCACTTGTTGAAATGGCTTTTCCCCACAGCAACGTGCTATAAAGGCAACGGCAGGTTCTACCAGGGCCCTGTCAACATCACAACCTCAGGAATCCCTTGCCAGAAGTGGAGTGAGCAGGTGGGCGTCAGTTTATTCAGATCTACAGTCCGGGTTGGACCTACAGTCTAATGCTGGGATAGCCAAAGAGTGTTACAGAAACTCAGTGGAAGTTGGGCCCCTGCTCTAGACACCTCTGAAAATCCCAGCCCAAGTATGTGATCTTGGGTATACGAGTCCATGGGGCAACGGAGGCAAAGGTGACATTGGAGGGGCCAGAAGTGTGCTAGGCATCTGCCCTCGCATTAGAGCAACCTGAAAACTAGCTTAAATAAAGCCAAATGCCCAATAACCCCAAATGGGAACTATGGCAGCTGCAGATCAGCTGGGCATAAAAAGTCCCCTTCCTTGGTCCCTCTATCAACATCAAGAAAGGGGTGGTGGTGGCATAGAAGCTGCTGTTTCTAAAACCATAAGGAGCTAGTGCACTCTCGGCACACTAAAGGCAATTTATTCATTAACCCCAGGTACCTCATTTGCACAGAAGGACCCCTCAGGTTTTCCCAGAGCTGTCAAATGCAGAGAACGCGTGTCGTAATCCAGGAGGGGAAAACGAGCGTCCCTGGTGTTACACAAAGGATCATTCTATAAGCTGGGAATACTGCAATGTGCCTCTCTGTGGAGACGGTAAGGGACAGCGGCTAACCACTTCTCACAGTAGCAGCTAGTTTTAGAACATCATTAAACACTGAGCCACAAAACTATTCAGGATCATCATATCCCAGTAGTCACCATGACTGCTCTGACAAGTGTGCCATTTTCTTTGGACTTCAGTGGGAACAGGATTTGGGCCCTTAATGTTTCTAAACTAACACGTCCTGACTGGCAGAGAGGGGGAGGTGAAGATAGAGAAGAAGCCAAGTGATTTCTTCTCTATGGCCCTGGGAAATCCAGGTCAGAGGCACGATCAGAATTTAGGAGTTCCTGCCTCTAAGCTTGGTGCCCAGGCATGCATTTGTCTTCTTCATAGATATCAAGATTTTAAATGACCATCACAGAAATACAATTCAAACAGCATCCAAATATACCTCAGCAAAGGCTCTTTTCACCACTTCCTCTTAGCATAGACCAGAAGCATTGTAAGACTCTAGTGATCCAAAGCTGTGATCTGACTTAGCTTCCCTTTTATAGTTTTGGCCATCATGTGTACCAACCATCATGTTAGCATGGCTCTGAAAAAGCTAAACCAATACTTATATGTAGATTCAGGGTAATTTTTTGAAAAATATAATTAAACTAAAAGTTTAAATACAGTTGAATCTATCAGATGTGTATTCCTTTGATGCTTATCAAAGTTACTGGCATGAAAAAGGGGTTTCTTCCTTCTCAGTCACCCCCTCCTGTATGATCCTGTTCTGAAGTCATATGGCTGAATTTGTGACATCACAATAATTTCCATGACAGTGGGTAATGTTAGAAATGACCCGCAACAAAAAGTTCTGGAGAATTTAAGAGGGATGGAATCACTGGTTTTGTTTTCATTACAGTATCCCTACCACCAGGCACCAAAAAACCAAGTGCAGAGACTCCCAGTCTTCCTTCGTCTTCTTTCTCCCCTACATACTCCATGACTGTCATCATTTCCATCATCTCCAGCTTTGCACTGATAGTGATTTTCATGATCATTGCTCTTGTGTGCTGCCGGAGGAGAAAACAATGGAAAAACAAAAAGAGGTAAGACCTTGAGATCTATAGATAAAGCCAGATAGGATTTGTTCCAGCAAATACAGCTTTGACGAGGGGCTTAGAATGGTAATTCCAGTACTCACTACATTCACATTTAATGGGGAACTTTAAATGACTTCACAGAGGTCAGGTTCTTAATTATATGGGCAGAAAAGATTGAAGTCAGAAATTTCTTCTTGACTGACAGCTTGTGTCTGTTCATTATCTGGTACCCTGGGACTCTGATCCTAAATGGAACCTCTGGGCGCTACTGCAGAACAAACAACACATTAAAAGCAGCTAATAATGCAGGCCAAAAATGTTCATGGTCTTCCATGAGACCTTGAAACCACGTTAGATATTGGTGCTTGTCTAGTGCTTCAGCTTTCCTTCACATTTCCAGTTGAGGACAGCAGCGTTTCATTCTGAATTCTCATCACAGAAAGCCAAGGAACTACTGACTTATATACTGTAGGTCAAAGAGAGTCACATGAACAGTAGCAAATCCCTAACTACATAGGACCTCAAGCAGGGATCACTTGACAAAGGCATCTGAAAACATGTGTATAAGATTAAGCAGGTCGGTCGCTTTCCTTCTGAACAGCAAACAACTGTGCTGGTTTTTCAGGCAAGTAACAATTTGGAGAATGAGTTCAAGTTTAGCTTTGAATGTAAGGACCTACTCTCCCGGACAATCAAGATGTAGGTAACTTTCCTCCTTGGGGAGATTAGATGAGAAGTATTCAGAAGATATTTAGACATTGTTAAGAGAATTAAAAAGGGCAACACCAGCCCCACCGGCTACCAGTAAAACAAAAACAGAAGGAGACTCTTAATGAAATTTCTTCTGTTCCCAAGCATTACCCTACAAACTCTTAATGGCGGGACTTTAGTGAATATATAAGATTTTATCTGGACTTGAATGAGGTTGAAAATAATATTTGTGGGTTTTCTCTCTCCTCAAAACCCTCATGCACTTGAAGCAAATTCCTTAGCTTCAACTTTACTCTTTGTGGTTAACAGTCTGCACTGTTTGTGGAACAGGACAGAAGAGAATTTTTCCAGCCATTAGATTTATTTTATTGTCAAAAACGTAAAGGACACTGGTTTTTGGAAAAAATGTAACTTTGCAGAGTGCTCGAGGGGCAAGAATATTGTTTCCAGGGTATCATTACTTTTTGCTGTAGGTTCTTACCTGTTAGATCTCCTTTTGTTATATTGCTGCCCCAGATTACTGAGGACATGGTCCCGCAAACTCTAAATCAAATGAGTAATCCTGTCTGACGTGAGTAGTTCTATTGCAACTGTTCACAGAAGTTCGATTCCCATCCCCAGTGGCCTGCTGGATTGGCTGCTGACCTGGCAGACCAATATAGTCAGTCTAGATCCCTAGAAACAACAAGCACACTGTAAGCATCCCAGAAACAACGCTACAATGTCATGAGACACACGGCAGTGCCCAATGGGTAAGAAGGGGGGGCAGACAGCAAAGTGCCTGGGCAGTGACATTGGATGCTTGGCAGGCACATATCCCCATATGTGGCATACGGGGCTGTAAATGAGGACATTGGCATGGTGGGAGCAAAGGTGAAAAAACATAAATATAGGGCAGGCTATGGCCTGGCAGCCATTTTCATATATAATCTCTACTCCAATGTCAGGGTAGGTGGATTGTAGGTGCCAGGTGGGCAAGTCCCTCTATATGGTGCGAAGAGGCCCTGTGGACAGTCTTTCTGCTCCTCCATTTTCCAGCCTTGTTCTCTCCTGACATAGTACCCTACGTGCTCTCCCCCACTGATCATTTCCTTATCCATCATTTCAGGGAGTCACAAGCACCAGCACTTACGACTCTTCCATCAGAGCTCCTCCTGGACAGACTTCATCCTAACCCCATGTACCAGCGCATGCCCCTTCTTCTGAATCCTAAATTACTCAGCCTGGAATATCCAAGAAACAATATTGAATACGTGAGAGATATTGGAGAAGGAGCATTTGGAAGGGTCTTTCAAGCAAGGTAAATGTCCTGCTAGCAAGTGCCCTTTAATATTATTACCTGGAAGACATTAACTTCTGGCTAGAGTTCTGGAAGCAGGAAGACATCTGTTTATTCCAACTTGTTGTGGAGAAATTAATTGTTCTAAACAGAATGAAATGTGTGTGAAAGTGTGACAAAACTAATTTTAAAACTGGACTCATTTACTCCTGTTTCCCACTTTCAATTGTTATTTGGTAAAACATTGTCACAAATGTCCATAATCATCTTCTGTATATTAGACATAGTGGGTCAATTACTCCTGGGAATTCAGTTGAATGTGGTAGCTAAGCTTATGATGCATTCAGGACGGTAAGAATTTTGCTTGTTTATATTGTGACTAGTCCATTGTCGAATTTTCATATCTTCCCAGGATGTCACATTTGTTTCAGAAGTGGGTACATGACAGCCAGCATTAAAAAGTCATCATTTGCTGGTGGTTACTACCCACTGCTATACTAGCTGTGATCTAACAGTTAGGCCCCAATCCTGGAAAAATCCCTTTATTTGCATAGTGGGTCCTTATTCCTGAAACTGACAACAGTTTTTTCCTATTTGTCAGGAGACTGGGTTGTTGGCAGTCAGACCTAGTGGTCAGAGTCCAAATGCCCAACACAGAGTCAAAGTCAGGAATCAGAGCTTAGGGTCAGAACCAAAATCAGAGTCTGAATGCCAGAGCCATGGATTAAGAGTGTCCTGGAAACAGGATTCAGAGTCGAGGCTTGGAAACTAGTTACCATGAGTCAGGCCCAGCAGGAGCAGGGTTGGTTCAGAGGCAGAAGCAAGGCTGGGAGAGGATGGGAACAAAGTTGAATGCAGGGTAGGATCTGGGCAGGGAGGAACAAAGGATAGAAATAGCCTCCCCGTGCTAGTTCGTATGGATATTAATTACTCTGAAGTGTTTTCCAGTCTTGGTTTCTCTACATGTTTTCAACAAGTCACAGACAGAATTTTCAAAAGAACTCAGAATTTGCTCAATTCAACCTCCATTGGCTCTAACAGAGTCCGTGTAACACTCCCATTGCCACCAGAGAGAGCAAATTAATCCAATGATGAGCTCTTTTGAAAATCCCACCCCAGAATTATTGAAAGAAGGTGGAGAGGTTGCAATATGTATTTATTTTGGCCCCCTTTTTTTTTTTCCCAGTTAATTTCAGTGATATGTTTGCTACTTGGGATGCCTCTGGGGGATGGAATACGACTGGCAAAGCGGTTGGTTCTATGTGGAACTGTATGAGAGAGAGAGACAAAAATGAACATCACAATGTACATGTTGCTCAACATGGACATGGGCCCCAAACCATACTTGTGGGACTTGTCTCATTGATTGCCAAGTCAAAGGACTCCTTTTGCAAGTTGTGGTTGCAAGAGCAGACATTTTGAACTTAATAGTATGATAATGGTCTGCGCTGCCATGGCCACCTTTATCATTGACAACTTTAATCAGGAAATGAATTATGCAGTAGGTTAAATTTGTTAGAGCAAGGAAATACTTCAATGGATGCAAGAGATTGTTGTCCCCCCGAAGGGATGTGGAGGAAGTGCACATTTATTTATACAGACAGTGTTAAAAATAACAGTTTAAAGGGCAAGCTGCAGCAAAATCACAGATGCTTAGCTTATGATTGACTGTTTGCATTGATGGCTAAACTAGATGAGCTGAGTTTGAAGCAACAACAAAGCACACGGGACCAGATTCATAACTGTGCTGCGGATGCCATTTGCCACTCTCATGAGGTAAAGCAGCCCTATACTCAGCATATCTGCCTAGCTAAACCATGCATCTGGAACACCCTGGTGAATGTAGCCCATCATTTTATTTCATATGGGGTATAATTCACCTCTGTGCAGAGAGGCAGCACAAGGACTATACCCCACTTACATCCACTTGAGCTATCCCCTGTGCATGGAAGTGAAGGTTCACTAAAACAGAACAGCACCAATACAAGGCAATTCAAACCCTCATTAAGCAGTGTGCTAATTGAGCCTTAAATAGCTCTTCAGGTAGGACCTCTTGTCATGGGTGAATTCTATCCATGATAGATTTCTTCAGAATAATCCTTACCACTCCAGATTCCCAAATGTAACTTTCATTGCATTTTGCAATTCTTTTAAATAAGTTTTTAAATGATATTTTTAGAAGCGAGGGCAATATGTATGAACACAAAATAGACATATTCTGTGCTTTGGGAACTACTTTTGGCCTTGGCTTGAAGATGGAGAGTCCACCATCCTGATTCCTGAATAGGTTTCCTCCGCATTGTTCGTGTTATCCTCTCACCTTGCAGCTTCATCAAGGATGTCTGAGAAATGGACCTTTTCCTGGCAAAAGTTTGCAGTTGGCACTGCAGCACAGGGTTGGTGGATGAAAAACGATGGCTCAGTTAGCTTCCAGAATTGCCAGGCCCACACCTGGATAGAACACTAAAGCTACTGCATGAAAAAACCATTTTTTCTGTTCTCAGAAAGAAAATTATATACACTGGTCCTATGTATGTTAATGGATGCCTCAGACTAAATTTAGCAAGCCTCTTATTTCTCCTCGTGTAATATTTCATCCCTGTAAACATAATTCTACACGCAGTGCCAATAATCTCTTTGCCAGTTGGCTTACTTAAAATTCTGATTCACTGTTTACTTATTCTTGGGTGAAGCAGAATGTCAGGACAGGAAGTGACTGGCTGTTATTTACTGGATCCTTCTGAAAGGCTGCCATTTGTACTAAGAACTGTCTCCTGCAGTGGGAATTGAGGATGTAACAAATTACCTTCACATCTGTCCTAGGAACGAGATCAATAGCCAGGCTCAAGTAAATCGCACAAAGCTGGGCCATCTGAGGACCTTCTGATAAAAGTAGAGATGAGCCCTACCTTATGCACTGCAGATACTACTCCTCTTACAGCTCTCAGACCACATGCAGCCTCCTTCAGTTTGGCTTGGCGGCTATAGCTCAGCAGATCTAAAAGACTGTCCAAAATTCTGGGATTAAAACCATGATCAACAACTGCACTCCTCAGGCACAAAAGTCCTTCCCACCCTAACAGAAGACATAGCTCAAGTCTGCATGGGGTAACTCTGCCCTGCTTTGTGCTGATTGTCACCTAAGAGCCACATTCTTTAGCTAAGAACCGCACCTTTTCCTATCCTGCACAGTCGCCCGAAGGCATAGACCGCTTCTGCAACCCCAAATACCATCATGTGTGGGCAGCGTAGCATTTAATCCAAGCACCAGAGAGATATAGACTAGCCAAAATATCAGATGGTGCAACCTGGTCCTCGGAAGGAATAATCTGTTGAGGAGGAAGCCCCCAATTTTCAGCCCTGGAAACTGAGCTCTTTTGTTTATTGGCAAATACTGCCCTGAAAAGAGAACTCTGTGGATTAGGGAGCTCTGTCTCTATTTAAAACAAGCAAAAGGAAGTTTCTTCTCTCTGTGCCAGTCAACCTGTGGAACTCCTTGCCAGATGATGTTGTGAAGACTAGGACTTTAATAGTGTTTGTCAGGGGGCCACACCCCACCCCATGCCTCAGTGCCCCCTGACTGTCCTCAACTAGCCCCTCTCAGGGCAAGTTACAGTCTGTATGGGTTGCTCATCATTGGCATGGGGTTATCTCTACCGCCCCACTTACCTGGGCTGCACTGGGATCTGCCACCGGCCCTGGGCCTTGCCTCCAGCCCCTAGCCAGGGGGAGTCTTGGCTGGCTCTCACCCAGCCCTAGCCGGCTATCCCCCGCTAGCCTCACTCCTGTGGCCCTGCCTCCCCTGCAGTCAGCCCTTCACTGCCTCTCCCCACCCCCAAACAACCTGTGCTTCTCTATATATCTGCTGGCTGGGCCCTCCCTAGCCCTAACGACTTCAGCTGGCCTCTTCAAGCAAACTGTGCTTCGCTAACTAGCTGCCAGCTGGGCTCTCACTAGCCCTAACGGCTTCAGCTGGCCTCTCTGTTCCCAGCCCCGGCTCAGGGCCTGAGTCTGGGTCTTAAAGGGCCAGTGCAGGGCAAGCGCCCTGTCACACACCTTCCCCTTCGGATCGAGCTTCCCTTCCTCTGCCGGCCCCAGCCGGGTCTCTCCTATACCTTCCCTCGGGGTCTGGTTTCCCCTCAAGGCCTTAGCTACCTTCAGGTTTGCCCTCGCTGCCTCTGAGCATGCGCCGCAGTGTCGGCGCGTCGGCAGGCGGGCTCCCCAGAGAGTCACCCCACCGATGTCAGTGTGGGGCGACAATGCCCCATCACTCACCCCCCTTTCCAGGACTCCATCCCCTTCCGCCGTCTCGTTATTGGCTATGGACCTAGAAAAAAAAAATCTGTGTTGTTATGGGCTCTCCCCGGCCTGTGGCAGACCTCAAATTTATAAGGCTGTAAGGCCAAATACCACCTCATAATCCGAAGGTTGGTCTCCTTCATTGTCTGAATCCATCGTAATGGCGCATGGTCTGTTATCAACGTGAAGGCTCCCCCTAGCAGATAATAGCGTAGTGCCTCTATCGCCCACTTAACTGCCAGGGCCTCTTTCTCAATCGTGGCATACTGTTGCTCCCACGGTAGTAATTTCCTGCTTAAATACAGGATTGGGTGTTCCTCCCCTTCCTGCTCCTGCGAGAGGACAGCTCCTAGCCCTCTGTCTGACGCGTCCTCTGTCTGTACGCGCCCTCTGTCTGACGCGCCCTCTGTCTGTACTATAAATGGTTTTGTAAAGTCGGGTTGGTGAAGAACCGGTGTTTGCGTCAATCAGTGCTTTAATGCTTGGAACGCTTTCTCGCACTGCGCGGTCCACTGGACCCTTTGGGGTTGTGTATTTTGGGTCAAGTCCGTCAAGGGTGCATAACCGTGGCGAAATCGGGTATGAATCGCCCGATAGTAACGGGCTAGGCCCAGGAATTGGCGGACTTGCCTTTTTGTGGTGGGCGCTTTGTAATTTCTCAGGGCTTCTACCTTGTCCACCTGGGGTTTTATCCTTCCCCGCCCAACCACGTAGCCTAAATAGGATACTTCCTTTTGTCCAAAGTGGCACTTACCTGGGTTAGCAGTGAGTTTGGCATCGGCCAGGGCTTCGAGGACCGCCTTCAGATGTTGCAGGTGTTCCGGCCATGATTCACTGTAAATGACAATGTCATCAATATATGCAGCCGCATACTCACAATGTTTATGTAGTACCTTGTCCATCAACCTCTGGAACGTCGCGGCCGCTCCATTCAATCCAAAAGGCATTGTGATGAACTGGAACAGGCCAAATGGTGTGGCGAACGCGGTCTTGTCCTCGGAGGCTGGTGTCAGAGGGATCTGCCAGTATCCTTTAGTGAGGTCGAGCGTAGAGATGTAGTGGGCCTTACCCAACCGTTCCAGCAGTTCATTTACTCTGGGCATAGGATACGTGTCAAATCGCGCAATTGCGTTGACTTTCCGGAAGTCTATGCAAAACCGTATTGTGCCATCGGATTTAGGCACCAAAATGATGGGACTGCACCACTCTCTTCTTGATTCCCTGATCACCCCCATTTGCAACATACGTTGCAGCTCTTCCTGAACTGGCCCCCACATTTTCTGTGGGAGGGGTCGTATGTGGTCCCGGATCTTTTTACCTGGGGTTGTCACGATATGGTGACTTATCAGAGGGGTCTTACCCGGTTGTGTAGTTAGGACCTGTTCAAATTCCCGAAGGAGGGAGCTCATCTCTCTTTGTTGTTCCTCCGTCAATTCTGCCCCGATATGCGTTGCCCCTTCTGCCTTCAAGTCGTCTCCCCAGGGTCCCAGCTCCGGTTCTGATGGCTGTAAGGTGATAAGCATACCCTCTCGTGCGTTCCACTTCTTTAGTACATTTACATGGTAAATCTGCCTGTCTTTCCGTTTTCCTGATAATTTGATTTCATAATCGACTGGTCCTACCTGTCGTATGACCTCGAAGGGCCCCTGCCATTTGGCCAATAATTTCGAGTCTGGTGCTGGTAAAAGCAGGAGTACCCTGTCACCTGGTTGGAACGTCCTGGCTTTGGCCCCTCGGTTATAATATTGGGCCTGCTTATTTTGGGCCTGGAGGAGGTTCTCTCTAGCCAGCTCCCCTACTGTCCGGAGTCGCTGTTGTAAGTCCAAAATGTAAGGTACTGTACCCTTCACCCTTGAGTCCTGTTCCTCCCATGTCTCCTGCAATAAGTCCAATATCCCCCGGGGTTGTCGGCCATAAAGTAATTCGAATGGGGAAAATCCCGTTGATGCCTGGGGCACCTCTCGCACCGCAAATAACAGTGCCGGTAGTAATCGGTCCCAGTCCCTTGGGTCTAGCTCCACAAACCGCCGCAACATCCCCTTTAATGTCTTATTGAAGCGTTCGACCAGTCCATCTGTTTGCGGATGGTAAACTGAGGTACGCAATGTCTTAATGTTTAAGAGGTGGCAAAGTTCTGCCATCAGTTTAGAAGTCACATTGGTTCCTTGGTCAGTTAGTATCTCCCTCGGGATTCCCACCCGGGAGAATACTTGTACCAACTCCTGTGCCAGCGTTGACGCCGTCGTATTCTTGAGTGGGATGGCCTCGGGGTATCGGGTGGCATAGTCAATTATGACCAGGATATGCTGGTGTCCTCTGCGGGACCTCTCCAGGGGTCCCACGAGATCTAAAGCCACCTGGTCGAATGGGACCTCCACCACGGGAAGAGGGACTAAGGGGGCCTTTGGCACCCCTCCCTGGCCCGTCTTCCGGCATTCAGGGTAGGACTCACAAAAGTCTCTGACCTCCTTATAAATCCCTGGCCGGAAGAATCTTTGCGTTATGCGCTGCAGGGTCTTTTCCCGCCCCAAATGTCCTGCCCAGGGATTAGCGTGAGCAAGGTCTAATACCCGCCTCCGGTATCTTGCGGGGACCAACAACTGGCTAACCTCCGTCTGCCCATCGGCTGACCGCCCGATCCGATATAATCGGTCGGCTCTTACCTCGAATCGCGGGGTTGGTCGGGCAGCTGCTCCTGCCTCGGGGTTCCCGGTCTCTCCTGCCACCTGTTCCCAGGCATGGGTTAAGGAGGGATCTTCTCGTTGGTCTTTTTGGAAGTCCTCATCCCCTCCTACTTCCTCTGAAGCGAGGATTTTCTCAGAGTCGGGCTCCTCCTCTGGGCCTCGGGATGTTCCCCATTCCGAGTCCTCTGTCCCTGCTGGTGGCGGTTGCCCCGGCTCATCCCAGCTATGCAGGATGTGTCTGAAACCCGGCCAGTCCCGGCCCAGTAGGACCGGGTATACCAATTTCGGGGCCAACGCTACCCTGCAGATCACCTCGTCTACCCGGTGGGGTAGGCTCTGACCTCTCCGTGTATGCATTGCATTGAGATGTTTCCCCCTGCCGCCTCCCACTCTGGGACCAGCTCCGTTCGCACCATTGTCTGGCTGCACCCAGAATCCACCAGGGTGGTCACTGGCTTTCCCTCTAGCCTTACCTGCAGGGTAATCTTTGTCCTATCCTGTGGTCTCGCCCGTAGGTCAGCAGCCATCACCTGGCCATACGCACCATCCGTATGGATGTCGCCTGCTTGCCGGCCTCCTACTTGTTCCGGCCTGTAAGGCCTCTGGGAGGGACTCCAATCTGAGCTCCCTTGCTCCTTGGTTTCGCCCGTGTCCAAGCCACCTTCTATTCGCCCCCTGGTTTCCCCCACCGTCGAGGGCCGGTGGTCCCAAGTCTTCTTCCAGGCGCTTTGTAGCTGCGCCCTTCCCCCCATGCTAGCTGGGGCTCCCCAGGTCCTCCTAGGGCACCCCCTCCTTATGTGGCCAGGCTCTCCACAGGCCCAACATGTTCGTGCTTCCCCTGTTGCCTTCACAGGGGATGCTCTCCCTTTATCCCTATTAGCTGGGTGGGGCCTCCCGGCTCCCACCCCATAGGGGCACTCCCTCTTCAGGTGTCCCCTGTGCCCACAGGCAAAACAAGTTTTCAGTCTTGGCCCTTCCTCCCAACTCCTGGAGCCTGGTTGACTATGGAGTCCAGAGTCACGCCTTTGTGGTGGCTGGCTCCATCTTTTCCACGGCCTAGCCTGTAGGGCCTCCCAGGCCCTCCAATACTTATTCATTCCCCCCCCCCAATTCCCCCAATTCCCCTGCTCTTGTCCTGTGGCCCACTGACCACCATTTGCTCACAATAGCCCCCTTTCACCTCCAGGTGGGGCTACAGTGCCCACATTCTCCACCATCTGTCAGGGGGCCGCCCCCCACCCCGTGCCTCAGTGCCCCCTGACTGTCCTCATCTAGCCCCTTTCAGGGCAAGTTACAGTCTGTATGGGTTGCTCATCATTGGCGTGGGGTTATCTCTACCGCCCCCGCTTACCTGGGCTGCACTGGGATCTGCCGCCGGCCCTGGGCCTTGCCTCCGGCCCCTAGCCAGGGGGAGTCTTGGCTGGCTCTCGCCCAGCCCTAGCCGGCTATCCTCCGCTGGCCTCACTCCTGTGGCCCTGCCTCCCCTGCAGTCAGCCCTTCACTGCCTCTCCTCTTCGCCCCAAACAACCTGTGCTTCTCTATATATCTGCTGGCTGGGCCCTCCCTAGCCCTAATGGCTTCAGCTGGCCTCTTCAAGCAAACTGTGCTTCGCTAACTAGCTGCCAGCTGGGCTCTCACTAGCCCTAACGGCTTCAGCTGGCCTCTCTGTTCCCAGCCCCGGCTCAGGGCCTGAGTCTGGGTCTTAAAGGACCAGTGCAGGGCAAGCGCCCTGTCACAGTGTTAAAAAAAGAGCTAGATAGATTCATGGAGGTTAGGTCCATCAATGGCTATTAGCCAGGATGGGTAGGAATGGTGTCCGTGGCCTCTGTCTAGATGTGGGTGACAGGAGAGGGATCACATGAGGATTACCTGTTGTGTTCCCTCCTTCTGGGGCATCTGGTATTGGCCACTGTCAGCAGACAGGATACTGCGCTAGATGGACCTCTGGTCTGACCCAGCATGGCCGTTCTTATGTTCTTATGTACCTCTCTGCTAAAATTGTTAACAAAGGCAGCAATTGGTTCCAAATCATGGGGGTATTTGCAATATAGATCTGCTAAGAAATGGACCAAAGGAACCACAGAGTCAACTCACTCACTGCAAAGCTGATGCATTGCTTAAGCCCCACTTAACTTACACTTTCATGATTCAAGAGGTGCCTAGGTTTATTGCTGGCCTCTGCACAGAGGTGAATAGCTCACTCAAAAGAACACCATGTGAAACCTATATGTGCTGCCTCTTATTTCTGTTCCCTGTAAACACTTCTTGACTTTTGATCAGCTGTAATGAAGCCCTGATGCTAATCAGAAGAGGATAGCCTCCTTATCTTTCAAACTCTTGCATTATCCATCAGTAACTACAGATCACTTTCCCTCCTTTTCTCAGTCACTGAAACATGTGACACTGACTGATGTATTAAAAGGGTATTGTCCCTAACAGCATAGTGGAAGGTCTGATGCCCACCAGAAGGTGCAAACAGCATTTTGCTTTAAAGAAGGCAACTGTGGGCAAAAGCAAGAATTGATTTTATTGCTCCTAGGTGCTGGATCTCAACAGACAAAGCTTTTCAGCTGTAATAATTGGCTGCCTGAGGTGATTTCTTTTTAGATGGGCATTTTGCCATTCTCTGACATTTGACAATGATGTGACATTTACAGTAGCCAAGTGCATCTGTTGCGATGCCATCTGTTTGCAGAAGGTGACAAGGAAACTGGAAGTTTGCTTTGGAAACGAGAACCTCTCATTGGCTACTGAACCGTAAAATAACCTGACACTTCAGCAGTGGCAGATCAGCAAGCCAGGTGTAGAAATATAATTCACAAATGGACGCTGCCTTTTATAGGCATTGGATGGCTACATCCAGGCACTGTGTTACAATGCTGAGGGCAAGGCTTCCATATCTCCAGGGGTAGGGAACAGGGCTGGCCTTACCATGAGGTGAACTGAGGCGGCCGCTTCAGGTGCCAGACTGTGGGGGGGCCCCACTAGGACCCAGAATGTAGAAAATTGTGTCTGCTGCTGGTGCATATGTATTCTCTCTGCAGTACCATGAGAGGAGTAGAACAGGAAGAAGGCAGAATTGAGACCTTTCAAAGTTTCGGCCCAAGTGAGGGGGCATGGGGGCGACATTTGAGCTCCTCGCCTCAGGTGCCAAAATGTTGTGGGCCGGCCCTGGTAGGGAAACACACACTATTCCCCTAGGTTTGGCCATCCTTTAAAGAATGGAAAGTTATTGTGCTTTGGGAATTGGGGATCCACCTGCTCTAATGAAGTATTAAGGGAAGAATGCCCCATGGATTATCATTTATATCCCAGTGGTGGTGAGAGGCTCCAGTTGAGAAGGCTGCCTCAATGGGAGGCACTGCAGCCTTGAGCATTGGCCTGGGACAGAAGACAGGGGTCCCAGGTTCCCAGGCTCCACCATTAGTCTGCCAGACAAAGCCTCACAGTCAGAGTTCAAAAAAAGAGCTGGATAAATTCACGGAGGCCAGGTCCAACAATGGCTCTTAGCCAGAACGGGTAGGGATGGTGTCCCTGGCCTCTGCTTCTCAGGGGTGAGAATGGGCAACACATAATAATTACCTGTTCACCTGGCATTGGCCACTCTCAGAAGACAGGCTGCTGGGCTAGATGGACCTTTGGTTTGACCCAGCATGGCCATTCTTATATTCACATCACCTCCACATCTGTGAAATGGGGTTAACAACACTGGCCTGCTTGGTACAGTGTTTGTGATCTAAAGATGAAAAGCGCTACGTACCCATGGTGTTATGGGACCAGGCACTGTGGCTACACTCAGCCGACAAGACAGAGATTTCCCCTTAGTGCCAAAGCAGATCAGAAACAGAACCGGCAACAGAATCTAGCTCTCCTGATGCCCTGCCTCATGCTCTATCCACCCAGCCATGTCTTCTGTTTACGGCATGTTACAAGAGCTGCTCTCGGGCAAGCTTGTAAGCCTGCAAAGCTCAGCAAATGAGATTGCCCTCTGAAAAACATTCACAAGGGAGAGCTGGTGAAATGTGCAGGACTGAGTACTCAGGGGTGAGACTAGACTGCTCAGACACCACAAGGGCAGCAGCAGCACCACCTCTCCCACATGCTGGCCATGTGTCTTCCACCCCTGCCCAGGAGCCACCCCCTTTCTGTCCTTGCTGTCTCCTGAGACTGCTGAAGGCTGCAAAATGGTTTCCAGTTGTGGGCATGTCTTTGAGACCTCTCCCTCCAGTCCACGCTTGGTTTGGTCCATGAATTCTTTCTGGAAATGAGGCTAATGGGGTGTGTCTGTGCAATATCTCCAGTCCTATGTAGAGATTTTCTTTCTGTTTCTCGAAGGGCTCCTGGATTGCTTCCGTACGAGCCATTCACAATGGTGGCAGTGAAAATGCTAAAGGAGGAAGCTTCAGCAGACATGCAGGCTGATTTCCAGAGGGAGGCAGCACTCATGGCGGAATTTGATAACCCAAATATCGTCAAGCTGTTAGGTACAAAAACAAAATTCTCTCCCCTCAGGGTGTGGTCTTCCAAGGAATTCGTCTGTCGTCATGTTGGGTCTAAAATTTCAAAAGTGCAATGAACTTGGGTGGCATGCACAGGGCTTTGCAGTGACAGGCGCTCCCTGGGTTACAAACCTCTGACTTACAAACATCTGCACACGCAAACAAAAGCTCACCCGCAGCCTCAGGAGGGCAGGCGAGAAGCACAGGTGGTGGTGAGCAGCACAAGTGCTGGCCAGAGGACTCCGGAGGATCAGGGGCAGTCACAGGCTGGAGAAAAGCAACATGTTTGAAGGGGAACTACTGCTTCTTTCCAGCCATTGGCTGCATGGCTGCCCCATCTCTTCTGGAGTCCTCCCGTCAGCATTCACTCCATTGGCCGTCCCCTGATGAGCAGGATCTGGGTGCAGCTTGTGGGATGGATGAAGGGAGGGGCTAGATGGGGGATGGGTGTTGCCAGAGCCAGTGCTGAGTGGAGGCGGGGATGGTGTTAGCGCAGCACCTGCAAAGGGTGTGTGTGTGTGTGGCCGGAGGATGCCCAGAAATCCCCTTCAGAATCTCCACCTATCTCCTCCTCCGCCTCTAATTCAACTTGCCTTTCCTAAAGAACTAGCTATTTTTCCTTGCACATATACAGTATTTCAGATACACTATGGATTAAATAGGCTTTTGTGGGCTAGCCTGGGAATCTAGCTATTATTTATAACATTGTTTCTATGGGAAAATGTGTTCTGAGTTCCAAACAACCGACTTACAAATGAACTTTTGGAACACAACCCGTTCTTAAGTTGGGGACTTCCTGTATATGGAAGTTTCAAATTAAGTCCTGGGAGGCAGAAATTTGTTTTTGGCCAGGCCCTAGTTTTTTTATATACATGATGCTTCATGCTTTTAGCATTCTATGTTGGCACATGTTGGAATGTTTCGCTCTAATACCATTTTCATTACATTGTGGCAGACTAGTTTTCATATAGGGACATTTAAATAAGACATTCAGATCCTGCACTGAGGGTCCTGTATCAGCACATAGGTTGGTCTCTGTATCTCTTTGCTAAGACTTTTAACACAGGCACCAGTTAGTTTCAAATGATGGTGATTTTTTAAATATGGGTACGTTGTGAAAGATCTGGATTGAAACTACTGAGTCAATGCACTCAGGGTGAAACTCACCCTTGGGCACAGGCAGACTACAGGGGAATGCAGACACATTTCTCTGCCTGCAGCTGAAGGATGTAGGTGCAAATCTGATTGTTTACACTTCTGCCAGGCTGTACGTACAAAAGATCTGGCTAGAGATGCAGGTACTCAGAACAGCTATTTATTTGCAGGTACAAAACTGTGTGTGCAAATTTTGAATGCACAGATTGTCTCCGTTACTCACTGACTCCCATCACTGAATTGCTTGAGTAGCTCATGAGTTTCTCTTTCCCCTACTCCTTTGCAGACTGTCTGAAAATAGCTAATGGTGAGCTAATGGGCTCCCATGTCATTCTTCCATCAAGCAATCTGACCGCAAGAATTTTAGTCCCACAAACATCATCGTTCAGCAGTGGTAGAGGCCATTTACCAATGCCATCAGATGGTTCTTCTGTAAACTCCCTGTAGGTAGATTTGGTCTTTGTCATCTAGTCATCAAATCTTTGTCCATATCAACAGGAATATTATCAGGCAAGTTACCCCTAGTGCAGGAATTCTGCATGCAATCTGGCTTCTTGAAAGCGTATGTACTTCAGCAACAGAAAGGAGGAACAAGAAGTGCCCTAAACTAAAATCAATTTTTTGTTTATTGCTAACTCACTGAACAAATTAGGAAAGCCAAAGATACAGGAATTAATCAGTTTTGTATTGCAAGGGTGTGAGGAAATGGCTGTGCTGTTGAACACTATTTGGCCAATAAACCTTTTGCATTATTTTTTCTTGCTAGAACCAGATATTATCACATTGAGAAATGTCTGTTCTTTCTCAGAGTCAAGTGTGAGGTCGTCAGCAAGAATTTCATATTTCACAATAAGCCATATGCTATGCTGAATGGCATTCCTAAGAATAAACTTAAAAAACAACGAATAGTCTAGCAGCACCTTAAAGACTAACAAAACATGTAGATGGTATCATGAGCTTTCATGGGTACAATCCACTTCTTCAGATGAATGTATACTATCTTAATTCTGGTTGCACTGGTTTTCAGTGGCTGTCAAGCAGTAGAATACGGGTGATGCTCTTGCCTTTTTGACCAGCTCTAAAATATTGTTATTTGGTAAAACTGTGTGAATAATTTGGATATCTATTAACTGAATAATTCATTCACTGAATGTTGAAAAAAGCCAGCAAAACAGGGCAAACAATCTGGGGCCAGACCTTTAAATTGCTCAGCATTCAGTAGCTCCCACTCAGAATAGTAGCTGCTAAGGAAATCTGGTCCTCGATAAATAATAATTCACTTTCAAATTGAAAGGAATACATGTCAATCATTTTTGCATCACACCAAGCTCTTCCCATACTTAATATTTTTTTCTTTAAGACACAAAAGATACCCATTACCTTGTGATAGAGTGTGTGTCTCCATTTCACTCATCTGGTTGTGAATTTGTTTGAAAGAATAGTTTTAACTCCCCAAGGAAAATACAAAATGTAGATAAAAATATTTTTGAAACATTTAATCTTAACAGGGGAACTTGGTTTGGTTTAAGGACAGACATCACAAGATATCTGGCAAAACAGAAGAAATTGGTTGTGTGTACCCCCAAAAGAGGCAAAAGTACAGATTTTATAAAGAAATCTCAAGGGGAAAAAATCAGAAATTTCAGAAATAGCACAGAAGTTTGGTTTATGAGAGTTCTCATAGGAGCTTACCACCAAACATAGAGGAAGGGACCATGTTTGTTTTGTCTTTGTACAGTACCTGTAGCACAGTGGGATCTATGGCAAAACTCTTAATAGCATCAATTTGACCAAGATTTGATTCATAATCAAATGAAGGCACCCACATTTTTTATTTTGGAGGATCAGCGTAAATCAACCAAGCACACCACATTTCTTCTCTCTTTACAAGATTAAAAAAGGGACAAAAAGTCATTGAAAGCTAGTGGGATTTGAGGGCCTAATTGGTATCTGTGCTTTTTAAAAATATTCTTCTTAAGTTTTATTTCTGTTTTGTCATACAACAGCAACAACAAAGTCCAGACAAGACTGACTTGGTGTATTTTCTTACATTCAGGGGTGTGTGCTGTTGGGAAACCAATGTGTCTGCTGTTTGAATACATGGCCTATGGGGATCTCAATGAGTACCTGCGCACCCGCTCCCCACGCAACCTCTGCAGCCTGAGCCACAGTAACCTGGACACCAGGATCCGGCTCTCCAATCCCAATCCCCTTGCGCTGTGTTGCACTGATCAGCTCGGCATTGCCAAGCAGGTGGCTGCAGGCATGGCCTACCTGTCAGAGCGCAAGTTTGTACACCGGGATTTGGCCACCAGGAATTGTTTAGTGGGAGAGAATAGGGTGGTAAAAATCGCCGACTTTGGCCTCTCCCGGAATATCTATTCAGCAGACTATTACAAAGCCAATGAAAACGATGCCATTCCCATACGCTGGATGCCCCCTGAATCCATATTCTACAACCGCTACACAACTGAGTCCGACGTGTGGGCCTACGGCGTGGTCCTGTGGGAGATTTTCTCCTATGGCATGCAACCCTATTATGGGATGGCTCATGAGGAGGTGATTTACTATGTGAGAGATGGCAACGTCCTCTCCTGTCCCGACGACTGCCCTTTGGAGCTATACAACCTGATGCGCCTGTGCTGGAGCAAGCTGCCTTCGGACAGGCCCAGTTTCGCCAGCATCCATCGCATCCTGGAGCGTATGTACGAGAGGGCAGTGGCTGCTGTCCATGTCTGAGGCAAAGTGGGTCTACAGGGCCTCCAACAAAGGACTGGGCCTCACAGGCTCAAGTGAGCCCTCAATAAGGACCTTAGTATTTGGCTCTTCAAAATTTTGCCTAATGTAAAAATGATCCAGTGATGAACACTTGAACTGAGGAATGAAATGAACTCTGTAGCAGACTGGGCTCTCTCAGCAAAAAAAGACAACAGAGTTCAAAATGAACTTCCAAGTTGTTTCATCATATTGTCTGCCAAGGGCAAGCTGGATGACAGCTCAAACAGAACAAGAGTTACCTCGGAAGTGGAGGATGGAAATTTTCTATTCACTCTTTGTCCCAGTAGGTCCTGTTAAGCTCTTGTGAAATATTCTGTTTATCTGAGAGTTCATAAAGAAATTGAGTACTTTTTAAAAAAACCCTGCTTCATTAGTTTCACAATATGTCCTGTTTGGCTTGCGCACAAGTAACATTGAACTGTTATGTTACTGATGTTACAATCTTTTTCAATGCACACTGGGTGGTTGTATAATTTGTGTGAGCCTTTGAATTATAAACTCAGAGTCACACTTACATACACCTTAATAGGATTTAATGAGTTCTACATGCAAAAAAGGACAGGATGAGGTTCTAAACTGGTCCCCAGTAAGATATTTCCTAATTTTACACTCTGGTTTAAACATACCACTTATACATACTAAGGCTGTGTCTACATTGGCACCCCTTTCCGAAAAAGGGATGCTAATGAGACACTTCGGAATTGCAAATCCCCCCGCGGATTTGCAATTCCGAAGTGTCTCATTAGCATCCCTTTTTCCGAAAGGGGTGCCAATGTAG
Source organism: Rafetus swinhoei (assembly GCA_019425775.1). Lineage (NCBI taxonomy): Eukaryota > Metazoa > Chordata > Testudines > Trionychidae > Rafetus > Rafetus swinhoei. The sequence continues at coordinate 120,699,786 of CM033427.1, read as the reverse complement.
ACACAGCCTATGGGTAAGTCTACACAGCAGCATTATTTTGGAATAACTGGCGTTATTTTAAAATACAAAAAATGTGCATCTACACAGCAAGCCATTATTTCAAAATAGTGTTGAGATGGAGGCCTTCTTACTCAGAGTCATGTAACCCTCATTTCACGAGGAGTAATGGAAGTCAAAGGAAGAGGGTTCTTCCTTTGACTCCTGCTGTGTAATTCGGCCAAAAGCCGAATTAAGCTATTTTGACTTCAGCTATGCAATTGATGTAGCTGAAGGTGTGTATCTGAATTTGACTTTTGCCCTGCTGTGTAGACGTGCCCTAGATGAGCTCACCAGATGCCTTGGATCAAAAATGGTGGTGCTTACATTAGGGATGTAAAAAGCCATTGCACACCCTGTGGGCTCTGCAGTATAGAGGTTATATGTAAGCTTTCTACTGCAGAGTGCGCAATGAAGCTTCCCCCCGGAGTGGAGCAGTCCCCCTTCCGGGAGGTTTCACTGCTCGCTCTGCAGTATTAAAGTTATACTGCAAACCTGCAATGAAGCTGGCTCCCTGGGAGTGGGGCCAAAAGGGACCCAGGGAGCCAGCGTGTAACTGTAATGGAAACTGACAAGCCTCAGCTTATCGGTTAAACATTTACACAGTTACACTTTTACATCCCTAGTTTAAATCTAATTGCCAAAAACGATTGGGGGTGGGGAGGGAGGATTTTCACAAGCATTCGGTTGGTTCAGTGTTTTGCCTGATTCTGCTCCTGTTGATGTCAATGGTGCAATTCTCATTGACCACAATGACAGCAGTGTGGCAAACGTTGGGTGCCTGTGGGGGGCCGGGGGAAATCACACCTCAGCTTCATCCCTAGTACTGCATCGTGGTGAATTTTATCCCTCGTGGAAGCACCTATAGAGCAAAAGTGTCAAACTCATCCTATGGAGAGTGTTATATCGTTTGGAGTTAGGGAGTTTAGGAAGAAATCGCTTGAAACACAGAGAGCTGTAGTGGCTGCAAGTTGCCATTTTATTCCATAACACAGAACTAACTAGAACCAGCCCAAATTGCTGGGCTGCCCCCTAGTGACCTAACTCAGTTACTATAACAATAAGATCTATATCTACAACAACCCAATACACAACAGAGTATACACAACTAATACAATTTAAAATTACGGGTCAAGGGCTAGGGTGTACATTTAGGGCTAAATACTCTTCTCAGTTTGCAGCACAACTCCCACTGACTTCCATGGGAGGTTTGCATGAAGATCAAGGGCAAGATCAAGATTTGGCAATGTAGTAACTAAATGCTTACTTATTATCATTCATTACAGGTTCAGTGCCTTCTGATCAGATCCAGCATCACTTTGTGAGAAAATACCCTTTCCTTTAGCAATGCTATCGTTTCTGCCCTTTGTTTCCTCTTGCTTCCTCATTTCCCTGTTTTCTCTTCCACTTCCCAGTCTTTGTATCATCTCTATTTTTCCTTCTCTGCTCTGCTTCTCTCCCATCCCTTTTCATATTCCTTGGCTGCGTCTAGACTGGCAAGTTTTTGCGCAAAAACTTGCCAGCTGTCTACACTGGCCGCTTGAATTTGCGCAAGAACACTGACAATCTAATGTATGATTGTCAGTGTTCTTGCGCAAATACACTGACGCTCCCGCTCAGGAAAAAGCTCTCTTGCGCAAATGCTTTTGCGCAAGAGGGCCAGTGTAGACAGGTAAAAACTGTTTTGTGCAAAAAGCCCCGATGGCAAAAATGGCCACCGGAGCTTTCTTGAAAATCGCGTCTAGATTAGCACGGATGCTTTTGCAAAAGCACTTTTTGTGCAAAAGCATCCATGCCAATCTAGACGCTCTTTCGCAAATGCTTTTAATGGAAAAACTTTTCCATTAAAAGCATTTGAGGAAAATCATGCCAGTCTAGACGCAGCCCTTGTGTGAAAATAATCAGCAAGGATATAGTGTTAATATGTAGGGTGTCATTGGGAAACTTCAGATGAACTGGGATGCAAGTTACGCAGCAGTACGTGCTAATGTGAACATAGCCCTAGAGTTTTTTCTCTGTTAAAGCTAGTCCATCCAGATCCTAGCAGGTGGTGTTTTTCCTGAGGAAAATTTCATATTTTTCTGCACCAGTTTTTATCTCTTAGTTCCCAGAGATGAAAGAAAGGAGAATTATCCAGCTTAGAATCCACAATATCATGGTTAATATCAAAGGTATAATCAGAAGGTGACACATTTTTCTTCCCAGCAAAACCAAAGCATTAGCTGTGTAATTAATGGGCCAGCATGACTTTTCTGTTTTGTAGAGCTGTTTGCATTCATTTAGGAGACACCACAGAAATTAGACCATTAAGTGACTCTCAGAAATGGGATTTATTAGTTGGAAAATAACCAGAAACAAAGCCAGCAATAAGGAAAACAAAACTGAAAAGCAATGCAGTGCGCTAGGTTTTCATAAATTGCAGTTTTATCTCTTCTTCTTAATGACATAGCCACTTGCTACAGAACTATCAGTGAAAACATTTTGGTTGCAGCCACAAGAGTGTGGCTTACTGTTTTTAAACTACTGCTGCTTATTTCACCCAAACCAGGAGCTCACCATTACCAGAAGCAGTGCAAAGCAATAAGCTGATTTCTCCGGCTCCAGGAGGGAGCTGCTGTCCCTGTTGTGGGAGGCTGTGATCCATGTGAGGGCACTTGGATACACAGTTACCAGTTTTGCAGTGTCCTATACACCCAGAGGTCTCACAGCCACACTGCTGACAGAAAACTGTCAGGACACTAATGCTGTAATCTGCAACCACTGCTCCTGTGGTAGGACCCTCTGCTACTCAGGTGGCCTTCATTATGACACTATTTGAGGCTAGAGAAGGGCTATTACAGTAGAGTAACAAAGGCAGAGACTCCACAGAGAGACTAAGTGACTTTCGCCAAGGGTATGTGCTGCAGGGCAGGCACTTGTGCCCAGGTCTGCTGAGGCCTAGGCTGGTCCCCCACTGGCTAATCCATCCCTCCTGCTCTAAAAAGGAATGGTTAAGGCACTGGATCAGGATTCAAGAAATGTAATATCAGTCCCTGAAATCTAATTTCTGTCTGCCATATACCTCCTGTGTGAGCTGGGCAAACTAACCTGATATTGATGCTCCTCAATTCCCCATGAGCCAAATGGAAGCAACCAGGCTTCCTTTCCCCACTTTTTGTCTAGATAATAAGCTCATGGAAGCAGCAGCTCTCTCATACTATGTGCAGATGTAGCACCTGGCCTAGTGGGCCCCTGTTTTCACTGGGGTGCTATTGTAATACATGCACTAAATGCACATCTCTGGAAAGTCAAGGGCCTGATTCTGACCAAATCAATGGGAATTTTGCCATTCACTTCAGCAGGAGCAGGATTGGTCCTTGTATATCAGTTAGAATCCTTCTGAGTAACAAGCACCTCTTACTCTCCTCGCTACCCCTCCTCCCTAAAGGCCTCACGAGTGGCTTTAGACGTACAACAAGGCGGTGCTCTACATAAATAAATACATTTAAAGCTTGAGAGACTAAACTTGCTTTTTTCCTTTTCTAAGATACCGGGCTGGCTTCAGCTAATTGCCCCTCATCCTTTCCCTTCACCTCATGCAGGAAGTCCTGAAGCCCTGACTGCTGTTTCCCTGCCGCTTTAATGATATATTTGCAGCCTGACCTCGTGTCACATACTATAACTTCTCCTCACTTCCCAACTGAGCAAGCAGATTGTCATTAGAATACGTGCCCCTTCTCGTTGCACTTTCCTGACCAAGTTCTTCACTCAGTGACACCATTTCAGCCCCCATAAGATCAATAGGGATGTACTGGTGCACAAGCGGAGGAGTATTTGGTTTTTCTTGTCCAGCATTCCAGCTTTTGCAGTGTAAGAGTAAACCTGACCTGGGAAGAGAACCACCAGTACAAGGGCCATATAAATGATTCCCTATTTTGGAGATGTAAGAGAGGGAAAAGACCTATTATTTTCATCTCTTCTGTTGTATATTTTTCAACTTGCTGTACAGAAATTGCTTCGTTTCAGTTTTTTCCTTTGAAATTTCAGTTTTGTTACTGTATGTTTGCTACTAAGAGGAATATGCAGTGTTCTGTTAGCAATGTACTTATTTAACTCAAATTGTTTTAATGCAGGTTGCAGGGGGGTGGGGTGGTCTCTTGTTTAAAACAAATTGAAGACATTTTTTTTCCTGTCTCCAGTTTGAATTTAAGTGTTCATGAAGAGGAGAGTAAAATATCAAGTCAGAATTTTCTAAGGGCTTAATCCAAAGCCCCAGGCTAAATAAGTAAATTTGATTTCACATTGGGTGTGTCTAGACTACATGGCTCCGTCGACGGAGCCATGTAGATGAGTGTACTTGGCAAAGGGAAATGAAGTGGCGATTTAAATAATCACGAGGCATAAAGGATCTGACAACAAAAGGATCTGGGGTCGGCTGATCCCGTCTAGACTATCGCGCTGTGCCGACAATCAGCTGATCGGCACAGCGCGGCAGCCATTTTGATGTAAATGAAGCGGCGATTATTTAAATCGCCGCTTCATTTCCCTTTGCCGAGTACACTCATCTACATGGCTCTGTCGATGGAGCCATATAGTCTAGACACACCCATTGTGTTTGAGAAGAGCATTCATAGTATATATGAAGCTTTATCATTGAAGACCCATAATATGAGGCGGAAAAAAAAAAATCAAAGGGATACAGAAACCCACCTGTTCGTATTTTTATAAATCTTTTAAAAATATTTTGCATGCTTGGATTCATATTTTGTACGCTTGGATTCATATTTTAATGGGCTTTTTCTCAGCAACATGATGCAATCTTAGCCAAGAAGAAATTCCTCATAAACATGTCACGGACTAAACCGAATAGATTAGATAGTTTTCCAATAGGCTACATATATGTTCTATTTTGGTTTGATAATCTCTTGTAATCATCTGATGTACATTTCATGAATGATGCTTTTGAATGACATCTCGAGCAGCAATGTATATTTCACAGTAAATTTTGTACACTGGTGCAGCCTGTGTAATTCTGGTGTGTAACATTTCTCATGGTGGGGGTGGAGGGGAAGCAACTGGGACAAACTTTATCCCCCCTCCCTCAAATTCATGGTTTTGGGGGTTTGTACGGGGTAAGTTATTGAAACAGGATCTATTTAATGTCAGAACAATGGGTTTATTACAGCTTTTTTTTCATTACGGTTATATTAAACTATAGTTAAATGTTTAGGAGGCCACTAAAGGTGGAGCTAACAGGCAATGACCAATAAAGAAACATCTACGTGAAAGGCATATTCTTTCTTGCTATCTTACTGGCACCAAAAAGGATATTTTAAATATATTTTGTAGCAACAAACTACACAAGTTTATGACAAACAGGAAGTTTTTAAAAGGCCAGACTAGCAGTAACAGACTGTTATTATGTACTTAATGCTGCAAAGTGAAATGTAGTTAAAATGGGATATTTTTAAGATAGCCAGGGCCTAATTTTCCTTTATACAATGACAAGTTTATTCTGCCAGAGCATTTAAAGGGAGCTTCATGTAAATGAGAATAAAAGATTCTTCAGCCTGATCCTGAGCTCACATATATTAATGTGACCCAAGAGGAAATCCAGGGTGTAAAATGAGAGAAGAATCATGTTCCTTATTAGCAGGCTACAGCAGAGCAAATTATTTACAACTGATGATTTATCTAAAAAGCCTCATTTTCTGCATTCAGAATATCTACAAACAGATCATTTCCTTTAATTTTTTCATTCTGATAGTATATTCCATTAAGTTTTTGAAAACTGCTTTACCCTATGGCTCAAGTGGAAACAGTTCACTACAAGAATTTGAGAGATTCTTTGCTTAGCAGTTAAGACTCAAAGTGTATTGCTGTGTTTCGCCAAGTCAGTGGCATGTTATTTTCCTCTTCCTTGCTGATGCAAATGCAAATCCTCATTTTTTAAGGAGTACATGATCTTTCAAAAAAGGGTTTTATTTTCGAAAGATCCCCATCTAAACTGCCTTTTTTTTCCCCCTGAAAAAGCCCCGTTTTGGAAAAAAGCAGCAGCCGCCATTATGCAAATGAAGTGCAGGATATTTAAATCCCAGCTTCATATGCAATATCAACATGCCTAATTTACATCCCTTTACTGAAAAAGGGATGTAGTCTAGACACACGTTTAGGCACTATACTTGGTAATATTTGTATGCAAGATGGACTCCTATTATCTTAGCTATCTAAAGTACTAGAACTAATAACCAGAGTTTTCCTTTAACAATCTATATTCAGAACACACAGATGTTACCTATAATGAAGGTAATAAACTTTATATTAAGGTTACATTTTCATTTTTAATATAGGTTGAACCTCTCTAGTCCAGCACCATTCTTAGTCTGACACCATTTGTGGTCTGACATGATTTTAGTTAGCCAGATGTCCACTTATCTGGCCAAGTTTGCCAGTGTCCAATAAAATTTATTTACAACCACCAGTTCTGGCTCTCAGCATTCTGTGCTGTTATTTAGCTCTAATTTTCCTCTAAATGTCTTCTAAGAGCAAAGTAAGAAGTGGATGTGTTGGTAATGCTGCTAGACAAGATTGGCCTCCCATGGTCCAGCAAATTCTCTGGTTCGACACTGGTCAGGTCCTGAGGGTGCCACACTAGAGAGGTTCAACCTGTATCTTATTTTGTGACCCTTTCCAAAATTGAGAACTAAAGAAGCAAACACTGTATCAGCAGCAGACAGCCAGGATAAATCATCTAAACACTCACCATTAAGAAAAGAATACAAACTAAGGATATTAAAATGCAATTATCTGTCTAATTGTATAGTCAATATAATTTGTATCTACTATACAATTAGTCTATAAGCACTGCTGTGCACAGATAGCTCCAGGGGCCAGCTCTGGAGTCACCCACACTGCTGCGCTACATTTTAAATGTAGTAAAAGCCACTGAGTCCCAGCTCGCTCTGAGTCCAGCAGCTCCTGTTCGTGGCAGAAAGTCCTGTCTGCCGCAAACAGGGGCTGGTGTCAGACCAGATAATTGCTGCTCCCTGTCCGTGGCCAGCCCTGGCTGCTGTGAACAGGGGATGGTGCTGAAGCAGCCTCCGTTTGCGGCGGTGGCCAGGGCTGGCCACGGACAGGGGCCACTGCCTGAGGAGCCCCTGCCTGCAGTGGGACTGCTTGGTGGCAACAGCCCCTATCTGCTGGGACTCCTGTGGACAGGGGCTGCTTCCCAGAAGTGTCCCCTATCTTCCCAAAGGGCTCTTGTACATTTCAAAAGCAGAAGCGCCTGCAGTGGGAACCGGCGCCAGCAGGAACTGAAGCAGTCCCTGCTCGCGCTGTTTCTCTGCTGTACCTCTGCCTCCCTTGCTCCCCATGGAGAAGGTGCTGGGGGAAACAGCTTAAATTCAGTTCCCCCCAGCACCAACTCCCCTTAGCACCGGCTCCTTCCCCCTTGCTGCCGCTCTCTGACAGAGGCAGTAAGGAGGGGGGAAACAACCAGTCAAGTGGCTACTGGACTAGCCGATAAGCATTTGCTTATCAGATAGTCGACTAGCCACTAACATCCCTAATACAGACATTTGAAAACCATTTGCCTTTTTACTTATATATTGTAAATCTAATGCTGTTTATAGGCCAATAATTTTATTTTGCAGAGTGAGTGCAAGTACTGAACATGCGTAAGTGAGCATGTATGAAAGTTTGTATGTTTATCTGCTGTCCCCCAGGACTCTTATGCATATGAGATGCTATCTAGCACATACATTTATCTAGGCAAGACAACTTTTAGGTAAACGAACAATTCCAGAAGAGGGAGACTGCACTGAATTGAGAAGCACTGGATGAATGAAAGAGGGTCCCTCCCTGGGGTGAAGAGTTCACTCAGGGCTAAATTTATCTTCTTATGTAAAGGCCTATTAACTCCACAGCAGTGATACTAGAGGACAGACAGGGTTTAGTTACAGCAAAGGCTGGGGAGCTTCTGGGGTCCTGCTGAAAAGCAGGAGGATGACACCGGATCACCACGAGGAAGGAACATGAGGGAACTGGAAGTTCTTTGCTCAAGGTACATGACATTTTCTTCATAGACGAAATGCCAAACATACCAACCCCACCCTCAAAGCAGCCAGGCCTCTAAGTTTATTTGGATTCTAATAGCTTCTGCTTACAGTCCCTCGTTGTTTGTTATTGGGATGGTGATGAATTACTTGTATTACACTAGAGCCAAGAGGCCCCAACCCCACAGTGCAAGATGCTCTGCGCACACACCACCAAAAGATGGCCCTTCCCCTCAGCGTGTTTCTGTTCTAAAGACCAGGTTTCTGCTCAGCTCTTATTCAGGTCTGTGTTGTGCAGCAGGCATTCCGATCTCCCTGTGGTTTCTGACTCTGCATATAGCATAACCGAGTTACAGCTCTCAGAGGGTTTGCCTGGCGGCTCCTCGTTTGAAAAGGGATCCTGGCTAGAACTGTACGAAGTGTTCAGGACAGAACCTGAAACCACGCCACGTTGCCTGCCTGTGGGTGTCGTTACTAGTTCAGAGCAGGTTCATTTAAAGGTTTGTGGGAGCCTTTCTGCGGGACCTCAGCTCCACTTCAATTGAAAGTTGGCTGGTTTGTGGATTTGCCGCAGTAGCGCATGGCAGGCAACAAACAGCCTTGGACAGGCAGGGAACAGACTCGATCAGTGTTTCCTGTGGTGGGTCCTGACCCACCCATGTGTTGTGGAAAGCTTCTAGATGGGTCACCACATCCTGGGATGGATTAAACCACCAGTGGGACCTGATCTGGGCAAACATGTGGCCCGATGTGGCTAGTGCAGGGGTTAAGAGAGCAAGCCTGTCCTGCAGTCACAACACAGCTGCAGCTCCTGGCCTGTGGGTCTGGGTTTGGTTCCCTACTCAGGCATTGTAATACGGTACAGTTCAGCCTATCATGATGGGTGCGGGGCAGCTGGAGCTGTGATTCTGCATGCCATGCCAGGTCACAATGCTCAGAATAAGAAGCCAGGCTGGGACCTGCAGGACAGGAGCCATTGCTGTGGGGCAAGCATGGGGCAGGCTTACTTTCCAATATTTCCCCTCCCCTTCACACTGGTCCGAGGTTGAGGTGCTGAGGCATAAGCTTCATTTTAGGCAAAAAAAGAAAAAAGAGACAAGATACAAAATAGATGGGGGAATCACCTTAGCAAGCAGTTTGGGAACCATTTGACTAATCGACCTAATATCCATAATTCTCCAGGTAAAATACTAGCCCCATTGAAATCAATACCAAATATCTAATGATGGCTTCTCGCAGGTATCATGGTACCAGGCGGCACCATTCTAGATACTCCAAGTACTTTTTCTTCTGATTTATTTTCTCCAGAGAAGGCTCCATATGCGTACATAGCTCTCCCCGACTGGTAAATTATGCTACACAAACAAGAGGGTCCCTGTTCATTTTGCAAGCCTGGTGCTGGAAAAATTCTCCCCATGTGTGCAAAGCAACAGACTTTTTCCCCTCTCTGTGACTTGCATGACATAAACCATGTCAACAAGAGAGCACGCTTTTTATTCTGAACCATACATTGACTCACTTGACTTGGTACAAATATTTTTCTTGGACTGGGACCAGACAGATAAGTAGTTGCTACTAAACCATTTGCCTTTTTATACCACCCAAAACTTTAAACAAACTAAGAAGCGTCAACAGATTTAAGGGATAAGACAACTGTACGTTGACTGTGAGAAAAAAATTACAGTTAATGGAGATAGGTTAATCGAGTTGTCTAAGCCTGAATCACCACAGCATTACTCTGATTTTACTCATCTGACTTGGGGGAAGAGTTCTCAGATGTCCATTAGCTTATGCTATGTAGGACACACACATGGAAGGTGCTATTTAAGTTCAAGTTCATAGAATCACAGTGTTGGAAGAGACCTCAAGAGGACTGTATGAAAAGTTGGGCTTAGGTACAAAATTTGGATCTGGATCAGAACTCCCTCATAGTGGGATTATTTGAATAACCTTTGTACACTCTGAAATATTATGATATTATATTAACATCATTACAATGAATGCAGACGTACATTCTGTAAGGCAGGAAACAAGAAGTCTTTTGTGGTAGATCGGTCTGGAGGGTTAATTAGAGGGATTGGTAATGGACCTAAATGTGATTGACTGGGCAACTTGTTCTTTTGTCTGCCTGGTTTTCTGATTTTGCTTGTTTCTTGGATTGGGAAAACATTATCTAGTTGGTGTGAATACAACATTGGTCCCTAGTGACCCAAAGTTGTTATCATGTAATGACTGTAGTGGATTGTGTGAAATGAGTTGCTGGCTCAGTCCAGTGTCCACACAACACATTTCCACCTCTCTCACACAAACAGATAGCACAACTGGAACACTGGGCTGGTGGTCTCAGAAGGGAAATCAAGGACAAAAGGAGCATGGGGGGATGGGCCTGTTCTACTTGTTCACTCCTAGAAGTAGGTCCTCTGGGCTAACTTGAGGCCTTTACTGTATCTGTTCTGTGGATGCACGATACAGATCTCCTGGGCTGTCTATTGAGCACTGTCCACCATCAATAAGAGCACACAGGACAGATATTTACATCCCTAACCTTTGATCCCCAGAAAACATTACATATCTGTGCATGTCTAGGTAGTCCAACTGACTTTAGAGTGATTTCAATGAGCCTTAAAGTTAAGCCTGGGCATAACTGCTTTGCTGGATCAGAGCGTGAGTGTCAAACATTTTGTTTTCTCTTACTGCATCTTGACAGATATCACCAAAACATCCATGTAGAAGCAGAAGAAAAGGGAGTAATATAGCATTTATCCAGAGTGCTTTTTGTACTCCGTCACTGGGTATTAGCTTTCAGTCCCATGGAGGAGGCTAGATTCATATGCTTGTGACCTGGTATGATTCCTGTAGTTCTCAGCCCTGGAGCGGTCAATCTAAATAGCTGGCTTTCTAACCTCCCTTGGGCTAGAGCTACAGAAATTTGTGATTCATCCACAGATGGTTGTTTGGATAGAGCCACTGCTCAGTCTCCAACCCCCAAAGTAGGTAATCCCAATGCGCTCCGTAGAACCAAAACCGAGAATGAATGCACACTCCAACACGGATGTTACCATAGTGCTGACACAATCTCATGGTCTGCAAAACTCTCCCAACTACTGACATTTCTAGACATTATTTTATTATAAACGCAATGTTTCAATTATGATTATTTTTATTCTTAAAGCACGTGTCTAGCAGTTACAGCAGGGAACTAGGAGTTGGGACTCATGGGTTTTGTTGACTGCCATGAACTCATTAGGCAACTAGGTTACAAAGGGCTTGACCATGAATCACTGAAGTCAGTGGGAGTCTTTACAATAACTGGAATGGGAACAGGACTGAACCCTTAAGCCTCTGCCTGCATTCAGTTTTCCTCTGTAAAACTATTATAACAACAGCCCTTATCAGAACTTAAAGCAACATAAGGGTTTGGTTATGCTAGGGAAATCTCAAACGGTTGTGTTGAAGCTGCAGTAATATATTTGGGAAACCCTTAAACCTCTGCTTGACAAAAAATAGAGAAGTATAAAGTAGGTAATGTAATATACTTACACAAATCTATTATGAATGTATTATTTATCTTATCTATTAATAAAGTAAGAACAATTTCAGTTTTCCATTTACCATCAGAAATTTTTAAATACATTTAGACTGTGAATTAATCTTTCAGGCAGATTGTATTACTCAGCAGCAAATGACTATATCATTCATCCTTACTATGTGTTACATTTCCCTGGGAGAGAAAAGTAAGGCAGTATTTTGTGGTTACCTCCCTCCAACACCTTTTCTCCCTATATCTACTATATATTTTAGATAGTTTGTCTTTTTATCAAGAACTCCTCCTAAACAAAAAGAGCTAGGACCACCAAATTCAGCATACTGCTTCCCTTGTCATAACTTGAAGTAACATAAGGGTTTGGTTGTGCTAGGAAAACAGGATGTGACTGGGATTGCTTCTCATAAAGCCAATAAGAAAAAAAGAGACAATTACCAAATGAAGTGCAATTCTCAACATTGACATAACTGAGCAAATGTTGAAAAAGACTGAACCAAGATGAGCCAGAAAAATAGGATGACCCGTGAATAGGATTGCTTTTCCATAAACTTTACAGAAAAGGGGATAAAATGGAGAAATTTAGAGTAGTGCTCTGTTTTGACACAGCTAAATCAATGCTTAAGGTTTGAAAACTAGAATAAAATGTTATTGAAAACAAAATTGACAATAGCTCTTTTTTGTTAAAGCACAGTGAATGATAAAAGTTTATAATGATGAAGAAAAATACACTTGATGGAATTCCCATTTAAAAAAATTTAACGATCCCTTTTTTAAGAAATCCAAAATAAAAATTAACTTCATAAAAATAACACCATTTTTTAAAATATTCAGTCATTTAAATAAAAACATGTTCATTTGTCTTTTATTAAAAAACCCCTTAGTTTAGGACCCAGACAATGCTGGATAAATCTGCTAGTATGGTATACAGGAAGCATGGATTTGAAAGAGTGCACAGTTTTGGTTTAAATCTGCTACAATTGAAGCCAACGATAAAACTTCCATTGACTTCAGTGGGAACAGAGTTAATTAACACTGACTTCAATGGGAATAGAGGACGTAGGCCAGTATGGAGTGCTTTTGGAAATCCTACCCTAAACCTCGATTTTTATAATGTCAGTGGTTATGCAAGATAAAGCTTTCCATGTAAGGTGATATGAGGCAGGGTGGTTTCAATCAGTGAAAGCAACTGTATGAATTGCTGCGAGTTATTATTAAAGTTATATAAATGTGACCTGTGGCTGGCCTTCCTTGGCAGTGCCTTGACTTGTAATTAGAGATCTGCTGGCAACATGTCTATGCTGGGCTCCAAACAGTGTGTCTAATTCCAGATCCAGTATTCATTTTTGGCAAGTTGGATCTTGCCAAACACCCTGAAATGGTCTCCTGGAATAGCTTCTCTTGAAAGTCACATGCTTTCACTGGCAGATGAATGGAAGGTTTTTCAGTTTGTTCCCCCTCTTTTTTCAGTGATAGTTTGTAAGGAACAACACTGTCATCCAGTGACTGGCCAGGAGAACAACAGGTGATCTCTGGGGACACCTCCAGCTCGTGTTCCCTCTAAGCTGCATGGCAGCACAGCTTCACAGGTGATTAATCAGCCCTGCCCAGTCAGAGCTCAGGGCTCCCTGTACAGAACTGACTGACTGGGCAGGGATGATTAATCACCTGTGAAGCTGTGTTGCCTCATGGCTTAGAGGGAACACTGGTCCCAGCTCAAACACAATATGCTCCATATATCCTCTTGAAAACACTTGTCTGAAATATGGCCAAGTGGGACCATGTTTCCTGGAGTCTTCCACCATGTATCTGTATATAAACACCAATGTACTACAGAGCCAAGGCAATGCAGTTACATTGTGCTATCTTTCCGTGGTATGGTGCTCGTCACTGTTGTGGAATGTGCTGTGTGTGGGATGGGGAAGAATGAGCACTTCATTCAGAGGTGGAACACTTCTTTCCTGGCAAGGTTAGCTGTCGGCCCAGCCTTAACTGAACACTGCTTCCCTGTGGTAGGTCTGGGGCTGGCTTTCATGAAATGGGCCAATAGTCACAATCCAGTCCTAGAGAACAGGTCTAAATTGTTACATGGTAGCCTGTTGGAGGTCTCCACAGAGAGACCCAGGACTGAAGAGGCATCTTCTTCCTAGCTCTACCAGCATGTTTCCAAGAGTAAAGCACATTGGCAGTGAGGTATGGTAAGCTCTTGGTCACCATGCTGTACCTGTGGACATCAACCTCCACCATGTTCAAGCAGGCACCTTTCATCATCAGTCAATTCACCACCTCCCAGCTGTTAAACTCCCAGGGCCATTCACTTGGGTGATGGAAAGGCCTCCCCTGGCTTTTGCAGAACCGGAGATTTGTTCCTGGAAGTTGGCTGCAGGCCTCGTTTGAAGGAGCCAAATGGGCATAGTAGAGAAGTCTCAGAAACTGTGGAGCACAGTAGGTTTGCAAAGTGCTGGAATGTGACTGGATTGGTTCTTGGAAGAATCAAGGAGTGATGGACTCTCATAGTCTGCAGTCCATCTATCACTCTGAGGTGTCACAGGAATATTGCTGGGATTGGGGTTCAGCTCAGTTATCCAGCAGCATTTGGCTAGCCCAGTTTTATCTGAAAGCTATTTACCCAACTGTTTGTCCCAATGAGACATGAAAACACAACAGCATAATTGAAATTTAACTAGACCTACCACAGTCAATTAATTGTTTGGCATTTTTCATGGAATAAGGCAAACTCCTGTATATGGCGTGCTGGAATGCTATGAGAAACATTGCTGCACCTTCATAATTGATGGATTGAGTGCAGATTAATAATTGATCCCATTTGAGTAGTTTTAAGGAGTTGTTGTTGACCATCACTCCTGTGCACTGAACAGATGTCAATGCTTGACTGAGCATTGAAATGAAAGCATCTGGAGTGTAACTCATCTCAAGCACAAAAGGTTAGTATTTGACCAGGGAACCATTCAAACCTGCACATCAACAGATGCCTGGAAATGATACGCCTACAAAATAAGTGTTCAAAGAAATAGGATGTATCGTACACCACGTTCTTCATCCCCTTCTCACGTTGTGGCCTAACCCGGACTAAACTGAAAACAGAAATGTGGTAGTCATCTGAATTACCTGCACAGTCAGAAAATCTGCACAGTCAGAAAATTAGTGCCTGATCCAACTTCCTTTCATTCATGTCAGTGAAAAAATTCCCATTAGCCTCAATGGGAGTTGGATACAGTCTACAGTGATGAGAAGCATCTTATCATGATTAATGTTATGTAAACACAAAATAAGTTTCTAGAACATGTTAGTGATGCTGCCATAGGATAGGAGCTCCTCTGCTCTCACGAACTAAGCAGAGTCCAGGTCTGGCCAATATTTGGAGTTCCAAGAAATCAGCCTGCAGTAGGACATAGTTTTGGTGATTCCGTAAGTGATGCACTTTCCCCAGAATCAGTACTGAAGTAACACTCCAGACTGGTGTGTTTGGGAGCAGAGAGCAATGTTACCAATGGCACTGTCTTTCAGAGATGCAGACCTGAAGTTTTTTAAAAGCCCTATGGCAATTTCATATGATTAAAGATGTTGGTCTTGGTGACCTGGCCCAATCTGAATTTAGGTATGAAATACCTTTCATTTAAATTCCCAACACTGGTTTAACTAACATAATTATACTTTATTTCTGTAATGCTTTGAAGCATTGCTGTGTGCCGTTAAATTGTTGTGACTTTCCTCCCAAAGGCTGCACTGGCATTTTTCAATGGTAAGCAAAATAATTCCTAAGTGTGTAACGTGTTTGGGAATGTGAGTCAATATATAAAATGAGATACTGAAAATCGTTTTCAATTATGGGTCACTTCTTCTAACACAGACGTTCCAATCCAGCTTCTATGTAAGTATTATACTAGATTGGTGATATTAAAAAAGTGGATTAGAACAGTATTAAGGAAACAAGATTAAAATAACTCTCAAATGTGATGGGTGTGGCTGCTTCGTAACATTTGCCAATGTCCTCTTCCCCCCGATTGTCGTGCTGGTTACTTTAGTCTCTGGTCACACAATTTCGCCTCTATCAGTAGTGAATCTCCTCCATTTCTCTTGCACACTCCAGTGAGGAGTATAGTATAGATGGTCACTGGAGAAACTTCTGAACACCTAAAAGAGTCCTAGGGCTGGGGTACACATAGCAGAAGAAACACTGCTCAAAGCCTAACAAAATCTTGGCCACCTCAGCTCCCATAGATCAGTGTTTCTCAACCTTTTTTTAAAGTACCCCCTTTTAAAAAAAAATGGTAATTCCCCCAGTACCTACAGTTTTCAGACACACAAAATTTTGTTCTACTATTTCAACACATTTGTTTAAACAACTTTGGGTGTAAAAAGTACAAAAATAAAGCGCTGTAAAACTTAAAATAAAAAATTCAGTTTTCTCCAAGTTTCAGTTGTGTTGATGTACCCTCCAGACTTCTCTCAAGTACCGCTAAAGGTACTTGTACCACTGGTCGAGAAACACTGCCATAGATCACTTGGAAATGCTCTGTACCACATGCAAGATCCATGCAAGATACTGTTCTTGTCATGAACCTGGCCCTCTCTCTTACTTTCATGTTCTGTCTGATGTGGCTTTGATTCCTTCAAGGAAACTGGAGAAATATGAAATGATTCATTGGTTTTCATGCTGATAGCCTGCAATTTTCACAATCCTATTACATTTGGTATCTTTCCTCCTCTCCATGGACCTGATGCTGAGAGGTGCTAAAAACACCCATTTACACTAGTAGAAGAATGCTCAGGCCATATGTGCATACCCTTTCCCAGTCAAATTACACACCTTTGGACTTTGGGGTAGAGGGAGGTGGCAAGATCCTGCAGAAAATCCTTGTGTGTCATCACTTACCCATCGTTCATTAGCTCCCAGCTGTCTCTAGCACCATGTCACATCTCCAAGTGGTGAATGCAAAGGACCAAAGAGAAAAAATACTGTACGTTGGGGATGGGAATTCCCCTCCAACCCCCCAACCCCATGAAATAATGTGGGGAGAAGGGGAATGTTCTCCCAGAACAATCCAAAAACCCCGAATTTGTAGCATCCGAAACCGAAGACAGTAAAATGGAAAGAGGTGAGGTCCAGTGAAAAGAGAGATGCAAGTGCACCAAGCAATGGGCTAATTAAGTGCTGACATGTTTGTGGAGGCCGCGTGTGGAGGCATGAGTGTGCATTTGTTCTGCTGTGGCCAACACTGAGAGGTTTGGATTAGAAATGCACTGGGGTTGAAATATGATGCATACGCCAATCATGGCAATATACTGTACTGTCACAAAGGAAGGCCACACAGCATATCTGGGGGGAGGAGAATACAACAACAATGCCAGGACAGGAAAAATGATGAGGTAGAATCTTAATGGCCATTGTCCTTCAGTACCATTCTGCAAGAACATTTCGGGAGAGGGGACCTGTCACTCAGCAATCAACGAGCTACCACAGCTTTCACCAGAGGTGCTGTCAAGATGTAAGGCTTTCATTTCCTGCTTTGTTATTGGATCAGAGCGATTTTGGCCAGCAACAATGTTTGCTGGGTTGGAAAGACTTAGGCATTTGCTTTTCTAGGAAGTGCACATGAGCTCATCAAAACGTGGGATGTTGCCAGTAATTCTGTGTTCCGGTAACTTGCAGTGGAATTTTGATTGGGATGTGGAAGGAAAGAACCACAGGAACAAGACATTTAATATTTCTGGGCAAATTATCCTCTCATCAACTCAGGCACCCTGCCCAAATGATCGGCGTTTCCAGAGAAGGTGTGCCCCATGCTAACGAAAGTAGATGGCTAATTGTGTGGCTTGGAGAGGGATTAAAATACCCCAGTTTGGCCACATTTTTCAAACTGTAGTCCCCCTAAAATTCAGCTCCTAAATCCATATTTAGCCATCTAAATAAGTGGCCTAGTTTTCAGAGAGGCTGATTGTCCGCCACTTCGTTTTCAACACCTGCATTTGAAAACAGTGGCCTACGTACCTGGCCAAAAGTCTCACAAAGAGACACATAGAGCACTCATCACCTGACTCCCTCATTACTACACCCTAAATACCTAAAAGGCGTCAGCCAGTACCCCTTACAGAGATTACAGCCTTGCTCTGTCAGGCTCAAGTTCTTTTTGAGAAGGATGATCCAGGACCGGCGGCTGTAATACCACGTTGGTGCCTGTGCTGGCTTATGAGGGATTGCTTTTAATTTAGTTTTGGAACACTCCAGTTGGGACATGTCTGTATGCATTATATTACATCTGTAAAGACTCCCCCTGCCTTCGCAGAATCAGAGATTTGTTCCTGGAAGTTGGCCACAGGCCTTGTCTGAAGGAGCTGACTTTTCAGCCTGTACCATAAATCCTTGGCAAGAGCCTGCCACAAACTTTAAAATAGGTTCATTCTCTAAAAACAAAGCCAGAAGGTCCTTTCTCATATGATGTTTGTGTAAATCATTTCAGCCGTAGAGGGTTTTTTTAAAA
Organism: Rafetus swinhoei; assembly: GCA_019425775.1. Classification (NCBI taxonomy): domain Eukaryota; kingdom Metazoa; phylum Chordata; order Testudines; family Trionychidae; genus Rafetus; species Rafetus swinhoei. The sequence continues at coordinate 120,681,673 of CM033427.1, read as the reverse complement.
ATATATTTTACATAATGTACGGTAAAAATATGAAAGACTCAGACTAGAATTATAACCATGGGAAGCTCAATATGGGCATCAAAGGAATGAAAAAAGGGCAAAAGGCAGTTTGTAGTGATTGCACTGAGGGATTCCAGAACCCCCGAAAGATAATCAGGCTCTGATACAGTTAGAGGCCCCTCCTGAGTGTTAGAATAATACAAATAATAATAATAAGATTACAGATTTCCTGGTATTTTATCCATTCACTGTGAACAGTAACTACATTATTTTAGAGTAATAGTTTGCATTCAAGAAATGCCTCAATTTAGCACTGTCCCCTACATGTTTTTGGTCAATCTAGAAATATGCTGAAATCTCATTCCTTTTTCCAGCTCTTTTGACTTTCAAGTGGCGGTTACATTGGAAAGTGGGAAGAGGAAAAGCTTTCTGGAGATTGTGGTAAGTGACTGAAACTTTAGATGCTGGAGGACTCATAAGGTGGTCTAGAAATTAAGGAGGCCTTGCCAATGGATGGAGGAAAAACTGAGTTCTGCTTAATTTAATATACCGTACTCTTCTCAACTATTGTATATATGACAGGGAAGCCAACTCTGCAAAAATGTGCCTTTTCAACTGTTCCAAAATGCTCAGATTAGGACTTTGTTTAAGCAATTCCTCTGCAATAGAGCAAATGCAGACAAGAAGTGTCTTAACCCTAGAAGTGGATCCTAATATTAAATAACCACTTTCTCCAGCAACACATTTTTCCCTTCAACACTACACACGTTCTAGTCTTTATGCAAAGATGTATGGGAAGGTTGTATCACTTGACAGCATATAGAAGAAACTCAATTTGTATTTATGGTACTGTGAATTACTAAATGTTATGACTTAGTGAATGAATAAACACAATAAAGAAAATCAAGGATGCTGCATAAGAAGAGACTTTTAAATTATTTTGACAACTATTTTTATGACACTACTGAAAAATGAATCCATCTATAGAAATAAACTATGAAGTTGTATTACCTAAGCATCATTGTTTCCTATAAGACCCAACTGGAATGCTCTTTTATTCAGTCTTTGCCGGGATATGAAGTCTTTGCCATTTCTGAAGTGGATTATGCTGTATATAAATTAACAACATGCAGATTAGCAGGATTCAACCATACTTGTTTTTGCGCACACAACATTCCTTGCAGTTTTAGAGGATTGTGAAAGATAAGAAATGACGTAAGCCAATAATTCCAAAAAGAAAACAGAACAATTTTACAGATTTTCTGCAGTAACTAAATGTACAAGCAAGATATTATAGTCTAATGAAGAGACCTTAGCCAACTGGGTACCCACGTTTGACATTACAAAAGGATAAAAAAGTCAGATAGAACATTTCAGAGACATCTATAATTAGTGTGGGTTGTAGCATACGCCATATTCATCTCATGCATGTAAAAGTGTGCTTTAGTTCTGCTGTCTGAGCTTATAGAAGACATTGTAGCATCACTGTAAGCACTCCAAATCTAAAGTGAAGTAACAATTTAGAAGTAACCCCAAAATCATACTTTTCAAAAATGCTGTTACAGTTCAGAGGTGAAGCTAGACCTTTGAGGCTACGTCTACACTGCGGAGCTGCTTTGGGATACCTCTGGTATCCTGAAATAGCTATTCCGCGTCTTAAGAGCAAGCCTGTTATATCGAAATATAACAGTCTCACTATTTCGACATCCCCTGTAACCCTCATTATATGAGGGTTAAGGGATGTTTCAGAATAGCGCTTTATTTCGAAATTTGGTGCTGTGTAGATTGTGCCAAATTGCAAAATAAGCTCTATCAGAATAAGATCGAAATAAGCTTATTTTGAGGTAAGGGTGCTTTGTAGACACGCCCTGAGTGCATGTGCATGGTTCCTCTCGGAACTTTTTCCAAGTGACAGGCTTCTCTCAAGGTGGAATCCCATAATTCATCCCACGTTCACACTGTATTTACCAACCACATCACCAGCAGTTTGGACCCCTGCTATCAGGAGCTGGGAAACACCATTAAAAGTCTGTGTGGAAGAAGGCATAAATTTGCACACCCCTGCTTGACCCTCCTTTTCCTCTCTCAGCTCCCACACCACAACAACCTGAGCCTATGAGCCTGTACACTCAACCCCTTCAAATCTGAGTGTAGGGTTGCGGCCTAGTGCCGTTAAGAAACAGTCACAGTTCCCAAAATGGCCAAGAGTGAAGCACGTGGGCTCTACACTCACGTGGCCTCAGACCAGGCAAGCGCTATTGCAGGCATTTAGAAAAAGCGGACAAAACCAACACTTTATGTGACATCCTGGAGACATTAGAGTCAATAGGAATTTTTCCACCAACTTCAGCTGGGGCCAGGGTTTCACCCTTCACATTTTCACAATAACCTTTCAACCTACACTCAGCAAGCTGTCCCAAAGCACAACAAAATAAAGCTCCCAATCACATTTTTTTCGCCACTGTACATCAGTAGTGTATAGGAAGGAGATTATTCCTTTAAATATTTTGTAAGCCAACTTGTAATGGTCTCCTGTGTTCTGTGTTTCAGAAAACAGCTAGATCAGAGCTGTGTATATGCAGGTAGGCCTTGCATGTGCGGAATATGTAGTAAATTTATCTAGTCCCCTCATTAGCCAGATGGTTTCTGTATATTAAGTTTGCTGCATAAAAAACATTTACTTCCACTGCTTCAATCCATGTCTTCATCCATGCTGACCACTTCCCCCAACCACAGCAAACTTTCTACCTTCCTTCACACTTACCTCTATGTCTTTTTTCACTGCCATTTTTCACTGCTACTGCTACAGGAGGATATTTCAGTTCATGTACTAGTGCTGAATGGAAGACAACATTTTTACCTGAAAGACAGATCAAAACCAATCAACAGTCTTAAATGCAAAAGGCCACTTTATTACTAGTTCTCTGAGGGAGTCAAAAAGCAGACGTTGACCCCCCCTCAGAGAACTGATGGGCAGGATTCCCTGGGATGCTTACATGAAGGGGAAAGGAGTCCAGGAGAGCTGGTTTTAAAGAAACCTTATTAAAGGCACAGGAAGAAACCATCCCGATGCGCAGCAAGTAAAGCAAATACGGTAGGCCACCAGATTGGCTTACCGGGGACATCCATGGTGAGCTTAAACACAAAAAGGAAGCTTACAAGAAGTGGAAACTTGGACAGATGACTAGGGAGGAGCATAAATATATTGCTCTAGAATGCAGAGGAGTTATCAGGAAGGCAAAAGCGCAATTGGAATTGCAGCTGGCAAGGGATGTGAAGGGTAACAAGAAAGGTTTCTACAGGCATGTTAGCAATAAGAAGGTGATCAGAGAGGGTGTGGGGCCCTTACTGGATGAGGGAGGTAACCTAATGACAGATGATGTGGGAAAAGCTGAAGTACTCAATGCTTTCTTTGCCTCTGTCTTCACAGACAAGGTCGGCTCCCAGACAAATGCACTAGGCAACACAGTATAGGAAGGAGGTGACCAGCCCTTGGTGGGGAAAGAACAAGTTAGGAACTATTTAGAAAAGATAAACATACACAAATTCATGGGCCCGGATTTAATGCATTCAAGGGTACTGAGGGAGTTGGCAAATGTCATTGCGGAGCCTTTGGCCATTATCTTTGAAAACTCGTGGAGATGGGGAGAGATTGGAAAAAGGCAAATGTAGTGCCCATCTTTAAAAAAGGGAAGAAGGACAATCCAGGGAACTACAGAATCATGGAGCGGATCCTCAAGGAATCCATTTTGAAGCACTTGGAAGAGGGGAAAGTGATCAGGAATAGTCAACATGGATTCACCAAGGGCAAGTCGTGCCTGACCAATCTGATTAGCTTCTATGACGCAGTAACTGGCTCTGTGGATATGGGAAAGTCAGTGGATGTGATATACCTTGATTTTAGCAAGGCTTTTGATACCGTCTCCCACAATATGCTTGCCAGCAAGTTAAGGGAGTATGGATTGGATAAATGGACTGTAAGTTGGATAGAAAGCTGGCTAGGCTGACGGGCCCAATGGGTAGTGATCAACAGCTCAATGTCAGGTTGGTGGTTGGTTTCTAGCGGAGTGCCCCAAGGATTGGTTCTTGGACCAGTTTTGTTCAACATCTTTATTAATGACCTGGATGAGGGGATAGATTGCACCCTCAGCAAGTTTGCAGATGACACTAAGCTAGTGGGAGAGGTAGATATGCTGGAGGGCAGGGATAGGGTCCAGAGTGACCTGGACAGATTAGAGGATTGGGCCAAAAGAAATCTGATAAGGTTCAACACCTCTGCACTTGGGACGGAAGAATCCCAAGCATTGTTACAGGCTGGGGACCAAATTGCTAAATAGCAGTTCAGCAGAAAAGGACCTGGGGATTACAGTAGATGAGAAGCTGGATATGAGTCAACAGTGTGCCCTTGTAGCCAAGAAGGCTAATGGCATATTAGGCTGCATTAGGAGGAACATTGCCAGCAGATCCAGAGAAGTGATTATTCCCCTTTATTCGGCTCTGGTAAGGCCATATCTGGAATATTGTGTCCAGTTCTGGGCCCCCCACTATAGAAAGGATGTGGACGCATTGGAGAGGGTCCAGTGGAGGACGACCAAAATGATTAGGGGGCTGGAGTGCATGACCTATGAGGAGAGACTGAGGGATTTGGGTTTGTTTAGTCTGCAGAAGAGAAGAGTGAGGGGGGATTTGATAGCAGCCTTCAACTTCCTGAAGGGAGGTTCCAAAGAGGATGGAGAAAGGTTGTTCACAGTAGTGATGGATGGCAGAACAAGGAGCAATGGTCTCAAGTTACAGTTGGGGAGGTCTAGGTTGGATATTAGAAAAAACTATTTCTCTAGGAGGGGAGTGAAGCACTGGAATGGGTTACTTAGGGAGGTGGTGGAATCTCCATCCCTAGAGATATTTAAGTGTCAGCTTGAGAAAGCCCTGTCTGGGTTGATTTAGTTGGGATTGGTCCTGCCTTGGGCAGGGGGCTGGACTGGATGACCTCCTGAGGTCTCTTCCAGCTCTATGATTCTATGATTCTACTTTTGTTGTTTTTTTCACAGATGAGTTAATCAGGATAATTCAATAGTCCTTTCAAAGACCTATCATGGCATCTGTGTTCTACATTCACTTCATATGCAATTGCATATCTAATTTGTGCAGGTAATTATCATGACTGTATGTGCAAGTGGGGCATTTACACATGTTAATGACCAGCTACTGCCATCATGCACGCAAATCCTCAGTGAGATGACTGTGTGCATATATTTGATCTGCAATTGAATGCACATTTTTTACATTTGGACACATACAGTTGAACCCAATGTTTTTGCTGGAGAAGAAAGAAGACGTGATTTGTATTATTTTATTAAACCATACGTGCACACACACAAAAATCTGGAGATTAGAATTTTAAATATTTTAAGAGTTTCAAGACAACATCTAGTTCAGTATCCATTTCATGACAGTCCCTGACTTGTTCTAATAAGCAGATCCTCTTAAGCAATACTAACAGCGTGAAGGAAAAGAGCACTATCAATGTTATGGTCAGTTGAAAACAAAATAGGGTCTGATCTGGCAGGAGATGTTCAGCAAGAGAAATGAGTCCTTAGTGAGCCAAAACAAATCTCAAAGAAGAACAATAATTCCACGTCCTCCATATTAAACAAACATTCCACACAGTTTATCGACTTCTATTATTACGTTGGTGTCCAGATTCTAAATTAAATCCTATATTTTATAGGAAACTGGAGGTCAAAAAAGATCCTTCAAAAGCAATAGACATCTCTTGGCCTCTGCATGACTTGCTGGACCACCCAAAATCTTTATTGCGTGCTGTGGGCATGCTTCCAAAAAGAGCAGACGATCAACCAGAAAAACAATGTCAAATGCAATTTAAAAAAAAACAACAACAACTTTGTTCTGAGTACACACTTCCAAAAATAAAAAAGGTACTCTTAGGTCAAAGAAGCAAGGTGAAATCTCCATAGTGTTTTACTGAGGGACTTCTCTGCTATTTTCACCAACATATTGGTGCACTTACAACCAAACTGTGATGATCTTTCTTTGACTGTTCTAGATGTGTATTGGCTCAGAGAAGCTTCTTCCTCCATCTTTGCAACCAAACAGAAGTTAGGTGCCATGCTAGTTGTAGCCAGCGTTCCAGGCTCCCATTTGAACATCAGTGACAGAAAAGTATGTGCTGAACCATTCTTAAAGGAATAGGCTGAGATTTCTAAAGCAGCGTAAGGGAGTTAAGCCCCCATCTCCCACCAGAATTCAATGAGATTTGAGAAAGCGGTGAAGACAAGTAACATAGCTCCCCCTCCTATGCTAAAAGCAGAGAGATAACTCCACCTTCTTTTCTTGGCTTGGGTAAGGAGCACTCTCCTAGCCCAAAAGCTCCCTTTCCTGTATCAGTCAAAGTGTTGCCAACCCAGCACTCAGAATGATAACACAAGACTTGGGATATTTGGCGTTTTTCTTAAAGCCCCAGTTCCAGGAATCATGTGATTAAGTGAGACTTTTTTTATGCTAACAAAAACCAAGTCTTAACTCTCTTGGCTGCAGAGACAAACTTAAAAACCATGAACCCCAAAAGTCACTGTGTAAACAAAAAAGAATCCAGAATGTATTGTTTTAATAATCTCATGATTTCTAAGTCAATCTCCTGAATTATGAGCATTTCCAGCTGGTAATACTGTTAATCACTTTTATGGAGTGCATTTCCATCTCCCCCTACTGCAGTAGTGGTATCAGAGATACCATGCATAATCAGCCCAGTCAGCCTTAGCCATCACAACTGCAAAGCCTCAACATGCATCTCCAGAATTTAACCATTTGCTGGGCATTTAACATCTCAAGTTCCCTGCTTCTTGATATCCCCTTTTATTCCTCCTCTCAGCTCCTGCTTCTCTCCCTTATATGTGAGCATGATTATGCTCTCCAGACACAGAAAACCAGGTGTCCTGTTGAGTCAGACTGGATTTTGCTTTAGAGTTATGGAAAAGAAATCAGGGAAACATCGAAGTCTCCACAAGGAAGAGAGCAGACAGTTTGTGTCTCACTGTGGCCACATCTGTGTTGAACTGTCCCCAGTAGTCAAGGGGAGAGAGACATGCACATGTACACACACACACATACACACACACACACAAACACCCCTACCAATTACATGGTAACATACACCACAATAATAATTATTACTTAAGCGGGGACAGAACAACAGAACACACACAGAGCAAGATATCCTTGCTCCAGGCAGCACACAATTTAAACAGACAAGTTGAGTGCAGTCATCTCTTTTACTGGACCAGCATTTGTTGGAGCGAGAGACAAGCTTTTCCTCAGATCTAGGAAAGGAAAGGCCTGGGCTCAGGCCAGGTCTGCAGTAGGAAGTTAGGCTGGTGTAACTACTTTGCTGAGGGATGTGAAAAGCCACATCCCTAAGTGATGCAGTTAAACCAACCTACTCCCCGTGATGTAGACAGGACTATGTTGGCAACAGTTCTCCCATCTACCTAGCTATCAGCTTTTGGGGAACTGGAGTACCCATGCTGATGGGAGAGCCTCTCCATTGGCATAGATAGCGTCTTCACTGAAGCACTGTGTAGACAAGCCCACAGAGCCTCACAGCTAAATACAAGGTGGAAAAGATTCGTGTACATCTTAAAAAGACCATTCAAGATGAAGTGAAGGCAAGATAAGGGATGACCTGAAGGTAGGGAGGTGGGATGGAATCTGGAGTGGCCTAGGGAATAGGGCATTTGCCTGGGGAGCGCATGGCAGTGGGTGCAAGTCCCATCCCCCACAACACCAGCCTCCCCAGGGATGGAGTAGGCAAATGCCCACACTTGCAACTAACTAATATTTTGTCATTTCCCTTTGATCTCATTTTAAAAATGATTTTGTCTCATCACTGTTTTTTATGTGTACGTAACTCCTGTTGCAAAAAGGGGAGCTGAATAGATCACTTAAGTTATGTTGTAAGTGCTACACTAGGGCGGGGAAGAGGTTCCATATCAGTCTGTGGTTGGTAACTCTTATATCAAACATCTTCCATTTAGAAGTCAAGAGATTGTTTTTTTTTCAGGCATAGGAATTAGAAAAAAATCAAAAAACAGCTGGACTCCAGTAATCAAGCTGTTCTGCTTGTGTTTTACCTCATCAGCAGTAATATACATTCTGCAGTCAGACCATAGCTGACAATTTTGTGGGTGATGCAAGAACCAGAAAAGCCTCCCGCTCATTCTTTCATAGGTACGATGGGCCTACTGCGTTAACAGGAGTAAAACCTATTTGGTCACAACAGGAACCAGATATGACTGTAAGGTTGCATCTACACAGCACCCTAAACTTAAAATAAGATATGCAATTTGCGCTATGCAAATCTATTTCGAAATAGCAGTTCCAAATTTCAAAATAATGTGCTATTTCGAGCCCTCCCTTAACCTTCATGCAACGGGGTTTAGCGGGATGGTGAAATAGCGCGCCTGTTATTTCAAAAAGTATTTTGAAATAACAGGTGGCTTGTGTAGACATGAGGTAGCTATTTTGGGATACCTCAGGTATCCCAAAATAGCTGTGCAGTGTAGTCGTACCCTAAGACATTCAGGGGAAAGATGAGCAGAATACGAAAAGGGATATTTTTCCATGGTCATTTTCTTAATCATAACCACTCTTCAATTCTGATCCTCATGACCTGCCAAGAGAAAAGTTGATCCCACAAAAAGCCAGTCGATTCCAAGTGGTAACTTCTGTCCATCCTAATACCGCGTGCTCCTGTGTCCCTATGAGTGAACCAATATCCTGCTGGTTTCTCTCCTGCCCATTACTGTGCTTTTGTATAAATTGATTAAGAAATTATGCCTCTTAAAGGCTTTTTAACTTTGATTTAAATCAGTGGTTCCCAAACTTTTTGGCATCACGCCCCCCTTTTTAATTTTTGAAAAACCCTCATGTCCCTCCCCCCCCCAAAAATAGCAGCAAAACTTGTTGAGCAAAAAAACTGAGCGGGGCAGCAAAACTTGATGGAGGGGAGGCTGGGTCGCCTCACACCCCCCCTGGAATTTCTTCATGCCCCCAGTTTGGGAACCCATGATTTAAATAGTCCAAATAGAAGGGGTTACTTATTGGTTTGTGGGTTATGAGCTTGTCTAGTAGACCAACATGATCACCAATACCCAGACACTCCAAGAAGGAGGCTGTGCAACAGGCAGACAAAGAACACAAATACCCTGGAGTCAACAAGCAGAAGTCTTTAGAGAGTTCTTGTTATCTTACCATAGGATTTTGCACACAAGGCGAAATATAAAAGCCCTGAGGTGCTCTTTTAAACAACTTTACAGAATGTAACAAATAAAGCGCCAAATGTTTGGAACCAACTTGAAAGACTTGGGCTTATGGTGCATGTGTATAAAAATATCAGAGGGTCTATAAAATATTGATGATAGGGGAACCCAAAAAGATTTGATGAGTTGGGCCAGATGCTTTCCTGAAGCTTATCTAAATTGCCATACCTAGATCAGGCTATTGCATGAGATTACTGGTTTCAGATGAGCTAGAACTATCACAAGAGACTCCTCTCAAAAATGTCTTGTCCCAGCCGAAAGCATAGGCACAAGAAAATAACTAAAAAGGGGGAAACCAAATATTTTCAACACCCATGAGACTTTGGGGCCAGGACAGATGAAGACTTGGGTGAAGTATTTGTTCTTATTTTACCTAATGTGATTGTCTCAGCCTTGTTTTAACTGTGTTGGTCCCTGCTCCCACTGAAAACATGGCACTTATCAACTTTAGTGGGAGTAGGATCAAATCCATGGTGCAAAAATACTGGGGTACAATATCAATGAAAGTATGTTAAAAGATTGGGGGTACGCAAAAGTACCCCCATTCTTGTATGTCTGAATTCACACAAAGATATCACAAACAAACACACCCTATTTACACATCAAAGTCAATGTATTAAATTAATTTGCAATAAAGAACTCTTGTTCTGCAATAAGAGTGTCTACACATGAAGTTAACCAGGAATAGCTAGCTGGCAATAATGCCTCGTTTAGAAAAGCACTTAAAAGTTGTGAAGAACACAAACATTTGTGCTTTGGAAGAACCCAATTATATGGCAAACTGTTCAGCAAAGATCCTCTGGGGGCAATTTTGGAAGGCTTTGTTACAAAAGGCTGGATGGAGGTATCAGGAGACTTGGGATGTTTTTAATGTTAAAAATTATAGTTGGCCAGTTTTATGTGGTAACTGTTACCACGTGTCTTGCAAAAAGAAAAAAAGTGTTGCCATCTGGACATGTCATATTAAGTCTGTGCAGGAAGTTTCCATGCCCACTTTTCTACACTATAATTTGATTTGCATTTCTGTCTTTCATGCAGATCACATCACAAAGCAGAGAGAGTGAAATTCGGAGAAAACAGCAAGGGAGAAGAGACAAGGAGAATTAAGGAGGCACAGAGGTATAACAAGCCAAATGGAAAGACATTGTTCCACTGATTTTCTTGGAACATCACAAATGACTCAACTTCTTTGTTCTATGATTATTACAAGCCAATCACATGCGAGGGCTCTGCCCTCTCTCCCGAGCTACTGTTTAGAGAGACTCTTTGCTGACTTGGGCTTTGCTCCACACACTTTGAGCTTGTCTGCTCTAAATGTTTATTCCTGAACATTTTCTCCCACTCCTCTGGCCAGTTCCATTCCACTAAGGTCAGCCACAAGAAAAACCTTAGTGGTCACAGGGTATTGGAAGCCACTAAGATGCTGACTATTATGTCACTGAGACCCCCTCTAAGCCAGCTTAGGTGGTCCTATGCCAACCACCAGCCATCAGATATAATGTGATCCTCTTAAAAATCAGGGTATTTTAAAAAAGAAGCGTGTGGTTCTCCATATTTGCCTTCTTGTTTATGATCATTTAGGTGGTCAGATTTTCAAGCTCTCTCTACAACCCTGAAAGCTGGAAAATTAAGTATCCCCACTTTTTTTCTTTCTTTCTTTTTCTTTCTTTTGTAAAGTAATCACAAGACTCCATGAGCCAGGACTTTACTGGTGTTGAGCTGTTTGGTGGTTGTCAATCTGCATTCTCATGGGAAATGCTACATCTGGGGTAGCAACCATCGACATATAGAAGCAGTAAAAAAAAAAAAGAAACCTGGCGACAGCCTTCCAGGGTTGGATTCCTGCAAGCCCCAATACTGAGAACTGCCCCAGGCAAAAGGGTTGCCAGATGGTTTCAACAAAAATACAGGACACACTTAGGGTTGCCAGATGGTTGAAACAAAAATACCGAACACTACCCTCCCTCCCCCAAAAAAAAACCGGGAAAAAATTCTGTTGAAGGGAAAAAAAAGTGGGGGAGACCAAAGTTGTGGAGCAAAAAAAAAAAAAAGGACTCCAAGTAAGCCAAAAAAATTAAATGAAACAGCATGTCCCCTTTAAGAGTTAGTGCAGGGATAGCAACAGGGGAGTGGTTGCAGGGAAAGCATTGCTTCCCCTAGGTCTTTTGGCCGGCAGCCGTTTTGTGCCGGCAGCCTTGGGGAACCAGGTAAGCATGGGGGCTGGGGTTGGGGGGCTGGGGTGTTGGGAGCCGGGAGCTGAGTGTTTGTAGAGTTGCCAAGTGCCCGGCATTTTCACCTCCTGGCCGGGGAAAGATTCAGAAAATACCCAACATTTCAGGTGTCCGGTATTCTCTGAATTTTTTTACCCGACAGGAGCCGAAAATACCGAACTGTCCGGGTGAATACTGGACACCTGGCAACCCTAGACACACTTGACATTACATCACAATCTACATTCCATCTTATTTAGAAAATACCCAACATTTACATTTTCTCATTTATATTTTCTCAATTTGTTTCCCAAACAGAAAGCTCAAATACTGGACTGTTGGGTTCAAAACCAGACACCTGGCAACTCTAGATGCTAGATTTGGGGCAGCACTTGCAGGTATGGGCCCCAAGGTTGTACTGTAGGAAAGGCATGCTTCAACTGAACTAAACACAACAAAACGTACACACTTACACTCACAGTCCTAGTAGCTGGTCTAGAAACTGTATTATACACACTGTGGGGCTGCTCTTAATCAACCACCACCCCTCTCCCACACTCTAACCTTGTAAGCCCTGTAAATTGGTGGCCTGAAAATCACATGGCTTTTCCAGGAAGTATTGGATCACAGAAAAGATATAAAAACACAACAAAATGTTTCCCCCAGCATGGTGTACCTTACCTAGTTTCAGATAACACACTAGAAGGCTCTTCCTGCTCCTAGGGCAGCTTCTTCCTGGCACCCCTCCCTGCAGCAGCTTTGTGAGCCTGAGTGGCTATTAACTCCACAGTAGCATGCGATGTAGGTAGCTTCAGCCATCTTGTCTCTCTTCCTGTTAACTTCTTGTTGACCAGGGTCAGAGTAGGCCTCTGTATTCAGTCACAGGCCTTCCTCCAATGGTGTATCCCCTTGCCCACCCTGCTGCATGTATTGAGGCTGGCTTGTTGTGGAAATGGTTGTTAGGTGAAACTTGCTTTGGTAAAAGGATGGGAAATGGACCAGTTTAAAAAAATGGAAATGAAAGGCAAACCTCACTATTTTCCAAATTCATGTTGGCTGCTAGGGTTGCCAGATGGTTTAACAAAAAATACTGAACAGCCCCCCAAAAAAAAAAAAAAAAAACCACTGGAAAAAAATTCTGTTGAGAAAAAAAATGAGGGGGAGACCAAAGTTATTGATCAGAGCAAAAAAAAAAAAAAAGGGGGAGAAGACCAAAGTTGTTAAGCAAAAAAAAGGGCGCTGCGCCTTTAAATGGTCGCGCGCTCCTCACTCCCCCAACCCCGCCAGACACGGCAGGGGAAAATTGTCCCCGCCGGGCTTCTGTCCGAGAGAAACAGGAAATACCGGACATTTCACGTGTCCACTATTTTCTGTTTTTTTTACCGGACGGGGGACCTGAATAACAGACAGTCCAGGCGAAAACCGGACACCTGGCAACCCTAGTCGGCTCGCTCACATTCTTCAAAATCAAATCAATAAAGCAAACGCTTGACACCTTCTTTTATATTTTCTCTTTAGGAAGATGGATAGCCTGTTTCTTACAGAGCAATAGGGACAAAGCAGCATGTGTTTTATGGACTGGTTATAAAGCATATGTGTTTTCCAGTGGCCTCACAGTTGGTTTTGTAATCTGGAGTCCTATATACTTCCTCATGACTTGCCTCTTGGCAGTCACCTATTTAAGACCTCAGTGAATGCTTCCACATTGTTCCCAGCTAGCTATCTCATATCACGCTATTTCTAAATAAATACATGGCCAATCTTCCCCCACTTATGGAAAAGTCATATAGTGTTTAATAGAGATAATGGACTAGATTTTTGCCTGCCTTGCTCATGGTAAGTAATGCCACACTACGTGAATAGCCCCATTGACAACAATGAGTCGAAGCACAAAAGCACTGCTGAGGGTGAAGGAAGATGGCAAAATCTGTCCCTGAAACAATTTGATTTTGATTTTGTGCTGCTTGATGGACAGAGGGTAGGATTGCCAAGGGTGACTCTGTACAGGGTCATTTTTTGCTTTAAATATGAAGATATTCCAGGCCAAAAATATTTTTCTCCTTCCTCCTGGTTGCAGCACTGCCCCCACCAAAGTTACCAGTGCCTTTTGTGACTGCCCCCAAATTCCTCCCAGACCCGTTTCCTGGAAACCAAGGATCAGCTCCAAGATTTCTTCATTCATCCTGAAGCTTGCTGCAGCCAGCACCACAGGACATATGAGTTCTCAACCTGAATGACATATGAGTTCTCTCCAATGACACTAAGCACAAAGTGACCTCACACCTTTTCATATGCCACCCCGTTACCCGCATTGCCTTCCCTACTGCAGTCACTCTCACTCTCTGCTACAGCTTTATGGCCATGATTTCTTGCATACAAGTAGGCATGATCCTGGGATTCTTACTCAGGATACCTGTGTTGTCAAATAGCCCCATTAAAACTAATATTGGAGCATGTTAGTCTATGCATCTTATTCAATAGGTGAGGGAAAAACATGGTGCAAATCGATGAGTGAACCAGGTTGCTGCAGAGCAAATTATTTCCTTTGGCTGTTCACAACGCAAGTTGTGTTAAAGACACTAGCATATCACAATTTAATATTGCATTGTGTGTCTGTGCAGCACATTTTAATGAGGATTATATTATCGGGAAGATAATTAAGAGCACGATTGTCAAAGTGTATAGCATGCAACTACTCCCACAATATACCACGTGATGCTTTGTGCCTAATGGGCGCATGTGCATATAGCAGGACTGCAGATGCATACAGAGGATATGCATATGCAAATGACCAGCTAGATACCTTGATGGATGCCTGTCCCCAGTTTGCATATGCAACTGTGCTCCCAAATTAGGTGTAGAATTGGGTATGAATTTTGTGCACAGTTATGTTTTTAATCATTTGAAAACCAGACTCCAAAGATCATTATATGACTCATAGAGGTAAAGATGGAAAAGCCCTTACAGTACCTATGAACTAGAACAGTGAGGGACAACCTAGGCTCATGAGTGGGTCACATGAGTGACCCTCCTTCATCTCAGTGAGATGCAATATTGTCGTAACCAAGAGGGTCTCCCGGGATAGGCAGTTTTGCTCATTGCGCTTGCATACCTAGAATTTGTGGGGTGTGCTGATTGAACCATAGCAGTGCTTTGATTGGATGCAGAGGGAGTGCACAGTACTCGCAGTCAATGTTGTGTGCCATTAACATGTACCTCACTTCACCTGCCCTTGCTTTAGGCGAGTGCCACTATTGTAATACAGGTAGGAAAAAAGCTACATGGACAAAAATCAGCAGAATTCGGCAACCCCATGCATGGGCAACAGTAAAGAAAATGTCTAATGGGCTACATGTATAACCCCAATGGGCAGCAGGTCGCCCACCACTGGACTAGAACCTACCTCTGCTGTTTGGACTGGGAGTAGAGATTGAAGAATTACACATCACACCTCCATCATTATCCAAGCATTGCTCCCTGTGGTTTGAAGCCGGGGCTAGTTTCTCCTGTTGGGGCTGAGAATAAGGACCACCTGGGGATGGGAAGAGGGGGTGGAAAAGGGGCAATTTGCTCTGGGATCCCAAAATGACAGAGAAGGAGCTAACCCGAATTTGAGTGAGAGTCATTGCAACCTGGCTCTTGGGTTGAGAGCACCACTCCTTGATAGTTCAGGGAGTGACTTACACCGTCTGGCAGGGCCCAGATATCACTGTCATTGCCACTGGGCCCATGGCAACCCCCCCACAAGCCAGGAGCCAGGATGCAGAAGTGGGTTCGCAGGCCAGGGTTCCCTCTCCCACTGGCACTGGGGCTCAGGGACAGGTGAACTGGGAATGGCCTCGCAGCTGCATGCAGGACAGATACATCTCATCTTCTTTGGCATGGCAGTGACCCCACAGGCCTGGGCCTTCTCTGAGTCCTGCTCTTCTCCCCTGTTCTTAAATGCTTTCATCTCCATGGCAATTTTTTTTGAAGGATGGAGGCCTCCATTTCAGATTTGGTCCCAGGCCACAGAAACCTCCATGCAGCTCTGCTAGGGATCTAGTAAGGCCTGAGTGCTCCCAAACTGCTGTGGGGCTGAACAGCACATGGCCAATCGGCCACACTGTCAATAGCTCCAGGCAACTCAATAATGATCTCTTGTCTTGAACTTCTGAGAGTTGACCCCGAAGCTCCCCCTTTCTGCAATGTGGTTCTGACAGTCTGCAGCAGCTCCAGGATGGCCTGTGAAAGATACAGGCCGAGGGAAGGCAGAGTGAGTGCTGGTGAGAAAAGCTTTCTGGGGAAGCTGAATGGATGTTGGTCAAAAAGATTTTTCAGACATCTCTGACCTTGGACTTCATTCCCCATCTGAATCCAAAACAGCCTGACTTTCTTAGCCTCCTGGCTACTCGGCACAGCCCATATCTCCCAACAAGGTTTTGTGGACAGTTGGGTGGCTTTGGGAAATTGGCACAGCACAGTGATTTTTATATGGACTTGGGATGCTGTTGCTGGTTTACTTTGCACTGGTTTTAGGGAGCAAACACAGTGGGTGAAATCCAGGTCCCAAGAAAGTCTCTGGGAGTTTATCCATTGACTTTGAGGGGATCAGGATATCACCTCATCTTCCTAATTGTTGTCAATGGTGCACAGAGAGTCAGATTTCCAAATGTGCTCAGCCTTGGCCTAACCCTGCTCGCCAGTGGTGTCAGTAGGAATTTGGCCATTTCACTTCGGTGGGAGCAGTGCTCACCAAGCTGAGCACTTTTGAAAACCCTCCCTCAAGAGCCAGCGCATGGACGTGGTTTGTGATGGTTTAAATCCACATTAATACATTTTCTAATACAATGTGGGATCATTGAAATAGAGCAATGGTGCTCCCCTCCATTAATGTAAGGATACCAGTCCCTAGCTTAGCAGACTCTGCACTCAGGAATTTTTTAATAGCCAATGTCAATGTTCCCTCTCTTAACCTCTTCCTCCTATTTATATCCTCCCTGCTTTACTCTCAAAATAACTCTCCTGCCTGGTATGTGCACCCTTCAATCATGTTCTGTGTTGTCACACATGGCCTCTCCAGAGTCATGCCACAGCAAAGCTTTACCTATTGCTATCATGTGCCCTCTGTAGTCAGTCCCTTCCATTCACAAATGACAGGAACTAGTCAAATTATGCAGGCAATTGGAGGCGGGATACTGACAGCATTCAGGTGTTTGTGCTGACAGCCATGTTGGGAAGGGCTTTCCGAGTGCCACCCCATTTGGCCATTTGATTTCTAGCTTTCCTGGCAGAATGCAGTGTTTATTTCTTCCAAGGGCTACAGAGGTGAAAGGTCAATGAGCAACTCTGTCTTTTTAACACTCCTACTTTAGCTGGAGATGGAGGGGGTGTTTGCTGGGATTCTTAAGAGCTGACCATGATGGGGGCCTTTTCCTGTGACTGCCAGACATATGGTCTTGTAGATCAGGAATGTTAGGTATTTGCAAAGGGCCTTCGTGACTGGAATTTTGAGAATTCTCCAGCAGGGTAAGAAAGTGTCATGTGGCCAGCAAAACATAAGTCAAAACCAGCCTTCCTGTTTTCAGAAGCACTGATAACCAAACTCCTATACGTTCCTGATGCCTCCCCTCCTCCACTTAGCCTATGGCCTCTGCTTAGCATAGACATTACACGAGAGTGAGGATTTTGGTGTGTGAGTGCATGACGGATGAGTGAATCAGGACAGCACTGGCTGTGCAAACTTTATCAAAGGCCTTAAGGGAAGAGCGTGTCATAAAACTGCACCGGGGCTGTTTGGAAACAGGTGCTCTGCAACACCAATGCAAGAGCAACAAGGGCCAGACTGGTTGTGTCACACACTTGATTGGCCTGTACGAAGTCAGTTTGTCAGTCTCAGTCCAACTGCCAAGAGGCATCAGTTAAACCATCGCCGCCACAACCACCTTTGTTTGTGTTTTCAGCCTGCACAGAAGAGGCTAAGGACTGGGTGGGAACACTTTTCCCAGCCATAGAGCCCCCAATCCAGAGCCCTTTCAAGTCCAAGGGAGTTTTTCCTCTGGCTTCAGGGTTTGGAATCAGGCCTGCAGTCCCTTTACATTAAAAAAAATCAATTCAAAATTATTTAAATGAGAAAACTCACATGTTGTGTGAGACCTGGTACACCAGATTTGATCCCCTTCCATTAAAATGCCTGGGCTGTAGAAACAAAGCCCTTTGAATACCTTCGAGTGTGCTACTATGAGGCTTTTGATTATAGCACCACAGCCAGTTGCTGTGAGAATAGGCCTCTTTTATTGTTCCTACGCCCGCCTGTGTGAAGCTGGGATTGCTTTTTGACCTGTCTATAAATAACGGCATGAGCGCACAGTCATGCCACTGACTTCAGCTGCTTCACTCAAAATTCCTGGTTCTTCTAGCGCAGCTGTACTGTGGACCGATTGTCTTCCTGAAATGCCTGTACTGTCTGCCTTGCATACCAATCATCCTCGCTTGGCTCCGTGGAAGATTTGGGGGACACGTTTACATACAACACAAAGGGGAAAAAACAAAAGAGGGAACAAGGGCCTGGCAGTCTGACAACTTGGGCTACAATGCCTGATAGAAAACACTCACAATGACTTGACAGCTGGCTAGTGGAGGACTGCTTTGGTATGGTAACTAGAGTCCTTATTCCCCTCAAGGCTGAAGATTTTAATTTGTGAAGACGCTCTCTTCATCGCCCCTGGGAACAGATATGAAAAGAATCTCTCTTACAGAAAACCAGGGAACAGCTTGGTAATGCTTTATAATAAGTGGACATGGATAAATAATCTCATCTGACAATCGCCTGTCTGGGTAAAGAATTCACTGCAATAGGTACCAAAGAAGGACTCAGTAGTTCATTGGTTTTCAAACTATAAGGAATGTCAGGCACTGGGTCTCATTGCTGCAGGGTGATCAGCCAGGATGCTAAAGGGGAGTGAGAGAGTGCACAGGACTCCGCCCACTGCCCCTGTCCTGAGCGCTAGCTCCGTATTCCCATTGGCTGGGAACCTGCTGCTGGCTGTTTCTGGAAATAGAAATATTAGTCCTTTTTAAGGGGGAGAAACACAGATAATGACTTACTCAAGGACACACAGAGGCTACGTCTAGACTACAGGCTTCTTTCGGAAGAAGCTTTTTTCAGAAGAGATCTTCCGAAAAAACTTCTTCTGAAAGAGAGCATCCACCCTACAAACGTGCATAGAAAAAACTATCTGCTTTTTCAAAAGAGAGCGTCCAGACTGAATGGACACTCTCTCACATGTAAGCTGTGATTGCTATGGACGGAATGGCCACCAGGGCACCTGTGCTCTTTCCTCTTCTTCTGAAAGAACTCCCTCTTCCCCATCCACACACGCCTTTTTGCGAAAGGGCTCTTTTGCAAAAAGGCTTCTTCCTCATAGAATGAGGATTACCAATGTCAGAAAAAACCCTCTGTTCTTTCCATTTTCTTGCAGAAGAACGCAATTGCAGTGAGGACATTCCTCAAGTTTTGTCGGAAAAACGGCAATTTTTCCGAAAAAACTCTGTAGTGTGGACATACCCAGAAAGTCTGTAGCTGAGCCAGGAACGGAAACTATACATTGAGTCTTAGTCCAATGAATTAACCATTGGAACATCATTCCTCTCTATAGCTGGTTAAATTGCACCAACGGAGGTTTAGGTTGGACATTAGGAAGAACTTCCTGTCAGGGTGGTTAAACACTGGAATAAATTGCCGAGGGGGTTGTGGAATCTCCATCTCTGGAGATATTTAAGAGCAGGTTAGAGAGACATCTAACAGGGATGATCTACAGGGTGCTTGGTCCTGCCGTGAGGGCAGGAGACTGGACTTGATGACCTCTCGAGGTCCCTTTCAGTTCTAGTATTCTATGAGTCTATGGTCCCTAATGTTAGTTGAATGTGCATGGGTCTATGGCTGAAAAACAGTATTCCAGTGTTTTAACTCCATTGTAAGAGTCCTATATACTGTAAATGCAAATTCTTTATTATTCCTATGGCTATTATTACAGCATATGAATTTCAAATGTGTGTAACATCGCAATCATCTCTGTAACATCAAACTACAATGGCAGAAAGGGCTGGTTATCAGGGAGGGGGAATAGGCCCATGGGGTTCTGCAGTGCATTCTGGGCAGTGCTGAGGGTTGGCTGCCTCAGCCCCTCCCATTCTGCCTGAGGCCCTGCCCATTCTGGGAGGAGCATTTCCAGCAGAGCTAGAGAAGTGATTATTCCCCTTTATTTGGCACTGGTGAGGCCATATCTGGAGTATTGCATACAGTTCTGGGTCCTCCACTACAGAAAGGATGTGGACGCATTGGAGAGAATTCAGCGGAGGGCAACCAAAATGATTACAGGGCTGGAGCACATGACCTACAAGGAAAGGCTGAGGGTATGTCTATACTAGTCCCCTAGTTCGAACTAGGGAGGCTAATGTAGGCATTTGAAATTGCAAATGAATCCCGGGATTTAAATATCCTGGGCTTTACTTGCATCTTCCCGTCCGGGCGCCATTTTTAAATTCCACTAGTCCGAAGTAACTGCCCGCGGCTACACGCGGCAGTGAAATGGTAATTCAAACTAAGTCCTTAGTTCGAATTAACTGTTACTCCTCATAGAATGAGGAGGACACTACTTCACTGGGAGGGTGCAGAAGCATGGAATGGGGAGTGCTCATTCCAGTGCTTCTGGGGAATCTCATCTAGGGAATCTCCATCCCTAGAGGTTTTTAAGTCCCGGCTTGCCAAAGTCCTGGTTGGGTTGATTTAGTTGGGATTGGTCCTGCTTTGGGCAGAGGGCTAGACTTGATAACCTCCTGAGGTCTCTTCCAGCCCTAGGATTTTATGGTTCTATGATTCTATAATAGGGCTACCCCCCTTGCCCATGGGCCCAGCAACTCTGTTGCCCTTCTCCTGCTTGTCACTTCACTTACTCTTCCTCCAAGCCTCCATTCATAGAATGTACCAGCCAGCCTGTAGCACTACATAAGATTCTACCATCCTAAGTGCAGGACTTCGCACTTGTCCTTGTTGAAACTCATCAGGTTTCTTTTGGCCTAATCCACCTATTTGTCTAAATTACTCTGGACTCTATTCCTACCCTTCAGCATATTTACCACTCCCACAGATTAGTGTCATCTATGAATATGCTGAGGGTGCACGCCTTCCCATTATCCAGATCAATAATGAAGATGTTGAACAAAACTGGCCCTGTGAACAACCCCTGGGGCACTCTGCTTGATACTGGCTGCCACCTAGACACCAAGCCATTGATCATTACCCATTGATCATTGAGCCCAACAATCTACCCAGCTTTCAATCCACTTTATGATTAATTCAGCCAAGCCCTACTTTAAATTTGTTGGAAAGATTACTGTGGGGATGGCCTCAAAAGCTTTGCTGAAGAGAAGGCATATCATGTTCACCACCTTCTCCATATCCACAGAGCCTGTTACCTTGCCATAGAAGGCAATCAGGTTGGTTAGGTATGACTTGGCTTTGGTGAATCTATGTTGACTGTTCTTGATCATGTTCCCACTTGTTTGTGGACCTGCTCCATGATTTTTCCAGGGACTGAGGTAAGGATGATCAGTCTGTAGTTCCCTGGATTCTCCTTCTTCCCTTTTGACCCCTGCCAACAGAAATTGTCTGCCCGTCCCCAGCAAACTTACAGCACAGTTCTGGTCTTGGTCACGCTGTGTGAAGCAGGACAGCCGAGTTTCACTGGGATAAATCACATCAGGATCAGATTATAACTGGTAAAGAAACGACTTCTAGGGGAAAATCTACCTTGTTTGGGATTTCATTATAACGGCTCATTCAGCTTAACCAATGAACATTGCTCTGGCGAATAATGGAACCTGCCTTTTTTTGTTTTGTGTGTGTGTGTGTGTGTGTGTGTGTGTGTGTGTGTGTTTTGCCCTTGTATGCTTGAGTTGCACGCAGCTAGAGCTAATGAAATCATGGGATTTTTTTAAATTAAAATCACATATATTATTAGTTCATAGCAAACCACATGGGCTTCATAGTAAATTTATGCACAGTATGATTTTTTTTCTCGCTGCTAATGAAAAGCATATTGTTGTGTTTGGAACTTCTCCATATTTTTGACAATAGTTACTCATTGACGGTGGAAATGGGTGGTGAGGCTGCTTTAAATATTGTTAAAATTACTAACTAAGCTACTTGCTCCAAATACTGGCTAATTTATTATTTTTATCTTGACTAGAAGTAACATCTTCAAAAGTGCCTCAGTTAGGAGCCTCAGACTGTTTTATCGGCATAACTATGCCCATTGAGAGTGTGAATTTTTTGGCTAACGTAGTTATGTTGGGACAAATCCTAGTGTAGACACACTTATACTAATGTAAAGGTGCCGTCTACCATAGTTTACAAATACGCTGTATTTGGTGTGTCTGTACACTGTTACAACTCTTCACACTGGGGGATTGTGCCATTTGCCATTTTAACTAGCGGCATAATTAGAACAGAAACATTTTTAAGTACAGACAAGCCCAGAGGCTAATTTTCCAAAGTGACCTTGGTGCTTAAAACCCTGCTCCCACTGACTTCCAGCTGAAGTAGTTTCTTTGAAAGTCAATGAGACTTGAGCTCGTAGGCCAGTTAGGTGCACATGAAATTCTTACCATAGGGACTTAATGATGGGCTCTGGGAGGGTGCTGGTCAAGAAATTCTAACTGACTTGTTAGAAGTCGTGTGTAGCCAAGGCACAGTATACTTTTACCATGTGCAACTTGGCGAGGAGGCTAGGCTACAACTCACCACCTTGCACCTGTTAAAAGCACACAGTGTCTTGTGTACACTTGACTTTTAGCCCATGCTAGCTCTCACCTGCCAACAACAGACCTCTTCATCCTTGTCAAAGCAAAACTGTAGGACCATACTGGGCCAGATCCTCAACTGGGGTAAATACTCTAACACCTTTAAAATCTCTGGAATTACATTGATTTACAGCAATTGATGAGCAAGCTCGCAAGGCTTATGATTGTTTACAGAAAAATAAGAGCAGATCAATTGTGTAGCTCTGCTCCATTACACACCACTCTTAACTCCTTTGTCTTTAACAACCACAACTGCACTTGTGAGATGGGGCAAGGGCGCTTTTCACCAACAGTGGCTGATGTTATACAGTCTAAATTTCCTAAGGGTAGAAATGCAGCTCTGACCCATTCTTCCCACACTCCAAGCACCATGCTTTAGCCTCCCCTTCCACGGTGACTGCAGTTATAACAGTGCGAACAGCAAGGTGTGTGAATGAACTCTGCCAAATTCTATTCTTACATCACTTTGGAACTCACTGATCAGATTCAGAAGACAAGAGAGCCTGTTCTGCAAGTCTGACACCCTTCTAGAACAATATGTCAGACACTCCAAGTTAGGCCATCTTCAAAGGATGGCCATAAAAGAACAAACTCTTTTGCTTTCCTTTGAAACTTTGCAGGTTTCCAGAATCAAACCTTTTGCAGAAATTTCAATGCGTTTAATTACATTTAGGAGATGTTTCATACAGCGCTGGATTTCAGCCCAGCTCTCCCCAAAATCATATATATTTGTAGAAGTTTTAATATTTTTCCTATTCACCCTTAAATACTCATCCTGTGAACACTCCTGATGTTTGGCTGAGTAAAATGGGCCTGGATTTCCTTCCATCAAGAGCAGCTTGGTTGCACCAATATTTTATTTTGTTACCTAGAAATAGTCAATAATTGGAGCAGTGATTTGCTGCTGGCCTCTAGCAGCCTCATTCTAGGAGAAAACAAGCAAGCATATAGCTCCCTCTTATATCCTGAGCACCCACAAATATCATAAAAAACTTCAAATGTTCTTACTCCCCTACATGTATATCATCTTCCAGCCTTTAGCCATCCTTTGAATCTCATCTTTTCACCTATCCAATGGAGATATTAATTCATCTCTAGCTGACAAGGAATAATGAGAATGAGCTGGCTAGTACTTGTAAAGGCTTTGAGATCTTCAGGAGAACAGAATAAGAGGAAGCCAAGTTAAATATGAAGGACAATTAATTTGGTCCAGAAAGTTTGTATTATTTATTGCTCCAATAAAAGGGACCACATTATCTACCTTTACTATATAGCTCTATGGTTGTAGCCTTTCATATGGCTTGTGAGCCCTCTATTTGTGCTCACCCCATTCTGTATTTTAGAAACCAGCCAAGGCAGCCCTGGGTTGTATATAATTAAAAACCGGGCTAATTGGAACCCAGCTATGGTGGTCCAGTTCCTTCAAATGGCTATTGCTGTCTATGGAGCAAAAGAAAAAAAACACACCATGAATACTTTTTCTCAGGGCCTGATGTTGTTCATTACAACAGGTTTCTTTATTGAAGAGGCCTACACTAGTTGTGAAAGGGTGTGATATTTAAATAGTCACATTCAAAACCCGACATTCCATGGGTAGAACTCTTTTTATTTTAATGGTGATTAATAAGCAGGTTTACACATTCATCACCATGGCTTTAGACTGCTATTTTTGCAGATAGCTTAAATATGAGTTATGAAGCATGCAAATTGCAGAGCCTATTCTTCAAGAGTGTCAGCTAGCTAGTTGGGAAATCTGTTAATTGTTGGAAAAAACATGCAGGGTCACCAGAGAGCAGAGCCCAAAATCACTTAACTGTTGTAAACAATTCTGTCCGCTTTAGATGGATTAAGCCTTGCCCTCTGCAGGTCACCCCCTGAAAACAAGAGAGAATAAAGTAAACTGGATACAAGCAGCATGAGAGTTATCAGCAGTAATGATCCTCTGGATTTTGCAGATAGGGATGTGTTTATATCAAACTAGTGTTTTACATTCCTAGCTTTCCCCTTATCAGTCAAAGTAAATAATTTTCACTTTGTAACACATAAAAACCTTAAAGCATTTTTTCCATTCATCCTTCCTTCATCTCCCAGCCATGGAAGTAACACAACTTGTTTTCCTTGCCACCCTCTTCCCCAGATCTCATGTATCTGGATCATGGTCTATTGTATACAGAATAGTCCTACCCTTTTCCTCAAATGCACACGTGTGTGAACTCGTCCCCTTCATCTGTAGCTGGATCTGCAATCATTATATAACATCAGTGCCTAGCTAACATAACTGTGCTAGGTGCTGTCCATACACCTAGTGTATAAGTAGAGGCACCTGCCATCTGGAGAATTAAGAGATTCAAAGTTTAGGAAGGAAACAGAGGCATTGAGAGGTGAAATGGTTTGCCTAAGGTTAGAGGCAGAGGTGGGAATAAAATCCAGGGTGAAAACTTCACCTTATTCAAGTCAATGGCAAAACTCCTATGGATTTCAGTCATTCCAGGATTTAAAACATCTTAAATCTTAGTGCAATAACCTATCCACTAGGTCACGCTGCCTCCCCCAAGTATTTATTTCAACTGTGATTTTCAAACGGTCTAGCACTGGCCTAACTCAACTTCCATTGAAGTCAGTGAGTAACTCTGGTTATGTCTAGACTGCAGACTTCTTTTGGAAGAAGCTTTCCTGCAAGAGATCTTCCGGAAAAAATTCTTTCAAAAGAGAGTGTCCACACAGCAAAAGCGATCTGCTTTTTCGAAAGATAGCGTCCACACTGATTGGATGCTATCTCGCATTTAAGTTGTGATTACTATGGATGGAGTGGCCACCAGGGCACCTTACCTCACCTTACCTTACCTTTACCTTACCTTACCTTTTACCTTAACTTTCCTTTTTCCGAAAGAGCTCTCAGAAAAAGACTTCTTCCTCATAGAAAGAGGCTTACCGCTGTGGGAAAAACCCCTGTGATCTTTCAACTTTCTATCGAAAGAACGCAATTGCAGTGTGGACATACGTGTAGTTTTTCTGGGAAAATGGCTGTTTTTCCTGGAAAAACTCTGCAGTGTAGACATACTATCTGTGCCCAAGGAAGTCAACAGTTTACCAGACATAGGCCACAACTGAGCCCATTTGAAAATCTTTCCTCCTTGGCTCTTGACTCAGAAGGCCCAATTCAAACACTTCTTACTCAAGCCACATTCTTACTAACTTCATCTCACACACACACACAATTTAGTATGAAATGTCAAAAGAGGATGCAGAACCATAAAAAACCTTTTTTTTCAGCATGTTCATAAAAGAGCAGAGAAATTTAAATCCTGGGGAAAAACAACCCAATGAAATGAAAATTCAGTGAGTTTTAAGCCTCAAGCCTGAGTGAGAAAACTATATGTTTTCTTAATATGCTTTTAAGAAATACCATCTGAGGGAGGCTGACTGCTTGCAGGGCAATGCTTTAGCTATAAGATCATGTAACTGATGCTGGCATCGTCCCGACACAAAATTTTTTAAACAAAATAAGTGTCGCCTGCTAGCATTCAGCAACAGCTCCAGCTCCGTCCTCATTGTTAACAAATGGCAGAGAGGTCTAGCAGGCAACAGCGGCTGGGATGGCTCAAACTCAGCACATTTTTGAACTGCCAAGTGTGTGTATATATAAAAGATCCCGAGATGACACTGGAGAAGAAGAGAAAAATGTGCAAGATGTTTATAACTGAAGAACAAGCCAAGCCACGACCCAGAAGCCGTGCCCCGGGGACAATTGGGGTAACGAAAAGGCACGGCCTTTCAAGCTTTTCAGCACCCTTTCGTTTGTTAGTGGTAAAGTTTAACTTCATGTCAAATGTGGATGGGAACAGGGGAGGCTTCTCCTCATTTAAATTGGCTCTTGGAGCTCCGAGTAAATGAAACACACCTAAAACAACACAAAGTCTTTCAGCCGCCATCTGGAAAAAGCCACACCATGCAAAGGGCATTACTCCTTTGGAAAACAAAGCACCGTCTCTGAACTTGTCAGAACCCCCCTGAAGAAATCACAGTCTAAGCTCTGCAGGAAAGGGTTTCACTCCTCTTTAATTTTTCCCTTCTCCTGCTCTCAATTTTTCAAATCACCCCTTGGCACTGAGGGTTTCAGAGAGTACCATGCCAGGCAGTAGGCAACACAGGGCTCAGCTCTGAGTACCTCACAATGAAGAATCACATAGCCACCCTGGAGGGAGTTCAGAGAAGATTAAAGGGCTGGAGCATTCTTATAAGGGAAGAGTAAAAGAGCTACACAGACAGATTGCTTGGATAAGTGATGAATAGAATAGAGACCATGCCTGCATGCATAACGTTGAAGGGCAGACTCATCCAAAAATGGGAAAAATTAGACAGGACAGTCCTGTGCAGTATAATTAAGAACTCATCTACATGATGGCTAAAGCCCCTAGGTGATTTGTGAAATACTGTGTCCACACAGAGGCCATAAACAGCCTACAAGTGACCTGTTGACTAGTCAGAACAGACTGTTTTTCAACTGGCTTATTAACTGGTTAAAGCTAAAAGGTTCAACGTGGACCAGTTTAGTGTCAGTTTGTATGCGGAGTACCTACCGGCTGAAACAGCGTAACTAGCCTGCCCACTCCAGTCTCGCAGTGGGGAAATCTTCCAGCTTCCAAGGGAATTAAGCTGCAGGACTGATCATATAGCTGCTGCTTGGCACCTCTGGGCCAACTTCCTCCACCAGCACAACTCTTCTAACCTCAACTCTTCTTGCTCCGACACACACAACAGGAACTGAAGGGGAAGCCAAGATGTGTGAAACAATGGGTGACAGTCTGGCTGGCCAAGAGGAGGAGGAAAGAGAGTCTCCGCCATTAGCATCTCACCTGCTTGACAGTCTCCAGCAAACAAACATTAAACAAACAAGCAAACAAACAAATACATAAAATGTTGGCAGCCAGCCAAGAAAAGGTGGGCAGGTGGCCAGGGGACAACAGGAATGACAGATTCTGGCCAAATGCCACAGATTAGGCACGCCTTCTATAGGAACCCCTCCCGCACCAGCAAAGAAATGGAGTAGATGACCTAACAGGGCATAACACCTCCCTGTTCTCCAGTCTTGGGCCCAGCATCACATGGGCAGACTTCTGCAATGAGCTTCATGGGTTCTCGGAATCTGGGCCTTGGTATCTTGAATACTTCTCCAAATTCCTGCTCCGTTTGGTGCCTAATGCACATCTCCCCTGTGTGCCCTGCATCACTGCACATGCTGTTTATTCAGTGTTAACGGACTGCAATATAAATAGTCTGACTTCCCCAGAAAATGGTTACCCAGGTCTACAAGAAACCCCAGAAGTACCACAATATGTTTTCTTGAGGCTTGATTTATATAGTAAATTGCTTATTTTGGCTGCCTGCTCCTTATGTCAAGGCAAGGCAAACTTTATGAAGCCTCTTTACATTGCACATGACATGGCATTAAAGTTCCATTGTTAAAGCTTTAAATATTACATATAGAGGATTTTTGGAAATAATTGAGAGTATGACCTTTTTTGCATCTTTTATGAGGTGTTTAAAAAGTGTGAGGGGAATTTTTTCCCCAGGAATGTCAACTCTGGTTTTGCTGAAGGACTCTCTCAGTTCACAGTATATAAACTGTTAACTTTTTTCCTTAACTGAATACCTGGGGTGGGTTGTCAATTCTTTAAAAATAATTTTTTTGCAAGAGTATTAACTAGTCAAAGATAAACAGAGATTACAAAAAAACCGACCAAAAAACCGCAACCCTCCAAAAACAAACAAACAAACAAACAAACCCCAACCAACCAACCGCCCCCCCGCCATGGTTTTAAGTAGTCTGAGGGCTGATCAACAAGCTGATCCTAAAATAAATGAATCCGTTTCAATCCACTCTCTTTCTTATTGTGGTGAAAGCCTGGTATGGACACACTGATTTCGGAATCTAAGGGTCTTATTGCAGTTCAGCTTTAGTTGGTGTTTTATTTACTTAATTCAAATCCAAATAGGTCAGACATTCTGATGTGTGGCTAGGTTTTGTACAGTGCCTAGCACCATGGGGATGTTTCATGACTTGAAATTCCAGGTACTGTATATGGTAATGCAAATAATAAACAAAAGGCTAAATAGGAACGAAATTTCTATTGTGAAAATCAAGCCAAAACAATTCCAATGAGGTCTTTTATACAAAATAGAGCAGCAACAGAAAAAAAGCACATGCCCAATTCTTTCCCTCAGTGCTTAAAAAACTCAACCCTTTGTAACCAAACCTACTATTATGCTCGCGTAACTCACATTTACACATTGTGGCTCTCTGTCCCCCTCTCTCAGCGGGACCACATACTGAGATTTATGAGTATGCGATTGGCAGAGAGGTAACAGAGCTGGGTTTTAGAGCCACAGATTCTGAGTCTGGCCCCCACTACTGACAATCCTCACAAGACACTTGCACCCAGGTGACTCCTTTAGTGGCATGAAGAGCACCTGAGATTAAAATGCCACAATCATGGATTTAAGCAGCCCAGAATAAGGGCCGATGGGAGCTTGACAGTCTGGAACAGAAGAGAGAGCATGAGCTATACACTCAATGCCAAAAAATAAGAAAAATTAAACTGACTTTGATTTTAATATGATTCACCCAAAATAAACATCCCACAATGATGCTAAATCATCCTGGGGCTCCAAAAATCAAGTGCAGTGCTCAATGGAATGGAGCAGATTACAAATATGTCTACAGATATATGCAACAGATTATCCCCACAGTACATTTCCCCTAAAAGGCCATCTCACATACTTTGGATTGCACATGTCAAACATTTTCCTAAAGTAGGCATAACCTATAAATGTGTATATGAACTTGACACACTAGCATTGGCTCCCTGCGTAGTTAAGACTTACAAGAAAGTACTTTCATTTAACTAGGGGAAAAAATAACCAGATTTCCCAGTCTCCCATATATACACACTTCTCATTACAAGGAGTTTATTACAGGCAGGGAGGGAACATGTTGTGTGACTGGGAGTTTCTTGTTAAAGTGTTGGCAGTACATCAGTGGTCTGGAATTACTTAGGATGATGGAGCAGACAATATGTTGGTTTATGACCACAATGTATTTGTCCAGCTGTATTTTTATACTGTAGGGCTTCCCCTCCCCCCAGTAGCTTTAAAAATATTTACGGGGAATGAGAAACTTTGTCTAAAAGCCTGTAAGAGAAGAGGAGAGGAAGGGATATATGGTAGGACAAGGCATTATCTCTGGAAGGGAGGTAGCTGAGCACTTGGAAAGACTTGTGACACTTTAGAAGTATTCTCACACTGGTCAACTACATTAACATGTAAAAACCTGGGAGCACTGGTTGAAAATGGAGTGGATTGAAGCTACCTACTATTACAATTATATAGACTGATCACTACCTGCAAGAATGGAAGACTAAAATGGGATGCTAGGAGACTCTATTGATATTTATATAGAGTTTTGACCTTCTCTTAGCGCTTGTCTACAGTACAGTATATAATCGTGTTTTAAGACATCTTAAACGTACTTGTAGATTTTAAGTGAACAAGGAACAAACATTCCTCACTAGTTGTGTTTCACCATAAACAACACTTTGCTTTTCTTCAATGCCTTTATTAAGGGCTTCTCTGCACTACAATTTGCAATCTCATTAGTTAATGTACTCAAATATGATTACAAATTACTGTAGATAAGCCTTTATCAAAAAACTTTCTTAAAGACACTAAGGAAATGCAAAGTATTTCATTTATATTAGTGTAATTCATTATATGAGTAATGGAACAGTAAAGAAAATACTTTTAAAGAAACACCACTACATTTCAAGATCAAAATGGACAAAGACTTCTAGGTACAAAGCACAGTCGTGGCTTGGCTAAGTGTCTTAGGAAAACAAGTTTTTCTTAACCATATCTTGTATTGTTCTCATTTATTTCAAGGAGATGATGATGATATGTGTGTATGAACTGAAACCTCTCAAAACTAGTGTCCTAGTTAACATCACTGGAGAGCTTTTACACATAAATTGAAAAATTATTTTTGATAGCATTCAGATAGGCTGTTGCTGGAAGCCATACACATACAGTAGACAAATATACTCCCTCTTGATCATTGCACATACTCTAACATTTAAAATATAGTGCTATTTAATACTGTTTGAAATGTATGCAGATATTTTAAAAACAAACTATTGATTTTGATGTGCAAACTGCCGTGCCTTTAAATTGGAGAACTTTTGATGGGGAAAAATTCCCTAGTTTCTTAGGAACTTTTAAAGTTTTGCCTTCTAAAGTTCTTTGTCCCCACACTTAGCTCTATTGACCAGTAACTGGCTCTGATGGCGGTTCATAGATGGCAACCCCAGGCATTTAATTCTAGATCCAGATGTGGACTTCAGGTACTTGTGAGTTTGGATTTAGCGATAAGAGCGAGTGGTAAAGTCCAGCTGTTCCAAACTTCATTACGCTCTGATTTGGGTTTTCAGTTTGGGCACATCTCTAGTTATTACAGAATTTGAGCTCTTCAATAGATGTTATAGATCCTGGATTAAGAGGCTGGGCTCACAACAAGAGATGCTGCAGCTCAAACACAATATAGAATAGATTTTGTATTTTAATGTAAATTTGTACAGTTAATAGCTTCAAAATTTTTCCCACCTCATCAGTAAAAAGAGGGAAGATGGAACACAACAGAGGTAAGGAAACTAAAGGTTCAGTGAATGGTCCATATTTTAGCTTACAAAGAAATTTGTGGCACCGCCCCCACCCCAAGAATTCCCTAACTCTTCCTATTTGTCCACAGAGAACTCTTAACACTAGTGCTGTTGCCAAATCAATGAAGGAGGGTGGGGGAACATTTTGATTAATGACATACAAATGACCTCCTCCAGCATTTCATTTTACTAAACTCCTCCCATGTTTACAGCTGTGTGCACAAACACCTCTGCATTTGAAGTTGGGAGAAACTTTGGAATTTTAAAAAGTCTCCCAAATGCTTTTATAGGATTTGTAGAAAAAATAAATTGTTTGAAAAGAATTGAATACTGGAGATAATTATACAACCCTCTAAAGATACTGAGAAATCTAAATGACAGATTGCTAGGATTCTCTGCCAAAATAAGTAACATGAGAACCATTATAGACAGGAGGTTGAAAGAATCATTCTATTCCAAATTCTTGTTTTCATTTCCTTTGCTCATGGCAGCTGTAATTACATTAGCTTCCAGAAAAACTATGCAGTTGGCAACTCAGATTTCTCAAGGATAGTGATAATTATATTAACATACAGCACCAATTAAATTTTTTAATAGCCACATGCTTAATTCCTTTAGTGAAATCATATAAATAAGTTTTGCACTCTGTTAACTTTGAGCAAACCTGTGCAGTTCATCTTCAAGTAATGAAAAACCGCCTGTGACACAAATGTTCTTGGATTAAGCTCTTTGATGCACGAGATGTAATTGCTGTTGCAAGTTCAAGAATTCTAGCTTCTAGCACTGGCTAGTGTTGCTCTGGAGCAGAATGTAGGCAGGGACTTTTGTCTACTGTACCAGCAATGAGGGAAACAGAAGCACCATGCAACACCCATCATGCACACTAAGCTTGTTAACCCTTGTCTTTTGCAAATGATTCTTGCTGCTCCAATCCTTCCCGTACTCCCCTCCCAAAACTTTCAGACACCCATATTTTAAATATTTTGGGGGATGAAAACTCTTTTGTTATATCTGGCCCATAGGCACCTGTCTACTCGATCACATTCTGGGACTAGAATTGGCCGTTTCACCAATTGGCTGATGACTTCTCTCTTCGACTTTCCGTCACCCTACTGACTCCCACCCATGACATCAGAAAATACCTGCAGGGAAGGAGGAAAACCACTAAAGGTCGGGCCTTCCTGGACGGGCACCTGACCAGTGAATTTGCCAGACCAAAGGAGGTCCCCTGCCATCAGGTTGCCAGCCCGCTGTCCCTTCTTTCTGTCGACTCCTTCTTGCCTAGGCCCTGGCCCCTCTGCCACCAGGCTCTGGCTGCTGCTACTGTCGGGCTTGGGCTTGGGTCCAGATGCTGCTGGCCTGGCCGGGACTCTCCAGCCACTGCTGGCCCTGTGGGGCTCCAGCCGTGCCACCAGTCTCCCGGCGGCAGTGTTGGCGGGCCCCCAGTGGCACTACCAGACCTCCACATTCATGGTCCTGCTGGACCACGAATGTTGTTGGACCAGAGGGTCCCGGTTTAGGGAAATGCAACCTGCATTAAACCCAGATATTGTAGTATCCCCCATTCTGCTGCAGGAGACACTGGAAAGTGCAGTGTCCTCTGTCATCTCTACCTCCTCACTGAAGCAACTAGCAGAAGGGAAAGCAGATCTGGAAGGACAGAAAAACAGATACTTTCTCCCCAACTCCATTCCCCTCTTTGGGAAATCCCCCTTGTTGTCTGAGCACTGAGAAGTATGCACACCAAACATTGTACACTCATTGAGAAAACTTTATTAGTGGCTTAGTGTGGAGTTGTTTTTTTTTTTTTAAAGTTCAAACAGCCCATCTTCTGGTTCTTATTGTAGTTTTGTAGTTACATGTGTGAAAAAACCATGAATTCTTTTATTCTCGGCTTCAATAAAGAATGAACAAATATAGCTATGTGTGTTTTGTACAAAGCAAGTATAAACATCAGTCTCTTGTTTAACTGACACATGACCCCCGGAAGTCTCTAAGCCCACCTGCTTGCTCCCATTTCCCCCACTTTCACGTAGCCCTTGCACACCTGCTGAACAATAGATGTGAAAATCCTAGCTCCACTGAACTCATTGGCAAAACTCCTATTGATTTCACACTCTTTAGCTCTAAGGAGGCAAAGTATAAAGTTGCCAAACTCCCCTTTTCAGGCATCCTTCTTTAATCTCCACCCTCTAGCCACCTCAGCACAATAGCCTCATGACAGTTTTCCAACACCTGCTACCTAACATTCCAGAGCATTAGACTGATCAATAAGCCTCAAACAAGTTATTATTTAGGCATCTAACAACATGGAAAATAGCCTATCATGAACTTTAGTTGTGGTCCATTACATTGTTATGCCCGCATGAGCGCACACACAAACAAGTAATTTGGCATACCAATGTCCCAAGTTCTTTAATACAAAGTTCCCTTCTTCACTAAAATTTGTTTGATGGCGGACAATCGAGTTACATGAGTATGTAATAATTCATAGGCGCTTATACTTGGGACGGGTGGTATCTCCTCTTGAAGTAGCCATGTATTAGATGTCCAAATACTAGGCTGGCTTGTCATAATGGAGATTTCAATTGTTTGACAGATTATTATATATTTGATCTCCTTAAAAAATAATATTGTACCTTAGCTCCAAGTAACTACTGTTTATGAGTTGAAGGGTAAATAATTTAATAGCTACCCTCAAAAACATCTCAGTGCAAAATTTTTTAAAAAAGTTTAACAAGTACACTGTATTATGTATTAAAATCCCATTGAATCCCACAATGAATGAGGAAAAACCTCCAATACCATAAATACATCTTACCAAACACTATTGTGCTTCAGCTTAGCCTTACAACTGTAGCTCTTTTAGAGCATTAAAGACATACCCTATTTTAAGGAGCTGACCATGCATAAACTTGGGACTCCTTGTGTATGTTACATATTTCAATACCACACTTCAAAAAAGAAAGTTAAATACCTCGTGACTAGAGTACTGTTTATTTTATAATCTAAACAAATACTGCACTACAATCTATGGTTTTCTACTTTCCTGCGGGACTTTACAAAGATCAGCTTTTCCGTAATTAAAACAATT
This sequence comes from Rafetus swinhoei, assembly GCA_019425775.1. Classification (NCBI taxonomy): domain Eukaryota; kingdom Metazoa; phylum Chordata; order Testudines; family Trionychidae; genus Rafetus; species Rafetus swinhoei. The sequence goes on along the minus strand of CM033427.1, from coordinate 120,647,481 downwards.
TGCAAACACACGGAACATGCGTGTTCTCTAATACCAATAAAAAAAGGTAGCAAGAGTCAGAATTTCCATCACTTTCCTGTTGTCTGTATTAGATGCATAGTTTTGGTTTGGTATAGCTAAGAATACAAAGACTACAGCATGTTTTTTCTCCCTGCACAGATAATGTCCATCACAAGCATGCAGATGGTGATAAATATTAAGTGTTTATTAAATGAAATGCATTTTTTTAAAAAAGATGACTAAGTGTCTACATGTAAATGCAGTGAAGCAGGTATAAGCTTAATTAATCAGAGTTGATTCCAATTGGCACCAAGACAAAGCATATTCTGACCAAGTCTAATTAGTGTTGCCTAAATACAACTTCCCAAGGGCTACTTAAGAATTCCTTCGCAAGGAATCTGTTTTCTACTTTCAGAAAGTAGAAGAAAGGATGAAAGCTATAGTGTGGCCAGTTCTGCATACAAGGCTGGTGTTGTGCGTGGGTGGGTTTTCTGGAAACAAGAGTACTACAGTCCATTAGTAGTTAAGCCTGTCTTGTGAGTTGGTTACTTTACTTGTGCCCAGCCCTCTTTGTACGTGGTTTTGTAGCCTGTTATTGTTCATCCATCAATAAAAATGCTCTCTGGTCCTTTTGGATCTTTCAGTTCTGTTTTAAACCACAGAATGATCATTACTGTGCACTCCAGCCAAGATGGTGTGATTAAGTGATGAGGCAGAGCGGTCAGAGCCCTCGGTGGGGCCATTGGCATTCTCACTGCGCTGACAGCAGAGGATCTGTTTGAAGGTAGCACTCATTTCCTTGTCCCGGTAGGAGTAGATGATGGGGTTCATGGCAGAGTTGAATTCAGCAAGTAGCAGGAAGAATTTTTCATAGGCCAGGACGTTACATTGAGGACAGCAAACATCAAGGAGCAACAAGACTAGTCCTGGGGTCCAGCAGATTATAAAAGCACCTAGTGAGAAAGAAAAATTAAAGATCAATGAGCCAATCGCATAAAAGGCTGTGTACACAATCTGACCAAACCCAGCAATATTTCATTCTATTTTGCAACAATCAATATACTCCTGGCAAAGATTTGTTCACAGATAGAAGGAGAGGTTTCTCTCAAAGTCTGAAAATGTTTTCTGGCAGAACTTCATACCAGAAGAGGAGCCTCACATGCTGCCCTCTAAATATTCCCTCCTTGGCAAATGTTTCCAGTAAAAGGTGATAATGAGGCGCATTCTTCCACCTCAGCTAAAGGCCTTTGATTAAATCTTGCTCCCAGGAGCCAAATGCAGCAATGTCCTTCGCAAGCTAACCACAACAACAAAGACTACCCTTCTGCTAGCACTGTGAATGAAGAAGCAGAAAGAGGGACGTGATGCAGGGAGTAATTCTCAAGGAAAAGAATTTGTTTGTGTCTTGCTAATCCATTTCAGGCACATTACGTAACGGAAAGTACTAAACATGCCCTCTGTGCACTGAAAGGTAGTCTTTGAAGGGCTTTATTTTCTCTCTTAGAACTCTATTCAGCAGAAATTCAGAAGCTCCTAAGGCTTCAGTAGCATGATTGCCAAAGAATCTTGCACTGATTAAAACACTTTTTTTCCCACCTCCCCTGCCTCACCCCCCCCACCACTTGCAGAACTGAGAGTGGGTAAAGCTCAGAACAAAATTCTGCATTTAAGCACAGGAATAAAATCAAGTAGCTATTATTGTAATTGGGGCAGTGAAGTTAGGTATTCTGTTAAAGTTGTTTCCAATATATACATAGTGGAGGGAGCTCTGTTGTGGAAAAATCTGAGAGAAAATGAGGGGATTTTAATGCTCTTGAGATTTGCTGGATTGACATCAATGGAAAAATAAAGTCCTTGTGTACAGACAGGTTTAGCACAGGCAATGACAGTATAAGCTTCCATATCTTGCCTTGTCAATTCTATTCTGTTTAGGTTTTTCTGCTGCACCAGGCACCTCCCCCCTTCAAACATCACTGAAAGACTCAGGCCAGCTCTACACTATAGGGGAAGGTGGAATTAAGATACGCAATTTGAGCTACATAAATTACACAGCTGGAGTTGATGTACTTTAATTTGAATTTCCCTGCTCCCGTTGACTTCCCTTATTTCTCGCAAGAGCAGGAGTACTGGCTGCTGACGATAGGGATATTAGATAGCGTACGACTGAATAGTCATGTTACCATCAAATTTTCGTGGTTACACGACTATTTGATAGTCCCTTGGGGCAGGGCCAGCAGCCAGTGCACTCTGGCTCCACTCCCGGGGAACTCCCTGCCATTCCACGCTGCTGCCTCTGTATCAGAGGCAGTAACGTGGGGCGGCACATGGGAGCCGGTTTGCGAGGGGAGCTGGTTTAATAACCAGCTCCACATGCAGACCGGTTGCCTGCTGCCTCATCTGTGGGTGGCCAGCTCCTTGTGGACAGAGGCTGCTTTGCAGCAGCCTCCCGTGCGCTACTGACTCTGATAGAGGCAGCAGCATGTGTGTGTGTGTGGCGGGCGGGCGGGGGAGTACAGGTAGCACCACAGAGCTGGTGCTGGGGGGAGTTGGCTTTTAACCCCCATAGGGGGCAGCATGGGGAGAGGTGGGTCAGCAGAGCCAGCATGCACGGAGAGTTGGCTTATGTATTGGCTGGTGTATATCAGCTCCTGCCTTCTCCCCTCACCCTTCCTGCTGCTGCCTCTTTATCAGGCGGCAGGGGTCGGGGGGCAGGTGGATCCAGTGCTTGTGGGGAGTTGGCTTAAAACTGGCTCCCCATGGGCACCGGCTCCCTCTGATACAGAGGTGGGGTGGGGGGATGTGTGTAGTCGACAGGATTAAATCCCAGGCTTATCGGTCACTCATGTAGTCTACAGGTAGACATCCCTAGCCGACAGGGGCAACCACTGAGTTCTATTTAGTGGGTCTTTTACTAGACCCGCTAAACCAAACTCTGGAAGATCGACTGCAGCAGCATCCATCTTCCGCATAGTGAATGCATGGCCTGAGGCACAGAGACTAGCCTGGCATGCCACACAGTTGGACTCTGGCATACAGAGAGGGCAACAGCGTTCTAGTATTCAGGCCCCACTACTGAAAATGCCATGACACCAGGCTCCTTTAGTTCCCATTTCAAAACCGATTATCTTGACTTAGCTCAACTGTTTGGAGGATTTATAAGGAGAAAGGGTTTCTGTAAGGAATCCAGGGCACAGACCAACTGTGCACTCTATTTGATGATTATGTTGTAGACCAGTGATTCCCAAAGCTAGGGTTGTGACCCAGTAGTGGGTCGCAGGACATGGGGCACTGGGTTGCCAGCTCGAGCTCCCTGACAGCTGTGTGGGGCAGGGGGACTTAAAAAAAGATACAGTTATTGGTTTGTGGGCATAAACAATTTTTCCCGACTGGGTCACAAGAAAAAAAGTTTGAAAACCACTGTTGTAGGCCACGTGGAGCCATCATCCACATAGAACACAGCAGCATTCTCTCTCTCATTCTTTGTTACATTAGCCCTGTTCAGCATGCTCGCCGTGCATTTCGTTTACTGCACTGGCTTCTTCTGCATTTAAGGGTGATTCAAAACCAATATTTTCCACCATCTCCTTCCACAGAAGTCTGTTAGAACTTCACATCCTGGGAGCTCAGAAAGGACATCGCTGGAGAGAAGTGCCACCCGCCCCCACAGGTGACCACAGACTGGCCATCAATGCTTTGATATCAAGGGTAACAAAACAACTTTTAAATTCCCTCAGCCAGAAGCGTATCATTGGCCAGGAAACTCCTGTGGACTCTGCCACACACGAAGGACTAAATCTAAATCCGTAGATTTCAACTACATCAGAAGCTTCAAGGCAACCCAAGAGCTGCTTCATTATCATCTAATAAGATGTTCTTAAAATGATTCCCAATTATCGTTCTTGTGGTTCTCTCAGCTGATTTGGCTCAATTTTTTGTGACACCTAATTTAGATATTAATGGTCTGGACTTAATTCTGCTTGCACTTTATAGATGTGATCAATGTGTGTCTATTTGCCATTACATTTTTAGTGATCAGTCTCTCTATCTGATCCCACAAAAACTCCCCATTGGTGGCTGTCTGCATGAGGAAATAGTCATCTGTAAATAGAATGCTAAGGATGGGCAGCATAAGACCTCCAGCACATGGCACTGAAATTGAAGTCCCCCATAACCACACAGCTTTTGTTCCTACTTATGAAATGGAATGTTCATTACACGTTCCCTGCAAAATATCTTAGTGGCATTGAATTAAGAGTCTTCCCCAGTACAGATTTCTTGCATCTCATTTTGCCAAGAATGACAATATAAAAATATTGTAGCCAATAAAATGAGATTTAAAAGATCATTGTAAAAAAAACAAAAAAACAAAAAGAGAGATATTGACAAATCTTAAAGCCCCTGACACAGTTCCTCTTCAAAACCAGTCTAAAATATTTGGCGATCAGCTTCATTTTCTCAGTTTTAATTAACATTTTACAAATATAATCCACTCCCTCAAAACAATAACAAAAAGAGAGGCATTCTGTCCCATTTCACAATGCCATCCTTACAATGGGACCTATTTCACAATGCAGAGAGACTAGAAAACACAGTTACAGGTCAGTAAATGTAAAATAGGACCCATCTCTTATCCAGCCTTTGGTTATTCTCAACCTTTCGCATTATCTGCTGCTCACGTTTGCAGCATAGAAACAAACCAGCTAAAGGTAAGAGATGATCTTCCACTAAGGCAGGGTGGGCAATAATTTTTGAAGGGGGGGCCACTTTATGAATTTCAGAAGTGGTCACGGGCCAGCCACTGTATGAATGGGAGGGGCCAGTAGACTTCGTAATACATTTTAAAAGCACAAGCGTAGTGGGGAAGACAAGGCACGAGCCGGGACAGCTGATTTCCCTCTCCTCCCCCCGGAGAGACTGTGTTGGGGGTACTGGCCTTTAAGCCAGCTCCCCCCAGCACGGGCTCCTGCTCCCCCCCACCCTTGCTGCCTCTCTCTGACAGAGGCAACAAGGGAGGGAGGAAGAGACTAGTTGAGTCATGCGTGAGTATATGCATGAGCATATACTTATTGGAAAGTCGACTAGTCACTTACATCCCTACTTCACATGCCCCACTTCACACGCATGTCACTTCAGTAATATCGGTAGGAAAATAATCTATGAGGGATGGAAACCAGAGGAATCCGGCAACCCAACCCTGTGCGAGGGCAACGGTCAACAAAATGTTTAAAAAAGCACCCCAGAAAAGTGCTCATTTGCCTATAAACTACTATAAGCCCGCCTCATTATTAGTTGCTCCACATTTGTCCTTCTATAAGTATATCCATCCAGCTCTCCTGCGCACAGGACCTAAGCTCTTCCCCACCTCTGTCCCCCTCCGCTGAATCAGTCTCCTCTGCCCTGCTTTCCAGACAGCCTCTCATCCTGTTCCCATCACAGGATTCTGGATGGGCAACTGTCCCCGTTGAGTCCACTCCCTGACTCTGCTGGAGACATTGAGAGCTTAGAGCTAGAAGAGTAGGAGTGGAGAAACCCCTGCTCAGCGCTGGGGACTCTGTCTGGGAATGATGATGTGAAAGTTAACCAGGGTGTGGCATCCTGTAGAAGACAGGAAAAAAACGACTGCCTGAAAATTAGTCTCACACTAGCATTACGAAATTTCAGGAGAGGTTACATTTTCTTGGGTTGCAGCGCTCACTCAGTGCAAGATATAGCATGAAATGTCTTTGGAAAATAATCTGAATTTAGCAAAAGGCAGAAACGAGGCTCACAGAGATCAAATCCTATAGGAGTCAAAGCATGGTTAAACACAGGAACAGGGACAGCATCCATACTGCGTGATGAATGCTAAATAGCTAGGTTTGATTAACTTCTCCATAGGGAAAACGGTTAGCTCTAGTTACTTGGAATGTAGTTAATTAGCCACTAGACAGCCATGTGTTTTTCATGCCTTGGATATCAGTAAGCCTCCTAATGCTGCAATTCTCTTGAGTGTAGCATGAAGATCTAAGCACCCAATTATGTTAGCATTTATTTATAGCATAGTGTCTTTTCCCATTAATACTAAATTCAGATGGCCCATTATAAATTGAATACTATTATCTACAAAAAGTAATAGTGAACAGAGTTAATGCTTCTGAAAATATATGAAGAATAACTTTTCTTTTGTTTCTAGCCAGATATAATGCTGCCTGATTTTGCCCCCAAATGCTTATAGTATCACCCCAAATCTTCAGCTCAAGAACAAATCTTTATTACACTGAGCTTAAAGCTTTGATTGGGAATTTTGCATCTGGTCTTTTCACTTAGTTTTTATTTCAGTTTCTAAAATGTGCCAGTCAAACTCCATGAAGATATTTTTAAAAAGGCCAAGTTCTAACCGACCCAATTCCAGCTCTCCACAACTCATCAGAACGAGAGCTCTGCCTCCCCACCGACTCCCTCAGAAAATGCCTAGGGAAATAGATATTCCCTTGCAAAATACCTAGAAAGTCAACAAACTCGGGCTCCAGCAAACCAAAGGGAAAGCGAGTCCCAGGTTTGAAATCCCTCCTCTGATAAACATGTGCAGGAACAGCGGCTTTGTTGTAGGACAAAAGGGTTTTACCTAGCAGTAAATGCCATCACATCATGCCAACAGTTTCTGCCACTTTCCGGGTACGTCCACACTTGCACCCTAGTTTGAACTAGGGATGCAAATGTAGGCGATCGAAATAGTAAATGAAGCGGGGATTTAAATATCCCGCGCTTCATTAGCATAATCTCGCCCGCGCGCTGTTTTGTAACTCAGCTGTTTCAAACCAGGAAGTACGCTCTGGGCCACGTTAGTTTGAATCGAACCCCTTGGTTCGAACTAACGTTACTCCTCAAAAAATGATTTCAAAAAATGAGGAGTAACGTTAGTTCGAACCAAGGGGTTTGATTCGAACTAACGCGGCCTGGAGCGCACTTCCTGGTTCGAAACAGCTGAGTTCCGAAACAGCGCGCGGGCGAGATTATGCTAATGAAGTGCAGGATATTTAACTCCCCGCTTCATATACTATTTTGATCGCCTACATTTACATCCCTAGTTCGAAGTAGGGTGCAAGTGTAGACGTACCCTCAGAGAGTTCCTATGAGCAAGCAGACTCTGGTAGGAATTGCTGAATGAGCATGGACTGACAAGTGTGGTCCTGAGTGAGCCTGACACTACTGCACATCCATGCAGCTGTCTTTTGTTGAAAGTACGGCTGTGCTCTGACGTAGATACCTTGTGCTGTACATTCTGCTGTAGTTCCCACCAGCTATTTTTAAAAATTCTATGCTGCTATTGTATGCAAGCAGCAAAAGTGATCTGCAAGAATTACAATGAAATCAGAAAAGGCACGTCATGTCCATTCCAACATAAAAGGGTATGTACGTATTGTAAGAGAATTCAGAGCAGAACCACAGCAAGGAGAGGAAATGATACAACCAGGGGAGCCAACAGCTTCCACGGACCCCTGGGCAAGGCATGGCGGGACTGGAAGAGCTGAGGCAAGCGCAGAGCCTTTCAGTGCAGCAAAATCTTTGCGCCCTCTGTAGATTTTTAGTACTAAGCTTTTGTTGGGCAACTACACGGCATGGTTTGCTGTGCCAACTTGGTAACCACATTGCTCTTTTCCTTCGACGGACAGCAGAGCTCCAGTTCTTGTTTCCCCCCAAAGAAGACTGGCAAGTGACAATTTAAATTGCTAGAGAACCGTTACTAATTTGTTAGCAGCACCTGAGGTCTAGGAAAAACACAGCACATACACAGTGAGTCTGCTGTAGTTCTCAGACTAATACACAAGCAAGTTTGCTCTTGAAGACTTGGCCCGATAGCAATCTTTCCCTTTGCTGAGAGTTGGATGAAACCCTACAGCAGCCTGATTATTTAAATAGTAGCCATATGCACATGTTGTCTGTGGCTCCCTGACTTCTACTGCTTGAAAATCACCAAATGTCCCCTTAAAACATCTCATAGCAACAGCCCAAACCCAGAAAAAATATTGAGAGAAAAAAAAGAAAATAAGATGCAAAGAACAAGATTGATTTTTCTCATCTCTAAGTTGTGGTTTCACTTCCAGCATCAATGCTGTTACTAACCGTGACTGTTTAGTAGCCACTTGAAATAAATTTGAGGATCTTAGTCCTGATTGTAAAGGACCACTTTCATCATCCATCTTGACTGACGGACTGACTGAGACATTCCTACGAGAGAAGGCAAAGATTGAATGGACATGGAAGTGAACCATATGGGATTTTAATTATAATAGTTTTTGAAATTAAGGAGCACAAAGCCCTGTGCTTCACATATATACATTATTTATTAAAAGGAATTCTTCAGGGTTGGTGCATGAAATCTACTTTCCTTGGAAAACTGTAAAATCTTGGACTGAAACAATTTAACAACATGCATTTACAATCTCTGAAAGATCTAGAGGAAAGTATTTAATTCACTATTAATCCAATGGCTGAATTTAGTGAGATCTGTGAATAACCTAATTCATTTTTTCCTAAAGGTAAAAAAATAAACTGTTTACTTATAGGAAAACATGTTGAACAAAAACAGGAGATTATCAAATGACAATGGTCAGGATTTTGACTGGTTTCTAAACTAGAAGATACAGGAAGCTGATGCATGAATGAGGTCCAGCTGTTGCAGAGGAAATTTAAATATTGTTACCTCTTCATAAAATAAAATGACAGTCTCCGAGCCTCACCCTTGCCAAAAACCTGACACAAACAGGAAGCTTTTGTGTCTATCATCATCTTACAACAGTTAAATAATGGCCTTAGCACGCTTTCATAAGCTCAACGTCTGACTTGGCTGGAATGGGGGCATAAAATATTGTTGATGACAGGGGTCTTGCAGAGTCCGAGCTTTGCAGTAGTTGAGCCATTGGCATAGACTGTAATACTGTGTTACACATTGGACAAAGGTCAAGGAAAAAGCAGATTATGATTAAAGGAATTCAGATTTGGGGAGAGCTGGAAGGAGGAGAAAATATTTTCAGTTCACATATCCCCTCCCACCTGAGGCTTTTTAGGCTGGATTTGACTATTTGTTGGCAGCTGGACTATACAAATTGATTTCTTATGGCTATTGAAAGAAACTGGCCCAAAAAAACCAATAAAAAGGTAAAGTCATTAATATTAGTTGGTTTGAAGCAAATGTAGACTGCTAGGACCAAGAATTTTTTAAAATGACTAATGAGCTTGAAGTGCCAACTTGAGACACCTTAAATGGACCTGAGCATCTATGAGAATGTGGTCTCTTTAGAGATACCTCTACTCAGACATTCAAAAACGTAGGTACGTAAAATCACTGGGCAAGTTTGAAGATATATGTATATCCATGTATATCCAAGCGGAAGCATTTAGCCAAGTCTTTTTATGTAAGGCATTAAACATACCTGAACTTATACTGGGAATTTTCAAAGTAATTTTTACTTGTACAAATTTCTTTGGCACCTAAGTGCCCCTTTAATTTTTTTAAGCTATTCTGAATTTTTCTACAGCAGTAGCCATGCTTATGCAAACACTAGGGCTCACCACAAGAGGTCATCTGAGGCACAGAGTGGACAGCTGGCATGCTGAATGAAGCCACTTACAAACTAGAGTTTAGAGGGGTAGCCGAGTTAGTCTGCATCTGAGTCTGTAATGTACATGTAACACGCTGAAGACTTTGATGTTCCCTTACTACCACACATATTACTGTTTTTAAATCACAGAAAATTATTTCATGCTGAAGTTGAAAACTTTCTTTTTGCAATGTCCCTCCTCCCTCTCCCCACCGGTTCTTGTATTTTGCTACTTCTCCAAGTTCTAATAATAAATTTACATTTAAACAATATGGTTTGTTTAATATCTTTCCAATGTTATTTCTTTTGTTGTTAAGGTCCTTACACGTTACATGTATTATGATTGGGTCAGCTCCCACTGCAACGTACATTCCTGACAGAACCATGTGTGTGCACAGTTTAAACCTTAGGTGCTGATGTGTTCCCCCTATAAATAGAATTAAACTATTAGTGATAGCAGAAATACAGTTATCAGAAACTCTTGGTTTCCTTAATAGAGCTAAATTTGCTTCTAACTTAACACATTCTGGGAAGGAACACAGACATTAGAGCAGGGCTACTCAACGTGCGGCCCATGGGCCACATGCAGCCCCCGTTTCTTTGTGGCCCATGGTGCGGTTTGGGTTTATGTGGGGCTCAACACGGAACCCACAGGTGGGATCCTTTGAACATGGCCTCCACTGGGAACACGCTCCACAATGGCGAGTCAATATAATGGTCTTTTGTTGCTATGTGTTTTAGTAGTTAAATTCCGGGATTGTCATTGCTCATTAAAAGTGCTGTCATATGGGTGGAAATCGGGTAAACACTGCATTTTATTAATATCAGCAGAACTGACTTAAATGGGGCCTGAGTGTTGTGTAGTTTTGCCTTAATCTTTTTATTCATGCCCGTTAATGTGAAAGAAGCTATTTGCATATATATTTGCATGTATATGCAACCACATTTAAGTTGCGGCCCTCGGGATGTGCTGAGAGTATCATTGTGGCCCCCCCAGACTTCCAAAGTTGAGTAGCCCTGCATTATAGCAATGAGGGGAGTACAAAACCTGAACAGAGTAAGAACCTAAGACAGACAATGGCAATGATCAGATTGATTAGATTCAAATTCCAACTCAATTATGAGCAATGCAGTTGTATTTCTCCCATCTAGTAATAGTTGAATGGTATCCAACTACAGCAAGTTAGTTAAGGTACATTAGTCATCTTTAAAGCAATTAACGGATCTTACACGAAAAGCTGAATTTTTGACCTATAAAACACTGAGGGTGTGTCTAAACTACACCCCTCTGCCGACAGAGGGATGTAGATTAGGCACATCGCTATTGCAAATGAAGCGGGATTTAAATATCCCGCGCTTCATTTGAATAGAAATGGCTGCCGCTTTTTGCCGACGCGGTACTTTGCCAGCAAAAAGCGGCAGTCTAGACGGGATCGGTCGACAAGGAAAGCCTTTTCCGACTGATCCCTTATGCCTCATGCAACGAGGTTTACAGAATCGGTAGGAAAAGGCTTTCCTTGTCGACCAAACTCCATCTAAAAAGCGGCGGCCATTTCTATTCAAATGAAGTGCAGGATATTTAAATCCCCGCTTCATTTGCAATAGCGATGTGCCTCATCTACATCCCTCTGTCAGCAGAGGGGTGTAGTTTAGACACACCCTGACAGCTGCCCTCCTCTGGGGCAATGTAGATCAAAACACCCAGAATGAAACCTGTTTAGAGCTGGGATTGAAACACTCTTGGACAAGGGGATCTGCTTATGGAACAAACTCCCAGTGGGGATATGGAAGATCCTGAATCTGATGGCCTTTTGCAGGAAACACTACAATACCTTCCTATCTGACAAAGGCCATCATAAAAATGAGACTCAACCATGACTCTCCTCCTCCCTTCTTCTGCCTCAAAGCCCCTATCAACCAAGTTATCCTGAAACCAAACAATCTTACATTAAAAAGTAAACTAATGAAAACTAAAATACATACAAACACCCCATACACTCAAACTCCACAAGCAGAGTTTTTACCCTAATCAGAGAGAGGTGCCTGAGACTCCATGAAGTTGACCAGATTTCACTATTGCTCTCAACCTTATGTTGAAGATCGCCAGATGCTATGGTAATTGGCAGCAATATAAAACCCTACAGATGAGACAGATAGCTATAACTCTATTTAAATCACAGAAGGAAGTCAATAGAAAGTAGGGATGTTCAAAATCATGTAGTGGGGTATCTGTGTAACCACTGAAAGTGTCTGGCTCCTGGGGAGGAGGCTTTGCTGAGGGTCACTGACACTGTTAACCAATAAACATCCCCCTTATTGATTAAATGGTTAGTTGTTTACACTCAAACATCCCTAATACAGGGCATCCCCACTGTAAGTTGCCCCGGTATACATCCGTTCCGCACTAAAGTCATTGACACTTGTACGAACTGATGCATTATAAGTCCTCCCTTTCTCCACTCTCGCCTCCCCCCCATTTTGCACAAATGGAAGTCAGCCATGGGAAAAAACTCCCCACTTTAAGTTGTTTAACTATAAGTTCAAGTTTTTTGGAACATATCTTGGACTTATAGCAAGGACAGCCTGTAGAAAGGGCATCCAAATTTTGCTCAAAAGAACACTGTACTGGCGACCTGTCAGCAGACCAAAGGCTAAGTACAAATATGCATAAATAGAGCAGTTTGTTACAAGTTTAATTCTACATACATTGGATTTAGGTGGTCTAGATCAGTTTGAACCATAATATGCTGGAAAAACATAGCCTCCAGCCTGGACTTCTGTTAAGATGAAGACATGACAACGTATAACACTGGGGGTGCGGGGGGAGGAAAGGTGTTGGAGCCCTGTATGTAGCCTGCACCTAACATTGTGTGACTACCTCTGCTTTATAGTTTCCATAGCTCCTTCATGTTTTCCTGGGATCCAGCTAATTGGCAGCATTTGGACAAGCTCCCTTTACTACAATTAAAACCAACAGCCAGAAGGCATGCATTGGAGACACTGTACTAGTACATATGAGTTAACAGAGGTTTAATTCATTTAAACTTCCATCTATTACAGATAGTTCTCGGTTTTTACGTGTAGACATGTAACAAATCCAGTGAATCTAACAGAGTTCCTTCAGATTCACAAGGTGTAAGATATCAACACCTGGCTTCAGGTGCTGAATTCATTTTCACATTGCTAATTAGTCTGCATGAACAATATTCACCTAGGTTTCTCTTGGGTCACTCAGCTATGTGCTCTCACAGTCTAAATCCACCTGTCTGTAACAAACAAAACAAAAACTCTCACATTGAGAATCCCATTTACCTTTCAGCTGTGGACATTACCCCACTCTTTACCTCATTACAATATTGATAAAAATGATATCTAAATAGCCTTTTGATAATAATAAGTAACCAAAGGCATTGATCTTCATAGTTGGAGGGCTGCTCAGTCTGCCTGTTTTTGACAATATGTCTATTTTTACCTTTGGTTCACTGTTTGCAGTAGAGTCACAATGAAAGTGGCAGAAAGGAATAAAAATTGTGCTGACTCAGTCTTTTCACTCAGTAAAACAGTTATTCTAATCTAGAAATAAAAGCAGAGTACAGCAGATGATTGAAACACTGGCTGGACAAAATTGGGTTTATTTCCTAATAGAGTTCTTAACAAGTGGCAGCCTAGAGGACACTGAAAAATTAGCCTCCCATCGCTAGACCAGGTGAGGAAGGGAGCAGCAATGTTGCAGATACAGGGCAGTCACTTCTCTCAGCTTTGTTTTGGAGGTTCCACTGCTGCTAGGCATGGAAAAGTGCTGCTGCCTCCGTGACCACTGCATGGCTGAATTCTCCACTGAGACCTCCACTAAAGGCACCAATTATTGTCCACCAAGATTCAGACTAAACTGAGACCACTTGTTTTTCATAGGTCACCCGAGCTCTCAAATGGTTCAAACCCTCGCCCTTGGAGCTTCGTGTAGTAGCATATGGCTCTCATGAGAACTCAAAAACTGCTTATTTTGCAGATTTCCCACTTGTCATGGAGTTTAGCCCTCTGTGCAGGGCATGCACCTTTGACATGTGTATAAGAAATGTAATCAATTCAGAAATTTTAATGCCGAGTGTTCTCTAACATTTTGCTCTGTCCTTGGAGATCAAGGTGTTGAGACAGATTTTACACAATGTTCTAATAATTCATTTCCTTTATAAACATGCTATAACACTTCGCCATTTCCTAGTCACATACGAATGACACCCATGCAGATGTGTCAGCTAGCACATTAAGGTCCCCCAGCCCAAATATCCTGAGAGCAAACAGATATACATACACAGACTGACACCTGTGTAATACCAGCAATGTTGATGAGCACACGGTGGGAGATGGCAAAACGCTGGCAGTAAAAAGCCCCTCATTTGTTCTGGATTTTTTAAAGCACCTCCAATTGACTCTACACACTGCATCCAATCCCTGGGGCTTTACAAAAAACCCACAACTATTTGCATGACTTACAACTGTGATAATTAAACCTGATCATGCTCTGCAAACTAGATCACATCTGATCCATGAAATGGGCAGAGCTTAGGCTGAGCACTACCCACTGAATTGCCAGCCCCATTAAGTTCCAGAAGTAATTGCAGAATTTCACTGTTCTGAAAGACACAACAGCATTAAAAGAGAAAACACCCACACAATTATTTCAGTAGCAGATGCAGAAAGCCCATGCTGCTCACAACTATAATTTATAAAGTCAGTGTGTAAAAAAAGTAAAAAAAAAAAAAAAGGCTAAGAACTTAAGCATTGGAAGGAAACAGGTGACTGACTGAAGAGCTCTGTGTAAGCTCAAAAGCTTGCGTCTCTCACCAGCAGATGTTGGCCTAATAGAAGATATTCTCCCCCACCCTGTCTTTCAATTCTATAGCCAGCCTTCCCTGCATTTAACACCTCATTTTTACATCAAAAGCTAAGTATGGGACATTTCCAGCCCACTTAATTAGCCTCATTAGCTCCAGTCCTACAATTGACAGGTGCCCCCTCCCTTCTTTTTCTGTTACAAATTCTGGGTTCCTGTTATCCCTCTCCAGCTCATCTGATGAAGTGGCTTTTACCCACGAAAGTTCATGATACTATATATATTTTTGTTAGTCTTTAAGGTGACACAGGACTACCCGTTTTTAAAATGATTCTAGCATATTTCAGGGCTTCAACATCTCGGGTGATCATGTTTTACAAAAAGGAAATGGAATACCCTCAGCCAGTTGCCCAGGCTTCCCCGCACTGTTCCAGCAAAGCTGTTGCCTGTAGCTAGACCCCTCAGAGATGCCCCTCAGGAGGTTGTCTGCAGGTTGCTAGAATCCTGCTGCCCCCCCTCCCTGTGCTGCAACGCTGCCTCCCCTCCCCACTGCAACTCAGCTTGGCCCCCTCCCACGTTGCTTCACGCCACACTACACTTTTCTGACAAAAATGGGCATTTGTTCCATTTGCGCTTGCTAACTTGATCAGTTGGCAAGTGCAAGTGGGACTAATACAACATTTTGAACAAACAAACAAACAAACAAACAAACAAACAAAACAACCAGTCAGGCCAGGGCTTTAAGAATGGATTGTCCTGACCATAACGGTCACCCTATGCACGTCTAATGTGGCCAAACTGTGTCAGGGTTTTAAGGCAGATAATAAAACCTGGGCGGGGGAGGTATTTCCTGTCCCTCTTAGCTCCATGCATATTTGCATTCATCAGTGAAGTACACAACTCTTCATAGTGGTTGAGGGAGCTGATGTCTGGGCTATGCAGCTTGGTTTGACTAACAGATGGATTCACTATGTAAAACAACCTGCTGCACTGAGGGAGAGGAGATGGTATATTGTGCATCCGTTACTGTAGTGTCAGCCTTATAAGAATTGCTTGTGCTTCTCGTGGATGATTTGGGGGGCGGAGGGGGAGGACTGGAGCTGTATCTTTCTGCCTGTGCACTTGAGCTGTGAAGCACTGTTTTCTCTGTTACTGCGAAGGGAAGTGGATGGTTTAATGTTCCTGCTAGACTTGTGTGTGCTTCCACAGGCCTAGCTAGGCATAGTGGCTGGATGTATGATTTCCTGCTCACAGCCAGTCGGAAGAGTGCAGCATCTATTAGAGTTCTTTGAAGGGGTTAACAAACATGCGGACAAGGGGGATCCAGTAGATATAGTATACTTAGATTTCCAGAAAGCCTTTGACAAGGTCCCTTACCAAAGGCTCTTGTGTAAATTACATGGCCATGGGATAAGAGGGAAGGTCCTTTCTTGGATTGAGAACTGGTTAAAAGACAGGAAACAAAGGGTAGGAATAAATGGTAAATTTTCAGAATGGAGAGGGGTAACTAGTGGTGTCCCCCAAGGGTCAGTCCTAGGACCAATCCTGTTCAACTTATTCATAAATGATCTGGAGAAAGGGGTAAGCAGTGAGGTGGTAAAGTTTGCAGATGATACCAAACTGTTTAGGATAGTCAAGACAGAAGCAGACTGTGAGGGACTCCAAGAAGATCTCACCAAACTGAGTGATTGGGCAACAAAATGGCAAATGAAATTTAATGTGGATAAGTGTTTAGTAATGCACATCGGGAAAAATAACCCCAACTATACGTACAGTATGATGGGGGCTAATTTGGCTACGACAAATCAGGAAAGAGATCTTGGAGTTATCGTGGACAGTTCTCTGAAAACTTCCACACAGTGTGCAGCGGTCAAAAGGCAAATAGGATGCTAGGTATTATTAAGAAAGGGATAGAAAATAAGACCCAGAATATCTTACTGCCCCTGTATAAAACTATGTACGCCCACATCTTGAATACTGTGTACAGATGTGGTCTCCTCACCTCAAAAAGATATTTTGGCCTTGGAAAGGGTTCAGAAAGGGCAACTAAAATGATTAGGGGTTTGGAACGGGTCCCATATGAGG
The DNA here is from genome assembly GCA_019425775.1 of Rafetus swinhoei. Taxonomy (NCBI): domain Eukaryota; kingdom Metazoa; phylum Chordata; order Testudines; family Trionychidae; genus Rafetus; species Rafetus swinhoei. The sequence continues at coordinate 120,630,981 of CM033427.1, read as the reverse complement.
AGAGGTTAAAGCGACTGGGACTTTTCAGTTTAGAAAAGAGGAGACTGAGGGGATATGATAGAGGTGTATAAAATCATGAGTGGTGTGGAGGGTGGATAAAGAAAAGTTATTTATTAGTTCCTAAATAGAAGAACTAGAGGACACCAAATGAAATTAATGGGTAGCAGGTTTAAAACTAATAAAAGAAAGTTCTTCTTCACACAGCGGGTAGTCAGCATGTGGAACTCCTTGCCAGAGGAGGCTGTGAAGGCTAGGAATATAACAGAGTTTAAAGAGAAGCTAGATAATTTCATGGAGGTTAGGTCCATAAAAGGCTACTAGCCAGGGGATAAAATGGTGTCCTTGGCCTCTGTTTGACAGAGGCTGGAGAGGGATGGCAGGAGACAAATCGCTTGATCATTGTCTTCGGTCCACCCCCTCTGGGGCAGCTGGTGCTGGCCACTGTCGGCAGACAGGATACTGGGCTAGATGGACCTTTGGTCTGACCCGGTACGGCCGTTCTTATGTTCTTATGTTATGTTCTTATCTATCAGTTGCAGCTTTAATCACTGGATCTATTTGCTTGCCAGTTCCGGGCTAGACTGCTTCTAATCCACTGCAACTGGCCTGATCACTGAAGCCACCTAGATGGTAAAGCCCTCTGTAGCCCATCTACTAACTATGACAGAGCTGTGGCAGGTCTTACTAGTGCTTCATGTTCTGCGCTGGCTGGCTACTGAGTCCATTTAAGGATCCTGTTTCTTTATAAACCTTGAGGCCTGTTTACCTCAACAGCTGCCCCCTTCGGCTGTGCATCATAGAACGGTCTCTGTATTAATCAGGGACATTTGGCTAAGAGCTCAGGGCAGGGCAGACTCGGAGCAGAGCTTTTCCAGTGTGGGAACTGACTCCTTTCACTGGAAAAGCTGTGCTCCCAGCCTGGAGCTCCTAGCCAAATGTCCCTGACGAATACAGGTGATGCTTACTGGCTCCGGTTAACCTGCGGCAGGGGAGGGGAGCATGCTCCAGCCTTCCCGCCTGTCCCCTTTAATCAAATAACCGTGATGTTTAACTGGCTAACCAATTAAATGGGATTTTACATCCCTACTTCTAACCTGAGTTCTATGATCTTTTAGACATGTTGCAAGATACACTTCTTCCTGCAAATGTTTGCCCCATAGTTGCACTTGGGTCCAGATCCTTTGACTATGAGAGCATGAGGGACGCCTCTTGCACAAGGATAAATTTAGGTAGGAATACCCAGCAATATTACAGTGATGGGAACCTCAGAAATATGTCCAGTGCAATTAGGGATATATAAGAAAATATCAGACATATTATGATTGTGAAAAATAAATGAACAAAGTACATGCTGATAACTATAAAAATCAATCAGAACAAAGGAACACATAACTATACACACACACACAGAAGGGAACACAACTGTGTGTGTGTGTGTGTGTGTGTGTAAAGTTAAGTGTTTCTTGCTTTTGCAATTATGCCAAGTGCAGTAATTTACAAAAGGTACGTGTCCCACATTCCCTTCATGCCTTATGAAAATTGGCTTATGAATATAAATATGCATCACTCAAATAGGCTTTATGCAAAATGCATCATATAGCACATCAATTTTAAAGTTACACTCTGCCGAATCTGTATATCCTATTTTTGTGCATGTATCATTCTTGCATAAGAAGTTAGACATATGAAGTGTGAATCTGGTTTGAATTCTGAATGTGCTAATGAGGGCCATTAGGAATACTTTAGGATCTAAATGGTTCAGTATCAAACCAAAGATCTGTAAATGGTTTTATTCTTCCTGAAAGCCCAGACTTTGGTTGGTCCTGGGAAGACATGTGACCATGCCTCCTGGTACTAGATTCCATCTTGAACTTGGTGTTTTTCCCTGGGGATGAGGAGTGCTAAATAGTGGGTTCCACTCTGGGGGAGGAAGTCTATTTAAGAAATAGAAGGCAATCAGTTCTGTCTTCCTCAACCGTCCTAAGAGGATATACTTGAAGAGACCTGGCAACGAGGAAATGTAAAGAACTCACACACACACACACCTCTGTAGACTCAAGCCAGAGTAAAGATCAATGCTAATGAAGCATTTTACCTGAGGTAAGGTCAGCTGTTTAGAGAAAGAATTTGCATGTAACAAGTTTCTCAATGCAATAAATAGACTTTGCTGGTGTTTGTGTTTTAACTTAGTAACTTACTTTGATCTGACTGTTTTCACTTGCAACCACTTAATTCCTACTTTTTATACTTAATAAAAACTTTCGATTATTAACAATTATTTACCCTGGGTTTGATAACGGAAAGGGTGGGAGCAACCACCGTGCATCTCTCACTTCCACTGATAAAGAGGACTGACCTTATGAGATTTCTCTGTGTACAACTTTTACAAGGGTAAGACAGATTTATCTGGTCCCTTGTGGGGATTGATTTCCTGGGTGCTGAGCCCATATAGCTGAGCCCTCCCAGAGCTCCCAGTGGGGGCTCTTGTACATTTCAGAGGAGGAATACGGAAGTGCCTATCGACTAGTCAAGTAGTCAATGGAAATTCCATCGACTATTCGACTAGTAAATTAGTTGTTAGTTAACTTCCTTAAGCTAAATGTCTAGAGAAGGTACTTCTTAGAGAAGAAAGATGAGTGAAGCACCAAATACATCTGTAGCAAAGGAGGTAAAAATGTCATTACCCAACTGAAGTGATATGACTCTGAAAACCTACTTAAGAGCTGGCACCTCCTTAAATTTTTCCTGGCTGTACATTATGCATTTTCTGATGAGTACCAATATGCATCTATTGTCACAAGAGGCTGAGCTGTCTTCCTGTGCTGATCATATAAACCCCAAAGCTGACACAGCACAGTGTCAGGTATCAACTGCTGACAAGATGATTGCTCAGCAAAACAGCACTGTGCTAGTCTTTCTGGGAAACTCCCATTTACAGTTAAGGGATCAGCAACATGTTAAGTAGGGAGAAGGGGAAGAATTTGGGTTAAGGAATTAGCATTTTGTATCCTTGTCTGTGGCTCATTTACTTTTCACATTTGCTTTATCATAGCACTGCTAATCACTTAGTGACGGAGTATTTATTCTGTAACTGAAGACTTTGTAGCAGTTTTTCAGTGGTGCAAACACTCTCCTTATCAACACGAAGAAAACTCCCTGGGCAAAAAATCATCCTGTTTTAGGGCAAAACTCTAGCACGTGAGCTGAGGTGGAAGTCAGGGAATCTTTTGCAATTAACGTGTACTCAAGAGAAGACAGGATGTGAGCTAAGCACCCCTCTGGGTTTTAAAAGAGGAGTCAGGCTAGCCAATCCTGTAGCTCTCCATAGTAACTTGTTCTTTTGGGGTACTTTCAGTTACACGTGCCTAATCCAGAAAGAGTCTACTCCAAAAACCCATTCAACTTGGAGATCACTATTATAAACAAAGGATGTAAAAACAGCCAGATCTCCACAGTTGATTCGGGATTGGCTCAAACAAAAGGCACAAATTCCATGCAAGTTTGCATATATTAAAATGTATCAATGACAAAAGATCTAACTTGCAGCAACACGACACCCACATTGTACTTAATATGGATTGCCATTTTCTCACCATGTTCCATTTATGGTGAAGAATCCACCCTTCCTTGTCCATGCTAGATTAGATTGCCATACAAAGACCTCCTCTACACTAGGGATGTTAAATTTCTATTCATCAGCAAACCGAGTTTGCGGAATTTCCATTGACTACTTGATTAGTTGATAAGGTGGGTGTTTGCTATCTCTGCTGCGCCCCTGCCTTTAAAATATAGCAAGAATCACCCGCAGCTCTTGCTACATTTCAAAGGCAGAGGTGCAGCGGGGAACCTTAGAAGAGGTGCAGCTTCTGGGACCAGGTGTAAGCCAGGACAGCTGATTCCTAGCTCGCACCAGATCCTCTGCTGTGCCTCTGCAGAGACCGTGTTGGGGGGAACCAGCTTTTAAGTCGGTTCCTGCTCTCCCCCCTGCTTGCTGCCCTGGAGGAAGCAAAAGGGAGGGGAGTAAATAGTCAAGTAGTGACTCAACTACCCGATAAAGATATGCTTATCGGGTAGCTGTCTACTCACTTACAACCCTACTCTACACTCCATCACTATATGCAAAATCCTTGCTACAAAATGGCAGTCCCCTGATAGTGCAAGTTTGAATATAAATTTTTACGTTTTAGAAACCCCAGCATAAAATGACAGATGATCCCGATAGGGTTAAAAAAAAAAATCACAGGTTAGTTTTGTGGTGTGAACAGAGACTTAATTTACACAGTTTTCCTGAGCCTTTCTACAGTCTTTAGTTACTACAGGGTAGTTCAGTGAAGGAATAGAGTTTAAAAGTGTGCAAGACTGAACTGGATTTCAACCATGTTGTAACTAGATCTCTGCATGTGGTAATATTTACAGAGTAGCTGCATCCAAAATCTTGTCAAATTATTTTATATTTCCCATACTTCTACCAGTTACTTGAGTGAGCTCCAGTCTATAAGCCTATTTATCTTCTGGTGTCTTTCTCCAACCCAAAGGAAAGGGAATAAAAGAGTAAGGAGACAACAGGCCTTCGATCTCAGAACCCCATAATACTACTACTTTTCAATAAGATTAATTTTGACTATCCTGAAAGGCCAACCAAACAGTAAAACACACAATTACCAGAGAAGTACATAGCCACTTCTTCACAGTATGTGTGTCTTTAAGCCTTAGTTCCCATAAATCTGCCTCACAAACCCTTCCTGAAATTGAAGGCTCCTAGAGTGTTCAATCCAAATAACCCATCTAAAAATGGATGGCAAAATCCCTGATGGGAAGGAGTCGAGTGTGGGCTGAGGACTAACTGTGAGGCCCCACTAGCAATATAACCACCTCTTGCGGGCAGTGCTGATGACATCACCACTAAGTTTGTTGCTTTGGCAGTGACTGTCACCTCGTCTCCTGCACAACTCTGATGTACACTAAACCTGTGTGACGGATGAGAGTTCCTGGAAACTCCCCTCTCATTCTAGCAGTTCTTTTAACCACTGGCAACTGCTTATCTTTGGCAACTAAGTTTTCCATTTATTTTTCCCCACCTCTATTTTTAATGCACTGATGAAAAGTTTTTTTCCCCAGAGACCTGGAGAGATGAAATTCCTTTGAGATTTATTCGAAATGAGGATGTGCATGGAGTGGAGGAGTAAGGTTTGAAGCTTTGGGGCTGCAAGAACATAGAACAATACCATGGATTTACTAAGATAAGGAAATAAATCCTTTGCACTCTGTACAATAAATGCTGCATGTTCTAATCTGTATTCTATGCTTTACCGATAGTAAATTTGGCATCCACTTCATGGCATCCACTTTATCAAACTTGCCTCACAAAAATGTACACAGTTACTAGAAGATTTTGCTTGTATATACAAAATACCTGCTGCTACCTCTCAAGGTAAATCTGAGCAACAGTGCACTGAAACTAACACCACAGCAATCCTTCCCCCATTGCATTTTTTAAATGCAAGAAAAACACTGGACTTACTCTTCACTTCATGAATATGCTAGAAAGCCCTTTATTTTATTATAACTCCCTACCGATTATGCTTGTTTTGGGAAAATGAAGTATTTTTCAATAGCCTCAATACATTAAAATTATGCTATTCCCACTAGGATTCCCAGTTATCAGTGTAAATATATAATAAAGATATCAACTGAGATTCTTTACAAGTTCCTAGCTACCGAATCCCTTGAGAACAGCAGCGATCCACAATGCCAGGAGAAGAGAGAGTGGGTTCAGCGGACTCATTAAATCATGAGCTGCAGTGTTTAAACATTCTTTCAAAAGGTGTTTCTATGAAACAGATGGGATTTAAACCATAAAGCTCTGCGGGTGTCTGACTCCAGGATTTTAGTTACAGTAAAAGTCAGACATGGTCCGTTTTCAGAGCCAAATTTCACCAAGATGCATGGAGTGAAACCCTGGTACCACCAAAGTCAAGAATTAAACTTCCACTGATGTCAACAGGACAGGATTTCACTCAAGGTATCCAGATCTTGGGTTCTGCCTTAAAAGGAGGGTAAAATGTTCAATATTAGATGTTTTTGGGGTATCCCTTACATCTTAGGAAACTAGCTAGTCCACAGGTGAATGTCATACAGACGATGGAGTGCTACAGTAGACAGAATTCTTACCTAACCTGAGTCCTGATTGGTCAGTGTCCCTGGGCTGACTTAAACAAAACCAACTTCCTCTGTGGTGGGTGCTTGATTAGTTCCTTTGACTGGGAACCATCGGGGTCAGGCAGCTACTGTTGCCCAGACAAATGAAAATTTTGAGTTTAGGAATTAAAAAAGTTAAAAAAGTTAGTTGGGGTAAAAATGTCAGAAGTGTCCAAGGAGCCTAAACCCCAAGAGAAAATAATGGGACATACATTGTTGTAAAAAAAACAATTACTGTTGATAAGTTACCAAGGATAACTGACTATCACAGCTCTACTGGTACTTCACAAACACAGGCATTTCTCAGTGCTCTGCTGACCTAGATCAGTTCCAACTGTGAAACAGTAACTTCACAGAGTAACCGGGTTTTATTTTTTACGACATCATGGTCTCTTTAGCATTTCAGCTTATCGGCGAGTTTATGATTCATTTTTAAGTAGTAACATTTTGCAGACTGAGAAAAGATGGATTGACAGTTATGTTGCCCTAACAGCACGCCCAAAGGAATTGTCTGATACGAAGAGTGGCTTTTTATACAATTGAGAGCTTTTCAAATATACTGCAGCTATTAAACCACTTTTCCAGTCTGCCAGATAGTATAATTTGATATCACAGTTCATCTTACAAACTCTCCATAGTACTATTAGCTACAGATGGCTCAACAGGTATCACTTGATTCATGAATATTTTCAAAACCAAATGATTCGTAAGTTTATATTGTTTATTTTTCACATATACTTAGAGAGCAACTAAGGCTCAGTGAAAAAAATTGAATAAGGGAAGTTTAACACAAATCTTTACTTGTTCAAAGTGTGACATGGAAAAAATATTTTTCAATATTTTCCTCAAAAAATGTAATTCATCCAGTCAGTGCGCAGAAGCAATGCCATATAAACTTCAATGTCACCACAAATAACCAACAGCAAGGAATTAAGAGTAAAATTTTCAAACATCTCTAAATCTCATTTTCAAAAGAGGCATAGAAACCTAAGTGCCTAGCTCACTTTTGAAAAAGAAGCTTCAGCTTCTAAATCATTTAGGCACTTTGGAAATTTTATCCAAAATTAACAGTTTGCAAATAGCCTAGAGGCTGAAAATTATTTATCCCAACTCTACAGCAAATACATCGGAGCGAGAAGGTGGGTGAGGTAATATCTTTTACTGGACCAATGTCTGTTGGTGAGACCAACAAGCTTTCAAGCTTACACAAATCTCTTCCTCAGGTCTGGGAATCAGACACTTAGATCAGAATTAGTTCATAAACTATTTGTTAAAGGGCTGAATCCATAATGGGTATTACTGATACTGATAAGCTCTACTGCTGTCTTAAACTTCATTTGTCTTATGTGCAGTGAACAAAATAGGTTATGAAGTGGGTGATGGAGTAAGATACAGCAAATACGCTTTTCACTTCACAGCTTGTTACACTGGCACATGGTAGGGTTACCAGGTGGCTTCAAAAAAAAAAATACTGGACACACTTGATATCAGACCTGGCGGGAAGCAGGTCTGGCCGCAGCGGGGGGACTGGCCAGAGTGAAGCAGGGCTGGTCGGGGGGAGCGGGGCTGGCTGGGGGAGGAGGGGAGCTGGGAGAGAGTATGAAGGAAATACAGGGATAGCTATTGTCCCTAATAAAGGTTTGCAACAAGGCAGCCAGCTATGTTTCCTTTTATAAAACAGGCCGAGAATTACTATGCACTGCCAGGACAAAACCAAAGTGAAGTTTGACATCCAAGTCTATCTCCTAGGCTCTGAGCAGCTTGCGATTGGGCCCAGCCAAGAAGGAGAACACAGAGTTTGGGCTGAAAGGTGTTGACTGCAATGCTCTTGCAATATCTCTGGGTAATCAGTTCTCCCACTTCCCATCCAGCATCTGTGCAAGCTCTGAAAAGCGTTAACTCTTGCCTGCCATCTGAAAGGGAGCAAGGTCATGAAGATAAGGTTAAAAATAAAGAAGGGAGTGGCAGTGTGAACAAGGAACAAAGGGTAGAGAGTAAAACCAAAAAAAGAAAAGTCACATGGGGCAAAACCTCAATCACTACTGTAAGTCTCTGGAATGTGTTTAAGAGGTCACATTTCTCTAAGTACTTTACATACACCAGTTACACTTATGAGTAAGGACAGGAAAAGCAACATTGAACCTGTGGAAGCCTTCTGCTCTTTAAAGAAACTCACCACAACAGGATGGTATGAATTTAGAGTTGGAGAATTTGCTGGATTGACAAGAATGGAGAACGAAGTCCTCTAGCTACAGAGCAACAAACTAATTACCTGGAAGTGATTAGTTTAATTTTACAGATATTTTAAATGCACATCTCTACCGCTACAAACTGCTCAGACCACATTGTATAGCAGGGGTGGGCAAAGGGCCCTTCACAGGCTGGATCCAGCCCACTAAGCTGGTGGATCTGGCCCGCAGCTGCCCTGCCGCTCCCCTGCCCCCAGGCCAATCACGGGGAGCGCGCAAAGTCTCTCGTGTTCTGTCCTTGCCCGAGGCACACAGCAACTAGAGAGTAGGGTTGCCAGATGGTTTAACAAAAAATACTGAACACTCTCCCGGCCCCTACAAAAAAAAAAAAAAAAAAAAACACCCAGAAAAAATTCTGTTGAGAAAAAGAAAAGGGGGAGACCAAAGTTCTTGAGAAAAACAAAAACAAAAACCAAACAAACAATGGGGGGAGGGAGCACTGCACCTTTAAATGGTCCCACGCGCCTCACTCCCCTGCCCCCGCCAGATGCAGCAGGGGAAAATTGTCCCCGCCAGGCTTCCATCGGAGGGAAACAGGAAATACCGGACATTTCACGTCTGGTATTTTCTTTTTTTTTTAACCAGACGGGGGACCTGAATAACAGACAGTCCGGGCAAAAACCGGACACCTGGCAACCCTACTGGAGAGGCACGTCGGCTGTTTTAAAACTGCCTCTCTAGTCTCTCTAGCTGCCGTGCACTCTTGCAGGGGCAAAAAGACTTCGTGCACTCCCCCGTCCCCAGGCCCTGATTGGCTTGGAGGCGGGGGAGCAGCAGGGCAGCCATGGGCTGGATCCAGGGGCAGCCCATGCACATAGGCTGACTCAGCCGTCGCCTAGGGTGCCGCGTTAAATGGGGTGCCCAATGATGACATCACGCCATTGAGGGCTGTGGAGGCGGGGGCGCTGATTGCGCATTCCACCTGGGGCGCCAGCTGCTGGCAGCCCGCCTCGGGCCGCCCCTGGCTGGATCCACCGGCTTGGCAGGCTGGATCCAGCCCACGAAGAACTCTTTGCCCACCCCTGGGCTAGAGAGACATGCTGGCTACTTTAAAACTGCCAGCGTGTCTCTCTAGCTGCCGCACCCTCTTGGGGGGCAAGGAGACTTCATACGCTTCCCCACCCACAGGCACTGATCGGCCTGGGGGCAGGGAGAGCGTGCTAGGTCTCCTCCTGCTAGGCACCTATAGGGAATTGCCAGCTATTTTAAAACAGCTGGCATTTTTCTTTAGGGAGCAGGTAGGGTTGCCAGGTCGTATTTGAGCTTTCTGTTCGGGAAACAAATTGAGAAAATATAAATGAGAAAATATAAATGTCTGTATTTTCTAAATAAGATGTAATGTAGATTCTGATGTAATGTCAAGTGTGTCCAGTATTTTTGTTGAAACCATCTGGCAACCCTAGGAGCAGGGTGGGGAGGGAGGAGGAAGACTTTTCGTGCTCCCCTACTGCAGGCCAATCAGGGTCGGGGGAGCACAAGAAGGCTCCTGGCCCCGCCCCTTCAGCCCGAGGCCCTGCTCCTTGCATGGTGGACCCTTTTCAAAATTATTGCCTGCCCCTGCCGTATAGCGATCAATAGTAAAATTTTTTAGTCATTACTAACCTAGAATGAAGTTAAAAAACCTTATTCCAGGCTGACCACCAAATAGCTAGTAGCAGACAAATTTCTGGTCACTGTTAACTCAATTTATTCTTATTTAGAGAATAAATAATTGCTTTACTTTTAAAATTGCCCAATTACCAATGTGTAGAGTGACTGCAACATTGATTTAAAAGGACACTGTTTCAGAAATTAATGTACATTTTAAGTCATTTTTAAACTGAAACTGTAACTCTAAAGTCAATTAGAAAAGCAATGGTCTAGCCAAGGAACAGGAAAGTCCACCATGGTCTGTGCATCTAGCCTGTAACTCAGCAGACCACCTCTGATTCTGCAGTAAGCACCCTTGCTTTTTAAGTCTGTTAATTGGAATAAAGGCCTTCCAGTCCTTGGGAATGGGGAGGAGATGGGAGGGAAAGGTTGCACAACATTCAAAAAAGGTGCCCTAACTAACTAGGATATTTTCATTCTATTCAATTAGTTTCATACAATGATAATTTTCAAAATGACAGGCTATTTATCTTTGTAGCATGGATTTAATTCCCTCAGCCAGTACACACAGACCGAGTTAAGTTCTGCAGAAGGTGGCACGGCACACATGGACATGGATCAAAAGAGCTGCAACTGCAGAAGCACACACCCTCATTTTCACATGTCCATAACATCTATTCAGGTGGGTAATATGTAGAGTATTCTATGGCGAACACTACTGTCTCCTCACTCATGAGCCACGACTACCTTCTATAGTTGTAGACAAGAACAGCATTTCTAACTGGCTGTTTTACTGTTATAAAGGGGCAGAATTCTTCACAGAATAATCACATAAGCTTCAGAAGCTGAGTGCTGTACCGTGAACTAACGATCATCTCTTATACATTGTACAAGACACACTGTACCGCTATCAATGACAGACAAAAACACTTTTCTCCCCTCATCTATTTATATATTTCCTCCTCTGATGAGGAACAGAAGACTTTTAAGCAAGATGTTTGATTGCTGTGATGTAAGTTGGAAGTTTACTGATACAGCTTGATATTAGTCAGAAATAGAAAAGGCTTAAATTGTTCATTTTTCAATTAACATTGAAGACAGTCAATTTTAAAAAAAAACATTACTGGAGTCTGGTTATTTTGTTTATGTTTTCTGTCCTTTAGAACCATGTAAATACAGTTTCTCCCTATATGGTCTTGACTACACTGCAGATTTCGATGTGTGTGGCATATTAATGACGGTTTATTTTTCTCATTCTCCCCCACCTTTCCCCCAAACTTGCCTGTTGAGATGTGATAGGGAGCTAGGAATAGAACCAGAGTCACCTGTCGTGAACTGGGGCAAGTCACTTAAAATCAGACTTTGAAAGCTATTTTCCATGCCCATAACGTGCAGATGGACTCTCTGCAGGCAGAATTTTGCCCTCACAATAGCAAACACTTGCTAGTTAGGTCATATAGAAGTTTCGTGCATTATCTGCATAATGGCTTAGTGGTGATGTTATCAGCATCCAATTTCTGCTGGGGAGAAGGACGTGTTCAAACTTATAAGAGCAGCTCTGTGTAAGCTCAAAAGCGTGTCTCTCTCACTAACAGAAGTGAGCCCAATAAAAGATACTGCCTCACTCACCTTGTCTCTCTAAGTACATCCCTGGTTATAATGCCGCTGAAGGAGAGGAGTTTATTCAGAAGTATTTCATTTCCTTTAGGTGGGGCTTTCAGCAGCTACGTTCCACTCCTCTGCCAACTATTCGTTATTTCAACTTTGCCCAACAGAAGCAATATTTTCTGTACCCCAGGTGCAAGGAGATGCCCAATCTTTTTTATTGTTAACACATGCTAGCTATGTTTATGGATGGGACAATTAGTACCTAGGGTTGCCAGATGGCTGAAACAAAATACCGAACACCCCCCCCCCCAGAAAAAAAACCACCGGGAAAAAATTTTGTTGAAGGAAAAAAAAAAGGGGAGGGGGGACTAAAGTTGTTGAGCAACTAGGGGTTACCAAGTAGTCATTAAAAAAAACAAACAAACCTGCACACTCTTCTTGGGGAGGGGAGAGGACCGCCAGGAAGGGAGCGGTGCTGGCCGGGAAAGGGGGCCTGGAAACAGCTAATGGGGAGGGGGCAACAGGGCTGGCCGGGGAGATGGGGGCCAACGGGAAGCAGGGCTGGTCATGGGGGTGTTGGGCGGAACAGGGCTGGCCACGGGATATCGGGGAGGGGCGACTGGCCGGGAGGGGCGGGGCTGGCCGGGAGTAAGGGGGTGGGAAGCAGAGCTGGCGGGAGCGGGGAGAGGTGCAGCGGTGCTGGCTGGGGAGATCAGGAAGGGCGGGAAGCACAGCTGGGGGGCAGTGCAGGGGGGCTGGCTGGGGAAGATTAGGGGGGAAGTGGAGGAGAACCAGCTGGCAGGGAAGGAGGGGGGTGTGAGCAAATTGCCCGGCGGGGAGAGGAACTGACCTGGGCACTTGCTGCCTGTCCCGCGCAGGCTCCCGGCGACGCACGAGCGAGGAGGAGGCTTCCCCTCCTCCTCACACTCAACCGACTGCGGGCTCCCGGCAGCAGTCGCGGCCCCGCCTCCCAGCTGGGACTCCCAGCCGCTCCCCCGCCCACGCCAGGCTTCCGTCCGGTGAGCAGCCGGAAAAAATCAGAAAATACCGGACATTGCACATGCCCGGTATTTTCTGATTTTTTTTAACCGAACAGAGCGCACAAATATCGGACTGTCCGGTACAATACCGGACACCTGGCAACTCTATAACCCAAAGCCTCAATTTTGCTATTTAAAGAAATCCTAAAAAGAGTGAACAAACTGTGAGATAATCCCTACAAGTCACTATTCCAAGATTATTTACCAAGAACTGAATCTTGAGTAATCCTTGAAGGATTACTCAAGATTCATATTTATCCCATGCATTTTTTGAATGCTCCAGAGTTTCCATTTTGTCTTTAATATGTGCCTCTCTACAAAAGGTATTAATCTGAACTGAATTTAGGTAAAAAGATTTTATAAATAAGGCAACATTTCCTCCCACGGTAAGGTATTGGCCCTCTCACAGGGATTCAGTCCCCTCTCTCCCAAATAGAAAACCACATGCCTGCTTTAGGCACTGACAGAAGTTCTTCAAATCATAGTCTCAAAGGAAACCAAAAGGAAAATAAATCTGTTGTATTAAGTCAAAGGGGCCAAACTTCCAGATGGTTTCTCCCAGGGTAAAACCATGAATTTAACAAGGATATTTAGAATATTTTAGAGAAAAGTTGTTTACTGAAAATGCATCAATTTTACTTATGGGTGTATTAGATTTTTACTGGGAGGGACAGTGGGAAAGAAAGAAACGTCTTTCATTTTAAATTGTCAGAACAACCAACCAGATTTAGGGTTCACAGGAAGGACTTGCCACGGCACTTTCTAAACTCGAAGGTCAAATTACAGTTGCTCCAGCTATGTGAGCATGCACCGGTTTGTTTCTGGAAAACATAACTGTTGTGACGCCTCGAGTCACACATCTATTAACAGTGTCACAAATTTCAAAGAGGTAGCCGTGGTAGTCTGTGTCAGCAAAAAAAACCAAGGAGTCCTGTGGCATCTTAAAGACTAACAGATTTATTGGGGCATGAACTTTTGAAGGCTGCAGCTCGCTTCCTCAGATGCGTGAAGTGGATGCTTCAGTGTGGCAGGGATTTATTTATACACACATACAAGGATGGGAGGGTTACGTTACTAAGTGGAAGATCAGTGCTAATGAAGCTAATTCAATCAGGGTATATTTGGGCCTACTAGATATACCCTTATTAGCACTGATCTTCCACTTAGTAACATAACCCTCCCAATCCTTGTGCGTATGTATAAATCCCCGCCACACTGAAGCGTCCACTTCACACATCTGAGGAAGCGAGCTGCAGCCCACAAGCATATGCCCTAATAAATGTATTAGTCTCTAAGGTGCCACAGGACTCCTTGTTTTTACTGTAACGAATAAATCTCCATTCTTTTGAGGTTCAAGTAGACCAGTAGAATTGATTTTTATTACCATATCATTCCTGATAGCCAAAACAATTATTTAAAAGATTTAGTTATGATAAAGCTGATTTCATGGAAAATAAGAGATGAACAAGAAGGAGTTGCAAGGAAATAAATGCCATCAGAGAGACTCTTTATGGGAAGAGTACATGCAATAATTGTGTGTTTTTGTAAAACCAAATCAGAACACTATGGCTACGTCTAGACTACAAGCCTCTTTCGAAAGAGAGCGTCAAGACTGCAACCACGTCTTTCGAAAAAGTGAGCCGATTTTTCGAAAAAGAGCACCCAGGGAGAATGGATGCTCTCTTTCGAAAAAGCCCTGTTTGCATTCAAGAATGCCTTTTTTTGAAAGAGCACTTTCAAAAAAAGGCATCCTCCTCGTAAAATTAGGTTTACCGTGGTCGAAAAAACACCGTGTTCTTTCGATTTAATTTCGGAAAAATATGGCGGCAGTTTAGACGCAGGGGAAGTTTTTTCGGAAAAACCCTGTAGTCTAGACACACCCTAAATGCCATCAGGTAGTGCCCATTGAGTCAAATTCAGAGGGACTCTTTATGGGAAGAGTACATGCAATAATTGTGTGTTTTTGTAAAACCAAATCAGAACACTACATGACTTTCAAAACTCAGGTTATTTTTGTGGCCCTTGATAAGAATTTACAAATTATGGGCCAGATTCTCAGGTCATACAAGTCTGAATAACTCCACTGATTTGAATGCTGCTATGTAGATTTACAGCTGAGAATCTGAACATATAGTTTATTGATGCAAGAACTGTGGTAACAATTGCATAACACAGGGCAAAAAAATCAGGAAAGATTTTATGCCTGGGCTGGTAAATTATCTGCCTAACTCTTTCCATGCTCACAGTAATAACAGAAATTAAAGACATGCATGGAAAACTGTATGGCAAAGATATAGCATAGTCTGATTTTCTATTCATCCTCATAAATTGATTGTGCTCTCCCTTTTATATAATACCCAACATTTTACGGAGAGGACATGCACAAATTGCTGCATTAGAAAACTAGCAGCATATAGCATCTTTAATAAAAGCCAAAAACTACAGCAGTTATTTTCTCCAATCAAAGTTTTAGATGTGTATTTGTCTTGAGTCTCAATTGCTCTGCAAGTGCTTGCATGAAATCATCAAAAAACCCAACTCAAATTACACCAAACACAAAAAACTCAAAGTAAAAACAAAAACCAAAGCCCTCAAACATATTTTAAATGCAGAAATCTTAAGGTATCAAATTTGATTTAACTCTTTTCATTCAAATAGTATCTTTGATGGTATAATAGTTATCTGACTTCTACTATACAGCCTTCATTAGAACTGATGATTATACAATGTGTTACAAACACATTGTTTCCTCATATATAATTATGTACAGTGCAGTAAGAGAATTCATCTTAAGAAATACATTAGATATGATTAATTTAGGCTATAGATCATCAGTTGTGACTTCCAAGTTTACTCAACCGTGGGCTAAATTCACAGTCTATGCACTTTTAAAATATACCTATCTAAAAACACCAGGAGACTAAATACTGTTCCTCCTGTTTTAGAACAGAAAGTCATTGATGGTCAGAATCAGACTGCCGATGCCAATTCCTGAGTTTACAGAACTTGTTTTCCTTAGGCCTGAATCAACACAGAAGCAGGGTTACTATGTAAGGCTGGCGAAGGATGAACAACTCTCTCATACTAAACAGATTCTACTGTGCTTCCCAATTCCAGGAGCACCCCAGTTCTTAAAGTGGCCCTTTGCACAGTGGTTGTGGGAAGCAGAGCCCTCCTCACCAGCCCCACAACTGCCTTCTCTATCAACATTAAAAGAACACACATCACAACCCTCCAAATCAGGCCATGCCTGCTGAATAGAACAGTGCTTTACAGTTAACAAGTGAGACACATTTTCAGTGATCTCCTGCGGAGCATGGATCAGTGTTCATGTGCCCAACCGAGGCTGAGGACACTAATGATCCAACCAGCAGACCAAATTGGGTGATGAATCCTGGTCATGTGCCACCTGAGACACATGGCACATATGCTAAGAAGAATGATCTTATGGAAAAGGGTATTAAGGCTTCAGTGCTCTTTGTGGCAACAAACTCTACAAGGACAGGATGGACAGATGAACCCGAGTGCCAAGTTAAATCTCTGCTCTACCAAAAGATTCTGTTATTGACGTGTTGCTCTACTACAACTTAGTGTTTTCTTTTGACTGTAGAAAACCTCTCTAATGGCAAGGAAGGTCTGCCAGACTTTAAAACCATAGCCAAGCTCTGCCTAGGCCAGGGGTGGACAATACTTTTTTCATGGCGGACTACTCCAAGATTGTGATACGTGGTCAAGGGAGGGGGTGTGGACAGGAGAGGATTCTGGCCTGGGGGTGGGGTGTAGGAGGGGCAGCAATGTCTGGGAGGGATTTGTGACCTGGGGGGAGAAGGGTAGGGTGGTGAACAAGGTTTGGATACTGACCTGGGGCATGAGGAGGTAGTGACTTGGGGCAGGGAATTAGGAGGTTGTGGAAGGAAGAACTGGGGTGCCAGAGGCAGGTTTACCTTGGCGGCTACCAGCCAGCAGCCCTGCAGGACCCCAAGGCAGGTTCCCTGCCTGTTGCAGCCCCAAGCTGCTCAAAACAGCTGGCTGCTCTTTGTGGCTCTCTGCCCCGGGTGTCTGGGGATGGGAGGAGGCGGCGGCTTCACATGTTGTCCCTGCCTCTAGCAAAATCTCTTCACTCCAACTGGCCAGTTTCCACAAAGCCTCCTTCTCCCCCTGGCGCCTGGAGTTGAGACCCACTGGGAGCGGCCAGCCACTTCAAGTGACATGGGACTGCTCTGAAGCAACTGGCTGCTCTGTGCCTGAGGGCTCTGGCAGGGCAGCCCATGGCTCAGACTGGGTGGCCCACAAGCCAGATCCAGAAGCTTGTCTGGCTGGATCCAGCCCAAGGGCCATATTTTGCCTGCTCCGGCCTAGACAATATTGCCCTCGCCTCGTTTCCTGAGTCCACTCAACTCAGTGCCAACGAAACACAGCTAACAAAAAGGTGTATCGGAGTCCATAAGGAAGCAACAAACATCCATGAAATCTGAGCATTCTCTATCCTATGAGTTGTGCTTATGTAACCAGCATGGAAAATTAGCTCATTAAAACTAAATGAGATGGGGGTTCTTTTTTATTTAAATAAAAAAGCCTCTCAAATGCATAGCACAGAGGGGCGGAAACACTCATGAGGTGAATGGTCTGCCAGTTACAGCAGACAAACTGCATGCATACTGAATGTACCTTTTAAAAAAGGCTGCCTCCACAGTATTGGCTGGTTTCCATCCTACCATGTAACAACTGTATGTCAACCAATCAGTCACCTGCTTAGAGGACAAGTTACTGATAATACATTGGAATTTGCTTTAACCAACTGCATATGTCGAGAAGTAGGTTACTTCCTGCTACATTCCTTTAACCAAGCAACATGAAACCTACCTCCAGCTCTGAGGATTAATTAGGTTCATAAAAGCTCATTATATTAACTTAGTTATTGTCTGCCACATTTCATTTCAATTGGTACCCTGGTTGTGAAAGTGTTTCAGAGTCCGTACAAAAAATTAACGTTTCTTGTGCAATTCACAACTGTGGCAGAATCCTTTCTCCTCTACCCCGTCAACAAGCAGGTCTACCTTCCAGATGTTTACCCTGAACTTCCAGATGTTTCCATCACATTTATCACTCCATTGTAATAGCAATGGGGGAGGGTGCATTTACAGAAAATGACGCTCCTTTATGGCAAAATAGTTAACTACAATTCATTAGAATCCTGCACCCACCTCTATTTCCAAGTCTTGCAGGTTAAACCAAACTCTTCGTTCTCTTACACTGTCAGCGCCCTTATGTTTCAGAGAAAAGACATGGTGCAGGTTTTCCAGTTCCCAGGAAAATCTCAGTACAAGCAGTCAGGAATTAACTGCTTGCACCACCTAGGTCACAGAAGGCAGCTCCTGAGTTAAAGTCAATATACATAACTAATTTTGGTAAAATAATATTGACAATGCACAGGCAAGGAGGCTAAAAAAGGAAGGAATAATTTTGTGGCCTAGTTATATGCAACCTTGTCACACTTCCATCATTGAACTGGGAAGAGCTGTTACTGTTATTTCGATGTCAGACACAAGAGCCCTATTCTGCAAACTCGGGAGCAGTGGCTGTAATGCTTGCTACTACGAGCGGCCCCCATGACTCCCCCCTATAGAAGCAAGATAGCAATACAACACTGCATTGTAGACAGCCACTAATGCAGGGGTGGGCTGGATCCAGCCCGCCAAGCAGTTTGATCCAGCCTGTGGCCTGCCCTTCCGCTCCCCCGCCACCAGGCCAATCAAGACCTAAGGGCGGAGGGAGAGTGCAAAGTCATTTGCTGTTCAAAGTGGCTGGCAGCTCCCTTCCCCCACCATGGGTGCATGGCGCCACCAGCCATTTTGTACAGTGAATGACTTTGCACACTCTTCCACCCCCAGTTCTCAATTGGTCTGGGGCAGGGGAGTGCGTGAAGTCTCCTCTCCCTGCCAGGGACATGAGGCACCTAGAGGGAACTGCCAGCTGTTCAAAATGTCTGGCAGTTCCCTCTAGACTCTGCGAGTCCCTGGCCGGAGAGGGGGCAGACGGGGGGGGGAGGGAGATTTAGTGCACTCCCCTACCCCCAGGTCCCAAATGGCCTGGGGTGGGGGAGTACATGAAGTCTCTTCCCCCGGCAGGGGGCGTGGCACCTAGAGGCCCCAAAGCCTCACCCCTTCCCGGAGCAGAGATGGCCCGTGTCCATGAACCAAAGTCCATGAAGTATCCCACCCTGCAAAAATAATTGCCCACTCCTGCCCAAATGAGACTGCACACTACAATGTGCACCATCACCCTCACTGTTACTTCATTTGGCTTACCAGAGAGGCTATGTAGAGACAAGACAATCCCCACCACAAACAGCTAACATTTTAAATAGACAAGACAGTTTTTCGCTCACAAAACCAAAAAGCAGAGATTAAGGAGCAGGTTTTTAAATGTATTTTGTCATCTAAATATGCAGATATAGTCCCAGCACTTTTACTAATACCACTCAAAACTTATTTGCCTTCTTAGACATCTAAATAGCATTAAAAAAATCTTGCTGGGAGTAATTTTTCCAAGGTCAATCAAGTCTAGTGTGATGGTAGGGTTTGAAGTTAGATCTCTGAATTCAGAGTTTTAATACTGGTCTTCCCTCACATAGCAGTGAATATTTCCATCCCTGCATTGGCTAGTGAAGAAGATTCAGATAATTTAACTAAAAACCAACAGAAAACCTGGTTAAACTTCATCTTTAAAAAATGTTTAAACATAATAAAGAGGAAAAGATGCCAGTTTTAAGCTTGTTGCATCAGGTAGGTTCTTACTGCAAACTCTCTTTTCTACTTTAATACAACAGTGCAATTATGAAACGCTTTTGGTATAACTGGAGTCTGAGCCTGAGACCCAATATTATGTCGGTTTGTTATATGAATCAATTCTGCAAAAGTCACTGAGCAAAAGAGACATGTTATGGAGAAAGAGCTTTATGTTCTTGTTGCATTAGCGATTTCAAAAGGAGCCTTGTTAAAAGAAAGGAATCAACTATGAAATCACTTCCTTCTGTTTAAAATATTTTACTCAAGGAAAAAAACACAAAAGGGCATGAAAAGAAAAAAAGAGAAGAAAATCTGTTTTCTGCGTTGACTCAGTCCCAGGATTCAACATCCCAGCCGCTCTGTGGGATGACGCAGTGTGCCAGCACCCGACGGCTCCAGTCAGAGCTTCGAGCCCTCTTAGTCATTAGGAAAACAATGAGTCCTCTTATGCAACTCAATTGGATTCCACCTCACACATGCTGGCAGCATAGCCATCAGAAGAGGATTTCTTTTTCTTCTGGGTGTCCGTCCTCTTGGAGCAAGGCAACGAGATGCAGGGATGGCAGACTGTGCTTACTGGGGCTGATAAACAAGTTCTTTTGTTTACCCCCCTTCCCTTGAAACTGCACTAAGGGAGAATGAAAAAAATTTCTGTGCTCGCTGGTGGGATTTTTCCTCTGACTAGCAAGGGGATAACTTCAGAAAGCCCAATTTATGGACGTCTAGAAATCAAGTGAAAGAATCCCTTGTTAACCAACTTACGGGGTGGTTATTTATGGATTCAGGGGACTATAAAACAAGATCAACATTACATCTTTGCAAATTTGCAGTGTTTGCTGATTTACATTTGAGAGTTCCTCTAGAGCCACTTCCTTCCCCGCATTTTGCATTCTGATTCTCACTTTACCCTCCCCATTGCTCCGTCGCCACTCTGTTCTGAGGAAAGCCAATCGCCCGGGTCAAGAGGGCTGGCATGTGCTAACTGCATTCTTGAGTCAGTTGCAGGGAATTTCAGGGGAGAGGATCTTTTGAGAATAAAACCAAGGTGCTTCCTTTCTCCTTTCTCCGTACAGCAGGTGAGCTTTGCCTCCAACTTTAATGTACTACATTGCATTAATAGCTAGACCACTAAGGGTACATCTACACTACAGGACAAAGCTGAGTTAAAATACACAACTTCAGCGACGTTAATTGTGTAGCTGAAGTCGAACTCAGCTTTTGGCGTGGTCTATCCTGCAGGACGTTGAAGGAATAGCACTTTTCCTTCGACTTCCCTTACTCCTGGTGAAAGCGGAGTTGTCGGCATCGACAGAAGAGCCCCTCTCAGTAATACGAGCTCCTTCCTGACCCCAGCGAAAATAGCCCAATTCCCTGGATCAGGAGGATTCACAGTCCTTTGTAGATTGTCCTAGCAAGTGTAACTACAGCTTCTACTTTTCATGTAAGCATCTCATCTATTTTTAAAAGGCTACTTCAAGTGCCCTATACTTGATATCTTGTTACATACAGGATACACATTCCATAGAAGTGCTGGCCATGCAGGAAAACTGAAGAAGTGGGTTTTGCCCATGAAAGCTCATGCTACTATCTACATGTTTTGTTAGTCTTTAAGTTGCTACTAGACTACTTGTTGTTTTTAAGCAACACCACACAGTTAAGTGCTGGTAACTTGAGAACTGCATTCATTATTGTTTTCTGAGGAAAGCCATTTTGTAAGACTTCTCAAGAAATGTTTTATGGGACTAAAGCCAGGTCTACGACAGCACTTCTGTTGGCAAAACTTTTGTTGCTTGGGGTGTGGAAAAACACGCCCTGAGTGACAAGTTTGCTGGCATAAGCGTTTACTATGTTGATGGGAGACCTTTCTGCCACCAGCCTAATGTAGAGACGGAAGTGCTTTTACAGTGGCACAGATGTATTGGAATAGCTGTGCCGCTATAAACTGGGAAGTGTAGACATGGCCTAAGACCGAGTGTACGCACAGAACAACATGAGCATCACTGAATGAATGTCAGCAGTATAATGGAATCAGTAATGCCAAGCACTATGTGCCGGTTTAAATGATATAGCAAGTTGCATGTGCTGCCTACAGTGCTGGCAATTATTCAAAACAACGTAACAAGGAGCCATGGTGTTTATTATTTAATGATACTAACAGTGACATTAAATTAGCATGATTTATGCTAATTAGCCTTCCAGGTACTTTCTACAGTTTTCAGCAATGCCCTAGGAGAGAAGGTGGCTTAAGGTCTCAGTTCAGCCTTGCTGTTAAGGTCATGCTGTATCTGGTACTCAAATCTTCAGTGTAACTTCTCATTGAGGAGAAAGGAGAAGAGCAGAGAGAGATCTCCCCTGACTTCTACCTACAAAGACAATCTTAGTCCCATGCATAACTGATGTTAGTGACCAAATGAGATTTACTCAGTATTTTCTACTATTTCAAAGAAAAAAAACACTTATTTGCCTGGCTTAAGAGATTTAATCAGCTGGCTACTTGGCAGGAAATACTTTACTGATACACAGCTGGAAAAAGTGGCAGTTCATCCAAAAGAGAAAACATAGATTTGCTTTCCGATAATATGCTCAGAGTGGAAGCTATTTTCTGAACCCCATCTGCCTGTCTGAATTTGGTGAAAGGGAGGAAAGATGGGTTGAGTTTAAAAACGGTGCTGAAGATAGCAGGGCAGTCCATGAATCAAAGGGAAAGTTTACGCATTTTATCCTTCACATCTCAACACTCTAAACAGTTTTTTTTTTTTTTTTTAACTCTAGAGAGAAAAGCAAAACATGATAATTATGCCAGGAAACAATAATACAAGGATTGCTGGTAAATCTCCAGCTTGTTCTTGTTGTGGCGCACAGACATTTGCTCTTCTACCAAGATGTTAGCCAAGTCACCATGCCAACACTTACCTGCTTGTATTAATGAAACTAAAGTAGCTACTACTTCCTGCATGATTTCCATCTCCCAGGTAAGCACCTGCTGTGTTTCCCTTTTTTGTTGCTCAAGACATGGCACAGCCTCACAGGTATTTGTTGCCATATTTGGTGATAATCCGGGTAACAAATGCTTGATCTGCTTCCGTGGCACAAAACCATTCCCTCTGTTTACTGACCCTCTTGTCAAAAATCATTAAATCTCACTAACTGAAGTGAAAATATGTCTGGCTAGGTTCAGGTGCCTGTTATAGGATGTTCAAGTACACAGACATCTTTGTTATATTATTAGTTACATAAACATAAATTGGAGGAAGTATAGATTAAACTACTTACTGATTAATCTTGGAGCAAGAGGCAAGAATCAGTGCTTCTGCGGCACTTCAGTGCTACAGTGACTTAACTCTGCCAAATACACAGGCCTGGCACCAGGAAGATATGCAGGGTTAAAGTTTCTATGAAGGGGGTATGTCTGCATTGAAGGAGGTTTATAAGGGACCAGGAAATGTAAGTGAAGCTGTTCCAGGGGAAGGGGCTGTCTTGTGCGTATCACCACTGTAATTCATGTCCTGTTTTCCCCATCAATCCTTGAAGTATTCCCCTTAAAAAAATGATCTTACCAGGACAGATGTTACATTCTAGAATGCTTGAGGCTCAGCTACCAGTGCCGTGAATAATATCCAAGAGTGCTATGAATATTTGGTGTTCATGTGCTTGTTCCCTCCCTCAAAAATGTATAATGGGCTGGTGGGAAGGCGGGGCACCAGTTCTCCTCTACCACTAACTAAATGCTACGCTATGGGAAACGGAAAGGACAATTTTTGCTGAAGTAGCCACTCACCAAGCACAATGACCACGGTCTTCAGCAGACTCATCATGGTGTCCCGATTTCTGCGGGGCCCAGAACTATGCCTGGACATTCTCATAGTCCTTTGGCGCACATACCCAAAGATATGAGCATAGAGGACCACCATGACCACAAAAGTGACCAGGTTGAAAACAGCCCAGAAGACCAAGTAGGAGTCACTATAGAGTGGCGCCATATTGGAGCAATGAGTGATATCACAGATACAGTTCCAGCCGACACTTGGTATGGCCCCCATCACAATGGCCATAGTCCAGATGACAACAATTACTACCACCACTCGGCGGTTGCTCATTCGAGTATGCAGCTGCATTCGGAAGACCGTTATGTGCCTCTCAATAGCAATGGCCAGCAAATTGGCTACAGAGGCCGTCAGGCTAGTGTCAATAAGACCCTGGCGAAGAAGCCAGGTGCTGACAGTCAACCTTCTAGTGTTGGGTCCCGTGTTAAACATTAGGTAAAAATAGGCCAGTCCTGCAAAGAAGTCCGCAGCAGCTAAGTTGGCCATTAAGTAATAAATAGGAAAGTGAAAGCGGCGGTTGACGTAAATAGCCACCATAACCAAGAGGTTGGCCAGCATGATGAAGATACAGACGGTAATACCCAGTCCCATCACCAGCTTGCTGACAGTGTTCCATTCAGTGGCTAAATATTTTCCACTCCGGTTATAAAAGAAGGCAATGTTTTCATTGTAGTAGCACTGGGGTTCGCTCATGACTGTGGACTGGAAAGAAAAAAAGAGAAAACAGAAATCAGAACTCAAAGCAGCAGTCCAATGACGACAAGCTTGCCTCTGCAGGTAAGACACATGCTGAAGCAAGGAAACATGAATAATTCTGCAGAAATGCCTTTAAATACATATCCAAGATGACATTACAATTGTTATTACAATGCTAGAACTGGTATTCAGACTTCAGAGAACCAACGGTATTTACGTCAGTCTTTGGAAACAGAATTTTTCCCTGTGGTAGCTGTAAACGACAGTACTTGTGACAGCTTGCGACACATACAATCTGAAAAAAACAATCACTTAACACAGACAATGCTGCCCATAACACAGAACATGAGAGCTTTACATAATGAATCAAGCATGTTATTGATACATAAAAATAGAGCTAGACTGCCTTGGGCTAACTCATTCCGCTTCTATCAGGGCACCTGCTTTTCAGCATGTATCCCAGCAAGCTCACCAACCCAACATTTCACATGGTGACATTCAGTAACACATTCCCCTATCCTTCAGTTCTCTCTTCCGTGGAATGCATAAGCTTACTTAAACAGATGATCTCTGATTGTAAATTCCTCAACGCAAGGGCTTCTCTACTCCATAACCCTTTGTAGCAGTGAGTGCACTGACCAGTATGCAAACAAACACACCACACAATAGGATTTAATTAACTGGTTCCCCGTTTACATCCCTAGTGCGCAGAGACCTCCTGGCCCCCTTGCCTAGGAGTCATTGCCAGAGGGATATGCCCATTGTTTTTGGAAGCACCCGAGGTGAGTGTAACTTGGCTGGAGCCTGAGCCTCTCACCACCCTCCCCTGCAGGCCCCCCCCTGCCCCAGCCCAGAGCCCGCACCCAAACTCTCTCCCAGAACCCACAACCTGAACCTAAACTCTCTCCCAGACCCTGCACCCCCACCTCCTTCCAACCCCCAAAACCCTCCCAGAGCTCACCTCCCCGCACTCCAACCCCATTCCCCAGCCTGGTGAAAGTGAGCAAGGGAGCGGAAGAGCGAGTGATGAGGGGGAGATGGAATGAGCAGAAGCAGGACCTTGGAGAAGGGGCAAGTCAGAAGTGTGTCCTCAGGACAGGGGACAGGGCAAGGGTGGAGTGTGGGCGGGGGGGGGACGGGACTTAAGGATCACTACATTTTTAAAATCAAAATGGGGTTCTTCAGGTTGCTAACGTTTGAGAGGCGCTGTAGTACACGATCCCTCAACTGAATAGAACAATTCATGTACAATGGGCACTTCAGCAGGACAGACTTAAGGTTATTGGGATTGGTCCTGCTTTGGGCAGGGGGCTGGACTTATGACTTCCTGAGGTCTCTTCCAGCTCTATGATTCTATGATTACACATATGGCTTTAAATTCTTTGTTTAAAGATTGTGAGGAAATAATGGGTCAAGTACAAAAATCCTCGGGGGAAGGGGAAGTTGCATAGGATTTAATTAGTAAACATAATAAAAAGCTTTGTCAGAATCTGTATTATATGAATGTCCAGACTTTGGGCATTTTACAGGAGTAAAGTGGATGACGTTTAATGGCCTGTGTAATGTGGGACGAGAGACTAGATGATCTAATGGTGCCTTCTAGTCTTAAAGCTTTCAATGAATGTTCTCTGTTACATTCATGCACCAAGTTTAGGGGTGGGAATTTCTCTCTCACATGTCTGAGCTTCACTGTTGCCTCTCTGTAACTGATAAGGATAAGACAGTTTATCCTTGCAAATATAGTTTTGGATGAAGTTACAGGATTACAGTTTTGTAGCTATACTGCAAAATAAAGCTCACAAATTCAATCCGTCTCCCTTGTGTCATAAGCCCCAACAACTTGCATCGACTACATGATTAGTCGATAAGGGGAGGCACGCTTTGCAGAGTCTCAGCAGGGGTAGCTCCTGGAGGCGCCAGGACCACTGCAGCTCTGCCTTTTAAATGTAGTAAGAGCCTCTGTTTGCTTTTAAGCTGGCTCCCCCCCAGCACCGGCTCCTGTTCCCCCCTTTGCTGCCTCTATTAGAGGCAGCAAGGGTGGAGGGAACTGAGTAGTCAAGTACTCGACTCGACTACCTGATAAACTTAGGCTTATCGGGTAGTCGAGTACTTGACTACTCGCTTACATCCCTACTACATACACCCACAAGCAAGCTATGATAAAAATCAATAAACTTAGCATAACCACCTGTAATGCAGTCTGTCTCAGTTATATATAAAAAAGCCAATCACCAAACCAGTGGGAAATACATGTGCTCTAGGAGGGTCTGAAGCGTTAATTATCACAACATATAAACTCTGCTAGTTTTCATTAGTGAAAGCCTCTAATTAGCTACACAGACTACCTAAAAAAACCCCAAAAACTCACGCACTCAAGTGTGCAGTTTTTTTTCCTCGTTGTGTAATCTTCAGACCTGTAATATGATTTATTCTGCAATTTCTATGTGATTTTCAGTTGTATTTGAAATTTTAAAATCTGAAAGTATAACAAAAATTTAAAGTCTCCCCAAAAGTTAACAAAAAGGTTCTCGCCAATTAAAATTAATTTTTGCCATTTTTTCTTGTGCTGTTAGAAAACATGCAGAAGGGATAAAGGCATTTTTTCCTAAATGAAGTTTGAGAGGGATCAAAATCATGCTTAGAATAAAACATCAAGTAAAATTCAAGGCCTGAAATTTTGCAAAGCAATTCAACTTGCGTGCGGTCTTCTTGAAGCCAATGAAACTCAGAGCAGCCTGATTGGTTTTGCAAGATAAGATGTTGACTATGATGGTCCCTAATTAACACAGAGCCCTGAAATAAGCAATCATCTGTATGCCCTCAGAGAGATCCACATGACAGTTTCTTCAACAGAAATTTAGAGTTGGGAAGGATGTGTAATTCTGGACTGAGAGAGACTTGGATATAGTGTTTACTATAGGAGTTCTCAGAGGTAAGGTACTGCTGCATGGATTTAACTAAATGCCTTTAAATTTACCAACATACCAAGAAGTCTAGACTTGAGACAAACCAGTAATTCCAACTAGGGTCCCAGAATACAGGGTAAAAGGTTAGTCAGCATGTAATTCCCCACCCCATAATTACAAAGCCATGTTGCAGAAAACTAACATTGCAAGTTGAAAAGGGTCTGGTGGTTAGTAGCAAACAAATTTAGAACACAGACTAAAAATGACTTGGCTGTAGAGTGCAAGATAAAAAGGAGGTACAAAAGCCAAAATGTAAAGGATACTTATTATTACATAAAACTATTCATCAAAATATAACCCTGATTAAGTTCCCAAACTTAGAGGAAAGTAAATGCTGGCTGTGAGGTCCACAAAAGAGGGAACTTGACAACAGAGAGCATAATCCTTCACTGCCTTATATCATGAGTAACTATTTACATCTTCCAATGGCAGTGTAGCACTCTCTAGTAGCACTTTACATCCATTTTGCACAGACACTTGGTCTGTGCTCTAAGCCTATATGAGAATCATGCCAAGAATATCCATAGGCTTGGACTGCTCAGACCATCACAAAACACCCCTAAACTTCTGCAGGATTCAAGAGATGCAGTGAAGGAAGGTCAACACCTTCTTTGGTTTTATAGGCAACCTGCCACCTCAGGCAGCAGCTCTGAACAAGCCTTACTGCTTGAGTACATGAAGGGGCCGAACTAGTAACCATACTGCTCTTCTCTAAAGTACATCTACAGCAAAAGCAAAGATGTGACTGTAGCACAGATAAGAATACTGTCCTAGCTTTAACTTAGCTAGCACAGGTAACAAAGGTAGTGCAAAGGTGGCAAAAAGGGATTCAATGCAGGTTAGTAAGCCCACTGGGTTGCCCAAATATGTACAGAGACAATGACTTGTTCCCAATGAACAAGCTCAACTTTCTCTACCAATATCACAGGTGCTCAGGGAAAGGGCTATGCCAGTGGTCACCAACCAGTAGATTGGGATCCACCAGTAGATCTTGGAGCCTCTGACAGATGATCCTGACTGGTTTGGCCAGGAAGCTGTCAAGTGCTGGCACTTCAGTTGCCCCTCCACACACTATCATGCTGCTCCTGCCCTCTGCCTTGGAGCTGCCCCTTGGAAGCCTCCTGCTTGCTGTGGAGGGTGTGTGAGGGAGAAGAAGGGGAGGCTGATGTCAGGGTGTCCCTCCTCCCCCCACTCCTGTACCCCATCTCCACAGAGAGAAGGGGATGGAGGGAGTTTGGCAATGCAAATCTCTGTCACTCTCACACACTGTGTGTGCCCCTGTCCTTCTCACAAAACACTCATTGTCCTTCCCTCTCATCTCCTGACCCAACATGTACATGGGGGTTGTTGCTACTTTTTTTACTGCTTCCAAAGCGGGTTAGTTTTAGTTTTTGACTGGTCTGTGCATTTCATAATTTTCATTTCTCTCTTATGCTTAAATTTAATTCTTTGAGTATTAAAATGCCTAACTGGTCATGTCTAGAGTATATCCCTATGGTTGGTTGTGCTCCTGGAGGTGGCTGACATGTCCCTGCAGCCCCCTGAGGAAGTCAGAGCAGGGGTTCTCCACATGCTGTCCTTGCCAGTAGACACCACTCCTGCAGCTCCCATTGATCAATGATGGAGAACCATGGCCAGTGGAGGCTGTGGGGCTCAGTTCCTGTGGGTGAGGGGCAGCACATGGAGCCATTGCTGCACATGCCAGCTGCTTTTGGGTGTGGGGCTGCCTTGGCTCTGCTGCTCCATCCCTGGGGCAGCTGTCCAGCTGCTCCCAGGGTGGGGAATACTTGAACCCACCACTCTGTGTTCCCCAGGCAGCTTCAGGGCCCCACTCCCCCCATACTTCAGAGGGTCACTTATCCTGTGTCTGGTCACTCCCAGGGTGGGCGGAGGGGGTGGCTTGAAGGTAGGGAGGTGGAGTGGGATTGCCAGTGAACTTGGGGATGGACATCAGCCTCTGGACACAGAGTGGTGGGCTCAATCCCACCCCCCTCCACCCACTCAGGCAATGGCTGGGCCACCAATGCAGGCTGCCCGAGGGATGGACCTGGCTCCCGTATTTAGGAAGGCAGGATAAGGGACGCCCGGAAGGCAAGGGTGTGTGTGTGGACCCTGGAGCGGCCTAGGGCAATGCTTCTCAACCAGTGGTACAAGTACCCTTAGGCACTTGAGAGAAGTCTGGGGGTACATCAACACAACTGAAATTTGGAGAACTGAATTTTTTTTTAAGTTTTACAGCACTTTATTATTTTTTACGTTTTACACCCAAATATTTCATCACCTGCCTGGCTACAATTAAGCTTTTTAAACAAATGTGTTGCAACAGTAAAAAAAAGTATGAGAGAGAAAACTGTAGATACTGGGGGTACTTATAATTTTTTTTTGAAAAGGGGGTACTTTATAAAAAAAAAAAAAGGTTGAGAAACACTGGCCTAGGGGATAGGAAATTTGCCACACGCCCAAGACTAGAACCTGCACCCCTACCCCAGACTAGTGAAAGTGAATGAGATTTGGGGAGGAAGGGCAACAGAGCGAGCAGGCTGAGGCCTCGGAGAAGGGGTGGAGGAGGGGCAGGGCCCCAAAGGGGGGAAGGAAGCTAGGCAAGCGTATTTGGGTTTGAGGTAGGTCTTATATTGCACTTAAATTGAAAAAGTGATCTTATGGTTAAAAAGATTGGAGACCCTGGCTATGCATTGCTGCTCGAGACACAGTTACAGCAGGGCTCTGCCCAGGTTCACAGGTCTGGGTTGAACCCCAGCTGAAAGGAGTTTTGTTACCCTCTTTTACCTGAAGCCCTGGCTGGATGGGGCTGATTAAGCAGTTGTGGGGCCATGCTGCCGTGCAGCTTACAGGGAACCTTGTTCAAGATCACTTTCCTACCAAAGGGCTGTTGAGCAGTCTGCCAAAGGATCCAAAGACCTAGACTCGGAGAAATGGAGTACCAGGCAATGTGACAGAAGTTCTATTTTGAATAGTGAAAGGAACGAAAATTGCAAGTGTGTTTCAGTTCGCTCTCAAACATTACTACCCCATGCTCCCATTCCCCTGCACTTGCCCTCTCTATCACCAGGCCAGCAAAAAACCAAAACACAACAAAACAAAAAACTTATTTGGAATTTGTTGTCCAAAGAGCGTGGGGAAATGGGAAGCAAAAAAAAAGGCGTTCTGAGAGATTTCAAAAGGGAAATTAAAAAAAGCCAACAAGAACACGCTATCACCAAAGCTCCTTTTCTGATATTTCCAGGCTTCTCAGAAGAATTCTACCCTGCAATGAGGAATATATAAAGTTTCTGGTGGATGCTTTCCCTCTGGGAAGTAGAGAGGACTGACAGAATGAGAAACTAGCTTCAGTCTTAAGCCTACTACTGAAGAGCTACTATAACTCCATAATGAGCAAGTGGTTTTAGAGGAAAACTTAAAATGGAAACCAACAACTTCCAAAAGCAGGGCATCAGGCAGAGATGGGGAGAGGGGATGCCATTCTTCCAGGCTCCACTTGCAAAATAAGCTCTGTTCTCCTAAGATGCCATTCACAGTCAATCACACACTTCCTCTGGGATCCTTGAGTTTGTCCCCTCTTTGGAAGGTGTGCAGATATCCCAGGCTCTGTCTGACTCCTCCTTGCACTGGGGAGTGGAGAGGAAATGAGTAGGAGTTTGAGGAGCAAGACTGGTACTCTTGCAAACCCACTCTTGTGCTAAAATACCACTGTCACTCAGTTGATTGTGCAGTCTTCATAATATGGTCCTTTATTATTACATGCTTTGAGAAGCAGAGAAACAGTTAACAATGGTAACATTTAAAGTAATGCACTAGACATCTGAGCTAACATCCACTTAGATTACTGACCCAGACCCCCCCACCCCCGCAGCTCATATCTTAGGCTCTGCAAATGAAAGCAGACCTCAGTGCTCCAGCCAGCCTTGAAAATGTGGACCAAATGCACTTCCGTAACCATAACAGCTAAAGAGTGACTGCTTTTAAAGAAAACCTATGTCCCAGAACAAGGCAGCATCATGAAAGAGATGCCAAGTTGTCATTTTCAGATAATGGTGAGCACCCCCCTCCCTCGGCCCCCCCCCGTAAGAGGATCAGGCTCCTTTAAAAGACATCAAGCCAGGAAGCCATAAAAATCACTCGTTAGTACCCTTGGAAATCTTGGCCACAAAATCGCTATGCTCTGCTGTCATTGGACTGCATTGCACAGCAAGTTGGGATGTTCACTGGGCAACTGCAGGTTGACTGCTGCTGTGAAATATTTGTAATCACACCAGTTCCCAGATACCCCAATCAGGTTCAAGGCCTGGTGGTGCTGAGTGCGGTACAAACAAACAGTCTCTGCACTGATGTACTTTGGGATGAAAGAAGCAGCTAAATGCATTCAAAGAGAACTTTCATAATGAACTGTAATGTGTAGACTTTGTGCCCAATCTTATTTGTATCCAGATGAATGGCACAAAATACTGATTAGCTTCAGTGGGTGCAAGATTAGTTCTTTACAATAGGATGTTTAAGAACATAAGAACGGGCATACTGGATCAGACCAAAGGTCCATCTAGCCCAGTATCCTGTCTGCCGACAGTGGCCAATACCAGATGCTCCAGAGGGAGGGATCACAACATGTATTCTTCATGTGAACTTCCTGTCACCCACCTCCAGAGAAACAGAGGCTAGGGATACCATTCCTACTCATCCTGGCTAATAGCCACTGATGGACCTAATCTCCATGAATCTATCTAGCTCTTTTCTGAATCCTGTTCAAAGTTCTAGCCTTCACTGCATGCTCTGGCAAGGAGTTCCACAGGTTGACTGTGCGCTGAATGAAGAAAAACTTCCTTTTGTTTGTTTTAAACCTGCTGCCTATTAATTTCATTTGGTGACCCCTAGTTCTTATATTGTGGGAATAAATAAATAACTTTTCCTTATTCACTTTTTCCATAGCAGTCATGATTTTATAGACCTCTATCATATCCCCCCTTAGTCTCCTCTATTCTAAGCTGAAAAGTCCCAGTCTTTTTAATCTCTCTTCATATGGGACCCGTTCCAAACTCCTAATCATTTTTGTTGCCCTTCTCTGACCCTTTTCCAATGCCAATAACTCACTATTCAAGATGTGGGTGTACCATGGTTTTATATAGAGGCAATAAGATAACTTCTGTCTTCTTCTCTATCCCTTTTTTAATGACTCCTAACATTCTATTTGCTTTTTTGACTGCCACTGCACACTGAGTTGGTGTTTTCAGAGAACTATCCACAATGACGCCAAGATCTTTCTCTTGAGTAGTTGTAGCCAAATTAGTCCCGATCATATTGTATATATAGTTGGGATTATTTTTTTCAATGTGCATTACTTTACATTTATCAACATTAAATTTCAATTGTCATTTTGTTGCCCAATCACTTAGTTTGGTGAGATCTTTCTGAAGCTCTTCACAGTCTGCTTTGGTCTTGATCTTGAGCAGTTTGGACCACTCCACCTCCAAATAAGGCCACATCTTCAGTTGCTACACCAGACTATCAATCTTCTGGTGTTTGATTTAGGACCCCCTAAATCAAACTCTGAGGGCAGCTCCACTCAGCAGCATACTCTTTGCAGTCACAAAAAGTATGGGAAACCAACAGGAGCGTTTGCTCCCATTGGCCTCCCTTTGTGAAGATGGTGCCAAGCTCGGCTTAAGGCAGGGGTCTCCAACCTTTTTAACCACAAGATCACTTTTTCAATTTAAGTGCAATATAAGATCTATCTCAAACCCAAATACGCTTGCCTAGCTTCCTTCCCCCCTTTTTTGGGGCCCGGCCCTGCCCCTGCTCCACCCCTTCTCCAAGGCCTCACCCTACTCGCTCTGTTGCCCTTCCTCCCTGAATCTCATTCACTTTCACCAGGCTGGGGTAGGGGTGCAGGTTCTAGTCTTGGGCGTGTGGCAAATGCCCTATCCCCTAGGCCAATGTTTCTCAACCTTTTTTTATAAAGTACCCCCTTTTCAAAAAAAAATTATAAGTACCCCCAGTATCTACAGTTTTCTCTCACACTTTTTTTTTTTAAACCGTTGCAACACATTTGTTTAAACAGCTTAATTGTAGCCGGGCGGGTGATTAAAATATTTGGGTGTAAAAAGTACAAAAATAATAAAGTGCTGTAAAACTTAAAACAAAATTCAGTTCTCCAAATTTCAGTTGTGTTGATGTACCCCCAGACTTCCCTGGAGTGCCCCTAAGGGTACTTGCACCACTGGTTGAGAAGCACTGCCCTAGGCCACTCCAGGGTCCACCCCCCTGCCTTCCTAATGCAGGAGCCTGGTCCATCCCTGGGGCAGCCTGTGTTGGCTGTCCAGCTGCTCCCAGGGCAGCCAAGACTTGAACCCACCAGCCCATGCTTTCCAGGTGAATGCCCTAGGCCAGTACAGAGCTGAGCTGAGCCCACCCACCTCAGGTGGGTTGTGTATCAGCTGTCTGGTTGCAGGTGCACAGTGCTTGGGCTGCTAGGCAGAGACTCCAACACACAACCCTGTCCTCCTCAGGCAAGTGCTGTATCTTCTAGCCCACTCAAGAGCCCACCCCACCTCCCTGCCTTGGGGTGGGGTGGGGGGGAGAGAAGATCCTTTGTCTGGTTGCTCTTGGGCTTCCTAGGGTGGACTGGGCTTGAACCTGCCACCATGTGTTCCCTAGGTAAATGTCCTATCTCCTAAGCCACTCCAAAGCCCACCCCAGCCCTTATCTTCAGCAGGTCTCTTATCCTGCCTTCCTAATACAGGAGCCAGGTCCAGCCTTCAGGCAGCCTGTGTTGGCGGCCCAGCTGTTGCCTGAGTTGGGGGGAGGGGCGGAATCGAGCCCACCACCCTGTGCTCCAAAGGCTAATGCCCATCCCCAAGTTCACTGGAGATCCCACTCTACCTCCCTACCTTCAAGCCACCCCCTCCGCCCACCCTGCGAGTGATCAGACACAGGATAAGGGACCTTCTCAAGGTAGGGAGGGCTCTGAAGTGGACCAGGTAATAGGGGAGCACAGCATGGTGGGTTCAAGTCCTGCCCACTCTGGAGCAGCTGGACAGCTGCCCCAGGGATGGAGCAGCAGAGCCAAGGCAGCCCCACCCCACCCCCAAAAGCAGCTGGCATGTACAGCAATGGCTCCATGTGCTGCCCCTCACCCACAGGCACTGACCCCACTGGCCATGGTTCTCCATTACTGATCAATGGGAGCTGCAGGAGTAGCGTTTACCGGCAAGGACAGCATGTGGAGAACCCTGGCTCTGACTTCCTCAGGGGGCTGCAGGGACATGTCAGCCACCTCCAGGAGCACAACCACCCATAGGAATAATTACTCCAGACGTGACCAGTTAGGCATTTTAGTACTCAGAGAATTAAATTTAAGCATGAGAGAGAAATGCAAGTTGTGAAATGCACAGACCAGTCAAAAACTAAAACTAACCCACTTTGCAAGCAGTAAAAAAAAAAGTAGCAACAATCCCCCATGTACGTGTTGGGTCAGGAGATGAGAGGGAAGGACAGTGTGTGTTTGTGAGAATGACAGAGACACACACAGTGTGTGAGAGTGACAGAGATTTGCATTGCCAAGCTCCCTCCATCCCCTTCTCTCTGTGGAGATGGGGTACAGGAGTGGGGGGGGAAGGGACAGGGACACCCCCGACATCAGCCCCCCCCCCCCCTTCTCCCTCCGACACCCTGCACAGCAAGCAAGAGGCTTCCAAGGGGCAGCTCCAAGGCAGAAGCAGCATGACAGTGGGGGGAGAGGCAACTGAAGTGCCAGCACTTTGATAGCTTCCTGGCCAAACCAGTCAGGATCACTTGTCAGAGGCTCCAAGATCTACTGGTAGATCCCAGTGTACTGGTTTGTGACCACTGGCTTAAGGTATTTTACATAGCTGGTGTTGCTTACCTTAACCCGACTTTCCAGGTCTTGTGAGGAGCTCGCCTAAGATGCATCTTCCACCTTTTTTCATGGAGTGTTCAGGCAAGGTAATTATGTAGGGAAACTTATCCAGAGAGGTAAATGTTTATTCAAAATTATGTTTACTAGTGTAGGGCATTTAGCTCTGCATAGAAAAACTAGTTTTTAAATGGAAATAAGAAAACTCCTCAGTATTTACCTCTTCAAATATTTTTTTCCTAGCAATATACTGGACCTTTGCATACAGAGCCAGCATTGATCCATCTCTCAGTTTATTTTGCTTTAATGAACTCTTCCATGAAAGATGTGTAAATAGAATATATGAAGATATATATAATAGAACCCCTCTTTTTGGGACAGTAGCTACAATGGGCTCTGTATCAATGATGCATTCAAGCCTGACCAACCAGAAATCCATAAAAACAATGCTAGTCTACTCTGTAACCATGGAGACACATTTTGAACACTGCCCATTCTAACTGGTACAATGAGAAAGCCAAACAGTATTTAAGTTTCCCCTTAAGAAATGCCTATAATTGGGTGGATTCATGGCTATCACTAGTTATTCATTTCCTGGCCTGTGTGACCACTGCTGGTTTGCTCTCTCATTCAAAGTACCCAGTGCTCCCAGAGACCTGTTCTGATAATGGCTTCAATCTGTTTACTCACCTGGAAGGGGGAAAATGCTACATAGTTCACTCTGCTCTGTCCTGCGACTGGGAGCCAGCCCCAAACCACAGACAATGCTGTTTTGTCTGAGTGGAAGGGACAGTAATAGTTCTGCTGCACTTCTAAGGCCGTCTTCAGCAGTCAACAGTTACAAGAATTAAAACTCGGCCTGTTACCAAAAAGATGTAACAGACTTCAGCAAGGATGCTGAGAGCTACAGTTCAACAGCCTATCTGGAATAGTCAGGGTGGAGTCAGCAGAACCCAAGTTACCCTGCAATAGTCCAGGGAGATATTAGTAGGATAGTTCTATTCGTTTAAATTGCAGCAGCACTTTCCACTAGGATTAATTATGTATCAACATTTCTCCCTCTAATATTTGTTGTTCCATTTTATTCCAACACTGTCCGTGGAATTCTGCTGATTGTACTGCAATTAAAGACTTCAAGACATCACCACTATTTAGCTACACACGAGTGACAGGCATTTTCTAATGCGGCACATTTCATACAAGCAAAACCCAATGCTGTGCATTTCCCCTTTTCCTGAAGCAGACACTCGTTTTACATCACCTAAATTAGAGATCAAGGTATCACAACTAAAGGATTTCACCTTCATAATGAAGAAAGAGGATATAAGCAGGAGGTTGGCATGTCAACATGTTTTACAGGATTACTCAGTATAATGAAACAGGGAAATGAGCTCATATTAAACACATTCAAAGAATATTACAGAGAAAAGTGCCAGTGCCAAAGGGCTGCTAGAAATGGGTTTAAAATACACAGGGCCAACATATCAGCTACCACTGCATTCTCTCTGCCCTTTCCCCCTCCTACTCAGTGCCCCACTTGAAGTTAAATCATGTGAATCCAAGTCTCCTCCATGCAGAAGCAGGAATACATGGAGAGAAATGGGAACAAAAATTTATTACATTTCAGATGGAGGAGAATTGGTTTCTGGAGACTCGCTTGACAAATGCAAAAAGGACAATGAAAGATGCCTTCTGGATTCCCTTTTAGAACAATTGCAGCTATTGATTTGTGTGTCCCCATTTACATCTAGCACTGGTGAGCCCTGGCTGGTTTAAAAAAAAAAAAAAAAAAATTAGAAATGTGAACAAACACAACAAGTTTGAAGCATGTTTGAAGAGCTCTAAGAGCTCTTAGTTGAGAAGAACAAATAT
This sequence comes from Rafetus swinhoei, assembly GCA_019425775.1. Classification (NCBI taxonomy): domain Eukaryota; kingdom Metazoa; phylum Chordata; order Testudines; family Trionychidae; genus Rafetus; species Rafetus swinhoei. The sequence goes on along the minus strand of CM033427.1, from coordinate 120,594,265 downwards.
TTTTTTTCTTGAAGCTATGATGTGTAAACAGAATGAATGAAATCTTTCTGGTCTCTAATTCCCACTGTGAGAGAAAATAATCCTCTCTCCCTTATCTGCCATCTCACCTTTAAAGGCAACCTCCTAATCACTCTATGTAGTAAATTATCTTATCTAAAGCATAACTGGTTATCATTTCCCTTTGCAAACAATACACAGCATTCCAAGCACCCTAAAATGCTTCCTCAAGATTCCTGTTGGCCATTCTACCTACTACACTATGAAGCTGTCAAGGTTTCTATAATGTAACTGTATGTAGCATTTTTGCCAATAGGAAGATGAGGGGGGAAAATACTCAAAAGTGACAGACTCTAAAGACAAAGAATCATGTTTGTCAAGTGTTGGTCATGTTGTGATTTTTTTAATACTATTATTATTTGTACTGCAGTAATGCCTCTGAGTCCCAAGCATGAACCAGGATCTCAGTATGTTAGATGGTGTAAAACCACAAAGAACTTACAACCTACTGCTATCCACTTCTGTATGTGCACAAAGTAACAACACCTGAGAGATTTATTCTTAGCTTCTTTCCTTGATCAAGTGCTTTAATTTGAATGAAAAGTGTTGGTACCTACACTAAGCGGCTTTAACAAAAGCCATTCATGTTTCCTAAATCACACCCTTTTCCTAAACTTCATAACCATCACAAAATTCTAAGAGTCAATTTGCATTGCCATCAGGATTTGCACACATCTTTGCGTAAAATGTGAGCACATATTTGAGATGGAGAACATTTGAGCTATCGTGAAAGCATCCTGCAAGCTAAATGACCCAAATTGAACCTTTAGGGACATACTGGTAGATAATGTTTGTGATTTTTATCTGTTTACATGTATATTGTTAGAGATTAACAATGTAGCCATACGGTTCCCATCTATACTGTATTCATCTCTCTTTGAAGCGCACAACAAATCACTTAGAATGGTGGTAAATGGGCAATTGTTTTATGTTAATCTGTAGCTAAGTACTGGTGGTGATTAGGAAGCAAGTCTATTTCAGAACCTCAGTAACTGCATATTGCTTGCCTAAGGATTTCAACCATTCAGGAGGAGGCCTGGAACTGTATAAAAACCCAGTGAGTCCTGATCCTTTTCAACTCAGATCTGCCTGATGCTTCCTTAAGCTTAAGTCGTAAGTCTGAGATCTCCAGTCCTACCTAAACTGGATTCACTCTGAATATGGACATTGGACTATAATCTATGGGCTAATTTTGAAAGAACTCTTTGCAACTACAGAGCTCACCATTTGTACTATCAATCTGATATCAGAACTGTACTTATGTCTGTATGTATACTGATCTCTAAAGCAATACCCTCTCTCACTTTTTTAATAAATTGTAGTTAATAGGAATTGGCTGTAAGCATATATTTGGGTAAGAGCTGAAATATTCATTAACCTGGGATGTAGGGTGTCCTATCCTTTTGGATTGGTAGAAGGTTTATATATGATGAATAAATTTTTCAGTAATATTTATCATATTTGACATAGGTATCTGGTGGTGGAGGCCTAACGCTGAATTACTTTCAGGGAACTGACTGCTGGCTTCTGGGTAATCGGTAAAGTATTACAGAAGTTGTTGTGGTCAGTTGATAAATCTAAGCATTGGAACATCTACCAGCTTTGGGAATTGTTTGCTCCATTTTTTGCAGTTACCCTAATTGAGTAACTCTGGTGTGGCTCCCTGGTTCCCTGTCAAAGTTACACATGAGCTTTAACAAAAGAGAGTTCAATCATATTGAACACTGTACTATATACAGCGACAAACGCATAACCATACATATACATAACCCTTCCGCATATATTTCACATTCAACAAAAAGATTAAAACTGGGCATAGATTTTAGACACTGATAGCATAAAGGGACTTCACCTATTTTGAAAGTTAGTGGTGAATTATATAAGATACTGAATAACGAAAAGAGGACCTAATAGCTTGTACCAAACTGAATTGCAAAATTAGTGTACAGTATGGACAGATTATGGCTAATCTATATTTGTACTAAATAAAGACTATGGAACAACTGTGATCTTATACCAGATTAAATCTGGAATAACTCTTTAAATCCTATGTTAAAAAATATTGACAGACCCCCAAAAAGTTAAAAAGTCTCTGGTCATCTACAGAAGTGGGTTGTGCCCACGAAACCTCATGATACCATCTACATGTTTTGTTAGTCTTTAAAGAGCTACTAGACTATTTGTTGTTTTTTAAGTTTTTCCTGTTACAAACTAACTCAGTAACCCCTCTTAAGCCAAAAAAAGTTGTTTGCGGTTAATATAGGATAAACTTTAGTAAAAAAGGGACCGCTCAAATAATATTGAGTAACAATAGAAATCCTTAATTAACTTCAGAAAAAGTGTTCAGTAGGAATGTTAAATTCTTACAATAAGACTTAACAATAAAATGGCCTAACTATTTTGTATGAGGAAACAAATCCATATATGGAATGCGCCTATCTTTTTAAATGCATTGGAAAAATAAAAATGCCTAAAATATCTGAAGCATGGATTACTGGAATTAAAAACAAATGGATTTTTTTAACTGTGTAGAACAGCCTCTTGGAGCAGAGATTGCTTATACCAGATTTCAGTTTTGGATGAGCAAACTGTCCTGAACATTCACCATCCTTCAGCCATGACTTTTACTAAGATCCCTTAGCCATGTTCCCAAATACTTAAATCAGGTTGTATCGGTGATAATAGTATGCTGGGAGGGGAAAGGCAGTGATGTACAGAGAACCTGAGATTGAGAGAGTTTATGAAGGGACTCTAGTGAGGAGGTTTTGATAATTTAGAAGACTTTACCAAGGCACCAGAACCTGTCTCTATGCTGAAATTAGTGATGGACAATTCGCAAAAAGATTAGAAAGTCTAGTACCACCAAACAACTTTTGGATGCTCATCTGAATTTTCAAAACTTTCAAAAAGCACATATTTACCCGTTCCAGAAAACACTGAGAAAGGAGATTTTACCTACCTTAGTTTTGGGGGAGAGACAAAGGCCTAGTATACACTAAAAAAGAAGGTTGAAATAAGATACGCAACTCTAGTTACATAATTTAGAGTCAACCCATCTTAAATCCTGGTCCACACAGCAGGAGGTCGACAGGAGCAAATGCTCCCATCAGCTTCCCTTGCTTTTAGCAAGGAGTAAGAGTACCAACAGCCAAAACTGCGGCGGAAAAAATGCAAAGAGCTGCATCAGAATTGTCAAGCAATAAATAAATAAATAAAATAAAAGCCCCCCAGAACAGAACTGTCAAGCAAAAACAAAAAAAATTAATTGTTTTTAAAAGGAGGCTGCCCCTTAAGACGGCCGCCATCTTGGGCGCCATTTTTAAAACCCCACAGCTCCGACCCCGTAAGCACAAGGAAGCTGGAGAGCCGGCAGGGGCCATGGGGGGGGGAGGGCCACAGGAGTGGCTTTGCGAGCTGCACTTTTGGGGGGCAAGAACCGCATGCGGCTCCCGAGCCGCGGGTTGGCCATGGCTGATCTAGTGGGTCTGTACTACATCCGCTAAATTGAATCCCTGCAGATTGACAGTGGCAGCATCGATATTCCATACAATGTAGACGTGCCCAAAGAATTTTACCTCTGGAAGTGCCATCAAGTGAAGTTATAGGCCCCACTGCTATACAAGCAACTACAAGTATGGACTTTTCCCCCCACAGAGACCAACTGAGGTAAGTGAGACTCCATCCAGGATTACGGGAGTGAAAACCGCTCTGTGCAGGATTAGGGTTATAAATAAAGAATGGGGGGTGAAACAGAGAAGAAATAGATTTGCTCTTTCTAAAATAAATGTGTCCAGTGTTCTCAATGTATTTCCTAGATAACTGTCCACTGAAAATGATTAAATCATTATGAGCATAAATTGTGTTTTCAAAAAGATCAACAGCATGTTTTATTTAAACTAGCTGGAATTCAGCTCCCACAGGAGACATACAACCCTACTTTCAAGCACAGAAGAAGAAAAAAAATCCTCAAAATTGTTAGTCTCAATCTCCTCTGCAGCAAATCATTTTGTCACCTCTGCTGACAAGACAAGACAACGTACTACACGAAAGCAATATTTTAGTGAAGCATTAGGATTTCTGAGGTAGCCTGCAAACCATTTCAGTTTTATAAAGTTTTAAAGATTTGAAAGGTTTACAAAGAACACAAACAAAACAGCCAAGAGAAAGAAAAATCTGTGTTTCATTTGCAGTTTGCTTTGACTAGGTTCCAACCTGATTGGCCTTCCCATTATCCATTTTGATTTCTTAGTTATGTTCATAGCTGCTGTAAAAAAAAAATCTCCTTCCTTTAACCTTCAAATAGCAGCAATTCAAAAATCTCATGTTGTCATTTTTTCTCACCTGCAGTAATCCTGCATGACATAACATATTTCAAGCTATCTGCCAGTCAATTCACAGTCATTACTCATTTTAAATTGACCAGAACCCCTGAGCTGAAAGTCATATCCATGCAGATGCACCAGTGACAAATGGGAATTCACAGACACACAAGTCCACCTATCCAGACCTCACTAAAGAATAAGGGGCTAGTTTTGTAATAGTGTTGTGAAAAGAAAGGCACAGAAGAGATGAACTTGCAATATTTAGAGCAGTGTTAAACTTTTTAAGACCGAGGGACACCAAATAATAATATTTTTTATGAGGAACTCCAAGCATTTTTTGTTAAGCAAAACAAACAAACAAACACCCCCCCCCAAAAAAAACCCACACACAACCACACAGGGGGTGGGGGTGGGGCTGGAGAAAAGGTATTGATAAAAAAAGGGGGAGGGGTTAAGGAAAGTTATTGAGCAAAAAAAAAAAAAAGGGCCATTTTGAACTCTGTTGTTCTCTGCGGCACACAGTTTAAGAAACACTGATTTAGAGATTATATCCACACTGTGTGTTCTTAACTTGTGTTAACTAACCCATGTTTTTTGGTTTGGGGTTTTGTTTTCCTAAGTTCAGACATGACCTACATGTAGTTGATTAGTTCTTTTTCTCTAATGCTGAGGTAATATAGTACCTGTTACTCATGTAGTATTTGGTCCCCTAATGTGAATTTAGTAACAATATTGTAGCCAACATTTTGGTGTTTTCTCATTAATATAACAAAAGAATGGAGAGTAATTGCTAGTGTGAATGCGTGAGCAAGTGACTGCATGCAAGAGCGAGACAGAGAGAATGTGTCTGCACATAGACTGTGCCTTTAACAATTTGCCAAATGTTGCCCTTTTTTGTGAAGTGATGCTATTCTTTGCTTTCTATTAATAACCAAATAACCAGAGTACAACACATTAGGAGGAATTCTATCAATGACTTGAAACCACGCCAGCCAAGGATTAGGAATCCAATCTTAACACCTTTGCTCACACAAGTTTGATCAATTCTACTCTACCAGAATTTTGTATTCATCCACTCACCTCAATTACCTGTGGCAGCGACATCATTGAGGAGGGCACCAAAGCAGATGGGACTGCCATGGTAGCTCAGCAGATGACTGAACTGAAGTATTGAGACAGTTGGTCAGATCTCAATCATGCTGGCAGTCACTCCTGGAAGGAAGGAGAAAATCCTTAGATGAAGAAAGCCATGTAAGTGTTACCGCCCAAATACCAACGGCCTTCAAACCTGTCTCTGAGTAATTTAGTTACCTACTGGATGTTTTAAAGGAACTGAGATAGCTACATTTATAGTATCAGAATTATATGCATTTTTTTTTCACCAAAACAACTGTTTCAGAAAAAAAAACTAGTTTTCAATTTGAATGATATTAACAATTTCTAAAGTACCAACATGATAATCCAACATTTTTTTTTTTTGAAACAAGGTAATATAGCTGCTCTCATATCCATAATTGTGAACTAGGAACAGATTTCAAAAATGGAAAGTATGTCACCTCCCCTCTAAATTCTCTAAATACTGCAGCATGATATAGTATGATCACAACAGCTGCATAATTTTCTACCATCAAAATAGAGTAACTACAGGTTGAACCTCTCTAGTCCAGCACCCTCAGGACCTAACCAGTGCCAAACCAGAGAACTGGCCGAACTACGGGAGGTCAATATTGTCTAGCAGCATTACCAACACTTCCACTGCTTACTGGTCTCTTAGAAGAGACTTCAGGGCAAATTAAAGCTAGATAACAGCACAGAACACTGAAAGCCAGGATTAGTGGCTGTAAACAAACTTAATGGGACTGTGGGAAATTTGGCCACACCCATGATAATTGGACATCCGGCTAACTAAAATCATGCCAGACCATGGATGTTACCAGACCAGAGAGTGCCGGACTAGAGAGATTCAGCCACTACTAATTGTTTTACTCTCACCATAACTGATACTCAGCTTTAAAATCAAAACATGCTTATTCAAGAATACCATGAAATACTTCAAAATTCCTCAAAGTTCTTCAGAAAGATCTCAATGCTATATTTAAAAAAAACAACCCATACACAAACATTGCTGCTCATTACTCATCTCTGCAGGAGACAGACATTTGTAGTTAAAGGTAATATAGCAATTTCAGCTTTCCCGAGACATGTTGAGGAGGATAAACAGAAATACTGCAGCCCTTGACAGTATTTAGTTTGCATTCATTCTTCTCTGTGCTACTACACCACTCAACTTGTTTTTTGTAAAGTGTTATACCGTAAAACCTGCGCGATCCGGAACTTAAGCATCCGGAAAGCTGTAAAAAACGGCAAATTTCTGATGCCGGGGGGGGAAAGGAAACTGGCCCTTTAAGTGCTGGGCCGCTACTCAGACGAGCGTGCAGCACATACCTGGGGGAGGGGCGAATGGCAGCCGGAAACAAGCAGCAGGCATTCTGGCTCCCCCTGTGGCTCCTGGCACCCCCAGCAAGCCAGGCCCCCCGTGGCTCCTGCCTCGCTCCCCCCGGCAGGCCACCCCTGCCATCTCCGCCTCCCAACCCCCCCTCACCAAGCCACATCCGCCCGCCGCAGCTTGTGGCCTCCCCTAGCAGGCCACATCCCGGCCCCGCATGGCTCCCATGCTCCCCTCTGTACTCCGGCCCCCCGTAGGCCCCACACTGCTCCGGCTCCCGCTCCCCCCTCAGATAACCAGAATTTTTAGGTTGCCAGAACAGTGCCAGATAACAGGTTTTATTGTATATGTATTCCCTTTCGTCATTTATTGGTTCAATTGTTTACTGATTTTTATTTTACGGAGGGAGAACTTGTTCAAACATTTTAATTTTGTCTTCTGTTGCCATAGACATATTCTTTCTAGGCCTCATTTTATCAGGTATCTTTTACATAGTTTCATATACATTTCTCTGGATGGTTTCATTGTGCACAGGGGCGGTCCGAGGCGGGCTGCGGCAGCTGGTGCCCCAGGCAGAACGCACGATCAGCGCCCCCACCTGCACGGCCGTCAATGGCGTGACGTCGTCATTGGGCGCCCCGTTGAAGATGGCGCCCCAGGCGACAGCCGAGTCGGCCTATACTCACGGGCCACCCCTGATTGTGCACAAAATGATAGTTTTGAATGAGTAACCCATTGAATAAGCATGTTAAACCATTTCAGAAAAGCCATTGCACTTTTCTGACAAATGTGAAGTCTGACATGCCTGTGTCTGTGAGATTTGTTTTATTGAGCTGAGAGCATTGTATTACCACAGCTGCAGTTCCAGAAGCAACAACAATGGTGCTGGCATGAATGTAGACAAGGCACTGTCATTTTTACCACTATGTCATCTCACCCTTGCCAGATCTAGTCTACATGTCATTCTGACAAACACGCCAGCACCTGCCTGATATCAATTGCTCCCACTAGTGTAGCTGCATGATAGTAATGGAACAGTATGAGATTTGAGGAAAAAGAACTCTAACAGACAACACCATTGTGTTTTGGTAATTAACACGCATGCACTTGGTACAGTCACACTATTGGACGTATCTGGTACTTTGCGTGAAAGTAATACACTTCAAAATATTCTCTCTCAAGTTGAGGGTATTTAAAGGTGTACTCAAGCCACACATTTGTGAACTCTGAACATGATTATTGCCACTGGTGTCTTCATTCCTAAAGACACATTCTGAAAAAGCTCCCAGTGATACAAAACACAAAGCCTGTGCACTCAGGAACACAGGTCAACATAACGACATTGCACCAATACACCTCAAGCTGTGCTGACTCCCCACTGACCACGAAGTACAGTTCAAAGTTTCAGTCCTGATTGAAATCCTCAGAGGATCAACAGTAGGTACTCTCTTCCTGGCAACCATTACTATCTCCCTGTATTATAAACTCTTGAACAAAATGGGGGATTCATGAAGCGCAAGAGACAATTTTCAGAAGGAACTGGACCTAGACTACTGAACTAACACTCAAGGACAGAATTCATGGTCACAGATCTTTCAGTACTAAGGACCAAATACAAAATACGCTAACAGCGAATACCTTGGGAAACAACTCAGGACATATATGCCCTATATGTTTTGAAGAAGATAAGGACAGCAATTATCTTTATTACTATTTCAGTCCTTAGAAAGTGCTCTGGTACTACAAGAACGGGTGAAACACAAATTTGATTACATGAGGCATGCCATCATTTTTTCTCACCAACCAAAAATAAAGAACAAAGGTTCAGGAGGAAAACAGATTTGTTAGTCAAATGCAAAAGAGTTCCCATGCAGATTGCTTTGTCAGAGGTCAGACCAGCTTCTTTGTGCATTTCCCCTCATTGTATGTACAAAAAATGAACTAAGGAATGGTGAAAAGAAACCAAGTTAGTGTGTTCTCTGAACCTGGTTTAAGATAATGATCAAATTCCAGGATCTCCACTCTTGAAAACAGAATTCAGCAGGTTCGTTCACAAAATAAAACAAACACAAACAAAAAACAAACTAACAAACAAGAAATGCCCCCAATGTCCCTGAATGCTGATATATATTAATGGCCATGGGAAAAGATTTAAAAGACTTTAAGGCAAACATAATGCTGTCTCTACCTAACACTGACTTTCCTGGAAGATGTTGTTCCAGCTGAGACAGAGCTGAGGAATGAGTTCAGTGAAAGTCAAACATAGTCTAGAACACAGCAACCTGCTGATTCAATGAACCTCAGCCCCAGGGCTACACTTACTTCACTGTCTTGCAGCTGAATACTAGGTTTAAGAACTCATCTTTGAAATCCACCCTGGGAACAGCTCAAGTTCCTGGAGGGACTGCCTACCTCTGTCACCACAGCCTCCCACAACAGCTGTGTTCCATTGGAGCAATCTAATTGTCAACCTCAGGAGCAAGGCCTGTGTGAGCAGAAAAAGACAGCTTTTCAGAAGATCTGCCTCTTGAAGAGATCAGAATGACCACAAACCTCAGTGAATATGAAGTTAAAAATACCTCCCCGTTTCAGAGCACGCAGACACTATGTAGAAAGACACAGACAGATCCAGTTTCATACAGAAGTGCAAAAGAATTGAGAGTGGTTGAGTCAGTGTATTAATCAAAATCCTGGGTGCATAGAATTCTCTTTTCTTAATGTACATATACACAGGTACAAATCCACAGAAAATCCCAGTAATTCCGGACGGGGGGGGGGGGGGTAGGGGCAGAATATGAGACACATGGTCACACCACACACAAACATATGTATAGTTTCAGCTGAATTTTTTTTCATAGAATGCTTATCTGAATTCCTCAACTAGCCTATCATGCACAGTAAAAAAAGTGGTGACTAAGCAGCTCATCTGGACTTAGCAGCCAAAACTATAGATAACATAATTCTGTCAGAGCAGCCATAAAACGCTGAAATCCCTGTGACAGGCAGATAGACGTGTACAGATTAAGCTACACTGACAGCCTAAGTATCACTAGTTGCTGCAGCAACCTGCACTATTTTGAGTAACTCATTTGTATGCATTATATATAGAAGCCTGGTTGGAATCCAGCTGGTGGTGGCCAGATAGGGGAATGCTCCAGTGGGAAACCCACCTAAGAACCACACTGCTGTGAGCCCCACCCCTTCATCTTCCCCATCATCTTCTAGCTCACAAGCAATTAGCACATTCTTAAAGTGCTAGTTGACCAAAAAAAAAAAAAGTTTAAAATCATTCCAAGTAAAGGTTTAGACACCTTCCAAGAGCTCTCCTGATTTAACATAAAATAATAGCGCTTAAATCCTGAAATGCATAGGAAAACCCATTGTGCGGGCCAATTAGAAGGATTAGCTCACAAACTAAGCGGAGGGAGGAGGGGAATCTGCTGCAGTCTGATTCTTGAGCTGCTTCACACAACTACTGCAGTGAGAAGAAGCTTCTGATAGATGATCAGGAATGGAAAGTGCTCCAGCTAGAAATAAATAGGTCCATACTAGAAGACTTACCCAGCATTGCCCGGGTCCGGCCCAGAGGCCGGGACATGCAGGCCTCTCACCGGGGCTCCCCACGGGCTGGTGCGGAGGCCTCCTAGTGGTGCTTCCCCGGGGTGGAGCTGCGGAGGCCTTCCTGTACGAGCATGCTAGGTGGCCTGGCAGTGCTGGGGTAGGGCATCTGTGGGTCTTGTAGGGGTGCGTGTGGTGGGAACAGCTGTGCTGTCCAGCCCCTGTGATGCTCCGGGGGGGAGGGGCAACAGTAGGGCTGGCAGGTCTTTTCCCCAGTCCTGTACTGGGACTGGGGAGGAGGAGAGAAGAAGGGCTGAGGACAAAGGTTGGTGGTCGGCAAGATGGTGAGCCCCGTCTCCAACTGGCCACTCCTTTTCTAGCGTGGCTGCCCCCAGTGGTCACTCTGCAGTATAGCTACCCTCTGCACTCACTGCCCCCAGGAGCCTGTGCAGTATCGTGTCCCTCCGATCAGCCCCCTCCCTTTCCATGTTATGGAAAACAATTGAATTCCAGGCACATCCCATTTTCCTGCCACAACCAAAACCTGACTTCGCTTTAAGTTAGGATAAGAGGAAGCTGCATACCAGTTGTGGTGGTCCTAGCTGTTATTGTTTAGGACAGTGGTCACCAACCAGTAGATCGGGATCGACCAGTAGATCTTGGAGCCTCTGGCAGGTGATCTGACTGGTTTGGCCAGGAAGCTATAAAGTGCTGGCACTTCAGTTGCCCTTCCCCCACACTATTGTGCTGCTGCTGCCCCCTGCCTTGGAGCTGCCCCTTGGGAGCCTCCTGCTTGCTGTGGAGGGTGTCAGAGGGAGAAGGGGGGGGGCTGATGTCAGGGTGTCCCTCCTCCCCCCCACTTCTGTACCCTATCTCCACAGAGAGAAAGGGATAGCGGGAACTTGGCAATGCAAATCTCTGTCACTTACACACAGTGTGTCTCTGTCACTCTCACAAGCACACACAGTCCTTCCCTCTTATCTCCTGACCCCAACATGTACATGGGGGGTTGTTGCTGCTACTGTTACTGCTTGCAAAGTGGGTTATTTTTAGTTTTTGACTGGACTGTGCATTTCATAACTTGCATTAAATTTAATTCTTTGAGTACTAAAATGCCTAACTGGTCATGTCTGGAGTAATTATCCCTATGGTTGGTTGTGCTCCTGGAGGTGGCTGACATGTCCCTGGAGCCTGCTGAGAGGGTCAGAACAGGGGTTCTCCACATACTGTCCTTGCCAGCAGCCACCGCTCCTGCAGCTCCCATTGATCAATGATGGAGAACCATGGCCAGTGGAGGCTGTGGGCTCAGTGCCTGTGGGTGAGGGGCAGCACATGGAGCCATTGCTGTATATGCCAGCTGCTTTTGGGGGTGGGGTGGGGTGGGGTGGGGCTGCTTTGGCTCTGCTGCTCCATCCCTGGGGCAGCTGTCCAGCTGCTCCCAGGGTGGGCAGGACTTGAGCCCACCATGCTATGCTCCCCAGGGAACTGTCCTATCCCCTAGTCCACTCCAGAGCCCACCCCATGACCCTACCTTCAGAGGGTCCCTTATCCTGTGTCTGGTCACTCCCAGGGTGGGCAGAGGGTGTGGTTTGAAGGTAGGGAGGTGGAGTGGGATCTCCAGTGAACTTGGGAATGGGTATCAGCCTCTGGAGCACAGGATGGTGGGCTCGATTCTTCCCACACACTCAGGCAACGGCTGGGCTGCCAACACAGGCTGCCCAAGGGATGGACCTGGCTCCTGTATTAGGAAGGCAGGATAAGGAACCTGCTGAAGGTAAGGGGTGGGTGCGTGGGTTAGGAGATATGGCACCTGCCTGAGGAGGACAGGGTTGTGGGTTGGAGTCCCTGTCCAGCAGCCCAAGCCCTGTGCACCTGCAGCCAACACAGGATACAGAACCCACCAGAGGGGAGGTAGGCTTGGCTCAGCTCTGGAATGGCCTAGGGCATTCACCTGGAGAGCACAGAGCAGTGGGTTCAAGTCTTGACTGCCCTGGGAGCAGCTTGACAGCCACCACAGGCTAGACCAGGCTCCTGCACTAGGAAGGCAGGATAAGGGACACCCTGCAGGCAGGGGGTGGACCCTGGAATAGCCCAGAGCAGTGCTGCTCAACCACTGGTACAAGTACTCTTAGGGGCACCCAAGAGAAGTCTGGGGGTACCTCAACACAACTGGAAGTTGTAGAAAACTGAATTTGTTTTATGTTTCACAGCACTTTATTATTTTTGTACTTTTACACCCAATTATTTCCTCACCCACCCAACTACAATTAAGTTGTTTAAACAAATGTGTTGCAATGGTAAAAAAAAGTGTGTGTGTGAAAACTGTTGGTACTGGGGGTACTTATTTTTTTTTTTTTTTAAAAAGGGGTACTTTATAAAAAAAGGTTGAGAAACATTGGCCTAGGGGATACGGCATTTGCCACACGCCCAAGACTAGAACCTGCACCACTACCACAGCCTGGTGAAAGTGAATGAGATTCAGGGAGGAAGGCCAACAGAGCAAGCAGGGTGAGGCCTCAGAGAAGGGGTGGAGGAGGGGCAGGGCCCCAGAGAAGGGGGGAAGGAAGCCAGGCAAGCGTATTTGGGTTTGAGGTAGATCTTACATTTCACTTAAATTGAAAAAGTGATCTTGTGGTTAAAAAGGTTGGAGACCCCTGGGTTAGGAATAGTCATTGAACAAACAGACTCTCTCAGACAGATGCCTCTAAAGTAGTTGTGACAGACCCAAACCAACAGGCTGCGGCACTCTGATAGAGGGCAGGTATGGCAGGGTGCTGGATAAACAGTTTTCTTCCCCCAATCAACTCCCGGAGACTGCTGCCACATAGTTAAGGGAAGCAGACACCTGAGGTTAGTTAATGACTTGCCTGAAGGAGCAGGCTAATCAAACACCTGCCACCAGTGAAAGCTGGTGAGGCTGCTTTAACAGGTATCCCCCAGTAAGGAGGTGGGAAAGGAAAAGAGTAAAGGACCAGAAGGAGGACATGTGGTACAGAAGAGCTGTGTGTCTCTCTGTCTGTCTGTCTGTCTGTCTGTACGCACGCACGAGCTGAAGACTGATGAGCAAGTTACTAGCGGAGAGGTACTGGGAAGTATCATTTGGGGAAGTGGCCTAGGGAAAAAAGCTGCCAGACTGGAAGTGAAAACAACCCTGTGTGTTGCCACTGCCTTCAGGTCCCTGGGCTGAAACCCGGAGTTGTGGGCGGGCCCAGGTTCCCCCCAAACCGCAAACCATCGCAGAGTCTGCCCCGCGAAGGGAGACCAGGACTATAGATGGGTTTTTTCTCCCCAAAACCATGAACTAGCCTGTGATGAGTATGGATCAGTAGGCTATGGCCCCTGCCAAAGAGGCCATGTGGAGGACCACAGAGAGCCTCTGAGGCAAACACCATCTGTCAGTAGTGCAAGACCCATGGGGCATGGCTGGAGTTTTGCCACTATATACAGAGAGAGAGAGAGAGAGAGAGAGAGAGAGAGCTACTCCACAACTCTGACTGGATGATATACAGTGCTGTAGAAACACTCACACACACTATTATGGTCTTGCATCAGTATAAAATGAGGAATAACTCCATGTAAGTTAATGAAGTTACATAGATATAAAATTAGTGAATTCAGAATCAGGCCCTGAGCGCCTAGGGGGAGGGAGGGAATACAGGAAATAGGATCCTCAGACAAATTTGCTAAAGAAAAAAGGCACAGTGCCAGAAAATGCAATCTCTTATTAAAGAGGAACACATCTGAACCACAAAAGGACAAGGGCAGCTTCTTACTAATGAGGTTTTGACAGCTTGCTGTATTACAAGACATTGAAAGAGTGCCAAGAATTAGTGAGCGGATTCATATGCATCATAACTGAACTATGAAATGGCAGGTGTTTAATACAAATATTGCTCTAATTACTCCTACTGTTTATAGCCATGGTTATCTTTACAATAAACACATCCAGCAAACAGATAATTATATATGGGAAAGTACATACATAGGTGCCATACATTTCAATATGAAACTGCAGATTATGGAATTTCTTCTGCTTTATGAACATGACTAATCTCTGCCAAATTCTGTTTGGCCACAAGACTGTCTTCAGCATCTAGAAAGCTCCGCTTATTTTAAAAATTTAAACACTGGGTTTGTTTAAAAAAACAGTGAAAATAATTATCCATGTAGTACAGATCTGAAGTGCACAACACACAAATGCCCATACTGAATAAATTGCACAATTCAAAAAATTTTGTATTTAGGGTACATCATGATCATGTTAATCTCTGGATCTCCTGTCCCAGACTCAACGTGAAAAGGAACAAAATAGTCATTTTTAAAGTTATTTTAAGAGGCAGAATAATAGATCTCTGTATAAAAGGTGAGGTAGGAAGTAACTGGGCAGTTGGCAGTATGAGACCGTAAGCATACATTTACTTCATTGAAAGAGGTCAAGACTGCTATGAGCAGAGCAGACACAGGCCAAAGGGCAAACTGGGATTTTGAAATTAACTTTTCACTATGCCAGATTCTGCCTTTGATTATCTGCTGCAACCTTGTAGTTTTAAACACCTGGAACCCAACTCAGGAGTAGGTAATACAATTTGGCTATAGGTCTGTATGGGCATGCACTATATACAGTAATTCCTCATTTAACAGTATAGATGTGCTTCTGAAAATATTCGTGCTAAGCAAAAACATGCTATACGAGGTCAATTTTCCCATTAAAAATAATAGAAAAGGTGGGGCTTGCATTTCAGGTGGTAGTGGCAAAGTCAATTTTTTGTTGGTGCTCAGTCATCAATGTCAACATTAGATATCTAGCAACACAAGTCACCACGGTTTGTTAAAACACAAAGATAAACACGTGAGTGAGAGGAGGAGTGCTGTGACTATGTGTATTCATCTGCTCATGAGTATTACCACTGTTTTCACCAACTTATACTGCCACATGAAGTAGTCTGCCGCTTGATTATTTTCGTGTTATTTCAGGGACGGTCCTGTTATTTGAAAAACGTTCCCAAAGAAAATCGTGCTATTGCGAAAATGTGTTAAGTGGGCACGTGTTAAACGAGTAATTACTGTATAAAAATAGACATGTCTTTTATGGGAACAAAGGACTACTTTGGAAAATACGTTTCTGGGGATGAGACGTAACCTGCAACCTCAAAGGTTACATCATAAATTAATTTTACTACAAGGTTTAAGAAACAAAGATAAATGCAACTGATACTGAGTCGACTTGAACTCCCTATTAGATTGACAAGAAGCTAATCTGTAACAAAAAGATGCTGATCCCGAATATTATTATTACATAGCTCCATTACAGCCTTGAAACAAACACCTTTTCATTTCATCCATTTTGAATACAGCTAATGCTGTGGAATATAAATAGATTTATTAAGACTATAAATTGGACAGTTCTGACCATGTGTTGTACCAGAAACATTTAGGATGAGATCCTGAGATGATAATGGGGAAAAAAGAAAAAGACACATATAAACATGTAGTAGGGCAAATTAACAAGAACAAAATCAGATCTGAGAGACAGATCCTATTTTGGAGTCATTCCTGATTTTATAGTATCTCTTACTGCCAGAAGCATCCACCGTCTGTCTCCTCACACATCCCCTGCTGTTTCTATCTCTCAACACAATTATTTATTAAACATCAGCTTGTTCAGCACTGTACAAAACCCAAGTAGAAGACCATCCTCACCCAGAGAATTTTAAAATACATTAGACAGCACAAACAAAACAAGATGTGATGGCAAGCTCAGAATGAGAACAACAAATCTGAGTTTGTGGGTGTGGGGTTTTTTTTTTTTTTTTTTTTTGCACTTATGTAACTTTGAAGATAACATATTATTGATGTCAAGATGGGTTAGTGTTTAGGGCACCACATACATGAAACTAAAAACCTTTTCCTTTTGTGAGCCCCCATTTTAACAATTTGATAGAAGAGTTCACATAAAGGTAACTTATTGCTCCTTGTTCAGCGGAAAACAGTTAACATACTACATTTGGTGCTAAGAACATTTTCCTAAAATTAATCCAATATTTTGCACACGTTAGATGATGTTTAAAAGTTATCGAAGAAGTGGAAGGGCCAGGAGGACACCGAGACAAAACTCTACGTCCTTGGGTCAAGTTCTAGACTGAAGCATAACCCCACACTCCCATTTAAGGGCTCACACCACATGCACAGCAAAGGCAGCCATAACGCGTGCCTGCAGTCCATCACAAGCAACCTTCACCAGCAAGCAAATTATGCCGACCACAGGCAGGGGGGTCTTTCCAAAGGACTACAGCACATAGGCAGATATGCACCCATGAGCCAAGGATTGTCCTAAATCTTCCTTGCATAAGCTTCAGATGCAGAGAGTCTGAAGAACAGCCTCTTCACTGGGAGAAAGGCAGGGGGCCAGTGTTGTTGCAAATTACGTCTGCATCTTTTTCTAGGCATAGTTCCTTCTGGTGGGCCTCGACTGGCTGAAACTATATCTTTTTACCACCCTGTGATTCAGTCTCTGGGGAACAGAACTACCTGATATTTTGGGAAGTTCCATATCATAATTAATAATTTTTTGGAAGGTTCTTCGAGGGGCTTGTCTGGAAGACACAATAGAAATACCAACAACTGTGTCCCACCTAAAACTGGGTGCATACCCTAATTATTCTCTCCCATTTGTGCTCTATTTTTTACAAAATATTTACAACCAAAAGTGCCCGAGACGTACACGATGTTGCTCCCCATACTGAACAGCATGTGCCACTTTTATTGCACACTAACTAAATGCACCATGTAGTGTTTGTGCTTTTATATATGCGCACACAAATACGAAGAATGTTTTCACTGTTTACCTTTAACAGTTTTATTGTTCTAATATTACATCTAGGCACTAATTAACATAAATTAACACAATACTCAAAAAAGTGCATTTGTTAACTGACAACTAGGTTAAGCAGCTATAAGAAATTTAACAATATTTCTTTTAGAAAACACCACCAAATTGAAACCATTGCTGAAAAAAGTGCTTAAGCAGGAACCCAAACCAACAAAAGTACTACATTTTGTTTTTTGCAAGTGATCAAGGGCAATATTTTTATTAAGGCAAAAAGATCTTTGAAATCAGTGTCTAAATTTCAGGCCAAAAGTCAAACCTGGTAAAATGCACGTGAGAAGCGATCAACTTCACCTTGGCTTGAGCCCAGGTCTAAATTCGGTCAATTGTATTATGGATACTTGTTATTCTAGTTTTCTGTGCAATAATTTCAGCAATTTACTTCACACAAAAATATATCAAACTATGTTTTTCTTTGTATGACTGAACCAGTATTTGGAAAGGCCTTTTAGTACAATTAGTTTTTACGCCAATATCTAAAGTAACGTTTGATCAGGAGACATTGTCTTATTTGTAGCAGTGAGCAGATTGCGGAATCTTGACCTTGAGTTCAGGACATGCTGTACTGAGTCAAATACATTTGCAGAAGAAGCTAAACTCATGTGAAACTTTACCAAATGAGCTAGCTAAGCACACTGACTCAACTAAAATTGATTAAACAGTTATGACCCCAAAGATACATGTTTGTTTATCTCCCTCAACCCATTACTCATTCCAGGATATATTTTGCCTGAAGCTGCAATCTAAGATAAACTCCGGCACTCTGCATTCAATTGCTAGGAGATTATAAGGATTACAATACATAATGACTTTGTTTTGATAATTGGGGGTGGGGATGGTGAGAGCAGAAGATATTGATGTCCCCAGTCACTAGAGAATTACTTAGATCTTTTGAGCAAGAGAAAACTTTGGCTGACAACACACATTTAATGGGAAAATAATCTTTTCTATTAGCAGAAAAGATCAAAGCTCTTGCAAAGTTATCAAAATGTCCACAACTGGCACCATCATTTAACTGTGTATGCGAGATGAGTATTCAAGTAAAAAAACAATATAGACCCAATCCTACAAAAAAAGTGCTTAAGTTAAAGTATTTCAGTGGAACTACTCACTTGCTTAAAGTTAAGCACATGTGCAAGTGTTTGCAGGATTAGATCTCATTTATTAGCACATTAGGATGTGCCAATCTACCAAGCCAGTATCAGCCAGCGTTTAGAGCATTGGTGGGCAACCTATGGCCCATGGACCGCGTGTGGCCCATCAGGATTCTGTGTGTGGCCCACAAGATACTTTGTTCACTGTTGCCCATGTTCAGGATTCTGCTGATTTCCATTTGTGTAGGTTTTTTCCTACCGGTATTACTTAAGTGACAGTCACATAAAGCAAGGGCACATGAAAGTGAGGTGTGCGCTGATTGCACACAACTTTGACTGTGAGAGCCATATGTTCCCTCCCCATTAGGGATGCAATAGTGTAGTCGACTAAACGATAAACCGATAAGCAGGTACTTATTGGTTAACGTTATTGACTATATGCAACACTCTCTCCTTCCTCCCCCCCCGGCAAGTAAATTTTTTTTAAGAGGGCTAGCTGACAGGGCTGGTTCAATCTAGCTCGTGCCAGGACCCAGCATCAACCCCTGCTGCAGCTCTGCAATAGAAGTGCTTATCGTGCAGAGATGCAGTGGGGGTAATTGCGGACCTGGCAGGAGCTGGGATTGAATGGTAGCAGTGCCACCCCTTATTGATTGTGTAGCTACACAATTAATGGATTACATTCTTCTTAACATCCCTACTCTGCATCCAAAGTGTTGCTACGGTTCAGTTGGCACTCCTTGCAAATTCTAGGTATGCAAGCCCAGCTAGCAAAATTACCCTATCCTGGGAGACCATCTTGGTTATGACAAACTTGTGGCCCACTCACTAGCCTGGGATGCCGATCATTGGTTTGGAGACATTTGTTTATATAGACAATTATCTATATTCTAATTTCAGCAAACAGACCACAAATTAAATTAGTACTCCTGGTGAGGAATCAGAGACAATAATGCTCCGATTTTTCAACTAAACCAGACTGAACTCACCTGGTGGACCATGACATCCAGACAGAACTGGGAGTTAGCCCCATCCTCAGAAGCTACAGGAGACCATGAGATGGGAACACCAATCATTGCTGGTGTTGGTGGTAATCAAGGAGTTCTTTACCAATTGGAAAAGCCCGGTGACTTTAGTCCTCAAACCCAACAGAAGTATCCACTTTTGCATCAATTTACGCAAGGCGAACGCAGAATCAAAATTTGATGCACATCCATTGCCCTGAGTTGATGAGCTACTTGAATAGCTTGTAGAAGCAGAGTATATCACCACCCTTGACTTGACCAAAAAGTACTGGCAGATTCCTCTCACACCGAATCCAAGGAGATAACAGCATGCTCCACCCCCTTTGGACTCTTCCAGTTCCAAACCATGCCCTTCATTTTGCACAGTGCCCCCGTCATGTTCCAGCAGCTAATGGACTGTGTTCTTCGCCCCCTTTCCCCCCAGAGCTGTTACACAGGCGCTTATTTGGATGATATGGTGTTTAAAGCTGCAACTAGCAGACCCCTACCTACAACATATGGCCACCATTCTACAGTTGCTCAAAAGAAGATGGCCTGATGGGAAACTTCACTAAATGTCACCTCAGGAGGCATGAGATCTCCTATCTTGGGTACACATTTGGAAAAGGCACTGTGAGACCCCCTGACTGGAGAGGTACAAGCCCTCCAGCAATGGGTTTTCAAAAATACAAGAATGCCAGTTGGGGGGTGGGGGGGGCTTGACAGCTATTATCGCCACTTTATCCCAGAGTGCTCCCTCCATCGCAACGCCTCTCACCAATCACCTCAAAAATGAAAGCCCAAAAAGTATCCAGGGGACCAGGGCCTGCGAGGAGCCCTTCCACATACTAAAGGCCCAACTCTGTCAGGAATCTATCTTGTATAGCCCCACATTCACAAAGGAATTCTTACTACAAACGGTGGCCCTAGGATCCGTTCTTTCCCAGACAGTGGGAGGTGATTAACATCCCATCCTATACATCAGTAGAAAGTTGTTCCTGAGGGAGAAGGCCTACTCCATGTTCAAAAAGGAAGTAGTGGTGGTGGAGTGGGCACTGGCCTCATTTGGCTATTACCTCCTGGGCAGACATTTTACCCTCATCAAAGACCAGGACCCCTCCACTGGTTCTCTTTAATGGCTGAGGCTTACAGGTTCATTTAACCAGTAAGGGCTGGAGCAGCATCATGTCTGCCTTGGGCAGAGGGCTGCTCCAACTCCATGGGGCCACCACAGGCACAGGCTGCTCCAGCTTGTTGGCCGAAGCAGCCCTGGGCCCCCCCTGCCTCCCCCCCACCATGGGCAGGAGCTGCTCCGGTCAGCTGGCCAGAGCAGCCTCTATCCTTGGCAGGCCTAGTCCTCCTGCTGTAGGCTACACGCTGGTAGGGTTGCCAGATGGTCTCCCAAAAAATACCGGACACCCGGTATTTTTTGATCGAACAAAAAAAAAAAAAAAAAAAAAAAAGAGAACACGGGATAAGCGGCGATCGCAACCCTGCCTCCGAGCTGGGAATATCAGGCTGGGCCACGATTGGCACTGGGAGTCTGTGATTGCGCTGGGACCCCCAGACACTCCCCCCAACCCGGCTAGGCTTCTGAAGCACCCAGAGTGGCAATCGCGGCCCCGCCTTCCAGCTGGGGACTCCCAGGCTCGGAGGCGGGGCCGCCATCGGCGCTGGGAACCTGTGATTGCGCAGAAGTCTGGCGGGGCCGGGGGGAGTGGCTGGGACTCCCAGCCACTCCCCCGGCCCCCGCCAGGCTTCTGCGCAATCACAGGCTCCTAGCACCGATCGTGGCCCCGCCTTCCAGCCACTCCCCCCACCCACGCCAGGCTTCCGTCCAGTGCACAGCCAGAAAAATCAGAGACTACCAGACATTGCACATGTCTGGTATTCTCTGATTTTTTTTAATCGGACAGAGAGAGCAAATACCGGACTGTCCGGTAGAATACCGGACACCTGGCAACCCGACATGCTGGCTCCTCAGGATTGGGGCCAGCAAAGGCTCCCACTCCTGAAGAGCTGGCTTTGCTGTGGGCTCTGTGGTATAAAGCTTATATATGCTTTATACCACAGAGCCCACAGCACACGTAACTGTGTAACCATTAGGATTTTTAGCTTATCAGTTACACTTTTAAACTGTTTTTTACATCCCTAGTGGTCAGCCACCAACTAGATCACTTCACTTACATGGTTCATCTCCTCTTCAGCCTGGGAGCTTTCCTGAGCAGGGACTCCAGCCCCTTTTCTATTTAGAACATGCCTAGAACAGCATGGAGCTACCAACAAGAGTTAATAATCCTGCAGGAGCTAATTCACACAGATTATATTTCAGCGCAGTCAGGAATGAATGCATTTTATTCTATGAATGGTGTTAGTCAATTAACTTTGGCTTGAGAGGAAAAACTGTTCGCTTGATTTCTTTACCAGACTTCATTCTAGTTACTATGATAAAGGGATTTTGGCAACCATCACTATTTCTCTATTGATCACTACTTGAATAAATTTAGAGCATGGTAATTAAAGCACTTTAAACAGCAGCAAATCTGCAATTACAGTACCTAACACAAAAGAAATTCCCCATATAGCCTGGAAGGTAAGAGCCTACTTCCGATATCCACAGCACAGAAGAAACAGGAGCTCTGCTTAGCTTTTAACATTGTGCTGCACTTTTCTGTTAAAGGAAGAGGCAGCTATTAACTGTTCAGCACAGCCGTGGATACAAGAAACAGCACAAGTAACACCACCCTTCCAAGATTATACTTAGATTTTCAGAAAGCCTTTGACAAGGTCCCTCACCAAAGGCTTTTGTGTAAATTACATGGCCATGGGATAAGAGGGAAGGTCCTTTCTTGGATTGAGAACTGGTTAAAAGACAGGAAACAAAGGGTAGGAATAAATGGTAAATTTTCAGAATGGAGAGGGGTAACTAGTGGTGTCCCCCAAGGGTCAGTCCTGGGACCAATCCTGTTCAACTTATTCATAAATGATCTGGACAAAGGGGTAAGCAGTGAGGTGGTAAAGTTTGTGGATGATACCAAACTGTTTAGGATAGTCAAGACAGAAGCAGACTGTGAGGGACTTCAAAAAGATCTCACCAAACTGAGTGATTGGGCAACAAAATGGCAAATGAAATTTAATGTGGATAAGTGTAAAGTAATGCACATCGGGAAAAATAACCCCAACTATACGTACAGTATGATGGGGCTAATTTGGTTATGACAAATTAGGAAAGATCTTGGGAGTTATCGTGGTTAGTTCTCTGAAAACCTCCACACAGTGTGCAGCGGCGGTCAAAAAGGCAAATAGGATGCTAGGAATTATTAAGAAAGGGATAGAAAATAAGACACAGAATATCTTACTGCCCCTGTATAAAACTATGGTACACCCACATCTTGAATACTGTGTATAGATGTGGTCTCCTCACCTCAAAAAAGATATTTTGGCCTTGGAAAGGGTTCAGAAAAGGGCAACTAAAATGATTAGGGGTTTGGAACGGGTCCCATATGAAGAGAGGTTAAAGTGACTGGGACTTTTCAGTTTAGAAAAGAGGAGACTGAGGGGGGATATGATAGAGGTATATAAAATCATGAGTGGTGTGGAGAGATAAAGAAAAGTTATTTATTAGTTACCATAATAGAAGAACTAGAGGACACCAAATGAAATTAATGGGTAGCAGGTTTAAAACTAATAAAAGAAAGTTCTTCTTCACACAGCGTGTAGTCAACCTGTGGAACTCCTTGCCAGAGGAGGTTGTGAAGGCTAGGACTATAACAGAGTTTAAAGAGAAGCTAGATAATTTCATGGAGGTTAGGTCCATAAAAGGCTATTAGCCAGGGGATAGAAATGGTGTCCCTGGCCTCTGTTTGTCAGAGGCTGGAGAGGGATGGCAGGAGACAAATCGCTTGATCATTGTCTTCGGTCCACCCTCTCTGGGGCACCTGGTGCTGGCCACTGTCGGCAGACAGGCTACTGGGCTAGATGGACCTTTGGTCTGACCCAGTACGGCCGTTCTTATGTTCTAAGATACAAAATATTCCCATCACTTGTCAGAATGAAGCAGCATTTCTATGTTATCCCACATGAAACATGCATCCCAGAACCCTAACTGCTTAGGGTTGCCAACTTTCTAATCACACAAAACTGAACACCCTTCTTGCCCTTCCCCTTGCCCCATTCCTCCTCTGATACCCCACCCTCGCTTCATCCCCCCTCTCACCATTGCTCACTCTCCTCCATCTTTACTCAACCTTCCCTGAGCTGGGGCAGGGGGCTGAGGTGCACAAGGGGGTGAGGGCTCCTACTGGAGATGTGGGCTCTGGGGTGAGGCTGGGGATGAGGAGTTTGGGGTGCAAGAGAGGGCTCAGGGCTTGAGCAGGGGGCTGGAGGTGTAGGAGGGGTTGCAGGGTGCAGGCTCCAGGAGACACTTTGGGTGCAGGAGGTGACTCGTGGCTGGGGTTAGAGTGCAGTAGGGAATACAGCCTCCAGGAGGGAGCTGGGGTGCAGGAGCAGGCTCAGAGCTGGGTTTGGAGTGCAGGAGGGGCAGGGGTATGGGGTCTGAGAGGGAGCTAGGATGCAGGGATAGTTCCAACCTGGGAGAAGGGGATTGGGTGAATGAGGGAGTTCATGGTGCAGACTCCAGCTGGGTGGCCTGTCCATCAATGGCATGGCTCCAGGCTGGCATTGCAGCAGAGCTAATGCAAGCTCCCTGCCTGCCATGGCTCTGTGCAACCCCCAGAAGTGGCCAGCATGTCCAACTCTGGGGCACAGGCCGGTGTATCCACAGGTGCCACCACCTGCCAAACTCCCATTGGCCACAGATCCTAGCCAATGGGAGCTGCAGAGTCAGCACTCAAGGCAGGAGCAGCATGTGGAGCTTCCCTGATCACCACTTCACCTAGGGACTGTAAGTCTGATTTAGCCCCACTGCACCACCAACCAGAAATGTAACAGACCGAGCAGTAGTTCTGACCAGAGCCACTAGTTTCAACTAGGTGTTCTGGTCAAAAACTGAACATCTGGCAATCCTATTGTTGTCCCTGAATTCTACTGACTGGAAGCATTTTATACTGAAGTGAGGAGAGAAGGGTGTAAAACAAGAGCTGGCTACTGCGATGTGTTTTCTATCCTCTACTGAGCTTTTCCAGATTAACATGAAAATGGATTCCTGAAGTTTTAATAAATATCAGAAGTCTGAGCAGGCAGTCCCAGAAAACAGAGAGAGAGAGCTCCTTCATCTCACCATAAGGGTAGTGGAACACAACTCAGCTGTTGTATACTGAAGAATACCAAAACACAACTCCATGAATATTTGTAACACACCTGCACATCCCTCTTTCGCACACAACTTTTCTTTCTTTGTTAGTAGCACACTGTAAACATCAAGAGAAAAATATACTGTTTAAACCGGGTTCATATCATAGACCTAAAAATAGAGATGGGAAATGAATTTCTTACAGTAAAGGAGGAGGTGTCAATCTATGCAATGAGCCCCGGTATAAATATATTCGGTTAAAAAAACCAAAAAAACACATCACTTTGGTGGCCTTTGTCCATTTTGAAGAAGACAAATGTTCACATCACAATAAAAACACCGACACCATAACTGGCTCTAAGGAACTGGTAACCTTTATCATGTCTCAGCAGAAAGACCACAGACAGACTGAATAGGCACAGAAACTGAATTCTCACATTTACAGGAGTTTCCTCCAGGACAGTATGGCATATTGGCAAGTAATGGGAGGAAACTTGCTATCTCTCTAGTCTTGAGGGTTGACAGTGTAGCACCTTTCACAGAGCTTTACAGAGACAAAATTAAAGGCAGATCCTAATCAAGACCTCATTCTCTGAATTTTGCAGCAGGATTTGAAATCCAAACCAATATCCAGATCCGTATTTTTCAAAAAGGCCTCTCTTGCTCTCTTTATAGTGAGATGAACCAGTTATTTCTTAGCCACAGCATGTAGTCAATTGCTGCTTTTGATTTGGTATTAAATAACTGGGCATCTCTTGTCAGCTCATTTTATTTAAAATATCATTTATCTCATAAGTGGCATTTTCTCCAACAAAGTCAGTCTCTACTTAGATGCGGTTTTGGGCATTACTCCTGAGTGAAACACAAGTGAAAGTGGAGAATTTCTGAGAACTCAAATAGATTGTGTCTCGGGTCTGTGTCTCAATGGATTTCCCAGTGTGAATTCCATCGTGTTTACTTATTAAAAGATAGGCTTCCGAGCTTAGACCAGTGGGAAACAATGGGATGGAATGAAAAGGATGCAAGAGACATCCCCCTTCAAGGTGACTTCAATTTTACTTGGGCTACTTAATAAAGCACTAGTCATTTGCTCAATTCTCCTTGAAGTCTAAACTGAGGGCCCTCCTTCAATAAAAGTTCTGAGAGTTCAAACTCCAGCTGATTAAGGTGAAAGGTCAAAAGCACAATAATTTTTTAAAAAATAAGAAAAATCAGATCAGAAGCCTTTCCTTCCACCCACTCTGCTACCTCCATACCTCTCACTTTCAGGCCTCCGAGAGAGTTATTAGAAAGAGGCGCTGGTGAAGATTCCAACTTCCTGCAGATAAAGGATTTTCAATCTTTCACAAACATTGTACAGATATCTACCTTTTTAATATTGTACAGCAGTCATCTGAGGATGGGAAGAAAGTTGCTTCAACAGTAACCTCCCTAGACTGGAAAATCGGAGTACTACATCTGTAAAGGTGTAAAATATGGCAATTCCAATAAACAAAAGGACTCAGATATGACTCTACAAATACTTGGCAAAGCAAAACACCAGGGTATAACTGCTCTGAAAAGAGACCACCTTGTGCGAAAATCAGTTTACCGTTTCTGCACAAATTAACCCCTGTATATAATTTTATACCATTCTTTTTTCCCTCTTCTACATCCCATCACTTGAGAGCTGCTTTTGTAGCAAGAAAGAGCACCAGTTATTTTTTTTTTAAGATTACCTTTATATTTTGTAATATTTTTCCATGACAATGAACAGATAATCTCAGACCTCAGTTTCTCTCACAGCTCAGCTTTTGCACAAAAATGACCTCAGACAAACCTCTTGAATAGGATCTTTGTGGCTATTCAAGGAAAGAGCATTGTCCAGGCCTTAATCAGAAATACTGTATGTAGTACATAACAGCAACTTTTTCTGACCAAATACACTCAGCAACTAGTTTACTACAAAATGCAGAGATATTATATATAATTATATATATATATATATATATATATATATACATATACACACACACACACAGTGTTTATATACGTGTGTATCTCCCTGGTGACTTACTTTACAGCCCTATGTTGGGGGAGGGGGGAAATGCGGAGGGGCAGGGGGCGCAGTGGAGAGTTCTGCCCTCTGTGGCCGGGAGGTAGCAGGGGTAGTCAGCGGCTGTGGGGCTCCGGCCATGGAGCTGGGGGTCCAACAGCAGCTGCTAAGGAGTTCCA
The DNA here is from genome assembly GCA_019425775.1 of Rafetus swinhoei. Taxonomy (NCBI): domain Eukaryota; kingdom Metazoa; phylum Chordata; order Testudines; family Trionychidae; genus Rafetus; species Rafetus swinhoei. The sequence continues at coordinate 120,567,433 of CM033427.1, read as the reverse complement.
GCCTGGCCAGGCAGGCAGCAGTGGTGTTGGGCTGGAAGCCCTGCCAGGGGGGCAGGAGTTCAGCATGGGCCATGTTGAGAGGGACCTCCTCTGGTCTGGCAAATTCCCTCATTCAGGACTGGTCAGGTCCCCAGGGTGCTGGAGAAGGGAGGTCCAACTTGTACTATAAAATTAAGGACTATGCAGCACTTTAAAGACTAACAAGATGGTTCATTAGATGATGAGCTTTCGTGGGCCAGACCCACTTCCTCAGATCAAATTGTGGAAGAAAATTGGCATGACCATATATACCAAAGGGATACAATCAAAAAAACTGAACACATATAAAATTGACAAATCAGATTTTAGAACAGAGGGTGGATGGGGGGGGAGGTTAGTGTCTATGAGATAATGATATTAGGGGTGATAATAGGCACAACTGACTGTTCTTTATTGCTGTTGGCCAAGTCATCTGCCACATACCTGCAAATTTCAAGGAAGTGCTATAGTACAATCCAGCACAATCCCAGGGTATACTCCTAGGAATAAACTCATTAAAGCCAGTGGGACTCGCCATATTAAGGCTATGTGGAATCAAGAATCAGGTTCTCAGAACAGAGCACGCTGAAGAAACAGAGAAGAGATCACTGTATTATGAGAACACCACACTGAAATATCATCTGAGGTATAATTCAAGTACTTAAACTCAAACAGCCCTCAACATTTTATTCTCTTAAACAGAAGGCTTTTCCACATGCCTAATCATTCCATTCATTTATTCCTGGTGATTCCCCCACACAACATAGTCTTTAATTAAAGATTCAGCTTTAATTCCTGGAGGGTTGGCAACCCTGCTGTTTACCACTTCACCAGTCTTTGGAGCCCATCTACTTTGGTTGTATTTTTTTAGACAGGGTAACCACAACTGAACATGGCATTACTTCAGGCTTGGGCATATATTGTAAAACCCATTTAACGGTTATACAAGATGTTTAAGTGGATAACCGCTTAAACAGGGCAGACAGGGGGACAATCCAGCCCTCACCCGCAGTGCAGTAGGCTGGCTGGAGCGCCTCCTGCCTGTGATGGGCTGTGCCAGGCAGGCCAAGATCACTGCGGGTGGAGGCCCGTTTCAGGCAGGGGGGAAGGGTCTGCTGCTGCCCAGCCAGGCCACCAGTTAACCAGTGAGGATCACCTGATAAGAGTGATGCTTACCAGTTAACCACTGACATCCCTATTATACAAATGATATTGACTTTTGAGCATGCCGTTCTATCCCCTCCTGTATATAGCCTAATGTTTGTTTCGACTCCTTCTATACAAGAAGAGACTTTCAAAGAGCTGTGCAAGAGAACACCTCAGCCATTTTCTTGAATGGTTAATTAAGAACAGTGTTGACTGTGAGTAATTCAAATGACTCCTTTCCATATGTATTTCTCTGCATTTGTCAGTGAATTAATTATATATACTGTTGTCCTCTCCAGCAATTTTGTTAGGTCTCTCTGGAGCTTCTTGTGGTCAACTTAGGAGCACGACCGTACACCCACTAAGTGAAAAGATACTTTTTGCCATTGACCTGAACTGCAGAAAGAGAAGACACTAAGGCTATGTCTACACTATAGGGTTTTTTGTTTTGTTTTTTCAAAAAAAGTGGCCTTTTTTCGAAAAAACTTCACTTGCATCTAGACTGCTGCCGCATTCTTTCGAAATTAAATCAGAAGAACACGGCGGTTTTTTTGACAGTGGTAAACCTCATTTTATGAGGAAGAACGCCTTTTTTTGGAAGAGCTCTTTCGAAAAAAGACGTTCTTGAACACAAACAGGGCTTTTTTGAAACAGAGCATCCAGATTGCCTGGGAGCTCTCTCTCGAAAAAGCAGATCGCTTTTTCAAAGAGAGTTGTGGCTGTCTAGATGATCTCTTTCGAAAGAAGTTTTTTCGATTCTTTCGAAAAAGCTTCTTTCGAAAGAAGCATGTAGTCTAGACGTACCCTAAGGGATTAAATTTCTCATAAGTGTTAAGCCTTGGTTAGATATTTACTGTTTATTAAGACTCCCTGAATGTTTGAAACCAATTTTTCTTCCTGAAACATATAAGTATACAATGGTTCATTATTGCTGATTATTCAGGAGAGAATGCTGTTTTGCTTTAAAAAAGTCATAGAAGCATTTAGCCAAGGGGATTTCCCCTCCTCCAAGAAAAAAAATTAGCTAGTAAATAGTATTAAGAAAACAATAGATTTCTACTCTAGAAGCCTTGGCAATATTCTTTTAAGATACATGGGAAGTACCTTAGAAAAAGACTATAAATGGTAGAGGTAGTATGAAAGTCTTTTCCGAATCTTAAAAGTCTTTTCCGAATCATATAAACATCCCACCATGCATGCAGTAAGATAAACAGCATATCTGATTCAAGAAAAGAATTTTCTTGATTGATTTCTGTGTACAAAACAATTACTTCCCTTAGGATATTAAACCAGATTTTTATCTCTAAGAAGCCCATTTCCTCAATAACACAAATTCAGACATGAAAACATTTTACCAAGCTTTATGTAGCTTGAAGATACATTTTGAAAGGACAAACCCAGAGTACTTGATTTGATAAGTGACTCAGAACACAGTTAGAAAAGTGCACGTAATTGCAGTGACAGACTGAAGACTAAAATCCACTAACCTCAGAATGGGTATAAAATAGGCAACAGCAGTTCAAGTTTCTCCACACTGTTCCAAGTGTTCCCGAGTCCTGGCCTTCAGAAATAGAAGGATCCAAAATAGCCCAATCTCTTTTTGTTTAAGTTTGTTTTTGTCCCCTGACTGGGTGATCCAGCCACTGCAACCAGTATGTCCATTGAATCTCCCCATTGCATTTAAGGGGAAGAGATGCTGGAGAAATGAAGAGGCTTATAACCTCTTTGGGACAATTAAATATTTACCTTTTCTATGCTGTATAAAGAAAGATTTTATTTGGCATGTACATCTACTCCAAATTTAAAAGTAGCTGGGCTCCTTCTTAAGTAAAGAACAGAGAGAAAATTGGTTGCCTCCCTAGGAAACTTTACAGTCAATTGTTTCTTGTCACATGTACACAATTACTTTCTGTGCATATTATTTAGGTCTCTAACAGTAAATAAATGGTTTTAAAATAAGAGGTCAGAATGAGGACTTCGGCTATGAATATTCCTATTTGTACACATATTTGCATGCCTAAAATCTCTTCCCCAAATTCTCCTGTGATCAAAAGCTGGTTAACAAGATGTTCACAGGATGCTCACCAGAAAAAACAAGCAAAAGAAGGGTCTGAACATGGTTGGCAGAATTGAGCGTCAAGTGAAGGTGCCTGTGAATAGCACTGAGGAAGCAGTCTTTAGAGGGTAATGGAGGGATAGAAAGTTCCTGCTTCCATTCCAGCACTTAAAAGGAAGAGGACGAGTTGTGGTGGGACTGAAATTTGATCAGACCCATACCAACTGTACACTTTTGGTGGTAGGATAGTTTTCGGGTATAGATAATTGTTCACATGTGAAGGAAGAGGAGAGAGCTTTACTTAGATTCAGTGCTTGTCTTTTCCCATGTGCTAGAACATGTTACTAAAGTAGGTTGTAGACATCTCCAGCATCCAAGTTGTTGTGGAACTTCAGCCAAGTGCAATGCAGCACTAATTCTGCATAGGATACATCATGCAATAAGTACTAGGCAACTATGGCCCTAACTGTCAGTTCGCCCTAAATGCAATGGCACACATGTCTGTTCATGACGGAACATCTCAAAAACAAGAAATGAGAGGTACATGGTCATTTAGACCCCAGTCTCCTGTGCATTTACTTGCTGAATCACAGAGGGAATCAGTCTGGCTGCAGCAGATCATTGAGTAGCTCTTCAATGGTCCAGTTTGGGGCAACCTGTGAGTTCCAAAACCAACTGTCTGAGGTGATTTTAATTTTCCTTTTGTTCCCTGGAGCCCCAGGACTCCTTTGCATTCTGTATCTTCACAATGAGCATTAAAATTAAAGAAATATATGTTCCTCTTTCCAGGACAAGCTTTGGAACTGATCCACCTTTAAAAAAACCTGAATGTACTGAATGACCAGCATGACCTTTCTGAGGCTAAAAATGAAAACGGGCTTCCTGCTTCAGTTTTCTAGTAAATGTTATTGGCAATTGCAGCTTCTTTAATACTTTTGAGAGAACCCATACCCAATCCGCTATCTGTAGTCCTTGAAAATGAAGGATGGGGTACAACAGGCTGAGTCGTGGCACTGAAGAAACTGAGGAAAGCTAAGTGTGTGGCAGAGGATGGGAAGTCATCCCTTTAAAAGTCTGCTTTTGATCTTTAAAAAGAAACTAATATCAACTACTCTTGATTTTCAGTCCTGTACTATGGCCAGGACTTACAAGCACAGCATGTGAGATGAACAGAAAGTAATGAAAATGTTAATGTCTCAGCCTTGGGATTTGGGTGTTCAGGGCCAGTTGGTTTGCTGGCCTTGTATTGTGCCAAAGATCAAAGGTATGATCTCCTTTCTGGGTCACAGCTGTTTATCAGATAAGCTTGTCTATAGCCTTGGGCAGAGGGAGGGACATGAGACTAGAGAATTTAAACCCAGTCATTAAGATAATGTCAATTGTTAATTCTTGCCAAACTTTAGCCAGCCTAGCCACACAAAATACAGCACTGTAGAGTTCATTAAATGAGCAATTAACTGGACCAATACAAATGTGCATGTAATATTGCACAAGAAAAGTTTTTTTATTTCCACTTTGTTTTAAGAGGCTGATAAAGTTACTGCCTCTGCAGTAGTGAGGGCCTGAAACCCAATGTCTTGACAGTCTTCAACATCCAAGCAGTAATAGGTGAGCAAATGTCTATATGAAATCATACTAAACTCTCATTTGCACACCATGGTCAGATTCCTTGTAAATCTCTATTCAGATGTTACACTTGTAATTTGGGGTTTGGCTTATTTAATTCTGTACTTCCTTGATTTCAGCAATTCCAGATTATTGTATTTTGTGGTTGTTTATTCCACCTGCAAATTGAACAGGTGTTTTATGGATGTGCAAATGTAACTATCACTGGGCAGATTTGAACCTGGGATCTCTGGAGCTTAATATAGGAGCCTCCACAGCAGGGGTGGCCAATCCATTCTGGGCAAAGAGCCAAGATTAAAAAAAAAAAAGCTCTGCTCCTTTAAGAAAATGCATTTAAATGCGTTTAGAGGCTTTTTGGCCACATCAGGCTCCCGCCAACTGACACCATCTTTAATGACCGTGCCAGATGGGTCCCCTGCCCAGGTCAGCACAGGGAGCCAGGAGGAGAGGACCATTTTTGGGGGCGCGGGGGCGGCTTTACGAGCCATGGGGAGGCTTTGCAAGCCACACCCGGGGGGAGGGAAGAGCTGCATGCGGCTCGTGAGCCGCAGGTTGGCCATGGCTGCTCTACAGCTTGAGCTATAAAGCCAGCTGGCTCACACTTGTTCTTCTCTGTCCACTGTACGTGGTCTAAATGCCACTACATGGGACAGTGAACTACACTCACAAAGGCTGCATCTAGACTACATTCCTCTTTTGAAAGAGGAATGTAAATGAAGGAAATCGAAAATGCAAATGAAGCACAGATTTACAAATCTTGTTCTTCATTTGCATAATCGCATCTGATCACTTTTTTGAAAAACTTTTTTTTTTTTTTAAAAGCAGTCTGGACATGGTTCTTTCAGGAAAAAAAACAACACTTTTTCGAAAGAACCCTTATTCCTGAAAAAATGAGGTTTACAGGGTTCTTTTGAAAAAGTCAACCAGAGAGGCAGGTGGGGTTACTTGCATGAGCAAAATTGAACACTTGTTTAAGAGTTTGCAAGACTAGGCTTTAACTGGTGCTGGAGATCTATCTTCTGTGAGCTATAATCCATGGTGACTATGAGGAAAATTTCCATCCCATCCCCACCCACTCCATGTTCCTTCATATCCAGACTCCATCAGTAGATATCAGCAGTTGGGACACGTTTTTAACAGCTTATTTTGGAAGTATGAAGAGCTTTCTAAAAGTGCCGGAAGCTGTTGCAGATTCTGGGATGCTCTTTTTTTTTGGAGGGGGGGGGGTCTTTTGTCTTTTATACAGAACTACCAGTTTTAAGTTACCAGTCAGCCAGGGACAAAAATGAGACTGTAGGATAGATACTTAATTTCCTGTAATGAAATACAATCTATTTAAGTTTTATCTACACTGGCAACGCTATGCAATTTGCTGCCAGTCAAAACCTGCAAACAAACCTTTAAGTAATCCAAAAGGTCAACATACATTAGTTATACATACTACATCTTTCATGGCATAGTCACTGTTAAATCCCAATCTCATGAATCGTGCAGTTTGTGTTGCCTTCTTCTGATATGTTTGCGTAGTTTCGTTTTTCTTTCCCCCCCCCCTCGTTTTCCTGGTGATTCTTTTTTATTATTACATCTGACTAGCAATTCAATCTCAAACCAAAATGTTCATCTGATCTGACAAACAGTGGTATGTCCACTTCCAACTTTTGAGTTTATTTTGTGTAAATGATATGTATTAATGGACAATGAAAAGTTTGAAGAACAAAATTCATCTTTCACTGAATGTCAGTGAAATAGGGGGGGGACATATTAGAAATAATCTAGTCCAGGTTAATTATAATGGAAAGTTTTTCTGAACTGGTTTGTGATTTTATTTTGGAGGGGTGGGGGGGAGGGCGGGGGGAAACAGCTACTCTCACAAGCTGAGAGGCCATTCATCTTATGTTATTATGATTCTGATGCTATTCTGACCTGAGGTTTTATCCCCCTAAACTGTCATGTAAAATCTTTTATACTCTAGTAATTAACCTGAAGTGTAGTACTATCAGCAGCACTGCAATATGCTATTCAGTGTAAAACAATAAACATTACCCCAGGCAATGTAACCAAATTGTTCATTTACCTTTGCATTACAGCTCCCTTATCACATCAAAGCAACCCTCCTTCCATTTAACACAGCTCATCTCACAACTTACTCATTGTAAAAACCACACCTAATCTCTCTAATGAATCATCCCACTCCTGCCTATCTCAATGCCGGCACTGTATGAGAACCACAAACCACCCAAGAAAACTCAGCTCATATAATTTACCCTCTATGTTCTAATACCCAGACTGTCAAAAGAAGAGTCTCACTGGTCTAAGAATATGCAAATAAAAACATCCTCTCATTCGATTCCATGCCTCAGTATCTGAATTCTATTACATGTCTTCATATCCAAATAACGGACTCTGATATAACTGGTTAAATTGAATCACAATTTTAAGAAGGCATGTCCCAAGAAAACCTAGCTGATGCAAACTGAAATACTGTATTGCTTTTCATTATCCACAAAGTATACTCGTGAGACAGTTTGTTCATGTACTGGCACTGCTGGCTGAAAGCAGCAATGACAGTTACATACACAGAGATTCGACTGCAAGATCAATTCCTTGACTAGCCCTTCTAGAATTCCCAAGCATGCAACGAGACTTGAAATGTGAAGGCCTCTTGCATTCTTCTGTACCACCGATTTAAATAATTAGTATTTGTAGCCTAATACCATACGTGCTCTAGAGGGAAAGGAAAAAATGGATATACTTCAAACAGCGTAACAACATTAAGACACCACCCGTATCACCACTAAACCTGCACCTACAGATCAAAACCAAACTCCAGCAAGGCAATTTATTGATTCCTGTACCACTACCAATGACAAAGATTCAGTTGCAAGGTATTCTATGCATGATAGATCAACTGAAATTCACATGGAACCCTTACCAATAGCCCATGATAACAGACAGGACAACTTCAAACAAAGAAGCACGACATGTTACACCCATGTCGTTCTACTACAGGTGGATGAGCCTACTGATTCTCTTCCATCCCACATGCCCACCACCAAATAAAAGGGGCAGTCAGTTTGAGCTATGCAGTATCAACCAGACACTTCAGGTACAGGTTACTCATTACTACATTAGATATTTGTGTTGTCAGTAATATTAAATAGCCACCAATATCTAGTCAGAAGTTAGTATATAGGTCTCTATATAGTAAGTGAAGATTGAATCTCTAACTACAAAACTCACATGAAGATTAACTATGAGCTTGCAAACTAACATCTCCATAATAAATAATAGCCATACTCTTTTTAAAACTCCAAACAAGAACCAGCCATCTTCAAATAGCAAATAACTTCCAAGGACAGTCTTTACTTACTACTACCATAGGTCAGGCTGCCAGCACATTCTTTTATATAGACAGAAAGACTTAATAATGGAAGATTATATGTTACCTTTGACAGATTTTACCATTGTCTTAAATCTCTGTATTTTTGCACTCCCATGAGTATTACAGTATGAGATTTTTTTCTACCGTACAAAGAAATTAACACTCATTAGACTACAAGTGAAATTCACCATGTGCAGAGGAGTTCATGCAGCATTTCACTCCTTTAAATAAGGAATAAGTGGCTCTTACAGATGCATAAGCCTCCATCTAGCTGTAATTTACTTCACATGATTATGATGCTCCCCAGCACATTTTTCAGTAGACTTTAAAAAGAAATTCAAATAACTTTGCCTGTTATATTCCAAGTCTGTTTGTTTCCAAAAAAGATACTGGACTTGCAAACTTTGTTCCCACACATTTTCAATAATAGGTAAGACAGCCTCCAGTTTGTATGTTGCATGCCAAATACAAACTATAAAAAAAACAAAAAAATTCTCAAATGTGTGCTCAGTTCTCAGATGTTTAAAAATCTTAACATTGGTACAAAACTTTAGCGTACCACTCAGTTCTCAGAGCCCAAACAATGTTCCCAAACATTTTTCAATGCAACTGCAAATTGTTTTCTTGTTCTCTGCTCATAATATTTCCACCAAACGGATCACTAGAGCCCTGCAATTTCACTGATACCCACAGATGAAAAGCAGGTATCTGCATCCACAGATGTGGATATCTGTGGATCATTTTTGTGGATACGGATGCAGATGTGGACACAAATTTTATATCTATATCTGGATCCTCATCCTCATCTGCAAAAATGATACGTGGATATCCACATCTGAGGAAGTAGATGCTCATGAATATAAAGCAGATGTCTGCAAATCTGCAGGTTTCTTAAGGATGTGAAATCCCAGTTAATCATTTTACTGGTTAAACATTAACCTAATGTTTAACTAGTTAACCAACTAAAGCAGGATCCAGGCTGGGGATCACTTCAGTTTGGCTGGAGCAGCCCCCAGCCCGTGTGGTTCTTGACCTCATCCCCACCCTGGCGCTGACTGAGAACAGCCCCTGTCCGCGGTGGGCCCCACAGCAGGTAGGGAGCTGCTCCAGCCTCCATCAGTTACTACCCACTTAGGGTGATGCTTACCAGTTAACCTTTCACATCCCTAGTGCTCGCATGGTAAGAGGTAAAACATGCCTACCAATCTTTTAACCTGAGCGGACACACAAGTCTATGGGTAATGTTGTATTATTTCTGACAGACAAATAACATTTGTTTTCTTTTTAACAAGAAATTCTTCTTTCCTCTAGGGTAAATACCACTTGAACTAAACTACTCATAGTTTATACCCACTAACTTAATTGCCTGGATTGTCAGAGGCCAAAAGAAGGCAGACTTTCTAAGAAGAGAACGCAGAACATGATGAACAAATTGGTCCATGCACAGTAAGCCCTCTCTACAGAAACTCTGAATAAGCTATACCGATTTTAGAAAGAATACTGTTACACCATAGAGACAAGCAGAGCCATGGCTGTCTGAAAATGGAGAAGCCAACTGAGAAAGGAGCAAATACAGAAAAATTATTGTCATACAAAATAAGGCTTTTCATGGTCAGGCTACAACTTTGTAAAATAATATTCATATTTTCAGAAATAGCCAAGTATACTTTAATTCTAGAGCACTGAGGGGCAACCTAAGCTAGTGATTCGTAGGGATGTCAATGTGTAGTTAATCACATGATTAATTAATAAGCCCAAGCTTACATGATTAACCAATAAACCTGGGCTAATTGGTTAATCCTATTGACTACATGCACTTCCTCCCCCCTTGCTGCCTGTGATACAGAGGCAGCAAGGAGGGTGACTGGCGGCAGCAGACATGCATAGGGAGATGCAGTGGTGGATATAGGGCAGGGCGAGTGGGGCGGTGGCCCGGGCCCCGCGCTGCAATGGGCCCCGCACCGAGCCCAAACAGCTGCTTGGGCCGCTTGCTCCCGCATGGCGGCCCGGCTGAGCGGTGCAGAACTCAGCCGAGCGCCACGGCGAGAGGCGAAGGGGGGGCGGGGTGGTGATGTACATGGCCAGGGGGCCGGAGGCGAAGGGCATGACACAGGCTCCAGGTCCCAAACGGCTGTTTGGGCTCCGTGAGTGAGAGGCAGGAGGGGGAGGACTAAGGAGAAGAGAAAGAGAGAGAGAGGCAGGAGGAGGAGGAGGAGAAGAGAGAAAGAGAGAGAGGCAGGAGGAGGAAGAGAAGAGAAAGAGTGAGAAGACTTAAATACAAATGAAAATTTTTAATTATTAATGCAGAATTTTGTTTAAGAATGACTTACAATATAATTAAAATAAAAATTATCCAACTAAATTAAGTTTCTATCAAATTTACCCAATTCACATTTAATATGAAAATAGCCTTCAATTTGCACATTTGACGCCTTTTTTCTATTTTTTCTCCAAAGGGGGGCCCCCGCGAAATTGTGCTGCTCTGGGCCCTGCAAAGCTCTCATCCGCCCCTGGGGAGATGGCTTTGAAGCTGGCTCTCTGCTTTGCTAGTTTCTTCAGAGCCTCTTCCTCCCCTCTCCCCAACATCTCCCACAGAGGCAGCAGTTCTAGGGTGTTGTATCATGCAAGCAAGGTACTAACAAACTTCAACAGGCCTTTATTTAACAAAGGTGAAACCTCTTTACAAAGCAGCTGCTGCTCCCCTCTGTAGCTGTCACTCAGCCCTGGCTCATCTCCTCCCCCCTCCTTCCTGTTTCCTGTGCTTCCAGACTCCCAACAGCCAGGGTTCCCAGTTCTAATAATTACAAGCAGCATCTAAAACACCACATTCCCTCCTCTCTTAAGAAGCTCTCTCAATTATAAAATAAACATTGTTGTTCTAACCACAGCAACAAATATGGAATAAGACACTATACTGTTGGCAGAAATATTACACTGTAAATACTATATAACAGTCTCTAGTCCAGACAGGTGGTCGTCTGGGTCTGACACACCATCTCTCAAACCCCAGTTCTAGTGCAATGTCTTGTTGTGTTGGTGCTACGGTGAAGTCATACAACGCGGACTGGGTGTTGGCCTCATCTCCTCTTGGTGCATACGCAGGTGCAAGATAAGAAGCATTCTATACCTGCCCATCAGAAAGTCGATAAGTGTAAGGTCCCTTCTTCTCTATGATTTTAAGAGGAGATGTGAATTTATGGTCCCCTTTGCATAAAATTCCAGGTTTTCTTACTCTAACGAAGGAGCCACACAAACTTTAGCTCCTTAGCACCCCGGCCGTTTGTCTGTGAAAGCCTTATACTTTTCTTGGTTTTGTTCAACTGTTTTTCCTCACATCATCCTTGTTTGGTGCATCAGGTCTTGCCTTTAACAATCCAGCAATGTTTAGTTTAGTATTCATCTGTTTTCCATGCAGTAACTCTGCGGGTGATCTTTGCATTGTGGCATGTTGCATAGCTCTATATGCATGCAAGAAATCAGTAGTGAAGGTTATCCACGATCGCCCTTCTAGTTTAGCCGTTTGCAAACTCTCTTTCAAACTTCCGTTAAACCTATCCATTTCCCCATTGGCTTGAGGGTAATACAGGGATGATCTTCTATTTAAATTTTGCTCTCTGCTAGAAAAGTTTCCAGGGAAGTAAATTGACTACCATTATCTGAAACCAGTTCTTTGGGGTTACCTTCCCTGCTAAAAACTGTAGAGAGAAACTTAATTACTGTAGTAGAAGAGATTTGCAATGTAAACGCTACCTCAGGCCATTTACTGAAATAGTCTATTAAAGTGATGGCATAATGACAGTCAATTGGAGCAGTATCAAAGGGTCCTACGATGTCAATCGCAACTTTTCTCCATGAAGAATCAGGAAGAGGAACAGGCTGTAATGGTGGGGTACATGTCACTGCTGTCTTATCATGCATTTGGCAAGTGACATGGGATTTTATGAATGCTTCATTTTGGGAGTCCATCCCTGGCCACCAATACAGATCCTGTAGTTGTTGTTTGGTTCTGACAATTCCTTGATGAGTATCGTGTGCCAGGTGTATGAGTTTTGACTGTAATTCTTCTGGAACAAGTAGCCGGTGTGTACCTCGTAGCACACAGCCATCAAGCAAAGAAAGTTCATCCCAAACTTAAAATAAGGCAGCAAAGCTGGGTCAAGGTTTTTAGGGTTATTGGGCCACCTCTGTCAGAAATTCCCATAGCTTTTGTTGAATTGGACATGCTGAACAAGCAGCTTGGAATTGCTCTCTTGTAACTGCAGTAAGAGTGCTTGTAATAAGCGCAACTACTTCATCCTCTGGTAGACCATCTGGTGAAGACAAAGGCAGGCAAGAAAGGCAATCGGCTATCACATTTTGGTTTCCAGGCTTATAGTCCAGTTCATAATTGAAAGAGAGTAGTCTTGCAGACCATCTAGCAATACAATTTCCTGCTCTTCCCAGTCCTTTTGTGGTTAGCAATGTTGTCAAAGGGCTGTGGTCTGTGCGCAACTTGAATGTGCAGCCCCACAGGTAAATTCTCCATTTTTCAGTAGCCCAGACACAAGCAAGTGCTTCTTTTTCAACTGTAGAATATTTTCTCTCAGCATCACTCAGTGTCCTTGAAGCAAATGCAACAGTCCTCTCTGTGTTGTCCTCATGAAGTTGTGTGAGGACAGCCCCAAGTCCGTAATCAGAAGCATCAGTAGTCACAATTGTGGCCAATGGAGGACTCAACAGTGCAAGTTCTGGACTACGTACAATCAAGTCTTTCACAGTTTCCAAACTAGCTTGTGCATCCGTTGTCCACACCAAGGTTGAACTTCTCCGTAGTAATTCTCGTAACGGTTCAATGACAGAAGCATAATTGGGAACGAATTTTGCATACCAGGAGGTAAGACCCAAGAAGGAATGTAAGGTTTGCAAATCTGTTGGATGAGGAGCATTTGAAATTGCTAGGATTTCAGGTTTTAGTCCAGCCGGTGAAATTGTATGCCCCAGAAAGGAGAGTTCTGTTTGTCTAAATTTGCATTTAGACAAACTGAGTTTGCAGCCTGCTGTTCTGATGCAGTTTAGTACAGACTGCAGGTTATTGTCATGCTCCTCAGAAGTATTTCCAAACACGATATCATCATCCAGATGGCACTGAACTCCATGTTGATTCTTCAGAATCAATGACATTTTTTGGAAGGCACTTGGTGAAGATACAAGACCGTATGGAACACGTTTAAAACGAAATAGTCCCTCGTGTAATAAAAGCTGTGAGGTCTCTGCTATCTTCATGCAACATAACCTGGTGGTATGTGCTCTGCAAATCAAGAGTAGAAAACATCTTTGCTCCACGGAGTTCTGCAAATACTTCTATGTGAGGCAGAGGGTGGCTGTCAATCACAATAGCTTTATTTGGCTCCCTTAAGTCCACACAAAGGCGAATGCCTCCATCCTTCTTGTGTGTCACTACTATAGGTGAAACCCATTCCGATGAGTCAATCTCTTCAATAATGTCCTTTTGAACACGTTTTTTAAGTTCCTCTGAAACAGCTTCCCTGATTGAAAATGGTAATCGCCGTAACTTCTGTCTTACAGGCATCACATTATGTCACATTTTAACTTTATGCACAAACCCATAAGCACAGCCAAGTTTCTCCTCAACCTGGTCTTGGGTCCCAGCTGAAACTGGTGTGTGTACTGCAAGAACACTTTGCTGAGGAAGATCAATTCATCCATTAACTACCCTGAGGTTTAAAGCAGCCAATAAATCTCTGCCAAGGATAGGAGTGCCTTTGTGGACAATGTAGAATTCTGCAGTTACACAGCAATCACCAAAAGTCGCTGTTGCTGGCAGGCAGCCAAGTACTGGAATTTGGTTTTTCAAATAGCACACCAAGTGAAGTTTGGGTTCAGTAAGAGGCACATCTTTAAAGTAATGCAAATAGATGGAAACACCTAGTATAGATACTGCTGAACCAGTGTCCAACATTAGCTGAATAGGATATGATTTGCCTGAAGGTGTGGCAGAAACATTTACAGTGCACCTTATCTGTTCTGGAATACGTGCAGAAGTGATTTTGTCCATACTCAGCACAGTAACATCTGGTATTGTAACCGCATGCACCTATTGATTGGACTGCCTACTGTGGCATACCTTAGCAAAATGCTCAATCTTTTTGCAGTGATTGCACTGAGCTACTTTTGCAGGACATCTTGTGTAACTTGCAAGGAGTAGTGGGGATCCACAGCGAAAGCATGCTTTTGCTGTGCTTTGAATTTGCTGATTCTGTGGTTTTTCATTAGTTTTCCCCTTGTAATTGTTTGCAGTGATAGTGGACTTTCCTGCAAAGGAGTCACAGCCTGAATTGGGCCTCCTGTATTCATGCTCATTATTTTGGCTTCTGCTATAGCTGACAATCTGGGTAGCAATGGTTATTGCTTATTCCAGTGTAAGTTGTGGTTCTAGAAGCAAGCGTTCTCTTACACGAAGCATGGTTGTTTTCTCAATGAGCTGGGCTCTAATAATCTCATCTGCCATATTCCCAAAGTCACAAATTACAATCAGACTCCTCAGAGAAGCAACATACTGCATTATAGTCTCCCCTGGTTTCTGCTCACACTAGCAAAATCTGTAGCGATTAGCTACTACATTCACTTTTGGCACAAAAAAGTTCTTTAATGCAGTGAGTGCAGTCTCATATTTCTCATCTGCAAGGGGAGAAGTGTAAAATATACACTGCCCTTCTGCTCCAAGGCAGTGGATTAGCAGAGCAAGCTTTCTTACTTCAGAAATCTCTGTAGCACTGCTTGCAAGCGGTAAGTCTCAAACATATGGATCCAGGCAGTAAAAGCAATTGGAGGCTCACCTGGGCTTTGCAGAAAGGGTGCAGGTGGGTTCAGAGGCAGAAGATCCATCCTCATGGCCAAAATGTTTTATCATGCAAGCAAGATACTAACAAGCTTCAACAGGCCTTTATTTAACAAAGGTGAAACCTCTTTACAAAGCAGCTGCTGCCCCCTCTGTAGCTCTGACTCAACACTGGCTCATCTCCTCCCCCCTCCTACCTGTGCTTCCAGAAGACTCCCAACAGCCAGTGCTCCCAGTTCTAATAATTACAAGCAGCATCTAAAACACCACATGGGGGAGGGGCAGGAGGGAGCTGATACTCCGAGCAGGGGAGATGGCTTCCCCCCCCATGCTGCTGCCTCTGATAGAGAGGCAGCAGCACGGGGGTGGGGAGGCCGGCAGGCGTTGGTACATGTGGGAAGCAGATTTCATGCTGGCTCCCCGCGTATGTCGGCTCCTGCGGAGCCAACTGTCCCCTGCACTGATGCTTCCCTATCAGAGGGTCAGGGCAGATGCGAGCGACTGCTTGGGCTCCCGCCTGCCCCCCTGCATGTAAATGTGGAACCTCTAAAATTTCCAGCAGTTGCACATTTCCACAAATACCCAATAGTTAACATCCCTAGTGATTAGGCCACATGAGTGGCCCTCCTTCATTGCAGTGGGCCACAAGATTGTTGTAACCAAGATGGTCTCCCGGGATAGGGTACCTTTGCTAACTGCACTTGCATACCTAGAATTTGCGAGGTATGCCTATTGAACCATACCAGCACTTTGATTAGCTGCAGAAAGAGCGCACAGCTCTCTCAATCAGCATGCACCCCACTTCACACGTACATCACTTTTCTAATACCCGTAGGGAAAAAAACTACACAGACCAAAACCAGCAGAATGTGGTAACCCTTTGCATGGGCAACGGTAAACAATGTCTTGTAGGCCACCGATAGAACCCTGATGGCTGCAGGTTGCCCACCCACTGTTCTAAAGCATGTTATTCTGCTCAACAATACCCTAGAATCTGAAATTCAGGGATACTGGATTAATCAGCTTGGGGCTATTGTGTAGGACAGTGTTTCTCAACCAGTGGTACAAGAGAAGTCTGGGGGGTACATCAACACAACTGAAATTTGGAGAAAACTGAATTTTTGTTTTAAGTTTTACAGCGCTTTATTATTTTTGTACTTTTTACACCAAAAATGTCATCGCCTGACCAGCTACGATTAAGTTGTTTAAACAAATGTGTTGCAACGGTAGAAAAAAATTGTGTGTGTCTGAAAACTGTAGGTACTGGGGGTACTTATAATTTTTTTTAAAGGGGTACTTTATAAAAAAAAGATTGAGAAACACTGGTGTAGGAGAGCAGGGAGGGACAAAGAGGGAGGAGGAAGCAGGCTGGACATACTAGAGCAGACATTTTTCATACTTTTTCTCATTTCTTCACTAAACAACCAAAATACTGGACCTGTTTCACATATTAACATTTTTCTCTTATAGCACAGTGCTGAAACAGTGAGAATGTACTAGCAATATTTCCACTTCTTTTAAAGAAATTATGCCATAAAGATTAACCTACAAAAACAAAACTCAAATCCCTTGAAACACAAACAGTAGTCTTTTTTTCCATGGAGTACTACTTTCCTTTCTGGAATCAATCTTGCTCTCCTCATTGAAACCCTAATTTTGGCTTTGATCCAAACTCCATTGAAGTCAATGGGGGATGTTATCATTGACACCCATGGCCTTTGGATCAAGTCCTTTAAAATTCCCTTGTTACTTGAAAAATTTCAGTATAGTTCCTACAACAAAATAATGTAGATTATAATGTTTATACATTGCCTAATAGCATATGCAGACACGCTGTGGCAAAACACATATCGTGAAAGCTATATTTTGGCCATTACTTAAAATAGCTCATGAGCAAATTTCTTGGGAAGTTATATATATTTTTCATATCATTTACTTCCAATAGTTAAAATGGGTGTGCCAATCCCAGACCTCCTCCACTCAAAAGGAAAAAAAATAACCTGATATTAAAGGGGACTTTCAATTCAAAAGCTAGTCAATTAAAAAAAAGGTTTCTGCTAATACCTACAACACATTTTCCTAGAAAGCAGGTTTCTCTCCTTTGCTGCTGTTTAGAAGATCCTCAACAAACAAGAGAAGAAACTGTGTCTATGGGGGTGGGTGTCACAATAAAACTAACTATGGACAAGATGTGAACCCACAAGGTGTAAACACTGTGAAGAAAATACTTTTTTCAGTTATATATTTCTTATTTTGGTATTATTTGTAATAACTAGAGTTAAAAAATGGCACTTCTGTCTTACAGCATACCTTAAAAATACATACGACTTTAATTCCTTAAAGAAAAAAAACACTAAAGTTGACTGACAAAAAAATTATTGCAATTTTTCAAATATACCAGTCTCACTGTGTAACTACTTAATTCCTTAGATGCTCTTGCCCCAATTAGGTATGCAAAGTGGGCACACGCTTTTGTAAGAGCTGTATTCACATATAATCAGTCACCATATAGGACTTCTGCATTGACTGCCTGGGCACTGTGATATGTTTTACAAAAAGTTAGCATGGTGACAGGATACCACATAACATTGCCCAGCCCCCTGCACTTAAGATTTCTGATGGAAATTTCACATCTGGAAGTTAATGAACAAAACATTTGGGGACCAAAGGAGACAAAATGGTGAAACAATCTCAAGGAGGAAAGCTGCTTAAAGAAATATTATTCTATTGGTTTACACGAGGCTTCTATTTAACTTTGGCCATGTTAAGTTCCATGAAAGATTTCACAGAACACTGTTACTTTATGATCAAGCCCTTCTGGAGCAATTCACTCCTCATTAAGGTACTCTTAGCTGTTCATCACAACTGTGTTACCGTCTGCCCTATTTAAACTCTTTGTACATTTAAGTTCCAAACAATTCCTCCTTCAATTCTGCATCATACATTTTCCAATAAGCTTCATCCCTGTGCAGACTGCTTTAACAGCTGTACAATTTTCTCTGTGCTTGAAAGCAATTGTTTTTATATTTATAATGTACTGCAAACTTCCACTGACAACAGATTTCATCTTGACTAGATCTCTTAGCACCTATTAGGATGAGTTAGTTTTTACCTACTTGCACAGATCAACGTTTCAGTTACTAGCAGTTTTGTAGCTCACAAATGTTTTGGCTCACAAGCTGTTTTTCATTTTTAAGCCATATGTTTTGAAGTAGAGGGGAAAGGAAATACTAGTCTCCCTTCTCCTGAAGTTTTTCTTCTCTAACGTTCTCTGTGAGGCTGGTAGTTACTGACTTTTTGAAATAATTTTAAATTAACAGTTATGCACTCAATTTCCACTACCCCACTAACAAACAAAATTAATACTAGTAAACATCAAATTGCAGAATTCAAAAAGAAGGCTCTCTGACATATTTAAATATATTCTTTATTTATTTTGGTTAACTTCTAAACAAAACAAAAACCACACACACTCGCTTACAATATTTGGTATAAGACAGCAGCTCTTTTTGAGTCATTAATGTGATTTTCAGATTTACAGTAGAACTTCAGAGTTACAAACAACTTGGGAATGGAGGCTGTGCGTTACTCTGAACAAAACATTATGGTTGCTCTGAAAAATTTACAACTGAATATTGATTGAATACATCTTTGAAAGTTTACTATGCAGAAAAAAAATATACTGCTTTTCCCCTTTTTCATAATATTGTACCTGCTGTGTGTGTGTGTGTGTGTGTGTGTCTACTGCTGCCTGATTGTGTACTTCTGTGTGTGTGTGTGTGTGTGTGTGTGTGTGTGTGTGTGTGTGTGTGTGTGTGTGTGTGTGTGTGTACTGCTGCCTGATTGTGTACTTCTGGTTCCAAATGAGGTGTGTGATTGACTGGTCAGTTTGTAACTCTGAGGTTCTACTATAAATACAGATCTAAAATATGGACCTATCAAAGGGCTTATATAATTACATACTTATACATAAAATCACAGTATCCAGGCCTGTATTGAGACTCAGACAAATGTCAGTACCTCATCTGTTGCTGAAACCATCAGAGTATTTCATTTTAATGATATAGTACACTCATGCTAATAGAAGGCAGCATGGCATGCAACTTTGACTGCCAAATTGAAACATGATTCTCAGGCCTTAGCAACTCATTTTAAACTAAAATCATACAACGTAAGGAACCTGACTAGAAAGAAAGAGAATCTTTCATGCCAAAAGAGTCACTCACTCTCTTTTCCAGTAGTTTTGTCTAGCCAAAGTCAAGTCACAGTCAGCTAAAACTTAAACAAAAAGTTGCAGAAGGTGTGTTATCCAGTGAGGCTGAGAAGCTGTATGTTCTCAAATCTTGAAAAGACTGTAGCAATTAGGGAAAAATCTCAAAAGAGCTTCTATTTCTCAACAGAAGCCACAGATTTGCAGAAGTCAGAGAACATAAGAAAACAAGGAGAAAGGCCCCCATGATTCAAGTTTGGAGCTGCATATTATATCAATGGGACTCTGAAAAGGAGAAAGTGATAAAAGAGCAATCATAGAATTTTCTATTGAATTTCCAGGCAGAGAAGTTTCCACGTTGCCAAAAACACATACACGGGATGGGGAACGAAGGAAAATAAAGGGCAGGAAACAAACAGAATAGATCGCTCCAATTCTTGTTTTACTCTGGTTCTGCTCTCTTCTTTCTTGCGCCTCTTTCTCCTCCTTTAGTTTACCTTCAGCTGCCCTTTTGTCTACAAACTTTGACCTCAAAGCTCATTGTTCTCTTAACAGTCTGTAATTCTGCATTCCCATCTGCTCTTCATTCATTGAATTATAGTCCTTCCTTTTGTCCATTTTGCAAATTCCACTAGAATATTCAGACTGTACTTGATAATGTTGGCATTAAAGTTTCAGTCTCTATTGAGCAAGCTTTTCCTCTAAGTGACTGACAGGAAAAAAAAGAGGTGGCAACCACTTAAATAGGACTTTTCAGTGTGTGTCTGGTATAAAGAAATCCAGGGACATTGTGTGGAAAAGCTGGATTGGCCCCAAAGTATATGAACACTGGCAGCACTATTATAATGTCCATTAATGAAAGAAACTACTTATTCCCAGGAGTTTTTTAATGGTTTTGTTAATTAGGTTAATCCAGAAGAAACAAAAGACTACCTCTAATCAGGTTCAATGGGCAAACTATTTACAAGACAATACACTATATAACATACACAGAAAATAAAGAGGTGATACACACTAAACACCATGTTCTCTTTGTTGCTACATATATGCACCAATATATTAAGCAGATCAAAAACTGAGATAACAAAATAGAAAATACACATATCCGTTTTAGAAGTCTATGAATTAATAAACCTACTGGTAGAAATTGATATGTCAAGTTCCCAGCAAAAAGGGTGACAGTCCTGCAGGAGGACAGGAGAGATCCAGGCAGTGAAAGGGTTAACCACTGAGAGCAGGAACTCCTCACCTGTATCAAACACCTCAGCTAGGATGGAAGTAATAAAGTCCAGGATCTCTTCAGTCTTGGACATCAAAGACCATATGGCATCAAAGAAGAGACACAAAATAAACTTTAAGCCATTAGAACCATATTCCTGAGCAACAAGTACCTAAAATTCCAACTTCCAACTCAAAGCGAAGTCCCTTCCCTTCCTTTGATCTTTTTTGGTTGCTCGGAGCTAAAAGTAAGGCTGCGGTTGGAGTTATGAAAGGGGAATAACGCAGCGGGGAGAGAGAGAGAAGCAGCTAACCCATTCCCCTTTCCGTTATGTCAACCCCTGACAAAAACTCAAGGGAAAAAAGCCACTTTACTACCTATAACAAAGCCTAATGTACAACGAAGGGGGCCATCCCCTGTACAAATACACACGCGCTCAGGTCGATTTCCACGGGTCCTGCGTGGGGCGACTCCCACGCCCTACGTTGCACTGGAGTAAGAGGCGAGAGGGACCCGCAAAGGATCCGGAGTCGCTCCGAAGCCACAGACGCGTCCGCCGCTTACAACGGCGGCGCTGAACCTCGCGCAAGTCCTGCACGCCCCCACAGCAGTGTGAACGGCAGCATTTCACCCCCAGCACGGGGAGCGGGCACCCCGCCACCCCAAAGCCAACACCGGGACCCCCTGCTGGGGCGGGGCGAGGGTCAGGCCCTCGAGGAGGGTTTGTCTGGCTGGGGGGACGGAGGTTCAGGAGCGGCTGGCCCGGGTGCGGAGGGGCCAGACGGAGCCAAACCCGGCCAGGCTCCCCGCCCCGCGCCCCCAAGTACCTGCACAGCCCGAGCTCGCCTCCTCCTGCAGCCGGCCGGCCCCGTCCCGCGCGGGACAGACAGACCCGCCTGCAGCCGCCCGGTGCCCGAGACCCGCCGCCGCGCTCAGCCCGGTCACTCTGCGGCGGCAGCGCCGCGCGGGGGGCGCGCCCAGGCGGGCGGCAGCGCCAGCACCATCCTCCGCCTCCTCCCCCGCCGGGCGTCGCGAGCCAGGGCAGCCGCCGGCTCCGGGCAGAGCGCGCTGGGAGCGCCGGGCACTGGGGCGCCGCCTGCTGCGGCCGCCGCCCCCGCGCTGCAGGGGGGAGAGCGCCCGCCCCGCCCCCATGCTCAGACCCTCCCCCCGCAATTGCCCCCACAGCCCTCCACTGCAGCTGCCTCCCTGCGCCTTCCCCACTTGCCCCCACCGTCTTCCAGCTGCCCCACCCCTCCAGCTAGCCCGCCCCCGTGCTCAGCACCCTCTCCCACCTGCCTTCACACCCTTGCAGCTGCCCCCACCTCTGGGCTCACACCTCCTTCCAACTGCCCCCATGCTCAGGCCCTCCCCGCAATTGCCCCCACAGCCCTCCACTGCAGCTACCTCCCTGCGCCTTCCCCACTTGCCCCCACCGTCTTCCAGCTATCCCGCCCCCGTGCTCAGCACCCTCTCCCACCTGCCTTCACACCCTTGCAGCTGCCCCCACCTCTGGGCTCACACCCTCCTTCCAACTGCCCCCATGCTCAGGGCCCTCCCCCCGCAATTGCCCCCACAGCCCTCCACTGCAGCTGCCTCCCCACCCCCTGCGCCTTCCCCACTTGCCCCCACCGTCTTCCAGCTGCCCCACCCCGTGCTCAGCACCCTCTCCCACCTACCTTCACACCCTTGCAGCTGCCCCCACCTCTGGGCTCACACCCTCCTTCCAACTGCCCCCATGCTCAGGGCCCTCCCCCACGTCCCCGCCCATGTGCTCAGACCCCTCCTTACCTGCCCTACACACCCCTCCAGCTGCCCCCACCTCCATGTTCATTCCCCTCCTCCCACCTGTCCCCCACATCTCCAACTGCCCTCATCCCTGTGCTCATGCCCCTTCCCCTACCTGTCCCACATACCCTTCCAGCTGCTCCCATCTGCACCCATGCTCATGACCCCCCCATCTGACCTACACACTCCTCCAACTGCCCCATCCTCATGCTTCTCTCCCCACACCCTTCTCCCATGCTCATGCCCCCTCTCTTGCTGCCCCTCAGCCCTGTGTCCTCCCCCAGAAACATGCTCCCCCTGTCATGCATGTGCACCTCCCACAGTATACCCTACACCATCTCCACCTCTACCCTTGTTCTGTCTCCCAGATTGTCCCATTCAGCAGATCTCTGTGCCTTGTGTCTGGCTGCCTCGCCTCTCATTCACTCCCTAGTTCTCCCTTTTCCTATTTAGCACTGGTATTTATTAAAACTGTCTGCCCAGATCCCATTCCATTTCCCAAGACTCTGTGTTCATTTAGCTCTTCCAGTTCTCTCCCCCCTCGGATCATTGAAACCTTCCTGGGTAGGTAGCAAACACTACATATAAGGCTAGTGTATATCACACAGGATTGGTGAAATGAAGTTTCCCAAAATAGATGCAAAAGCTGCAATTTCATTATTATTAGATCAAGGGTGAGGGAGCATTTATAGCTCCAGTAGGCTACTTTGTCTTCCTGTCCTATATCCACTTCAGCTTTTCTCCACAGACTTTTATTTGTTACTAGCTTTCTCCTTATCTTTCCCTTTCTTACAGCATTATATTCTCCTCTGCTTTCCTCCCTTTCCATTCAGTCCTTTTGCCTTACTTTTCATGTAACTCAAACTCCAACTGTCTCTTCCTGTGCTTTTCACAAATGTGCTATCTACTTAGCCTTATAAATAATCACAGTCTCATTCTCCATCCTGGCATCCTGGGCTTCATGAATACCTAAATTCCTTTCCTTGTGAGTGGATTCCAATTCTTTACCCAGCAACAAAGAAGTCAAGTTAGTAAATTGATTGTAATTCAATCTGGACTTAGATCAACAAATTAAACGTTTATGTATATTATTTGTATACATCTTGCAAAGAATACATACTCTTTGCAGGCAGTTGGAGCACACAGTTCTCCAACTGCACATTGTCTTTTAGATAGCAGCTTTTCCCATGTATGTTTGAGAGATACATGCTATCAAATAATGAATTCTGCTTGCCTATTGTATTCTAAAATGTTTTACAGCAACACCCAATTGTTAGGAAGTTTGTCAGCATTTCATTTCGAACTCCTGAGTCTCCTGGCAGTTACACTAGTGTAAAGGAAGAGTAACTACATTGTTACAAAAAAGTGTAATAGTTTATACAATGGGTGTAAATCAGAGAAGAATTACGCTATTTGATTTTAGGTTGAGGGAACACTGAACTTATTTTAAGATGATATGTGATGATTTTTTCTTCAGTGTTAGCATCAGGTACTAGCTACATTATAAGGTTGGGAATTTAAGAATTTATACCTCATCCCTTTTTTGTCACTAGCAACTTTGTAGAGAGTAGGTATGGGGGTAGGGAAGTCAGGAGGTAGTGGCCAGGGCCATCCTAAGGATGTATGGGCCCCTACACAGTACTATTAAACTGGTGCCCCTATGCCCAATGTCAGCCTGGGGTTTTGGGGAGATGATTTTTTAGATATGTGGTTTTATAATCTTCAGCTACACGCTAATAAAATATTTACCTGGCATTGGCAAATGCCCGTTAAATGGTTTCATTACCACTTGAATGGTCCTTTCACAGGTTCCGTGCTAATAGGTCTGGCAGGCTTTTTCACTTTTAAGTTAACTAGATCCTCTCCAGAGGAAGAAGCCATAGAACAGGTATAGGAAGAGGCAGGTGGGAGGACATTAAGACCAGTGGTGCCCCAATTTTTCAGGTGCCTCACACACAGCTGCATATTCTGTGTATGGATGAGGATGGCCCTGGTAGTGGCAATTGGTGCCAGAGATTGATGTGGGTAATGAGCCCACTTCAAAGAATGGCTGGATATATGAAAGGGAATGTCAGGTCTACTACAATAGTTGAGAGCTAATAGAGATTCTATTGCCCTTCTAAAGCTACAGGGTGGGAACACGTTATTTGTGATCCATGTGAAGAAACAGCAGGTGAGGATGATGTGTCTCCAGAGTACCAATGAGACTGTCAAAATGCAAAAGTCAGGAAACTCTCATTAAATTTTTCAGGTGGACCTCAATAACACGTGCAAGTGTTCATGCCTGTAACACAATTGCAGAATGTGATCTATCTGCCCTCTTCTAAAGAATGGCCTGAGGTATGTGTATGTACTGGGGGTCGAGCCACAATGGGATTACTTTAGCAGTTGAAAGTGGAAGATGAAAAGGAGATAGTCAGCAAAGTTGTGTTTCCAATTTGTATTTTAGGTTTAGGTTTGCATGCATCTGAAATTCAAAGCAGAATTTGGAGTTGAGCTAAAATTGTATAAAGAGTCCAGTCCATAACCCAGGCAACCAGACTGGATCAGGTTTTGCACAGCTCTGTTTATTTGCATAATCTGAAACTGTAGCCTTTTATGACTTGACACATGCTATTATTTCAGCTCTGTATGCTATAAAAGAGAGGTTAAATGTTTCCATTGTGTAGGTGTTTTTTTTTTACTGTACGCGTTTATGGTGAAATAACTTATTATTTTTTTGTATTGCTTTAGCACATAGGAGCCCCAGTCATGGACTCTTGTGTGCTAGGTGCTATACACACATATAATGGAAAGACAACCAGTTCCCCAAAGATTTTATTAGTGGCGTCAATGGTGCAGTTCCTTCACAGAGCAGAGGCGTGTATATGAATGAAAAACAGAGGCTCTCAAATCACCTCTCCCCTCTACAAAGGAAATATCACTGAACTGGCCACAATATTCCTGTAATTCAGCTGGAGATGACGTTGTGTGCTAGAGGTGGTGTGTGAACTAGCCATTAGAGCTTGTTCTCACAATGAAGCAGCGTAAAAAACACCCCAGACTGGGGATTTGAGGAGACACAGTTGTTCAGCAGCCCAGACTGTACCCTGGGTAATATTGCATACACACATATCTTTTTGTGTGTGTGACCTGCCCTGAAAATCCAAAAGCCATTTCCTCAACATTATAACATTTTAGAACTTCTTAATAGTAAAGATGATCTTGAGCAATAGGGTAACACAAAGGTTGAGCGGGCACAGCTAGTTTCTAACACATGAGAGATCTGGAGCGTTGATTCTGCAGTAGAAGTTGGATGGTACTCTATGTAGGAGTATGGCTAATTGTGAGGCTCAAGGCGTATGTTTGCAAGCAAGCCTGGAACTTCCACTTCTTAACCATCATGAAGATGAAGATGATCATATGGGGTGGAAGGGATGTTCTAGTCTGGTTTGTTCTTCTCTCTGGCAGTTGGTTCTAAGAATTTGTGACAATAGCTCCAACCAGAAGCTCATTGCAGAGAAGTTAAATGAATTCTTTGGATTGGTCTTCATGGGGGAGGATGAGGGGGTAGATTTTGGAATAAATTGATAAACTAAACAGTAGTATGTCACCAGAACCAGATAGCATTCAGACAAAAGTTTTGGAACAATTCAAACGTGAAATTGCAGAACTGCTAATCCTGGTTTATAACCTATCCTTTAAATCATCAGTCATTTGGTACAGAAGAAGGATAGCTAATGTGATGTCAATTTTTAAAAAGAGCTCTGGAGGTGATCCTGGCAATTACAGGCCAGTAAGTTTAACTTCAATACTGGGCAAATTGGTTGAAATTATAGTAAAGAACATAATTGTCAGACACATAGATGAATATAATCTGATGAGAAAGTGTCAGTATGGGTTTTGTAAATGGGGGCAGTCAACAAGCATGTGGACAAGGGGGATCCTGTGGATATAATGTACTTAGATTTTCAGAAATCCTTTGATAAGGTCCCTCACCAAAGGCTCTTAAGTAAAGGGCAACAAAATGGAAAATGAAATTCAGTGTTGCCAAATGCAAAATAATGCATAATGGAAAACAGAGTCCCAACTATATGTATAAAATGATGGGGACTAAATTAACTCTTACCACTCGAGAGAGATCTGGGAGTCATTGTGGATAGTTCTCCGAAAATATCCACTCAATGTGTAGTGACAGTCAAAAAAGCAAACAGAATGTTGGAAATCATATGCCCACATCTTGAATACTAAGTGCAAATATGGTTGCATTATATCAAAAAAGTCATATGAGGAGAGATTAATAAGACTGGGACTCTTCCACTTGGAAAAGAAATGACTAAGGGGGAGATCTGATGTGGAGAAAGTAAATGAAAAGTTATTTACGCTTTCCCATAACACAAGTGGTCACTACGAATTAATAGATAAGCAGGTTTAAAACAAAAAGAAATACCTCTTTACTCAATCATAGAATCATAGAATACTAGAACAGGAAGGGACCTTGAGAGGTCATCCAGTCCAGTCCCTTGCTCTCACGGCAGCACCAAGAACTATCTAGATAATCCCTGATATATGTCTATTTATCTGCTCTTAAATATCTCCAGTGATGGAAATTCCACAATCGGGAGGGCTCGACCAGTCGATCGCGAGGCATTCAGGGTCCCCCTTCCCTCCCCCCACACTTCCCCTCACCCCCAAGAAGTCCCACTACCTACCTCCAGTGACAATGGAGGTAGTGCTAGCTTCCTGCGGGGTGGAAGGAAGTCCGGCAGCTGCGCGCCACTTCTGGGGTTTCAGGAAGTGCGCTGGCTGCTTCCCCCTCTCCCAAATAACTAGCACGGTACCAGAACCCAGGTCTGTGGTGTGCTGGTGGTGGTAAGGAGTCCCCGGAGGAGGCGCACCGGGGCTTCCCTCCTCTGCAGGAGGGAGCGGGGAGGAGTCCCCGGAGGAGGAGTGTGCCGGGACTCCTGTACTGTCCCCCAAACCCAAATCTGAGCCTGTCATACACTGGAACCCCCTGTCCTGAGCCTTTCACATCCCCAAACTCCTGCACCCCCACATCCTCAGTCTTCTGTCACAACACTTCTGCACCCTCCACACACTGCAAATCTGTGTCCTGAGCCTATCGTACTCCCAGCCTCCCTGCCCTGAGTCCCTCACACACCCGAACCCAAACTCCTACACCCTCACATCCACAAGCCTGTGGCTTGATCAGCACCCCAACCCTCCACCTGACCCCAACACTTCCCAGACTGGAGCCCCCTTCCTGAGCCAGCATCCCCTTCTTCTTATCCTCCTGCATTCAGATTCCCTCCCAGAGCTTGCACCTCTCACCCCTTCCCACACCCAAATCCCTCATTCCCAGCCCAGTGAGACATCCTGTCTCAACCCAGTGAGGGTTCGTCTAGACTACAAGAGTTTTTCTGGGATTCCAGAGGTGTCCTGGAAAAACTCTTCCATGTCCAGGGACGCATTTGTTCTTCCGCTTTTTTTAGCGGAAGAGCAAACATGCTCTTTTGGCAACCCCTGTATTCCTTGTTCCATGAGGAATAAGGGGGCTTCCAAAAGAAGGGTTTTTTCTGACATTTGGCCCAGCCTAGAAAGGCCAAATGTTGGAAAAAATCTCTTCCTACAGAAGAATCGATAAAAAAGCAGCAGTATAGCTGTACCCTGAGAGTGTATAAGGGCTGGGGATAGCAAGTGATGGAGAGGAGGAGAACAGAGAGGGTGGGGCTTCAAGGAAGGGGTGGGGTATTGGGGTAAGGATGGGGCGGTAGATCTTGGCTTGTTCTGACATTTAAAATGTGATCTTGGGTGTAAAAAGGTTGGAGACCACTACCCTAGGCAACTTATTCCAGCATTTAACCACCCTGACAAGAAAGTTTTTCCTAATGTCCAACCTAAATCTCCCTTGTTGCAATTTAAGCCCATTGCTACTTGTCCTATCATCAGAGGCCAAGGAGAATAATTTTTCTCCCTCCTCCTTGTAACACCCTTTTAGGTACTTGAAAACTGCTATCATGTTCCTTTTCAGTCTTCTCTTTTCCAAACTAAACAAACCTAATTCTTTCAGTCTTCCCTCATAGGTCATGCTTTTAGACCTTTAATCATTTTTGTTGCTCTTCTCTGGACACTTTTCAATTTCTCCACATCTTTCCTGAAATCGGGTGCCCAGAACTGGACACAATACTCCAATTGAGGCTTAGGCTATGTCTAGACTGCAGGCTTCTTTCGAAAGAAGCCTTTCTGGAAGAGATCTTCCAGCAAAACTTCTTTTGAAAGAGAGCGTCTTCATAGCAAAAGCACATCGAAAAAGCAATGTGCTTTTTCAAAAGATAGCATCCACATTGATTAGATGCTATCTCACATTTCAGTTGTGATTACTGTGGACAGAGTGGCCACCAGGGCATCTGTCCTTTTTCCTGGAGGCCTCTTCTTTTGAAAAAACTCTCGCTTCTGCTTTTTCAGAAAAAGGCTTCTTCCTTGTAGAAAGAGGTTTACTGCCATCGGAAAAACCCCTCTGTTCTTTTGACTTTCTTTTGAAAGAATGCAATAGCAGTGTGGATGTAAGCATTGTTTTTCTGGAAAACTCTGCAGTGTAGACATACCCTCAATCAGCACAGAGTAGAGCAAAAGAACTACTTCTCATGTCTTGCTCACAATATTCCTGTTAATGCATCCTAGAATCATATTTGCTTTTTTTGCAACAGTGTCATGCTGTTGACTCATATTTAGCTTGTGATGCACTATGACCCCTAGATCCTTTTCTGCAGTACTCCTTCCTAGAAAGTTGCTTCCCATTCTATATGTGTGAAACGGATTGTTCCTTCCCAAGTGAAGTACTTTGCATTTGTCCTTATTAAACTTCATCTTGTTTACCTCAGACCCCTTCTCCAGTTTGCACAGTCAAGCTGTGGAACTCATTGCCAGAGGATGTTCTGAAGGCCAATACTATAACAGGACTCAAAAAGAGCTAGATAAATTCATGAGGTAGGTCCATCAATGGCTATTAGCCAGAATGAACTGGGAGGTTGTCCCTAGCCTCTGTTTGTGAGAAGCTGGGAATGGGCAATGGGATGGATGACTTAATGATTACCTGTCCTATTCATTCTCTCTGAGGCAGCTGGCTTTGGCCATTGTCAGAAGACAGGATACTGGGCTAGCTAGACCTTTGGATACTGGGCTAGCTAGACCTTTGGATACTGGGCTAGCTGACAGGGGGAACAGTAGTGCAGGAAACTGCTCACCTGGAGTCTTTCCCCACCACTCTCATTGGCCAGAATCCTGACCAATGGGAGCAGCACGGGGGCGGTGCCTGGGGGCAGAGCCAGGTAAGTACCCCCTATACCCTCCTGTCAGATCCCGCTTCCCCATCACCCTCACACACTCACCCTCCCACTGATACCCTGCATCCCCCACCCTGCTTCTGCATCCTCCCTTCCAACCAGCCCCCCCACCCTCAGCCTGCTCCTCAACCCAACCTCCCAGCCAGCACCTCCCACCCCGAGCCACTCCTGCACACCCTCCCACATGCCCAGACCTTGCATCCCACCTCGCCTGCACTCATTTTGTCATCATAAGTGGTTGGCTGGTGGTCCATGGAAAGATTTACATTGAGTGGTATGGGCCATGGGGCAGAAAGTTTGAGAACTGTTGCTATAGAGGTCCCAAAAGTTGAAGTTTAGCTGATAACAGGAGTTAAAAGTCAATGTATTGTGTCTTCATTGGTATTTTAATCCCAGTCAGGTAACCCATTGTAGCTGCCCCAAGTGAAGGTAGCCCTTTCTTGCTCCCAAAGACCTTAAGTGACAATTTCAAAGGAGACTTTCTGCCATGCCTGTCCAACCGGGCAAGTGCAACAAGACTGCACCATGCATGGGATAGACAATGACACATTGAAGGTAAAGCGGCTACTGCTGCATCCTCAGAATATCTGATACTTCAGGATTTCCGGGACTAGCATGGGCCCACTCCACCGGTGTGCCATTTCAAAGAGTACATAAGGTCATGTTGGTGGGGGCAGGTCTGCATGCTCTTCAAAATGGTGTTCCCTGTCCACAGTTACAGACCAAACACACATATGGTTTTGTCTCAGTATCATACAGGGGACAAAACTATAGAAAAAGAAGACTTTCCCGCTTGAAACTGGACAAATGGCTCACCTAATTGAAAGGTTAGTAGTTCAAATGCTTGCTTGGGAAAGGTGATGGCCTCTGTGGTTAAACCAGCAGTGATCTTTCAATTACTACTAAAACTATTATAAAATTCAGACATTTACTCAGTGTTGTAACAGTGACTCGTTCTTTATCCATATCTAATATAATCCAATAGCAATTGTTCACAATGGCTGTAACCATAAACTAAATGAAATCTTCACTGAGTCTTTTGAGCAGACAAACATGGAATACCAGGGGAAGACCAGACATCTGGAGCTTATTTACAAAATCATATGCAGATGCACTGAATGTGATTAAATATGGAAGCAGTTTCTCACATCTAAAAGCCTGGAAAAATACATATTTCAATAATATGTTAGCAATTCCATGCATTTTAAATCGTAAGTGCCCTTTACCTGTACACACACGCACACATCTTTATATTTAACTCTGTAAAGTGATACACTTTCAGCACTTCTGGAAAATTAGTAAAAAACAAAACAAAACAAAACAAAAAGCTAGGGAGCTAATTCCCCTCCACTGTGAGCCTGAAAAAATATTCTAATAGTTTTTATTTAAACTGAAAAAAACCCCAATCAAACCCAGGAAATTCAGAATTAAGATGGAAACATTGCTCTCTGTCCTTTCTCTTGTTAATCTTTCCACTATATATTTGAGAGAGTTTTGTGAGTCTGTTGGTATGTCTGTCTCTGAGTCGGTTTTTTTAAGAACTCCTCCTAAATGGTAAGAGCTAGGAACACCAAGGCTATGTCTGCACCTGCAGCTTCTTGTGCCAGAAATATGCAAATGATGCTAAGCGTGGAATATCGCCAAGCCTCATTTGCATACCTAATGAGCCACCATTTTTGCAGAAGAGGCTCTTGCACTAGAAGGAGCTGTCTACACTGCCCCTTCTTGTGCAAGAAAAACCCTCTTGTGCAATGCCGTTACACCGATTACTTTCAGGAATAACGGCATTGCGCAAGAGGGATTTTCTTGTGCAAGAAGGAGCAGTGTAGACAGCTCCTTCTGGCGCAAGAGCCTCTTCTGCAAAAATGGCCGCTCGCTAGGTATGCAAAGAAGGCTTGGCGATATTCCACGCTTAGCCTCATTTGCATATTTCTGGCGCAAGAAGCCGCGAGTGTAGACATAGCCCAAATGTGGTAGGCAGCTTCCTCTTCTCCTAACTTAAAGCAAGGTCAGGGTTCAGTTGTGCCAGGATAATAGGATGTGTCTGGAATGTGATTGTTTCTCATCCAATGGAAAGGGCGGGGTGTGATAGCAGGAATGATTATAGTCAAGAATGACCACAGGTAGCAGCAAGCATGGAAGATAGTCATACTGATGAATGACTACAGGGAGGTAGCAAGTACCCAGCACCGGGGAGCAGTTACTGGCCATCAGCACAGCCTCCATGATCCTGGGCTGGCCACAGGGAGTAGCTGTCCACCATGACGTGCAGCCCTTGCTGCCCAGGACAGCCCCAGGGAAAAGCCAGCAGGTAGCCTGTGCAGCCCACACTGTTCCTGGGGAGAAGCTGGCCAGCAGTGGTCCTCCCCACCTCCCTGGGCTGGCCCTGGGGAGAATCCTCACCGCCCCCCCCTCCCGGGTTGACCTACTGATTGTTGAATGTTGTATAGCAGATCTGAAGAAGAGCTCTGTGTCATCCAAAATCTTGTTTCTCATCAACACTGGTTGGTCCAACAGCAGTTTTTACTTCACCCACCTTGGGCCCTCTCAATATTGTATCGTCCTTGACTCTCAGGCTACGTCTACACCGCAACGCTATTTCAGGATACTGGAGTATCCTAAAATAGCTGTCCCATGTCTTCACAGCAAGCCTGTTATTTCGGGTTTGCTATTCTGACATCCCTGTAAACCTCATTCCACGAGGAGTAAGGGACGTTTCGGAATAGTGCTTTATTTTGAAATTTGTAGACAGTGCCAAATGACAAAATAAGCTATTTCAAAATAGTATTGAAATAAGATACGCAATATATCTTCTTTCGACCTATGGTGCAGTGTAGACGCACCCTCACAGACTTCCTGCCACACACAGCCTGCACAGTGAACAGTGAGACCATATTAGAAGAAACTTTGTGTGCTTGTGTCATCATCGCTGCTTATGAACATTATGCCTTCTGCTCACAAAGGCAGAGGAAATGCCAGAAACTGATGTAGGAGCATCATTCCAAATAAATACACCTATTTTTAATAAAATGGTGGTTTGTGTTCAGTATCACAGGCACCCATGTTTGTGAAGTTACACGCATGGCATTTTATGCAAATTACTATCAGACATGCAAATTAGGCCATTAAATATGTTTTATCTCCCCATATACTTTGTGGAAACGTCAGTTACAGGTCTTTGGTTTCTGTCTCAAGCAGTGGTGGAGGTGAGACACAGAGCAGCACAAAACGTGGTGGCTGTGGAAGATGGGTGGAGAAGGACAGTGCAGGGGATGAACGAGTGTGGTAGGCAGATGGGAACTGGATACAGCAGGGAAAGCCCAGACAGCCGTGTTTGTAGGAATGTCTGGTGTCAGAGGGGCTGTGTGCCTAGAGATACCTGAGAAAAGCAGAGTCTGAAGGTGTCCAGGGAGGGAAAGCTGGGGGTAAGCTCAGTGGCTCGGGAAAGCTGGAGGTAGAGATCCAGGTGGGTGGATGGAGCGGGATTTTTGTGGGGTTGCTGGGAGGGCCTGAGATAAGAAAAAAATGTGAGCAATCATGAGCTGTACTTGCAGGTCATTCCTGCAGCTCAGCTCAGCCAGTGCAGCCTGGACTGCAGGAACACATAGGGTAACCCCGAATGCACCAGTTTCATTTGGAAGGCTAGCTGCATTAAAGGGCCCAAAATGGCAGTCGTTCATAGGTACATCGCATACATGCCAGCTCTCACAGATTTATCGCGAGAGACGCCACAGCTAAGTAAAATCAAGCCTCACGCTCATGATCTTGTGACAGGACACTCCAATGTCAGGGTTTTCCTCAGCCAGAGAACTCCTGCCAACACCCCTGGGCATGGCAGGGCTCCAGGCAGCTGCTCCCTTGTCAGTCTGGGAAGTGGGAGAGGGGACCCCACTGTTGCTCTTCCTAGGCCTGGGGAGGGTGAAGAACCCAAAGAAGATCAGAGGTGAGGCTGGGGAGGCTGAACTATGGCCTGGAGGCTGCAGGAAAGCTGAAGTGAGGAGGCTGGTGGGGGCGGGGGTGTATGGATAGTGAGTTCTGAGCCAATGGGGTGAGTACAGGGAGGGTAAACTGAGGGCACTGGAGCTCAATAAGATAAGGAGGCTGAGGTGATGGGGTGGAGATAATGGTGGCACTGAAGTGATAGGGGAGACTGAACTGAGGAGGGTTAGGTGGGGACAGAACAGATAGTGGGCTGTGGGACAAGTTTAATTGCTGGACAGGCAGTTGTGGGGGTGAGAACTGCAGCAAGGGACAAAAATTACCATATGTGGGAGGGTGGGCCACTCTATGACACATGCTGGGGATGCATCAGGCAAGCGTAGTTCAAAAACCAAGAGACAGACCTAAAGCAATACGATCTTTAAAAAAAAATCATGATTTTTTGGGGCCAATCTCATGATTTAGGGAGGGATTCAGGATTTTTGATCTCTTGAAGAAGGTTCTTTGAATACATTTCAGCTGTTTGGGGGTTGTTTACTTATTAATATAAGAGAACCGCGTGTGTGTGAGAGAGAGGCACAGAGAGAGACAGCAAGCGAGTAGGTGTGTGCACGTTTTGGTACAGCAGCCAGGATGTTATTCTGAATAGATTCTCAGTCAATCAAGCACAGGGGCCCAGACATCAAACATTCTTCTTTGCTGACTGCAGCTGCAGAGAAAAGTTGCAAACTCCCATGGGAGGAAGGGAAGCTAAGCTAGCATCCCCTTCCTCCATCTTCACCCCAAAAAAAGAAAATAAGAGAATAGCGCTGCCTGGAAAGTTGGTACAGTGGCTGGGGAGGTGCCACTATATCATATCCCCTTAGCAGCCTCCTTAGTGGGTGTCATTTGGAGCCTCAGGAAAGTATGTGGGTGTGATTTGGAGCCTCCTATGCCTTCTATGGTGAATCTGCCCCCCCCTCCCCGTATTTTTTTTAATGGTGCTTGGACTGAAAACTGTGTGCTGTTTCACCACAGAAAGAGAAAGCGAGAGAGAGCGAGAGATCTAAACAACTGACTCAAATGTCCTTTTTCAGAAAAAAAGGTTTTATATGGAGAAGTCTGAAAAGTCCTTCTCTTGTGTACACAAAGCCCCACACATGCTTTTGTGATGACTTTGTTTAAATTCCAGCTTTTTAAAGCATTCTGAGCTAATTGCCAGTTGGGTAATTGAAATAGGTGCAAGTGATATGTTTAACCAGTGGCTGCTAGCACAATGTTAGAACACACACAGTAGTATTTACTATCAAGTATTAAATATTGTTTTCACTGAAGTGAATTTTGCTACCTTGGACAGCAAGGCCTTCTCTTGCACAATACAAATAAATGTTTGACTGAGGGTTTGATCCTGAGAGGTATTGCACATCTATCGGTATCACTAAATTCAGTGGGAGTGGAATGTATAGAACACCTCAAGAGTCTGAAACTTTAACCATATATAATAGTGGGAAAGGAGGACTGTAACATTAGCCAACTACAAAGGGCTTGGATACATTTAGTTAATGAAGGCCCTTGCTTGGAGGTAAGATTGGGTCATTTATGTCTGCAAAATAACAGCCCCAATAAGGAGCATATGAATGCCAGATGGCTGGAGCTGTTCCACTAATGCACTGATGTTTTCATTGTTTTGAATTTGCTTGTGTAGTTTTCTGCCTGTAATGATTTGATTGCAGCATTAAAACCCTTGGATAACTTGCCCATAATTATGCAGCCCGATGTGGGTGAAAGAGTGTATGCCTCCAAGCCTTGTCTTCCACTGGTCTCAATGCCACCACCAGACACTCAGCACCCCTAGAAATCAATCCAATGCCTATACATGTCATGCCATTTCCTAATAGATGCAGAGCCAAAGAACAATGGTTTATTTTAAAGTATGGGCTAAACGCACTTGCAGTGTAACTCTGTTAAAGGCAAGGAGATTAGCAGAGTGGACTATGACCCTGTTTGTTCAGAGAGGAGCACATGCCGGGAAATTTCATCTGGACGGGAGTGTGTCTCAAGTGCCTTACAAGGTTACTTCACAGAATATCTCAGGGTATGTCTAGACTACATGGCTCCGTTGATGGAGCCATGTAGATGAGTTTACTAGACATAGGAAAATGAAGCGGCGATTTAAATAATCGCCGCTTCATTTACATCAAATAGCTGCGCTGTGCCGATCAGCTGTTTGGCGGCACAGTGGGGCAGTCTGGACGCGCCACGGTCGACAACGGAAGCCTTTGTTGACCGCTCTGGTAAACCTCATTTCACAAGGCATACCGGAGCGGTCGACAAAGGCTTCCGTTGTCGACCACGGCGCATCCAGACTGCCCCGCTGTTTCGCCAAACAGCTGATCGGCACAGCGCGCGCTATTTGATAATGAAGCGGCGATTATTTAAATCGCCGCTTCATTTTCCTATGTCTAGTAAACTCATCTACATGGCTCCGTCAACGGAGCCATGTAGTCTAGCCATACCCTCATTGCCCCAGAGTACAGTTTGCTTACTTGCATTTCT
Organism: Rafetus swinhoei; assembly: GCA_019425775.1. Classification (NCBI taxonomy): domain Eukaryota; kingdom Metazoa; phylum Chordata; order Testudines; family Trionychidae; genus Rafetus; species Rafetus swinhoei. The sequence goes on along the minus strand of CM033427.1, from coordinate 120,531,357 downwards.
TATTAGAGATTCACTATTCACAATTAATCAGTATCTAGGTAAGCCTTCCCTTCCCCACACATGCTCAGCACTTGCACGTCACCACCGACTCACTTTCCGCTCGGACTTATAACCCCCCCCACCGTGGCACAGGCCCCTTCCAACCACACCCACATGCAGCGCTGTCATGGTGACCTCACACCTTTCTTATTCACAAACACTATGTAATAGAATTAACACTCCACGTGTGTCTATTTCCATGGGAGGTCTTACTCTTGCTGTGGCTCACCCAAGTACCCTGGGCCTGAGAAGACCTCCTGGACTTGGACTCTTGCTGGGAAAACTGGGGAGAAGGGTCATGGATATGTAGGAACTAGACAGCAAAGCTCCCTGCTGGCACCCTGGCTTTCCATGCATGTCCATGCCAGCCCTGACTGGAGTTCAAACACCTGACCCCTAGTAGGGAAGCTCTGGTCCCTAGTTCCACTCCAATCCTCAGTCCACTTTGTTCATGCACGGAGGACAGGAGATTAGGAAGATGGACGTGGGAACCTGGCACTAGGGAGCTGGGTTGCTCACTGGGGCCAGGAAAATGCAGCAGGGAGCCCTCTTTTCCATCTCTGCTCCCCAGGAGGGAAGACATCTGGGCCTTCCCATCCTTTATTTCCTCCCACCCTCTGTGGGATGTACTAAGCTTGACAGATAGAGACCCAGTTCCACGCAGCTGATAAAGTCTCTCAGAGTAGGGACTCCATTCTGAGGAGTCAAAGCAGGTTCATCAGAGGGAGCAGAGAAGCCAGCTGTCTTCGGGAAATCTGCCGCCATTCTGCTTGGCCCCTGTAGAAGCAGAGCCAGCAGCTCCACCAGCAGCGCCAGGTTCTCTTTCTGGAGAGCCTACCGTGGTTTGCTCAAAAGGAGTCCCCTTCTGAGGGACTGTTATTTGGTACACTGGACTTTACTGTAGCATTGAGTCAGGTACCAATGACCCCATTGTGCTGGTAGGTGCAGATCAAAATGACATCACACAGTATTTATAGTCTCAGTAGGAGAGACAATAGATGCAGATGTACATATAGGAGAGCACAGGGGAACACTAGCAGTGAGCATGGCCAGCAGTGATCTCTCAGCATACCAGTAGTCTCACCTTTAGGTAGGCACTATGACAAAGTGGACTCCCATTGTAGAAGGCCACCTTATCACAAAGAAGTGTTACTGCTACTGGATGGGATGGTAGAGGTGTTAGGGTGAGCAGCTGCTAAAAGATTCTAGCCTGAAAACCAGAGAATAGAACATTGGGCACAAGAACAGCCATACTGGGTCAGACCAAAGGTGCATCTAGCCCAGAATCCTGTCTGCCGACAGAGGCCAATGCCAGGTGCCCCAGAGGGAGTGAACAGAACAGGGAATCATCAAATGATTCCTCCCCCATCACCCATTTCTAGCCTCTGACAAACAGAAGCTAGGGACATTCCTACCCATCCTTACTAATAAACATTGATGGACCTAACCTCCATGAATTGATCTAGTTCTTTTTTGAACCCTAAGTCCTGGTCTTCACAATATCCTCTGGCAAGGAGTTCCACAGGTTGACTGTGCCCTGTGTGAAGAAATACTTCCTTTTGTTTGTTTTAAACTTGCAGGAGGGCTAAGGCAGCAGCACTGAAGAAGGAAAGTTCTTAGGCAAGGTTGAGTGCGCTGCCCACCTCCATGGAGGTAAATAACACAATTATGAACCACAAGCAAAATAACTGCCACCTAGTTATTTAAAAGCCATCTTCTGTCTATGTTTAGTTTCCAGAGTATGATGTCTCAGGCTGTTATAAAAGCTTGAAAGGAAGGTTAGAACCTCTGTGGCATTTACAAAAGGGGACGATTTGAAATCTTTCACACTTGTGCCTCTAAAGAGTGTGAAAATTACCAAATGAGTTAAATGTGGTTGTCCTCCTTAACACAGTCACATTTGTCTCTGGATGTCCGTGTTTGATTAAGGGATTTACACCCTGCCTTAAGTTGAAAACTACACACATCTTTACCTATACAGTTTTTAGAAATGTGTATTGCAGTTATTTTTCTTAACTGAGGCAGTACTCTTAACAAAATGCAAAATGTAATGATGAGTGTTGCTGTCCAATCAAATAAAAGGGGACCGTGAATTAAGTTGCCCCATTAGACATTTCCACTTGCCACAAGTAATAAAGAAAGTAGGCAGTAACTTCAGCCCCTTTAATAATTAAAGGTCTTTGTCTCCTGAAATTAACCATGACCTTTCAGTGATGAATGACTGTTTGTATTTGCAAACCCCACACGTTATTGTTTTCTTCATTTGTTTGTGGTTCTTTTGTACATTGTTTGCATGAGAGCAAGATTAGGGTGTGAAAGGAAACAGCTACAGAAGTATTTGTTCCAACAGTAGAGGGATATTTACTTTCCTGAGATTTTTGGGGGTGGAAGCTGTACAATATGGAGGGGAAGGGGGCAGATCTTTAGCCAGTGTAAATGGAATAGTCCCATTGCCTTTGAGTTATGCCACTTTACACAAACTTAAAATACTGGGCCAGATTTAATAGGGAAAGATCAGTGTCACTGATTCCCTTCTTGTATGCTTGGGATGTGATTTTTAATGTTGCCTTGGTGTCTGGATTCCCATATATATATATATATATATATGGGAACTGGCTTTCCAAATTGCTGGGACCATTGGAACAATTGTTCGACCATTGGAACAATTGTTCAGACATAAGTGGCCTGAATCTGATGTCACTAATACTGATGGAAATCAGAAGTTATTGAATTTATCAACTAAGCTGCCTCACAAAACTTGTATAGGCAAGATCAGAATTGGCCCCAGTATTTTGATTTCTGCTTTATCCTAACCACGTCATGTATGGATAAAGACAACTGAAGTGGAGGGCATGTCTTCCTTATGTCTACACTGGGGAGTTATTTCAAAATAACAAGGCGAGCATCCACACTACCAAGCCTGTTATTTTGAAATAATAACTCCTGCTTGTGAACAGGAATAAGCTTATTTCAAAATAGTTATTTAGGAGTTATTATTTCAAAATTACTTATTTTGAAATAACCTGGTAGTGTGGACCTCCAGTATCTCAAAATAGCTATTCTATGTCTTAAGAGCAAGCCCATTATATCGAAATATAATGGGCTCGCTATTCCGACATCTCTGTAAACCTCATTGCATGAGAGTTAAGGGATGTTTTGAAATAAGCTATTTCGAAATGACTTCGAAATAATCTATGCTATTTGCATAGCGCAAATTGCGTAGTTTATTTCAAGATAAGGGTGCTGTGTAGGCCCACCTTTAGTGATTTCAAATTAAGGCTGGATGCTTTTCTGAGAAGATATACTTTAATCAGACAGAGGTATTGACCTCAATAGAGGGATAACCAACTGAAATTCTATCGGCTGTCTTATACAGAAGGTTCAACTAGATGATATAATAATCCCTTCTGGCCTTAAGATTCTGTGACCAATCAGCATCAGTTTGAGTGTAGGCCAACCTGGTGTGGAAATGTATCATCTTTTAGGAAGAAATGACAAACAATGATTAGACGGAAAATGTTAGTTCCTGTTCAGAGAGAGGGCATTGACATTGCACAGGGTAGAGAGATTCTTACTCATTCACAGAAAAGATGATTGAATAATTAGAAACATTGGCTGGGTCAGCTGAATTAATTTCCCACTGACTTCAGGAAACTGATCTGGAGTACTAGAAAAAGAAACATTAATTTGATTGGAGAATCACAATTAGCAAATTAACTTTTTTTAATACTGCAAATACAGCTAAGTCCTTGTAAGTAAGACTAACTAGCCAAAACTCAATTAAACACTATCTCATTGATATAACAGAAAAATGCAGAGGGCTATATGGCTACTACAGTAAAACTGTATGTTTCTGAGAGACTTTGATTTTGGCACATACAATTAGTGATGGAATAAATCTTGATTATGAAAACCCAGGAATGGTCAAGAACAAGATAGAGCGCCTAAGAATGTTCTATTCCTCCCTCCCCCTTATTTCCACATTGTCTCTTTTGCTCACAGAACTGCATGAGACAGGTATCAATCAACATCTTGCTGACAAAAAAAGAGCCAAAATTAAGAAGCTGTCCTTTCTTTCCCTCTCCAGCAAGACACACAAGAGTTTGTTCTTCTGTAGGTCTGTATATATTCTGAACACTCATTGGAGGTATGGAAGAATTTACCATCCAAAAGAGTGGAGGCTAAAGAAAACTGTTAAAATGTCTGAACTGGACAGAAGATTATAGATTTGTTTCTCTGTCTGCTCTCAGCATGGACATATTAGAACTCTGTTCTCTCACAATGGGATTTGCATCTGGTAGCTGGAGAATTGGTGAAGTTTAGTAATGGGGAGTGTGGGTGACATGTGGGCAGTCCATTACTGTAGATTCAAAATCTTCTCTCTCAATGGCCCTTTCTTGATGTCACACAACTAAACCATACGATCCAAATCTTTTAAAATTTTGTTCCATCCTGCATGGAATTTCCTGTTCTTCCAGGTGTATTCCATTGAAGAATACCAAGAAGAGGAGTTAGATATGTAAGCACTATTGTGATTCCTACCGGATTGTCTGAAAGAAGGCAAGAATTTTATAGGACCAGAATTTTGCATAATTTCTTGATTATATGAATGCTCGTGCATGTGGTTTTGTGCCTGCTTTCTTTTGGGCACCATGATGCCCGCTTCTTTTCAGTTGACAATGACAGGGCGAGATTTGCAGGCTGAATTTTACTACAAATATACCTCTCATCTGCACAAAACCCTGCTCTGTACCAGCCAAAGGCACTGGCTATATGTGACTCCATACAGTGCAACAATGGGTTTGTGATAGTTGTGATCGGTCACAGCCCTTCTGTGGCAGACAGTGGGAAAAGAATTCAAGATGGAACTTGTGTGCTATTCCCCAAGCAGTCAGCTATATGAACACACCCTTCGAGTAGGAGGTCATAAAAACACCATTTTTTCCTGTAGACATAGCAGAGAACAACCTTGCTTGGGAGAAACACCTCAGATATTTTTTACACAGCAAGATCCCAGAGAGATCAGCACTCATTCATACTCAGCTCACTTCTTAGCAGAAGTCCATACAATTAGTTGGACTTCTACTACCTATATTCACCAGGGTTCAGGAAAACATAAGGAAGAAGAGTGATAATGAGGGTGTATAAACACCTGGTTTCATGAGTCCTCCTCTGGTTTCTGTGAGCAAGCTTGTCAGAGAAAGAGCTGAGTGACTCATGAGACAGCTAGTGGCAGGTAAAGTGAGCTGCTCTGGGAACTAACAAGCTCAAGACAAAGATTCTTGAGGATCAATTTGTTTTAGTAGAAAACTACCAAATTATATAGCTTGTATATTTTACAGAACATAGGATTAGAAATATGCTGTTTGCATTTAGGACAAATCTTTAAACAAATCTCAACAATTGTAATTACCTACCAGAAGTATAATCTCAGATGTTCCTTCGGCACAGCCGTTAGGTATGACTCTTTCTCTTAGCTTTAACTGCGAGCAGCTATTCATCTATATTGAAACTAATTCAAAGCTCTGGTTACTAAAATAAATGAAAGATTACACCTTTTGGGCACTGTAATAACTAACAAGATCGAACAAGAGCAATCCTACAGGGTCAGTCCTATCCTTCCAAAATATAGGTGCACTTCACTTATCTCTTGTAATACTAAAAATGCATTGCTTCTGACATGAATATCAGCTGAATTAATTTCCCACTGACTTCAGGAAACTGATCTGGAGTACTAGAAAAAGAAACATTAATTTGCTGCCGGCCAGTCTCCCCATCTTAGAAGGGACTGGCCACACCCAAAGTCCTGTTCAGTTCCTCAAATTTATTCCTTTCCATCGAAACACAGAATCATAGGACCATGGGATCAGAAGGGTCTTTAAAGGTCATCTAGTATAACCCCCTGCTAAGTCAAAGGATTTGTTGTGTCTAAACCACCTAACCAGTCTCCTTTTAAAAATCTCCAATGAAGGGGCTTCCACAACTTCCCTAGGCAATCTGCTCCACTCCCCTACAATTCAGGACACAAACCCAGTTTCCCCACCCCCATGAGTTGGGATCTTTTGTAGGGCTTATCTGTTCCCCGGAGCTTCTTGCTCTACCAGCCATATTCCTAAATGTCACCCTGCCACAGGACACAGTCTGCTTCCTATAGCTCGCCTAGCCTCTAGAAGAAACACCTGAGCCCTTCACAAATAAGTCTGCTAATCCCGTCTACCAGTCCCAAACACATGTACCTAAAGAGGTTCTGCCTCAGAACAGGATGGGCTGGTTCCAAATCCATACTTTTTGTGGGGATGAATGCTCATGTATTGGGAATCAAGATCCAATTCTCAGTGCCAAAAAGGAACAAACACCCTTTCAGTAATTTTAGGTGACACAGTTGACATTGCTGTCGTGGTGCGTGGAGTACACTGCATGGAACCTGCACCAGCGTTTAAAGGTGTTTCAGCGGAACCTAAATTCCCTGCCCCTCAAACCTTGTAGTTCAGCACATTCTGAAGAAGACTGGAGTCACATAGTCACCATGGCTCAACATGGTTGGAGCTGTTTGATTCCCAGCCTCGGGGATTTTGTTCTGCCTGAGTTTCTCTGACTGTATTTGAGTGTAACTGAGAGCAGACTCTGAGCCCAAGACATGTCTGATTCTCTCACAGTGAAGGAAAGGAGCTTTTCGTGGCATGATGTTTTGGAAGCAAGGAGGAGACCCTTCATCTCCTCTTCTCTCCTTTCATCCCATTCTCTTCCCGCTGGTGGCAGCAAAACCACTGTGCATACTAGAGACCGACAGTCATCATAATTTACCTCCCCTGAGGCCAGTGGAGGATTTCCTTGGTGCAGTTACTGCTGTAATGCTCCTAACAAGCCCCAGTGGGAGCTGCCTAGAAGCCAGGCTATGGAAGCATGTGTGAGTCATGGTTGCTGCATTGTGAAGTGCTGGGGCTCTCGGGATGCTTTTATAATGTAGCGTAGTCCACGGGGGTGTCCAAATTACACAGCCCCTGGAGCAGGGCAGAAATAGCAGATTGCAAAGCTCAACTGAAGCCATGGTAGCACACCCACCACTACCACCACAGTTACCCTGGGCTCGGAGCAATGCTATCCTAGTATTGCCACTTCATTTCTGTGATTTAAGTGATTTTTATAGCTTCAAAATAGATTCTTCCCCCTTTCCCCATTCCAGACACTATTTTTAGTTGTAAAAGCATAAGCGTGAAAGCTTATGAAAGCAACAGCATTGATTGGAAGCTCTTCAGGGTAGGGGCTGTCTGAGCTGTGTGTTTTTACCGTCTCTAGCACAGGGGTGGCGAATCTCTGGCCCGAGAGCCCCCGGCTTGCCAGGATCCGGCCCCTGAGGCTCAGCATCAGGGAGCCTGCATTAGTGCACCAGGCCCCCTGACACCCACCCACAGGGCTGGAGCACACAAAATCTATTAGGCTCTGGTGAGCAAGGAGAATATGGGGAATGTCTTTCCAGGAGCGGCCTGAGGCCGGCTGCGGCAGCTGGCGCCCCCGCCTGTACGGCTGTCAATGGCCGTGACGTCATCATCGGGTGCCCGGACCAGCGGCGCTCTAGGCAACTGCCTAGTTCGCCTAGGATCACGGGCCGCCCCTGTATCTTTCTCCTTCTCAGCCAGGGACTTCTCACTTTTGTGTGGCCCCCCAACTGCTTTTTGTGTGGGTCAGTGGTCCCTCAGCCCCCAAAATTTCCCCACCCCTCCTCTAGCACAACAGGGTCCCAGTCTTGATTGGAGCCTCTGAGTGGTACAATAATAAAAAGATTAATCAGGAATGTGATGATATGTTGGATAGCTGCACTTGTTGGGTGACTGAAGGCAGGGGGATCTCTGACTTTGTGCCTCCAAAGGCCTGTGAGGATAGCGTCTGATACAACTGCAGCTTCCGACATTCCATGTTGCATGCTATTACTTATATAAACAGCGTCCTGGTTTTCCCCCTCACACTTTGGAAAGCCTCGTATATCACAGCTCTAATGTCACAGCGATGAATTAAAACCCTCTGATGACATCATTCCCATGAGGCCTGCTTCTTTTTGCTAATTGGCAGTGAAAAAGGTCACACTCCATTTTCCTTTTTGCAGATTGCGCCAGGAAGAAATGCACAAGCTTGAAATGCAGGCTTATATGATCAATTGAACCCATTTTCCTGTAACAATATGACCCCCTGGGCTGGGTTCTAAAAACTATCATATCACAGCTTGGAAGCATTCTACGCAAGCTCCACCCTCTTCTCTGTAGTTTTGTGTGTCAGACTGTATGATGCAAAACTGTAAAAAGCCAGGAAACCATAAAATAAGCACAGCTGTAATCCATAAAATTCCCCTTCAGTTTTGGGACAGCTCTTAAAACAGTCTAACTTTGAACATTTCTGCTTTTCTTTTCTACCAAATTTGAATGTGCAAGATAACTGGGAACTGGAACATTACAAATAAATAAATCTAGTTATAGCTCCTTCTCAATTTAATCCACATTATTTTGTTCACCGCAGTTCAAAATAATTGTGCTGGGCCCATGGATGTCACTGGCTTGTACAGACTGAATACAGTAGATAGAAGAGAAGCCTTGAAATAGTATATAATATTCTTGGACTATAACTACGTAATTCTTAAAAGGCAGGCAAAAAATTGAATTTTGCTTAAACAAAAAATCTGACTTGTCCTAACAAAAATCACTTGTCTGCAGTGCAGTCCCTTGGGTTTCATTGCCTCCTCAGAGAAATAAGATTTTCTGGAAAATAAACTAAACGAAAATTCCATTTAGTTCAAGGACTGTTCAAGTATTTTAGGATATCTCCATTTCACAATCATCCATATGTCCCAGGAATGAGGGAGCAACACAGCTGGTTTCTATATTGTTTATTAGACTAGGAGGGGGGTTTCTCCCCTACCTGGAAAGCTCCTTTGGGAAGATCATTTTAAAATACAGCGTATTTTTCTTTCATTGAGAGAGACCTTAGAGAGCCCCTGGTGCTCTCATGAACTCTGAGCATTACACTGTGTCCCTTCTCCTCTGAAGAGGAGAAAAGTGCAGTCCAGAAAAGTCAAACTATTCACAAAACACATTTTGGAGCTCAACTTGAGATCTGGTCAATGTAATGTCCTACATGAAGGAGACAGCGTAGGGAAATAATCAAGGCTCACTGGCAGCCAAAGGTTAAGGGGACTGACGGAATCAGAAACACACACATGCACACACATTCCTCCTCATTATTCCAAGTGTCCCTCTTTCAAAATAAACACAGTCACTGACCTCCTTTGCTTTCCATCTGCGTCTGGGCTTCAAAGCTTCGGAGGCTGTACGTGCAATGAAAGAGAGCAAAGTGATTATGCCAAGCCTGATAAACATCTCCTTCATATTAAATATTGGCTGGATGTGTTTTAAAACATAAAAGAAGACCTCCTCGAGGCCTTGAAAGGTGAGCATAGGATCAAAGCAGCCAGTACTGAGGAGCCCAGACGGGAATGTCATCAGTGCAGGAGGAAAACCCATTATTCTTGGAAAAACAAATAAATGCATAAATAAAAACAAGCCCTAGCGGTTTGCTAAGGGTTTGGGCCTGGGTTGTATGAAACATCAGGAACTAATTACACATCTCTGCCCTATTGTTTGTCCTTCAGAACATTATCTTTGCACTCTGCTGAAGCTGGGCAATAGGCTAGCTTAACACTCCTGTAGCTCACTGCTGTTTGAACAGATCGCTCTGTCAACAGAAAGCTTTGCTTAGCTGCTCTTTCACTCCTCACTGCATCCCCTACTCTTCAGTACTGGAGAATTTGGACATTGTTTTCATTACAGTAGCCCTCCGACTCGGGCCCCAGCTGAGAGCAGAGTCCCATTGTGCTAGTTACTGTACAAACAGTAGGAGAAAATCTTGGTCTTCCAAGCTGGTAATCTAACTAGACAAGGCACAGAAAGAGTCAGAAAAAGGAAATATTTCCCCCCATTAGCAGCGGAAACACAGAGGCATTAAGTGACACACCCAAGGCCACAAACAATCTGTGGCAGTGCTAGGAATTGAAACGAGGGTCACTGGGAATCTCAGACTAGTGCTTTAACCACAAATCTGTCCTTCCTGTTTGTGCACTGTGCTGACTGGCTGACAGGGGGTAAGTGAAGAGTAGCTAAAAAGTACCTTCATTAAAACTGGATTTTGTTTTTGATCCAAAACTACAAACAAAAGGCAATCTCTCTCTCTCCCAATATAAAGGGTGCAACTTTGTTTATTTCATTGGAATTGTTCCTACTTATATCAGGGTTAAACTTAGTCCTCTAAGTTTTTAGGGACAACACACACAAATGATTAATAGCACTGTGAGTATGTATATGAAACACACTCCTCTGTTGTTGTCTATTACTCTGCTTTTCAGTTCTTTAAACTTTTCACCTCCCTGCTGAGTTTCTGTCTTCTTAACATTCTGGTTTGAGTTCTCTCTCTTTTTTTTTTAAGGGCTGTGCACAGTCATCAACACTTGGAGCATGAAATGTTGGAACCAATACTTAATAATGGGACTGATTCTGTCAGCCTGACTCAAGCCGAGTATAGTATCTTCCTCCTTTTATTTCAATGGAATGCTTTACAGAGAAAGGTGCTTCTGGATGCAAGGAAGGATGGCAGAAGCGAGCCCTTATGAAATATGGAGCAGGGAAATGAATCTAATCCTTCAGCCAAAATGCACTGGAATTTCCATGGCAAAGGAGCTCCTTCTTGCACCATTGCTTCTATAGTGACAGTAAAGGAAACTGTTCATTCTCAGCAATGTTGAATGATTTTGTTCTGGAATGTTTTACATCACTGGGGTATATTTTACAGTACTGGCTGAGGCATGGCTCTTGTTAAAGATCCTCATCCCCCGGTGGGAAGTATAAAAAGGGTTGCAGAGGCATAAAACCCTACTGGTGGTAGAAGATTCCCCCAGCATGGACACTACAGAAGACAAGCATGAGGCTGCCCTCTAAGCCCTGATGTAGGTGGTATACAGAGATGACGTATCTGCAGCATGGTGAATTGCAGGTAGCACTGTTGCCTACAAACCAATGTGGGGAACCTGCCTTTAAGACAGGGGTGGGCCATAAAATACTGGCGGTTCACCAGGGTTAGCGCTGCTGCTATATTTATCTGCACCTCCACAGGTATGGGTGAGTGCAGCTCCCATTGGCTGGCGACAGCAATCTGCAGCCAACAGGAGATGCAATTCCTTGTACCTACAGAGGCACAGGTAAATATGGTGGTGTGGGGGCCCACCAGGGGCTAACTCTGGTGGACTGGATCCCACCCACGGGCCAATATTTGTACACCCCTGCTTTAAGATGTGCAACCCAGAATCTCGTCCCTGGTTTACTCTATCCCTTTGGTCAAAAAACAGGTGAATGCTTTCAAATTAGGCACAACCTACAAAGCCTGCCATTGCATCAGATTTTTTCACCAGCTATGTGGTAAATTAAAAACCTGGGTTTGTGGGAGGTTGCATCCAGCATTTGTAAGTGCACCGATATTTTAAGAATCCTCCAAACATTATTTGCCTTGCTCTGTTTAACTTCTTCTTTTTATCTACAAATTTCAGAATGGTCTGATTCACAGAGAGACCTCAGGAAGACTCACACAGACACATTTTGTGTCATGAGACCTGCATCTTATTTACATTACATCACTCCCATTTTAAGGTCACTGTGCAGGGACAGAATGGCGTAATGGAGCCTTGGTGCAAATGTGAATTATATTCATTATTTGCATGCAAACATTTTCTAAATTTTATGTTCAGAAAATTGCACTATTTGGCATCTTGGGTAGGCATCTCACTAGAGGGAGGAAGAGTTAAAATTGAGGGACAATTCAAGAAGTCTATACATGCCTATATACACGTGTACACACACAAGATATAAATGGTCCTATTTAAACACCGGGCCACGCCCCCTAGGATGAGCCAGCAGCATAGAAACAGGGTTTGGGGAGGAAGGGTCAGGTTTGGTTGGGTCTGAAAGCAACTCAGTGCTCTCAGCAAAGGCGCCATTTTGGGAGAGCAGGGGACACAGTTTGCTTTTCCCCCCGTACCCCAAACTATCAGGGAGCGAGGGGAAAGTACTTGCATTCCGTGCATGCCTCTCACTCCTGGCTGGGGAAGGGTGGGGCAGAGGAGTACTTCATGGAATACAAGTACTTTCCCCTCACTCCCTGGTAGTCAGGGGAACGGGAAGAAAAGCAAGCCACGTCCCGGTGTGCATGGCTTCTGTCCTGCCTGCTCTCCCAAAATGGCGCCCTGGCCTCTCAGGCTTGGCTCAGGGGGTCAGGTTAACTTGTGCTCAGGCCAGACTTTAAAATTAGGCCTGAGCAGACCGCTAACTTTGTGATCTCTCCTTCAGTAAAATGACTCACCTTTTCTGCGCTCACTGTGCTCTGGAAAGAATGCTCCTCACCTCATCCCAGCCAGCAATGGGGACTTTTTGGATCCTCTCCCCTTCCCCACCTTTTTGGGAATGATTAAGTTCAGAGGTAATTTTTTCAGCACCTCCATAATCGAGAACATTCAGAGTCTAGGGCCCAAGTCTGGCCATTGACACTTGTTTTACCCATGGTGTATTTGTATTGACTTCAGCACAATAACGCCTGGTTTGCGCCATTGAAAACTCATAATTGCTTGTATCGCGCTGGCGAAAGGTTACCCCATGCAAAGGAGTTCTTCAATGTGAGTCCTTTCTTCCACATCTTCTGTTTATCCTCTTTAAAAAGGGGAGGCTGAGCAAGCTGGGGGATATCTCCTGAGTTTACAGCAGTTTGATTCCTGGCCAAAGTGAGACTCCAAAACCTCCTACAACATGGAACGTAGACTTGACAGCTGTTTCCTGTAGCGTTTCCAAAGGGTGGGGCTGGAAAGTTAAGTGGGCGAAGATGTGGGCTCATGGTTGTTTTTGCTATTGTAATGGATATTTTGACAAGGAGCTTTGGACAGTTCATTGTGTCATGGGCTGTCAGTTCACCTCATGGCAGAGGGCGTCTGGCACTGAGCAAGACAGCAACCCTAATCATTTAGGGCCAAACCTTGATCTCACTGAAGTCAATGGAAAAAACTTCCATTGACTTCAATAGGGCCAGGAGTTGTCAGCTTACAACAGGGAGCTTTACCATTCATTTATTTCTGTGGGATCAAAATGTGGATCTTAATGCGGGAGCTTAGACAAAGGTGAAAGATTAAGGGTTTTTTTAAAATGACCTTAGCAACACATCTTGCTGACTTCTGTCACTCAGAAAAAGCTGGGACTGTGGAAGAAACGAGGTTGAGGGGAAGATGCTCTGATTAGGATTCTGTGTTTCCTGGCTGCGGCTGAACAACTGAATATGCCAAAAATCAAGTACATTTCTGACTAAAAAAGCCCAAAGCCATATTGCGAGATCAATGTTTGGTAAGATCTGCTCACCGATTACCATGTGTGTTTTGCTTAAACACTGCCCAACCTCATACACTTCCTATTTTCTCCTGTTGCACATTCCTTCCCTAGGTGAATTTTAAACGATTTGCAGGTTGAAGTAATTTAAAATGTGGTTCTACATGGGCTGAGTAAAGATGACATCATAGGGTTCCATGATGACTGACATTCCAACCTTCCACGCTGAATGTAGTTGGCAAAGAAAAAAACCATTCTTCTGTCTCTAATTGCTGGCCCTTGGACTCATCAGGAGGTCTGAGTCACACTCAGGTCTGTCTCCTCAAACATGAGCACAACATTTGCAGACTGAACTAGTCCTCCTGTTATACTTCATGCTTGTCACACTCGTGCCCACAGCTTTGGATCTGTGTGCCAAGCCAGCCCCAGCATGCCAACGCAGGGACACCAAAATGAGAGCCACACCGACAGTGGAGAAGCGGGTGGTGATTGCACTGTTGAGACTTGCACCACCAGGTTGATTCCCCACTGGCAAGTAGCAATTTGGAGTCGGGAAATCCATGTGGGTACCATTGTGATGCAAGTGGCAGGGCTATTAATTGCCCCCTGCTATGCAGGATTGGGACTCTCCACTTTGTGCGGTACATAGTGGATGGATTTGCAGGACTAGAGTTCCTGAGGCGTGGTGGAGCAATAGACAACACACATATTTCAAGAAAGATGTGGAGAAATTGGAGAAGGTCCAGAAAAGAGCAACAAAAATAATTAAAGGTCTGGAGAACATGAGGTATGAGGGAAGGCTGAAGGAACTGGGATTGTTTAGTTTGGAAAGGAGAAGACTGAGAGGGGACATGATAACAGTTTTCAGGTATCTAAAAGAGTGTCACATGGAGGAGGGAGGAAATTGTTCTCCTTGGCCTCTGAGGATAGGACAAGAAGCAATGGGCTTAAACTGCAGCAGGGGAAGTTTAGGTTGGACATTAGGAAAATCTTCCTAACTGTCAGGGTGGTTAAACACTGGAATAAATTGCTTAGGGAGGTTGTAGAATTTCCATCACTGGAGATATTCAAGAGAAGATTGGTTAGACATCTATCAGGAGTGATCTAGATGGTGCTTGGTCCTGCCATGAGGGCAGGGCACTGGACTAGATGATCTCTCAAGTTTCCTTCCAGTTCTAGTATTCTATGATTCTATGAAATAAACCTATTTCAACACCAGAGGTAGAGACAAACGAACGTGTAGACACATGAACAGCGAGGTTGATCTAAGCTGCCTTGTGTTGACCTAACCATGTACTGTACCAGACAAGACTGTTTCTCTTCTCCAGATGTTGCTTGACTCCATGGTATAATCAGTTCTGTCTTAATCTGGTTGATTTTAGCTACAGTGTACCAGGCCATTTCCTGACAATAAAAGCGACAGTGAAGTACAGAATAGAATACATCCCTGCCCCTTCCTTACTTCTGCTGAATCTTGAGGGCTAACTAGAGTGAAAAAGTCAGCTTAAAACTTATTTTTGTCACTAACGTAAGCAGACATGACTCAAACAGGGAGGAGATCAGCAGA
This sequence comes from Rafetus swinhoei, assembly GCA_019425775.1. NCBI lineage: Eukaryota > Metazoa > Chordata > Testudines > Trionychidae > Rafetus > Rafetus swinhoei. The sequence goes on along the minus strand of CM033427.1, from coordinate 120,516,354 downwards.
GGAAGTAGACAAGGTTGGCTACATCAGAAAAATCTCTGATATAGCAAAAGTGGTCAGGATACGTTCTGAGATCAGCTTTTCCTTGAATATTTTGGTAAGCCTGCTTCTAGTGCACATTTTAGTTTTGCTTTTCTTCTAGACAGTTCAGCTCATTTGTACCTCCTTACAATGCCTTCCTAGCAGGGAAGTGAAAGCATTACACTGTAATCAGTGCTGTCCTCTTGCACTCTGTGTTCCCTGGAGGTTCCCACTCTGATCCTGCCCAGCCTCAGCTGATACCGCCTCTCCAGCCTGCCTGCCTGCACCACCAGGAGCTAGGTCACACACAGGACACTGGAGGGAGGAGGGAGCACTCAGCACATGGGTAACAGTCAGTGAACCTAGATAGACATTTCTCGACATTTCCCATTTTGCACTTTGGACCGGGGGTGATTTACTGGACACCCCCTGGAACTTATTGCTTTTTTCTCCGCCTGGAAAAAGAGTCTGTGGCCTCATTTATCAGAGGTACAGAACACCTGCAACTCCCATCGGCTCACAAGATCTCTGGGAACCTGTCAGCCCATGTCCTCGTCTTTCTCCACCTCTAATACCATTAGCTCACAGACATTTACCTCCCCCCCCCCCGCATCCCCCTTCTGTTCTGAAATGTGATTTGTCCTTTTCATATGTGTTCACTTTTTAATTGTATCCTTTGGTATATATGGTTGTGACTATTTTCTTCCACTATTTGATCTGAGGAAGTGGGTCTGGCCCACGAAAGCTCATCATCTAATAAACCATCTTGTTAGTCTTTAAAGTGCTACATAGTCCTGTATTTTGTTTCATCTGGCTCAGGCATTCTGCAGGCCTGGAGGGGGTTTGTGGGTGCTCAGTAAAAAAACCCGGCTTGAAATACATTATTTGGTGCACTGTGGCCGGAGGCCCGCTGCCTCGCGGAAATAGGGTTACCAGATGGTTTAAAAAAAATACCGGACACGCTTGATCTCAGATGCGAGGGTGGGAAGGACCATCCGGGAGGCGAGTGGGGCTGTCCGGGAGGGTGTCAGGAGGAGTGGGGCTGGCTGGGGGAGATCGGGGCAAGGGGAGAACCGGCTGGCAGGAAGCAGGGCTGGCCAGGAGCGGGTTGCGGGGAGCGGGGCTGGCTGGGGAGGGAGGGGGAGGAGCAGGGATGGTCCGGGCGCACGCAGATCCCAGGGTGCTGCCCGTCCCGCGCAAGGTCCCAGCGGGGCGCACGGGCAAGTCTGGCCCTGGGGATTCCATCCCGCCCCGCCCCTGCCCCCCTCCTCTCTACTGCATAGATGCATACTGCCTGGCTGGTAGACACACTCATGCAGTGTGAGCGTGTCTACCAGCCAGACAGTACGCAACTATGTACTGATACTCATGATAGTAATAAAAACTTAATTAGAACATACCAGACATTTATATGTTCGGTATTTTCGCAAGTTGTTTCCCAGACAGAAAGCTCAAATACCAGACTGTCCGGTTCAGAACCGGAAACCTGGCATCCCTACGCGGAGAGCCTGGGTTTGTGAGCAGTCATGGCTTCCTTGCTTCCTGGATTGATGGAGATCAGGGGTATGTCTACACTAGCCCCCTAGTTCGAACTAGGGTGGCTAATGTAGGCATTCGAACTTGCAAATGAAGCCCGGGATTTAAATATCCTGGGCTTCATTTGCATGTTCCCGGATGGGCACCATTTTTAAATCCCCTTAGTTCGAACTGACTGCCCGTGGCTACACGCGGCAGTCAGAAGTTAATCCGAACTAAGTCCTTAGTGCAGATTAACTGTTACACCTCATTGCAGGAGGATTAACAGTTAAGCCGAACTAAGGATTTAGTTCTGATTAACTTCTGACTACCGCGTGTAGCCACGGGCAGTCAGTTCGAACTAAGGGGATTTAAAAATGGCGCCCGCCCGGGAACATGCAAATGAAGCCCAGGATATTTAAATCCCGGGCTTCATTTGCAAGTTCGAATGCCTACATTAGCCACCCTAGTTCGAACTAGGGGGCTAATGTAGACATACCCCAGGAGTTGTGCTGCCTGGGCTTCCAGGTACCACTCCATCATGCTGTGCTGACGGCAGTGAACTGGCCTACAAAGTATCACTGGTTGCAACAGTAACACCGCCTCCCACCCCACCTCCCTTTGAGTCATCAGCACTGGGGACCGAACATTGGATCTCTGGCCTGCAAAGCATAAGCCTCTCCAGCCTGAGCTGAAAGGCTGTACAATAGCGATGGTCTCAGAGGACCACAAGATTGTTGTAAGTAAGATGGCTTCCCAGGGTAGGGTAGTTTTGCTAACTGTGCCTATGTACCTAGACCTTGCAGGGTGTGCCGATGGAACCACGGCAGTTCTTTGACTGGATGCAGAGGGTGCACATGGCTCTTGCAGTCAATGTTGTGTGCAATCATCACACACCTCACTTCCTGTGCCCCCGACTTTGTGTGTCACTTTAGTAATACCGGGAGGGAAAAAACCTACACTGCCAGAAACCAGTGGCATCTCTCAGCCCTGTGTGCGGGCAACAGCAACCCAAATATCTCATGGGGCACGCATAGAAGCTAAGGGTGTTAAGTATCGTGCAATTCACTGATCGAATAGTCGATGCATTTTTGCATCGAGTATTTGATTAATCAATAGGGTGGCGCTGCCCCTTTGAAACTCCATGGTGGCTTTCAAAGCGGCAGCACTACATGGAGCCTGGGACCCTGAGCTATGTGCAATGCTGGTGCTTTGAAGTACCCCTCTTGCTGCCTCTATCTGATTTGCTTATCGGATAGTCGACTAGTCAATTAGTCCTTAACAGCCCTAATAGAATCCCTATGGGCCGCATTCAGCCTTCGGGCTGCAGGTTGCCCACCCCTGTTGTAAATAAGGGTAATGCAGGCTCCTCTCAACCTTGGTCCCATCCTTCCTAAAGGGGATGTCATCTCATGTTCTCTAATCTGCAACCGCTCTAGCTGTGCCACTGCAAGGTAAACATGGAAGCAGGAGGAAGACAAATTGTTTAGAAATGTCCACTTCATCTGCTGGCAGAGTCAGAACAACTCACCTTGCCCATTAAAGGTTCAAAATAAAAAAAAGAATCGCGCTGAATTCCCATCCTGTCCCACCCTAGCTTTCAAGCATCGGAACATACCATTCAAAGATCTGCGGTAGGAAAGAAAAAAAAAAAAAACCAAGAAGACTTGCATTGCTCTCAAATATCTTTCGCAGATTGGGATGCATTTCCCAAGCGGGTCAAAAGGTAACAACTGTAACAAATTACCATGCAATGAGTGCTTTTCACACTACTTAGCATCGCCCTGCTGCACATCTCAAAGCGGAAATGAAATGGCCACCCTGCAGGTGAAGGCAGCAGGCTTCATGTGACAGTCCAGCAATCTCCGGTGCAGCCAGGAACAATCTGCACTAATGGGCTCCAAAGGTCTGGGTTTGGTTTGAATAGTCTAAGATTCTGAGGCTGCCCAAGTGAGTTGGAAATCTCATGCATTCAGACTTCTTTTATAAAACTTCTGGCACTTGGCTGCTTCTACTGAGAAGGTGCCTTTTCCATACATTGCTGGAGCATCTAATTTCTTCACCCATCTGGAAAAAACAAACATTCAGCCACACATTTCAGAAAAGTTTGGTTCTAAAACTGTGCTCAGACTCGGTTTGCCCATGACTGCTATTGGCCAATCTGTCATTCCTTGCAGATCCCAATTTCACGTGAAGTCATTGACAGTTTACTGTGCACCAGTAATACATACTCAGTTTGTAAATAAATAAAGAGGTGTTAGAAAATAAAGTGATCTGGGCAAAATATCAGTAAGGAATTAATAAATAACCCCACAAACATACATTTCCAAACAACAATTGAGCAGCTCTTTGACTACTATCCACTAATGAGCAGATACTCAGTTGCTTGGCTTTCCATGTCAGTCTAGTCTTAAGAATCTATAACCACAATTACAAATTATGAAGCTGCTTTCTCATCAGAAAAAGTATCACATTCACCTACATTAATAATCCCGTCTCTCTATAACAAAAGTATTGAGTCAAGACTACCGAGGCCAGAATCTAGTTTACCTTGCAACTGCCTGCTTTGATTTCACCAAAATAGTGAAATCATTATGCAAAAAGAGGCCAAAAATATCTTTTTCATGGAAGAAACTACCACTGATCCCTGGATAGGCAAAGTGTACCATATTGGCCAAATGTAATCAGGTAATTAGAAAGGTAACATTTCTACCATCAATTAATTAAAGGCATAACCCACAAACCAACTTCATTTTGTAATACAGAGGATCACGGCATGGAGACTACAGGTTCCAGCATGCACTGCACCATCTTGATCAAAAGGAATTGCTGCTTAGGTCACAGAGCGAAAGGTCACTCAGCACGTTTGACAGCCAATATAAATGTGGGCCACAGAACTTCCCTGAAATAACTGTTTGAAAGAGAGCATATCTTTAAAAAAACCGGTCTCTATTGAAATTTTACCAGAGACAGAATTCAGCACATCCCTTGTTAAGTTGTTCCAATGGCTAGTAATAAAAAATAGGCCTTATTTCTGTGTGAAGTGTTGCATGCTGGGATATAGAGTCACCAGGGCTATGTCTAGACATCTTTTTCGACAGAGGCTTTGTCGACAGCATCTAGATTACATTATGCGGATCGAAAAATCGATCCGCTTTTTTGAAAAAGAGCATCCAGACTGCCGGACGCTCTGTCAAAAAAAGAAGGCACCCAGAACCGCTTCTGGCAGGGCATGGGGGCAGCATTTACTTCCTGGTGCTGCTGCCTGCCCTTTGCAGAGACGCGTGCTTAAAGGGACCCCCCCCCAAACCGCTGTTGCTCTGCTCCTGCAGCTGCCTTGCTTACCTCTTAGAGGGACAGCAAAGGTTTTGCAGTGCTTGCTGTGAGTGCCCTGCTTCCTGGGACACCACAGCAGTTTGGGTTTTTTTGGAGGTTTTTCTGATTTTAATCTCTTTTTTTGCCATGGAGCCAGAGCTGCCCCTGGGCAGGCGATGGCCCCACACCATCATTCTGCAAATTCTGCTGCATCTGCATGACACAGTCATGATGCTCCTTCCCCATCTGGACCTGGATCAGAGATATGAAAGCTTCACCCGGGATTCAGGACCAATGCCCTTGCCTCCAAACTTCTTCCTGGAGTGGCGTTTTTGGAGGCTTGACACCAGCTCCAACTGGTGGGACTGGCTCATTATGGAGTTGTGGGACGACCAGCAGTGGCTCCGCAACTTCCAGATGTGGAAGGCCACGTTCCAGGAGCTGTGTGCCTGGGTCGGCCCGGATCTCCAACGACAGGACACGCACCTGTGCCCCACCATACCCCTGGAAAAGAGGGTTGCTATTGCCCTCTTGAAGCTCGCAACGCCCTACAGCTACCGCTCCGTGGGAAACCAGTTTGGCATGGGCAGGTCTACTGTCGGGGCCGTCTTGATGGAGGTAAGTCATTCTAGGGGGACAGTCACTGCTGGGGGGTAAAAAGGGGGGACTGTCAGGAAAGGGCAAGGAGGAGTGGGGGATGGGGTGGAGTGAGAGTGGGAGGGAGCTCCTCCACTCACCCTGCGCTGCTCCGGGGGGAGGAGGGATTCTGAGGGGGGGATTCCCAGGGTGTTTGGGGGGCAGGTTGGGGCTGTTCTCCTCCCAAGGTCTCAAGCACCCCATCTAACATTTTTTTTGTCTGTCTATTTGTCTCTTTCTGCAGGTGGTGAGGGCCATCAGGTCCAAGCTGCTGAACAGGCTCGTCCGTCTGGGAGACCTGGACACCGTCGTGGCCGGCTTTGCTGCCTTTGGCTTCCGAACTGTGGAGGAGCACTCGATGGGACACACATTCCAATCCGTGCACCACCCCATCGAGCAGCCCAATTCAGTAACAGGAAGGGCTACTTTTCCATGGTGCTCCAGGCCCTGGTCGACCACTGGGGACAGTTTACTGACATTTGTGTTGGGTGGTTGGGGCAGGCACATGGTGCCCGCATCTTCAGGAACTCCTACCTCTACCGGAGGCTGCAGGCAGGAACATTTTTCCCACATCGGGACCTTGCCCTTGGGGACGTGCACATGCCGTGTGCATTGTGGCAGATGCCGCCTACCCCCTGATGCCATGGCTGATGAAGCCCTACACCGGCCACCTGGATGCGAGCAAGGAGCAGTTTAATGCTCATCTTAGCCGAGCTCGCATGCAGGTGGAATGCGCATTCAGACGTTTAAAAGGGAGGTTCTGTTGCTTGCTCACATGACTAGAAATGGGGGAACACAACATCCCTGAGGTAGTGGCCGCATATTGCGTTCTCCATAACCTCGTGGAGGGAAAAGGGGAGGCCTTCCTCCCAGGGTGGGGTACAGGTGCTGATGGCGTGGAGAGGCAATTTGAGCAGCCTCGGACAGCTGCCATCCGCCAGGCTCACCAGTCTGACGGTCATATCCGGGAGGCCCTTAGGGAGCGATTCTCTGAAGGAGCCCACTGAGTCTCCTGAGGGTCTCCTCTATGGGGGCTTGGCCCTGGCCCAATACAACCTTCCCTCCATAACCCTCACCCTGACCTTCTCTCTAGAAATAATAAACACCAGGTTTTGTTTGAAAAGAATAAGTTCTGTTTTATTGTTATCAATATCATTAACTGAAAGCATCTAGAAATGTTGCTAAAATATAAAACCTTTTGTTCGTTGTACATAGTTTTCTCTCAAAGCACAGTTTCTGATTCAAAAATAAACATTTTCTTAAATAACCAACATTGTCTGTAACTGGGGTGGTGGGGGTGCTTAAAACCTGGAGGAGGGAGGGTGCTTAGAACCTTGAGGGGGGGACAGGGTTCAGGTGGGATGGTGCTTCCCTGCTCGCAAGCTCCTGCCACCTCGCATGTGGGGACCACAAGGGCCTCGGTGTTGGGCTGGGCGACTGACAGAGCGCTGGACAGGAGAGGGGAGTCGCACTTGGGTCTGGGAGGGCTGGGGGAGAGGGAGGTGCAAGGGGAGAAGGGGGTGGTGATGAGGAAGTGGGGTTTGGTGGGGCAGGGTCATGGCGGGCCGGAGGAGCGGTACCAGGGACAGGAGCAGGCAAGCCACAGACCTCACGGATTGTGGCACAAATGGAAATGTGCTGCTGTACAAGCTCTTCCAGCAGGCGATCATGCCACAGAGCCTCTGCCTCCGTCCTCCCTTTCAGGGGCTTGTTGAGATACTGCAGGGCCACCACATGCATCTTCAGAACCTCTGTATAAGCACGCCAGTGCCTGCAGTTCATGTGTCCCCGAGATGGAGGTGGGGCTGGGGTGCTGTGGCCCTCTTGCACAGGTGGTCCGGCTGTGGAGGAAAAGAGAAAGAGACAATCAGTCATGTGTGCAACAGCTGTCCCCGAGGGCATGCCCTCGCTGTAAGGGACTCTCCTTCAGACAGGGGGCTCAGAGGTTCTGAAAGTAACAGCATGTGTGAGCTGGGCAGCAGCCTGAGCATCACAGGGGCACCAAAGTGCCCATGGGACCATATGCCTCCTCACACTGACAACCCACCCATGTGTGTTGTGGAAATGGCTCCTGACACCATGTGGCACACACTCACGTCACACTCTACCACAGCACGTTTGCACATACACAGCCAGCTGCATGATGTCCAGGCTGAGCATGACATGTTTCCCTTGTGCATCACCCACTGTGCACCCACCTCCCACACCCTATGTGTGGCACAACCTCACAGCACTCACCTGCTGGTTCTTCCCCAATGTCCGAAGACCCCTGAGAGGCCTCTGGGATCTGGATGACTGGCTCCAGGGTGAGGACCACGGTGTTGTCGTCGTCCTCCTCCTCCAGCAACAGGTCTCGCTCTCCAGATTCCCTGGACTTATCGTGCTCCTGCTCTGGTTCATCCACCAGAGTAACCCAGATAACCCAGTCTCCGATAACCCAGACTGCATGAGACGCAGTGGAGTCCAGGCTTCCCCACCACCGAGAATGTGCTCCAGCTCCATGTAGTATGGGCAGTAGTGTGGGGCTGCCCCAGAGCAGGAGCTCTCATCTCGGGCCTTCGCATACCCCTGGTGCATCTCTTTAACTTTGGCCCGCACTTGCTCCAGGGTGCGGGAGTGGTGCCCTCTCCTGGCCAGTCCCTGGGCCATGTGGCTATACATTTCTGCATTCCTGCGGTGTGTGTGGAGGGCTTGTAAGGATTCCTCCTTGGACCACAGCTCGAGGAGACTCTTTATTTCTGGCCCAGACCATGCCGGTGCCCGGTGTTTGGAGCCCCTGGGTGGGTCCTCAGAAGGGTCCCTGGAAGGGCCAGGATGGTCTTGGGGCTGGGACATGCCTGGGATCCTGTGGGACAGGAATAGCCGTGTGCCGTGTGCCGTGCCTGGTTTCCTGCCACTAATGGCTAGCAGGGTGCCTATCCCTTTAAAAGATGGCTGCAGACAGGAACAATAGAGGTGCCAGGCATGCAGATGGACTGTCCACCAGGGCTTCTTCCTGGAGGCCTTTTTTTCAACAGAACTGGCTCCCTGCGTCCACACCCCCCCTTTGGTCGACAGATCTCTGTTGACAAAGGCGTTCTTCCTCGTAAAACCAGGTTTACCGCTGTCAACAAAACTGCCGCGTTCTGTCAACTTACTGTTGACAGAACGCGGTGGTAGTGTAGACGCCGGCATAGTTTTTTCGACAAAAGCCAACTTTTGTTGAAAAAACCCTGTAGGCTAGATGCACCCTAGGTGCGATATAAGAAAGGAAACGTTGGCTGCAGTTCATACCATAGAAATATGTATCCAGTGCTGTTCTCACTTGAACAAAGTTCGAGCATCACTGTCCTAAACCCTCCCTGAGGATAAGGAGGTGGCTATTTTCACATAGGTGAAGAAATGGTCTTTTGGTATAATGGGAGTACACCAAAATATTGTGCACTGAGGTAAAAGCCACCTCAGAAACGCGTTCAGTAATAGCATAGGTTGGCAGCTATACATCTGAATGCAGCTAACGCTGAATATAACAGGAGTGTTGTATAGAGAAAAAAAAAAAGATGCAAAGGAAACCTGAAACAAATCTTGGAGCGAACGCTGCTTGGACGTGGTGCCATGGTTTTCAATGAAGCTGTGCAGCGTTTCCCCCCTCATGGAAGTATGTCCTCAGAAGGGTCCCTGGAAGGGCCAGGATGGTCTTGGGGCTGGGACATGCCTGGGATCCTGTGGGACAGGAATAGCCGTGTGCCGTGTGCTGTGCCTGGTTTCCTGCCACTAATGGCTAGCAAGCTCACATTCTGCTCTTGTGGAATTAGGCCCTTGAATCTCTGAGTTCAGTTGAGAAGTGTTACTCTAGTCCCAGGAGCGGCTTATCTTACTCCTCTTTGGAGCACAGCATCTTTTGGAGCACGTCCTCAATGGCAGTGCTGCAAAAATTCAAGAGTCTCATTTTTTTTTACAGTAGCTCATGTGACAAGGTTTTCTCTCTCTCTTTTTTTTTTTTTTTTTTTTTGTGCTGCTGCTGCTTTCTGCGATTTCATCTCTCTCCTCTGTTCTCAGGCCCCTATAAACCCATACCTTCCAGGCATGGAAGGCAGAATCTAGGATGCTTCCCACATGGTATAGAGCCCTATTCTGAGGGGCAGGGGAACACAAGGCAGTAGGGCTAGGTTTTAGGCAAGTTACCTAGAATCCTAAAGACTTTTGAGGCTCTAGATCTAACTTTATGGACTTTCATGGAAGTCTGGAGCCAAACCTCCTTTGCAGATCTGGCCCTTAGACTCTTTGCAGTTCTGTTTCCCTACCTGTATAATAGGAATAACAGCACTTCTCTATCCTCTCCAGGTGTGTTGTGAGGGTAAAATACATTACAAATTGCAAGGTACTCAGATGCTATGATAATGGTTTAAAAGTATTCATCCCTCCTTATTCCACCACAGGAACGCTACACTTACCCATTAATGTTTCAAGATTGAAACCTTGATATTTTAGATATCAAGTGCCTTTAAGGCCAGAAAGTCAAGAAAGGCAGTTTTTATTTTAAAAAGAAGACACTTGATTAAAATCACTCTTGGCACAAGAGCCTGCAATTCTAGCAAAGTCATGAGAGCGGCAGCTGCTTATGTAAGGGCTGACTTTGGCCCATTGGTTGGCCTAAGCATCTGTTCTGTGTAATCACTACTTTGGAACATTATCATCCGAGGACTACAGGGGTACGTCTAGACTATAGGCTTTTGGTGACAGAAGTTTTGTTGACAGATACTGTCGATAAAGCTTCTGTCGACAAAGAGCGTCTAGACTACATCCAGTTCTGTTGACAAAGCAAGCTGCTTTGTCGACATGACAGTGTAGACGCAAAGGACAGTGTAGATGCAATAACACCTTCTGTCGACAGAACTCTGTCGACAAAAGGCGTTATTCCTCGTAGAATGAGGTTTACAGCCGTCGACAAAACTGCTGAGTTCTGTTGACGTTATGTCGACAGAACTCAGCGGCAATGTAGACACAGGTATAGTTTTGTCAACAAAAGTCCAGTTTTGTCGACAAAACCCTGTAGTCTAGAAACACCCCAGGAAACAGAACTAAGCAAGATTTTGCTTCTTCTGTCAAAGGCAAATGTGTATAAAGAGGAAAAAAGTGGAATGAAAAGCACTCATTTGGAGAAAATATCTGTATGACTAAGAGGTTGGTGAAATTATTCCACCCCAGTTCAACTTCAGTGACTTCATCACAGTTACGTTCCTTTACTAATTTATAAAAGGGACATCTAAGCTATGGATTACTGATTAATGGCCATCTTTCACTCACAGGAATATAACTTTGAATCTTAAATACTTTTCTGTTGTAGCTTTTACTTTCATCCTGGGAAAATATTAAAAAATATATTATCTTGGTTATGACCATACTAAAATTTACATTCAGTTTGGGACTCTTGAGGATTTTCTAAAGGAAATTTTACTTTGAAATTTATTGTTTATTCCACATGACGAATAGGGGTTTTGGCTATAAAAATAAAACCCTTCCTTTGTCTACCATTTCCAAATTTCTCACTAAGTGAAATTCCTAGGGAGATTTCTGTGTTTTCTTAGTCTTATTTATTTGGAGTCAGTTTCTGCTGTCCTGAGGTGTGATCCTTTGACCCTCAATCTGACTTTCACTCTGTCTAGTATTAAAAAACAAACAACTTTTAGTCCATCAACCACGGCCTGGTGTTTGGAAGCATTTCCATTCTGAAGATTAGCCAATGATCTCCTTTTCTGTAAGACATAGCTATATGCACTACTGGGCTACAGAACATTCCTCTTACAAGTCTCTCCCTCTTGTTCCTCTTCTCACAAGCCTCTGTAAAATTGCCATGGAAGGTGGGAACACTCTGTGTGTGGCTTGGACACTGAAAGCCCAGCCTTGACCCAACCCTTGAGTCATGCTCAGCACAAAAGAACATTTTAAACCTGTTCTGGTTACAATAAGCTCGAAGGGCAAAAGGTTGGGAATTACAAAAGAAAATCAGCAGGGGGTGTCTTAACAAGTCTGTGAAGATTTTCCTTTTACAGGGGAAATCACAGCCTAGATTGTGCATATCCCACATCCTTACTAAGGGAAAGCAAAAACCTGGGATGCAGACTGCATCCCCTAGAATAGATCCATGCACGAAGGGCACTGTTTACATCTCCTTCCACCCATGGAGGAAAGGTGAACTCCCTCAATGGCACCAGGTCCCCCCAATTTCTGGGCCTCTGCAAGAGACCATTGGTATGGAGATTAGGGAGGAGGAAGTCAGGGAATTAATGGATACATTATCAGCTATGGGACCTATGTTAATTCCCAGACTGTATTATCTTTTCCATCAAGACCTCCTGCACAATCTACCTATCTGTTCTTATATGCCTTCATTACCACAATATCTGAGCAATTCACGGTCTTTAGTGTATGCATTCTCACATACCCCTGGGAGGCAGGGAAGTGCTATTATCCCCATTTTACAGATAGAGGGACTGAGGCACAAAGTTATAGGGAATGTCAGCATAGCAACTAGACACCTGCTGCTGTCCCAAGGCTCAGGCTGCAGTGCTGGTTCATTGTTGTGTTTTGGGTTTAGGGTGGGAAATAGGAGAGGCCCCAGGGCTATGGCTCCAATCTGAGCCTGGAAGTCTTCATAGCAATGAATCAGTCTGAGCTCCACAAGCCTGGATTTGCTGGCCCCGGCCTGCCATGAGGCTTTCTTTGCTGTGTAGACAACCCCTTAGAGACCGGCCCCGGCATTATACAGGGAATTTGTTGCACAGCCAAGAAATGAACCCAGTCTCTCAAATCCAGGGCCAGCCCCATAACCACGGGAGCAGGGAACTCCTTTTAAGGGGGATTCCAGGTCCAGCCACAGCCAGGCAAAGCAGGATGGCTGCCAGTGAGCAAATCCCAGCCACCAACGCACCCATCCTCCCTCCCTTCCTTCCTTCCTCAAGGGATCCAAAGTCTGAAACCCTGACTGAGGAAAGCTTCTCAGTTGCTGTTGATGGAGTTCTGTCTCTAAGAACTCACAATTGAGCCCAAGGTAAAGCCAGTTCTGGGCCCAGCCAAACTGTCGTCATTCTCAGTGGGAACAGCCCTGCTAAGCTAGCTCGGCTGCCAGTGACAAGGAAAGATTGGCAAGAGGGGAACACATCCAAGAGGTGGATTGTTTTTTCCTGCAACAGATGGCTGCAACTAAAACCAACACTGGAAGCGACAAAAGATTTACAGCAAATCTACATTTTGGGCTTCGAGTGGTGCTCAGCTACCACCGTGAGAGAGATGCCTAGAGATAGGGTTGCAGTCATTACCTGGCAAGCACAAATGGCTAGCATACAATTAGATTGTTGCTTTCTCTGCAGTTCCCTGTTCATTAGCGTAAGATTTGGGCAGGCACTACACCTGCTCTATGTTTTGGCTCATCAAACAGACCTGCCCGGGGAGAGAATGAACTAGCATGACCCTTGACATTTCTGTTGATTTTTCCAGGCACTCTCTTGCAAGCTAAGTTTGCGTAAATGTGAAACAAGAGCAGCAGTTGGTGCTTGCCAGAAGATAAAAGGCACTGATGTATTTGTATACAACACAACTCAATCCAGTGAGGAATTCACTCTAACGCTGGGTCACTTTGATGAGGGATTTTCAAGGCAAGAAAAAAAAAAAAGGATGTGTGCGTTTTATATAAAAATCAATACCAAAAATCCATATTTTGGTTAAATGGTAAACCAAAGCTCAGCAACAGGTTTCCACATTAGAAGTCCAAGGGTGGACTTCTAACTTTGCGATCACTTTAATAATGTCAAAGTTCAAAAGATATTTGACTTAATACAAATTCATCACATATTTGTTCCTCAATGGTTAATCTCTCTCTTAGGGTACGTCTACACAGCAGCGTTATTTCGCAATAATTGATGTCCAAAATAACGTAGTGCACATATACACTACCAGCCTTCATTTTGAAATAATGTTGAGCTGGAGGACTTCTTACTCTGACTCATGGTAACCCTCATTTCACGAGGAGCAAGGGAAGTCGAAGGAAGAGTGTTCTTCCTTCCACTTCCTGCTGTCTAGACAGCGCCAAAAGCTGAATTAAGCTATTTCGACTTAAGCAACGCAATTGACGTAGCTGAAGTTACGTAGCTTAATTCAACTTTAGTCTTACTGTGTAGATGTACCCTGAGGGACTTATCTGGTCTTTGTCATAGTTTCTGAATGCCTCCTACTCTATTGTATTTATGCTTACCACATCCCTGTGAGGAAGAACAATTCTTCCATTCCCGTTGCACAGGCAGAGAATGGAGACAGAGTCTAAAGGACTTGCCCAAGGCCACGCAAAGAGTCCATGGCAGGATATGACTTCAGGTATCCCAAGTCTAAGCTTATCCATGGAGCTATCCTTCCTCCTGCGTCTGATCCAAATGTTATTTTCTATGAGTAGGTGGAAATGTATAGGACATATTTAGCCTACAGTCATATCCCCTGGCGTTCTGATCACACCAGGTTCCATGAACAAAACAGAACCAGAGCTGTCCAGGACTTGGTTGTGACAGCTCTGGAGAAGTCATGATGCTTCAGGAAGTGGTTGGTGGGGATAGCCAGATATTACTCCTCCTTCTGCATGAGTAAGGACAACTCCCCAGCATGACTTTAGAAGGCATTCTGCTGCTGCAAGCAATGGCTTTAGAATAAGACATAAAAATAGGCCCTGACATTGATCATTAAAGTTCCTGTGGAACTTTTTGTGAGTGTATAATTCCTATCAGGGTATCCAGACTAAGTTCACACATTTCCATGTAAATGGATGTCATGACTCACTCCCATAGCACCTCCTGCTGGCCATCTTGGGAATTAGCTCAGCCCAATAATTCACTTTCCTCTAGTGGTGCCTCACCCACCATCACTTCCACTCCACCTTTGAGACCCATGTTGCTCCCCAATTCATGGTATCCTTTTCTGGGCATAGCCCTCACGTGCTTCTTCCCTTCCTTGTGGGGGACTGACAGTCCTCAGTCCAACCAAACTGCAATCTCTGATTTAGCCACTCTCTTCAATGCAAGCTGTAGTTCATACATTGGCCACTCCCCTCGATGACAAGTGGGGGTAAACAGCAAGTGCCTAGCTCTTTGTTTCAGGGCCCTCAGTCTGGCAGTTGCTCCTCTGGCCCTGCACTGCTCCTCTGTTCTAAGATACTCTCCTAAGGGTGCCAGTTCCCCCTTGTACTCCAGGGAGAGACTGACCCTGCTCTGTTGAGTGGTCCTTATTATATGGCCCACCCTGGCTCTGATTGGCTGCTCCAAGAAGCCTTCTGATTGGATCTCTACAAGTCTTCCTTCCACTGGTTGGGTTTTGCATAACTTCCCTAAGGGATGCTTTAGCTCTCCATCTACAACCTGTGTGGGGAAGTTGCTCCACCACACTCCTGTTTATTGGTTCCAGTGTTCTGCAATTCACGCTGATGTGCCTTGCTGCAGTAGTTACATTCAGGTCTCAGTATGAAGGTTCTTTATGCACTGTGATGCCTAGACATACTTAAAAAACAAACAAACAGATTTCAAAGATTCTTAGGGGTTGCCAGTCTAGCCCATTTTTGAGCCTTGAGGTCCAGCCCTGGTCTATATTCTTCTACTGCAATGGTTTAAGCAATGACCAACATCTAGAAGACCAGTCAATGTAACAAGTCATATCATACATAACAGGAGATTGACAGACATAACATCACCTGAAAGCCTGGAAATGCTAGCTGGGAGAAGCTGGATGGGTCGCTACAGCATAGAATTTAAAAATGATGTTACTTTCATGACTGTTGGCAGGTGACATCATAGAAAAACAGAGATTGCTTTAAAAAGAAATCTGAAGTGTCCTTCAGGGCTCAGATTTTGCTCTGCTCTTCTTTCTTCACTTCATGTCCCTGGAGATGTATTATGTTTTAGTGGTGCATGTGTCATCTCTGCACTGAAAACTTACTGCCCCCAACCTTTCCCCTTATGCACATCTAGGAGGGTCTGACCTACCATCCTCAACGTTTCATCACTCGCACAATCCCCACATGGCAAACACGAGGGTCTTGCTCTTTCTTCCTAAGCTATTTCCTCTTCTTCATTTCTTGAAACCTCTATCTTCTTACCCAGGCTTGCACCCTTGCAGGCATTTTCTCAGGACCTGCAGATTGGCACCAATTCCTGCCATTTCTTTCTCTATAGCATATCCAGACTTTGTTCTGCCCAAGGCCCAGGAGCAACCCCACAAAAATAAATATGAGAGCATGTAATGACTCACTGCTGCAGTGTCTCCTGTTGGTTACACCAGGCATTAGCTCTGTCCATTGGAGTGTGCCACCTTCTGGGTAGGGTCTTGCCCATCATCAGCTTGCTCTCCCATGTTCACCATGCCTTTGTGGATACATGTCACTGCCTGGATCATAATGTCCTCTTCAGGACATGGCCCTCTGGCTGTGCCTGCTATTCATTCCATTCTTGCCCCTTTCCAGGGGTATCAGCAGTCCTCAGTTCTTACACCTGCCACCTTGGCCAACTGCAGCCCTGCAGTCTAGACCCTTGCCTCAGGGGCAAGCTGCAGTCTGTATTGGTCCTGCTCCAGTGTAGCCAGGTACGATACAAAGAGGAAAGGGAGGACCCAGGCCTACCCATTACTCTGGGTCCTTGCCCAAGGACTCTCTGGTGGCAGCCATCTCCAGCCCTTCTTCATTCTTGACTGTCCTATTCCTTGGGCCACTTAGCCCATAACCTTTGCACCTTCTTGGCCCCTGTATCAAGGCCTACAGCCTGGCAAGCAATCAGGCTGGGATTTCTCTCCAGCTCCCCTGAGCCTGCCCAGCACTGCTCTGCCCAAGGTGCTGTGCCTTTTCTGGGAACCAGTCCCGCACCCTCACTGGTCAGGACCCAACTGCCCTCTGCTCTGCTGAGCAGCTCCTTATATCAGGGCTGCCCCAGCAAGCTGCACTTTGATTGGCTCCCTAGGAGTCTCTCTCTTATTGGAGGAGTTTGAGCAGGCTCCCTCTGGCCTGGTTTTAACTCCTCCTTTGCCTGAGTGGGGCAGGCACCCCATTATGCAGTGCAACTGAAATAAGTAAACACTGATGCTGAGGAAATGAAATTTCAGTTTCAGGATTCCACAGAGTGATCCCAAACAAACAAAAAACCCCACAAATAAAGAAAAGGACTTTTAAAATGATGAAAAGTATCATTAACAGCATCCATTCCGTGGACTCGCTGGATTACTCTGGAGGAAGGAGGCAGAGAGATATAATATAAATACATAAAATAGAGAGGAATACAGAATATGAGGCTATGTTTACACTGCAGGGGGTTTTTCCTGAAAAAGATATGCAAATTGTGAACCTGTGGCACCTTATAGACTAACAGATTTATTGGAGCATAAGCTTTCATGGGCAAAGACCCGCTTCATCAGAGGCATGAAGTGGAAATTTCAGAGGCAGGCATAAATATACAGGCATATGAAAAGAGTTCCAATCAAGAGGAAGGCCAACGATAACGAGGTCGATTCAGTCAGGGAGGATGTGGCCCACTTCTAGCAGCTGATGTGGAGGTCTGAACACCAAAAGAGGAGAAACTGCTTTTGTAGTTGGCTAGCCATTCACAATCTTTGTTTAATCCTAAACTAATAGTGTCAAATCTGCAAATGAATTGTAGCTCTGCAGTTTCATTTTGAAGTCTGTTTTTGAAGGTTTTTTTGTTGCAGGATGGCTACTTTTAACTCTGCTACTGTGTGTCCAGGGAGATTGAAGTGTTCTCCTACAGGTTTTTGTATCAAGTATCAGAGGGGTAGCCATGTTAGTCTGGAGCTGCAAAAGCGACAAGGAGTCCTGTGGCACCTTACAGACTAACAGATGTATTGGAGCATAAGCTTTCATGGGCAAAGACCCACTTCGTCAGATGCACGTCACATGCATCTGACGAAGTGGGTCTTTGCCCATGAAAGCTTATGCTCCAATACATCTGTTAGTCTATAAGGTGCCACAGGACTCCTTGAGGTTTTTGTATGTTACCATTCCTGATATCTGATTTGTGTCCGTTTATTCTTTTGCATAAGGACTGTCCGGTTTGGCCGATGTATATGGCAGAGGGGAATTGCTGGCACATGATGGCGTATATTACATTGGTAGATGTGCAGGTGAATGAGCCCATGATGGTGTGGCTGATCTGGTTAGGTCCTATGATGGTGTCGCTGGTGTAGATATGTGGGCAGAGTTGGCACCGAGGTTTGTTGCAGGGATTGGTTCCAGAGTTAGAGTTACTGTGGTGTGGTGTATATTATGTAGGTGAACACTTCAATCTCCCTGGCCACAGGACTCCTCATTGTTTATGCAGATTCAGACTAACATGGCCACCCCTCTGATAAATTGTGAACTGCATCATTTCCCCCTTTTTTTCGGAAGAGGCTTTTCCGGAATTTGGCCCTTCTATAGGGGACCAAAAGTCAGAAAAACCTCCTCTTTTGGAATATCCCTTATTCCTCATAAAATGAGGAATACAGGGATGCTGAAAGACCGTGTCCGCTTTATTGGAAACTGTTTGTAGTATCCTGGAAAAGCTCTGCAGTCTAGACATAGCCTGATAGACACAAGCCACAAAACACATTTAAATGTGTGTAGCTCCTCAAAAAGAAACAAAACCCAATGATTCTTTCTGTTATCTTTGCCTCCTCACTGCAGCATTTGTCAAGATACATTTTTGTATTTTATTCTATAGGGCATGACAAGTTGCTTTGCTTCTGTTCAGCATAGCTGCTCTCTTGCTACTTTCCAGTTTTGCAAGTTGCTTTCCTGTTTCAGACTCGTAGCAGCCAGTTCAAATTAAAGTCATATGCCTTTCCTGTTACAGCCAGTAAAGG
Organism: Rafetus swinhoei; assembly: GCA_019425775.1. Lineage (NCBI taxonomy): Eukaryota > Metazoa > Chordata > Testudines > Trionychidae > Rafetus > Rafetus swinhoei. The sequence goes on along the minus strand of CM033427.1, from coordinate 120,498,012 downwards.
ATTAGGGGCGGGGGTGTTCTCCATTCCCCTTAGACAGTTGCGGGGCATTTTAGACATTGAAAGGTTGTTGTCATTAAGTCTGTGCTTACTTTGGATCATTATGGCACAATACACTCATTGTTATAATTATTTATTTTATAGAAGCTCCCTGTTGTGCTAGGTGCTATGCAGACATAGAATACAAGGTGCTTGCCCAGAAAAGCATAAAATCTTAAGCCATAATCGTGCGAATATCTCTGTGCAGGCAAATTCCCACAATCACGTGGAGCCCCACAGAATTAGGAGTCCACCCACCTGGAGGCTGTTATGGGATCTGGACGAAGTTTGACATAATGCACAAGCTGCAGAAAAAACCCAGCAGGGAATGGAGGGGTCAGTGGACGGGGTAACTGAAAATGAGCATTCTCTTTGCACAGACCAGTTCTGGGTACAGTTTTAGGGAAAAAGCGATTTGTTCATGGTGACATAACCATTATTGGTTATTGCCCAAAGAACAAATAAGTAAGGGTATGTCTACACTACAGCACTAATTCGAACTAACTTAATTCGAATTAGTTAATTCAAACTAAGCTAATTCGAATTACTGCATCTAGACCTAAAAACTAATTTGAATTAGCGTTTTGCTAATTCGAAATAGCATGTCCACATTGAGTGGACCCTGAACCGAAGTTAAGGCTGGCCAGAACCAGTACAGCAGGGCATCAGGTTAGGACTTAGAGTGTGGAGCTGCTGCCTCAGGCTAGCCGAGGGCTGTGCTTAAAGGGACCCGACCCCCACCCCGGACAGACAGTTCTCAGGGTTCCCCGCTTGCTTGTCTAACTCGATGAGGGACAGCAAAGCAGTCCTGTCTTGGAGTGTCCTGAGTGCCCACACTCGGCACATCACAGCGCTCAGCCATCAGCCCAGCTGCACTTGCCACAGGCTGCCATCCGGGGGAACCAATCGGGGGGCTGTCAGGATCTAGGAGGCCCTGCAGGAGAGCTTCCACCCCGAGGAGCCCGCAGAGCCACCCCAGTCCTCCCCATCGGGGGCTCGTGCCCCATTCCTCCCTCACCTCCTTCCACTTACCCTCCCTAGCCCCCTTCCTGATGTAAAAAAATAAAGGACACGTGTGTTCAAAAATAGAAACTCTCTTTATTTAACAAAACTGGGGGATTAACCTCTGGGGAGACTGGGAAAAGGAGGTGGGAGAGGGGAAGAGAGAGGATGGGAGAGGGAGGGGGAAACCTGGGAGGACGGAGCTGGAAGGGGAAGCCAGGGGAAGAAGGAGGAGGGGAAGTATAAAACTATGGTACGCCATATCTTCAGTACTGTGTACAGATGTGGTCTCTCACCTCAAAAAAGATATTTTGGCCTTGGAAAGGGTTCAGAAAAGGGCAACTACAATGATTAGGGGTTTGGAACAGGTCCCATATGAAGAGAGGCTAAAGAGACTGGGACTTTTCAGCTTAGAAAAGAGGAGACTGAGGGGGGATATGATAGAGGTCTATAAAAGCATGAGTGGTGTGGAGAGGGTGAATAAAGAAAAGTTCTTCATTAGTTCCCATAATAGAAGGACTAGAGGACACCAAATGAAATGAATGGACAGCAGGTTTAAAACTAATAAGCGAAAGTTCTTCTTCACACAGCACATAGTCAACCTGTGGAACTCCTTGCCACAGGAGGCTGTGAAGGCTAGAACTATAACAGAGTTTAAAGAGAAGTTAGATAAATTCATGGAGGTTGGGTCCATGGAGTGCTATTAGCCAGGGGTAGGAACGGTGTCCCTGGCCTCTGTTTGTGGAAGGCTGAGATGGATGGCACGATACAAATCGCTTGGTCATTGTCTTCGGTCCATCCCCTCCGGGTACCTGGTGCTGGCCGCTGTCGGCAGACAGGCTACTGGGCTAGATGGACCTTTGGTCTGACCCAGTACGGCCATTCTTATGTTCTTATGTTCTAAGCTCAGGGCTCAGGGTCGGGGGTCTCACTGGACCAACTTGATTTTCATGCAAACCTGCTCCTGGGTTCGCATGTGGCCTCTGGTGGCCAGGCTGGCAGCCATGCGGCTGTAGACGGGTCGCTGCTCCGCTGCTCAACGAAAAGGAGGTCGTGGACGTTGGAGGACTCCCCCCAAACCTCGATGAGGTCCACGATCTCCGCACTAGACGAGACGGGCGCCCGCCTCTTGCGGCCCCAGGCAGGCTCCTGTGAGCCACCAGCCTGGTCCTGGGAAGAGGCGGAAGGCTGGGTGGCAGCGGGTGGCTGGCTCATGCCATGCCAGGTGCAGGGTCTGCTGGCTGGGTGCTGGCAGGCTTGCAACTGGCACAAGCACTGTAGCCAGACCGTGGCCCTTTAAGGGCTGCGGGGCCAGGAGGGGGGCAGAAGAGTTTCCCTGGTTTGGCCCAGAGTGGCCACCAGGGCAAGCTGGGAAGGGCTAGCCTCCAACTAGTTCGAATTAAGTGGCTACACTGCCCTTAATTCGAACTACTTAATTCGAACTAGGCGTTCGTCCTCGTAGAATGAGGTTTACCTAGTTTGAATTAAGTTCGAACTAGCGGTTAGTATGTATAGACGCTATGAAAGTTAATTCGAACTAACAGCTGTTAGTTCGAATTAACTTTGTAGTGTAGACATACCCTAACTGGGTAATTGCCCTAAGGCTGTTAAGATGAGTGCGTACCAGCACATGAAAAATGATCGCAGCAGAGAGAATCTGAAAGGTGGTATGTTGCTAATGCAGAGTTGCATCACATTTTCTAAACCCAGCTGCTTTTGCACCAGGGCTAGTACAGCTGCACACATTTCCTGCAACTATCTTAGGTCATTTCAGGCCTGGCCTGATAAAAGCCATGATGCATATCAACTATTTTCCAACAAGAACAACAGAAACAGCTCTCATTTGCTGCACTTGGGGCTGACCAAGCTGTAACTTGTGGTTGGTATAGGCCACCGCAAAGCTCCCACATGAAGAGCTGCAGTGTGCTCAGAGTTCCAAAGCCAAACAAAAGGCTCTTCTGTGCTTAGGAGACCTCACGGGCTGGTGTCACGTTGATTATCTGGTCTTGTGTCAATAGTGCTTCTTGGGTGATCTTAGCTACCACGGGGGAATCATTCGAAGCGGCCACCTTGCAGTCTGCAGAGAGAAAACTTTCTGGAGGGATGACCTTGTCTGCCCACCGTGACAGCCCTTGTGAAGTGTTCCCCTGCAGCCTCGGCCCACTGGATCGCGGGGAGAAAAATAAAGTTCTGGGTGTAGGAAGAGACTGTCCCTGGTGGAGCCCCATGAGCACTTGACATTGATACCATTGGATGCATGATGCCATGGCTTAGAGGTACCCGTGATGCCGTTCGGTCTCTCCTTCTCCTGGTGGGAGGCAGTGCACACAAGGAAGATGGCCACCTCTGGCCACCGTTTATGAAGGGCAGCCTGGCTACTATGGCAGCAGGGGTGGCTGGAGGCCTGGGCTCTTTAAATCGCCGCTGGCATGCCACACCAGCACTAAGGGCTGGGAAGGTGCAGCACACTCCAGGTGGCGTGGAGGGTCGGCTGCCTTTGGCCCCACCCTTTCTGCCCTCGGCCCCGCCCCTTCTGGAAGCATGGAGCTGGGCTCCTCCCTGACCTCACCCAGGGACTCACGGAGGCTGCCAGCTCCACTGAGGGCAGCAAACATGCTCCCTGTTTCAGCAGCGGTAGCCCTCAAGCTGGAGTCCAGTGCCAAGGGCAGACCTGCCAATGGGGGAGGGCAAAGGGGACAACTGCCCCGGGGCCCAGCAATTCAAAGGGCCCAGAGTGCCTGGAACCCCAAGCCCTTTAAATCACCTCATTCACCAACTAGCAACTCATTGCCATTTTATGCCCGGGTTTTTAAGGTTGGTGATTTGAAAATGCTTCTTTCCCCACATCACCCAGCTAGAACCCAACATTTCCAATATGCCTTTTGACATTTTCAAAGGCTAATCACGATTGTGATGAGGTTTCATGGCCAGCTACCTTGTCCTTTCATGTTACATTGCATAAACATGCTAGGCAGATCATCCGGACGACACATTAAGCCTAGGGAATTAATTGTGTAATTAAAAGCATGCTTGCAAGAAAGATCAGTGACTTTTTTATGGTCATAAAAGCAAGCGATTGAACAGATGGGAGGGGCGTGAACTGCAAAGTTCGGATCCAAATATTTCCAAATGTTGGGGCTGTTTCAATCCAGCATTATAGCTTGGGTCACTACAAACATAATGCAGTCTGAATCGAGGTTCAAGGCCAGAGCTGAACGCAAATCTCCTTTAGGGTATGTCTACACTAGCCACCCTAGTTTGAACTAGGGTGGCTAGTGTAGACATACCCTTAGAGAGCAGATCCTGGCTTGGCTTGGCACCATCTCTGCTGAATAGCAGGTGCAGAGTAGTTATACACGTGTGCCCTTCCACTACATTACATACTAATGTATCACGTATCATGCAATAGCTCTCACCTGGATGTGATTGGCCTTGCTGAGCCGCTTGGGATTTTGTTGCCTTTTAGCAATAAGCCAACAAACAATATAGACCTTAAAGCAAGAATAGTGTCAGCAACGTCACTTAATCAAAACATCTTTCTTGTTAGTCAATCTGCTCAGTGTGAGCATCCCTCGTCATTATATCTACTTGCTTTAGTGACATTGTTTTAAAGTACTTTTAAAAACCTGCTAGTACTGTGAAACCCCTACAGCTAGAGAAGCACAAGCAAGATTTTCTGACTCACACACAATCTTTAGGACGGTTGGATTGTTTTAACTGTTTAAGTCTTTGTCACTGGTGATGATGCAAGAACCAAGAAACAGACAGACATGAGGGGCTTGCAGCAGCTGTCATTAATAAACTGAGCTGCTTTGACATGGAACAAGTAAAGGACAATAAAAATGGAATTGCACACAGACAGTTTTACATATTGAGGTGTGACACAAGGGACCAAGCTACTCTTAATTTGGCCCTTAATGGGTCTAGGGCTGGACCACGCAGAAACATAATGGTGACCTCTGAGGAAACTACTTCAGCTCTTCCAGTCTACTAAATATTTTAGAGAGTTTGTGCATCTGTAAGAGCTAGAACCACCAAATTTGGTAGGCAGCTTCCTTTTATCATAACTTGAAGCAAGGCCGGGGTTTGGTTGTGCCAGGACAATGGGATGTGCCTCGAATGGGATTGTTTCTCATCAACTGGAAAGGGATGTGTGTATGATAGCAAGGACAGTTATACTCAGGAATGAACACAGGGGGCAGCAAGCACCCGAGCCTTGGGGAGCAGTGGCTGGCTGGCTGTGCGGCACTTGCCATTCTAGGCTGTCCTGAGGCTGTCCTTAGGTGGCCTACATGGCTCCTGGGAGAAGCCTGTGAGTGGCCTACATGGCCCCCGCTGTGCCAGGCCGGCCCAGGCTCTGAGCAACACCAGGTAAGTCTGCTAGTAGAGTAATATAGAAGAAATATCATGGCACTGGTATGCAACTGACTGCCTGACTGGATTATCACAGACATTTACCACACCTATCTCATGGTTCTAAGTCTGCAGTTTGAGGACTCTGGGAAACAGGGAGGCAAACACGTTGAAAAAAATGTGCAGAAAGTGGGTTATAATATCATGAATGTCCATATAGATGCAAGGAGCTTCAGGGGATAGCCATGTTAGTCTGTTACAGAAAAAAACAACAAATGGTCTGGTAGCACTTTATAGACTAACAAAACATGTAGATGGTATCATGAGCTTTCGTGGGCACAGCCCACTTCTTCAGATGACTGGATTTATGAGTAGGGGATATGTGAACTGAATTTGTGGATGAAGTGAGATTCTAATCCTTCCCTATGTATTTGGCTTGTGGAGGATACAAATACATAGGGAAGGATTAGAATCTCACTTCATCCACAAATTCAATTCACATGCTAATGGACTCAGTCATGATATGGGCTGGCTAGGACGCTACCTCCTTCATAACCACTGAAGGTGCTAACAGCTCTGTGAGTGGTATCCTTCCTGTCTTAGCATCTATCTATTTACTTTGATCTACTTAGGTTTAAGTACCCATTCTCCAGATACTTAATGATGCTCTGTCTCACACCCCCCCCTTCCTTTTTTCTTTTTTTCTTTTTCTCCCCCGTCTCCTTCCCCTCTCCAATTTATTTCGAGTTTTTCATATTCTCTACTCATAACTCCGGTCATCTGAAGAAGTGGGCTGTGCCCACGAAAGCTCATGGTACCAAATACATGTTTTGTTAGTCTATAAAGTGCTACCAGACCATATAGATTCAGACTAGCTCATGAATGGCCTTGTCACAAAAGGAAGACACTTCAAACAAAGACCCTTTAGAGAGAGGAAAAAAGGTCTTCCTGAAGCATTTAAAGATCTGTTTATACAACACATCATTAAGGGAATAGCAGGTGCCATCTCCCATTCACTGCCTCATTCATGAGAGGGGTTTCCCCTCCCTTAAATCATCCATGCCACGGTACATAGACAGAGTCTGGTGTAGGGACATTTACACAGGGGGAGAGAGAATACTGAAAGACCATGAAAAGGATAAAGGTTCATTAAGGGCCATGAAGTAGCATAACTGGGCTCAGTGAGACACGTCCATTATTAAGAAAATAGGAAAGTGTTCCAGAAGGTAGAAAACTAGCAATTGTGAACCCCGTTTTAAGTCCTGCTAAGCTCAGTCCATCCTTTTGTTTCCATTCCTCCATTCAGAAAGAGCCTCTGGCTCCCAGATCCCCACCTCGGATCCCAGACCCAAAACACCAAACATAGGAGGCGTGGGGAGAGGATGAAGCCTGACTAATGGTCCAGTTCAGAATTTTGCAAACTGCCCCAGAAGCCCTAGGTCTGAGCAACCCCAGATCTGAAATTTGCATCTTGAATCCATCCTGGCTGCCTCCTTTAGGCCTTGTCTAAGTTGCTTGGATATAACTTCCAATGTGAATTAAACTGGGATAATTAAATCAGTGCAAACCCCTGTGTGGGCATTGATTTCTGTGGAAAAATGGTTTAGTTTAGTCTAGTCTTAGTCACTGTTTAAACTGAAGCAAGTCACTTACATCAACCAATAGAGTATCCACACCACCTTTGTTGCTGGCTTAACTGCATGCATTTAAAACCATTTAAGTAATAGTGGTGCAGCTTTTCCATGTAGACAAGCCCTACTTAGCGTATTTAACCACACTGCTCCTTTGCCAGCCACCATTTAAAGCCCCTTTTTCTTTCCATCTCTCATCCCACCACTCCTCTTTAATCCCATCCATTGCAGAGTACAGGCATGGCAACGAGGAGCGAGATGGAGAAATAACATAACCAAGAGGTTTATGGGTATCAGGTGGAGGAATGTCCCATTGACCTTTTAAGGGATTCCCTTCTACTTGGAAACCACTCACACTTTCAGTGGTCCCTATAGATCCTTATGTGTCAGACAAGTACCAGGCAACCATTTGACAATGAAAGTAAAGTGAGGTGGGTTAAAAAACAGCCCAGAGGCCACCGCCAGCAGACATCTGGAGAGAGAACATGAATCTATCAGAAAGAGCGAGCTAGAGCTGTCCCAGGATAATGAAGTACCCTAGTTACATACATACTTTATTGGCCCCCTGTTTTCACTGCCATTAAAGATGTTAATTTGGGGCTTGATTCTTCCAATGTGCTCAGTGTACCCAAGTCTCATTGTACTCAGGGTGTTTTTTTGTGGGGTAGAACTGCTGTCCTAAGAAATGGCTGAGAGCATGAATGCATTTGCTACAAAGTAGCCAAAAAATCGGAGCAGCTTTTGCTACCCGTCTTGGTCAGATTTGAACCAGATATACAAAAAACAGTGTCTCAGTAAGCCATCACCAATCCCCTGAGCTGCCAGGGCCCTGATGTAGGGATGTTAAACTGTGCTTATGAACCTTTGCTAATCCATCTTCTCTGCATATACAGAGTAGCCTTGTCTAATTAGTACCATATCTAGGGCCAAGTTCAGAGGTGACAAAGTGAGTTTATGTTAGTGTAAATTATTGCTAGAGGGGGCTAGAAGCTGGTGAAAGTTACAGCAGCTTCGATTCCTTTTGTTGATGGAAGATGTTCCTTAGACCGGGGATTTGTGTAGGTAAATTATTTTTTGTGTAATTCCTCTATTATTTAAAAGCAAAGATTGATCCTGCGGCACCTTAGAGACTAACAAAAAAATGTAGATAATATCATGAGTGTTCATTGTTTTTTAAGTTTCAGACTAACACTCCTCCTCCTCTATTATTTAGCATTCATTATATTTGTGTGCATCACATTGCATAATAAGTACGGGAAGTATCAATTATTAATACACGTAACGAGAACACGAGCAATCATGCAACACACAGGATGATAAACAATCCCATGTATAGTTGCCCGCATGTAAGGCGCTAACTCACAAGAGACTATATTTAAACCAATGGAAGTTATGGTCAAACCTTTTCATCCATCTATGTTAAGATCAGTATATTATATATAATGTGTGTGTATATTTGATATGCTTTAATATCAGGCTATGTCTATATGTGACAGGGCATTTGCCCTACACTGGACCTTTAAGGGCAAAACCCCAGCCCTGAGGGACGGCTGAGAGGGTAGCCCCAGCTGTGGCAGCTCTGCTAACGAGGGCCCAACTGGGGCTATATAAAGAAGGACTCCTGGAGGGAGGGGAGAACTGACTGCTGCTCTGGCTGGAGAGCAGTAGGGACCTGATTGCCAGGGAAGCAGAGCAATGCTGGGGAAGGAAGGCAGGTCTGGGGAGGCTCTGGACAAGTAAGCCCCCAGGCTGCAAGGCCTGAAGCTACTAGGGCTTGGGAGGCAGCCATGCTAGGCAGGGGCAGCAGGTGCACACCCCTTTGTCAGTGATGAGTGGCCGGTACAGACTGTAGTCTGTCCTCCGAAGCAGGGGCTAGATGAAAACTGGCAGTGGGTCACTGAGGCAAGGTGGGTATGGGGGAACTGGGTGTTCCCAGGGTAAAGGACTGGGGGTCCCTGGAGTGTGCAGGCAGGATAAACAAGCTAATCCCCCTTCCCCAAAATGGGGCGCAGAGTAGGGTTGCCAGATGGTTTCAACAAAAATACTGGACACACTTGACGTTACATCACAATCTACATTACATCTGATTGAGAAAATACTGGACAGTTCTATTTACTCAATTATAGTTTCTCAATTTTTTTCCCGAACAGAAAGCTCAAATACTGGACTGTTCAGTTAAAAAGTGGACACCTGGCAACCCTAGCGCAGAGAGACTGGAGTGGGCACTGCCAGCGGGCAGTGTCCTGAAGAAGACGCCGTGGGAAAATAAAAACACAAGGAGATACCAGCTGGAGGAAGGTGCCCAACGAAACAACCAGCTAATTCCCCAAGGCAACCAGCTGAAGGCGCCATGCTGGTGAGTCTACCCTGTGACGCTACACTACAGAGTTTTTTCGGAAAAACGGACGTTTGTCCAAGAAAACGTCACTTGCGTCCACGCTGCAATCATGTTCTTTTGAAAAAAATTAAAGGAACAGAGGGTTTTTTCTGACATTGGTAAATCTCTTTCTATGAGGAAGAAGCCTTTTTTGGAAAGAGCTCTTTTGGGAAAAGGTGTGTGGGGACGGGGAAGAGGGAATTCTCTCGCAAGAAGAGGAAAAAGCAGAGGTGCTCTGGTGGTCACTCCGTCCATAGTAATCACAGTTTAAATGCGAGATAGTGTCCACACTGAATGGACGCCCTCTTTCAAAAAGCAGATCACTTTTTCGATGTGCTTTGGCAGTGTGGACGCTCTCTTTGGGAAGAAATTTTTTCAGAAGATCTCTTCCGGAAAAGCTTCTTCCAAAAGAAGCCTGAAGTCTAGACGTAGCCTCAGTGCTTCCACTATGAAGCTCCTAACACAAACCAAAAAGCAGCAGGCAATAAAACTTTGCTTGTGTCTCAGGAACTCTGTACCAATATCAGTCCTTCCCTCCTCCACCTCCCATGGCTTAGTTTTTTCCCTGCTTTATCAGGCCCTGGCTGGGGCAAACCACAGGTTTCCCCCCTCTTTGTGTTTAACAGGAAACACAGCATTCTCTTAACTCTCTTAAACACACTCATCAGTTTTGAGCACATGATTTCCGGCCTGCTCTTAGAGGACTGAATCCCCCATTCGGTTTGGTGAAGGATCTTGAAGTGTTTGGGAGCTGGAGAAAGTTTCACACCCATGGAACCAGATTCTCAGCTAGTGTAGATCAGCAAAACTCCAACTGACTTCAGTAGAGCTGTGCCAATTTATAATAGCTAAGGATCTGCCCCCCAAATTTTGGGGGCTCACACAGTCAGGGCCCCTAGTTTAATATCTGTGTTTGCACTGAGCTTTGCAAAGGGCAGTAGCCTAAGCGATCAGGAGGCTGCTTGCAATTAGCTGTGTGATTCTCTCAGACCACTGACAGGCTCATGAGTTGTCTGTGGAGCCAAGCTGCAACCACAACTTACAAGCACAGTTACAAGCCCCCCTTCCCCTCGTGTTTTTGGGCTAACCCTTTTGCCATTGCACAGAGTGTGAAATGCTGCTGAGGAGGAGGGTCAGTCGAATTCAGCTGACAGATAGGATCTGGAGTGGCTGCACAGATGGTGGTTACCACTCTGTGAATCGGAAGTGTCTCTCACACTCTCTGGCTTCTGTGGCTTGGAGCTGTAGCTAGCTGTGGCCCTTCATGTCAGTGCTTAGCACGAGTGACTGGTGCTCCTCATTGTTTGAACTTGAGACATGTTGTAAAGTTTTTTTCCAGTGTCAGGGGAGCCCAGGCAGGCAAGTAACCCAGAGAGATCCCAGCCCTGAATTTTTTAGCAGGCCACTCAGAGTAAAGCCTGGAATTTCTGTGGTTTGCACAACAGGGGCAAAGCCCTCCAAGCTGTTTCCTGCTCCCCAATGCCTGGAGAACTAAATAGTAAAAGCATATTCTGCCCCCCCTTCCCTATGTTAGCTAATGAAACTGCCACTGTCCTCTCACTTCTGGCTGAGCAATTCCAATTGCAGGAGCTTCCATACTAGCACTGTACAGCATCATGCAGTGAAAACAGCACTTGTCCCATAGGCTACGTCTAGACTGCATCCCTGTGTCGACAGAGGGATGCAAATCAAGCACATCAAAATTGCTAATGAAGCAGGGATTTAAATATCCCACACTTCATTAGCATAAACATGGCCGCTGCTTTTTTTAGAAATGGAGCTTTTTTGAAACAAACAAAACCAGCAGTCTAGACGTGGATCTGTCGAAAAATAAACCAAAATGAGGTTTACAGGATCTGTCGAAAAAGGGTTTATTTTTCAACAGATCCACGTCTAGACTGCTGTTTTTTCCAAAAAGCTCCATTTTGAAAAAAGCGGTGGCCATCTTTATGCTAATGAAGCACGGGATATTTAAATCCCTGCTTCATTAGCAATTTCGATGTGCCTAATCTGCATCTCTCTGTCGACAGAGGTGTAGTCTAGAGACAGCCATACAGACCTTCTCTACCTTCTCTAGAAGGACGCTGTGTGCTAGAGGTCCTCTCCCCCAGTTTTCACCACTGCTTCAGCAATGCATGGAAATATTTGGTTTTAATGTCCCACTGTCAAAGGGTGGGACTCGCTGCTGCAGTGTCTCCTGCTGGTTGCTCATACTAGTTCTCACTCAGCAGGACATCCCCTCCTGGGGATGCCTCACCCGTGTCTTTGCTCCATGCTCTCACTCTCAGACCCGTGTCACTCCCGGACCACGGTGCCCTCTTCGGTATACTGCCCTCCTGTACTGTCCACTAAGGGGTCTCTCATCCGCCTTCCAGGGGTTTTATTGGCAGTCCTTGGTCTAGCAACTGCCACCGTGGCCAACTGCAGCCTCAGTCTAGCCTCTCACCTCGGGGCAAGCCACAGTCCTTCCAGGCCACACATCAATCGTGGTTTGACACAGTGCAAGGGGGAGACCTAGGCACACCCACCCAGGGACCCTCTGATGGCAGTCTTGTCCTGCCCTCCTCTACTCCCCTCTGCTGCCTCTACTTCCATGGACCACTTCCCTTGCAACCCTTTTGCACCCTTGTAGCAGGCAGTATCAGGCTGGAGCCTCCCTCTCCAATCCCGCTGAGCCTGCCCAGCACTGCTGTCCTGATGGTGCTTCCCTGGGAACCAGGTCCTACACCTTCCCTGGCCAGTGCCTCACTCTCTCTCTCTCTGCTGGGCACCTCCTTATATACAGGGCTGCCTCCAGCAAGCTGCCCTCTGGTTAGCTCCTTAAAAGATTCTCTTCGATTGGCCAGGACTCTGCGCAGGCTCCCTCCAGCCTGTTTTATCCCCTTTCAGCCAGTGGGGGGCAGTTGCCCCACCACACCCACCAAAAGAAAGGTAAGAAAATTCAGGCACAAGCAGAGCCTAAATGAGAAGGAGACAATGCATTTACTGTACAGGAGAGAAACTGCTATTTTGTTGCCACTTAATGGGTGAGGGGGAAATTTCCCTTAGTGTCTCTGCAGCTAGTTGCAGTATTCCCAGAATAACAGTTTCATTTGCTTCAAACAGAGATCTAGTGAAACATTTTCTTTGAAATCCCAAAGGTAAAAAGGCTCAGACAGGATTAAATAGGTCTAGGTTCTGGATAGCTGGCAGCCCCTTGTGTAGTCATTGAGAGATCTATATTGGCTTCTGTGAAACTTCTTCTTATTTACATTGGAGTAACTGAGAAGAGAACTAATTTTATGCTTTTATGACTCACATGACAAGGGGTCACAAGAGAGAAGTGCAGCAGAAAAGCAACTAATGGAAGGGTCTAAGTGTTGCATTAGTAGTCAGTGGTGCAGCAAGCAGATAGATCCTTACTGTAGGAAAGATCTTTACTGAGCATGGTGACCCATGTGACAGCAAACTCAAGGGGTGTCTATACTGCACCCATAGCTTAACATAAGATAGGCAATTTGAGCTGTGCAAATTGCGCAACTTATTTCAAGTGTATTTCGAAAGAGCTTATTTTGTAACATGGCGCTGCCTACACAGCGCCAAATTTTGAAATAAACTGCTATTCCAAAACATCCCTTACTCCTCATGGAACGAGGTTTACAGGGACGTCGGAATAGTGAGCCCATTATTTTGAAAGCACTATTGAGACACAGAATATGCCGCAGTCTAGGCATGCCCTTAGAAGCCAGTGTGTGTGTGTGTGGTGCCAGTATCACTCAGATGGGCATTTCAGTACACAGATTCACACGGAATAAGGTCCCACCTGAAACTGTGTCCCTCTTCCTCCAGTTCCTGCCCTCACACTATAGTAGGGGAATGTTCTGAATGTAGTTCATCAGGATTAGCTACTGAAAGGCTGCCAGATAGTTTGTTTACCTGAGCATCTTCAGGCACAGAGCCCTGCAGTTTCCAGTGGTCGGGAATGGTGAACCACCGCCATTAAGAGCTACAGGGCTCTGTATCTGCAGATGCTCTGATAAACAAACCATCTAGCCAGTGGCTAACCCTGATGAACCATGTATGACCTAGTGGCCAGAGGTTCCCCATCCCTGCTATAATAGAATGAGTAAAATAAGCCTTAGCTTGAATTTATACCTTCTCCCGGCTCTTTGACATGCATTTTGCACAGAGAGAAGAGCTATCTTGGAGTGAATGCACCACACTGGGATTCAGGAGATCTAGTTTCCCTGCTTGGAGAGCAAACTGTGATTGTCTGGGTGACTGGATAAATCACTGTTCTATGCCTTTGTTTCCCCATCCAGGTACCAAGGATTCCGCTACTTCTTTTCTCTCAACCTGTCTGCCGTGTTTTGTTTACTATAAGCCCTGAAGAGCACAGATGGTCTTACAGGCCCTGATCTCAGCTGGTGCCCTAGGTGTTACCAAAAGGCAGATAAACAATTACAGACTCTTTTACTTTGATACGGTCTCGCATGATATTCTTTTCAATAAACTAGGCAAATACAACTTAGATGGGGCTACTATAAGGTGGGTGCATAACTGGCTGGATAACTGTACTCAGAGAGTAGTTATTAATGGTTCACAATCCTGCTGGAAAGGTATAACAAGTGGGGTTCCGCAGGGGTCTGTGCTTTGGGACCAGCTCTGTTCAATATCTTCATCAACGATTTAGATATTGGCATAGAAAGTACGCTTATTAAGTTTGCAGATGATACCAAGCTGGGAGGGGTTGCGACTGCTCTGGAGGATAGGGTCATAATTCAAAATGATCTGGACAAATTGGAGAAATGGTCTGAGGTAAACAGGATGAAGTTTAATAAAGACAAATGTAAAGTGCTCCACTTAGGAAGGAACAATCAGTTTCACACATACAGAATGGGAAGCAACTGTCTAGGAAGGAGTATGGCAGAAAGGGATCTAGGGGTTATAGTGGACCACAAGCTGAATATGACTCAGCAGTGTGATGCTGTGGCAAAAAAAGCAAACATGATTCTGGGATGCATTAACAGGTGTGTTGTGAGCAAGACACGAGAAGTCATTCTTCCGCTCTACTCTGCACTGGTTAGGCCTCAGTTGTAGTATTGTGTCCAGTTCTGAGCACTGCATTTCAAGAAAGATGTGGAGAAATTGGAGAGGGTCCAGAGAAGAGCAACAAGAATGATTAAAGGTCTAGAGAACATGACCTACGAAGGAAGGCTGAAAGAATTGGGTTTGTTTAGTTTAGAAAAGAGAAGATTGAGGGGGGACATGATAGCTGTTTTCAGGTATCTAAAAGGGTATCATAAGGAGGAGGGAGAAAACGTGTTCATCTTGGCCTCTGAGGATAGAACAAGAAGCAATGGGCTTAAACTGCAGCAAGGGAGGTTTAGGTTGGACATTAGGAAAAGTTCCTAACTGTCAGGGTAGTCAGACACTGGAATAAATTGCCCAGGGAGGTTGTGGAATCCCCATCTCTGGAGATATTTAAGAGTAGGTTAGATAAATGTCTATCAGGGATGGTCTAGACAGTATTTGGTCCTGCCATGAGGGCAGGGGACTGGACTCGATGATCTCTCGAGGTCCCTTCCAGTCCTAGTATTCTATGATTCTATGATACTTGTAAACATCAGTATGCAGGCACAAGTAGGTTTAAATAAAGGTAAGAGTCACTAAATTGCATGTAATGAAGCCTAGCTTAAGCTAGTGTACGCCTCCCTTCTGAATACTGAAAAGGAATCTCTCTCATATGAACCATCATATATTGATTTTCTTTTATTTTAAAGAGGATCAGTTCCCAGAACACTCGCCCATTGCTGTGGCTGAAATACCAAGCGTGTGAATGTGTTTTGGGGATCTGCTGCCTTCGAGCTGTGCTCCAACTGTGTTCTTATGGCAGATGACATCAGCAGAGCTCCACAAGCCCAGCACTGAATATGCTCAAAACAATACAGAAAATAATTAATTCCGAGTGTGCTTCTAATTTCCAACACTGCAGCCTCCCCCTTCATCTTGCACATTCATTTTCCTCACTGGGCAACCAAACCTTATGTTTTCTTCTCAGGAGATTTTGAAGTAAGTGGCATTAAACAATCAACTGCAGTTGCACATACTCCCAGTTCGCTGCACTGGGCTCTTGCAGTCTGGATCTCATTAAGGACAAATAGAGCCATGCGTGTAGAAACGCAGCAGATTGCAATCTATAGCCTCCTTTCAGCCAAGGAATTCAGAGAATTTTACCATCAAGAGGCAACATTTCAAAAAGTGGCTTCTAATTTTATGCATAGAATTGCAGTATTTGTGCATGCAAATAGACATGTAAATCAGGTATTTAGGAGCCTCAGGCCAGGTCTACATTTAAGGAGAAGTCAAATTAAGATACACAACTCCAGCAACATTAATTACGAGGCTGGAATTGACGTACCTTAATTTGAGTTTTCCCCATGTCACCACAGTGGGAGACTGATGAAAGCAAACTCTTACTTTTTACTAGACCCACTAAATCAAACTCCACGAGATTGATCATGGCAGCATCAATCTTCCCCCATGTGAAGACATGGCCCAATTATCTCATATTTGTATGTAGAATTAGAAACCAGCAAAAATTTGGAGACAAATTGAAGAACACTCCTTTATGGGCCTGATTAAACCCAACCAAAATCAACAATGCATCCACTGGACTATGGGAAAGATACATTCTTAATTTTTCAGAAGTCAAGTTTAAACTCAAATTAAACTAAATTGATTTGATTTTGGCTGTTTTAAGTGTCCATCCCTTGAAATTAAGTGCTACAACGGATTTAGAAACCAATTAAATTGATGCAATTTCTATTTGCAGGCAAATCCTGAAGCACAGCAAGTTTGCAATGTAATCACCAGTTCTCATGCTATCTCCTTAATTACCATTACGCCACACTCCTTCATTGAGAATACCCCTATTCCCAGAACAACTGTGCTTTACAACAGACTTTTATGGCACTCACGATATGCAGTATATTTTGTTGGGCTAGCCTTGAAAGAGCTCTGTAGTTTAGGAGCTCTCATCTAGGTTTTAAAGCAAAGGGCGCTGGCATTTTTTTTTCATAATAGTGTTCACAGCTCTCAAGGGCACAGTCTGAGATCAAATAGCACTATGCACCATCTATCAGTCTTTATATGTGAAGATTTGCTTTAAGTTCTTTTATAGGCTGACTTTAGACGCTGGTATTCCAACCCCCATATTTCCTATGTTCCAGCCAGTTGTAAAGCCAAAGAATTACCTAAAGCTCTTATTTACTGTGGGTTCTTTTCCAGATAATTAGCAGGAGGGAGGGATGTTTTCCAGCATCCCACTGTGATGTAACAGTTGGCTTTCCTGGTTCACAAATGACCTTGGAGGATCCCACACTCTTGAGGCTAAGTTACTTTCAGTTTAGAGTTCTTGCCAAAAGAACAAGCAGTTGCACAATAGGCTACGTGCCATTCATCCAGAATATGGGGTGACGAGGGGGTCTAGGGAGAGAGTGCAACATTTGAAAACAGGGGCATTTTTGTTAGCATTTAGTGGCTTTCAGCAAACCAGTTGTGTGAGTGTCGTCTGCCATCTAGCAACACGCGCCAGGCCAGGGCAAATTGTGAATAAGCCGCTTCTGACCATTGGTTAGACCCTTTCACTCTAAATATTTGATCAGTTTCCAGTGTTGGTCATTATTTTCAAGCCTCCAGTGTGTTCGCCACGCTTCTAATTTTGCAGAGCTCTCCCTCCTGGGCTGAAATTTTCTTGTTAAGATATCCTTAGATAGGGGTCTGTATTTTATACGTTGATGTCAAGCTATGGACTATAGAGCAGTGTGCAATGTTTGCAATGAAGCCTCAATCCACGTGAACATCTCCTGTTGTTGTTGCAAATTCAAAACTCAGACCACATTCATCAAAAGTTTTGATGCATTAAGTGAACCAGGGTCCAGTCTGTTCAAAGATGGACAGTCTGTTCAAACATTTATCCATTAAAACCATGAGATATAAGCAGTTTCTTACATTTGATGAACACACAACAAACAGCAAAATCTTTGAGATTTTGGGCTTGTTTGAAAGAAACGTGCGAGCAATACTCCAGTGAATTTTGGCTGGGTTTGGTTTGTATTTTTTATTGGAATTTGCAGCTAGGTATAATTGGCCAATGTAACGGGGTACGATCCATGCAAAGTTCTCCCGGAGGCACCCGCGTTTCTCTTTAGTGCTCCCAGTCCGCTAGGTAGTACTTATATGTGCAAACTGAGCAGGTATTCGCGGAGTCCCTGCTCCCGCTTCTTCCAAGTTCATAGGTCCCTAGACTGTGTGAGCCTTTGTGTGCCTTATTTGCCCCAGAAACTCCTTGGATGTGATACCGTGTGCGGAGGTAGGGGGACACGGGCTCTCCCTCTCCACCGGTCCCAGCCCAGGGCCCTTAAGTGCAGGGGCACGGCCCCCTGAACGGCTAGCAGGGGAACGACACTCAAAACACGCCAGTTCATGGGCTTTTCCAGTTACGCTCCGCCCTGGGGTTCTTCCTACCCTTGTTTCCCACTCCTCCATGTCCACGCTCAATCTGGGTCATTGCTGGGCTCTGAATACCCTCTCTCTCCCCATCTGGTGAGGCCCTTGAAAGGCACTCTCCACCTGTGGAGTCCACCGTACCTTTGCCGGATTAGAACTTTTAGTTAGATCAGTCAAGGGGGCAGCTAGTGTTGCAAAATTCAGTATGAAGCATCGGTAGTAACTAGCTAACCCCAGAAATTGATGCACCTGCCTTTTCATAACGGGGGCAGGATAGTCCTGGAGGGCCCCTATTTTACTTACTAAAGGTTTTAGTTTTCTTCTTCACCCTACTGTATACCCGAGGCATGAAACCTCATGCTGCCCAATGCAGCATTTCTTGGGGTTTGCTGTTAGGCCCGGTTCGCCCAGGGAGTTCAGCACTGACTCTAGATGCTGCAGATGTTCTTCCCATGTAGCACTATATATTACAATGTTGTCAATATAGGCAGCTGCTTAATGCCGATGTTTGGACAGGATTTTATCCATTAGTCTCTGGAATGTGGCGGCGGCACCGTGGAGACTGGAAGGCATAGTCACAAACTGATAAAGCCCGAAAGGGGTAGAAAACGCTGTCTTTTCTCATGAGGTAAGGGCTAAGGGGATTTGCCAGTAGCCCTTGGTTAGGTCTAATGCTGATATATACTGGGCACTGCCTAGGCGTCCCAATAGTTCATCCACTCTGGGCATGGGATATGCATCAAAGCTGGAAATCGCATTCACTTTCCTGAAATCAATGCAAAAACACACTGTTCCATCTGGCTTCGGAACTAAGACTATAGGGCTATGCCATTCGCTGTGGGATTCTTCTACCACTCCCCGCTGTATCATTGTTTGCAACTCCTCCCAGACTGTGTCCCACATCTTCCGTGGTAATGGCCATATCGGGTCACGTACCTTTTTACCCTGTTCTGTGGTTATCTGGTGCGTTATTAGAGTTGTTCTACTGGGGTGAGTAGTCAGGACCCTGGCATACTTCTTTATGACGCGACGGGCATCGTCCTGTTGAGGAAGTGTCAAGCCCCCCCCATATTGACGGGCTTGTCTTCCCAGACTTCCCCACTCCAGGGAACCTAACTCAGGCCTGGGTGTCCTGGGGTTTATCATTAGGCTTTCTCGAGGTTTCCACTTCTTTCGAAGGTTCACGTGGAAAATTTGCATGTCCTTCTTTTTCCCAGAGAGCTGCACCTCATAGTCAACCTCTCCGACCCTTCACAGTACTTTGAAAGATCCCTGCCATTTCGCCAATAATTTGGATTTGTGGGACGGTAGCAGCAGTAGCACCCAGTCCCCTGGCTCAAACTGCTGCAACTTAGCAGATTGGTTGTACTGGCGAGCCTGTTTGCCCTGAGCCTTCAATAAGTTTGTCTGGGCGAATTCCCTGAGGGTCTGCAATTTCTCTCTTATTTGTACTCTATATTGCACCGTGTTTTTTATCTGTGACTCCTGCTCCTCCCAGCCTTTAACACATCGAGTATTCCCCGCGGATGGCGACCATATAACAACTCGAGGGAAAAGCCTGTGGAGGCCTGGGGTACTTCTCGGACTGCCAATAGAAGGGCAGGGAGTAGCTTGTCCCAGTCCCGAGGGTCCTCATCTATGAAGTGACGCAACATGGATTTTAAGGTCTTATTACATCTTTCCACCAATCCATCCGTTTGGGGGTGGTACTCAAGGGTGGTACTCAAGGTTCTCAAGGGTTTGATATTCAACAGGCAGCATAATTCGGACCTCAGTCACGAAGTGACATTAGTGCCTTGGTCTGTTAAGATTTCTTGGGGCAGTCCTACCCATGAAAATATCTTCACTAACTCCACCGCAAACACCTGGGGTGGTAGTACTGTGCAAAGGCACCTCCTCGGGTATCTGGTAGCATAGTTCACCACCACCAAGATGTGCTGATGCACTGCTTGGGATTGTTTGAGGGGCCCAACTAGGTCTAAGGCGATTCTTTCGAAGGGGACCCCAGCCACCGGTAAAGGTACTAACGGGGCCCTTGGTACTTTGGCTGGGGATGTCTTTTGGCACTCCGGGCACGAGTCACAAAAGTCTTGGATGGCTTGATAAACCCCCGGCCAATAGAATCTTTGGGTCACCCTCAACTGAGTCTTTTCCCTGCCCAGGTGACCGGACCAGGGATTAGAATGCGCTAACTCTAGCACCCTATGAGTCACCTATGTTGAGAGGGTACTAGCAATTGCCATAGTTCTCCCCAGCCCTCCGTCCCTTCTACCACCCGATAAAGACGGTCATTATGTACCTCGAATCGCGGTCCCAAACGCTGTTGCTGTCCCGGAATTGTGCGTTCCCCAGCGGCACCGGCCTGCTCCCATGCATTCTGTAGTGAGGGATCCTCTCCCTGGTCCCATGTAAAGTCTTCATCCTCGGCCTGCGGGTCCCCTTCCATCGTTGGTCGGCCGGTCTTAGGCTGGGGGGAAGCCTCGTTCTGCTTTTCCATTTTCTGTTTCTGCGATACCCAGGCTTCTTTTTGTGAGGGGGTACTCCTTCCCAGGATGTTTGCCATCCCTACTCTTCCAATAAGAAGTCAAAGCTGGGCCAATCCCTCCCCAACAGGACGGGATAGGGGAGGGCAGTAGCTGTCGTGACCCGGCAGAGGCACTCATGCCTCCCCTCGACTATCTTGACCCACGTGGTCGGGTAAGGCTGTATGTCTCTGTGGACACATTGCATCCAGACTTGGTCCCCGGAAGGCTCCCCATTTCTTACCAGATCGGCCCAGACGAGGGTCTGGGTGCAGCCCGAATCCACTAAAGCTTCCACTGAAACCCCGTCCAGCTTGATGGTTGTCACGACTCTCTCTCACCTTTGGCGTCTCAGAGGGTTCTGCCATCACCAGGTGCCCAAAGGTACAATCCATCATCGGGCACACCCATTTAAAGTGCCCCTCCTGGCCGCACTGATAACATACCCCCCCGAGAGGGAAGTCCACTTTTCTCATTCCTGCCCTTCTCTTCTGGACGGGTGGGCTTTTCCTCTTTGGCATCTTGTGGGACCCCTGGCCACACCGGCACGAGCTTCTGCACTTCTGCTCATCCAGCATTGGGACCTGCTTCTTTCTCGCACCCACTCCATGTCCAAGCCAGCCACTAACTTCTCTGGTGGGGTGGCCCTTGGCACCTTTCCCTTCTCTTCCACGGAATGAGGTGTAACAGTTAATTCGAACTAAGGACTTAGTTCAAATTACCGTTTCACTGCTGCGTGTAGCCACGGGCAGTTACTTCGGGCTAGTGGAATTTCAAAATGGCGACCGGACGGGAACATGCAAATAAAGCCCGGGATATTTAAATCCTGGGCTTCATTTGCAACTTCGAATGCCTACATTAGCCTCCCTAGTTCTAACTAAGGGGCTAGTGTAGACATACCCTGAGAGCCTTCGTGTGCCTTATTCGCCCCAGGAACTCCTCGGATGTGATACTGTGCGGGGAGGTAGGGGGACACGGGCCTGCCCTCTCCACCGGGTCTCAGCCCAGGGCTCTTAAGTGCAGGGGCATGGTCCCCTGCATGGCTAGTGGGGGAACGATGCCCAAAACACGCCAGCCCACGGGCTTTTCCAGTTACGTTCCACCCTGGGCTACTTCCTACCCTTGTTTCCCATTCCTCCACGTCCATGCTCAATCTGGGTCATTGCTGGGCTCTGGATACCCTCTCTCCCCGTCTGGAGAGGCCGCCTCCACTCCCCCGTGGCTGTTTTCTCCGTCAACCGAGTCCAGTGGCTTTCGGCTGCTTCCCACGCCTCCAGACTCCTTCCGGCTGCCCCCTCCCTCGTTTTCGGGGCGAGGCCACTTTTCAAAGGCCCCGCCAGTGCTGGCGGCAGCCCTACGCCCTGTGTTGGGCGTCCCAACACCACATTCTCTGTCTTGACTCCGCACCCCCCCCGGGCTCTTCAGGAGGCATCCAGACTTCTCCCCGGCTGCAGTTCAGTGGTGTCCTGACGCAGCCAGGCTTGCCTCTTTCCCTTGGTTCCAGGAAGGGGGGGGAGGGCTTGGTTTGAGTGTGGGGCTTGGGAGCCCCATCACAGCCAACAACAGAAAAGCTTTCAGAAGTTCCTAGCAAAAGTGACAACTCCAACCTTCTGTCCATCATGATGAAACATTTTGTCCAGGAAGTTCCTTGTGTGTCCGAATAGTTGTGCCAAAACCAATGCACACTATAGCGTTTAAATGGCACGTTTTACATTATTGATGCCCAAATGTGAGAGCATTGAATCACAAAAGAAGCACGTGCCTGAAGGGGTGGATAAATTCTGCACCAGCGTGAAAGGGATTAAGAAGCTGCTTTGGGCTGCAGTAGTCCTGGTGATGTGTCACTCAGCAGGGGCAGTTCTGAGAAGAGAATCTATTGAGCTTCCAGGAAGAGACCTGGTAGCTAGCTGAGCATCTGCGTACACAGAGAGGGAACACAGGCCCTCTCTGCTGGAGACTCTTTGACTGGCCCATACAGGGTGACTCTGAAGAAAGACAGGCCAGATATTCTGGCTGGAACTGCCTATTGTTTTCCTTTGCTCTTCTGTTAATGTCTCTTGCTCGTCCTGGATTGTCTGTTGTTGTTTTTCCCTTGGAACTCTGAAAAGTGGAACATTAGTCCAAAGGCCTTGGCCAGAGGGCTGAGAGTCTGTCATTGCTAGCCAGACACTTAATGCGGCTGCTGGAAGGACTGGACTGGTGTAAATTCCCTTTCAATGTAGTGTAATCCAGAGGCACTGAGACCATTGAGAAGGGAGAGTGAAGGTTGTTCCAGAGCCTTAGCCAAGCAGCAGTTAACTTTTAGCTCATGCTGTAGACTTTTAGCTCATGGCTTTAGCCCCTAAGGTTGTAGGTTCAATCCCTTCTGCATGGTACAAGTGGGGGCTCATCCAGGATGAGCTGCTGGGAGGTTTCAGAAGCTCGGGATGTGCTTCCCCTACTGAGGGAAGTATGCAACCCAGAGTCACTGAGACCACTGACAAGGGAGTGTGAAGGCTGCTCTACAGCCCGTTGGCTTTTCATTCATGCTGTAGAAGCACATGGCTTTAACCCCTAAAGTCACAGGATCAGTCCCTCCTGCCAGTGACCAGGGCCTGTCGGCTTTACGGTAGCATCCAACGGGGATCTTCTGCTGGGGACAGGTCCCAGATGGCAGGGTAATGAACTAAAAGGAGGAAAGAACTCTGCTGACTTGTTGCCTGAGGCACTGACACCCCGACGTGTGCATGGCATGGTGACGCCAATGCAGACATTATGGTATCCAGAGCTGTAAGGTGTGCGACACATGGGGCCTTGTAAGACTTGTGCTCTCATGTGGCCTTTGGGCTCAAGAGCTAAGCCAGAGTCCATACACAGCTCAGAACATCGGATGGAACCCATATCAGCCTTGTAAAGCATGTCCAAGGGCATGGAACTATTAGGGCAAAACTACTTCTGAGATATACAGATCCAAAAACCTTTAGAAAGCTTTTCCCAAAAGTTAAATCCACCTCACTTTAACAAGACAACCAATCACTAATCAACCCCTTGTCTGAGTCACACCATAGTCTCCTTAAAAAAGTTGCCATAAAATGAGACCTGTGGCAGTTTCATAGGATTGGTAATTTTCCGTCCCCTCCCGCAAAGGGGAAAAAAACATTACAGGGGTTGAACCAGATTTATAACGGGAAAGCTAACTAGAGAGTATCTCTCCTTAATCCACAGAGCTAGTCATTTGCTAATCCATTCCCAGGGCGAAAGAACACAGTTGTGTAACTGCTACCGCTTGCAGTCGCTCAGGAAATGATGAATAGAATGGTTTTAGTGGCAAGCAATGCAGTGCTTCTGCAGAGCTGACTTGTGGGCTGACAAAGTAGAATTTCCTAGCTGTGATGCATGTGCAGAAAGCACATTTGGGCAAGATCTCACTACCTCCACTTTTATAGAGACACATCTGGTGCCTATTAACATAAAGAAACACTGTTCCCCTTCCCTGCTTGGTTAACAGTGGAAATGCCAGGTAAAACGTGGAGCCTGTATGAAGAAAGAGATTGGGGGAAAGGAAGATATTTCACAGGCCTGAAAAACAGGGCACCCGGCTGACCTTCCATTGCCACATAAATTCAGTGATATCTTTGGCTCACTCCTGTCTTTCCTACTCTCCTGTTTAAACCAAATATGTAACATACCAATGCAACCATTGCATTATGCTTAGGAGGAGGTATGTATTTCACTGCTGAAAGCATTAAGAAGCCATCTGAATAAAACAAGCAAAGTCATATTGTAACTATACATACATACTTTACCCTTAAAGATGCCAGTATATGGGATAGATGTAGAGTTAAATTTATTAATTATGAATAATAGGAATTATGTTTTCTACCAAACCTCCTCCAAGTTAGTACCGACATATGTACATCTCATCCAATATGGAAGTCCTCAGTGAAAAGTTAGAGAACCTGCTCCTCCAAGCCTCACTGTTTCCATCAAATTTGTCAGGATGAGCCACCAAATAGGCAGACATTTTAAAACTAGCCAATTATCCAGTCATAAGACAGGATTTTCAGGTCTTCTCTCCTGAGCCTCCGGACTCTCACTCCGTCTCTCTCTCTCTCTCCTCCTCCTACTGCCTCCCCCCCCCTCTCTCAGCTCTCCTCCGCCTTCTGCCTCTCTCTCCTTCTCTCTCTTTTTCTTCCCCCCCTCCTGCCTCTCACTTTCTCTCCGCTCTCCTCTGTCTCCATCGGGGATACACGCACGTCCAGGCCCCGCCCCCGGGCATGTACATCATCGCCCCGTCCCCTTCGCCTCCCACCATGGCACTCGGCTGACTTCTGCGACACTCAGCTGGACCGCCGCGCGAGAGCAAGCAGCACAAGCGGCCATTTGGGCCCCGTTTGGGCCGTTCGGGCCCCGCACCTGCGTGCTGTATGGGGAGCGCGGACCCCAAACGGCCGCTTTGCGCCGCTTGCTCCCACACGGCGGCTCAGCTGAGCGGCACAGAAGTCAGCCGAGCACCATAGCGGGAGGCAACAGCGCCGCCCAGAGGGAACAGCCAGCGTTTCAGCGTTACAGAGTCACAGACATTGGGCTACTATATATATGATAAACATCTTGACAGTTTAACTAAAGACCTCAACATGTAGGTCTTCCATGTTCACACTGCAGCATCATATCTGGGTAGGATAAAAGAGCCCTACATATAAGGAATGTTTGCACAGTGACTTTGTGCAAACTCGTTGAATATTATAATGCATCGTTGGCAAACAGATTCTGCTTACAGCAAACATTCATTATTCATAGTATCTAATAGCTTAACTACCTTATTTTTCAATCTCTGGTTGTTTACACACGCTTCATTTTTCAATTGTTGTTCAATCTACTTTTACTGTGTGTGTGTGTGACTGGTCTCCTAAGTCATATAGCATTGTCTTTGGTTTGCCAAGACATTTTAAACTAGAGCAGTGTATACTTAGTGACATCAGGGGTGCAGAAACCAAATCAGTGATCAGTTTTACCCAAAAGCCATAGTAGGGTGAATTTATTGCATCATTCATAATGCAGTATGTTGGGAAATACTGTATTTAGTGTGTATACACACACACACACACACACACACCATAATAAAAAGCATCCTGACTGGCTAATAATTAAATCATATAGTGTTTTTAGTAGCATGTGCTGCAAAGAACTGCATGAGACATATCAAAGAGCTACTTACTGCTCGTGAACCTCGCTCTAACACTGAACTAAGGGGTAATAAGTGATGAGAAGAAAGTAATAAACTTGTAGTAAGAATAAGCATTCGTTCTAACATTGGTGAAACTTGTTCTTTAAATATTTTTGAAAATACCTGGGGATTATCTGAATGCCCAGGAATAACTAATGATATAATTAAAAAAAAAACAAGAAATAGTCTGGTAGCACTTTGAAAACTAACAAAACATGCAGATGGTATCATGAGCTTTCATGGGCATAGCCCACTTCATGCCCACAAAAGTTCATGATACCCTCTACATGTTTCTTTAGTCTTTAAAGTGCTACCAGACTATTTCTTGGTTTTTAAAGATGAAATTGTACAGACTAACTCAGCTACCCCTCTGAAGCTAATGCTATAATGGCACGGATAACGGCAAACATGGGGCTTTTATTCATGAAAGATATTTGATCTGAATTTTAATGTCCAACCTGCTAAATTAGAAGAACTTATAGAAAAATCTACTAATCGGTGGATGAAACTCACCTCTTCTGCAGAGGGCCTCTTTTGGGGATTAAAGTGTTGAGAGGAAAATTTCCTGGATGGCAGAATCAGGACCAACGTGAATGGGGAAGTTTTAATGTATGATATTTTAAATTCTTCTAAGAAGAAATTAAGGAGGGAAATGGTTCCATCTCTCTTTCATTAAACTTTGAAATTACCATTATTGCATCTCCCACATGCCTCAAGTGTCTTCATGTAGACCTGGAATGTCACAGCTGGGTTCTAGTACTGACCTCTGCAAGCACATTTTCTTCCAGTTCCTATTTTAGCAATGAACTGAATTTGAGATTACAACTTAATAGCATAATTATTTCCAGGTTTTAGGAATCTTTATTATTCTTCATCTTTAGGAAGCTTGACTTGGAAAGAGCCCTGAAGAATCTCCTGGTTACTTTTCTGTGTTTTGAGTCAACCATCCCAAGAACTGATCTTAGGCCTGAGCCTCAGCTGGTATAAATGGGCTTCAATAGAGATAAGAAAATTTACACTCTGAGGAACTGTCCCCCTTGTTTTCATTCCCTGCCTGCTACCAAGCAAAGCATGGGGTTGCATCCCTGACTACCTGGGCTAATAGCTATTGATGGACCCATCCTCCATAAACTTACCTAATTCTTTTTTGAACTCAGTTCTACTTTTTGTCTTCACAAAATCCCCTGGCAAAGAATTCCACATGTTGACTGCACATTGTGTGAAGAAACACTTCCTTTTGTTTTAAACCTGTTACCTCTTCCTTCACCCAGGGTCTCCCTGGTTCTTGTATTATGTGAAGAAGTAAATAACATGTCCTTATTTGCTTTCTCCACCCCATTCATGACTTTAGAGACCTTTATTATATCTCTCCTTAGTTATCTCTTTTCCGAGCTGAAAAAAATCTGTTTTAATCTCTCCTCATATGGAAGCTATTCCATACCCCTAATCATTATTGTTGCCCTTCTTTGTACTTTTTCCAGCTTTAATATATATTTTTTGAGATGGGCTGACCAAAACTGCATGCAGTATTCAAGGTGTGGAAGTAACATGGATTTATAATATAGCAGCATTATGATCGTGTCTGTTTCATTATATATCCCTTTCCTAATGGTTCCAACTTCCAGTTATCATACCAGGTTTTTTTTTACTGCTTCTGCACATTGATTAACAGAGGCAATGATTCAATGAGTCTATAATTTCCATTTTCCTGACTCAGTGCTTTGTCTTGGTCTTTGAGGCTTTGCAGTGCCAGTTGTGCCATTGAACCTGTCAGCATTTCACAATGGACTTTTATAACCTCCTTCGGGGAACATCAAGTTACCACCACTTTCCAGATTCACCTTCCAGGGAGCAGCTCCAGACCACGTGTGTTCCCTGAGACCTCCTCATAAAACTTCCCCGTCGGCTGTCTGAGGAGGTCTTCATGTTCAGCGTCGGAACATCCTGTACAGCAGGATTGTGTTTCAGACCTCTCCTTTGTGTGGTGGGGCAGATTTATACTGAGAACTGTTTCCTGTTAACTTTGCAGCCATACTTGTGAATCCCCATAAATAACACAGGAAACAAGGAGGCCAGAAAAAAAAGAAAAGAAACCATACTATGATTAAGTGGCAAAATGCTGAAACAATGCATCCAATCCTACTTCTTTCTTACTAATGATATTACCACTGACAAGCACAGTTGGGACCAGAGCTGGCTTTAGGCCAATTTGCCTGATTCCCATGAATGGGGGGAGGTGAGATGTGAACCCATGACCCTGTTCTCCCCAGGAAAGCACTCTGTCCCCTAGGCCACACAGGAACCTACCCCACCACCTTACCACAGGGTGCCCCTTATACCTTATGCCCTAAAGCCAGCGTGCCCTGCGCCCTAAACCCGGAAGTGTGCTGGCATGCCAGTTGCGCTGTGGGAGGGGGCGTTGGCCCCGGAGGAGGAGCGCGGTGGCTTCTGTGTGCTGCGGGAGGGGGAGTCGGCCCCTGTAGCTGGGGATTTAAAGGTTTCTTTGTAAAGGTTTTTTTTTTTTTTTTGCTCAACCAAAATTTGTGTGTGGGTTTTTTTTTGGTCAACAGAAAAATCCTGGCTGGTGGGGCTCCATCAAATTGGGCCTCGCACTTCCTAAAGCCAGTCCTGGTTGGGACCTACCAGGATACTTTTAATCTGTAATCCAATTTTACAAGATTCACTATGAGCGTGGCATGGACTTTGTTAGGCAACCTAGAGCGGTGTATCCTTCCCCAACAAAATGAAATTCTGGATTAGAAAGGTTCATTTTACTTCAAATCACCACTTTTGTTAAAAACAATTTTTCATGGGAAACTCATTTGACAAAGCTACATTTTCCCAAATGAAAACATTTTTATTGGAAACATTTTGACCCAGCCTTTTGGGCCTCAATCCTGTTCTGACTGAAGGCAGTGAGATGTTGGCTCTTATTTCAACAGGAACAGGTGCAAACCTATTTAAGATAAATATATTTGATCTGAGCAAAAGAGATATGGACGAGGGAGCAATGGAAGAGAGGTCCCTTCCTATTCTGTTTGTAGTCAACATTTTACCTGTAGTTGCCTGGATATTTTCATTTCCTGTGAGCTCATCTTCTCTCTCAAAGCGTATTGCCCAGTTTTGGCTACATAGCAATAATTTTAATAAGCAACACATACACAGTAAGGCAGCCTCCCATGACAGCTTACAAGAAAGGCAGCCTCCCATGACAGCTTGCAAGAAAGGCTATACCCCATATGTCCATGGTTTATACACACACAGCAGTTGTGGTTAATATCCATGAGACATCTCAATTCCCTTTCCCATGTCATATATATTTTCTTGCTTTAAAGCTGATCAAATTATCAATGTCTCAGAATTATATAAAAACTTCCTTCAGGCACAGTCCTTTAAAACTGATGGCTGTTTACAGCTAGTAGAAAAAAGAAAGTTGCCTGTTGGATGATAAGAGAGGGAAAAGTTTCCCAGAGGATTGAGTATAGTCATCTGCCCTTGCATAGTACCTTCCATCTGAACGCCCTCCAGGACTTCCCAGTAATGGTTTTAGCTACCCCACATCCTTGTGAAGCACAGGAATGTTCTCACCCCCATGTTACAGAGGAGGAAATGGAACAGCAGCGTGGGAATGTGACATGGGACACATTCTCCTAGCCACTCTGGGGATTAACTCCTTCCAGGTGCTGTGCCCATCGTCCTCCCTTGCTCTGCAGCCCTTTTCTCTCCAGGAGCAGCAGCTTCCTGTGCATGGCTTGGACCTCTGGCCAGATCACAGTGGTCCTCCCCTTCTTGAGTACCAAAGTCTTTTGGGCAAACTGTCCCAAGCAGTCTGCTCTCCACTGCCTGAACATGTGCCACTTCTCCATATGCTGGGAAGGGATCTTGAGCCCATACACTGTACACCGGCTTGCATTTATGGGGCCCTCTGACCAGCCATGCAAGTCTGCACTATTTTCTATGCCGTGCTGCTTTTCCTACCTTTCTGGCTCCCCCCCCATATCTAGGTTTTCCTGCTGCACAACTCCCTCCTTCCAAAGCGTGACTGTGGACTGCTTCCCTGTAGCCCCCAGCTGTTCTCAGTTCCTGGCCAGATGAGCCTTGGTCTAATTAATCCCTTCTTTCTCAATTCTCCTCCAAGTGCAGCCTGGGCAGTTGATCGGCCTAGCTAGCCACCTTAAATCCTCAGGTCTTGGGTGGGGTACACACAGCCATGGTCACACCTACCTGGCTGGGCCAAAGGAAAAGAATTGCCCTAACAACTAGCACAGAGTGTTGGAGGCCAGAGCATCCTTCCTGTGTGCAGAGTGTTTCTCGTACATAGCAGGGGCCGAGTGTTTCGCTCACAACAGGAGTGTTAACCACAGCAGGGCTATTCTGCTTGGTAGATTTCAACACAGAAAAGGGAAGACATGAATGTATTGCTGTGTGAAAAATTAGAATATTTGTTTCCATCCTAACAGCATTAGCTGTCCAAATACTGAGGGCATTCAGACAGGGAACAATGCTGGGCCAAATTAATCCCTGGTGCAACTCCCCTGAGGTCAGTGGTCTCTCAGGGTTTAATATGGGTGATTGTGTTTAGATAAATTAACAAATACAACTGCCACGGAGTGACAGAAGACAAGAATTTCTGAGGTAAAATTGTATCTTAAC
This sequence comes from Rafetus swinhoei, assembly GCA_019425775.1. Taxonomy (NCBI): domain Eukaryota; kingdom Metazoa; phylum Chordata; order Testudines; family Trionychidae; genus Rafetus; species Rafetus swinhoei. The sequence goes on along the minus strand of CM033427.1, from coordinate 120,467,742 downwards.
CTGCCCCAAGACACTGGAGAAAGCAAAAAAGAGAAAAAGCCTAAAAGTGGGAAAGAAGGCTAAGAGTACCAGCCTTTATTCTCCAGCGTCTTGCATTTGTGCCATTATCTTGTTTTTCTAAACAATGTATCAGACTTATCCATAAGACTGGACAGCATCTTGAGACCATTTTAAAGGTAGCAGTTGAAATCCACTCTTGTCCGTTCTGAATAGAGGTGTGGATAGAGCAGATGGAGCTTTAATCAGTATGGAAACAGAGTGACATCCTGGACGCACTGACGTCAATGGCAAACCGCTGACTTAACAGGGCAGGATTTCACCCAAAATTTTGAAAGGGACACTGTCAGGTTAATTTCGAACCTCATGAGTCACATCCGTCATATAGCTCCACTATGGTGTTACACAAGAGATACTTTGACTCCCTATGTATTTAAAAATAGCTAGACTTTATCTGCTGTGTCTAAAACCCCATGAAGTCATTATTACTCTCTCTTCTTTTAACCACATAGTCCCTGCCACTTGCTCACTTTACAATCCACTCTGCTTTCATAAGAAGAATAATTTCACTTTGCAGCATTTGTCATTAAAAAAGGGTTTGGGTTGCAAATCCTTCAGGGGCAGGTCTAAAACCAAATACAAGTAAATTTACACTTACATTCCTCTTATTAAATCACAAGAACTTTTTTCTATAAATATTAGGTTTTATAAAACCTGTTCATTTCTAATTTAAAAGAAATGTCTTAATCCTGCAAGAAAAAGGCTATATTGGTTTTAAAACATTGCTTAGTTCAGAGGGGCAGTAAAAGCAACTATAACATTTTTATTATATAATATATTTATATCTATATTCAAATGGAAGAAAGTAGAAACTGATAATATAAATCAAAAGCTAGGAACAATAGAAAATTGATAAGGGAAGCAAAAGGGCAAAGCAATCGCTGGCCAGCAGATATAAGGACAGTAAGAATGAGGTTTTTTTAAAAAAAACTACATTAGAAACAAAAAGAATCCTAACATGTTATGGTCCATTATTAAATGGAAATGGTAGAATTAATAATAATGCAGAAAATGCAGAAGTGTTTAATAAATATTTTTGTTCAGTATTTGGAAAAACAGATGATGTAGTCAAATATATTAAGTCTCTCCATTTCAGTAGTATCTCAAGAGAATGTTAAGCAGAAGCTATAAAGCGAGAAATTTTTAACCGAGTGGGTCCAGTTAGCATGCATCCAAGAGTTTTAAAAGCTGGCTAAGGAGCTTGCTGAATCATTAATGTTGATTTTCAATAAGTCTTTCAACACTGAGGAAATTCCACGAGGCTTAAAAAAAGCTGATGTTGTGCCAGTATTTAAAAAGGGTTAAAGAGATGACCTAGATAATTATAGGCCTGTTAGTCTGATATTGTTCTTATGCAAGATAATGGAGTGGCTGATACAAGACTCAATTAATAAAGAATTAAAGGACAGTAGCATAATGCCAATCAACATCAGTTTATGGAAAATGGATTGTTTACATTGATTTTATTTGATGAGATTACACATTTGGATGATAAAGGTATCAGTGTTGATGTGATAGACTTCTGTAAGGCAGTTGACTTGGTATTACATGACATTTTGATTAAAAAACTAGAAGATTTATAAAATTAACATCCATTAAATGGTTAAATGATACACCTCAAAGTGTAATTGCAAATGGGAAATCACTGAGAGGATGCATTTGCAGTGGGGTCCCGTAGGCATCAGTTCTTGGCCCTACACGTTAACATTTTTACCAGTGAGCTGGAAGAAAATGAAACAATGATTGATGAGGTTTGCAGAATACCCAAAAATTACTACAGTAGTAAAGAATGAAGGACAAGTTACTGATCACAAGTGATCTGGGTTGCTTAGTCAGCAAGACACAAGCAGCCAATATGGCAGAGTACTAGCAGATTCAGATTAATTTTGTCCCTATGCTGAAAAGGAACAAACAAGAAAAATGATGGTGAATGTCGTATGTAACTCACTAAGCAGCAAGAAAATGTAACATCACTGAAAAAACTTGGAGACACAAAAATTGGGGGTGCAAGCAAACAACATGCATTTCAGAGTGGCTAAGTATAAGCATACACAGCTGAGAACAAAGAACATAAGAATGGCCATACTGAGTCAGACCAAAGGTCCATCTAGCCCAGTATCCTGTCTGCTGACAGTGGCCAATACCTGATGCCCCAGAGGGAGGGATCACACTAGGTAATCCTCACATGATCCCTCCCCTGTCACTCACCTCCAGAGAGACAGAGGCTAGGGACACCATTCCAACTCATCCTGGCTAATAGCCATTGCTGGACCTAACCTCCATGAATCTATCTAACTCTTTTTTTGAACCCTGTTAAAGTCCTAGTCTTCACCACATCCACTGGCAAGGAGTTCCACAGGTTGATTGTGCACTGAGTGAAGAAAAACTTCCTTTTGTTTGTTTTAAACCTTCTGCCTATTAATTTCATTTGGTGATCCCTAGTTCTTATACAGTAGACTTCCGATAATCCGGAACCTATGGGACCTAGGTGGTGCCGGATTATCAGATATGCCGGACTATCAGGAGGTACTATAAGCTGGTTATATATATACTGTATACATTATATACTGTATATAAAGTGTTCTTAACTCTTTTTATTGTACATTCTGTATACAGTATACTGTAATGTTTTAGTTTTTTTAAGCCTTTTTTACCCTTTTTGCTCAGTTCAGCTGCTGCCGCTGTTACCTTGTGACTCATTTTTTGCAGAAGCTCACTCACTAGGCTCTTGCCATTTTGATGCCGGACTATCAGGAGTGCCGGATTATTGGATGCTGGACTATTGGAGTTTTACTGTATTGTGGAAATAAGTAAATAACTTTTCCTTATTCACTTTTTCCACACCAGTCATGATTTTATAGACCTCTATCATATCCCCCCCTTAGTCTCCTCTTTTCTAAGCTGAAAAGTCCAAGTCTTTTTAATATCTCTTTACATAGGATCCGTTCCAAACCCCTAATCATTTTTGTTGCCCTTTTCTGACCCTTTTCTAATGCCAATATATCTTTTTCGAGATGAGGTGACCACATCTTTATGCCGTATTCAAGATGTGGGCGTATCATGGTTTTATATAGAGGCAATAAGATATTTTCTGTCTTATTCTCAATCCCTTTTTAGTTACTCCTAACAGTCTATTTGCTTTTTTGACTGCCACTGAACACTGAGTGGATGTTTTCAGAGAACTATCCACAAGGACTCCAAGATCTCTCTCAAGTAGTTGTAGCCAAATTAGTCCCCATCATACTGTAGATATAGTTGGGATTATTTTTTCCAATGTGCATTACTTTACATTTAATTAACATTAAATTTCATTTGCCATTTTGTTGCCCAATCACTACGTTTGGTGAGATCTTTTTGAAGCTCTTCATTGTCTGCTTTGGTCTTAACTATCTTGGAGCAGTTGGGTATCATCTGCAAAATTTGCCACCTCACAGTTTCTCTAGATTATTTATAAATAAGTTGAATAGGATGGGTCCCAGGACAGACCCTTGGGGGATCCCACTAGTTATCTCTCTCTACTCAGAAAACTTACCATTTATTCCTACCCTTTGTTTCCTGTCTTTTAACCAGTTATCAATCCACAAAAGGATCTTCTCTCTTATTCTATGGCAACTTACTTTACTTAAGAGCCTTTGGTGAGGGACCTTGTTAAAGGCTTTCTGGAAATCTTAGTATACTATAGCCACTGGATCCCCCTTGTCCACATGTTTGTTGACCTCCCTCGAAGAGCTCTAGCAGATTAGTAAGGCATGATTTCCCATTACAGAAACCATGTTGACTTTCCCCCAACAAATTATATTCATCCATGTCTCTGACATTTTTATTCTTTACTATTGTTTCAACTAATTTGCTCAGTACTGACATTAGATTTACTCGTCTGTAATTGCCAGGATCACCTCTAAAGCCCTTTGTAAATATTGACGTCACGTTAGCTATCTTCCAATTATTAGGTACGGAAGCTGATTTAAAGATAGGTTACTAATAGTTCTGCAATTTCCCATTTGATTTCTTTGAGAACTCTTGGGTGAATGCCATCTGGTCCTGGTGACTTGTTACTGTTAAGTTTCAATTTGTTCCAAAACCTCCTCTAATGACACCTCTATCTGGGACAATTCTTCAGATTTGTCACCTAAAAAGTATGGCTCAGGTTTGGGAATCTCCCCAATATTCTCAGCCATGAAGACTAAAGAATTCATTTAGCTTCTCTGCTATGACTTTATCTTCGAGTGCTCCTTTAGCTTCTCGATTGTCCAAAGGCCCCACTGGTTGTTTAGCTGGCTTCCTGCTTCTGATGTACTTAAACATTTTATTATTGTTTGAGTTTTTGGCTAGCTGTTCTTCAAATTCCTTTTTGGCTTTTCTTATTATATTTTTACACTTAATTTGACAAAGTTTATGGTCCTTCCTATTTTCCTCACTAGGATTGGAGTTTCACTTTTTCAAAGATATCTTTTTATCTGTCACTGCTTCTTTTACGTGGTTGTTAAGCCACAGTGGCACTTTTTTGATTCTCTTACTGTGTTTTTTAATTTGGGGTATACATTTAAGTTGGGCCTCTATTATGGTGTCTTTGAAAAGTTTCCATGCAGCTTGCAGAAATCTTACTCTGTCACTGTATCTTTTAATTTCTATTTTACTAACTTCCTCATTTTTGTGTAGTTTCCTTTTCTGAAATTAAATGCCACAGTGTTGGGCTGCTGAGGTTTTTTTCCCACCAGAGGGATGTTAAATTTTATTACATTATGGTCACTATTTCCAAGTGGTCCAGTTATATTTATCTCTTGAACCAGATCCTGTGCTCTACTTAGGACTAAATCAAGAATAGCCTCTCCCCTTGTGGGATCCAGAACCAGCTGCTCCAAGAAGCAGTCATTTAAAGTATCAAGACATTTTATCTTTGTATTCCGTCCTGAGGTAACATGTGCCCAGTCAATATGGGGATAGTTGAGTTTTTTAATTTGACAGCCTCTCTAACCTCCCTTAGCATTTCATAGTTTCTATCACGATCCTGATCAGGTGGTCTATAATATATCCCTACTGCTATATTCTTATTATTGAAGCATGGACATACTATCCATAAAGATTCTGTGGAACATTTTGGCTCACTTAAGATTTTAACTTCATTTGATTCTACATTTTCTTCCACATATAGTGCCACTCCCCCAGCAGCATGACCTGTTCTGTCCTTTCAATATACTTTGCATCCTGGTACGACTGTGTCCCATTGATTGTCCTCATTCCACCAAGTTTCTGTGATGCCTATTATATCAATATCCTCCTTTAAAACTAGGCATGCTAGTTCACCCATTTTACTATTTAGAATTCTAGCATTTGTGGATCAGCACTTTAATTTGTCACTATTTATCTGTCTGCCATTTCCTGATGTGTTAGACCCTTTTTCATTTGATTGTGTCTCATCTGATCCGACCCATACTTCCATCTTCTCCTCATGACTAGAACATAGAGCATCTCTATTAATATAACCTCCCTCGATAGATGTCTCTGTCCGATCCACATGCTCCTCTGCACCTGTTGGTTTTCCCCCAGCCCTTAGTTTAAAAATTGCTCTACAACCTTTTTAATGTTAAGTGCCAGCAGTCTGGTTCCATTTTGGTTTAGGTGGAGCCCATCCTTCCTGTATAGGCTCCCCCTATCCCAAAAGTCTCCCCAGTTCCTAATAAATCTAATGAAGGTAACTGAATGGCGCACTCTGTCCTGAGAAGCAGTGACTCTGAAAAAGACTGAGGGAGATCAGAGTGAATAAGAAGCTGAAAGTGAGCTCCCACTGTGGGGCTGTGGGCAAAAGGGCTAATGCAGAAAGTGGATGCAGAAAAGGGGTATGTCAAGTAGGAGTGGGGAGGTTAGTTTACCTCTGTATTTGATACTGATGTGACCACTGTTGGAACTCTGTATCATGTTGTGCCACCCACAATTGAAGAGCATTGTCGAAAAAAAAATTTGAGAGTCTTGAGAAGAAAGACATGGGAAGATGGATTAAAATACAGGCCTTTAGTGATAGGCTCAAGGAGTTCAATCTGTTTAGCTTAAGCAAGAGAAGGTTAAGGGGTGACTTGATGGGTTCTTCAGTCTAAAACAGGGGTGGGCAAAAGCCTCTTAGCGGGCCAGGTCTGGCCTGCCTAAGGCTTTGATTTGGTCCGTGAGGCAGTTCCAGGTCCCACGCCCAATAGGCATGCCCAACCAGTGTCACGCGTGCCATGGGCGGGAGGAGCTTAGCCATACCCCTCCTTTCCCCATGCAGCTGCTGGAGAGGAGGCAGCAATGAGGCTGAGGCTCCTCAGAAGCACCTTGGCCATGTGGTCCAGGGCCGGCCCACACAGCCTGGAGTTGGCCCTTGGGGCACCACAGCCATGTACAGGATTCTGAATCCAGAGGATAATGATGAACGTTTCATAACCAGACTGCAACTTTCTTAATCTGACATCCCGCAATGCAGTCCTTGTTATATCATTTAATTTTTCAAAAAACCTCGGTACCTTTTAAATTATTTGTCCATACTGAAACGTGAATGCAAAAGTGGCACATTCTTACTCCGAGCTTCTGCTCTATGCATTTTCAGTATCAAAGCTGCTAACTTTCAGGAAAATAAAGCTTTTGCTCCCCCTTCTGCCTGCCCTCCCCTTTGAAAACACTCCTGTTATTCTTTCAGAGCCAACATAACCTGGAGTGACACAGCTGGATTCCCAGCCTGTCCCTAATTTTCCTTCCCTTCAGAATCAGCATGAAGCTCCCGAACCAAAGAACATGAAGTTCCCACTCACTTCATGCAGTTCAACACCTGCCCAGTTTGTAGGAGTCCTGCAGGGCCTAAGGGGCATAGAGTGGCTTGGGACGATATCATGCATAGTCCTCATTTCTTTGAACAGAGAAGCATGTGAAATAGTAAAAACATCTGCCAGATAGCCAGCTCCTTGCACTCAAAAACGCATGAGTTGGGTCCTAAAAACCTGAGATTAAAAAAAATAGTTTGGGGTGTTTTTATTGTCCTTTGAGTCTTTAAGTCCTTAAGGATTCTTGTTCTGAAGCTTCTGTCTACATGCCATAAGGGCCTGGAACTTTTTAAAATGAAAGCTGAAATGTTCCCAGTCTCTCATGGATTAGCTATAGTAAGTCACAACAGAATGAGATTTAGCAACATGGGGACTGCATTTAAATCTTCAGCCATGCAGCTGAAGGTCTGTAAGTCTTAATGACTACTCAAACATATTAAAATCTTCAGTTGAATGGGTATGCCTCGACTGCTACTCAAAATCACCCTCTCGGACATAAGCCTGACAAATCAGTAAACGTCACAAGCCAGTGTCAAGCCATGTCTGCTATTCTGGCAAGATATAAATGAGTCTTTGGCATCTCAAGAAAAGGTCGTCCTCTGGAGTTCTCTCAAGCTGAGTGGTTGCACGTTACTTACCGTTATTCTGGAATTTTCATACCCAGAAAGTTCTCTGAAGGGAAACTAACACTACCCCACATGGGGGACACATCAATTTGAATTTTTTAGGCTAAAGGAGGGTGCTGGTACGTCTGCTTTTCTCTGGGCAAGATGGCGCTTCAGCAAAATGGTCAAATTCTCTTTCTAGGCCTTTACACATATCCCCATGCACTCCCCTCTCCGAGACGCAATAAAGAACTTTCAGTAGATATTCTGCTCACCACTACCTAGCAGCATTTCTTCCCTATTACAGATGTGCCAGGGAAAGCACAACACAGGCACGTCTTCAGTGATTCTCTTAGGATTCACTATAGAGGTCTGATTGGAACACAAAAAATATTAGGGAGACTTATTTCCCTAAATGAGCTCTTACTGCACAAGAAGCATTGGGCTTAAACTGCAGCAAGGGAGGTTTAGGTTGGACATTAGGACAAACTTCCTGTCAGGCTTGCTGTAAAGATGCAGGATAGCTATTTCGAGATACTCTAGTATCCTGAAATAGTGCTGCAGTGTAGATACAGCCACACATACTGAAAAACAAGACGCACATTGATGCTATTAGAACTGCGTAGCAACCAGAATTTGTTTTCTGTGAACTTCCCCAACTGACATTTGTTTGCTTTCTGAACCAAAATTTCAAAAAATAAAAAATGACATCAAAATGTTTGGAGTCAAAGCATTTCTATTTGATTTCAACATTTTGAAAACAAATTTTGATTTTAATACAATAAATTCAATTTTTCCAGAAGCTGGGAATGGGTGATAGGGAAGGGATCAGTTGATGATTACCTCTTCTGCTCATTCCTTCTGGGGATTCTGACATTGGCTACTGTCGGGAAACAGGGCACTAATTAGATAGATCTTTGATCTGACCCAAAGTGGCCATTCTTAAGTTCAAAGCAAAATTAATCTTTTTTGGAAAAAATCAAAGCATTCTGTAAATGTCAGTGAAATGTTTCAACTAGGGCTGTCAAACAATTTAAAAAAATCTCACATTGTGAAACAATAGGATGCCATTTATTTAAAATACTTTTGGATGTTTTCAAATAATTTCAATTACAATACAGATTACAAGTATACAGTACTCAAATTATATTTGTTTTTACTACAAATACTAGTAGTGTAAAAAAGAAATAGTATCTTTCAGTTCACTTAATGACAGTATTATAATGCAATCTCTTTATCATGAAAGTTGAACTTACAAATGTAGAGTTATGTACAAAAATGGTATTAAAAATAAAACAATAAAAAAAACTTTAAAGCCTGCAAGTCCAATTAGTCCTATTTCTTGTTTAGCTAATCGCTCAAACACATTTTATTACAATTAGCAGAAGATAATTCTGTTGGCTTCTTGTTCACAATTGCACCTGAAAGTAGGAATAGGTGTTCTTATTGCACTGTTGTAGCTGGCATTGCAAGATATTTACGTGTCAGATGCCCTAAAGATTCATATGTCCCTTCCTGCTTCAACCAACAATTCCAGAGGACATGCGTCCATGCTGATGATGGGTTCTGTTCAATAATAAAGCAGAGTGGACTGATGCATGTTCATTTTTATCATCTGAATTCACTGCTACTAACAGAAGGTTGATTTTCTTCTTTGGTGGTTTGGGTTCTGTAGTTTCCTCATCTTTTAAGACTTATAAAACCATTCCCCACAATTCACCCCTCTTACATTTTGGACCTTGTGTTAAGTACTGAAGCTATCTTTAGAAATTCCACATTGATGCCTTCTTTGTGTTTTGCTGAATCTGTGGTAACAACAACAATCTGTGGTAAGTGTTCTGATAACAACTAACATGTGCTGAATCATCAGTCAAGTCAGCTCTCTCATGAAATATATGGCAGAATGTGGGTGAACAGGAGACATACAATTCTCCCCCAAGGAAGTCGGTCACAAATTTAATTAACATTTTTAACAAGCATAATCAACATGAAAGCGTATCCTTGGGAATGCTGGCTGAAGCATGGACATGAAGGCACATATGAATGGTTAGCACATCTGGCACATAAATAGCTTGCAATGCCAACTACAAAAGTACTTTCTGATGTCATTAAAAATATAAAGCAGGCAGCATGGTCTCTTGTAAATGTAAACAAACATTTAGTTTTAATTATTGGCTGCATAAGAAACAGGACTGGGTGGACTTGTAGGGTCTAAAGTTTTATATTATTTTGGTTGAGTGCAGTTATGTTACAAAAAAAAAATTCTACATTTAAAAGTTATACTTTCACAAGAAAGATATTGCAGTATAGTGCGTGTATGAGGTGAATTGAAAATTACAATTTCTTTTAGGATTTTTACAGCACAAATATTTGTAATAAAATATAAAGTGAGCAGTGTATACTTCGTATTCTGTGTTTCAATATATTTGAAAATGTAGAAGAACATCCAAAATATTTAATAAAATCCAATTTACATTCTATTGTTTAACAGAGTGATTAATCAGGATTAATTTTTTAATTGCGATTTTTTTTGAGTTCATTGCATGAATTGCCTGTGATTGACAGCCCTAGTTTCAACCTTGTTAAATTGTTTTCATTCAAATTCTTTTAAAATTAGATTTCATCAAAATTAACTTGTGCCCACTTGAAAGTTTCACTTTCAATGAAATGGCATTTTTCTGCCAGAAGAACATACCCGCTTTGGCTGCCATCACTAAATTGCTACAACAGTTTAAAACAACAACAACAACAACGAGATGTTTGCCATTCAGCAGTGGAAGAAGGGATTCTCATATAAATACCTTGTAAAATATTCTCAGGCATAAAAAAACCTAAGAAAATATTTTATTTTATTGTTAAGCCAAGATAGACCAATCTATATCTTACTTGCATTTACCACACTTTTGACGTTCGAGTTTGATTTGGTCCATATGATAGATCTTCCTTAGTGTCTATGCTAGAAAGATGTCTAAGTTTCTTCTTTCACTGGACTTTCTCTTTTGCCTCTGAATGACAAGGGTATTAGGAAAAGGAAGCCATTTTTCATTCTGTGCTTGGGGACGGAATATTTGAAAGATATTTCCTGTGACTGGACTACATCATCCCTTCTGTGTCTGGTTTGAAAATCTGGAAAACCATCTCTCCTTAACATTCAGCTGACATGCCTTTTCCCATGAATTAGTGGGTGTCAGATTCAGTGAAGACTTGTAGGTGAGCGGTGCAAGGGGCTGGACTGGGGTGGGTAGGTTAAAATGTTTCAGCATTCCCGTGAAATTTAATGGCCCATTGAGACAGTCCTTTGACAGCCGATCCTTTTGATGTCCTTAAATTGTATACCACTTACCAGCTCCCTCATGCCAGATGCAGAAACGTTCACTTAATACAATCCAACACAATATCCTGTGTTCAATACACAGTGCTGATGAAAGTTCAGGAACAGCAGCAAAACAGGATAGATAGCCTCTATATAATGAAATAATTCCTTCACAATGTGATGGATTAATGTGACATCAGTTAGGATCCCCTCCAACTATCAAATGACCAAAAAAAAAAAAAAAAAAAAAGTCAGATACATCCCAGTGCCATTAAAATGTGGCCTGTTTAATTGTTTCAGGCCATATATCATGGCCCCTTTGCTCTAGAAGGTCAGGGATTCCCAAGGTTACTACCCACTGATCCAGAAAAAGTTCTGTGCTCAGTAGCCATTAGAGTCTGGCATATTTGCTGCCTGTTTCAAAGTGGTTTTGGGAATTGTGTTGACTTAGTAGCCTACCTGGAAGTGATCAGTATCTATACATGTTCCAACATTTTTTACATACAGCTTTTTTGCTTTGTGGCATTTCCTCTTCTTCTATCTGGCTGTCCCATGACCCCTAGAATTTCCATGTCCCACTGATTTACTTTTCCACTCATTACTTAGACAAGCATCATGAAGGGATACCACAAAAGGATACAATCTAATCTTACACTGTCAGGAGGATTTCTTAAAATTATATAATTTTAAAGGCCATTAAATAAAAAACACCTGGCTCCAGAAAGGGCCATTATAGGTTTCAAGAACTGAAATGTAATCCTCTGACTGTCTCAGAGTGGTTCCATCCTGCTTTCATGGAGATCAATAGCAAAATTGCTCAGGGAAAGAAATGACACTCTGGATGCTGATCTAAAGAGGATGGAAAACTACTTTCAGTACTGGTATTGCCAACTTTTCCATCTCAGCTGTTCTGAAGTTAAGAGGCTGCTGAACATAAACTTCTGCAGCAAGGTAATAGCATAGATCTGAACTGCTGCTAGCTACTGAGTCACTCTCAAGCATAGCCTCGCCTAGCAACATCGGAAATGGGCAAGCCAAAAACCAAAGAATTGCATCACTATCATCTGAAAGCTAGCAGGTTCTAGCAGGGGTTCTGATACTCAAACTCTACAGACAGCAACACTTGCTTTAGTTTATTACATTACAGAATATTACACATCCATCCAGGGAAGAAGCTCACACATGGACCTTGTTGATATCCAGCTAAATGTGGCTATGAGACTTGTACCTGGCTCCCTGAAGTCCATTTAGCTGCTTTAGCTTCCAGTCCTTGCAAAGATCCTTCCTCTAGCCATCTGCTGAGAGATGGCTACATTACAGGAGCACTAACCAAAAATTCTCACTCCTTGACCTCTTTATTCATCCACCTTGCACTTATTTTAAGTCCCACCAACAATTCTGAGTGGCTGGAGAAGCTTTTCGGTCATCCAGCTTCAACCCAAAAAACCCTGCCAGATGTGATGGTCAGGCTCTGATGTAAATCCAGAGCATCAAATGACCAAGTTTCATACTCTGCCAAGGACAGCGGATGACCTACCACCCCAGTGGGACATTACATGGAACCCAATGGACAAAAAGAGAACCAAGAATTTGGCACAGTGCAAATGGAGTCCTCCAAAGACAAACACATTGTGAACAAGTGCTCCATCTTCTCATTTTCAGGAAGTATAGCAAAAGGGGAACTCTGCCTGGATTTAACTTAACAAAAGAAGAGTGGCCATTTTTTATTGTGATGGGTTGGATCATAGAGGTCCCCTTGAGACTGTCATCTGATGTGCTAATCATACCACTGAGTCCATCTACTGGCCCTGTTGGGTGCCCCACCACCCTGTCCTGGAGAACCAGAAGTTCTGGTCTGCCCCAGCAAAGGCAGAGAGTTGGGGTAACCGCCCTTCAGCCGAGCAACACAGACACTGAACCAGCTCAGCTCTAGGAGTGCTCAGATACAAGGACCTGTCAACACCCAGGAGCACCGCCCCAAATAGATTTATTTCAGGTTTTGGTCCCTATCTCATTCTGTATAAAAGTTGTATACAGAGAATGCTCATGAAGTTCCCCCCCTTTACCAATGAAAGAGATATGCACAGCAGTTGTCCCTCCCAGGTAGCAATTATTTACACTGGGTTTGATAATAAACTAAAGTGATTGTATTAAATATAGAAAGTAGGATTTAAGTGGTTGCAAGTGATGACAGACAAACTTCTTCACAAGCCAGAGTTGATCTTTTTCTCTGACCTGGGCCCAGCAGTGCTCCTCCAACCCCTTTTGTTACAATTTTTTCCCCAGCTGTTCCTGTGTATCTTCTTAGGGTGAGGAGGCAGTTTCAAAAGCCAGGCGAAGCTCATCATTGTTTGCTCCCCACCCTTACATAGAATTTCCCCAGGGCAGGAATCCTTTGTTCCATTCTCCCCCTCCATCCCAGAAGAGAACAAAATTGAAGATAGCTTCCAGTATCTGGAGGGACGTTCATATCTCTTTGTAGGACCAACCACACAGTTTGGGCTTACAGGAAAAACAAAAACTGATTACAGTTTGTGGTCTCGAGCAAAGGACCATTAAGTTCCTTAAGTACCCCAATGGCTTACACTAAAAGACATAGATTAATAAGATGTTTACACATCAAATTTCTAAATTCACACAGAAGAATGATACATGCACACAAACAGAATATACACATTCAGGGGATCATAAGCTCTTGGATGACAAGTTACTTGCCATGTTTGTCATAAAGTATATTCAAGTTATGAATATTTATATTTAAAAACATTTTCAGAAAAATATGGGGCGGCAGAGCATCACACTTACTGGCTCTCTGGGAGGACAATTGAGGCCCAAGGATAAAAAGCTGTTGAATATATTATAGAAGCGGGCAGTTAGATTTGAGTGGGGAGGGAGAAAGGGAATTAAGGATGGAGAAAAAAGGGGACAGGCTGGCCTTTCAACACAAGAAGTTAGGAGATTTGCGTAGGCTTGCAGAAAATAAGCCAGATTCATTCTTTGTGGAACTATTGAAATCAGTGGGGTCACCCCATTTGTTTTAACCCTTTATTTCTATACTCCTTAAACCTAAAGAGTGTCTTCTATGGCTGAGTGTGTATGTTGAATCTCACATTGTGATTGCTCACTTTTCAGGTTTGCAGTGATAGAAATTGGTTTAATGTTTATGTGAAAAGTGCCCCAAGAGGAATAAGGTTAGTTGGATAGCCACCTGACTCTTTCTGGTTGCTTGATCTGACAGGAAAGCAGCATTTTCACACTGTTCCTGCTGCTTTTTAAGATGAAGCTATTTTTATTCAGTTTTCTGTAATGACCTCCTCAAAGTTTATCAGTGAGGGAACCTCCCCCCCTGCAATGTGGCAACTTCATTTGTGCTGTAGCCAGATATGTACTGAGGGATCTTTTAGCTGCTCATGAGAAAAACATTAAGTTTTCCTGTGTATGTACACACAAGCCTTGTTTTAAGCTCCTATTGATAATGAGTCTCAACTAATTTGAGAGAGTGAATTAGCAGTAAGGTTGGAACCACATCCTGTGTCAGAGAAGAGTCTGTTCAAGAACTGTATGTATGATTCATGAGCGAGTTGCAAAGCATTCTTATCTTAATGGACATTTGGAAGTCTTACTTGTGAGTTCCATAAATTAGAACAGAATTCATGCACTTGCCATTGTGGTTCCTGCCCAACAGCTTGTAATGACAATTGAGGTGAACCTGGGCCCTGGCTGCTGGAATTTTGGTTAAAGCACTTTTTTAAAGTGGGTATTTTTAGCTTGAACGGGAATTCATAACTACAGAACCTTGTGAACAGTGAGTTAAAATGCTAACACACCACTTCCTATGAGACTGGAAGAAAGACTACATTGTGGCCTAGAAGTAACAGACTTATAGTCCGTGGATTGGATATGCGGACGATAAATAATTGTGCCGCCATGCAGCAAATTGCTGCAGCCGTTTAAAAAGCCAGACGCTGCTGACATTCACTGGTGGGGGAAGCAATTCCTGCCTAAATATTTGGTGCTTGGCTGTTGTGTCAGCCAGCTGGAATTCCCACGTATTGCTCACGTTGGAGAGATTGAATTCAGAACATTCCCAGTTGCTAGGCCTGGAACCCCAAAGCTGAACACATGCCACTTGGAGAAAGATCAGTTCCAGAACTCAGCTTTGTAGCTGGCATCTAAAATGTATGAACCACAACAGGACCTTGGAGCTGAACCCTCCAGAAGTCTGAGAAGGTTAGAACCCTGTTACATATATAAGGTTACGTCTACACTACACAACTTTAAGCAGCGAGGCTGTGTGGATGTATCCCTGTCGCTAAAAGTCAAAGTGAGCGAATGCTGTTTGTCAACATTTTTGCCGATAAAATACTTCTAGCCCCCATAGGCAGCTTTCACTTGTGTGTCAGCATAAGAACACTCCTGCTGACAAAACAGTACTCTCGCTCTTGGTGGCAAAACTGTTGTCATTTGGGGGTGGGGATTTAAGTTTCTGAGAGTGACAAACGTTTTGTTGATTAATTGCAAGTGCAGGCAAAGCTTAAATCTAAACTTCACAGTTTGGTTCTAGCTCCACTGTAATAAAAATTGTGCTAGTGGACCCCAACAGAAGGGAACATCTAAACAGTGAACAATTTCCACAGTGGAAACATCTCTCTTGGAGGCAAAGGGTGAGGAAAGTAGCCTAGGAAAATGGCCATAATCCTCTAAGACTGATTTTGTCGTCTTTTTTCTTCTGACTTCCACACCGGTAAATTCTCACTTGAGATTAGATCAAACATGGGAGTACTGGAGAAAAATAGATTTTGTACCTCCTTTTGCATTTAGAAGGTAATTATAATTACTCAGTTCATCAGAGCCCTGGCTAAGTAGTGGGACTGTTTATTTCTCAAATGTTTACATTGAATGAATACATGGGAGGTGACGGTGCGCCATCATGCATGTGGGTTTTAAAGTGGCGTGCGTGTGTGCTGGCTGTTGTGACATGTATCAACATGATCTCTGGTACACAGACCTATTTGTTTACAAATGTTTACACGCTATTGCAATTCTGCTGTTTTCTTCTCCTATTTGTTTACATGGTCTAGAGCTGATTATTCATTAAGCACCATTGAACAGCACAAGTTAGTCACTCTCCTTTGAAAAACTGAGGCAAACCCTCTTGCATGTACTGCTTTTACAGGTGGACTCTTTTGCCCTACTTTTCAGACAAACTCGTTACTTTGACATTAAAAAAAAATCCACAGTCACCCATATTTGGCCAGGTTGTGTTCTGCTCCTGCACATGGGGGTGGGGGGAAAAGGTATATGCTTCTCTCTCCTCTTTGAACTCCTGACTCCACACACATGGGCTATGCGTCTCCACCCCAACAATAGCCTTGGAATTGCCATCTGTTGCACCATCCACAGAGCTTTACTCTGGCCTGGAGTTTCTATGCTAAGGGGAAGGCTACACTGCAAATAGATACCCTTAACCAGCCCATTGCAGCTCACTCAAGCTAAGAGGCTCTTTAATTGTGGTGCAGACCAGGAGTGGGGAAACCTTTTTGGGGTCAGGGGCTGCTGACCCACAGAAAAATCAGTTGGGGGCCAGGCGCTGTGGGGAGGCAGTGTGCATGTGTGTGGGGGTGTGCCAACATGGGCTCCCTAATGCTGGGAGAGGCCTTAAGCCTCGGGGGCCAGATCAAGGCAACCCAGGGACTGCATCCGGCCCCTGGGCCTTAGATTTCCCACCCTCG
This sequence comes from Rafetus swinhoei, assembly GCA_019425775.1. NCBI lineage: Eukaryota > Metazoa > Chordata > Testudines > Trionychidae > Rafetus > Rafetus swinhoei. The sequence continues at coordinate 120,451,247 of CM033427.1, read as the reverse complement.
GTGTAGATGTTCTGGCGCAGACTGGGACCCTGTGTTGTGGGAGGTTCCAAGAGCTTGGTGGCAGCCTGATCTCAAAGGTATATACCACAATTAAATGGCTGCTTAGCCCAAGCCCCGGGAACCTGAGTCAGAGGGTTTGGGACAGCCACTGGTGTCTAATGGAAGTGTAGGCACTCCTTTGGTGTCTGATCCAAAGTCCACTGAAGCAAATGGAGCAGGTCCTTGCTTTGTCAAGCTGCTTTGAAGAGCAAAGAGGTTCTCCTGTGTGTGCTCAACACACCATAGGACTGTTGTTCAGGGGTCTGTTTTAGGAGGTGTTATGGAGGCTTTGTGAATCAGACAAAAAGTCTGTTGTACAATTAACATGTCTTCTAGCTGCTCTTCTCATACATTTCACATGGATGTGCTTTAAAGGGGAGCAGTTTCCTATTCAGATTTCATGTAGTCTAAGGACAATATTAATGACAAAATAGCGGTCCAGCCATAGTCAGACATTCTAGATTAGCCCATCTTCACTTTAGAGCACCATTCAACTCAAATTGCCTTATTATTCTGAGGTGGCTTTGTGCCATGAACAGGTACTGTTGCGGTAGATGGATCAAGTATTTTTCTAGTCATCCATTTTGGTCTAGTCTACTAATCCCCCTCTTCCGCACGTGGCTGGCCTTCATATTTCAGTTCTTGAAACATTAATGAAAATACTGCATAGTGTTTGACATTGTTCCCTTGTAGAAACAAAGCACACAGGCCCACATAGCACTTACGGAGCAAAGTTGCTTCTTGAATGAACCCTTTTTTGGAAGCATAACATCTGATACAGAAGAATAGGAAAACTCTGTTGGATGTAAACCAGCAGCGATCTGGTAAGGGCAAAACAAGATACAAGTGCTGTTTCCTGGAAAGCTGAATAAATCAGCAACAAAGAATTATTAAAAGATACTAAAGGGACATGTGAAATTCTGGACTTTAATCAGGCTGCGGGTTACTGGAGAAGGTCCTATGTGTCATTCCAGATAGGAGCAATGTCACACCAAACCTCTGGGGAATGCTAACCTCAGAAGTTACAATCTGCAAGAGGAGCATCAGGCTAGCAGCTAATGGAATTTCAGAATCATCCTGCTCATCTAGCATGAAGAAGATATGCTCTGTGTCGAATAGAAGAGGACACTGCAGAGTGGGATGGAAGTGAACACTTGGCCACTGAAAAACAGATCCCTCCATCTGCTCTGCAGCAGAACGTGTAGGAAGGCAAAGCAAGGACCAGCTATTATGCAAAGAGCAGTCAGCTTGGCCAACATTTTCAAATGTACCTAAGTTGATAGGACTCAAGTTTCTATCACTTAGGTTCTTTTGAAAGTGTTACCCCTTGACACATTTTCTGAAGTGCAGAACCCTTGGGAATGGCATTCACCCAATAAGGGTGTGCTGCAAGATTCACATCTAGTGCCTGAAACAGTCCAAAATGAATCCAAAGGAAACACTGTCACTGACTTTGAGCCTCCCAGCACTATTTACATAGAAGAGGCCAAGTAAACCACTTTGGAGAGACTGAATCGAGTGCTCAGGTGTACCAGATTTAGTGGAATGTTTTACACTTGAGATGAATCAAGGGCTATGTTCTGTCAAGTCTGGCAGTGGAGGAGAGGAAAGGAAGAGACAGAGCCACTGTCCAATTGGCTGTAGTCTAGTACCCTGAGCTGGCTTCCAAGAGATCATGTCCCATATCACTCATATAAATTGCTAGTATCAAACACTGGCAGATTTGACGTTTGAGAAGTATGGATAAAGGATTTGAGATTGGAGGATGAAAATGTGACCTGTGACATGCTGATATTGTTTGAAGTAGTAAATAAGAAAGATGCAGCAATAGTTTAAAAATAATACTGCACAATTAAATACCACACATGAAATATTTCTAAGTGAAACAAAACAGCATAATAAGCAAAATACATTAAATACAAGGTAAGCATCTGATTTAGGTTGTAAGCTCTTAAGGCCAGGAATCTGTCCTACTAGGAATGTATAGCAGCAGGCACATCAGTGGTGCTCAGTAATTACTGTATTTTAGCGAATATACCCCACACTTGAATATATCCCGCACCGAATATACCCCGCGGTTTTTGCTATTTGAGTAAAAAAAGTCTTGTATACCCTGCGCACGAGTATAACCCGTGGGGTATACAAGACTTTTCTTTAGAACTGTGCCGGGGGTATATTTGCTCATTTACTGTGCCGGGGAATTAGTCAGCCTCACCACCCTGGTTCCTGTGGGCACTCACCCCTGATTCCTGCGGGCACTCACCGCCCCGCACCAGCCTCTGGGCGGGGGAGCACTCACCCCCCGGTTCCTGCGCAGGAGAGTGTTTTTAAAAAAAAAAAACAACCCAAGCCTGTATACCCCACGCACGAGTATAGCCCACGGGGGTGCGCGGTTTGTAAAAATGAATATAACCCGCGGGTTATATTCGCTAAAATATGGTAATGAAAGAATAATAATCCCCGCTACCCAACCACAAAAACCTGAAAGCATTTAAAAAAAAAAAAAAAAAAAAAAGAATCAAGGTTTGGTCAGATGAAGTGGAACAAGCAGAGGAGTTCTATTACTTGCAGATCTGATCCTTCAAGCTCCTTGCACAGAAAACAATGACAAATGAACATCAGAGGGAGTCCAACCCAGCTGCAGAATTAGGTCCTAAGATGGCAGAGAATTATAAGAGATGGAGAACTAAATCATGTGTTAAATTTTCCAAAGTACCTGGGTACTTTCTCCCACACCTGGGAGTGGCTTCCTGTGAATATCTACAAAGTTCTCAATATCCTTCTTCATATCCCTCCTTAAAATTCCTTCAGTATGAAATCTACAAAAAACTGGATAGCAGTTAAGCTGTTTTAGTTAATTGACATATTAACAGATTGCAGCTACTCGAGTATCAATGAGGCTAATATTGTTTCAGTGTTTCTTTGTAGTCCCCCATTAGTCTGTCTGTTGTCTCTGGTCTTATATTTAGATTGTGAACTCTCTGGGATGGGAATCTTAATTTCCTCTGAGTTTGTACAGCCCCTAGTTCAATAGGAGCTCCAATCAAGGACTGGTACTCTAGGAGCTATGGTAATGTAAATGATCAACACCATGACCATCTGTATAGTCAACCACAGCCCCATTTGATGTCCTTTTGGGCAGGGTTTGTATTTTACATCACCAAGCACATTGGGGCCTGGACCTAGTTGGACTTTAGGTAGTCACAGTACAGAAGTTAAATAACTATTCTGAACTGTTGCATAAAGAATGAAAAAAGCGATCAATGCAGCATAATGAGAATCCGATCACAAACACAGCCCTTGTTCATACAAACTGATGCATATTTAGAAGTTACTATAAACATCCCTAGATTGCAGACTAGCTATATGACCCTTTCTCCAGGGGAACGGGACTGCAACTCTGATGTTTGAAGTAGGGATGTAATAGTGTAGCGTAATAGTGTAGTTGATTAACCGATAAGCAAAAGCTTATATGTTAATGCTATCGACTATACACATTTCCCTCTCCCTCTCTCCCTTCCAGTATTTTTTTTAGCAGGCTGGCCAGCAGCCTGGCTCAGTCCCAGCTTGCAATGGGTCCAGAACCTACCTCTGCTGTGGCTCTGTATTTAAAGTGTATTAGGAGCGGGGCAAGCAGCCTGGCTCAGTCCTGGCTCACACTGGGTCCAGGACCTACCCCCTCTGCATTTCAAGTGTATTAAGAGCCAGGTGAACAGACAGCCCAGCTCAGTCTGGCTCATGCTGGGTCCAGGAGCTCAGACCCTTCCCTCCCCCAGACAAGGACTGCTGCCACTCGGCACTGCTGCCTCTTTCTCCAAAGCAGCAGCACAGAGCAATAGGCAGCCAGTCTGCGAGGGGAGCTGGTTTTTAAACTGGCTCCCCTCACAGACCAGCTCCTACCTAGTACCCCATGCTGCTGCCTCTGATACAATGGTTGCTGGCCAGCCCCACCCCCAGGGACTATAGAATAGTTAACTAACTGATAAAATTTCATGAGGTTACTTGACTATTCAATTAACTGATATTTAGCATCCCTGGTTAAGTGCTGTAGGGAGAATAATGGGGATTTTTTTGTTGTCTCGATTGCTAGCCAAATTTATATCCAAAGCCATGTAGCCAATATTTAAACTTAATCCTCCAGAAATAAGAACACCCAAAAAAAGCATACTAAATTTTACAACATGACATGGATTTGTACAGAAATACACATCAAAACAATCCCCTACAGTGGCTGAACTAGACAATAGAAGCTGTACTGAATTACAGAGTAGGCCCTGACACATAGCCCAGCTCCCTATGGTTACGAGATGATTTGCCTTTTCTTTTTTGGTCACACTGTTTTTCTATTATTTTTCTCTCTCCTGTTTTTCAGTGTATTCTTCCCTCTGTTTCATTTGCTCTCCCTAAGTAGGCAAAAGCCAGTTGCCCCTTTTGGTTTTATACATTTTTTTTATTTCTGTGAATAAATTCAGTTTGTCATTTCTTTGTTCCCTTTCTGCTCTCCTGGTTTTATATCCTTTTAGTCAAGGGTCTCTTTCTCTCAGGGCCGCATCTTTTTACAGTGACTGAATCTGCCACAGACACAAATGGCTTAGGCATTTGGCATCTTCGCAAGCCACTGGATTCCAGCAGTCACTACTGAAATCTACTGGCGTGTCCTTCTGTCAGATAGCAAAGCCAATAGTATTCACAGTGAGCCCAGTCAGAGGGATTCAGTCTCTTCATGCCATTTGGTATGCCAGCAACACTTCAGGGCATAGCAGGAAGCACTGGAGGCATTTTCAGTGCCACTTTAAGAAAAGGCTTAATATGTAAGGGCTTCCTTCTCTAACCTGGTTTCTTAAGGGAAAGTTTCAGGTCTTTAGAGAGCAAAAGATCATATTATCTGTGTCTAAGCAGGGACACTGTTTGTTCCTGCCACTAGCGCACAAGAGTCATTCCAGCTGCTGTTATTTAGCAAGCAGTCCTTTTAGATCTTGTTCTCCACAGATGCTGTGGTTCTCTCAGAAGTGCCTGCCCCCGCAGAAGAAAAGCCAACAGAAAACAAACGGACACCCCGCAGATGTAGAGTAAACATTACAAAAAGTCCCAGTTTCTGAGGTTTGGAGGGGTTACTGACTACTCTTTGGAATTCAGTGTACTGTAGGTAGTATTACACAAAGTGCTTCCTCTGCCTAGCTGGCCTCAGCAACACCATTTAAAACAAGTCTCTCTACTTTCCTTTTAGATTATTTTCACACATTACTGCAGAACAAGTCTATACCCTCACAGCTCTCAGACAGAATATAAGAAACATTTTCCAGATGGCATTTGCAGAAGGACCTTCAGTCTGTGAGAATGTGCTGATCAGACGTAGGGCCAAATCCCCTCCGTGTGCCAGAACTCCACTCAGCACAGCTGAAGGGATAAAGGTGACTAGAAACTTGCTCTTATGGATCCTACAGTGGTTGGGGTTGAGTCAGCTGCAAAGGTAATTTAGAGCCATGCAAAGGCTATTGTAAATACTCATCTGCGTAAACCTCAAAAGGTGTTAAGTGCCAGGGATCACCAAAGTTCAGAGGTTCTCAGCCTCTATGTCCTCACTATGACATTCCCTTTATTCCAAAAGAATCTTCAACTCACCATATGAGCCCATTTTCTGCCAGCTTTGTGCCACCAGACAAGTGCAAAGCTGGTGAGCTTGGGCAGGGAGCAAGGAACAATTTGGCCCTAAAGGAAGAAGGGATATGTTGTAGAAACGCTAGGTTACATACAAAGATAAAGGATTCTGATTTTATTTCAGATCAGAACCATAAATCAAGTTAATGATCATGAAATGGTAGCTATTTACTTCAGGCTCAAATAGGTCACATAGCAAGATGTTTAAGTGCTAATGTCTGAACCTACAACTTTGTTGCAAGAGCACAACTGTTAATGTTATGAACAAACAAGAGTGGGATGATTTATCAATTCTATTTGTGTGACCATGTTTCCCTCCTAAAAGATAACTCTTCCTTCCCTAACCTGCTTTTTGCCAACATATTCAAATGTTCTGGGAGCTTTGGGCTCAAAATGTAAAAGAAAAAACTGGAGTGAATTACCTAATGGCTGGTGCATCTGCAAATTATAGAAAATTAAAAAAATAATAAAAAATAAATAAATAAAAGAGAGAGAGAGAGAGCCTGGATATGTGTCAATTACATTTCTAGCAAACCAGCTTTTCTTTGCATATGATCACTGAACTATCAGAAAAGCCATCTTCCTTGGACTATTTCATTCTGGAGACTGTTTTCCTCTTTTTGTTTCTGCATTGCCTATGCAAAAGAGCTGTCAAATGCTATTAGAAAAATAATGTCAGTCCTATAGAACTATATTGTTTTTTGTTATCTCCATACCTATAACCAACTTTTTACATTGCTTTACTATGTCATTGTATATTATTCAAGTACTATCCCAAAATATTTCCTACAATCAGTACAAATACACTTTATTTCTTTATTATGCCACAAATAATTTAATTGCACTATTAGCTTGAATGTCCCTTAAACTGGACTTCCAAGTCACATTGTTTTTTAACCAGTCAATGACGGCTGAAATATCCTGTTTTGTTTCACAGACCTGAAGTCTCCTCGGTGGTACTAGTTGCCAGATGTGGGAGCCATGATCCCATATGTAAGAGACTTACTCATGTGCACATAAACCAAAACCACCTGTATGAAAAAAGTTACATTTTATATATTTTAAGCTTATTTTGATTTCTGGTATGCTAGGTTGTACAAGAACTATGCCATTGATTTCTTAAAAAAAAAAAAATCGCATGTTCTGGGATCAGTCATAAGCCCTATTGCATACCCATGCAGAGAAGTGGAAATAAGGGACCTTCTGCTGGCTATGCGAGTTGTTCACAGCACCGTAAAAAGACAGATGGTAGGCAAGTCATTGATGACCTGCAATAATCACTCCTGCCTAATAGTTGGAAAGAGATGAGCAGAACCTTGGCTCTCCCCACCACCCAGAGAGGAAAGCAGGGATCAGATTATGGTACTATTCCATGCTTCCTTTCTCAATGAAAAAAAAAAATGGGATGGATTGTTTAAACAATGGAAAGGAAGAGGAAAAAACAGAAAGCAGAGTTTTCCATTTTTCATTATTGCCTATCAAAAATGGAAAATTTAAAATTTCCGTGCTTTTGCAAATCCTTTAGATTTTGACAAAACATTTTAGCAGAAAATTTGTTGACCTGCTCCTATCATATAATCCATGGTTTAGAGAGCCGCCATATAGCCCCAAGGTATCTACCACCCTCCCCTTGGCCCTAAATTGTTATTCCTTTGCATATGGTCCAGGACTGATGGCGTAACTGCCAGAGTGAGTGGGTATCAGAATCTGGCTCCACCTTAGGTATGACTATTCTGTGCCCATAGACCCCTAGACTCAATAGACTCACTCAAGGAGTAAGGCACTTTCCAATGTCTATAAGGTATCAGGTTTGGGCTACACTTGAAAGTTACACTGGCATAAATGATGTGAAACCACCTCCTTGACTAATGCCATTATGCCAAAATGCACAGCAGGTTAGCTGCAGCTATGTTAATGAAAGAGTGTTTTGGACCATGTAACTAATGGCATTTGGGGAAGGGCTTACCCTTACTGTTGGTATAGGCTGAAGCTACACTATGGTGCTGTGTTGACATAGCTATGCTAGAACAGTTTCCATTACGTAGACTCTAAAGGCCATATTCTGGATGCTCCTTTGTGATGCTATCAATAATTTCCATTCAAAATTAACTGACAGCATTGTCACACTAAAGCCAACTCACAAGTGTCATGTTCTCTGTGTGGGGTTCATGTTTGTGCTTTGGTTTAAAGAGTGTGACATTTACTGTATAACTGCATAACTTTACTCCTGAGTATAAATCAGGTAATAAAAACTGACCTTAAAAGAAGAGGATATAGATAATCAATTAAAAAAGGAACACACACAGATTGTCATCCATTCATTGGCTTTTGATGACTGCTCACACTAAAAAATAGTTTATGAGCTGTTAGGCTGGAAAGTGGTCAGCATTGATCTAACTCTGCTCCTGCTGGGAAGTTTTAGCGTCAACTTCAGTCAGTGCACAGTAAAGCCACTGTAGAGTGCCTCTGAAAATCCCAAAACTAGGTTCCCCACAGAATGTCTGAATCCACATGCTGTCCTTGCTTGTTGTATTGTGTGTTGGATTCCAATTTAACTTAGCCAGATATTTATACTTACATGTGGGCTTGGATCCCCATTGATTACTCAGCTTGGGATGCTTCTCAGCATAATTGAGTCCTGCAAATATTATATATATTGGGCCAGAGCCTTAGCTAGTGTAAATACACACAGCTCAGTTCAAATAAATGGAGTTACGCTGCTGAAAACTAGATTTCAGTCTGGCCCTCTGCGCTCATACAAGTGTGTTCCTGAAAACGAAGCGGCCAATAGTTTCATTCCAAAAATATTTGTTTGCCATTTGCTTGTTATACAGTTTGCCTGCATATTTGCCAAAAGGAAATTTCAATCTCCGTCTAATAAGCAAGCTTCATAAGCATCAGATCCAGAACCAATTAAATCAACATGATTAGTTCTGTTGACTTCAGTGGTCTTTTCAAGGCCTGGGTTCAGGACAGCTTTTATGCACATGTCTAATTTTAAGCATAATGGCCCAGACCCTCAATGATTTAGTCACCTAACTACCTAACCATATGCTTAAGCGCTTTGTTGAATCTGGATTTCACATATTTACAAATACAGTGAAAGCTTTGTTATCTAGCACTCTGTTAACTGGAAAACTTGTTAACCCAGCATTGCCCCAACCACAATACCGCTGCATCTCCAGGCACATATGCCTGACTCTTACCTGTGCAGCTGGCCATTGCGGGGCTTCTGACAGCCAGCACTGCCCGTTGACTTCAGCAGGTGCCTCCTTCCCTCTCAGCCTGCCTCAAGATCTGGATCTGCCAGTAGGGGGTGGGGACAGAACAATGAACTTTGTTATCCAGCACAATTAACCAACAATTAGCTCATTCCTCATGAGTGCCAGATAACAAAGCTTTCACTGTACAACAGGGGCACAGACACAAAGTGGATTTGTTTTTAGATTTGAGTTAATATTTGAGGAACCTTTGTTATATTATTGGTTCAGCTCTGTTGACATCATGATTTCAGATAGGAATGTATGAAGTATTGGGGTAGGGAATTAAGTATCATCCTGTTGCGTATCACACAAACTGTTTCCCTGCATGAGTGTGTTCTATTAGTACACACATTGTGCTAGATCCACAGCTAATGTATAGAGGATTCATTGACCTGAGTGGAGCTACACCCAGCAACATCATCTGATGTTCTGGCCCACGTGATTTTAAAAGAGAGAGGACAAAATTAACAGTAATCATCATCAGCTCTTATGTAGCACTTTTTGCATTTAGCACTAAAATCCCTTTAACACTGCAATACTGAATCAAACTCCCATTTTTTAATACCACCATAGAATTATACACATTTGAAATGTGACAATTCTGGTATTAAAGATGTCAGGAGGTAACATTTGCCAAAAAACAAAACAAAACAAAACAAAAAAAACCCCCACACCCCTCAGAAATATGGTCAACATGTGTGGCTGCAGATTCTACCACAAAACGATTGTATTTGTCAAGTAGGTCTTATCCATAGGACTTTTACAATGCTAAAATGATCCATGCTTGGTAATTCTGCAAAGGTTCCCATATTACAGTGGTACAGCACATCACAGATTTGATTAGGCACCCTGAAGCCAGTCACTGATGATGATTTCTATCTGGAGTTTTCCCCTAGCGGACACTGAAAGCCACTCCCTCTTCCACTTGAGGTAAAGTCCAGTTTGTTATTCTTCCAGTGAAACACAGCTTGGTTAATCAGGATGCCAATCACATTTTATGTTGAATGTGGTTTTATTACACCTGTTAAGCTTCCCTAAAAAAATCATGAAAACATAAGATAATGGACCATTTAATACATGAAATATTGGCTTGGGTAATTATGTCATCCTCAGACAAAATAGGGCAGCCTCTCTTGCTTAATTAAGAGAGTTTGGAAGTTCATTTGTTATTGTAACATTACCTCTTCAGTATTAATTTTAGCCTGAGCTCTGTTGTGCTGCTGAGCACCCCAGAGCAGCAATGCAGGCAAGAGTTACCTCGGTTACCATGGGGAGCTTGGAATTCTAGGAGCAACATGGATGTGATCTGCTCGTAACTGGCTTGGTGCAATGTTCTCGTGCTCTATGTTAATCAAGCCATTGTTTGCAGTTCAGCAGCTACAAAGACAGGACACAAAAGGCACAAAGACAATAGGCAGTATCATTGTGATACGAAGTGCACAGTGCTTCAGACAGAGGGTCTGCATCTCATCTCCTTAATACCAGACTTACAATGGTATAACCATTAGGGATACTTCTAATTTGCACCAGTGCCAGATCAGAAGCATGTCCTTACCATATATTTACTCAGACTTTGTAGGACTGTCTTTTCTGTCAAGTAATCTAAGTAAAGTAATTTTCTAAAGACTCTTCCATATTAATATTTCATACCCCTCTGATCACTGAGCTTAAAACATAGTTGCAGATAATTTTCCAATAGCAGGCCCAATACCTTTCCTTCTTCCTCCCAGTCCCTATTGCCAACTATCTCTTGTAGATTCACACATGACGTACACACACCCTTTACAGACACGGAGTAGCAAGTTGCCTTCCGTTTGGCTTCCGTTTTCAGAGAAAGCTCCCTTTACCTTCATGTCTCTTGAGTCAGGACATTGTTTTATGGTCCAAAAGTCCCTAGGTTAGACTCCATGACATAGTGACTCCTCCTTAGAAAAAGTAGCAAGATTTATTTCAGTACCATGCACTAGGCTTTGAATTAGAATCTTCTAACAAGGAACACTTCCCTTAACATTCTAAAGCCGAATACATGCCAGTTGAGATCTGCCTTTGTTATTATTAAGTAAAGAAACACTGGAGGTTGTAGGCTCTAACAACATGAGCCTGGCATGTCTACTGCTGTAATTGACAACAGATGGCAAACATACTGCAATGTACCTTTGATAAGGCTGTTCTAGAAACTGTACTTCAGCGCTCTGGATATAAAAACATGGTTTGAATAAAGGAGTGTGGAATATGGCATGCTGGCAGTATAAATTTGTGGAGAATCAAAAGAGTGTATGCCTGCTATTGTTTTCACACACATTCTCTCCCTTCCTCTGCCAAATCCACATCACAACCACCACCAATAAATACAATGGACATTTCCTGCAGACTAACCAGATGATGAATTAAGAGACAGGAGGGTAGCAAACAGAACTGGTTGGGAAATTATGCTACCCCCCTTCCACTGTGTAGCATTGATGAAAGTGACATTTGCCCCTCCCCTCACTGTTGAACATTTTCTCCAAAAGTGTTTTTTTTTAGTTTCTGGAATAAAGCTTTTCTCACATTTAAAACTGAATAACTTTGGATTTTGGGGTTTATGGTCTGAAAGGAAAAAAAACACCATTTTTTTAATTAAAAAGGCTTTGACAAAACTTTTTCAACCAACAGAAGTACTGGGGAGCTATGTTATCAGAGGGTTAGTAATCAGATGTGCACTTCATTGCTATTTCACCAGTGACAATCCAGCCTAGGTTAGTGAGCCAAATTGCTGTTATCTGGGGGCTGTTAGTCTTCAGAGATGAAATGAGTCTGGTGAGTTCTGCCCCAGTTCCTCTCTCCCACCCTTTATTGGTCCCTTATTACTTGTGTGTACAATACAGGTGGGCTCTGGTGCTGGAGATTCTAAATGTCATACACAAGTCCCAGCTTGACACAACTTCCATACCATAGAACAATCAACTATTCGTTGTTATTGTTTGTATTGCTTAAATAGGTGGTGCATCCCTGAATGGATTCTGAAGCAGTGCAGGCTTACACATGTCTATGGGAGTGCTCACCAATGTTTTAAAGCCTCAATCTGCAAGACTTAGGGCAGCGGGAGCTTCAATAAACAGTGGATCAGTCCCTAAGTGCAGGGCAAGATAAGGACTGGGACCCCAGTTGTGGCTATTAAAGCTTCTTGATATAAAGCAGACAAATGTATGTTGTCACCATTCTCTAGATCCCGCTCTGTGCTCCTGAAATGCTCACTTAGAAAGCAACACGATGGAAAGTGCTACTCATCACTGGAATAATGTCTCCTCCTGGCCATTGTGGCAATTTGTTGTGTGAGGCCAGCACACCTTCCGATAGAACAACGCTGTGCAACCTCTCTCTTGTATTCAACCCACAGCCTGCCTTTCACTCCAGAAACTGCTGCTTCCTCTTTGTGACTTGGCCCTCTAGCAAGTCAATCAACCTCCCCCACTCCTGGTGAATAGTCCTTCAGAGTCTCTGGCACTGCTGTAGTAATCCAGCCAGTCTCCCAGTGGCTGCCCTTGCAAGCACCACTTCTCCAGTGGCAGGCACTACTCTGGGTTCCAGCCCAGGGGACCACCCCACATAGCCAAGAGCTGTTTAGTCCCCAGCCTTGCTGCTTACACCCTGGGCTTCTTATCTCATAGGAACACATCTTCCCCTTGCTCTCTCCAAGGTGTGTCCCTTCTTCTGGGCCTGGACAGCTTGTTCTTTCCACTGGATCCCCCCCTTCCCTCTCTGCTAAACAGAGGATGACTACAAATTTCCTGCCAACAGGCCTTATTGCTACCAGCATCCTACTTTTATACTAGCCCAGCCCATTTCTGCTCAGGTGAGTGTTCTTTTCATTAGGGTTTTTCTTCCTACCCTTAATTTCCCTAGCTTGCCAAGCTACTTGGCTGATTGGGCCCTCTTGGTCTACCTCAGCCCTCTCAGAACCAGTGTGGGTAGTATATTCTATCTCAGGCAGTGAGCGTTATCCTTCAAAATGGTACTTTTGCAGGACTTGAGTGATACACAAGCTTTGTGCTGGCTTTCTGCACAGGGCTGAAATTTTATCTTCAGTGTAAGTCTTGAAATGGTAAAGAAGGGGGAAAGAGAGACTTCACTGATGCACACAGGGGAATGAAGCAAAACTCCATAACAGGTTCAGGACAATGAAATCCCTGCTCAGTATCCAGAGTGCATAACTAATGCTACGGTATGACAACATACACACCATTTACTTTATGGCCTCAATTTCCAAACCACAACAGTTCAGTGAACTAGTAAGCAAGAGGCTTAGATTTACTCTGCTCTCTGCCTATGGGCTGTATGAAACTAAGTTCTGCTAGATGACATGTTGCTAATACTGTACTTTTACTCTTGCTGTTTCTGACATATTGTCCAGCAAAGTAATGTGCTCCAAAGGACAGCATGTTTTCTGGATTCAGCAATGACTGGAGAAACTCATTGACCTTACTTCCTTTCATTCTGCTACCTGAACTCTTAGGCCAGGATTTATTGTAGAGATAAGAACTAAGTAATTAATTGCAGACATCGGAGTTAACCACAGATTTGCTGAAGTTTTTTTAGGCAACAATATAGGAAATCTGACTGAATCAAGGAGAGATGTGAAAAAACTAGCTCTGGACCACTAATGCCCAAAGACCACTGTTTCCTTTCTACTGCTACATGGCTAATGCCAAAATCATACGGCGACATTAGGCACAATGGCCAGATGAGTTAGAGAGTTAGTACTTTTGAGGGAGAAAATCCAAAAGATAGCTAAGAAACAATAGACCAGATTTACCCAGATGTTCTAGCTGCTTTATGTCTATCTGGTGATTTAGGGTATGTCTAGACTACATCCCTCTGTCACCAGAGGAATGTAAATTAGACATACTGAAATTGCTAATGAAGCGGGAATTTAAACATCCTGTGCTTCATTAGAATAAAAATGGTTGCCGCTTTTTGCCGACACGGCAATTTGCTGTCAAAAAGCGGCAGTCTAGACGGGGATCGGTCAACAAGGAAAGCCTTTTCCGACCGATCCTGTAAACCTCGTTGCACGAGGCATAAGGGATCGGTCGGAAAAGGCTTTCTTTGTCGACCGATCCCCGTCTAGACTGCCGCTTTTTGCCGGCAAATTGCCGCGTTGGCAAAAAGCGGCAGCCATTTTTATTCTAATGAAGCGCAGGATATTCAAATTCCCGCTTCATTAGCAATTTTGGTATGTCTAATTTACATCCCTCTGGCGATAGAGGGATGTAGTCTAGACATACCCACAAAGAGGCTTCAAACTCAGTATAGCTGGCCAGTTAAACTGGGTTTACAGTTGATTTGCCTCACTGGAGTGCACTGGTTAATCTGACTCAGTGGTTTTTTTTCCTCATGCTTGTGGTACAGTGTAATGACTAGCTCACTTGATTATGCCACAGGACAACGGGGTTCTAGTCCCCATTCTGCTATATTATCCTTGGGCAAATCCCTTTTTCTCTTTTCCCTTTTTTGTCTATCTAGAAGTAAAATCTTCAGGGCAGGAACTCTCTCTCTATGTTTTGTCCATCTCCTAGCATAATGGGGCTGTGATCTTAAATAGGGCCTGTAGGTGCAAGTGTAGAATAAATAATGATCAATTCTCATCTTTTCTGTTTCATTAGAAGGGCAGCTGAGAGGTGTCTTCATACTGCCTCAGCCCTGCTTGGGCAGTCTTTCTGGGCTCATTGCTGTGAGCACCAACCTCCGCACTGATCCTTTTTCAAGCTAAGCATTTGGCCGTCTAGTTTGCCAAGAGCTATTTGGCCGCTGACCCAATAGGTGTTTTGATGCTGCTCCACCAGCTGAAAGAAACTTTCTTCCTGTTCCCTCATTTTTAATATAGAACATCTGTATCTTCTTTCCTAAAACAATATTTTTAGTCAACTGATGAATAAAATGTCTGTTTTGTTCCTGTGCTCGCTTTGCTGCTGTCCACAGGATTTTCAGACACCTTGACACACATCTAGCACATTGTCCAAAATATTTTTTAAGTTATTAGAATTTAGTTGGCTCGAACAGACAGTCCCTCCTCTGGCTTCAGTTTCCACTGTATGACCTGATGACCTGTGAATTACCTGAGTTAGGCAGCTCATCTGACTGCATGTCATTTTCCTGATATTAATATTAGCCTATGGCACCTGTATCGTCTCACAAAATAAAACTCCTTCTTTATATCTGCCCTTGAAAAATCTGCTTTTTGACAGACATCTCTTTTGGTTACAGTGTAAAACAGAAACTCATGCATATTTAGAATATCCTGAATTTATCACTTAACAGTGATATTCATCTGTTGGCAATGAATTAACCTTTTCAAGATGCCACTGCCACAGGCAGGAATATTATATGGTCCCATAATGGTAGAAAAATAAATATAATTACTACAACTATGAGAAGACTCCAATGGCCTGTAAATAGAAATTATCCAAATGACCTATTCAGCGTGTATTCCTCCTGTCTTTCAGTTCTGAAAACCCTTTAGCACATCACACTGTGATAACAAATTCAGGAGGGTAAATGTACAATTGCCCGTCTCTTTAATGGCTCACAGGTTTGCTGTCTTCATCCCTACAAACCACTCTTCTTGGTTCAATGGTACTCCATGAGGGTGCTATTGGTCCATTCACATTAATCGACTTGTAGGATTACCATAGATTCTCTTCAACATACCCACAATAACTAACTTGACCCCATGATGGGGAAATGCATTATCTGGATGCAGAGAGCCTAGAGAGCATCCCAGTTTAACAATAAATCAGACAGCTGAAGAGTTCAATGTGATGACACGGGCTACATCTAGATTATGGAGTTTCTTTGGGATACCTCTGGAATCCTGAAAAAAACTCTGCCGTGTCCAGGGAACGCGTTTGCTCTTCCGCTTTTTTTTTTGCGGAAGAGCAGATGCACTCTTTTGGAAGCCCTGTCTTCCTCCTCCCCAAAGAGGAGGATATTCTGAAATTTGGTCCAGTGTAGATGGACCACATTTCAGGAAAGCCTCTTCCAAAAAAGCTATCGGAAAAAGGTACACAAATGGCGGAGCGCAATTTGCGTACCTTTTTCAGAAAGATCAGTGTCGTCTAGATGTAGCCACAGTAACAGAAGTGTGGGTCCCCACAAAACAGCAAGAAGGATCAGAACCAAAGAATAATTCTATATTTGTGGACTCTCTTTTGTGAAAGATTTCCTTTCCTGTTTGTCTTTCCTTAAGTGGGTTTTGCCCAACGAAAGCTAATGATAGTATATATACCCACACACACTATGGCTATGTCTACACTCGCGGCTTCTTGCGCAAGTACGGCCGTTCTTGCGCAAGAATCTGCAGAGCGTCCACACTGCCCACCCGCTCTTGAGCAAGTAAATTTACAGTACGGTGTGATAAAAGAGGGCTCCTTTTGCAAGAGCTACGCTCTTTTTTAGCAGGTGTAAGCCCTCTTGCGCAGGAGCTCTTGCGCAAGAGGGCAGTGTGGACGCTCGGCAGGGATTTCTTGCGCAAGAAAGCCCTATGGCTAAAATGGCCATCAGAGCTTTCTTGCCCAAGAGAGCGTCCACACTGCCATGGGTGCTCTTGCGCAAAAGCACAGCGCGCACAGGGCAGTGTGGACGTTTTCTTGCGCAAGACTTCTTGCACAAGAACACTTGCGCAAGATGTTTTTGCGCAAGAAGCCGCGAGTGTAGACATAGCCCAGATGTGTATAGTCTCAAAGGCTAACGTCTACACTGCAGGCTTCTTGTGCAAGAAGCTTTTTGTGCAAGAGTTTTTGCGCAAGAGTTTTTGTGCAAAAGATTCTTGCACAAGAGCACATCCCAACCTGAAGCCACATCGCAAAAGTGATGTGCTTTTGTGCAAGAAAGCGTCCACACTGCATGGACGCTCTTCTGTAAGAAAGCTCTGATGGCCATTCACAGAATGGCCATCAGAGCACCTGTGCTTTTTCCCATAGGAGCGTCCACTCTTGCCTTTTTGCGCAATAGCTGTAACGCAGAAGGGAGTTATGCCTGGTAGAAGGAGGTTTACCTACACCAGCAAAAGCCCTTTGTTTTACTGCTGATTTACTTGCGCAAAAGCGCATTTGAAGTGTGGACGCTCTGTAGGTTTTTGTGCAAAAATGGCCATTTTTGTGCAAAAACCTTGCAGTATAGATGTAGCCTAAGGGTACATCTACACATCAGGGCTAAAGTTGAGCTACACAACTTCAGCTACACCAAACTCTTCCTTCGACTTCCCTTACTCTTTGTAAAATGAGGATTACAGGGGTTCAATTAAGAAGTCCTCCAGCTCGACATTATTTTGAAATAAAGACTTGTAGGGTGAATCTAGACTGGCAAAAGCGGCTGCTTTTGTGCAAAAACTTGCCAGCTGTCTACACTGGCCGCTTGAATTTGCGCAAGAACACTGATGATCTAATGTAAGATTGTCAGTGTTCTTGCGCAAATACTATGATGCTCCTGCTCAGGGATAAGCCCTCTTGCGCAAATGTATTTGCACAAGAGGGCCAGTGTAGACAGGAGGACTGTTTTGTGGCAAAAAGCCCCGATGGCGAAAAATGGCGATCGGGGCTTTCTTAAAAAATCACGTCCTAGATTGGCCACGGATGTTTTGCACAAAAGCACTTTTTGCGCAAAAGCATCCATGCCAATCTAGACGCTCTTTTGCGCAAATGCTTTTAACGGAAAAACTTTTCCATTAAAAGCATTTGCGCAAAATCATGCCAGTCTAGACGTAGCCGTAGTGTAGATGCACTCTTTGTTATTCTGGAATAACACTGCTGTGCAGATGTACGCTAAGGTTCTACAGAACTATTCATTGTTTTATAGTATTTTGGTGAAAACCATGGAGTGTAATACATTTTTTAAACTCTAGAGTGGATCTTCTGTTTCCTTTTGCTTCTCTTAAAAACAAAAGAAAACACACACCAAAGAAATTAGATGTAGAAAATGTTACTCAAAAGTTACAGATGCAAATATAAAAAGTGACACTAAATAAAAAAAATGCAGGTTCCAATAGTAAAACTAAGTTGGCCACTTTGTTAACAAGCATAAAGATTTTTTATTACTAATTAAGGCAGGCCTGCACAACTCGAAAAGCGGCAAGGGCCATATTACTCCAAAGAAAACAGCTGTGGGCCGCAAGGATAGGTGTGTGTGTGGGGGGGGTGATACTTATTAAGAATTTTTCAATTAAATCAGGCCTGCACAACATACGGCTCCCAATGCCCTTACCCTCTCCTCTCCCAGCATCACTCTGTCCCCCCTGCCACTGACACATGATCTTGGTAACTAATTGACCTTTCATTATCAGTGGTGAATAGGCCAATGGAGGGATGATAGGAGTTACTATAGAGAACTTTTCCTGGGTGTCTGGCTGGTGAGTCTTGCCCACATGCTCAGGGTTCAGCTGATCGCCATATTTGGGGTCAGGAAGGAATTTTCCTCCAGGGTAGATTGGCAGAGGCCCTGGAGGTTTTTCGCCTTCCTCTGTAGCATGGGGCACAGATCACAGCTGGAGGATTCTCTGCATCTTGGGGTCTTTAAACTATTTGAAGGCTTCAATATCTGAGATATAGATGAGAGGATTATTCCAGGAGTGGGTGGGTGAGATTCTGTGGCCTGCATTGTGCAGGGGGTCAGATTAGATGATCATAATGGTCCCTTCTGACCTTAAAGTCTATGAGTCTATGAGTCGATGAGACACCTCCCCTCCTGCCCTTTTCCTCATTGTCTCCACTTGGCCCCCTGGCATATGTCTCTCCTGCACCCTGCCACTTGGTGCCTTCCCCTTTCTCCTGACCTGCTCCCCTCCCCTTAGCACAAGCCCCTTCCCCTCCCCTACCTGGCTTCTGCCTTCCAGTTTGCGGGGCTGCCGGAGCCTTTTTGAATCCAGTGGTCGCCGGCCGTAACGTCACGATTCCACGTCATGGCAGCGTCCTGGCGTCTGCCGGCGTCCTGCCCTCTGGCTTACGCCCAGCTGCCTCGTGCCGGAGCTGCACGCAGGCAGCCCGGTAGCAAGAATCGCCGCACTTCCCCCTTCCCGGTGGCGCTCTGCTCCTCCGCCTGGCCGGCGGATCGGATGGGGCCGTGACGCCTGTAGTCATCACGGACCGCACAGTGAGCCCCTGCGGGCCGCATGTGGCCTGTGAGCCGTATGTTGTGCAGGTCTGGATGAAGGTGCCAATTGCATAACTTTATATAAAATGTGGCCAGGTCAACATTGTTATGTTCTTACATTTCTTGCCTTGTTTTCCCAGTCAAAGTTGCCACGGTGGCAGTACAGAAATGCAGGCTTTTGCTGTAATGCAGTACATGGAATGGGAGCGAATTGATGAGATTTCAATTAAATCTTAATCCTCTCCCCCAAAAGTTCCGTTGTGAAGGTCAAGCTACAATACCTTCCTCAGACGAAAGGCCTCTTTCTCAACGCGAGCAATGTGGCTGAAGCTGCGGAAGCATATGCAAGTCCAGGACCCCGACGTCACTGCGTACTTCAAAGCTGTAATTCAAGCTTCCCCAGTGACTTTACAATACATCAAATGTTCCAGGTGCACAGAGCAAAGAAGACAGAGAAAAAAGTGAGAAAATGAATTAAAGAGATTCCAAGCAATCCCAGGCATAGATAAAAGGTGACTAGATATTGACATTTGCAAACAATTTGGCTGTTCCCCATTTTTCCAGTCTCCAAGCCCAAGGAGTGCAGATTGACATACAAGAGCTTAGAAGAATGTGCAGCAATGCCTTTTTTCATGTAGAGATTTTTAGGGTTAATGGCAGTGCAATACAGACAGGGCTCTCCTTACTGATATGCAAAATACGCAGCTGCATAAGGCACCATGATATTGGTGTGTATATATAATATCATGATATTTCTGTGCTTGCCTACCTCTCCGAGGGACAGCAAAGCTTTAGCAATGTGTGCTCGGTTGCCCAGCTTTTTTGGATGCTATAGCATTTTTCTTTTTGCCATGGAGCTGGAGCTGCCCCGGGCATGCAATGGCCCCACATGGCAATGCTGTAGCTTCTGCAGCAGTTTGTGCAGGCTGCCTTCATGGCCCTCCACGAATTTGACACTGAGCTCATTCTTGAGACCCTCTCCTTGTGTGTAGGAGCAAAACCCTTGCAACCACACCCCACAGTGGAGAGCCATTTCTGGAGGCTGGACACCAGTTCTGACGGGTGGGACTGGCTGGTTATAGAGTGGTGGGATGACCAGCAGTGGCTCC
This sequence comes from Rafetus swinhoei, assembly GCA_019425775.1. Classification (NCBI taxonomy): domain Eukaryota; kingdom Metazoa; phylum Chordata; order Testudines; family Trionychidae; genus Rafetus; species Rafetus swinhoei. Next base: position 120,431,056 of record CM033427.1, on the reverse strand, counting down.
AAAACTTCCACTTGCACAAGGCCACCTTTTTGGATCTGTGTGCCTGGCTCGCCCCTACCCTCCGACGACACAACACCCACCTGCGGCCCACCATCCCCCTGGAGAAGCTGGTTGCAATCACTGTCTGGAAGCTTGCCACACCAAACAGTTACTGGTTGGTGGGCAACCAGTTCAGCGTGGAGAACTCTACCATTGGGGCACTCTTCATGGAGGTAAGGCACTCTGGGGCTGCAGTCCCTGCATGGGGGCAGGGAGGAGTCCTGGAAAAAGGGGTCCCTAGGGAAAGCAGGGTGGAGGGATGGGAGGACTGGGGCTGGGAGGGAAGCCCCATCCCTGGGGGGATGTGCCGTCCCACCCTCACACAGTCTTGTTGCTGTGGGGGGCAGCGTCATGGGGGTGGCTCCTAGAGTGTTTGAGGAGGGGGGGACTAGATAGGGGTGGGCAGCTCCCAAGGGCTCAGGCACTCTTGCCCATTCTCTGTGGGTATGTCTACACTACAGCATTATTTTGAAATATCTTATTTCAAAATAGCTTATTTTGAAATAACGCGTCTAGACACAAAATGCATTTTGCTATTTCAAAATAGCGTGTCCACACTGATAGGATGCTGAATCACATTTAAGGCCGGCCAGAACTGGTTCTGGAAGGGCATCAGGTCAGGAGTTACCTTGTGTGGCTGCTGCTTGAGGCTATCTGAGACCTGTGCTTAAAGGGAGCCCCCTGGACAGCCGGTTCTCAGGTTTCCCTGCTTGCTTGCCTACCTCGCTGAGGGACAGCAAAGCATTTTTTTCTCTGCGTGCTCTGGTTGCCCTCACTCAGGACACCACAGCACTCTGCAGCATGGAGCCGGAGCCGCCCCTGGGCACTCTGGTGCTTCTCCTGGACGTGTTGCTGCGAGCCTGGCAGCACATTCTGTAGGCAGTAATAGTCTCCCTGGTGTGTCCCATTGGGGGCTTGCGCCTCATTCCTCCCTCATGTCCTTCCATTTACCCCTCCCTAAACCCCCTTCCTGCTGTACAATAAGACACATGTGTTCATTACAACAAAGCCTCTTTATTGAACAAAACTAGGGTGGGGGGGAATGAAACTGAGGTGAGACTGGGGAAAGAAAGTGGGAGGGGGAGAAGGGAGGGTGGGAGAGGGGAAGGGGAAACCTGGGAGGAGGGAGCTGGCAGGGGAGGCAAGGGGAGGAAGGGGGAGGAGAAGCTCAGGGCTCAGGGTTGGGGGTCTCGCCGGCCCAACTGTCTCCCAGCACTGTGGGTGCAGGGGCCTCGGCATCCCTGGTTGTGTGGGGAGGGTGGGGAGGAAGAAGCTGGAGGGGGAGAAAGAAGCTGGAGAGGGAGAAGGAGTGGGAGGAGAAGCAGTAGCTGGGGAGGCAGCAGGGGCTGGAGCAGCCAGAGGCTGCAAGCTCTGCCCCAGGATCGATGATCACCTGGGGGGCACGGACCGTCCTGCCCCCCAGGATGCAGTCCACAGCATCAAAATAAGGGCAGGTGTCTGGGTCTGCCCCTGGTTGGGAGCTGCCCCCTGTGGCCCTGGCATAGGCCTGCTGCAGCTCCTTTATTTTCATGCGAACCTTCACCCTTGGTTCACATGTGGCCTTTGGTGGCCAAGCTGGCAGCCACCCGCCTGTAGATGGTTGCATTCCTCCGTTTACTGTGGAGATCATGGACGTTGGAGGCATCCTCCCAAACCTGAATTAGGTCCCTGATCTCCACACTGGACCAGGCAGGTGCCCGCCTTTTCTGGCCCCTGGCAAGCTCCTGGGAGCTGGCAGACTGGTCCTGGGGAGCGGTGGAGGGCTGGCTGGCTGGCTCATGCTGGGGCCACTGGGTCAGGTGCAGCGACTGCTGGCTCTGGGCTGGCAGGCTTGGAACTGGCACAGGCACTGTGGCCAGAGTCTACCCCTTTAAGGGCTCCGGGGAGGAGGGAAGGGAGAGGAGTTTTCTTGGTTGTGCCCAGAGTGGCCACCAGGGCATCCTGGGAAGGGCTGGAGACCCCCTATTTTGAAATAAGTGTCTATACAATGCTTATTTTGAAATAGCAATTTTGAAATTGGCGCTATTCCTCATGGAATGAGGTTTACCAATTTCAAAATAAGCCCTCCGCTATTTCGATTTAATTTTCAAATAGCAGTTTGGCTGTGTAGACACTGGTAAAGTTATTTTGAAATAACTTTGCTGTGTAGACATACCCTGTATTGTGTGTTTGTTTGTTTCCTTCTGCAAGTTGTGAGGGCCATCAACTCCATCCTGCTGTGCAGGGTCATCCGCTGGGAGACCTACACTCAGTTTTCACAGGATTTGCTGCCCTGGGGTTCCCTAACTGTGGGGGAGCCATCGATGGAAACCATATTCCAATCCGTGAACCACAACATTGAGTAGCCCAGTATATTAACAGGAAGGGCTACTTTTCAATGGTGCTGCAGTCCCTGGTTGGCCACCGTGGACAGTTTACTGACATTTTTGTCAGATAGTCGGGCAGGGCACATGATGCCTGTGTATTTTGTAACTCCAGGCTCTATGGCAAGCTGGAGGCAGGCACATTCTTCCCCCAGCGTGACTTTACAGTTGGGGATGTGCAGATGCCACTGTGCATCGTGGGGGGATGCAACCTAACCACTCATGCCGTGGCTGATGAAGCCGTACACCAGACATCTGGACCACAGCAGGAACCAATTTAACTCCTACCTCAGCCGGACAAGGATGCAGGTGGAGTGCACCCTCGGCCACCTCAAGGCATGGTTCAGGTGCCTCCTGACCCATTTCGATGTGGGGGAGCACAACATCCCTGAGGTCGTCTTGGTGTGTTATGTCCTCCACAACATTGTGGAGAGGAAGGGGGAGGCCTTCCTACTTGGGTGGGGGGCAGATGCCAGCCATGAAGGGAGACCCTTCAAGTAGCCACAGACAGCTGCCATCCTCCAGGCCCATCAGTTGGGGGTGCGCATCCAGGAGTCCCTGAGGGAAAGTTTCTCTCAAGGACCCCAGTAACTCTCACCAGGGCCTCCCCACTAGGGGCCTGAGCCTTGCTCCAATATCTCTTTCCCACCACAGTCCCTCCCTTCCCCCCTTCCCTGAACTCTTAATAAAAACACCTGTTTTGATTTCAACAGAACAAACTTTGTATTTATCTCATTAAAAAAAGGTGGGCAGGGGAGGAGGGCTCATAACCTGGAGCAGAGGGGGTTTCAGGGCTTGGAGTGGCTGGAAGAGTGTGGAAGGGTGTGGGGACCTCAGCATACTTGGGATTGGGCAGTGGGCAGGAGGAGAGGCTGGAGTGTGGTCAAGGATGGCGGGGGTGGAGGAGGGGGCATGGGCATAGCAAAGGGGCAGGAGGGTGATAGGCAGGAGCAACAAGAGCAGCCAGGTGTGCCATCATTTCGTGCATGATGACACACATGTTATTGTCTGGGCCCGGATCCAGGTGATGTGCACCTTCGGCCGTCTCGAGGCACTTTTCCGGTGCCTGCTGACCCACCTTGACGTGGGGAAGCACAACATTCTGAGGTGGTCGCAGCATGTTGTGTCCTCCACAACATTGTGGAGAGGAAGGGGGAGGCCTTCCTTCCAGGGTAAGGGGCACACACTGGCCACGAGGGGTGAGTGTTTGAGCAGCCGAGGACAGCTGCCATCTGACAGGCCCATTGGCCAGGGTGTGCATCTGGGAGGCCCTGAGGGAGAGGTTCTCTCAAGGACCCCAGTAACGCTTCCCACAGCCTCCCCCATAGTGACCTCTGTCTTGCAGCTTTATCCCTTCCCCACCACAACCTCTCCCTTCGCCCTTTCCCTGACCTCTCAATAAACACACCTGTTTGGTTTTCAACAAAATGAAGTCTGTATTTATGAAACATTCAGAAAAGGTGGGCAGGGAGAGGGGGGGCTCAGGGCTGGGAGGGGTATGTGGGGTGGCTCGATGTGCCACCTTGGGTGTGGGGACTTCGTTAGGGTTGGGTGGGTCTGGGGAGCACAGAGGGGTGGGCAGGAGGGGGCTAGAGTGGGGTCAAGGTTGGTGGTGGGGCAGGGGAGGGAGCATGGGCATTGCTAGGGGAGGGGGCATGGGCATCACCTGGGGAGGAAGCAGAGGCATAGCAGGGGATGCAGGAGGAGGGGGAATTGGCATAGCAGGTGGGGCAGGAGGGTGGAAGCCAGGAGCAGTGGCATCAGGCGGATGTGCCATCATTCGTGACATGATGGCACACATATTGTCACCCTGCTTTATCAACTGGTTCCATGCTCGGTTCTGCCAATCCAAGTCTTCACACCAGGGTCTGCTGGATGTTGAGCAGAACACTGATGTGCTGGCGCATAAGGTGGTCTTGGACCCTGGCATGCCTTCAGTTCCCCCGGGCTCTGGCGGCTGGCTGCGGTGGTGTGGCTCAACCCTCAGTTCCGGTTGGTCTGGCTGTGGAGAACAAAAAGAGGGAGAGGCAGTCAGTCATCCATGCAGACACTGTCCCTGAGGCCGTGCCCTCCTCTGTGAGCAGCAACCAACAGTCCTCGGGCCAGAGGAGGGGGATGTCCCGGGAGCAAGGCCATGTGTGGCCTGCACAGCAGGCCCTGCCTCACAGGGGCCAGGATGTGCCCAGAGGACCATTCTGCCCGCTTCCCCCCACTCCCCGGCCCACGGACAAGCAGGCAAGGGAAGTGTTGGCTACAGTGGGATCACCTCATGGGCAGCAGAGGTCCCCTGGGGTCCACACACACAGGTGCGGCCCGCAATGCTGTCTGTGGGAGCGCTGCTGCTTCGCATGTGCAGGCATGCCCACGTGCTGTGTGCGGCACTCCTCAGTCTGTGTGGGGTCGTACCTGCACCCTTGTGGCTAGCCTGCTTCCAGTTGGGGCAGTCCCCCTTCCCCGTGGCAGGACCTGTGTGGCCTCCCTAGCCTGGCAGCAGGATCTCACCCAGGCTCAGGGCTGCCTGCTGGGTCCATGTGCCGCACACTAACACTGCACGTGGTTCTATGTGCACGGACTGCAGCACGATGTCCAGCCCAAGTAGCCTGAGTGACACTCACCCCCCGCCCTGTGTGTGTGACAAAGTGACACCACTCACCTGAAGATCCCTCCCAGGTGTCTGAGGAGGCCTGGGAGACGTCCTGGGTCACTGGCACCGGCCCCAGGGAGAGGGTCACCGTGCCCGTCTCCTCCTCCTCCTCCTCCTCCGTCTCCAGCTGGACTTGGCCCTCCTGCTCCTCCGCTGCGGAGACCTCCAGCTGGGCGATGACGGGGGTCTCCAGGCCGGAGTCCACCAGGACCTGGTGCAGCTCCTGGTTATAGGGGCAGGTCCTGCCCCTGAACTTGAGCTGCACTCTGTGGCCCGGTCATATCCCTGGTGGAGCTCCTTAACTTTACTCCAGACATGTTCCAAGGTCTGGGGTGGGTGTCTGCACTCTGCCAGGGAGTCGGCCATCCAGCCATAAATGTCTGCATTACGGCACTTGGACCGGAGATCCTGCAAGGTCGCCTCCTCGTCCCACAGTTCGAGGAGGGACAGGATCTCCAGTCTGGACCAGCAGGGTGCCCACATCTTGCTCCCCCTGGGTGTGTCCTGGGACCCCTGGGGCTGCTCCCTGCAAGGGCCAAGGGGGTTGTTGGGGGCTTGAGGCTCAGACATGGCTGGCAAGGCCTTTGCCAGGGAGACCAGCGAGGTGAGGTGCTGCTCTGAAGCCAGCTTCCTGCCACAAGACTTGTCCAGGGTGCCTGCAGCTTTAAGAGGGGCCAGGAGACAGGAACTATAAAGTTGTGATTACTTTGTATGGCGTGGCCACTGGGGCACCTGTGCTATTTCCTGGAGGCCTCTTTCGAAAAAAAACCCCTCCTTCCCGTCCACACACACCTTTTTCTGAAAGAGCTCTTTCACAAAAAGGCTTTTTCCTCATAGAATGAGGATTACCAATGTCGGAAAAACCCCTCTGTTCTTTGCAGTGTGGATGTTCCACAATTTTTTTTCAGAAAAACAGCCATTTTTTCCAACAAAACTCTGTAGTGTAGACATACCCTACATGACTTGCTCCAGGTCACACAGCAGGCCGGCCATGGAGCAGAGCATTAAACCTGGATCTCCCCAGGCCAGAGCTAACACCCTAGTCACTAGAACCTCCATCTCTAAAATGGGAAAAAAGCGTTTGGCAGCAAATTTGTGAAATCCACCTCATTTGGTTCAGTCATTTGGAGGACATTTTTACATTTATTTTTCTACAAACATAGAAATATCTACTTTCTGTCCATGAGAACAAACACCTACATTTGTGAGCAAGCAAGAGTATTTACTATTTGCTTTTCTCTTCACTGAAAGGCAAAGGCTTGTCAACCAATCTGGAACTAGACACAACAACTGGTCATTTGGTGACTAACCACACACATTGAATAATCGTACGTCACAGCACTCATTTCTCATATAATTCATAGGGTACAATTTATTTAAACAAATGGCTTTGCCAGAAAATTATTAATAACAGAATTAGGAAAATTATTATTTGTTTGCCTACAGTTCATAAATAAACAGAAAAGAGACTAAATACATTCAATGAATTGTTACAAAGTTCGTTTACCATACATAGGAAAATAGCACTTTGCCAACATCTTGACTCTATTTTTTTCTTCATATCTTCACTAGAGCACTCACCCAATATATTTTAAAGATGCTAGAGTACCGTGCACTCCATTCAACCAAAATTAGCTTCTGTGATCTCTCCAGGATTCACAGATAAAACAGCTATTCCTTGTTCAGAAGAGGAACTAACTTCTCTATATGGGTCATGGAAAACTAGGTTGAACGTTTTTCACTCATCCTTTACTCAAGTCTTTGCCTCCATTTCCACTGTCCCCTGACAGCCCAAGTTTAGTTCCATAGGCCATAACACTGGTCCCAGTGTAATTTTACCCTCTTTCCTGACAGGAGGAACTTATAGCTCATGAAACAGTGAGCTAGATTTTCAAAAGAGTGGGAGACGGAGAAGCCACTCACATCTACAGTATCATAGTCTGGTATTAATAGAAGAGAAGAAAGGCTTTGGTGTCTCGCGGCTAAATGATGAGAAATCAGAAAATAGAGAGATCTAGAACCTTTAAATACGTGAGATGAGAAACAGGGAAAACAGCAGAGAGGAAAGAGCAGGCAATTCATTCTGGAGTGAAGAAATGGGAGAGGGAGTAAAAGCCCCGGAAGGGGTTATCTTCCAAGTAAAGACTCCAACTTTTTGGGTAGGTGCAAAGTTCTCCCCTTAATTTTGAGAAACGGATTACAGATGTTACTGTTTACTTTGGGGGATTGTTGGATGTGGTGTTACTTAATTGCTCTCATGCTGTTTTAATAAATACTTCCTTTTAAAAAAATTCCTCATAACTTGTAGTCATTCTGGATCTGGTGGTGGGCAGGGCATTCTTGGCATGAGTTTCAGCTACGTTACACAATGCAGCGGTGAATCTGAGAAAAAAAGCATTTGCAGCAGAGGCATGTCTGAAAACCAGGTCTCACCTGCAGCTAGGCCAGGGAGCCATTGCAGCTCAAGTGATGAGTGTTCCAGAGACTCAGAGCATCAGTGTAAAATCCAGGGAGTTCTCAGCCTATGATCAAGCGTAAAAGAGAGGGGGGTGACTGATTATTGGAGTGTGTGAGCCTAGCTACCTGATAGCTTCTTGGAATTCCTGTCACTTGCAACTAACACTTGCTGAAGAGGATCAGCTGCAGACTGGTCAGCTGCTGCTCTTGAGCAGCCCACAAGCCTTTTACGACGCCAACAGGTGTGTTCCCTTTTTTAGACCAAAGGTTTTCTTGAGAACTTGTTTTGCTTCCCATTAGCAAATGCAAGTGGAAATACCCAGACTAGGCACCAAGAGCAGAAGTTTGGGGCTGATCAGAGAAGTCAGACATATGATAAGGACCCACGGATATGAGTCTTGGGAATAGTTCTCGCCTTCTAAATGGCAGAATTATTTTTTTTGGCAGAAAGGGGGTTAAAATGCCTGACTCTTTCCAACTTGTTTGCTGTTCCCAGCAAAACAATGGCTGCCAGAGGCTACACTCTAATGCTTTCTCTGTAGAAGCACCATCATCACGACCATGTGACTGTACACATGAACCTGTGTGTATGTCCAGGCTTCTGCACTGTTGTTCTTTCCATGGCTTGTAGCATATATTTTAGATGGGACAGGATGTGGGGTGGGTGAAGGTTCTCTAAGACAATGTTTTTCAAGGCTAACAAGGTTTTGAGGTCTTCAATGAAGAAACAACTGAAAAAAATCTTTCTCTCAGTCTTTCAAAGAAGTAGTGAAAAATAACTTTTATCCAATCCCAAACAGCACATCATCCTAAGCAAACTTTCAGTCTTAGCCCATCTTAGATGTGCTTAGCCCATCTTCAAGAAAATTGAGGGATAGTGCTGATAGACAATTCAATCCCATTAATGATTTAGGAAGCTAAGTCCCATTGATAGAGTGTTTTTTTTTTTTCTTTCAGTGAGCCTTGGGTGCTTTTGAAAATTTACCTTAAATGATGTAGGAACCCTAACCCTTTTCTGTTCCTCAGAGACAGTCAAATATTTTAAGTTATTTCTGCATTTGATCACGGCTTTTCGTTTACTGTTCTAACTATTCACGTGTAATAAATAGTGTGATAGCTAATATCTCAGGTGTAGCAAGATTTGGCAATTGTCAGTTTAATTCTAACTTTCTGTAGAAACAACTTAACCTTTATAAAAAAAGAGAGTGCTAGACCCAAACACGGTAGTGATCCCAATGCAAGATATAACATTTTGGACCATTTGTGAGGAAAAGTCTTGTTTTTTTTTAATAAAGGAAGATATACAGTAATCAACTACTGGAGCTGATTGATGCCAGCTAGATTGTTTTTACTGTTTGAGCTAATGGTCCCCGTTGTTCAGTCCTAGTGAGAAGTAGAAGCTTTTATCTTTGGTTTGCTCCATCTCTTTGTTCCCTCTTTGTTCCCTTTTTGGCTGCATAAAGGTTTCAGACTTTGGGACACTTCTGAGTTTGCTGGGTTCAGAATAACCATCATACTTTTGTTCTTCAAAGGACTTGAACTTTGCTTTTCCCTCCTGTCAAGCACATACTTGAATTCCCAAACTACCAAGAAACCCAGCTGGGCTTCATTAATGTAACAGGATAACTCTTAAATACAAATAAACACAGACAAACAGGACAACACCAGAAGAAACAAGCACCACCAACATGTTCATTAGGCTTGGCACCTGTGACATGGCCGAAAAGTCTCTGTGAGAATGAGCCTCTTGAGCTTGTACTCCACGGTGCTGCAAAACTGGGATGAAATGAAATGCAGACTCTTCCTGACGTGGTCCCAGGCATGTTCTATCTGAACTAATCAGTCTCCTTATTGCAAACAACCCAATCACTTCATGGATTTCATGATCTCCTCGATGTGTTGGCTGATCTGAAAATGTTTCATTTGATGTTACTCCACCAGTCTGTTGCGATGAGGAACTCCTGCAAAGAGAAGCTGCGTTATCAGGTTCTCTTGTGGTGGGATGGGCAAGTCCCCACAGATCAGGTTTAGACAAAGCACAATTTTCAGGAGGCAAAGAGACGTACTCCTTAGAATCTTCTTCAGCCTCTGCACTATGAAATGCAGACTGGCCAGGCTGCTTGCATGCTGCTGTGGCTTCTGGCCTCTCATGGACAGAAGAAAAGCAGGACTTACACAAGCAGGGATTTAAGTGAAACATACTGTCAAATCTTTCCAAGCATACAGGGCATGTAATGTCCAGAGATGACTCTGCTGGCACTGTCTGGTACAAATCACCCGCACCAGCTTTGGGCAAATAACTTGTATCCACTGTGAACTCCACATCTGGTGATGCCATGATCTATAAAAGAGAAGGGAGAGAGAGACAGATACTTGGCAAGATGCAATAAAGCTGGGGCAGAAAGATGTAAAATTACATTGTTCTGCAGCAGTGAGGCATCTCAGGGTATGTCTACACTGCAGTTTTTCTCAGAAAAACTACACTTATGTCCACACTGCAATTGTGTTTTCAACAGAAAGTTGAAAGAACGCAGGGGGTTTTCCAACAGTGATAAACCTCTTTCTACAGGAGAAGCCTTTTTCCGAAAGAGCTCTTTCGGAAAAAGGTGTGTGTGGACGGGGAAGAAGTTTTTTTTTCGAAAGAAGAGGCCTCCAGGAAAAAGCACAGGTGCCCTGGTGGCCACTCTATCCATAGTAATCACAGCTTAAATGCGAGATAGCATCCAATCAATGTGGACACTATCTTTCGAAAAAGAAGATCGCTTTTTCGATGTGCTTTTTCTGTATGGACACTTTCTTTCAAAAGAAGTTTTTCCAGAAGATCTCTTCCGGAAACGTTTTTTCTGAAAGAAGCCTGCAGTCTAGACATAGCCTCAGTCAAGGAGACAATGCCATCAAAACAAAACAATACATCTCCCTGAAGTGAATCCAGTTACTTCCTCTATAGGCTGGGAAGAAAAAGAGAGATTGTTATGTATATTTTTAAACATGTGAGAGGCACTCAGATGGCCGGGGCCAGATAAATGCCAAGACCACATAAATACCAGGGGTTGAAGGATGCACTACCAGTGAGTGACCCTGAAGAAAGACTCTTCATCAGTGTGGTGTCTGACCAGCCTTGTCAGTGGCCAGTCCAAAATGATAATAGCTTCTGATTTTTATCCTCTTCTTCCTCCCCAAGTTTTAACTTGCTGTTTGTTTCCCCTCAGAGACATCCCAGTCATTCCTTTTCTATTACATTGTCTTAAGTGCTTCTTTTTCTCCTTTACCTCTATCTCATTTATTGCAAAAGTGCTTTCACTCTTTTAATTTGCATGTCTGTATGTTTAATTTCATTCTTTCCCCCTCTACACCTCCATTATCTTTGCTTTTTTCCAACTCTTAAGGCAATACATGTAATTTCTCTCACATTCCCTCTTTCTCTTCTGTTCTCCCTCGTGGTTTTTCCTGCCTCAAATCTTATTCCCATTCACAATTTTTCCTTCACCCATTGTAATGAAAGAATTTCATAGGTGTTAGAGGGAAGCGATTTATCAGTGTCAGTGGAAAGCAGTGTATAACCCAAAGTGATATGAGAGAAAGAAAGAAACCAACTTAATTCTGTGTTCACACTGAGTTGACAGAGCCAAGAGATTGGGTGTATGTTTGTGTGTGTATATAACCCTTTAATTGTAAAGTGACCAAATCTGAAATGGAATCAGTTAAACACAATATAAATTGCATCACTCACTCAGGGTATGTCTACACAGCAAAGTTATTTCAAAATAACAGCTGTTATTTCGAAATAACTTTACCAGCATCTACACAGCCAAACCGGGCTTATTTCAAAATTGGTAAACCTCATTCCACGAGGAATAGAGCCAATTTCAAAATTGCTATTTTGAAATAAGCGCTGTGTAGATGCTTATTTCAAAATAGGGGGCCTCCAGCCCTTCCCAGGGTGCCCTGCTGGCCGCCCTGGCAACAAGGTAACTTCTGACTTGATGCCCTGCCAAAAGTGGCTTCAGCTGCCCTTAAATGCCCTTCAGTGTCCAATCAGTGTGGATGCGCTATTTTGAAATAGCAAAACGCTATTTCGAAATGCATTTTGTGTGTAGACGTGTTATTTCAAAATATCTTATTTCGAATTAACTATTTCGAAATTAGATATTTCGAAATAACACTGTAGTAGATGTACCCTCACATTACTATAGAGTTCCCTTTCACAGCATAGTTACACTTGAAGGCTTGACCCTACACCCTGCTAAAGCTGAGAGCACTCAAAATCCCATAGAACTGAACTTTGTGTCTTTGAAAATCAGAGGTGAAATCCTGGCTCCACTGAAGTCAGTGACAAAACTCTTGTTGATTTCAGTAGGGTCAGAATTTCACCTCAGGTCACTGGAAATGACAAGCACTGTACCTCATTAATAATCTCCCGAGCCATCAAAAAATCAAAACAAATAACTGAACAAATAAAACCCCTATACAAACGGAAACAAATAAAACCCATATAATCTGAAACCCCATTTGTGACTTGTATAAAAATGTAGAATGGCATGTTTAAAACTTGGTTTGAGAAACAGTTGTATGTTTTTCAATCTTTATGCAAAGAACAAAGCTCTTTCAGCTACTCTGGATGGAAAACAAAAAGTTAACCAGCCTCCACAATTTTCTTAGCAGAATGTAATACCCCACTTCACAGTGTTACATTCTGTTTTCCTGAGCCACCTTATAAGTACAAGCTTGTGTAACTACCACCAGGCAGACTTGAAAGTGGGACCTCTGGAGCTGACTATAGGAGCCTCTACCATCTGAGCTAAAAGCCAGCTGGCTCCCAGCCCATGCTGTAGAGGTCTCTTGATCTTAACTGCTGCTGTGGTCTAAGCACCACTTGCATTGCTCAGTAACCACACTAGGTGTGTGGGTTACATACTTCCCCTAGGTGAGGAAGCGCATCCCGAGCTTCCGAGACCCAGCTGAGATCCTGGACGAGTCCCCACTTCTAACCACCACCAGGTGGATTTCAACCTGGGACCTCTGGAGTAGAGAATAGGAGCCTCTACCCACTGAGCTAAAAGCCAGCTGGCTCCCAGCCCCTCCTGTAGAGGTCTCTTGATCTTAACTGTTGCTGTGGTCTAGGTGCCACTTGCATTGCTCAGTAACCACACTAGGTGTGTGGGTTACACTTGCTTTAAAATAATTTTAATGTACTATTACCAACATCTCCCACCTTTCAATTGCACAATTTTTAGCCACCCTTTTTCTCTTATTTTGTCTTGCCTTTGATCCCATTCTTATCATCAGTTTGCTAAAAAGACCTCTATCTAAATCTCCCAGTTTCTAAGATCTTTCATCTCATTCCAGCTACAAAAATATCTTTTTCCTCCTTACTTACCTTTTACAAATGTTTATATTACAAGCAATTCTAAACTCTGTGGATTCCCTTTTTATTTTCTTTCTGAATAATAAACAAAACAAGCACTTATGTTACACCCTTACATGGCAAAGACTTTCATTAAATTCTCAAATCTTACAGTCTTAGGGAAACAATTGATTCCTAATTGACAAATGGGGAATGGGGAGCAGGGAAAGGGATAGGAGATTTGCCCAAAGTCACATAGGCCACATCTACACTACAGATAAGATCGAACCAGCTGCAGTCGATCTTCTGGGGTTCAAATTAGCGGGTCTAGAGAAGACATGCTAATTTGAACTGAGAGGATGCTCCCATCGATGCCAGTAGTCCTGTTTCTATGAGGAGTAAGGGAAGTTGAAGGGCGAGTGTGCTCCCTTGAATTCCAGCAGTGTGGACGGCACCAAAATTCAAGTTAAGATACTTGAACTTAAACTACGCAATTAACATTGCTGAAGTTGCATATCTTAATTCAGACTTATCCCCTAGTGTAGACCAGGCCATAGAGAATTAGAGGCAAAGCTGGGATGATTAGGATCAAAGAGTTCCCAATTTGCAAGCCTGTGTTCATTCTTAATCTACATCTTCTTGCCTTTCATTACCACAAGACTGTCTTCCCCTCTGCGTTTGTCTTTTCAAGCCCTGTTGTTTCTTGGCACTGATGTAGAGAGGGAAAGTCCCTTTCTTCTCCTGCGCCTACTCTCTCTTTGCCCTCCCCAGTGTACGTGATGGATCTGTCCAGCTGGTTTTGGCAGTAGCCAGTCAGCTGCTCCCTAGAGATGGACACAGTTTTCAGGATGCCAATGGATGACAGTTGGTGGCTCTAACAGCTGAGACTGAATCTAAACATTCCATGCCAGCCGGGTGGGACTTTCTCACAAAGCTGGCACTGGCATGTCTGGCTGGGGCTGAGGTAGCTTCAGTAGGTCAATAATCAAAGTTAGGGTGACAACATTTTTCCTACCCTTTTCAGATCACACTTAGAAGAAGTATACAGCGTGACAGTCTAATGGCAGATCGCAGTGTGAGGATCAGTTATGAACTACACATAGGAAAGAGGTTTCTCTTTGGAATATGTTACAAGAACTAGTCAGATACATGTCTGATTGCATGCTTTTGCAGCAAGCACATGCATCAAAACACACCAATGCATGTTCTGAAGTGTCAGCACTTCAGAAACAATTACAACATAAATGCTGTGTGGTTAATATACCAGGATCTGACAAAATCCATGTGTAAAATACGAGACAAAGGGTTATAACATATAATTCAGACACTAAGGAAAGTTTCAGGTTATAAGAGAGGCCACCATGTACTTGCAGATGTTTTCATACATGTTGTGACACTATATGGAAAGCGGGGGGGACACTTTAGAATATTATGAATATCAATATTGTAGAATGACCATGAGTTATGCTAGATATGCCATGTAAGAGATCTGCAAAAATGTTATAATCTGCCAAATATGATAATCTCGTTTATATGTTTGTATCACCTTTGTATTTGGGATTCTGGGTATGTCTGACTGTCTGTATTACAAACTTGTGCCATGCTTCTGGGTGACACCCACAGACAATTTGGTAATGCACTGACTAGCGTGGCTGATGGACCACCAAGAATCACCAGCTATTCAACTGACCCATTGAGATAAGGTAAGGGATACACCATATGACTCAGCAGAGCCATGCTTATGGACAGAACTCTGAGGCTTCAAAGCCATCACTGGGCAGCTTGTGTTTGGGACAAAGGAAGTAGAGGCCATACGGCAAATGACTATAAAGGGCAGGTGCATCTTCTCCATTTTGTCTTCATTCCTGCTTCTTGCCTCTGGAGGAACTCTGCTATGACTTGAAGTTCTGAACAAAGGATTGAAAGACCCATCCAAGCTGTGGATGTGTTCTAGAGGAACTTTGAAGCCAGCAACCTTACCAGCACTGCTAGGAACCCAATGCACTTTGAAATTGTATATAGGGGGAGCCCATGTCTACACTATGCAGTCAGTCTTCCAGGGTTTGATTTAGCAGGTCTAGTTAAGAGACGTTAATTCGAATTGAGAGGGCGCCCTCGTCGGTGCTGGTACTGCCCCCTTGCAAAGAGTAAGGGAAGCTGATGGGAGCAAATGCTCCTGTCAACCTTCTGCTGTGTGAACGGTGCAAAAACACGATTTAAAATATATTGACTCCAGCTACATAATTAACATTGCTGGGGTTGCATATCTTAAGTCAAACTTCCTCTTTAGTGTAGACCTGGCCAGACTTTCTTATAATTTAATATCTCTCTTCTTGTTCTTTCTTTTTTCCTTTTAAGAAACTATTTCTATTTTCTGACATTCTTCCAAACCTTCTTCAGTTTGCCTTACTCTCCCTTTGGCCCAGATGCAGCTGATGCATCTCATATGGAGGGGAAACCAATTTCCTCTTTGTAACTTGACCTGTCATTATCCTAGCAACTTTCCTGTGATCCCTAAAGTTACGGAAGAGGATAATAATGCTCAGAGATAATGGTGAAATGGGTTCCTTTTGGGCAGGAATGTTATTACATGCTGTGGTGATCACTACTCCAGACAAGCTCCTTAGTTTAACATAATAAGGCTTTACCCCCAAAACAGACCTTTTGGATTCCTGTTTAATGCATAAAAAATGAAAAAAATTACTGTCCCGCAGAAGCATAGTCCTGTATACCCAGCCTGCCATGCTGAAATGATTGCACGCATTCAGGGATATGGGACCCAGCTTTCAAAATATGCTTATTACAAAGACCACATAAAACTCATTCCATAAATCGTCGGTAGGCTCTAGGGCTAGAAGCATATGTATGGCATGCAGCCAACATCTTTGAAAAGTATCGATCCTGAGTGTGCGAAGGAGCTTCACTTCACATTATAAGCCAAATTGAATCAGCTCTTAAGTTTGAGAAAAAGGTTTACTTTTCAAGTAAATACTGAAATGTACTTAGAATTGTATGCTCACAATCCCAGCCCCAGACACAAGCACAGAGAAACACACATGCAAACATACACATGCTTTTGTGCAAATATGGTTCACACCATTGACAGAACACCTGTAACCTCACAACTTTAGAAGACTAATTTTATTGAGCCACTGGAAAGTCAGGGGCAGGAGGCATGTAAGCAATGTGCAGCCAACATCCACTCTTTGCCCATCAAGTTCAAATATATTCCACCCTGAGAGAGTTGTCCACTAGGGTGAGGACCCACAGATGAATACACCAGGCCTCAACTGCCATTTTCCTTATGAAACCAGTGACAAAAAGATAATGAAAACACCTTATCCTCAGGTCCTCCAAGCAGAAATGCATGCAGATACAAAGTTCCGCCAATCAGGTTTGGCCAGTTAACAAATAGGCTTTCTGCAAACTTCAGAATAATGGCAAAGGGCTAGACAGATGCTTTCAGGTACAACCCTGAGCAAGAATGGCGCATGAACTTCCCCATCCCAGGAATAGCCCTGGGAGGGAACACCCCACAGAGGCACAATTGTTTGTCTGCTTTCTTTTGCTCTGGGGAAAGGACAGCATTTCACTCCTTGCGTATCTTAGCAGCAAGGGCCTGATCCAAACCCACTGAACTCCATGTTGATTTCAATAGTTTAGGGATTCAACCCCAAATAAGGATTTCTTGCTTGTTTGCTGGCTTGCCGACCATGAGTGGCACATTAGACAGGGAAAGCCAAGGCTCCCCCACCAGTCCTGCTATCCCAGCCTACAAACAGCCACCTGTTTTAGGGGTGTCTGGACAGGAAGGAAAAGGGATTGAGTTGTTTCCATACAAACAAGAATGCACTGGAAAAAATAACCAACTCAAACTTGAGGCACAACAGTATTGTGGAAAAAAAATAAGTAGAAGTAGATATAAGAAAAGGCATGCCCACGACAGAGACACGTTACACAATAGCAATAGCCAAACAGAACATGATCATGTCATTATTCGCCACCATGCCAGGGTGTCAATCCCTGGGCAGAATGAGCAGACAGAACTATAAATAGAGCTATTTATAAACTAAAATCCACACCAGCTGACTGTTGGGGCGCAGTCACAAATTGGGAGGGGAACTAAAGTAATGAGGAAAGAAGCAGGATATTCCAACCCCAGAGGCAATTCATCCCAGAAATTCAATTTCAGTTCTAGAACTTGATTAAGCCATTAGTCCCCATCATGTTGTCATGTAGACCCCTTCGCTGGGTGAACTGAGGGAACTATACATGTGGTACAGAGCCAACGCCAACACCTGTCCGTGCCCTGAAATATGCAATTCCTGAAAGCTCCCCTTCACGCATAGTTTATTTCCAGAAGCTTTACTTTGCAGAGGGAGGGCTCTAATTCCAAATTTTGGAAACTGGGTTTTATATTAAAATAGCTGGATTAAAGAGAAATAATAAGAAATGAGACAGGATGCCCTCAGCCCTGTTATACCTCAGAATAAGACACAAAACCACCAGCATGTTGAGACCATAATCCAGACTAAGATTACTCATTTATTCCCACCATATCATTGTGTAAATCTTCTGGAAAGGAGAGTATGTGAAGGTAAGTACATACTATGCCCCAGGACAGGGGGATGTCCAGTGGCATCTTTAAGGCTCTGGGCTCATGTTTCTTCTCACTGAAACCTGTTGTCTGAAAATGTTGAACTCTCCTGTCTAACTAATCCATTTTAGTGTGTTTGTGCAGATTAATTTTTCTGGGGCTACTACTGGCAATGCTGTAGCCAGTAGGATATATTCCCCCTTTCTCTGAGTCCAGTATAAAGCATTTGCAGTATCCCAGTTCATTTCCGGAGAAGCCTGTGCTTTTCCTGGCTGCTCTGGGGATCCTGTCTCAGGCCTGACTCTGCAACTGCAGTTTGTTTCCTGCTTTCTGTCGCTATTTCCCCCCTTTTGCTGCCTTGTCTCGTCAATCAGTCATTTGGTGAGGCTGCAGGAGACTGATCACTCCCTTGTCTGGCTCCCACAGCTCTCTCCCCATGACCTTTTGCCTGCCCACTCCTTTTCCTGCTGCTAGCTGGTGCAAGGGGGTGGCAAGGCCCCCTCCTGTCTTCCCTCAGCTCTCTGGTAAAGGGAGGAGGTGGTTACTTCCCCTTATACACACAAGAGCTCCTCCCAGATGCTCCCCCCCGGTATCTGTGGTCATCTCCTACCCCAGCTTCCTCGGATGGGAAATGACCATTATCTAGTTCTTCCAAGCATCCACATCTTGGGTTCCCATTTCCTGGGCCAGGAAAGCAATAATTTCTTCCTTGCCCCAGGTTTCTGTTGTGTTCCCTCCATCTGGGGCATCTGGCATTGGCCACTGTTGGCAGACAAGATACTGGGCTAGATGGACCTTTGGTCTGACCCACTATGGCTGTTCTTCTGCTCTTATGTGATGATTCCCCTTCCCACTGCTGGGGGGAAGGAAGTGATGTTTCCCCTGCTCCATCCTGTCTTTTAATACCCCTTCCCACTCACCCACAGCATGGAGGTTGGTATAATTATCCCTCTGGTTACCACAATTTCTCCCACTACCTCTGGGAGGTAAAAAAAACCCAGGAGACATAGATGTGCTGATTCATAGTAATGTAGCAATTGTGTTCTGAGATGGAGGCCCAACATTGCAATATATGTGGGCTTAGGAACTTCCTGGAAGTAAAATAAGCACGGAGATGGATTCTCAGGGATGGACTAGACCAGGAAGGCAGTGACAAAAAGCAGTGTTGGCTGTGCATCTTGCATAGGACTCCATTTTACTCACTCCGGGGAATGCTGGTATAACTGTATCCTAGGATTGGAATGGAATTGTTGGGTTGAACTGCATCATGGCCCCAAATTTCATCTCATTTTGTGGATTTTATTTTGAGAACATCCTGTTTCATTCCTAATTGCTCCTACTTTATCCATTCATTTATCAGAGGAAACCCAGTCCCTCAAATTTAGAAGATGAGCCTTGTTTGACCGCCCCGGTAAGGAGTCAGACAGTAAACTCACAAAGGAAGTGTAGTGGCATCACAGATAGAGCCGGTCCTACATAGGATGGTTCAGGGCAGTCACTGCAGGTCCCACACGTTGGGGGGCCCCAGATGGCTGCCTCAATCGGCCTATAGTTGGGACCCAGGGGCTTACCGGAGGGCCTGGTGCGGGGTGGCAGCAGCCTCTCTTGCACTTACCACGGTGACCTGGCAGCCTGCTCCACAGCTTCGTAGAAGTTGAGTGCATTTAGCCGGGAGAGGGCGGTAGGGTTGCCAGGTGTCCGGTTTTGAACCGGACAGTCCAGTATTTTTTAGCTTTCTGTCCGGGAAACAAATTGAGAAAATAGAAATGAGAAAATAGAAATGTCGGGTATTTTCTAAATAAGATAGAATGTCGATGGTGATGGAATGTCAAGTGTGTCCGGTATTTTTGTTGAAACCATCTGGCAACTCTAGAGGGCGGCAGGGTGGGGCAGAGCAGAGTGAAGCAGGATGCCGCGCTGCTCCTTTTCCCACGCTGCAGCAAGTGCCGGGGGGTGGAGGGCGGCAACCCCTGCAGCCACCACATGCCAGGCCACAGCTTGTATCGTGTGGGGCAGGGGGCAAAGCAGAGGTGGGAAGAGGCATAGTGGGAATGAAGCAGGGGTGGGGTTTGGGGGAAGGGGTGGAGTGGGTGCTGGGTAAGGATGTAGCAGAGGCAAGGCAGGGGTAAGGCCTGTAGCAGGGGAGGGGTTGTCCCAGGCCCCACGCATGGTGGGTTGCCCCAGCCCCCACATCCACCTAGGTACATCCTTGATCACAGATCTAACACATTAGGCAGGATGAGTGTATGTGCATTTGTGCTTTAAGTTTAAATTGGGCTGGCAAATTGCATTACTAATTAGCTCTGTTTTATCGATTTGTTTTAAGAGGCAACCTAGTCCCCAATATTTGGAATCAGAACCGTTGCCAGCTTGGTAAGAATCCTCACGATAGCCTTAGTATGGAGACTAGAGAGACAAGGAGGGCGAGAGGATGGCCTTTTATTGGACCATCTTCAGAGACAGAGAGAATCTTTTGAGCTACACCAAGGTCTTCTTTTTCAGATACAACAAGACAGCATGAGCAGAGAGGTGAAAGTCTGATGACTAACAAATTAGGGGAAGGTTAGAATGGAAAAGCCAGGAAAAGCACAGGCTTCTCAGGAAAAGAACTGGGATACTGCAAATGCTTTATACTGGACTCAGAGAAAGGAGGAAAGTTCCTAATGGCTACAGCATAGCCAGCAGTAGCCCCCAAAAAATTGAGCTGCACAAACACACCAAGGTGGATTAGTTAGACTGGAAGATTTCAACACTCCCAGACAACATGTTTCAGTGAGAAAAAACATGAACCCAGAGCCTTAAAGATGCCACTGGGCATCCCCCTGTCCTGGGGAATCCCCTTGGCAATGTGAAACTAGCATAAGAGGAATAATCAGACCCACAGGACACATTGGTAACAAAAATGGAGGCAAGGTACATGTGTTGTATTAATGGATGGTAATAATGCCAGTTGAAAACCCCCCCACTATGAACAGGAACAAAACCAAAACATTGAAACTGTCACACCAAAAAAATGTGGATTTTTATTTGTTTCAAGTTGATCAAAAAGTTTCCCTTCGATAAAATCAAAATGTTTGTTCCAATCACATTTTATGTAATCTGTAATATTTAAAAAAATATATATTATGTAATTTTAAAAACTATGTAATGAAAAGTTGTTTTAAAAAGGAAATCAAATTGTTAAGCTTCAAAAAGGAAAAATGGAGTGTTTCAACCTTATCAAAATGCCTTTTCATTCCCACATTATCTTGTCAAGTGTAATTTTAGTAAAATAGTCACATTTATGGAAAATGTTTTTCTATTGATTAATTATGATTTTTCACTGGAAAAAAACCTGACCCACATGATGAATCCTAGGAATGATCATAACAGGGGGAAATTGACCTTCCTATCTTGTCATAACCTTTCAGAGAACTTCTCTGTGTGTAAAAAAGGGATTACGGACGAAAATAAGCCTTAATGTTTTTGTGTGCTCTGTACAACATTGTCTCAAAGTACAGACAATGGTAGCAGTCTGCTGGCTAGTAACTTCAGCAGAGTCAAAAGCAGTTAATTTCCAAAGACATGACATAGAAATATGGCAACTGTACTTGCAAGAAAAAACAACAACCCTCTGCCCTTCAAAAGCCAATCAACCAAAACAAAAACCAACCTTGCCTCCAAAATGCTGAGTGCAGCAACACTTAGGCTTTGTCTACACTGCGAGTTTTTGCGGCAGAAAATATGCTAATGAGACCGCGACTCATGCTAATGAGTCCCTCATTAGCATATTTACTGCTGCAAAAACTCGCAGTGTAGACGTAGCTTTACATGCCTGTAAATATCCCGTGCCTCATTAGCATAAACATGGCCACCGCTTTTTTTGAAACAGAGTTTTTTCGGAAAAATGGCCGTCTAGACACAGATCTGTCGAAAATAAAGCCTTTTTCAACAGATCCTGTATTCCTCAAAAAAGTCAACGCTGGTATTTTTTGCTCAAAGTGCTGATGGGAGCAGGTCTCAAGGGAAGTATGTTTGAAGCTCTCAGACCTAAAATGGGGTGGGGAAATTGAGTCATTGACAAAAATGTCCTTTCCTGCAGAATGTTTGTTAGACATCAAATATGTGTTAACCAACATTCAGATTTTTCAAGAGCCTGACTAAAAATTCCTTCCTCTTCCACTGTTCGACTTTCATTCTCCTAGTTCTTGTGATCTCATCAATTTGTCAGTTCTCCAACCGGCATAAAAACCTGCTAGGTGAGATGGAACCTGAATTTGTAAAGTTAAAAAGCAGGCCTTTATAGATCACAGAAAGCAAAAAAGAGCACAGCCATGTTTTTTCCCCAGGGGCCGGGGAGAGATCACTTTAAATGGATCAAATATAAACATAGTATATTTTCCTTTTGCTATGGACAGATCCTCAATGTCACTAGGAATTTCTCTTATTCAGGTAACAGCAATACAGTAATTCCTCATTTAACATGATAGATGCGTTTCAGAAAATGTTCGTGCTAAGAAAAACGTGCTATGCGGGGTCAATTTTCACGTTAAACATAATGGAAAAGGTAGGGGTTGTGTTTCAGATGGTGGCGGTGAAGTCAATTTTTTGTTGGTGCTGGGTCATCAACATCAACATTAGATGATGTAGATCTCCTCTGCATATTTTCCATTAGGTGAGATTGTGTACGAACAACCTTCTTAGCGTTCACTGGTGTTGCATTTTTGCAACTTTCCTTAATTTTCTCAGTTTGGGCACAGATCGTGCGCACACTAGACTCATGCATATTCACTCATGATAAGGGATAATACATGTACTTCGTACACTTCACAGCAAGATCTCTAGCAACACAAGATCTCTAGCAACACAAGTCACCGCAGTTTGTTAAAACACAAAGATAAACACGCAAGTGAGGAGCGGAGAAGCGCTGTGACCACGTCTACTCATCCGCTCATGTGTATTACCACTGTTTTCACCAACTCATAACACCACGCAAAGTAGTCCGCCACTTGATTATTTTCGTGTTTTTTGGGGACGGTCGTGTTATTCGAAAAACGTTCCCTAAAAAATAAATCGTGCTATTACGAAAACGTGTTAAGCAGGCACATGTTAAACAAGTAATGACTGTATTGCATCAACTGAGCTCTAAAAACCAAGTCTGGGCCTGTCGCTGTAGCAAACGGAAAACCTTCCTGTGAGGCACAGGTTCCAGCTCTTTGTGAGGACGGAGCACTTCAGTTCATTGCTCACTCCACCAGCTCTGGCCAGTGCCTACAGCTGGGCCGACTGACTCCAGACACAGCCCGGCCTCCTCAGTGTGAGGTAGGGTCACATCTATGAAAGGCCTTTGAGGGTGAAAGGAGAGAGAAGGGAAGGGAGGAGAAAAGAGGGATCCCAGATGGCTCTCCAATGAAGCTGCATAGTTGCAACTTATTGCCTGCAGTGATCGTCATGTGAGTGTCTATGGCCTGAGTAGTACCTACCAGCTGTGAGATTTTAGCAGGGAAGGCCTGGGAAGGGTATTTTTGAAAAACAACAACATAGAAGGCGAAATCTTCAGCAGGTATACACTGGAAAGTTGCACTGATTTCACTGGAGCTATGCCCAATTTACGCCAGCTGTGGATTTGGCCCCTTAAAATTTATATTCAAACAGCCAGATTTGAACCCCAAATTGAAAGGATCCAAGCAGCAAAATTGGAGCCTCAAATTTCCAGGAAGTTCAGAGCTGAGGGCTTTGGAAGAATCCATCTCGAATGAAAGGAAATGCTTGTGTAGTGATTTATAGTCTTGTATATACCTCAGCTCAATAAAATCCCAATAAAAATCCCAGTGCATTGAGTCAACAGCTTACCACAAAAGGGTCTATATGCCTGCCTGCAGTTCCAGTAGTCAAGAACAAAGAGTTGGCCTGCCATCAAACCTGGCCTAGACAGCCCCAGAGGCCTTGTTTCCTCTGAGCACCAACCAGAGAGGAAAGGGAAATGCAGAGGTGAGAGTCTGCAAGCTCTTTCAGTTTCCATATCAGCCTGAACAAACACTCTTTGTCAACTGCTATCAATTATGTGCCCCAGAATCATAAAGCTTTCTTCTTCCAGCATGAGCGAGGGCCTGCACAGTATCCCACAAAGAAAGTGCCCCTTGTCTGGTGTGTCCCACCAACTCCTGCAGTTGTTCCCTCCCCTTCTTTTCCTTTTTTTTTTTTTTTGGTTGAGTGCAGGATTTATAAACTCTTTGAAACATGTTTTTGCCAGATGTAGGCCCCAAGTGCCCTGGCAATTGCTTCCTGTCCTGTTCCTAGAGCTAAGCAGATGGAATTACACAAGAGTTTGCTGAATGAATCCACCATCCCTCCCCTTAATTAAATGCTAGGATTGTAAGGAGACTGCCCTACTCCCGGCAAAGATCCAGCTGCTCTCCAATCCAACACTGTAAATTACCAGCTCATTAAAATCACTGTATTTCCTCTGAATAGGTGTCTGGAACCAGCATTTTCCCTCTGATAATTGTGTGGCTTGCCTTGCTAATTAATGCAGCAGTAGTGCAATGTGTCGTTTAGGGCTGTGCAGTGTTTACACTCTGCAGTAGTTTTGTCTTACAGCTGCATGTATCTCTCATATCTATATACCTGTATATATCCCTGAATATCATTGACCCAACCTGGTCCAACGCAAGTAAAAGACAGGAGCCTTTTCAGACTCACGTTGCCTAGCTGAGAGAGAGTGCAATTGTTCTCTTCTTCACACTGTATCTCAGGATCTCCAGCTCCCAGCCCGTGGGCCAGCCCCTGCTTGAGCAGTTGCACATTCTGGCCTGGGAGTCCCAACGAGTCGGGGGAGGGGCCTGTCTGTTACTGTCCCCCAAGCCCTACCCCTTCCTGTCATCATCCCAGGCGACGCAGCTTCAGGGATCGCCAAGGGACCTGGCACTGCATGGCAGCTGTGGTTGCCCCCCCCCCACACACACCCTGAGGCAGCAGGAGTCACGGGGAAGTGGAGCACACTGGGCAGGCACACTCACTCCATGCTGCTGCGGGGAGTATGGGGGGGGGGCACCACTGCTCCTGCTGCTGCGGGGAGTATGGGGGGGGGCACCACTGTTGCCACCCTGCCTCAGGCCTCCCCACTGGTGATCCCTAAAGCCGTGTCCTTGGGGGATGGGGTGCCATGAAGAAGAGAGGGCGGGGTGGTGGCAGAAAGGGACAGGGCTTGAGCAATGGGAGCGGGAACAGACAGCTCCCTACTCCTCCTCCACCCAACATGCCGGGACTCGGGTCGGATTGCGCAATTGCTGTGGCCGGGGGTTGGCCCATGGGCCAGGAGTTTCTGACCCCTGAGATACACTTTGAAGAAGAGAACGGCAGCACTATCTCTGAGGTAGCAAATGTGAGTCTGAAAAGGCTCCTGTCTTTAACCTGAGTTGGGCCAGGTTTTGAAAATCCTGCTCGCTGTCTTTTTCTCTTAAGTTCAAAAGCAGGCAGGATTTCAGAAAGGCCGTATCAGCTGCTCCTTGTAATCCTCCCACATGTGAGGCCTGTCTTTAAACCATTGTGACATTTGTTTGGGGAATGAAAAACATAATATTAGCCCAGCTGTTTGTATTTTACCCACACTATTCACTTGCTTTGATGAGGGAGCTTGTTTGAAAATAAAAATTACAACAAGAGGAAGGGGATGCTTTAGTGAATAAACTTCTTCTAGCAAACCCAGGTTTCCAAATATCTGGCATCCGTTTTAAGCTGAAAGCGAAAACCAGAATGTCCTGCGGGACAGAAGGTCTAAAGGCCAACGTTCTTCACAGACAGCTTGAGTCTGTCCGTGTGTTTCTGAGCCCCCTGAAGACCACGATTCTCATTCACAGACCAGGGCCAGATCCTTGGCCTCTCTGCATTGCTTAGAGCAGCTAGAAAAGGAGGCAGCTGGGATGCGAGAAGCACACTTTATCCTGCATCACGACTGAGTCTGGGTGATCAGATATAATGGAGGTGCTTTGGGGTGAGGCCGGCACATACATTGCTCCAGCTGATCCTTGGTTAGCCCTTCGCGATTGACACTTTGGGTCCCAGTAGGGGCTTGGAGCCCCCTTTCTCTCTTCCCTCCTCCCCGACAGTTCCTCTAATGTAAGTTACACCCAAACAAACACAAGAGCAGGGCAGGCCCCCATCTCTTAGTTAAAAATGGGGCTTGTCCCCCAGGCCACTTCCCAGACACTTCCCTTAGGTGACTGTTTCAGGTGCACCATGTGACTTCTCTCTGCAATTCCCGAACTAGAATCTGCTCCTTAGGATGGGTGTCAAGGAGCGACATCGCCTCACTGTCTCCACTGCTAGGGTTGGGTGACCCAAAGTGAAAATGGGCTACTGGGTGGGTCTATGCCAACAGGCTCCTTCCTGGTGCTGGGCTGGCCCTAGGTTGTATCCCCTCTCTTGTGGGGCTGGCCTGACAGTCATGCCCCCAGCTCCTTGGCACTGCTCAATGTAGCCCCCTGAACATTCTTCAGTGCTTTCTTGGGGTGGGGGTGTGCTTGACTTTTTGGGCAAAACTAGGTATTTGTCTAATTCCTGTTGCCAGCTGAGGATCAAATGGTTCAAATGCCCAGTTTTGCCAAAAGTTGGGACTTCCAGGACAGAGCTTAAAAGGGGGACTATCCTAGCCAAAACAGGATGTATGGTCACCCTATGCTCTACCAAAAGCTGTCTAGGTGTCTCCACACCTTTGAAATCAAAAGACCCCACCAAGAGCCTGGGATAAAGTGCTAGTAAGAGGAAACCAGGGTTATGTATGATCCTGTGTGTGCTCAGAACAGCTAGTAATTATGCTCCATGGAGATGGTATTTGCTTTCTGTTGTCTGAAATGCCCTCTCTGTTTTAGCATTTTAAGTTCAATTGAAGAACTGCATAGGCTGCTGCTTTTCAAAAGAGAGACAAAGTGACTGAGTGATATCTTTTCTTGGACCAACTTCTGCCGGTAGAAGGGACACTCTTTCAAGCTACAGACAGCTCTTCTCAGCTCTGGAGAAGCTAACCCGAGTGACATGAAAGAGAAGACATACTGTAAGTGCACACGGTGTATCAGAACCTCCAGGGAGAGAAAACACCAAGCACTAAGGAGGTTTTGATCTAGTGGAGAAAAGTTATTTGGACATGCTCATTGAAAAAGAAAAGAAAAATGTGCGCAGTAAATATTAATTGCATTAATTAATTCCATTAATGAAATTAATCTAATTAATAACACTATCTAAAGAGAAAAAAGAGTGTGAGCATAATTCAATCAGTCAGAAGGGAGACAATATAGACACAGGTACAGCACTAAATCTATGTCAATTTATTTTTAAGTGTATCTTACATATGTAAGGATCTGTTTTCTCCATTGTACTAATGTGTGTTATGTTGTATTGATCTGGAGTTTACCTGTAGCTGTGTTTACATAGGATGGAGGGACGTCTCCCACAGAACAGTTCCTTTGGTATGTGAAAAAGCGATCAGTTGTTGGTACAGTTTGCATGCAAAGCTGCTCTTATTTGACCAATAACCATTTAAAAACTTGGACAATATTGAAAATTCTCAGCTAGATCCGCATAGCGCTGTTGAAATCCAGTTTGCATCAGCTAGAACTACAATCCATTAACTAATAAACAGGGCTTTTAAGTTTTGGTCCTTCTCTGTGTGTGCTGCCTGTCTACCAATGACAACATCAGAATTAGGGATGTAATAGTGTAGTCGATTAACTGATTAACCGATAAGCAAAAGTTTATAGGTTAATGCTATAGACTACACACATTTCCCTTCTCTCCCCTTGCCAATACATTTTTAGTAGGCTGGCCAGCAGCCAAGCTCAGTCCTGGCTTGCACTGGGTCTGTGACCTACGCCCACTGTGGCTCTGCATTTAAAGTTTATTAGGAGTCAGGTGGACAGGCAGCCGGGCTCAGTTCCAGCTCGTGCCAGGTCCAGGAGCTCAACCCCTTTCCCCTCCCCTTCCTGGACAGGGACTGCTGCCACCCCACGGACACCAGGCAGCTGGTCTGCGAGGGAACTGTCTCCTCTCGTGAAACAGTTCTCACCTGGCACCCCATGCTGCTGTCTCTGATACAGAGGCAGCAGTGCAGAGTGGCAGGGGGCTCCTTGAGAATGGGGCCAGAGTGCACTGGCTTCTGGCCACACACCCCGAGGACTATAGAATAGTCGACTAACCGAGAAGAATTCATGAGGTTAATCAACTTTTCAATTAAGAAATATTTAACATCCCTAATCAGAATAAGGGTTCAAAGATCAAATACTCTAAGGGTACGTCTACACTTGCCCCCTAGTTCGAACTAGGGAGGCAAATGAAAGCGACCGAAGTTGCTAATGAAGCGGGATACTTTATGAGGAGTACCAGTTAATTTGAGTTAAGGGATTTTTCTCGGAGTACCGCGTCTATACGCGGCAAGTTAAATTGGGCTAGTCAATTTCCAAAATAGCGACCGGCTGCGACTATGCTAATCAAGCGCGGGATATTTAAATCCCACACTTCATTAGCAACTTTGGTCGCCTTCATTTGCCTCCCTAGTTCGAACTATGGGGCAAGTGTAGACGTATCCTAAGAGTGCTAATATCAGGCAACACTGTTTGGAAATGTTCAGCTCATCAAATATGGGCAAAATTCATGCAGTCTAGGAAATGAATTGTTCCATTCACCCATCCCCAATGTGCACTAACATAGCACATGAAATCATTAGTAGTATTTGTTTCACTAAGAAGCCCAACTGAGATCAGAGTCTCATTGTGCAACGGGCTACATAAATAAACAGTCCCTGCTTCAAAGAGCTTACAATTTTAATGGACAAAATATAGAACATCAAAGCAGAGTGAACAATAATAGGTTGCAGACACCATATTAAGTCCGTGAGTTTTCCTAGTGGGGAAAGGATTTTCCTCTATCTTCTGAAATGCTTTGGGTGGGGGTTTGTTAGTAGGGGATTACCAAAAGGAAACACCTGAATCATACTCGTTAGTGTTTTAGCACTCCATTGTGGGGCTTCCAACACAAGTGCACACACAACATTGGGCCTGTAGCTTGTAATTCTTAGAAAAACTGGTAATTTGGCAGTTCTATGGGGAATGTCACACTTTCATTTGACTTTTTGCACATATTTCTATTTTTTTTGTATATTTTTCATAGTGTTACTCTTTCAGGGACTCTCGGTATTGTTCCCATTAGAAGGAGAAGCTGACAATACGAGTCAGGTTGCAATTCTTCTTTGGTGTATCCTCTTCCCCTGAGCAAAGTGAGAACAAACAAGGACAAGCAGTTTCCTTGCTCAGAAATCCCCAGGTCTGCCACTCCAGTAACCTCTGTCAGTGAGACTCTCTGCTTCCTCTCAGGAGTCCACTCACTACTTCTGCTGCTTCTCTGGCTGGCTGCTTCTGACACTCACAATTTGAAAACCAAACCTCCTAGGTCCTGCATTTGCTCCAGACAAATCCCTCAGTCCACATGGCTTAGCTTTGATCTGCCATGTGGCCCACTGCCGTGGGTGACCCCTCATTGTTTCCACCTGTCTTCGCTACAGAAAGGGGTTGAATTGGTCCATTCATTTTAAGGATGTCTGCTATTGAGTGTGGATCAAAGACTCACTTGATATCACCTATCAACACCTTCCAACTTAATCATATATTTAAAAAATTAGAACTATACAGATTCATGGAGTCTATGACCAGAAGGCACCACTGTGATCAGTTAGCTCAGGGATGGGCAATAATATTTGATGTGGGGCCACTCCAAGATTTCATAAGTGGCCAAGGGCTACACTCTTCCAATGATATTAAGAAGAGGAGTGAGGTCTGGGATGGAAGTTGGGTGCAGAAGGGAGGTTGGGGTAAGGGATTGGGGTATGAAGGATAGGATTTGGGAGGTAGTTTGGATGAAGGAGGGCAGGAAACTGGGGTGCAGCAGGGGGTTCAGGGTCCAGGAGGGAGCATGAGTTCAGGCGAGGATTCTGACCTGGAGGAGGGGTGTAGGAGAGGGTGCCATTTAATTTTAGAGTTGAACTGACCACACACAAATGAAGGAGGGCAGCTTCACTGAGAACCAGGGATGTGAATGTGTAAAACCGTGTACACGGTTAATCAATGAGCCAGGGCTCAAAAGTTAATGTGCACAGTTATATGCAGCTCCCTCTGTATCAGAGGCAGCAGCACGAGGTGGGTGGTGTCAGGTGGCAGCTGGTGCACATGGGCAACCGACTTAAAAGCTGGCTCTCCCACGCACTGGCTCTCAGGGAGCTGCCTCTGGCCCCCCACCTGCATGTACCCATCTAACCGCTGACATTTTCAGTGGTTACAAGTTTACTTGAATAAACACATTTTAATATTCCTACTGAGAAGGCTCAAAAATCTGAAGGCGGGAAACCCAATGAGATTTGTTTTGCGTATAAAAATCTCATGATTTTAAAGCACATGCGCGGCACTACCCCAGGTGCATGGTGCATGCGCAGCACCGCCCCAGGTGCACAGTGCATGCGTGGCCCCCCCCCAGGGTGCGCGGCGGCCCCGGGCGCGCAGCACATGCGCGGTCCTCCCCCCGCCCAGCCCGGCAGCCCCGCACGAGCCCCCTACAATGGGGCGCCCCGGGCGGTAGCCCATCAGCCCGTAGCTTGGGCCGACTCTGCCGCTGGTGCATATGTAGGTAGCAGAGCAGTATCGTGAGAGGAGCTGAACAGGAAGAAGGCAGAATTGAGACCTTTCAAAGTTTTGGCCCAAGCGAGGACATGGGGCGTCATTTGAGCTCCCCGCCTCAGGTGCCAAAATGTTGTGGGCCAGCCCTGACATTTTGGGCGTAACAATCTGCTTCATATCTATTAAAATAGCCAAGAGAGCACAAGACAGCCAGGTGAGAATTAGTGAGGTTCCACTGTTGTTCCTTTCTAACTTTTGCCGGGGAAAACCATCTGGATACTGGATTACAAACCATTCCAAGACAAAGCCAAAGCAAATTGAAAGACAGGGGAATTTAAAAGTTGTCCTGCATGCTATTCATTCAAAGAGTTATTCAGTGGCACTATCGGAACAGCTACAACTCTTATCTTTTTTAGACAGGGGATGACAGCCAATATTTCTACCACAAACAGAAGCCAAAAGAAGGCCCTACAAAGAGGACTCTGTTAAAGGAAGCAGTCCAGCAATGATGAGGCAAATGCTCCTTTTTCCCTTTAACATACATGGTTATCACTATTTGCTGTGGCAATAGCACATTAGCTATGAATGTGTGAACCCTTTCTAAGGTTTGGGATGGTTAATATGAATTATAAGCTCAGTCCTGCAAGCGGCTGAGTATTCTGACCCTGATCCAGGAAAGCTCATAATGTAAGCATGTGCTTAACTCTAAGCTTGTGACTAATCCCGTTCTGATTGATGGGATTCCTCATGTGCTTGATGGTACGCATGGATCAGGCTCAGGGTGCTCAGCAACTTGCAGGATGGAGTCCTATGTGAATCCCCTGTGCTTAGTTTGTACCTTATCAAAAGCAGGATCCAGCTCTGAAATATTCTTGGAAGCCTTCAACTTTGCTCCATGTGCTTCTTGGAGGAGACTAACCTGTACTGAAGCAGTGAAACCACAACTGTCTAGAAGCAATTGGGGTATTGCCTTGGAATAGTCCTGCAAGCCTGCAGCATCCATCGTGAAAAGAGAGTGGGCCAAATGGGTAAAATTCTGCTGTCAATTATCTCAGTGTAGCCTCACAGACTTTAATAGGGCAAAAGTGTTCTAAATTGTACACCTAAAAATCAGGCACCTAAATACACATTTATGCTTCTAAATAAGTGGTCTGATTTCCATAGGCAATTCGTATCCATAACTGACATTGTCTTCAGTTGCAGTCATGGGTGGTCTGCCTTTCCAAAAATCAGGTCATTTATTCATGAGCTCAGATGTGGATCCAGTGTCTAACTTTTGTCATCTAAGCTTGAAAATCTTTCCCTAGAGTCTCACTCATGTACCTGAGATGAGAGTTTGACCCAATGTGCTGCAAAAAAATTCTTTTTTTGTTGCTTGGATCTGTATAATCAGCCACCCACCACACAGTTTTCTTTCTTTGAGATGGTCTAATCAATGATTTTCTATCAAGGCAATGAAACTGAGCTACAAGGAGATGACAGGGAAAGTGAGGCATTACCTACGTGAAGAGAAAGAGTGAGAGAGCGTGTGCATCCTCTGACCAAATGGAGAGTTAACAGCAATCATGCATTCAAAGCATGCACTTTGGGAGTGGCATTAGGCACAGCCACAGGAATAGGGGAGGCAAACCAGCAAGGAAAGAAGATGTAATGATTCTATCAAATGGATCATATTGTAAAATGGATATTATTGTTTCAGCAACCATTACACATGCAAATCAAAATAGATTTATAGACTCTTCAAGCCAGATTCTTAGTTGGTGTAAATCAGCCTTGTTCTATTGAAGTCAAAGGAGTTGCATTGATTTACATCAGCAGGAGACCTGATTTTAAGACCAGAAATGAGCAGTAATATCAAGTTTGACTCACTAACACACATCAGGGTGAAATTCTCTGCTTTATAACTGTAAAAGAGTCATTTGTGAAGAACAAATAGTTAGCTGCATTTCCATTTGTGGCACAAATGGACATTGACAACAAGGTATTGTATCAGAGGCGGTATCGCTTCAGAGGCATAAACCAAAAGGTTTCATCTTACCTTATTTGGAATGAAGTTTGTAAAATAATAAACGTAGGGTACGTCTACACAGCAACATTATTTCAAAATAACTTAGTCCGTGTCTACACAGTAGGCAGTTATTTCGAAATAATGTTGAAATATTGTCAAGCTGGAGGACTTCTTACTCCGACTCCTGTAACCCTCATTGTACTAGGAATAAGGGAAGTCGGCGGAAGAGTGCTCTATTTCGAAATAAGTGCTGTGTAGATGCTTCCCATTTCGAAATAAGCTATGCAATTGACATAGCTCAATTTGCATCACTTATTTTAAGTTAAACCCTGCTGTGTAGATGCACCCACAATTTGCCTGCTTTGATTCATTCATTTCCCATTAAGAGATTCATTTCCCTCACAATCAGTAGCAGGTTATTTTATTTTATTTTGTTTTTCACTATGGCACTCTTTGAAACTTGGAAGCACTTCAGTTACAGATTCCCAAGTCTGGTTCTTACCCTATTTTCTCCTCTGTGTGTGACCTAAACGTTTCAACACTATTTTCTTTCCTGAGTCAGGAAGAAGGGGGCAGCTGGCTAGGCCCTTCCACTCATCACTACATTTTCACCTACAGTATGTTTGCTTTTCTTTCCCAGCTGCAATTTTATCTAGCCTCCTTCAATCCTTCATTCTCTGGCACATGTGTTTTAGTCCCTGTTCTACTCTCACTTAACCCGTGTGCAACCCCACTGATTTCAGTGGGAGTGCATATGCATAATGGACAGCAGATTTGTTTCATTTCTTCTTCTCAATGCAGGCACAAATTCCAGCAAGACAAATGGGAGTGAACGGCCTGGATTAAGACAATTGGGTACAAAATGTTAAGCAAAATCATGTAAAGGTGGGCTAGGCAAATCACAAGACCTGATCGGTTATCAACCTAGCAGGACTTAAGGTCTGGAAAACATTAGCTGACATTCCTACCGTATACCAGAAGTGAGGCATTACCTTAGCTCACTAGGCATTTTGTAGTGATCAAATGCAGATTAAGGGATTTAAACCATGATCGTCTATGAAAAAACTAATCAGAAGCCCGAATGAATACTTTGGCTACTAAAGGTATGTGTACACTGCAGTTTTAGCCTGGGTGCATACGCATTTTTTTATCACAAAACCTCTCTACCATCCACACACTTATTTGCATAGCTGGAGGTGTGGGATAAAGTTTTGTTTTAGATTCAGTTGGAGTAAAGCCCCATCCATTTTGAAGCACTTGGAAGGGGGGAAAACGATCAGGAATAGTCAACATGGGTTCACAAAGGGCAAGTCATGCCTGACCAATCTGATTAGTTTCTATGATGAGGTAACTGGCTCTGTGGATATGGGGATGTACTATACTTTGACTTTAGCAAAGCTTTTTATACTGTCTCCCACAATACTCTTGCCAGCAAGTTAAGGGAGTATGGATTGGATAAATGGACTGTAAGATTGATAGAAAGCTGGCTAGAGTGTCGGGCCCAACGGGTTGTGATCAACGGCTGAATATCAGGTTGGCAGTTGGTTTCTAGCGGAGTGCCCCAAGGATCGGTTCTAGGACTGGTTTTGTTCAACATCTTTATTAATGACCTGGATGAGGGGATAGATTGCACCCTCAGCAAGTTTGCAGATGATTCTAAGCTAGGGGGAGAGGTAGATATGCTGGAGGGCAGGGATAGGGTTCAGAGTGACCTGGACAGATTAGAGGATTGGGCCAAAAGAAATCTGATGAGGTTCAACAAGGACAAGTGCAGAGTCCTGCACTTGGGATGGAAGATCCCAAGCATTGTTACAGGCTGGGGACCAACTGGCTAACTAGCAGTTCTGCAGAAAAGGACCTGGGGATTACAGTGGATGAGAAGCTGGATATGAGGGCTAATGGCATATTAGGTTGCATTAGGAGGAGCATTGCCAGCAGATCTAGAGAAGTGATTATTCCCCTTTATTCAGCTCTGGTGAGGCCACCTCTGGAGTATTGTGTCCAGATCTGGGCCCCCCACGATAGAAAGGATGTGGACACATTGGAGAGGGTCCAATGGAGGGTGACCAAAATGATTAGGGGGCTGGAGTGCATGACCTATGAGGAGAGATTGAGGGAATTGGGTTTGTTTGGTCTGCAGAAGAGAAGAATGAGGGGGGATTTGATAGCAGCCTTCAACTTCCTGAAGGGAGTTTCCAAAGAGGATGAAGAGAGGCTGTTCACAGTAGTGATGGATGGCAGAACAAGGAGCAGTGGTCTCAAGTTGCAGTGGGGGAGTAGGTCTAGGTTGGATATTAGGAAAAACTATT
Source organism: Rafetus swinhoei (assembly GCA_019425775.1). NCBI lineage: Eukaryota > Metazoa > Chordata > Testudines > Trionychidae > Rafetus > Rafetus swinhoei. The sequence goes on along the minus strand of CM033427.1, from coordinate 120,396,660 downwards.
TTACTAGGAGGGTGGTGAAGCACTGGAATGGGTTACCTAGGGAGGTGGTGGAATCTCCATCCCTAGAGGTTTTTAAGTCTCGGCTTGACAAAGCCCTGGCTGGGTTGATTTAGTTGGGCAGAGGGCTGGACTAGATTCTATGATTCACTTTTCAGTGAAGATGTACACATGACCACTTGAGTGGCTAATAGTCCTCCAATGCCCTTTGTGCAGTTTCCCCACCACTGCCTGAAGGGAGAGGTAAGACATGCTCCAGGCAACACACAGGTGAGTGCAGAAACAGTGAGGATAGTCACACAGGTAGGTCTTTGCTCTATGAACGCACAAACTTGGGCTAGGCTAATCCATGTTGTGTAGACTGAGGTGTCAGTCACCCAAACTGAGCATGCAGTATAGACGTATCCTAAGGTTTAAGCCATCCTATTGTGGGGGAAAGAGGATGCAGAGGCAGAGTTGCCACTTTACCAACTGGTACAGGTGTCTGGCCATCTAATCCTGCAAATCTCCTGAGATCTGAGAGTGAAACTCCAAGGACTGTTGGGCATACATCCAGAATCAGGACGTCTGAGTAAAGCCTAGCATCTCTATGCTATTCCTTGGGTCCTTACATGCTGCAGGCCTGCAACTCCCCCTGTGCCAGCAGAATCTGTTTAAGTTGCTGCTGACACCTTCAGTTTAGTTTCATGCAGGAACATCCCTGTGTGTGTGTGAAGGGAATGATACGGTCGTGCACAGAACTCAAACCACGGGCCTTCCATAGACTCACAGGGGGGAGAAGATGATGCCCTTTTAAATCTGCTGCCTGCTTCCAACAGTGCTGTTGCTAAAAGAGCAGCACCCCACCTCTTTCACCCCTGCTTAGCTAAAAGCAGAATGGAGTATTCTGTTTCTAGAGCACCTGTCATCCAGGGATCTCAAAGAGCTTTAAAAACACGATAGACAAAAATCTCTGTATTTCATGGGTTTGAGTGCACTTACTCCCTGCCATTTGGCCAATGAGACAGACAAGATATATTGTCTTATGACCTCAGAGCTGGGAAGCCATGGGTTCTAATGGACAGGAAGTGAGGAGATGGGTTCTCTTCCCAGCTTCTCCACTGCCATGCTGTGAGCCATTGGGAAAGTCACTTCGCCTCTCTTTTTATTTCTACCTTCTGTGTGTCTTGTCTAGTTAGAATTCAGACTCTCTAGGACAGGAACTTTGTGTTTGCACAGCAAATAGCTGAATGGGACTCTGCTTTTGGTTCAGACCTTTTGGCGCTACTATAATACAAACAATTAATAATAATTGAGGCTAATCCTGACACCTCCAATGACCTAGGTTACAAGAATTCCCAGAAATGAGCACCTAGAACCACCATTTTCAAACGTGGATACCTAACCTATTCAACAGATATGGTCCTCTCATGTGATCAGTGATTCTTTCTGGCTCTGGAAAAAAGTCTTTTACATTGTCCTTTCTGAAATAACATCACTGCCTTCAAGTCAGGACAGCCGCATGGGAGGTGGATGGGGATCTACAGTGAACTCAGGGAAAGGGCATCAGTTTCTGGAGTGCAGAGTGTTGGGTTCTGTCCCCCCCCCCCCCCTTCTCTTGGCTAGTCCCAAGAGAAGCAAATGCTGCATTAGCCATAGTTCACAGTCACAGAGTTGTCACATCAAATATTTCCCCCCTTTATTTCCTAATTTCACAACTGAATATTGACATGTGAGGCATTTTTTGTTTTAGGTTTAAGTCCGATTAGATTTTGTTCACTAGTCCAAGTGCTGATCTAGCCTATTGTAAAAGTGTATTTTTTTGAGGGGGAAGGAGAAGTCCTTCAGGGTTCGCCCACCCCCATCCTAACCCTGAAAGCCTGAAGCACAGCCTTCCTTCCTGCTAAAGACCAGAAGCAGGTCTCACTGTCACTATAGCCTTGGCCAGAGAGAGGGACATCCTCTCACCCGATTTCCTTTCATTTCACACCCAGCCAAGGCTCAGCATGGTGCCACCAGTGTACCTGCAGCATTGCCAATGTCAAGCATTCAAAAATCCAGCTCCGATTCCTCAGGAGACCAGCTTAGAAATCACAATGAATTTTTCTACAATAAGTTTGGGGCTCTTTTCCTTTGCCTTCTAGTTTCTGAGCCTTCAGAGGCCACATGTTTCAGCTTTTCATGCTGAGATTCTCTTGCAATCCCTTTGGTATAAGAGGCCGGGGCTTCAAGAAGACCCCCTAGACATGTGGTAACATTTAGAATCATAGACTCATAGGGCTGGAAGAGATCTCAGGAGGTCATCAAGTCCAGCTCCCTGCCCAAAGCAGGACCAATCCCAACTAAATCAACCCAGCAAGGGCTTTGTCAAACCGAGACTTAAAAACCTCCCTAGGTAATCCATTCCAGTGCTTCAGCACCCTCCTAGTGAAATAGTTTTTCCTAATATCCAACCTAGACCTCCCCCACTGTAACTTGAGACCATTGTTCCTTGTTCTGCCATCCGTCGCTACTGTGAACAGCCTCTCTCCATCCTCTTTGGAACCTCCCTTCAGGAAGTTGAAGGCTGCTATCAAATCCCCCCTCACTCTTCTCTTCTGCAGACTAAACAGACCCAACTCCCTCAGCCTATCCTCATAGGTCATGTGCCCTCTCACCCACCTCTACACTGCATCTGCCATCTCCACTGCACATGCACGTTAAGATGAAGTTCATCCATGTACCGAGAGCCAAAACAAGTCCCATACAGCTGTGGGACTTAAGCAATGCAAGATCTTGTGAACTCTGAATAGGGGTGAATAGACTGATACTGGCATCTTTTTGTGCCAACTTCTTTAAAAGAGGCCACCTGCATGGATAATTCAAGGGTATTTTCCTATTTCCCCCTCTATTCTACATAAACATGTAACTTGCACTAGAAATAAAACCCACTCATTCCTACTGCTAACATGTTAACAGGTAACTACATGAAAAAATGCGACTCATCAGCAAGAGGTCTGTTTTCTTGCCAGCTGTTATCACACCACAGATCTTCCAAGCAACATGTATTCACTTTTCAACAGGACACCTTTATGGATATGTTCCATATAAATCACACATTTTTCCTTTTGCTTCAGAAATGCGCATTGCGTGCTTTGTGAAAAATGCTCTGCCATTTGCCAGACTAGCAAAAGTACAGTAGCTACTGCGTATGTGGCAAACCCACTTTGGCAGTGGGGGAGGAATCCACAAATTAGGATGCCTTCCACCTGGTTTGTAGCCCTGGCGATTTCACCAGGAAAGAATCCTGGAAAACTCTGGGTTTTTTTTTTTAGTGCTGGAGAAATAGCAGTCACCCAAGAGCCAATGACCAGCTTCCAACAAATAGTATGTCATTCTTTCCCCCATTACAAACACACAGTAATTCCCCCACCACAGTTTTATTCTCTCACATCATCACAGGGGAATGACTGCAACAGATTTCAAGAGTCTGTTAGCCAATGGAATGCCAGATGGTGCTGGGGAAATTTAAGCAGAGAAGATGCGCTGGCTGAGTAATGAAAAAATAGTCGACTGTGAGATATATTATTGGACTCTGGACAAGAAAAATGTCTGCTCCATTGCAACCAAACAACAATAACAAGTTATGACCCAGGCCGTACTTGGGGAATTAGACACATTATCTTTGCATTCAGCCTTCCCACACGGGTATGAGGTAAGGCCATGCTGAGCTGGTTCACAGCCTTCTGTAACTCATCATATTATGAAATGAAAATTGGCAAGGGGGGGGAGAGGAAAAACTGACACGCTGGCTAGTCTGTTTCAGTTCATGCCATTTCTCTCATACAGAATTCTCCAGCCACTCACTCCGAGATACCTCATTTATTTTGTGTGAGTAAAGGGCATACTGCATTGTTTACATGTCACATTTTATTGATCACACGAATCCTGTGGGGGAAAGTATGAACATCTGGAACTGGGGGCTGCTGTTGTGCAGTACTTGTCTTTGAAGAGAAAAACTGTTTTCATTTACCTCTGTGGTGTCATGTCAGACCTTGACCTTTGCTAAAAACCTCTTTCTTCTTGGTTGATTGCAGTGACTTTTTTTTTTTAATCTGGGGAAGGGAAAATGTAGAGGAAAGAAGTTGAGCATTTCAAGACCATGCCAAATTTTTTTTGTTAAAGTTTTACCTCCCTTCTTCTCCCCTTGTAAAAAATGTGTGTTAGGAAAACTAATATAGTCCTAATTAATTTTTCCACAGTAGGAAAATCCATTCGTGCAATAGCTTTCATTAATCTTAAAGCTCAAACATTAATTCAGTGTATATGAGTGTGGCTATACACTGTACAGATTTTATGTTTTTAAAGTGTGGTATAGCATTTTGCATTCAGAGGGAAATTCACCCCAAGCAGAAGGCCCCTGAAAAGCATGAATACTATTTGGCTACGTCTATACTGCTCTCTCTTGCACAAGAAAATATGCAAATGAGGCGAAGCGGTGAATATTGCCACACCTCATTTGTATACTTAATGAGCTGCCATTTTGGCGCAAGTGGCTTTTGTGCAAAAAGGAGACATCTATATGGCTCCTTTTTGGGCAAACCCCCCCTCTTGCGCAAGAGCCTTTCTGCCGCTTTTTTTCAGGCAGAACGGCTCTTGCACAAGAGGGGTTTTTGTGCAAAAAGGAGCCGTGTACATGGCTCCTTTTTGTGCAAAAGCCCCTTGTGCAAAAATGGCAGCTCATTAAGTATGCAAATGAGGCACAGCAATATTCACTGCTTCACCTCATTTGCATATTTTCTTGTACAAGAGAGAGCAGTATAGACATAGCCTTTAAGTTTAGCTTAAGCCCTCAAAACTGTCATCACAAAGCCCAGTATTCTGTCTTCTGACAGTGGCCAATGCCAGATACCCCGAAGGAGTGAACAGAACAGGGAATCTTCAAGCAATCCATCTCCTGTCACTCATTCCCAGCCTCTGACGGAGGCTAGGGACACCATTCCTACCCATTCTGGGTAACAGCCATTGATGGACCTAACCTCCATGAATTTATCTAGTTCTTTCTTGAAGCCTGTTAATGTCCTGGTCTTCACAACCTCCTCTGGCAAGAAGTTCCACTGGCTGACCCATGCACTGTGTCAAGGAAAACTTCCTTTTATTTGTTTTAAACCTGCTACCTATTAATTTCATTTGGTGACCCCTAGTTCTTGTCTTTTGGGAGCAAGTAAATAACTTTTCTTATTCACTTTTTCCACACACGTCGTGATTTTATAGACCTCTATTATATCCCCTTCCCTTGGTCACCTCTTTTCTAAGCTGAAAAATCCCATTCTTTTTAATCTCTCTTACAAACCCCTAATCAATTTTGTTGCTCTTTTCTGAACCTTTTCCAATGACAATATATCTTTTTTGAGATGAGGTAACCACATCTGTACACAGTATTCAAGTATTCTTCGGTGAATGCCATCTGGTCCCCGTGACTTGTTACTATTAAGTTTATCAATTTGTTCCAAAACCTCCTCTAATGACACCTCAATCTGGGACAATTCCTCTAAAAAGAATGGCTCACGTTTGGGAATTTCCCTAACATCCTCAGACATGAAGACTGAAGCAAATAATTAATTTAGTTTCTCTGCAATGACCTCATCATCTTTAAGTGCTCCTTCAGCATCTCCATTGTCCAGGAGCCCCGCTGGTTGTTTAGCAGGCTTCTTGCTTCTGATGTACTTAAAAAACATTTTGCTATCACTTTTTTATTTTTGCCTAGCTACTCTTCAAAATTCCTTCTTGGCTTTTTTTATTATATTTTTACACTTAATTTGACAGAGTTTATGCTCCTTTCTATTTGCCTCACTAGGATTTAACTTCCACTTTTTAAACAATGCCTGATCTCTCACTACTTCTTTACTTGGTTAAGTCAAGTCACAGTGGCACTCTTTTGGTTCTCTTACTGTGTTTTTTTAAAATTTGGGGTATTAAATTTTAAGTTAGGCCTCTATTATGGCGCCTTTGAAAAGTTTCCATGCAGTTTGCAGGGATTTTACTTTTGTTAATGTACCTTTTAATTTCTGTTTAACTAACCTCCTCATTTTTGTGTAGTTCCCCTTTTTGAATTTAAATGCCATAGTGTTGGGCTGCTGAGGTGTTTTTCCCACCACAAGGATGTTAAATTTAATTACATTATGGTCACCATTTCTAAGTGGTCCAGTTATATTTACCTCTTGGACCAGATTCTGTGCTCCAGTTAGGACTAAATCAAGAATTGCCTCTCTCCTTATGGGTTCCAGACGCAGTCATTTAAGGTAGCAAGAAATTTTCTCTCTGCACCCCGTCCTGAGGTGATGTGCACCCAGTCAACATGGGGATCATTGAAATCCCGCACTATTGTTGAGTTATTTTATTGTGATAGCATTTCACACTCACTATAACTATCCCTACTGTTATAGGGTATGTCTACACTTGCAGCCTATTTCGGAATAGGGCTGCAAATGTAGGCATTCGGAATTGCAAATCAAGCCCAGGATTTAAATATCCTACATTTGCAGCCCTATTCCGAAATAGGCTGCAAGTGTAGACATACCCATAGTCTTATTATTAGAGTATGGAATACTACCCATAGAGATCCTATGGAACATTTGGTTCATTTAAGATTTTTACTTCATTTGATTCTACATTTTCTTTTACGTATAGTGCCACTCCCCCACCAGCATGACCTGTTCTGTCCTTCTGATATATTTTGTACCTTGGTATGAATGTGTCCCATTGATTGTCCTCATTCCACCAAGTTTGTGATGCTATTATATTAATATTCTCCTTTAATATGAGGCACACTCCTTGCTTCTCCCTCTGTTTCCAAACACACAAAGCCAGCCCAGTACCCACAGAGAGAGCTCTATCCAGTAATGGCCATAGATAAGTACAGTTTGTTCATAAAAACAATCTCCCCAGCAAACATCACTTGAACAAAGTGATCAGATTGCAGGTCTACTTAAGCACACATATTGGCAAGGATGTTTTTCATCTAATGGCCAAACTCTTGTCCTGGCCATCTCCAGTGTCAATTGGCCTATGAATTGGTTGATCGTCTGAAAAATGTCACCAGTGAGATGTCACAGTGTTTGATTTTGAGAGTCTGGTCATTGTGGCCAGTGAGCTCCTTTTGCTGGAGAGCCAGGACCTCAAACAAATGGTGCTAGAGGACCTTTGAGTTAGGGCCACAACATCATAGAATCATAGAAGATTAGAGTGGAGGTGATCTCAGGAAATCATCTAGTCCAACCTGCTGCTCAGAGTATGACCAAACCCAACTAAACCATTCCAGCCAGGGCTTTGTCAAGTTTGGCCTTAAAAGCCTCTAAAGATGGAAATTCGTGAATCATCCCAACTCTTTCCTCACAAGGGCTAAGGGAAGGAATAGGCAGAGACATTTTACAGATGCAAAAATGGAGGCACAAAGAGAAGTAACTTGCTAAAGGTCACATACCAAATCAGGGGCTGAGCTAGGAAGGGAATTCAGAACTCCAGACTCCCAGCCACCTGTTTTATGCCGTAGATCTAGCAGATCACACTTTCTTTCCTAGACTCCATGGACAAAAATTACTGCATGTGCTTAACTTTGCACATGTGAGTATTCCCACTGAAGCAAATGGGATTACTCACATGTATAAAGTTAGCCATGGGTCTAAGTCTAAGATGAATCATGACTATAGCTATAAAAAGTTGTTTGCTGTGGGCATATACATTTAGCTTGATCAGAGGGGAATTAAGAGTAAACAAAATAAGAGATGATAAAGTGTCCTGAAATCATTCAAAGCAACATGGCATCAAAATAATCCAGTGGAAAGTAACATGAGCTGGGGAATAAAGAGACTTAGTCATAGAACTCATTTTGACCTGGAAGACAGCCAAATATTTCCTCATGTCCCAGTTCCTTCCCATTTGTTTATGGCTGAATGAGGTAAGAAGCTGTGGATTTCTGTTTAGACAACACAGAATCAAATATACTTCAATCACTACAGTTAACTGTGGCTTGATTTGATCTGGATTTCAAGAAACAAACAAGAACTGTGTGAGAATCTGGCACCCATGTGGGGCAGGAGAAAGCCATATTCACTGGTAATTAGCAATGTATAACATGTATATAAGGGAGGAAGAACCCCTGTGAAAAGGTAGTGGCTTAACAACTACAGAACCCCGGGAAAAGAAAGAAGAAACCCTTATGAGAAAGTCCTAAGGAAATCATTAGGGACAAAACAGTCTCAGTTTCAGAGTAACTGCACCTTCTGTATTCCTCCTCTGTGTCCATGAAGGGGCACCCACTTAAAAGTTTCCAGTACTCAGCTATCACATTTCTTGGTTGGAGACCCATCTCTTTCTCCCTCCTGTCGCAGGAAGTTCCAGACTGCACACTTCCCTGCCTTACACTGCAGATATGGCTACACAGCGGTTAGACATCTGCAGCTGGCCTGTGCCAGCTAACTCATGCTTGTGAGGCTCTGGTCAAGGGGATGTTTGGGTGAGGTATAGATGATCCCACTTTGGCTGCAGTCTGAGTTCTGGGACCCTTGCAGGCTCCTAAAGCCCTGACTTCAGCCTGAGGCCAGAGGCCAATACAGCAATTAAACAGCCTCACATAACCCAAGCCCCATGAGCTCAAGTTAGCTGGCATGGGTCAGTTGTGGGATTTTAATTGCAGTGTACACAGACCCTGGGACATCTCCAACAAGCCAGTGTGTCTCAACAGGCCAGTGGCTGTTCTACTCTTTTAATCCAAAAGCTGCCAACAGTGGATTGCCAGCAGTTACAAGTCAGCACATAGCTCTTTCTGAGCAAGCACATTTATTCTTAAGAGTAAAGCATTACAGAGAAAAACACATTCAAGTCCATACAGAACCTTCATACAAGCTTACCAGAGGTCACCTCAGCTCAAACTCAAGCTGTGATAGGCATCAGTGCTTCCAAACCGAGTTCAGCTGTTTTTTTATACAGTTGGGACCTTTCATCTCCAGGAACAAGTAATCAGTAGATACGAAACTGGGTTTTGCATAACCAGAGCTGGGGAATTTGCATTAACCTCTCCCCATGGATTCCCCAGGAAATCCACTTCACAGTATTGTCCCAAAAGTCCATTCTTGATCTGTGCACATTTTTCAGTATGGTCCTTTGAACTTCCAGGTCTCACATGTCTCCCACTTAGAGAGGTTACATACCATCCAAGTCCACAGTAACAGATAAACCATTCATTGAATTCCAGGGACCCCGAAAATGCTTAAACTTAATTAAAAAAAGTCTTCCAAGAACCTGGCAGAATTTTGCTGTATCTGACACAGAAACCAGTAGGAGTCTGTAGAAATGTAATATGGGTCCATAGAAACTAAAATTATCAGCTGGTATAAATCGGTATAGCACCACTGAGTGCACCGAGGAGCTGATCGAGTTAATTGATCAAAGAAACATATCCACTTTTGTATTTTAAACCATTCAATAGAAATCTCTAGCAACTATACATTTATTTATTGAAGTGAACAGGGTAGTATAATAGGGTTGCACTCACCATGCGCGGGCAATCCCTGGCCAAGTGTGTGTGCCTGCACACTCTCTCTCTCTCTGTTTGTGTAGGCTCTTCGGTGACTCAGCCGGTCTGTGTGCAAAATAAAAGGAATCCCTTCTGGGATACCAGTCCAACAGGGCCTCTCTGTGCCCTCTTTAATGTCTCTCAGTTTGTTCCCACTCAGGAATACAGCAGTGTCCCTAGAGCTTCCTTCCTGAAGGCAATATTTTCACCCTTTCAGGCATCTTCTGGTTGTAGCCCTTTGGCTGGGTAACTATAAACCAATTCCCCTCCCCCAGGATGCCTGAAGATCCAGGCCACTCCCTCAGTGGATGATGGGGTGTTGGGGGGACCTGGTTCTGCCCTCTACTCCATACTGAAGCCAAGGGACCCTGAACATAGTAGCTGTCTGCTATGTCCATTCCACTGCGGTTCTAATTTCCTGGGCCACTTCCCCATGGCCCTGTGCCATCTTTGCCCTTACCTCATCACTCTTGTTTGCTCTGAGCTCTCCACAGCACTGCCACTCTCTCAGCCGGACAGTCACCCAGTCTTCACTCCCTGAGCACCACACAGCAACCAACCATTGCTCTATTATGCAGCTTTTTTTTGGTATGGCCTTCCTGGCCCCTGATTGGCTGTGTCCCCTAAAGCCATTCTAGCCTGCTTGGAGGAAATCTCTATTATCTTTTCTTCTGGGGTGAGGTATGGCAGAACCAGAATGCCTCCAGCAGGGGGCCTGAGGGCCTAGTCCACCTAGTCACAGGTAGTTTTAAAACAAGCTATACTTTTCTATTGAATCCTAGGCTATGTCTACACTCGCGGCTTCTTGCGCAAGAACATCTTGCGCAAGGGTTCTTGTGCAAGAAATCTTGCGCAAGAAAACATCCACACTACCATGTGCGCACTGTGCTTTTGCGCAAGAGCTTCCATGGCAGTGTGGACGCTCTCTTGCACAAGAAAGCTCCGACGGCCATTTTAGCCATAGGGCTTTCTTGCGCAAGAAATCCCTGCCGAGCGTCCACACTGCCCTCTTGCGCAAGAGCTCCTGCGCAAGAGGGCTTACACCTATTAAAAAAGAGTGTAGCTCTTGCGCAAGAAGCCCTCTCTTACCACGCCGTACTGTAAATTTCCTTGCACAAGAGCAGGCAGGCAGTGTGGACGCTCTGCGGATTCTTGCACAAGAACGGCCATACTTGAGTAAGAAGCTGTGAGTGTAGACATAGCCCTAGAGTGCAGGGAAAGAAGGGAAAATATATTATAAAAGGGTTTCCCCCTTTCTTTTCAAAGTTCCTTCCTGTCCAGGTAAAAGTGTAAAACCAAATGACATACCAATAGATTTTACCTTAGTTAGTTTGAATCTTTTCTGAAGGCTCATGTGATCTAGGTCTGCAGGTCCCAAACTTTATTTGTTCACATGCCACCTTAAAATATTGTTGTGAAGTGAAAGGATGGAACACCAAGCTCACTTACAACAGTTTGAGAACCCCTAGTTCAGACCATAAGGGATGAGAAGCTGCTGTTGAATTGTTGTGTATCCTTTAAACTCTGCATAGTCTGCCATTCATCCTGAGCAGCAGAGTTGTTCCAGGTACTATCTCTGGGAAATAAATGATCAAGAATGGGTGTTGTTTCTGACTTTCGATCTTTACCAGAGCTACTAGTATAAGGTATCAGCTTTGAGATCAATTAGATCCCCAACAATGCCCATAGTGTTCAATACACTAGCCACTAGTCACATGTGGCTATTTGACTGGTTGCGTGTGGGTAGTTCGCTATAGCAGAACTGGTTGGACACCATCGGTTCAGGAGTACTAGGAAATGGAACACTGTGTAGTAATGTTCTTTTTACATTCACTCCTCCCTACCAATTTGTCCAGATATCGTTTCTAAAGCTTTATGGGGTTGAAGTAGTAAGAAATGAGGAGGGGAAATCCATACAGGTCATTCACTATCACTAAGTCCTGCAGAGTACTACTTTGTCTGGGTTTAGCACACACTAGTGTGGAAAGGGCTTATTTGAAAGCCTGAGGTGCTATTTGCTCATGACCTCATGCTAAGATTTAACAGTAACAATTGTCACTGTCATTCTGAGGAGTTATAAATCTATTTTTACATTATAAATACTACTACTGCCAATTTGTCTATTATAGAGTTGGTACAAAACCAGGAAAAGGATTCCACAGAAAAATGCCAAAGGCTCCCGTTTTCTGTTTCTTTGCAAAATTTCTTTTAAACATTTTTCACTGAAATGGCCTTGGAACCCAAAAATAGTTCTCTAACTGAAAACTGGGGTTTAAGTAAATGAAAATTTTCAAAAAAATGACTGTGTGTGAAGTTTCGCTCTTTGAGGATGCTGATGATTTTTCACCAAAAATTTTGCTTTGGAAAAGGTTATTTTTGACACAAACATTTTTGGTGGGGAAAAAAAGTAGCCCAACTATAAAATAGAAGGGTTTATTATTACTAGAAAAATAACATGTACAGGGCCAGAGTATAGATTCCTGCATTTTCTATGGAACACTCTTTTTTCTGTAACAGAAAAGAAAAACAAAACTAAGGACATTTCTTGGAAATACAAAGCAATGCTAAGTCTGCAGCTGTGCTAAGGCAGCCAGGCTATTCCACTGCACACAGAGAAAACAACAAATTATTTTTTCTGTTACAGTTAAGTCAGCATGTACAACTGCAGGTAGGCATTTGCAGGCATTTTATAGATTTTCCATTTATTGTCACATAAATACACACTAGTAATAAAAACTGAGTCCACAGCACAACTGTATCCTCGAACCTCTGTTTCTTTTGAGAAGTTACTTCTGAGTTACAGTGCTGGGTTTAGCACTGATTGGCCATGGTAAACTATGGTGGTAGTGCAATGTACCTATAAGAGACTGGATCAGTGGCAAATGCTGGGATACAGAACTAATTGGATAATGTTATGATGGAGGCTGAGTGCGTGCCACGCAGTTGCAATAAAGGTCTCTTTGTAAGCGCTTCCTGGCTCACATCACTCTGTCCAGTATCAAACACACTGTCTCCCATCTGTCCTGCTTTGACACCAAACCCCTCCATCCCAGCTTAAAGAGACCATTTCCCACATTCAAAATCATTCAAAGGGCATGAGGGGCAAAATGGCCAGTTTGCTTCAGGCCTCTTAGTTTGAGAGGGCCCCTAAATGAAGTGATGTTGTGAGCTAGCTCGTGGGTTTGCCATGCCACTCAGGTTTGGAATTTCTACTTGTCTGTCTTGGAGGAGCAACAGGCCAAACCTGAGTGACATTGCATCCTGTGTTAGTCTCTTGAAACGGTGGGAGGTATGAAACACAGTGTTGCCAACTCCCTTGGTTTCATCATGAATCTCATGGTATTTGGTGATTTTCTGAAAGCCCCAGCTGCTGGAGTCACATGATTGTGTGAGAATCTCAACTTCCATTAAAAAACAAAACAAAGATAAGTTCTTAACTCTCACATTTGCAAAAAGAGAAAAACTTGAAAATGTGACCTACTGGCTTGGAAACCAGAAGGCAAACCAAAGAGAATCTAAAATGTGTGTATACATTTAACATCTCAAAATTGTTTGGGCCTGGAGCTTAAGATTTTCAATGCCATAGTATGACAATACTACAACAAAAGGGCATAATAATATCAATCCTTCTCTAGTGACCACTCACCTCGTTCTGAAATACTTTCCATACTTTTCATAGGCAGCAGACCACAGCTTCTGAGGTACTACAGATACATCCATTTCCTAGAGTCCCTGGCAATTGTTCTATCATTTTCTTTTTTTACCCTTAGCATGATGACTGAATCTTGATTTACATGGTATATATGTAACCCAGGGGTCAGTGTGTGTTACAGGGCCTCCTCTGGGCCCAGCCCATAGAGGATATGAGTTTGTTATTGCAGCAAAGACCTCTATTCAGGTTTTAAGCTCTGGGTGCCCCTGGTTGTCAGCCAAGATGCTGACTATTGCACATTTAATATAAGCCTATTTAATATTCATGTGTGTGACATTAAGCCTATTTAATATTCATGTGTGTACCACCTGCAGATTAGACCATAGGCCAATTCAGACTCAAGCAGGCAGAGGTTTCTCATCTCACCATAATTCAGAATGATATAATTTGTCTTCTCAAACCTTACCTTCAACCTTTTCTCCTTGGCTGTGTCTAGACTGGCAAGTTTTTCTGCAAAATCAGCTGCTTTTGCGGAAAAACTTGCCAGCTGTCTACACTGGCTGCTTGAATTTCCGCAAAAGCACTGACTGCCTACTGTAAGAAATCAGTGCTTTTTGCGGAAATACTATGCTGCTCCCATTCGGGCAAAAGTCCCTTTTGCGCAAAACTTTTGCGCAAAAGGGCCAGTGTAGACAGCTGAGATTTGTTTTCCGCAAAAAAGGCCCGATCATGAAAATTGCGATTGGGGCTTTTTTGCGTAAAAGCGCGTCTAGATTGGCACGGACGCTTTTCCGCAAAAAGTGCTTTTGCGGAAAAGCGTCTGTGCCAATCTAGACGCTCTTTTCCGAAAATGCTTTTAACGGAAAACTTTTCCTTTAAAAGCATTTCCGGAAAATCATGCCAGTGTAGACACAGCCCTTGTGTTTAAGAATTAAGTGCTTTGCTCATTAGGTTCTCTTTCTGAGCTTTGCATTTCCCCACTGACTTTAACGAAGCTCTCCTTATGCTTGCATACCTGGAGAAGCTGGGTTGTTTGTTAACAGGCAGGTGGTTTTTTTACACCTCCCTCTAGCCCCTCCAGCTTTTTTTCCTGGCAGCTTTTCCTGAGTTTGTATAGATCTCAATTTCCCTCAAGGTGCTCCTGGCACCTAATTAAACATGAATAAGGAAGTGGAAGTGGGCCTGTGCCTCTTTAGGTGTCTACAGGACACCGAGGCAAATGGTGTTATAGTGCTAACGGAAACATACAAGGTGCAATGCAATTTCCATCACACTTAATTTCAAGGATAGATTGCACATAATTAAATGACACCCTTTAGGGTGACACCACGTGAACCAAATGAAAACAGCATGTTTTATTAACAGGCAGGCTACATTTCCTGTAAGCTGCTGAAAGATGCACAGCTGCCCAATTAAACACCCCCCCTTTCTACCCCCAAACAACAACCTACCACCTATAGATGTCTTAAAATCACAGGCTGGCTTTTATTTGACAATTACTTTTCCTCCCTGTTCTTGGGCTTTAGTTTGGGGTGTCAAGAATGTGAAAGTGTCTAATGATTAGAACGTGAAAGATTTTTTTTAAGGACTGCTATACTCCCTAGTACTAAAAACCAGGCAGAGCCTGTCTGCTTTCCATCTGACCTTGACAAGGGTGTTCCTCATTTCCTCCCTGTATTTTGCCTACTAATCCTTCCTGAAAACATTTTCCCACTGAATAAATTGGATCCAGTGTTTTTAACTGGCATCATCATGCTTATTTCCTTTGGTTGCCTTATATATGCAATATTTTTCCTGCCCCCCTACTGCCCACTGGCAGAGATCCCTCTTTCCTTTTTTTTCCATGTCCAAATACCATGTTAACTTGGAGTGAAGCTGTCCTGTCGGCTGGGATGGGGGGTTATTGTCTGATGCCCAAAAGGGCCTAACATACTTCAGAAACATTTCAGCAGCCAAACCTTACACAGTGGAACACTTAGTAACAGACGCTAGTGCTTCAGTTTGTGAACTCAGGACTTTCCTCTCTTTCAATCTCTTTGTTTATTTTGGGGGGAAATTGAAATATGACAATTTTTTCACAGTTCTATCTCCCCTTCACTTACACCACTGATCATCAGGGAAGAATAGTTGGCCCAGTTTGAGGGGATTTAGGTGGATTTAAAATGTGGGCAGGTCATGCAAGGATAATACCCTTCCTATTGCAAAGATTGCTGGAGGAGTTTAATCCTAAAAGTGATCAGCAAAGACTTGGTGGTCTTTGGCCTGCTCTACACTGAGAGGTTAGGCTGAATTTAGTCGCATTAGGTCAATTTTCTAAACAATGAGTCCACACCACCAAGCCCATTCCGTCAACTTTAAGTGCTTGGTGGTGTGGCCTCAATTTCTGTCATGCACCTTTCCCGACCATCACATGCTAAGGTCAGTGAAAGGGCCTATTACCCCACCACACTTAGGGAATCCCATTGTGGTTAAACCCTCTACTATGTCCTGCACAGTTCCCAGTCACTACTCTCTGTTGCAGAAGAGTATTGACGGCCTTGGCTACTTCAATTACACCTGCCCCTGTTGTAGCTTTCCCCACCCAGAATTGATTCCCAACAGACCAGTAGCTGTCTGGCATTGCAAACTTGCCACTCGCTTCTCCACTGTCAGAATGGGTCTCATTGTGGTATTCTTATGCTTCAGGATGGGGGAAAGCAATTCATAAACTTCCATGAAAGAGGCCTTATGCATGCGGAAGTTTTATAGCCACTGCTGATTGTCCCATAGCTACCAGGACACGAGTCTGTCCCACCAGTCTGTGCTTGTCTCATGGCACTAAAACCAGAGTAACCCACACACTAGGGCTATGTCTACACTGGTGGGTTCTTGCGCCAGAAATATGCAAATGAGGCTAAGCGTGGAATGAGGTATGCCTCATTTGCATACCTAATGAGCTGCCATTTTTTGCAGAAGAGGCTCTTGCGCCAGAAGGAGCGTGTACACTGCCCTTTCTTGCTCAAGAAAAACCCTCTTGTGCATTGCTGTTATTCCTGAAAATAATCAGCGTAGTGGCATTGCAGTGGCACCTAGACCATAGCAACAGTTAAGATCAAGAGACCTCTACAGCATAGGCTAGGAACCAGCTCACTCATAGTTCAGAGGATAGCGGCTCCTCTACCCACTGCCAGAAGTCCCATGTTCAAATACACCTGGTGGTGGTTACAAGTGGGGGCTTGTGCAGGATCTCAACTGGGTCTCTGAAGCTCAGGATGTGCTTCCTCACCTAGGGGAAGTATGTAACCCACACACCTAGTGTGATTCACTGACCAATGCAGTGGCACCTAGACCACAGCAACAGTTAAGATCAAGAGACCTCTACAGCATGGGCTGGGAGGCAGCTGGCTTTTAGCTCAGAGGGTAAAGGCTCCTACACTCAGCTCTAGAGGTCCCAGGTTCATATCCACCTGGTGGTGGTTACACCAGCATACCACTGTGTCCAGAGGACTGAATGCCGGTACCAGTTGCTCAACTCACGTGCTTCACAGAAGAGTATGTTCATAGCCTCCCAAGATTCTTCCTCATTCTGTCCGGCAGGCCCTGGATATGCTCTGGACATTCTCCAGCATAAGGCGTACCATGGTTAATATGATTGCACTAATACTTTACTGTTGAATGAGTTCAACGATAGTTTCCATGCTTCTTGTGCTATGGCATCTGCATGGATAACCAGGGGGGAAAAGGGTGCAAAAAGACTCTTTGTTGTTGCTTTCTAGCAGGGAGATGAGAGTAATATGAGACGTTGATGAATGTACCCAGAACCACGCACTGCACAGTTTTGGTCCCAGCGTGCACTGGGAGCATTACCCAGAATGCAAAGGAGCAGCAGGAACTGTGGGATAGTTACCCACAGTGCATCACTCTCAAAGTCGACAGTAGCCACCCGACTGGGGATGCGCTACTTTGAACTCTGTCAAATTTTTGCGCATAGTGAGGACATGCATCTTCGACTTTACAAAATCGGGTGCTGAAAAAACAACCTTAATAAATTTGATCTTGTCTCCTAGTGTAGACAAGGGCTTAAGACTGCAGCAGTTAAAGTGGCAGTGCTGCTGGGACCTTTTCACCATAGGAATGAATACAAAAAGGGATGAGTGAAAAAGGATAAAATAAGCAACTTGCCTAATGATATTGCTTCTGATTTTGAGGAATACAAAATAAGATCTTCCAACAAGTAAGTCCTGAGGTTTTTTTTATTATTCACTTGTAACAAGTGACACCATTCAGTAGCTAGTATGAAAATCCTAACTAACAAAGGAAACGATTCTTTGAAAATAAATGAAAGAGCACAAATTTTTGGACTCACAGTTGCATTTTCCCTTCTTGGTGATCATTGAAAATTACCCTCTCCATGAGATCTTTCAGCAAAATGTCAGTCATTGTCAATGCTTGCTGCTAAAATGTCACATTAGCATCCCCTGACCTTCTTGTGTGGAAGGGATGCTGTTGAATCCCTGCTGTCAAAAGCAACTGACTGTGGGCACTATGACACACATAAGGCATGGAGAAAGTTAGCAAGTTAGAAACAAAACACCAGACAGTGCTTCAGAGCTGGCATATAATATGGAGAAAAGAAGTGAGAAAAGGCTGATGCAAATAAGGATCTGATCCTGTTTTGAATGGAAAAACTCCCATGACTCCTAAGGGTACAGGTTCACACCTAGAGATATGAACCCACTGATAAGTGAGGAACAGCAAACCTCGCACCGCTGGTATGGAGGCAGCAAAACTTCATTCAGTCAAAAGACCAAGCAAGACTTTTAAATGAGAGTGCAAATGAGATGAAGATGGAGAAAGAGTGTATGTTATTAGGGTTCACCTAAAAATTATGATTAATATGCTTTTGATGGGTTTTTTATGAAAATGTTTCTGCAAAAAAGTGTCTGGCTTCTGAAGATTTTGAATTTTCATTGATAAATCAAGAACTTGGCCAAAAGGTTGTTGTTTTTTCAAGAAAAAACAAAGTTTTCTGTGAAAAAATACCCTGCTTTCCAACCGAACTTTAATAATTTGGAGTACAAGTAGCCCTGTTTAGCACCTTTTGTACTCAGAATGGTGAGAAACTTTTCCATAAGTCCAAGAGAATTGACTAAGGTTCTAAAAAAAATGTAACAGGGTTCTGCAAAACTCTCTCACAACCTATAGGATTTTATAGGCAATTACATCTTTTATATAGAGATATAAAAATTTGTAGCATTCCATAGCTAGACTTTAATTACATAACTATGAGAGAGCAACACTAGAATGAAAAAGGCATCATGGCACTTTTGATTTTAGCACAGAAGTAATTAAAACCAAGATAATCTCAACCCCCTATCCGGAAGTCTCCAGGAATGATAGAATGGTAACTTTTCTATAGCACTTTTAAGTTAACCTGTAGAAATCTATGGCAGGGAAATCTTTAAACTGACATAAGAGATTTTTCTATAGATTTTTAAAGTACTATTGATTTTAAAGTAATTTTTCCCAAATCATAAAGGGAGTCATTTCTGTAGCACCTTGCTGATTTCATCCCTCTCAGATTTGCTCTTGAAAACCCTGTGCTTGACTCACAGAGGCAGATGCAGGTGGAGCAATATGATCATCTTGTGACTAAGGCATTGGATTGTGACTTGGAAGATCTGGGTTCAATTTGTGGTGGTGCCACAGACTTCCTGTGTGACCTGGGGCAAATGGCCTCACAATTGATTCCACATGAGTAAACCACTCACATGCATATGGAGTCAATTGCCAGATCTAGGCTTCAGTACCCTTGTAGCCCAGCTGCCAAACTCTAAAATGGGGATAACAGCAGTTCCTTTGTCTTGTATTTAGATTGTAAGTTCTTCAGGGCTAGGACTTCTCTGGCTATGGGTATGTGCTGGGTCTAGGGGTATGTCTACACATCAAAGTTAATTCAAAATAACAGCTGTTATTTCAAATTAACTTTACTAGCATCTACACAGGCAAACTGCTATTTCGAAATAAATTCGAAATAGCTGAGCACTTATTTCAAATTTGGTAAACCTCATTCTGCGAGGCATAACACCAAATTCAAAATAGCTAATTTGAAATAAGCTCTGTGTGGCCACTCTGGGCACAACTAGGAAAACTCCTCTCCTTTCCCCAGCCCGGAGCCCTTAAAGGGGTAGACTCTGGCCACAGTGCACATGCCAGAGCCAGGCCTGCCAGAAGTCACTGCCCCTGACCCAGTGGCCGCACAATGAGCCGGGCAGCCAGTGCCAACCAGTCATCCACCGCCCAGTCCCCCAGCTCCCAGGAACCAGCCAGGGGCCAGAGACGGCGGGTGCCCTCCTGGACTAGTGCAGAGATCATGGACCTCATTGAGGTTTGGGGGGAGGCCTCCAATGTCCATAATCTCCGCACTAGATGGAGGAACGCTGCCATGCACGGCCGCATAGCTGCCACCATGACCACCAAAGGCCACATGCGCACCCAGGAGCAGGTGCACATGAAAATTAAAGAGCTGCGGCAGGCATACGCCAGGGCCACACGGAGCAGCTCCTCAACAGGGGCAGACACCTGTCCCTGATGCCCTGGACTGCATCATGGGGGGCAGGACGGTCAGTGACACCCTGGGGGCCAGCGATCCGGGACCGTAGGGCCCTGACCAGGGCGCGGAGGAGGAGCCGCCACGGAGGGTGCCATGGAGGGTGCCACGCCGACAGGACCCCCAAGCAGTCCCAGCAGCGGAGTCACCAGGGTCGTCCGGGGAGGCCACACCTGGTGAGTGCCATCACTGTCCCCTTCCCAGGAGGGTGGGGAGGGAGACCAGGGACCGCACGCGTGGGCCTTGCTTACCACGGATCACACAGCAACCTGTGCACATGCGAGCACGTGCCGTGCCACCCCTGGGCAGGTGGCTCTAGCTGCGTGCCACACAGGGGCCATGGCCTGATAGCCACACGTATGTGTGAAGAGACCTGACATGCTCCTCACCCCGGGGTGGGACACAGCAGGATGCCCTCCCTTCACAAGCCCCCTCTACACAGAGGCAGGGGACATCATCCCCCCGCCACTATACACAGCACAGGGGCCTGGGTGCGGTCTCAGGGCAGCTCCCACTCCCGGGGATAGCCGGACATTCCGACCATGGTTTCTATGCAAGCACATCGGCTCTGACGGTGCAGGGCACGGTCATCCTCACCTCACAGAGGGGGGCTGGGCTTCACCCACTGTGTCCCCAGGGAGAACTGACCACTTCTCTTCTTTCTCCACAGCCGCACTAGCTGCGCGTGCAGGGTGCACCACCCCACCTGGGACATGCTCCTGCACCTGAGGGCTCAGCAGGTCCACCGCAACACTGCAGGGTTACCAAGACCAGCAGCTGGGGGCCCTGTGAGCCCTGCACCACACCATGGAGCACTGGGTGCAGGACGAACAGGAGTTCTGGCGGGAGCTGCTTGCCCAGGGTCGTGCCATCTGTGCTGCCTCGTGCCGCTCCAGCGCCTGCTGCCTCCCCAGCTCCCACTCCTCCTCCTGACTCCTTCTCCCCCTCCCACCTCTCCCTCCTCAACCTCCTCCCCATCCCCCCGGTGGTCTTGCCATGCTGGGAGACAGTTGGCCCGGCGAGACCACCACCCCTGAGCCCTGAGCTTCCCCTCCCCCTTCTTCCCCTTGCTTCCCCCTTCCAGCTCCCTTCTCCCAGTTTTCCCCCTCCCCTCTCCCAACCTCTCTCCTCCCCTCTCCCTCCTCCTTTCCCCAGTCTCCCCATAGTTTCATCCCCCCCCCCAGTTTTGTTAAAGAGAGTTGATATTTTTGAAAATACGTGTATTTTATTTGACATTAGGAAGGGGGGCTAGGGATGGGTACGTGGAAGGACGTGAGGGAGGAATGAGGCACAAGCCCCCAGTGGGGCAGACCAGGGAGGCTCTGAGTGCTCCTCATGGTGGACGCTCTCCCACAGGGCCTCCTGGATACTGGCAGCCCCCCGATGGACCTCCTGAATGGCAGCCTGCAGCAAGTGCAGCCAGGCTGATAGCTACGCGTCCATGAGAAGCACCAGAGTGCCCAGGGGCAGCTCTGGCTCCATGTTGCAGAGTGCTGTGGTGTCCCGAGTGAGGGCAACCAGAGCACTCCGAGACACAAATGCTTTGCTGTCCCACAGCGAGGCAGGCAAGCAAGCAGGGACACCTGAGAACTGGCTGCCCGGGGGGAGGTTCCCTTTAAGCACAGGCCTCAGATAGCCTCAGGCAACAGCCACACAAAGACACTCCTTACCTGATGCCCTAACCCTGACCTGGTTCTGGCCAGCCTTAAATCCGAATCAGTGTCCACTCAGTGTGGACGCTGTATTTCGAAATAGCAAAATGCTATTTTGAAATGCATTTTGTGTGTAGACGCATTATTTTGAAATAACTTATTTCGGATTAACTATTTCGAAATAAGATATTTCGAAATAACGCTGTAGTATAGACAGACCCTAGCATGATGGGGCTCCTATCATAGATACAGCCATTAGGAGTCCAACCAGCTACACAGGACCTATTGGTCTCAGTGAGAGACGTTGAACACTCCTGAAGTCAAAGACAGTTACAGGTGCTTAGCACGTTCGAAAATCAGGCCTGTATATATGAGTGCCCATCCGAAAGGGGGAAGGGAAGGGATTTTCCCATAGGATCAATCAAACTGCACATCTCCAGCTGGCTCCATCACTCCACCACGTAATGGCCAAGAAAGATCTGTGTGTCTGCAAACACTTCTACAGAACTGACAGCAGTAGTGGTTCCCAAAGGAAGAACTAAAAACTAAAAAGACAAATTCAAGTGTTCATATTAGAAAGCAGG
The DNA here is from genome assembly GCA_019425775.1 of Rafetus swinhoei. Classification (NCBI taxonomy): domain Eukaryota; kingdom Metazoa; phylum Chordata; order Testudines; family Trionychidae; genus Rafetus; species Rafetus swinhoei. The sequence goes on along the minus strand of CM033427.1, from coordinate 120,374,654 downwards.
ACGAAATGACTAATGAGCTGATTTTTCATAGTCATCTAATGCTGTCTTCTACTCCCATATAAATGTTCATTCTCTCTCATGTGAGTCAGCAGAAAATGCCCCTCATTGTCATCATCAAATTAAAACATAATTTCAGTTCATGGGCCACTGTGTGTCATGTCACCAGGACAAAACAGCTGGAACAATTCTCAAACCAGGAAGCTCTGTGGTCGGTGACCAGCAAGCTTTTCCCTTTGGAATTGTATTATCTGGACCACATCTAGGAACAAACATGTAGCTTTTGTTCCCCAAAAGACCCAGGGCTCTGCTTTGATATTTCATAGGTTTTAAGCTAAAATGGGATCATACCAATTGCTTACCCCAACCTCCCATGTAACACAAGGCATAGAATCTCATTGAATGTTGCCTGTGTGATTCTTTGCTCCCACCTAGAAAAAAAGCAGTGAGGGTAAAATTCGCCCTGTGTAAACAGATGGCAGAAAACCCATGCAACACTTATGGGATACTCAAGAACAAACTCAAGTGGATGCCCTGTTATATCTCTTTTCAGCAAGAACTTTCTCCCTTTCCAATCTAGCGCCACCTGCTTGTTCAGGTGGCAAGCTGTAACATTCTGTGTGTTGACATTAGCGTTGGTGACATTAGACTCCGTATTATTTATGAAAATGTGCTTATGATATGAATATGGCAGAACTAAGATATGCTTCATTCAAGATAACTCATGTAAGGTACCATTGGAAAGATAATTATTTACTAAACGTGACTGTCCTATTTGCATGCCTGTATCACTTTTTTATCTGAGGTTAGGATTATTGACGATGCATCTGTATTTCAACTGAGCATTCACCACTATGTATCTGTATTTCAACTATGCTTCTTGCCTGATAGCAGAATAAGGATCAATGGTCTCAAGTTACAGTGGGGGAGGTCTAAGTTGGATATTAAGAAAAACTATTTCACTAGGAGGGTGGTGAAGCACTGGAATGGCTTACCTAGGGAGGTGGTGGAATCTCCATCCCTAGAGGTTTTTAAGTCTCGGCTTGACAAAGCCCTGGCTGGGTTGATTTAGCTGGGGTTGGTCCTGCTTTGGGCAGGGGGCTGGACTCAATGACCTCCTGGGGTCTCTTCCAGCCCTAGGATTCTATGGTTTGTAATTATTATTTGTAATCAATTTATTTAGTGAATCAAGCTTAGCTTGCATGTTTATATTTTCTTAATAATCTACTTTGGATTTTTTGCTGCCATTTTAACCACCTGAAATACACCTTTTGTATTTATAAACTTATTCCTCGTTTATAATTACCCTTGTTTGTGTAATTTCTTGTGGGGAGCGCGGTTGTGCATATCTTCCTCCACATTGAGGGAAGGGTGAATTTCTTATTAATTTGAGTTTGCACTCCAAGGAAGGTGGACACCTGGGTGCTGTGGCAAGTCCCTTAAGCTGAGCCTTCCCAAAGCTGATCTCAGTGTCTATATCATTCTGCAGTTGGGTGAGGCCCTACCTGTGTGTGTGCTGAAAGAGGCTTCAGAGTCTGGCTCAGTAAGACAGGAGTAAAATGTACCCAGAAAAGGCAGGCTCAGTGGTATCTTCAGTACATCAGGTGACATCCCAAGAGGGTCTAAGCTGTCACAATCAGTTATGGTCCCAGAGAAATAAATTCTGCATTATGACTTCATTTGCACACACATATAAGGAGGAGGAGGAGCAGATGGGAGAGGATGAGCTTGTGGAATACAGGAAGTCAGGCTAGGTGGTCATAATGAGTCAGGCTATGTCTAGACTGCAGACTTCTTTCGGAAGAAGCTTTTCCAGAAGAGATCTTCTGGAAAAACTTCTTCTGAAAGAGAGCATCTACACAGCAAAAGTGCATTGAAAAAGCGATCTGCTTTTTTGAAAGATAGTATCCACATTGATTGGATACTATCTCACATTTAAGTTGTGATTACTATGGACGAAATGGCCACCAGGGCACCTGTGCTTTTTCCTGGAGGCCTCTTCTTTAGAAAAAACACCCTCTTCCCCATCCACACATACCTTTTTCCGAAAGAGCTCTTTCGGAAAAAGGCTTCTTCCTCATAGAAAGAGGTTTACTGCTGTCGGAAAACCCCCTGCCTTTGGCCCACCAGACAGTGCTTAATTGTTACCTTTGTTTTTACTGTACACTTCAACAAGAAGCAAAAAAGAAAAGTAGCTCCCTAGGCCTTAGAAAAATGCAAACTCCTCTGAGCAGCAGAGAACTGGAACAGGGTGTATGCAGCAAGATGCTGTGTTCCAAAATGAGATCACACAGTGATTTGTCCTGAAAAGGAGTCAAAGAGGGAATCTGGTGGGTGAGGTGAGCCAGAGGCCAGACAGATGTGAGTCAGTGGAGGTCAGGGGGAGGATAAGGAGGCAGAGGGGGAACACAGAGCACCAAACACACTGGAAATTATATTCTTCGGTGATTTTTTTCCACATCCCAATACCCTGAAATGGGATGGATTGAATTCTATTACAATGCTGGCAAGTGATTTTTAAAAAGCAATAAAGCAAGTCAATGGGAGTCTTTGGATCCAGCCCTTTGCGCTCTTTCTGCCCTTCCTGTTTAAGGCTCTTACATCCTATTTGTATGCATGTATCACTTTTTATCTGAGGTTAAGATAATTGACTATGTATCTGTATTTCAACTAGGCTTCTTTGGGTGACACCCACTGCTAACACTTCACGTACAACTTTGGAGAAGTATCTTTGCCATCCCATTATTGTTTTGTATGACTTTGCCACATCACCTTGTATTTGCCTCCTCTCTAACCTAAGCAGTCCCATCATTTTCATCTCTCTTCCCAGGGAAAACTTTCCATGTCTCGTTGTTGTCACCCAATATTGAACCCCCTTGATTTCAGACGGGAGGCCAGAACTGAGTACATACTGCATTAGCTCAGAGCCTGGAATGGAAATATAATTCCTTCAGACCTATTTTCTATTCAGTTCTTGCTGCTCGCCCTTCCTCTTCCCTTCCTCCCCCCGGCCCCGATCCTGGTATTTCTGTTTTTAATAAGATGTTTTTTCTTTCACTCTTTACCTTCTCCTTTCCATAGACCTGGGCTTCTGACATTGCAGCCAAAGAGAGAATCCCTGACTTTAACATTCACATATATTAAAACAGAACTTGGAAAAAGATTCACAGACTACGTGTGACAGAGTTACAGTATGTTAAAGTACTCTCATTATTACATCACACCTCAGGAGCCAGGCATGAATGAGAAGGGTGGATGTGAAACAGCCATCTTCTTATAGCACTAACTCTAATGCAAGCGATTTTACCTTGAGACTAAATCCTACAAGGGCACCCCGTTACTCTGTGACTCATGAAACAAGTACAACTCATGCTTCCTGCTATGTTATAGCCCCAGAAACTGCAGAAGTTCCCTACAGGAGCTGACCACAATCCTGTCTAAAATGGCAATAGAATCCTCAAAACTTCTTGACCTGGGAAACTTCAACAGCCTTGTGTGCAACACCACCAACAATACTTGGAACGCCCTGCTCTTGCTTTCCACCCATGGTTATTCATAGGTGTATGCATTCTGGTCATACCATGGATGTGATTTGCACCCTGGATACGAGTGTAGGAAACACAAGAATGAAACCCTTTACCTATTCTGGACTGGTTGCTCCACCTGCAAGTTATCAAAAAACTCCCCATTTCCAGAGACGCAGCTATAGTGGTCTGCCCAAGGAATTTGTTCACCCAGACAAAATCTAAAGCATCCCTGGAGGGGTAACTCCCTCTCCCAAAGCCCATGGAAGAGAAAGCTTACTGATTAATCACAGCTGAGGACAAACTGGTATTAAAACACCAGCTTTCCTCCCATTTCTGCCACACATCTTCACAGTTCTCTGATGACCCTTGACACAAGTGGGCAGGAGGAAAGAGCAAGCATTGGTGATAGAAAACATGGACAGAAACAGAGACACTCTGTTGCAAGGCATCCCCTCAGCGACGTCAACAGAATTACTTGCAAGCTGGAAATTAAGCATGTGCTTAAGTACTTTGCTGGTTCAAAGTCATTTACCTCAGTATAAATCAACAGGATATTCCATTGATAAGAAGCAGTTACTCTGGATTTACACTGATGAGTACAAGTACAGAATGAGGACCAGGACCTTCAGTTTCTAGACTGAAATTCTGGCTGCTGAGCTCACATGTGTGATGCAATTTCCTGAACAGTAAAATACTTTACCAACACTTGCTTTTTATTTGCACTGATTCCCTTTTGAAGAAGGAAGACGTTTTTTCCTTGCAACAACCTGCCTTGTAACCAGACTGCCACAGTCAGAATAAATATGTCCATTATTACTACAGCTAGCAAAACACTGCTCACTTGTTCTCATGTCCTAAACAAAACAGTTAATCATAGTCTTTCATAGAGAAGCACCATATTCCTACTCTCAGTACTCTGCTATTTATACTTCAGTTCTGCATTCACATTTTACATTTTTCAAGGGGGGATCTTCCTAATAAAAAGCTGTTTAGTTTTCCTGGGATCACATTACAATGTGATCACTGTCCCACACTTAAACCAGGCAAAAAAACATAAGGGGATTGAAAGAACAGCTCATGATTTGCAAAATACTAATTATATCCAAGATGTGTGTTAGGTACAGATTCTATGGTCTCCACCTAAAGCTGATTGTATCAGAGATGTGCTATTTACATGTTAATTCTTTTATATGCACTTGTCAGACTTTTATAGTTCTGGCACCAATTTTCCTCAACTCCACATGCTGGTTGCAAATTTTCTGAAACTCTAATGACCAGGATCCGAGTTAGCTAATATTTCAGTTGAGTTAGGGTGAACTTTCCCTTCAACAGATAAGTTAAATGTTGTTGTAGCGATGACACAGTCACCAGACTTCTTCTTCCATAGTGGGACCTGATTTATAAGTAAAAAAGCCAAAAAGGTAAAGGAAATTAAGCACATCATAAATAAATTAAATCAATGAATGGGAGGTATTATTTTTTACAATGGTACCAAAATGAGTTACTTACATAATGGATAACTCCATGATTCCCTAAATAGTTCATGATTCTTTCGCCTGATGTAATCAACATGGAATGAAAGGGGGACTGAAATACTAATGAATCAAACCCTGCTCTCCATTCACACTGGAGCAGAAACTCCTTTTTGTAGCATTGTTTCAAACTCAACCTGACTTTTCTTTAAAAGCAGGAGACAAAGTACAGTACCCTTACCGAAAGCAAAAGATTCAATAGAAGAAAAATATGGCTCATGATACCTCCAGCAAAACAGGCAGGGTGGCATTTAGTCTTACAGCTAAGGTTGCAAAAAAGGTTTCATTCAAATAGGGCTTGCAGCTGCATATAACTAAATTATTTATTTGTACCACAGTAGCACCTAATTGTTACAGGTAGGCACCTAATTGTGCTTGGTGTCATATAAACCCAGTTCAGATAGAGCCCCAAAGAGTTTTTCAAACTTTCTTTAGCCATTTGAATATGAGGATAATGAAAATATTGTGCGTAATTGTGTGTGAGTGAGCACATAGCATGTCAGATGGAGGCGACAGGAAGATGAAATTTAGCAGAGAACATCTAGAGGTCACAAAGGTGCTGTTGAGCAAATGGAAATCTGTTTGAGTATGGCTGAGTCACAAGGATTTGTGAAATGTCCTTTACACTAATGCCCTGGATTTTGTCTGAGCTTGATTTTTATAAATAAATATTGTGTTGGCTCTGCACATGTGTTCATGGGAAAATGAGTGGAATAAACTTTCTAATGTGACTGTGTGTGTGTAGAGTGATCTGGGAGGGCATGAATGGAGTGATCATTCCATGTGATATAGATGGTGTACGCTCAATGAGGCATGGCGCACATAACACCAGAATCAGATATACTGTTTAAAAGAGAAAAGGCAATTATGGGCTGCTGGCAGGGGCTTTGGCCTTTGCTTGTTTCCTAGATCAGCAGAACCTCTGAAGTTGGCTCTAATGGTACATTTACATTTCTATAAACTTTCGTTTGTTTCTTTACCATGCTGTGAACTGTCATGCTGAAATAGCTATAGGATCAGAAACTGAGCTACGTCCATCCCTCTAGTCTACTACTTAATGGATAAAATCCTGTCCCCACCCAACTCAATGAGAGTTTTGGTATTGGTTGCAATAGGGTAGAAATTCATCCAATGTCACTACAGTAGAACTGGTTACAAAATGAATTTCATCCTTTGCAGATTGTCAAGGGGCAGGACCCCTCAATGGTCCAGAAGCCCCAAAGTCACAGTCCATGCCCGCTTTCTGCAGGGCAAATACGGCCCAATACACCCAGTTCCCCTCAAATGTCCCTCTACCAGGTACCTACAGCCTTCTGGCCTTGTTCCATCAACAGTCCCCTCTATCAGGGTATGCATGGCCCTGTGGGCCTAGTCCCAAAGTACAGTTCCCTCTATTAGTGTAAATATGGCCCTACAGGCCGAGTCACAAACACACTCACCTCTCTCAGGGTCACTATGGCCTAGGGAGTAGGGTTGTTGTGGGGTGTGGAGGTGGGGGACCTGGCCGCTCCCGCTCCACCAGGTCCCAGCCCAGGCCCCATTGGCAGTGGAGGATTCCTCTGCCTGCTCGGCGGGGATTCCGGCCGAAGTGCGCTGAGCTCCAGGAGGACAATCGCTTACCCTGGGCCACTTCCTGCCCTTCCCAGTGCTCTGCTTCGCTCTTGGGGCATCGGTCAGCGGGTCGGACCCTCATAGATGTCCTCCTGGCCGGGGCTGTCGCTGAGGCTGTGGCTGCTGGGATTGCTGCTCCTAGGGCGGCTGGTGCTACAGGGGCTGATCAGAAGCTCCGGCCTGAATTCCTTCCCCTTTGGCCATCAGCCCAGACTGAATGACTTCCTGGGCTTTTATACTTGGCCACCCTTGCGAGCATGCCCAGCAGAGTCGTAGGGGTGGGGTCCTTTCAGCCAGCGGGGCCAAGGCAACTCTCTGCCATTCAGTGCGGGGTTGCCACACCCTGTCACAGAGATACTAAAACATTTTCCCCTCCCAAACTAGGTGAAAAGATAAAATCTCAAATTTGGGGGAACTAAAGCTCTTAAGGAAAAAATCACTTTGGGTTCATGGAAATGTTTTATTCTGATAATTTCAGAAAGTGTCTTGTGTTAATTGTAACCATTTTTGATATAATTAGCTTAAATTTCAAAATGAAAAATTATTTTGAACCAGAATTCTTTATTTAGAAAATGTCAAAATAGAACATACGTCTTGACAATTTCTAAACTTTTTTCCTGAACAATTTTTGAGTCATTTTGATAAAAATCAACCCTTTCCCATTAACACTTTATAATCCACCATGCGACTGAGTGATCTGGAAGTGACTCTACCTCAATGTTCTACTACGGTCAAAGGTGCAGGTCATTCAAAAGCCTCTGGATTTTGTTTCTCAGAAGCCATCTCGGCTTCTTTAGTGGGCAGAGGTGCAAAGAAAGCAAACATCAAACCTGCTGCCTCTCCTCCTTTCCCAGCCTGTCTGCGACCATGGAAATGCTGCAATAACCATCTGATTTCTTTCATGTTTTCATATACAGTCGAAGAGACACCTTTTGTCTCAGTAAAGAACTTTAGTACTTGCCCGTGGCATAGCTCTACTAACAGGCTCTTCAAGGGGCTAACGGACTGACTTGGACCTGCTTCTTATAACTGCTCTGTGTTCCTTCACCCCTAGGCAAAGGACTTGAAAGTTATTAAAATACTGAATACGAGGCTTTTTATTTTTAAATGGAGGGAGAAAGAGTTCTGGCACTCAGTGAAGCGCAGCTCCATATTCTAATGGGGAGGGTTCATCCAGTGAGAGAGGACAATAGCTTGCTTGTGCTGGCACTCACCACAGCACTGCCATGCAGGAAGGGTATCTGAAGGTCACACAGCGCCCAGCTATATTTACACAGAAGGAGACATAAACCTGACGGATTGCAGGGACTTTATGCTGGACCTTGCCGGGAGCCCCCGTGATATGCAATAACAAACCTTTCAGCTAGTGCAAGCAGAGATTTAATGAGCTTCCCCTGTTTCAAAGAAACTCCTTCTCTCTCTCTCTCTCTCTCTTTGGACTGAGTACTAACTACAAGACCTCATTTATAGTCTTAATAGAGTTTCATAGCTAGTCAGATGAGTAATTATTTTATTGGGCAATTATGAAGCCCAATGAACTAGTAAAGGCAAAAAAAATCAGGGAAATATGGGATGTCATAATTAGGGCTGCTCGCCAGTTTGAATGGTATTTTGAATCCAAGCAAGCAAGCTGTCCGGCGAACTTGTCAAATAGCACTTGCATCTTTGTGAATTTCATTCTTTTCTTTCCAGGACTCTGTCTGAAGATGCAAACAGCCGTCGACAAAACTAATAATTCATGATTTATTTAGTCATTTTCCTCACAAACCACCTAGTGGAAAAACATTCCTTAGCTTTATGATTTCTTTTTGCTCTTGTTGGCCTGCTCTCCTGTCCTCTCCACCAAGTAAACATGTGCAACTGTTTTCAGAGGGCGAGCCTGTGAAAATGGTCCATCCCCTTTTCTCTTGCCACTTCCACAGCTCACGTGCTTTTTGTCCCCCAAGAAAACAAAAGGTAGGTACCCACTTAAGTGATGGACTGTAGATGAATGTAAATAATTCATGTTGTGAAGACCAGGACTAACAGGGTTCAAAAAAGAACTAGATAAATTCATGGAGACTGGGTCCATCAATACCTATTAGTCAGGATGGGCAGGAATGGTGTCTCTAGCCTCTGTCAGAGGCTGGAAATGGATAACAGGAGAGGGATCACATGTTGACTACCTGTTCTGTTCACTCCCTCTGGGGCATCTGGCATTGGTCACTGTCAGAAGTCAGGATACTGGGCTAGATGGTCCTTTGGTCTGACCCAGTATGGCCATTCATAGGCAGAGGGCTGCTTTGGGAAGAGATTAGATGCTCAACTGCAAGAGGAGGTTTGTGAGAATCCAAATGGGAAATAGATTCAAAACTCATGCTGGCCTGAAGCTGAAGAAACAAATCCTGGGCATTTACCATGTGGCATTTATCCAAAGTCTACAGCTTCCTTGAAGAGACATCAGAAGGGTCTTTCATTTCTTAGAGTAAAAAATATTTCATGGCTTTAGGGGTCTGTAATGCAACTGCAGACCTGCAGCTGCACAGCTGTGTTCTCAGAATTCAGGCTCTGGGTGAAGTCTGAGTCATGTTTATTCACAGCAACCTGTTGATACTGGCAGATTTATTCTGTATGTCAAATCATCCACCGGTAAGGAGTCTAGATCAGAGGGTGCCAAGGGGAGAGATTTCATTCGCTTTCAGCTTGGCTGAATAGACCCACCTGTTTCCTGCTTCTTTCCTCAGCCTCCTTGAATTTCAGCTAGGGCTATGTGTTGGAAGGGATGAAATCCTGGAAAACAGAAAAACCCCACCTTTTTTAACTACTGTGTGTGGGGCACTTGGATCATGCTCCTGATCCTCAAGTGCAGCCCACAATGGACCACAACAACCTAAGAGAAGATTGCATAAGTGGCTTAACATTATCTTTGCGTTTCCCTGATCCTGAGGCTGCTCTGCAATACATCCCCTGACAATGACACACAGAAACCTTTTTCTCTAGCCATGCTGGCTGCATACAGAGCATATGAATTTCATAGGTTTTTCCACACTTACCCCTCCACCCTCTTTAGAGAAAAAGGGGATGTCAAACTCTTCTCTTTTTATTGCCACCTGCCTAAGCATTAGGAGCAAGATTAAAGTGGAACCACTCTATTCATTTCAGATTTAAACCCACTGTTAGACAACTTAGGAAGTGGTCTGATTTTCAAAGGTCTTCAGAACCCCACAGTTCACACTCGGCTTTGAATATCTTTGTTCAAAACCTATCTTCCCCTCTCCCCCCACTTAGTCATGGTTCCTCCCAAGCTTTTTGTCCAAGCCAAGGATGGAAACTAAGGGCACGTCTACACTACAGCATTATTTTCAAATAAGAGAATGTGCATCTACATAGCAAGCACATTTCAAATTATTTCAAAATAATGGGCTTCTTATTCTGACATCTGTAACCCTCATTTCACGAGGAGTAAGGGAAGTCGAAAGAAGAATGTTCTTCCTTTGACTTCCTGCTGTGTAGACAGCACCTAAAGCCGAGTTAAACTACTTCGATTTCAGTTACGCAGTTAATGTAGCTGTAGTTGCGTATCTTAACTCAACTTTGGCCCACAGTATTGATGTACCCTAATAGAGTTAGACAGACCTTGGGGAAACTCTGCCATCTTGCTTCCTGCAAAATATCTAGGCTTCTGCTCTTCTGCATTGCAAGATCTTTTATTTATTTGACATACATGTTGGGCATCTTATTGTTGAGTATTCTTATTTTGAAGACATGGTAGTCTTTTCTTGTTGTCCTGGACTTGTAATGAGCCTTTCTGACAGAGGCTATGTCTAGACTGCAAGCTTCTTTGGGAAGAAGCTTTTCCGGAAGAGATCCACCTTGATTGGATGCTATCTCGCATTTAAGTTGTGATTACTGTGGATGGAGTGGCCACCAGGGCACCTGTGTTTTTTCCTGGAGACCTCTTTTTTTGAAAGAACTCCCTCTTCTGCATCCACACACGCCTTTTTCCGAAAAAGCTTTTTTGGAAAAAGGCTTCTTCCTCATACAATGAGATTTACCAATGTCGGAAAACCCCCTCAAATGGCTGTTTTTCCGGAAAAACACTGCAGTGTAGATGCACCGAGACATAATATGATATTGACTATATCAACTGATGAGTGTGAAAAAACCACAGACAGCTATCTTTGAAAAGTCACTCCGAATGTCTTAAATGGCTTAAAGGAGTAGGTGGGGATGGGGTAGAAAAAAAGTGAGATCTACTGGCAAGTGGATTCATCTCTCAGGAGAAGTCCCATTCCTTTGCAAACCTAAATTAGACAGGAATAAGCTGTAGAAAATGTGTGATAGAATACAACCCTACATTAGTAAATTAATAGATTAGATTATCTAATAGATTTGCTCTGTCTCTGTGATTCTACACCTAAATTACTTTCTATTCCTTGAATTAGATATTCTATTATTTAATTTTTGTTTTTTTATTTCAACTTTCAGTATCTATTTAACAAGAACTATTTGAAAACAATCTTATTTACCAAGTGCAGTAGGCTGTAAAGAAGTGTAAATATGTAGGTAAATAAATGTGTAACACTGACAGGCAGAACCAAACCTGGGACCTCTGGAGCTAGTGCATGAGGTTCTATCACAAGCGATAAAAGCCAGCAGGCACTCAGCTAAGGCTAGAGAGCAAACTCTCTCTCTCTCCCTCCTTGTAAGTGGTCTAAGTGCCATTACATGGGACAGTATACCACCCCCAGAAGATGTGTGGGTTACATATGCACATACTTTACTTATTCTACTATGTTGAAGACAGACTCCAAAAATCAGGGATCAAAAAGAATCCAAAATTCCTCAGACTAACCTGATTAAAGTCTACAGAACCTGGTGTGTTTTAGAGAGAGTGAAGCTCTTCCAAAGATTTTTAGATGTAGGGAGATTATTGTCATAACATTTTGTGGAAATGGAGAGCTGACATCGATAATAAATTCTCAATGAATCCCTTTATTTTTTCCTCTTTGTAAAAGTATGTAGAGTCCTAGGACTTCAAGGGAGTTACTTCTGATTTGAGCTATTGCAAATGAGAGGAGATGCAGGTCCCAGGTATTGATTTAGGCCCTGGCAGGGATGTGTTTAGATAATGCAGGAAGAATTTTAGCCTACAAGTTTCCATTTTGAGCAAATCACCAGGTCTTTAAATAAATTCCCAAAGATTCATTGACACCAAATGATCTAAGCTTCCTTATTCTAAAACATCTTAAGTTGTCAAAAGAGAGTCAAATAATAAAAAAAAACCAAAGGAAAAGGAGTCCTATTTAATTACAGCATGTGATGAGAGACAACTAAACGAAGATGAATTTTATAATAATTCAGGAAGACTAAATAGAAAGATGGTTGAACTTGAGTGCCTCTGATTAATAAGGATATTGATATAATAGGCAACTCAAACATGGTGGTATGACAATAATCAATGGGACACAATAATACCAGGGTACAAAATGTATAGGAATGACAAAAGTAGATCGCCCTGGAGAGAAAGTAGCACAAAAAGTAACAGAAAATACAGTTAAATGGATCAAACAATACCATAGAATCTCCATGTATAGACATTTCATGCTTGACTAATAGGAGTATAGCATTACAAATATACTATTGACCACCTGACCAGGATGGTGAATGTTCATGGAGACTAGAGAGGCTACAAAAATGGATTGATTGATTGATTGATTAAGGGCATCAGAAGCCAGACACATGACAAACAATCCCAGGGGTCACTGGACGATCGAGGTGCTAGAGGATCACCCAAGAAAAACAAGGCCATTGTGGAGAAGCCAAGTGAATTCTATTCACCCAAGAGTTCTAAAGGAACTTAAATATGAAATTGCAGACTGTGGTATGTGATCTGTTGCTTAAATCAATCTCTGTAACAAATGACTGGCAGATAACTGATGTGGCACTGATTTTCTTAAAAAGGCTTCAGAGGTAATCCTGGCACTTACAGGCCAGTAAGCTTAACTTCGGTACCAAGCAAATTGGTAAAAACTATAGTACTGAACAGAATTACTAGGCCCATAGAACACTATATTGGGGAAGAATCTTCGTGGCTTTTGTAAAGGAAAGCTCAAGAAATGCCAACCACATGTTTCAGCACCCTTGTGTCAAATGAATCTCTGGACTTCAGTTACATGAGTAAAATGTTGCAGACTGAATAGAGTTTGCCTCCAGTGGTGGTAGGCCAAGGATTCCTTTGACTCTGTGATTCTTTTTGAACTTTCTAACTGGTGGGTGGAACCATCCTCTGGAGTGGATGACAGTCTTCAGGGAAAAAAGACACAATCAGCATTGCATTTCAGGGAGATTACTACATGTTTTGCTTAGGTGGTGATTTGAGGCACAAGGCCAATGAGTGAGGGCTTCAGCTATCTGAGATCAGCCTGGCATATTTTACTATTCTCATGAAACTGAAGTTAGGGAAAAAACCCTAAGGGAGAAAGTGCTAAACTGAGGCATGGGCACATTTTGTGAATTACTGACACAGCCACTGCAGCAGTTATGCCACTGCTGGGTGTTCAGTGTTCTGTTTAGTGACTATCGCTATTTGCCTAACTGAATTATACACCTATTAAATAGGTGGGAGTTGTTTATTATATAGACTGATTTATGGTTGGCAAGCTATAATACTATGCTTCAGAGGGGACCATTGCCAATTTTCATTCTAAATTTATAGTCTGTTTTTGGCTACACGTTGCTTAATCCTTAAATGACATGGCTAGTGGTAAGAGCCAGGTCCAAACTCAGTGAAGTCGGAGGAAAGACACCAGTTGAGTTGAATGGCTTTTGAATCAGGCTCTAAGCTTCCCAACCAGCATAGCACTGAGTATGTGCTTACCTTAACATATTTGAATAGTCCCAGCAGAGTCAAGGGGATTTCTCACATACACAGTTGGTCACAAATGGCAGGCGGAGAGTTGTGTGGAAAATGTTGGGCACAAATTCAACCCCCAGAATGTTTCAAATTGGTGACACTGTTGTTTTGCCTTATAGGACTGCCATGTAGTTCAGTGACCTCAAGCTCCCATTCTTCTCTATGGGCTGGGCTTCCTGGTCAGACTATATCTTCCACGAGGCACCACAGTGCCCCCTCTTGAAGGAGATGTCCATGCTGATGTATCTTCTCAGCCTACAAAGGACTCATTCCCATGCCATTTCAGGCCCTTTCTCCATAGAACAGTCTTATTTTCCATTTTGGGTTACTGTAATAATGGGCAGCTCATAAGTAAGTATAATAAAACAAAGAAAATAAGTTTCATCCATCCATTATTAACTGTTATTGTTAATAAAATAATAATAGCTTGTACTTCTGTAGTACTTTTCATTCAAAAATCTCAAAGAACACGAATATATTGTAACAAAGCCCCACAGCGCCTTCACAGATCAGTATGTGTTATCGCTTAAACTAGTTGGAAGTGAAGATTGACATAAAACTGTTGTGGATGTCTCTGCATTTTCTGTCAAGTTTTGGAAAATTTCTAAGTTTTCGAAGATCAGTACTACATTTCACAGGTGAGAAAACAGAGGTAGTGAAAGATCAAGTAACATGGACAGAGTTACTCAATGAGAGGAGTAAAATGTAGGAGTCCTGACTTTGTCCTAGTGGGAAAAAAAAGCAGATCAAAAGGGGGAAATATTAATTTACCTGTGAATCTGCCAACCTTACTCATAATGAGTAGTATCTTACATCATGAGCAGACTCACTGAAATCAATGAAATTTGAATTTATTTCATTCGGTCTACCCCTGGAGTAAGCTATTATGCACCATGAATAAAGTTGACTAAATTGAGTGCTGGCTTAGATAGACTGTGACTTTCATACCCAGTGTAGGGAGTAAGATCTTCATCACTTATAAACTCCCATCTCTGAACTCCCAAAAGAATCCAAAAAGGGTACTAATTTGTCAGACTGACTCAAATCGACATGGAAGACCAGATTTGATGGAGTCAATAATAACAAAAAAATTTGACTTCATAATGCCTTTCTGCATCAGATTGATATGTTAGGCTGCAATTGGTGGAAAACTCAGATGAAATGTTAATATCCTGTGCTAATGATTTGGACTCAGAAAGGATTGCATCCCATTGATCACAAATCTTTTGAGTATCTTTAAGAAGTCATTCAATGTTATTCCTCTCAACATCTAATGTAGAATTGCTTCAATTACAAGATTAGTTTCATGGATCATGTTTAGCAGCTTCATGCACATGGATGACATTAACATGCATTCAAATTTGGATGTATACTTCTGAATGGACATAAACTCAGTGCAAGCTTCTGATGTCAGAGGAAGAGATTCAAACTCACTTAAAGCCTCTCTCACAGAGTCAAAATGCTGTGCAACTGCCATCAAGTCATGCTGAACATCTTGTTGTCGACATGCCATGAAGGGAAACAGGCAGATGCAACTTTAGAATTTCCCACTTTTGAGGACTGCTGCTGAAGAGGTTGTACAATTGCTGGATTGTTCCAAAGTATGTGATTGCTTCCTTGCATGATTCAGTGCAATCAATGCCTACAAGATTTAGTGCGTGGTTGCCACAAGTGGAGAAAATACAGTTTGGATTTTGCTCAAGAAGGATTGCTTGTACTCCATTGTACTTCCCAGCCACATTGGATCCATTGTCATAGGCTAGGCCAATGCAGACTTGAAAATTTAATTAGAAGCCTTCCAGAATTTCTAATACATGAGCGGCAATTTCTTTTCCAGTTTTTTTTCATGAAATTATTGAACAAAATGAATTGTTCTTCACTGAAGCTTTGGAACTGCCTACAATTTCAACATATCAAACAATCAAGCTCGTCTGCTCTTTATGAGAACAGTCTGGAGTTGCAGCAATAATAATTGAAAAATACTTTGCATGTCATATCTCTTCAAGAACTGTTGTTTGCACAAATGACCCAAACAGCTCAATAACTCATTTTGTATTCTGGCAGACAGATAATGAACTTGCATGCGCTTTCCACTATCTTGTGATTCACGCACATGCTTAACATGAGCTGATTAAAGTGGGTCATACTTACTAATAAGCTCAAGTATACCAAGAAAGTTTCCATTTGTAGGGTCACCAATAAGTTGACTGGAACCAAACAAAGCCAATCCCCTTTCAGAAAGAAAAAAAAGACATTCAATATGCACTCAAGGAGTTTTTTCCAGTTATCAGTTTCTGTGATTATTTCACTTAGGAGTAAGTTTTCAATTGAACTGTCAGCTAGTGCTGCTCTATTAGCTGATTTCCATGTAATAATACTGCAGTTTCATGTGCAGGATTCGGTCTTTCAATTTCCTTCAACCTCTACTGATGCTCCAACCAGATAGATCAGACAGTACAGATGCATTTGAAGTATTACTGTTAACATGAAACAATGATTTAAATCAATTTTTTTGCAGGCATATATGGCTTCTTTAGTTGTCTCTGTTATACCTGCAAGGTGTAGAATAAATGGAAATGACTTGGTAGAAAAATGTCAAAATTAGAGGCCCCTTTGTCTCCCGAGGCTCTTGTGCCCCTCACCCCTCTGAGGCTATGGCTACACTGTCTTTTTTTGTGGAAGAGGATATGCAAATCATGCTCGTATTAATGTATCTTCTTCTGATTCTTTTTGCGAAAGAGGTTTTGCTGATAAAAAGCCCCGTGCTATTTGTTGGAAAAAACCTCTCTTTTGCAAGATCCTGTAAATCTCAATTTTTGAGGAATAAGGGATCTTTCGAAAGAGGATTTTTTTCTGAAAAATGGCCCCGTCTACATAGGGCTTTTTATCGGCAAAACCTCTTCCGCAAAAAGAATCAGAAGAAGATATGCAAATGTGAGCACGATTTGCATATCCCCACCTGCAAAAAAATGGCAGTGTAGCCGTAGCCTGACAGGGCCTGTCCCCATCCTATTGGGGGTGTGAGGCATAGAGAAGAGAGACCTGAAACTGGGTCTCTTACATCCTAGGAGACTACCTTATCCTGTGGGCTAAAGTTATAAGAGAGCTCCTCCTCTTCCCGCTGGCATTTGGTGAAACTAGTCCTTTGCTTTTGTAAAAATACATGACATTAAAAAGGGAAAAAATTGTGCAGTGGAACTACAATTTTTTTAGTGTTTTGATTAACTTAAAAATGTTGACTCTTCCTGTTCCCCCAGTTTGATCGAAACAAAAATATTGTTGATCTTTTTTTCAGATTTGCCAGTGAATGAAAAATCTTTTCTTTACTCAGTTCTGTTGGCGAGTTCCCAAAGCTGCCTCTTGACGTCTTAGCCCCGTCCTGCAGCAATCTCTAGGCCACAGTGAGTGATTTCATGCATCTGCACATGGTCCCAGTCAGGGCGGATGAGAGTTTTGTGGGGCCCAGGGTGTGGGGCCTATTGAAGCGCGGGGTCTGGGGCAGCACAATTTTGCGCATGCGCCATGGCCACAGCCGACAGGAAGTAGCGCATGAGTGGGGCCTATCGAAGCGTGGGGCCCGGGGCAGCTGCGCTGCTCGCCCTGCCCTATATCCGCCGCTGGTCCCAGTGAATCGCATGGGGTGAGGGGCACCACACAGCCAGAGCTCATTGCTGAATTGGGGCCTCAGGCTGAGGTGCAGCTCTGGATGAGCTAGTGTCCATGGAAGAGAAATAAAAGAACTAAAAATAGAACAGAGAATAAGGTTTTTTTCACTTCAGAAGAAGGCCACAAAGAGCATTTTACAGTATCAGAGGTGGGAGTAAAGGAAAGCAAAATGCCTCTCATTGCAGAGATCTGGAATGTCTTCACAGGAAAGGTAAATAATTGAGTAACTCCCACAAAAACAAACCACTTCATAATGTGTGAGCTTGGGATTGTCTCTGAAACTACAGGTTTGCTGAGTGTCACGCACCTTTTTCCTTTCAAAGTATTTTTCTTCAAAGGGCCTCTGAAGCTATGTCTACACTATGGAATTTTTTTCCAGAATACCAGAGGTATCCCGGAAAAACTCCGCCATGTCCAGGGAACGCATCTGCTCTTCTGACATTTTTTGTGGAAGAGCAGATGCGCTCTTTTGGAAGCCCTGTAAACCTCTTCCAAAAGAGGAGGTTTTTCCAGAATTTGGCTCAGTATAGACAGGCCAAATTTCGAAAAAGCCTCTTCTAAAAAAAAAAAAAAGTCATAAAAAGGTACGCAAATTGTGCTGCGCAATTTGCGTACCTTTTTCCTAAAAAGAAGTGTAGTGTAGACATAGCCTGAGAGCAAGTCCCAGCATTTAAACATAGCCACCTGTGTAGATATGTACAGAAAGCTGTACGGTTCTCCTAGGGATTTCTCTGGCTGAAAAAACAAAACAAGACACAAAAACAAGCCCCCCAAAATGTATCTCCACCTCTGAAACTTTTGAGTTTGAATTTGAGAGCCTTCTTCTGAGAAATAATTCAAACTCATAGTATGCCAATCTAATCTACAGTAAGAGATAATGAACCTTTACACAACAGAATCAGTCCACAGAACGCCTTCACCTCTAACATTTCAACAGCCTTTTTTACTCTGACAACTATAGCAGAGTGGAAGTTTCTCCATTCAACTACAAGCAAGTTTGAAACCATGTGTGTAATACTGACACCATGCAGGAAAATCATATACCCCCTTTCTTTTTAATGTGTCAGTCCACAGGTTAAAAACAGTTGAAGCACATTCTTTTCTACCTTGCATGTCTTTTCAGATCTTAGTAAAACTTCTTATTCCTGTTAATTATTTGCATGGTCTTCAGATAGGCTTATCCTTTGGTATAAAAGCCTTTTCTTCCTCATTTACTAGAGTGTTCCCCTCCAGGGAGAGCACTTGATGGGTTTTCCGGATTAATGTTTGCTTGTATAAGGAGGGAGAGTAAACAATAAGCTTACAAGCCTAAAGTCACTATTCTTATGGAAGAGGTTTGGCTTTATGGCAGGATTATACTGTAGATTAAAGGGCTTGATGATCAATGAAGATCAAAAAGAACTCCTCAAGTGTGAAAGACCAAAACCATAGAAAATATTTTACATAAAAGAGGAATTGACAGAAAACACATTGACTTCAGTGGATTTTATATCAGGCCATCTTGCAAGAACTGATATGCTGGTGAGTCGGGAGGCACCCTAAAGTTTCCAACACTCACTGTACAGAGTCAGTATGTCTGAAAGGAATAAGACTTACCGCTGAGTTATGAACCTAGCAGAATCTATGTGCTGGTTTCTCAGCGTGCCTTCGAAGCAAGGCTCTAATAGGGAATCATAAGGACATTGATCACTGCCATCAGCAGCAGCTGTACCCCCACAGTTTATAAGACTGTCTAAACATAAAGCAAGGCATTCTTTCTTCCCCAAACATCTTACAACCTACACTCTGTCGTTAGCTCTAGGGTTGTTCTGTAACAACAGAAGTTTTCCCCACAGTAGCTTGCATTTAATTGTGAAGAGCCAGACTGTCACAGATCTTACACTGGCTATGCAGAGGCACGAAGGAGTGTGAGACCCACTCTATTGCCCTACTCAACCCCAGGGGTACTGAGCTTGTCAGTCAGAAGTAGATCGATGACTAAAACCCATTCTCGCACTTCTAGATCTCACTTTCTCTCTAATCCTTGTCTGGTGTGATGCTCCTCCCACCCCTGACTTGCCTCACAGCTCCTCCCACCCCTGACTTGCCTCAAAGCTCCTCCCACCCCCGACTTGCCTCAAAGCTCCTCCCGCCCCCGACTTGCCTCAAAGCTCCTCCCGCCCCTGACTTGCCTCAAAGCTCCTCCCACCCCGACTTGCCTCAGTGTTCACTGCAGTCTCCTCCTTTTTGGTCCAAGCAATTAGCATACTTTGAGTGATGAACTCTTGGACTTTAAAACAGTTGAATCGGAGGAACAATTCAGGGATATCCAAGAGCATTTTAATCATTGCTTTCCCCCTGCCCCAGTGAAATGAAAAGAGTCAGTTCTATAAATGTCACAATATGGCGGGTGACAGCAGAAAACAAATCTGAGGTCAGCCTTTCAGCATATCTAAACTTTTGGATTTATTCTACTATAGTAAAGGTGTCAATTAGACCACCCCCCTACACACACACTCCTAAGACTTAAGGACAAATTCACAAAGGTATTTAGGGGCCTACCATGCCTTAATGAGTTAGCCATCCCACTGTCATTAGCAGTGAGACACTTAAACAATTTAAAAGCTTTTGGAATCCTAGTGGTGCCTATCTGCATTGTAAGGCCCGCTGAGTCCTACTCAAAGCACATAAATGAATTTAGGATGGCCAAATGTCTGGTTTTCAACTGGAACGCCCAGTCAAAAAGGGCCTTGGCAGCTTCAGTCAGCACTGCCAACTGGGCTGCTAAAAGTCCATCTGGCCATGCTGCAAGGCTAAGGCAGGCGTGTCCATACCTGCCCTTGTTCCACACTGTACCCCAGAGGCAGCCAGCAACTCTGTCTCCTAGGTGTGTGTGGGGGGTGGGGGGAGAGGCGGAAGCTCCTCACACTGCCTCCACCCCAAGCACTGGCTCCACACTCCCATTGGCCAGAAACTGCAGTCAATGGGAGCTGTGGGGACAGTGCCTGTGAGTGAGAGCAGCACATGGCGCTTCCTGGCCCCGCTGCTTAGGAGCCGGACTTGCCTTAGCCCTGCTGTGTCACTGACTGGGACTTATCTGAGGTATGCCTATGCCCTACCATTGAGCCCCACCCACCTGCCCCTGCCCTGAGCCCTCTAAAACCCAGATGCCCCTCCTGTACCCCAAGCCCCTCATCCCTGGCCCTATCTCAGAGCCTGCACCCCCAGTTAGAGCACTCATCCCCTTCCTTGTTCCAGCCCAATGAAAGTGAGTGAGCATGGGAGAGCGGGAAGGGGAATGTAGTGAATGGGAGGCAGGGCCTTGGGAAGGGTTAGGGAGGGAGGCCTCGGGGAAGGGACGGGACTAGAGTGTTCAATTTTGTGTAATTAGAAAGTTGTCAGCCCTTTAAAATGATTATGCATATTCTTGAACATCCCAGAATAATGCTATTTATTTTGTTGCCAATACACTATCAACTTCCTTCGCATACATTTTGGTGTGTTTCTCTCCTCTCCCCTTGTGACGGACCGGTCCGGGCCTGGGCACCACTGAGGGTGGTGCTCAGGGCGAATTGCTCAAAACCAGGGCTCCTTACAGCCCCAGACTGGAGACCTTTCCCAAACAGGTCACAAACCAGTCACACAGAGCGTTTCAGCTGCCAATCTGGCCAGCAGAAAGCCTCACGAGCAAAACCCCTCAGACATCCCAGCTCTCTCTGCCACAATCAGCCCCGGGCCTTACACACAGATGAGGGGTTATAGAACCCAATCTCACCTACCTCGAACGGGTTCTCCCGGTTCCAAAGAACCAACAGATCCCCGGTCAGTTTACACTTTGGATCTTACCCACCAGAACACGCTGGGCCAATCCTTTAGAATCTAAAATCTAAAGGTTTATTAATAAAAGAAAGACTAGATTGAGAGTAAGGTTATTAAGGAGACTACATTACATGCACCAATCACCAAGTTCTTGATGCAGGCTCTCAGCAGAGATGTTACAAACTGCTATCTTAAAAGTCTCTGGTGTACATCCTATGTCAGGATGGGTCAGCAATCCTCCTCGGCTATCTGTCCCTCACAAGGCTGCATCTGGGATCAGTAGCAGAACTGAAGACAAGATGGAGTCCACCTCATGGCGCTTATATATCTCTCCTGGCGTCTCCCTAACCAGAGTGAGTCACATGGTCAAGTGACCTGTCTGTGTTTCACATGCTGGCAGCCATGATGCAGGTTGGTTGCAGGTTTTCAGATGCATTCCTCAGGTGTGTATTGGCCACCTTGAGAGCCATTGTCCTTGGGGCCATGCTAGTTAGCACAGTCATTCATTGGACATTCCTTCCTTACAGCAGGTAGTCCAGGCAGAGAACATTCACAATACCAGCACAGAGTCCATATTCCTAGCTCCTCATACAGACATCATATAAGTACATAAGTAGCATATATAGAATCAGTAGAACATAAGCTTTCATTTGACACCTTACATGGCCCCCTTTGTATAGACTTTGGGGCAAACACCCCTCCTCTCGTGGGTGCAGCAGTGATCTGGCTGCTCCCCTTAAAATCCAGTATATTCCTCTTACATCTTTACTTCCTATTTCATTCAACTGACTCCAGCTTGATCTTAGTTTGGTAGCAGCCAAAGGTACCTAATTTTATCTGGATGCCCCAGGGCAAGCTAGATGAGGGGACCCTTGTCTTCATTTCTTGCCAATTTTTTCTTAGTATTAATACATTGAACTGTCATGGGGGGGAGGGGATTGGTCTCCTAAATTTAATTAGAGGTGCTCACAGTACCCTAGGCCATCTCACACTGCTCTGAGTTACTGCCACATGGATTTCATTTGAAACCAAATACAGAGTCAGAGCTTCTCATGTCATTCCAAAATGAAAACCAGTTGCTCCAGACTCAGAAATGCCATGTAAGCCATCCTTGTTGTCATATTTTGTCTGAAAAGGTTAAAACAAATCTACAAACCTAGCCGGAGGATAGACTTGCTTACTGGCCTTAAACAAAAAAGAAACCCTGGTTTTCATTACTAGAGTCTATGTAAATTAGCATGTGATAGGAGCTGTAATCTACTTGAGAGAGTCCGTTCCCACAGCCCTGGACATATTCTCCCTGGCTAGTTTTTCTCAAGGTTCAGATCAAAAGTTACACAAGGCACTATGGAAATAATTTGCAGCATTTTTGCATGCCGCTGTTAAACTTGTCAAAAAATTCTGCATCCTTTTGTGGTGTGTTTCATCCAAGGACATCCAAGCACCTCACAAATTACATGGGTAACCAGTTAGCCCCATTTCACAGATAGGGAAAGTAAGGGACAGAGCCACCAAGAGCCCAAGTGACTGTGGGCACCCAAGGAAATAAGAATTAGAGATCCTGGACCTTAAGACTGGACAGGGGAGGGAGACAACAGTGCATTCACTGTATGCAATACTCCCTTCTCCTATCCCCCCTCAATCCAGGCAGGTGGAGGAGGAGAGGTGGTGTAGCCTGGGAATGGGCAGAATCTTGTCTCTGCCCACAGCCAACTTTCCAGCTAGTGGTACTCAGCTGTGGGAGAGCAAAAATACTACAGCTGGTAAAGCCCTGTGGCCAACAACTTCCACAGACAATGTGCAGCCCTTCACACTAAATTTCTATTCAGAGCCCCCAAAATAAGGAAGAGTAAGACTACAAGGGCCGAGCACGTTCTCCCCTTCATGGTATGTGGTATTCTACTGCCCTGCTCTCCGTTTACAATGAGCAATACAAGGAAGTCTGGAACGCAGCCAGGGACCTGTAATTAGCAGAATTATGTGTGTCCAATTGGATTCCTCCAGCAGGAGGAAGGTGCTATGCTAAGAGCTGCGGCACCATCTCTTATGATACAGCAGTAAAGCAATGCAGAGGGGAAAGCTCTTCTCTCTTTTGAAAAAAGTTGGTCCAAAAAAGTGGGTGTTCTGCTCAAAACCCACTCCTCTAAATTCCCAGCTGTTAGTATAGGAGGGTTAGTATCAGACTCTACCCAGTTTATTTCTCAGTTGTTTTTGTCTTTCTGCCTTCAGTTTTCTTTCCAGCTAAAGTGTGGGTCGTTTATGCCTTTCACCGGAGACTGGGTTTAGTTGCTCCATTCGTCCTGACAGTCACTTTCACACAGGTAGCCCGCTAAGGTGGTATCTTTTTAGTTGGTGCAGACAACCAAACACATTCAGCAAATGGAGAAGTCTGCCCTAGACTAATTAAAGGGCATTTCATTCAAACCAAGGTCTGGGGAAGGGCGTGTCATGCCTGGCTGAAAATGTTCTAAGTGTCACCCAGCATGGTGCTATATACATATTTAATGAATCAAATCAACAGGCTTTTGAGCAGCATAGGAGAAGGCAATTTGGGCAAGTCTCAGAAAATGAGATTATTATTGTGGTACCTTGTGACCTCAGCCCCACTTTGTCCGGTGGCGTGCAAATAAAGACACAGGCCTGGCCATGAAGAGCTTACAGTGCAAATCAAATTTATCTTAACAATGTGTACTTTGTTAAATAGAGGCCTTGGCCGAAGGGGGAGGGGAGAATGGGCTTTGTGTTTCCAGACCCAGTGTTTTCTAACCACTAGAGAGATCAGTCATCTAATACTCTGGGAGATGCTGCAGAGTTTCCTGCCAATTTGAAAGGTGAGCTGTAAAGCAAAAATAAACTAAAATGGTTTATTGCTCCTTACAGATTATATATTCCCTTAGTGATGTACTTTTAAGGAATTAAGCGCCTTAAAGTAAACATGAATTAAGCACGTTAGCAAGACAACATAACCTGCAGTGCTTCCCCCACACCTCAAGCCATAAGCATTGAATAGATCACCATCCTATTTCTTTAATGCTGATTAATTCCCTCTGTTCTTTTTTCAGATTTTCTGTTCTGGAAACATGAATGTGTTTTTCTCCATAATGCACAATACTATAAGACAGGCAGCTGAGTTAATTTCGCAATGAAAAATTAATGGGTGGGTGGTTTTTATTTTTGTCTCCAACATTTTTGTTGTAACTCTGTATCTGTTGGGTGCCATGATGATTGCTATGACCTGCCAGCCCAGGGCTAGCCATTATAGGAGCTCTGTGTAAATATTTGGACTAGAAATAACTAATCCCAGAATCCAAACCAACTGGAAAGTTCTTCTTTGGCATAAGCTCTGTCCTATTGCTATTTGATTGGTTCCTGATCGTTGGTGAATGAGGAGATGTGGTTATCAGACACTCAAACTAGGAAACAGGGTAGTTTGGGAAAGGAATGGGAAGAATACTGCTTACCCACCATGGAAAATGCTTTGAGATCAGTAGATGAAGAGAACCAGATAAATCCTGAATGTAACTAGCCAAACTGGGGGGAAAAAACCTAAATTTGCTTAAAGACATCAGTGTAGTACCTATGACTTTATTTACCAAGCCTAACCATGTCCTTGCTTTGAAGTGAACTGTTAAAAGCATCGTAAAACTTGCTGTATTCTCAAAGAGATAGATTGTGCCATTCAAGAATTGCCTATAACAGAGGGCTGTGCTGAGTCCCCACGTGGGCATAGCAACAACACACTCCTTTGCCATTTTGATCACAGCTTGGAATTTCACTGGTGAATAGTAATGCAGGTTGGTTCAAACACAGACACTTTATCAGAGAGAGTCCCTGTGTGGAGAGTCTGAAGAGACACACTGTGACACTGTCAGATAAGGAGCCAGCTAATGTCAAAGCCCAGGGTAGGGTGGAAAACCTAAAGGTCAGGGGCATGGTTCCGGCCCCCAATGCTCAGGCTCTGCCCGCAGCATTGGAAAGCCCACCCCCAGCTCCTCCCTGCTGGGCTGTCCCTGCTGTGAGGGGAGGAGCCCCAAGCCTCACAGGCCAGAGTCGGGCAAACCAGAGCTGGATCCAATCCATGGGCTTTGCCTGGCAGGGGGAGGAAGCGGCTCTGCACACTGCTGCTCCCCCTCCCACTGGCTGGTGCCCTGAAGGGCTGCCTGAAGGCTTAGCCCCCCACAAAACCTACTAGCCCAGGCCCCCCTAGGCTCTGGTGTGCGAGGGGAATGCGGGGGAGTGTCTTTCTGCTTCTTAGTCGGGGGCCATGTCATTGAGGGGTTTGTTGATTGATTTTGCTATAGGTCAGTGGCCCCCAGTCCAAAAAAAGGCTCCCTACCCCTGGCCTAAGGCCTCACTGAACACTGAGAAATGCATAGCTGGGAAGTAGTCTGGCTCACCTGGAGGTTAGAATGGTTCAAATAGGTATTAGTGTTATGAGAAGGAGTATAGAGTAGACTTTGTGGAATGCTTGTAGGATGCTGAATGCTACTTATAATATCTGTATCCCATGGTGGAAAGTTGTCTTGAGGGTTTGCATTGTAAACCTTTGTAAATGTGTAACTCGACCAGGAAAAGCAGCATTAAGGTAAAGTGTTGGACCTGTGCACAAGACGGCCCATTGAAGGCACACGAAGCACTGTGTAGCATCAAAGGACAGGGACTTTGCAGACTACTTTACGCATCGCCCTCCAGGAAGAGGAGACCAGAACATGAATTCATCCCATCAGTCTGGATTCTGGGATGAAGGGGATAAAAATCCCTGACAAGGAGAAACTTGGATCTTTATACTTTCTGCAAAGATGCCTATACACAAGCAAGAAAAGATGGACTTGTGTCACCTGGAATGGACATTGAGAGCTGCTTACTGTAGATTTTTAAGAGGTAATATAATGTCTAGCACCTGTTACTTGGTAGAGGAAAATGTATTAAAGTGTCTCAGAGCTGCAAATAGGTCAGACAAGTAATATACCTTCAAAACTGGCACCTGGTATCCTTTCAAATCTAGACCCAAAGCCCATTAATCCCATTGGCCACAGGATGCTTTAGGAACAACCCTTGAAAGAATTTCACCACAATGGTTGTAAGTGTGATGTCAAAACACCCTCATTGGTACTTTGATTCTTGCTCATTATAGGTACGTAACGGGGTCGACTCACTGCCATGGCACCTTCTGCTGGTCTCCTTGGGAATTAGCTCTTCTAGCCCTGGAGCACCCCTTGTTGACTGGTGTCACACCCTCAATTACCTGTATTCTGTATTACTTTAGGCCCGGTGTCCTTCCTGGCCCACAGTGCCCTTTCCTCGCGGTACTGCCCCACCGCAGTAACCCTGCACTCTGGGATCGTCCCTTGCCAGGGAACCCCCATCTCCTATACTCATTTTGCCTCAGTGACCCACTGCCAGTGATCATCTAGCACCTGCCTCGGGGGCAAACTGCAGTCTGAAATGGCCACTCATCACTGGCAAAGGGGCATGAAACTGCTGCCCTTTCCTGCCCTAGCTGCCTCCGTGCAGCCCTAGTACCTTTCAGGCCACTGTATCAGGCTTGCAGCCTGGAATTTGGATCAGGCCAGAGCTCCCAGCTCTGCCTATCTTTCCCCAGTGCTGCTCTGCCTCAGATACCCTCTGTAACTTCCCAAACAGCCAGGTCCTTTCTGCTCCATACCTGGAGCAAGAGTGAGCACCTCTCAGCCACTTGCAGCCTTTTATAGGGCCCAAACTGTCCCTGACTGGCTGACTGCTCCCCACCCTAATTGACCAGGGTGGCACAAGCCTCCTCTTTTTTTCTGCTGGAGTGCACTACAGGTAGATGTGTAAGAGTCCGATCCAATGCCCACTGAATTCAATGGAAAGACTTCCACGCACTTCAGCAATAAGTACTGGAGCCAATTCCAAGTCCTCAGATCACTATATTTGATAAACTGTGAACAAAGCACTGCTATGGAGACAACATTTAAAAGTTCCAAGAGACTAAAACTACTATATTTCTGCCAGGCAATACGGGTCACTCACCATTATAGAGTAACTTAAAAACCAACAAATGGTCTTGCAGCACCTTAGGGTATGTCTACACTAGCCCCCTAGTTCGAACTAGGGAGGCTAATGTAGGCATTCAAAGTTGCAAATGAAGCCCGGGATTTAAATATCCCGGGCTTTATTCCGCATTTAAATCCCCTTAATCAATAGTCACTAACAAACTGCCATGCGCGCCAGTAACGTTTCGCAAGCGTTAACTAAGTCCTTAGTTCGAGTTAACTGTTACACCTCGTGGAATGAGGCTAGTGTAGACATACCCTTAGAGGGCTAGTGTAGACATACCCTTAGGGGGCTAGTGTAGACATACCCTTAGAGACTAATGTAAAATGTCAGTGGTATCATGAGCTTTCATGGGCACAACCCACTTCTTCAGATGAATGGAGTAAAGGGGCCAGTTTTCAAATAAAAAACACAGAGAAAGGATGGGGGGAGGGGAGAGAAAGAAAAAAGGGGGAAAGAAATTGTCAGAGTGTCCATGATAAATGAAGCTGAGAAGAGTACTTAGTGCCCGCTCTAAGTACCCTTTGTCTGGTTTTTTTTATGTCAAAGTCTTTGTTTAGACTTCTGCTGTAGGTATCAAACCTGTAAATTAAATTAAGTTCTGTAGCTTCCCTGTCAAGCTGGCTTTTGAAATTGGTTTGAAATAATACGGTGACTTTGAAATTCATTAATGAGTGCCCAGGCAAGTTGTAACTATTTGAACCATCTACTCACTGTCTCTCTCTCTTTTTATTAATTTTTCTCCCCTCCTCCCCCTTCCCTTATTTATTCTTGGATCTGGACTTCTAATACTCCAGTCATCTGAAGAAGTGGGTTGCACCCACGAAAGCCTTTGATACCATCTACATGATCTACATGTTTTATTAATCTTTAAGGTGCTACTAGTCTATTAGGGTTTTTTAAAGTTTTTCCTGTTACAGACTAACTCGGCTACCCCTCTGAAGCATTATTCACTAAAGTAGCTCTGTTGACTTCAATAGAGAGATTCTATTCTACACCACCTGAGGATCTGCCCTATGGTTTGTTATCAGTGGATTCATGGCATAGGATTTCTCATTGGTGTGCCAGCTCAGAAGAACGTTCTCTCATGCTAAGGCTTACACCCTGGCCATATTGAAGTTAATGTGAATTTTGCCACTGACTTCAGTGGGACTACGATTTTACCATAAGGGTACCCTATCACTATTTAATCCTTAACAGAAAATTAATACAGGTTAAACCTCTCATGTTTGGCACCCTCGGGACATGACTGATTCCAAACGAGAGAATTTTCTGGACCACGAGAGGTCAATATTGTCTAGTTGCATTACCAACACTTCCACTGTTTACAGGGCTCTTAGAGGACATTTAGGGGTAAATTAGAGCTGAATAACAGCACAGCACAATGAGAGCCAGGACTGGTGCCTGTAAACAAACTTTATGGGACTGTGGGAAATTTGGCCACACCCATGAAAAAAGTGGACATCTGGTTAACTAAAATCATTCCGAATCACGAATGTTTCTGGACCAGAGAATTCTGGACTATAGAGGTTCAAACTGTAGTCTATTAACAGTACAATTGCTGCTTCCTTCCAAAGGAATGCATCAGGATTTATTTAAAATAGAAGAAGATCTCATTGTTTTTAAGACAAGTAGACCAGTGTTCTCTGATATTTGATGTATATTTGTGTAGAGAGAATCTCTGTCTGAATAACATGGAAAGGTTCAGCATAAAAATGTGACGAGTCTTGATAGCTGTAGTGCACACACAACTCCCTTGTCACCACCCCTGATTTCTAAAAGTACAATTGTTGGCAATAGCCAAAGCCATGAAGATAATGGACCTGGAGAAGTCCAAAAAATGGATTCAGGGGCCTTCAGAGAGTAGGAGCAGTTTTGCTCCCCTTCTCCTCTATTAACTTAACTTCTTTAAAAAGGGACATAAATCTTCCTGGGACTATTGTTCCTGATACCTTTACTCAAAGTTTGCCTCTAATGATATCTTATTTATTATTGACTTGCCCTCTCTCTCTCCCACCAGTCCACAACCCCTACAACCATTGCTGAGAAAGGGTGCAACCAGTCTGGGATATAGAGGAAAAGCTGGAGACTGATTCATAAACCTCCTTCCCTAAGGAAAAACAAATACACTCCCATCCCACTCCCAGCCTCTGCTGGGGACACTGTCCTTAATCTTACATGCCTTCGCAGCCCTGCCAAGGAGAATGAACCACAGCAATATCCATGCAGATCCCCACAGTGGCGGTCCTATTATTGAAGCACACCAGGGATGCAGGAACAATTTGTATAGAGGGGGTGGTGAGAGGTATTGAACCCAGCTGTAAATCTTGTATCTGAAGGAAACCACTTAGAACATAAGAACATAAGAACGGCCGTACTGGGTCAGACCAAAGGTCCATCTAGCCCAGTATCCTGTCTGCCGACAGTGGCCAGCACCAGGTGCCCCAGAGAAGGTGGATCGAAGACAATGATCAAACGATTTGTCTCCTGCCATCCCTCTCCAGCCTCTGACAAACAGAGGCCAAGGACACCATTTTATCCCCTGACTAATAGCCTTTTATGGACCTAACCTCCATGAACCTAACTTCAAGCCCATTAACTCTTCGCTGGCATGTTTGATTTTCTGCGTAACATCATCTTTGTACAGGTGAACTTGGCCGAGTCAAGGGTGGTTCTGTTACCATATGAAATGCTTTGGATAAGATAGAAAAAAAGCATTCCCATGATTTGATTTGAGAAATCACTGTAATGATCCAGATGAGATAGGGCCTGATCACTGAAGCTAATGAGAGCTTTTTCATTGGCTTCAGGGGGACTGAATCAGGCCCAAAGAACATAAATTCTACTGTTGAAGGCTGTGAATAATTTATCCTTTGTAGGGTTGGTATTTTTTCTTCAATAAAATTGTTTTACTGTATTTGACTAGCTATGAGTGACTCAATAATATTCAATGAATAATTCACTTGGCAAATAAGTTACCCATGAATAAGTAAGTATTTTTGTGATTGGGCCAGTTTTGCTATTGACACAAGTTACTTTTCTCTTTAACACAAGCAAAATAATGCTGTCAACATAACCTTTAAAAAAAGTCCTGAACGGTACACCTGAACTAATTAAAAGCCAAACTTTTAGAATTTTCTTCTCCATCTCTTGCAGTTTATTTATCGTTTGAAGTTGATTGTCCAAGGCTATGTCTAGACTGCAGGCTTCTTTTGGAAGAACCTTTTTTCAGAAGAGATCTTCCGAAAAAACTTCTTCCAAAAGAGAGCGTCCACACACAAAAGCACATTCAAAAAGCGATCTGCTTTTTCGACAGCTAGCATCCAGACTGAATGGATGCTATCTTGCATTTCAGCTGTGATTTCTACGGATGGAGTGGCCACCAGGGCATCTGTGCTTTTTCCTCTTTTCTCATCTTTCGAAAGAATTCCTTCTTCCCCATCCACACACGCCTTTTTCTGAAAGAGCTCTTTCGCAAAATGGCTTCTTCCTTGTAGAAAGAGGTTTACCGATGCCAGAAAACCCCCTCTGTTCTTTCTATTTATTTTTGGAAGAACGTGATTGCAGTGTGGATGTAACTCAGGTTTTGTTGGACAAACAGCCGTTTTTCCAACAAAACTCTGTAGTGTAGACATACCCAAGATGATTGGCCCCTTTCCCTTTGTAGTTCTCATAGGCCTCTCTGTTCCAATTCTGGGCCACCTGATCTGTCCAGGCAGATCCTTGTGCCCCTTGCAGAGCTCTACTGGTTTCAGTGGGACTCCGTTCAGTTTCTAGGGTTAGGTAGATGGATAAGAATTCAGAAAAACTTCCCAACTTTAGGGTGCTCATCCAAAGCAAACCTCGTCCAAAGCAAAAATTTGTGATGAAGCAAAGGACGTGGCTGTCAATCTGGTACATGTTACAGACATGAACATCTGTAATAAGGGAGGGTTACATATAGAATGGCCTAAAAGAATTGCAGCCTTTGATGAAAGATTTTACCTCTCTACTGAGGAACAGTTTCAGCATCTGTCCAGTTCTTTCCGAAAGTTGCAGTCTCCACATGCAATAACGTATGTTGACATCAGCTTTCATGTGTGGGCTTATAAACTGCACAAGAAAAGGAAAAACAATCTTTCTTTTCTCAAATTTCATCAGGGTGTGTTCTAGACACCCGAAAGCCTACCCTTTTGCTAGTTCATATGCAAACACATGAAAAGAGTTCTCAGGGAGAACGCTAAAGCAAGCGGGCCCAGAGGGACCATTGCACGGTGTTCTTTGAGCTTACAGTACCCTCTAATGCAGCGTTTCCCAAACTATGGGCTGCGGCCCGGTACTGGTCTGGCCTCAGTGTGGCTGCTGGGATGTTCTGGGCTCCCGGAGTGCCTGTGCGGCACCGGGTCCCCCCAAGCCCTGAGCTGAGCTGAGCTGGGCGGAGGATGCAGCCGGATGTTCCGGGCTCCTGGCAGAGGCATAGAGAGGAGGGAGTTGGGGGGAGCAGTTGCTCCCGGGTGCCACGCTAGAAAGGTGCTGGGCTGGGCTTGGGGGGGGAGGTGCAGGGCGCTGGGCTCAGCTGGGCTGCAGGAGGAGGGAGGTGCCGGGTGCTGGACTCAGGGGGAGAGCGGGAGGGGCAGCAAATCAGCGCTGGGCTCAGCATGTCTGCGCGGTTTGGGGGGAGGTGCAGAGAAATGGAGCACAGCTGAGCTGCGAGAGTGAAGAGGTGCGCGGGGTCGGGCTGGGCTGCGGGGGTGGGGGAGGAGGTGCGGAGCTCAGAGCTCAGTTTGGCTGCAGGAGGAGGGAGGTGCCAGGAACTGGGGTTAAACTCAAGGGGAGGGAGGGGCAGGAAATCAGAGCTGGGCTCAGCAGTTTTGCAGGGCTTGGGGGGAGGGACAGGGAAACGGGGCTCAGCTGTGCTCTGGGGGAGGCATGCAGGGAACCTGTGCGGGGCTCATCTGGGCTGAGGTGGATGGGGGAAAGCATAGGGAACAGAAGGGCAGCTCAGCTGGGCTGTGAGGGACTGCAGGGAATTGGTGCTGCACTCCCTTGGATTGTGGGGGATGGTTTTGGGGGAGGTGCAGAGTACCAGCGGGGGTGGGCAGTTCAGTTGGGTTGCAGGGGAGGGAGATGCAGAGAAGCCTAGTGTGGACAGGGGGAACCAGGAGCCCTGAAATGACCTCCCTTGGTCCAAAAAATCCCTCATCTGGGACCAGTCATGTCCAGAGGGTGCCAGACCAGGGGAGGTCCAACTCCTTCCCAAGTCCCCTCCTTGCACTCTCCCTCCTAGCCAGATATCCTCCCCCCAATCTGCTCCCGCTCCCACCTCCCATAGTGCCTGTGCGGCACCAGGTCCCCCAAGCCCTAGCCTGGGCTGGGCAGAGGATGCAGCCAGGTGAAACAGTGAAAATTTATTCATTTTCCATTCTTTTTTTTTATATGTTTTTATATTTTTGGGCTGCAAAAAACTACTAAAAAAAACCCCCGGGTTCCAACTAAAGTAAAAAGTTTGGGAAACCCTGGTCTAGCCAGCTTTCTATCCATCTTACAGTCCATTTATCCAATCCATATTCCCTTAACTTGTTGGCAAGAATATTGTGGGTGACCGTATCAAAAGCTTTGCTAAAGCCGGCCCTGGGGGCTTTGGGAGGACCAGAAACAACTTATTTGCATAGTCATCATTTGCTTAATGAATATGCAAATGAATGTTACTGGTCTTCCAAAAGCTCGTAAATGGATTTACTGGTCCCTGTGTCAAAAAGTTTGGGAACCCCTGCTCTAATGTACTTGCTATGCCACCTAAGCAAGATAACTTATTAGGAGATTTCATGTATTCAAGAAATCTTGAATTCCAAGTTTTCCAGGGACACAATATTCCAGCCCAAGTCAGCATTTTCAGTACTGTACTTACCACGGCACTCCTACTGCAGCTGTGGAACCCCTAGCAACAAGTGTTGCCTTAGCATTCCTGAGGTCCTAAACAACGTGCTTGTTGCAGATCTTCTGGCCACTGACCTCTTCCCCTGTCCCGAGCTCCCAAACTACCTCCATGTTAACTCCATTTATAAGCAGGATAGTATGCACTCACTTGTGCTGGCTCTCTGCAGCCTTATTTCTCCAGACAGAAGGTAGGACTCTGTGGGCACGTCTATCCAGCAGAGCTAAAGTCGAATTAAGCTACACATCTTCAGCTATGTCAATTGCGTAGCTGAAGTCAAAATAGCTTAACTCAGCTTTAGGCACTGTCTACACAGCAGGAAGCTGAAGGAAGAACACTCTCCCTTCGACTTCCCTTACTCCTTGTGAAATGAGGGTTACAGTCATCCTCCAGCTCAGCATTATTTTGAAATAATGGGTTGCTGTGTAGACGCACACTTTGTTATTCCGAAATAACGCTGCTGTGTAGACGTATCCAGTATGTCTGCAAGGGGACATTTAGTCATTTAATAGGTTACTTATGTAGCAGATGCTCACTGTGGGCACTAGTGTCTTTTGATCGAGTCCACTGGGAAGATAAATAACTACACAAGAACCAGTCTGGGTGACAGAAGTGCATATGCTTAGTTTGAAGACCATGAGTAATTCAGTTAAATGGGGCTACACACAGGCTTAAAGTCTGGCACATGGCTCACATACCTATCTGAATCAAGGCCAAATGGGCTGTGGGTTTGGCATGTGTCTAGTTAGTTCAGTTGAAAGTGACTGTGTTTAAATGGTTTTTATTTGTATTTTAAAATAGGAGCTACAATCAATGATCTCAAAACCATATCCGGCTCCACCCAACTTGTCTTCCTCCTCTCTTCAGACCAAAAGCAACTCTGCCCCATCATTAGCTTCCCCTCATCCTCTACTCCATTTCTTCCCCCTAGCCTGGGACACAGGCCTATGCTACAGTTAAGAAAGAGGAAGAAAGCCAAGCAGGAGATTTAGAAGAAGCACAATTCCTCCTCTTCCTTTTGCAGTGTGTCATATGCATTTGAGTTGGATTAGAAGATACCTGGAGCAAGGACCTTGTCTTTTATATTTGGGGAAGCAGTCCAGGCAGCAACCGTGACAGGCAAGAGCAAAGGAAGAAAAGAGACAACCAAGAAAAGTGATCCAAAAATTATTTGTCTTGGGAAGAGGGCAGCATTCTACACTTGCTAGGGCACAGAAAAGAACAACAGGATGAAAATAAAGGGAACTGGCATGTGCTAGGGCAGCAGCACTATCAGCCTTACCATAAACCTGATCACAATCTGCAGGAGACTTTGCTCAATCTCAGTTTTGGCAGGACTGTTTACAACCCCCAGCTGTATGTTCCTTGGAGATTTTCTTCTCAGGTGCTTGGCAGGAGCATCCGGTGATACCAAAACTAATTTAGGCCCCGATCCACTTAAGCACCTACTTTACTGCCAGTATGTGAGCTGTCCCAGTGAAGCCAACGGGCTCATCTGCTTGGAAGCTTTGCTGAACCAGGCCTTACTGCAAAGGCAGTGTGTGATACCAATGCCTGAACTGCCAGGAAAATTACAGGTTGAACCTCTGTGGTCCAAGAATCTCTCGTCTAGCATGTTGCTGGACAGCGAGCCTGAGCCACAGAGGTTGCCAGCGGCTGGGAACTCAGCCAATCTGGCAGCTTGCAGGGCCTGTAGCCTGAGGACAGTGAGCCAGGCCAGTGGGCTGGCAGCTGGAGCAGGACTGTGACTGGGGGTGTGAAGTCTTGCCAGCTGCAGCGGGCCAGCAGTAGCCCCACTGGCCGGAGCTGAGCTCTGCTGGCTGGAGCGAGGCTGGGGGAGGAGAGCCCCACTGGCCAGGAGCTGAGCTCCACCAGCCACAGCAGGTGGGCTGCCAGGTGCAGAAAGCCCCACTGGTAGGGAGCAGAGCTCCATTGGCTGGGGACAGGGAGCTCGTCGTCTGGAGCAGTGTTGGGGACCCGGATTGGAGCCCTGCCAGCCAGTCGAGGGCAGCACACTGGCCCGGTTGGCAACAAAGAGGTGAATACTGGGAGAGCCCCAGACCTGCCCTCCCTTGGTCTGGCAAATTCCCTTGTTGGTCCCGAGGGTGCCGGACCAGGCAGGTCCAACTTGTATCTCTATCTTCTAGGTTAAAGGTTTCCAGTGCAGAGACTGAGTATCACACCCACTGTCCTAGTTATGCAACCTATTGCATTAACAGTTCAAGTGAAATGAGGCATGTGTGTCTGGCCTGCTTTGTACTCTAAGAAAAGCTAAGGGCTCCACAACTCCGAGACATTCATGTAGCATACTATAAGCCACAGCCAATCATGTGTCATTACTTTTATCCTATTCTGATCCCACCTGCTTCCTGCAAGTCTGGGCTTTTCATATGACTTAATGAAAAGGTAGCGTAAAGAGGCGTTCTCTCTCATCAAGTAAATTATATGGTGTTGGTGCCCTCCCTCTCTGAATTTGGCGCCGTCTCAGGAAACGTGGGAGAAGTTTACATGTTGAAACAGAGGCGGAGGAAGGAAAAAGTGAGCAAAGAGAAATGACCATGTAATATGCGCTGTGTTCTCATCCAGCTGTTTACAAAGCAATGAAATATTTCAGAGCATCTCTTGCTGTTAGATCTTTGCTATTCCTAAGTGTAACAAAGGGCAACATTTACCTCGTGATTCATATGCCAACAGCTTGATTTTCAAAGGTACTCAGCACCTGAATTTCCCATCGACCTTAGCTATTAGGGGTGCTATGTATCTCTAAAAATACCCAAGCCCTAAAGCTCTCATGGCTAGTATTTGGGTGAACTGAATGTGTCCACTTTATCACATTAAAGTTCATTGCTCTTAGCAGGATTGAGTGTAGGCACAGGGTCATATTTTTGCATGGATAAGCTATCTATGACCAGGACAAATCTATATGTTTGCTAGTATATATCAGGCTGGTCTTACCTCTCTATCTATTTTTCTCCTTTCAATACTAATATAGTGTTACTTAAATCCCCCTCACCATGCAGCAGCGTACCCAATTCCTGGCAATGTGGTTTAGTGGCTGCAGTGCTGAATGGGGACACTGGAGAGGTAATTTCTATTCCTGGCTCTAAGCACCCTGGCCAAGTCAATAAACCTCAGTGCATTAGGCTCCCTTGTTGTAAGCTGGAGATGATAATAAATGATTTATTTTTAAAAAAGAACTTTGAGCTCCATAGAAGAAAGAGAAGTAGGTATTATTATATTACACACACCAAAAAAAAAAACAAACCTTAATTGAAAGAACATTAAAGTTGCAAAGACAAGCACGAAGAAGCCAGGAAATGCCAAAATTAAGGTCACTTTATCATACAATCTTTAATTACATGACATTTTCCCACAAGACCCCTGCCCTCCTAGTCTGCGCAGGGCTCGCTTACTGAGCTGTTTTTCAATATTTTAATTTCCCTTCATTGTTCAGTGTGTAGCCCAGGCCTTGTTCACTGCACAACTTTCAAACTGTGCTCTGAAGGCAGCATGATTCTTCTGAGCTTCTCTACGGTGCTCATCAGCATCCAGCACCTGAGTGCTGCACAGCCATTAAGTGTTCACAGCACCCCTCTGAGGTCAGGAGTGGGATTAGCACCGCTTTCCACTCGGGGAACCGAGGCCAGTGAGTAACGTGAAAAGCATCCTCTGATTTTGGGTATCCAATCTGAGACAACTACGACCTGATTTTTCAGATGGCTTCACATTATATAGACCTTTATATGCCCAACTCCCAGGTTCAGTCTCCGTGTCACAGTCTGTCCCCTCACCTTCAGAGGTCCAGCTCTCACCTCCCCTGCATTCTGATCAGGCAGCTGTCTCTGCCATGCTGCTCAGGTCCAGCAAGGTGAGAGGTCATTCAAAGCAGCAGAGAGACAGAGCTCCTGGTCTTAGTTCAGGAACCTGGACTGAGCACAACCCACGGCTGCAATTGCAGGAAAACTCCCACTCAGCACAGATGTAAACTTTAGACAAATTCATTGTGAAGCTCTATTGGATTTCTATTAGGTACAAACTGCAAATTTTCAGACTCAGAATGCAGCATGGAGAAAGGCATAGAATTAGTTCTAGGGGGTCTCGACAAAAGAAATAAACCAGCCCATCTGCTTGGCTTAGAGGGCTCACACAGTACTCTCCAGCTATGCCCCAACAAGTAACCCAGGGTCCTGCTCTAGGAACCCTCGGTCTGCATAGCTCAGAGTACCAGCCTAACTAGCCGGAGTGTCCTCTGTTTTACTGACCTGCTCCCAGACCTGACAAGTCTCACGGGTGCAACAGAGTTGGAGTTGATTGTAACCACAAAGAGCTTTTTTAATCCCTTCATGACTGAATATGTATGTGTGTGTCGGGGGGAAGGGGAGGTAATCTGCCCCATCACATAGCCCTTTTTCACAGTGTGGAAGAATGTTGGGGGAGGGGGACAGGAGCATGCACCCTCTCTGCTCTTAAAGTGCAGAGACTGCTGTGAGCTCCCTTTGCAGTTACACAAGGGAGGGGAAGCCTCTGGGTTGCTTTTTGCCCTGCATCATAGAATCCTAGAATTGGAAGGAACAACTAGAGGTCATCAACTCCAATCTCTTGCCCTCACAGCAAAACCAAGCACCATCAAGACCATCCCTGACAGGTGTTTGTCTAACCTGCTCCTAAATATTTCTAATAATGATGGAGATTCCACAACCTCCCTAGACAATTTATTCCAGTGTTTAACCACCCTAACAGTTAGGATGTTTTTCCTAATGTTCAACCCAAACCTTCCTTTCTGCAGTTTAAGCCCATTTCTTCTTGTCCTATCCTCAGAGGCCAAGGAGAACAATTTTTCTCCCTCCTCCTTGTCACACCCTTTTAGATACTTGAAAGCTGTTATGTCCCCTCTGAGTCTTCTCTTTTCCAAACAAAACCCATTCTTTCAGTCTTCCCACATAAGACATGTTTTCTAGACATTTCAATCATTTTTGTTGCTCTTCTCTGGACCAATTTCTGCACATCTGTCCTGAAATGTGGTGCACAGAACTGGACACACTATTCCAGCTGAGGCCTAATCAATACAGAGCAGAATGGAAGAATTACTACTCCTGTCTTGCTTACAACACTCCCATTAATGCACCCCAGAATGATGTTTGCTTTTTTTGCAACAGAGTCACATTGTTGACTAATGTTTAGCTTGTGGTCCACTATGACCACTAAATCCCTTACTGCAGCATTCCTTCTTAGACAGTCACTTTCCATGTGGCCGTGTATGTGTGAAACTGATTGTTCCTCCCCAAGTGAAGTACTTTGCATTTGTCCTTATTAAATGCCATCGTATTTATCTCAAACCATTTCTACAGTTTGTCTGGATCATTTTTAATTATGATCCTATTCCCCAAAGCAGTTGTAACCCCTCCCAGCTTGGTACCATCTGCAAACTTTATAATCATACTCTCTATGCTATCATCTGAATAGATGTTGAAGATGTTGAACAGAACCAGTTCCAAAACTGATCCGTGCAGAACCCCACTTGTTATGCCCTCCCAGCATGACTGTGAATCATTGAAAACTGCACTCTGAGGCCATGTCTACACAGATAAGATCGAAGCAGCTGCAATGGATTTTCTGGGGTTCGAATTAGCGGGTCTAGTGAAGACAAGATAATTCGAACTGAGAGGGGCGCTCCCGTTGATGCCAGCAGTCCTGCTTCCATGAGGACTAAGGGAAGTCTAAGGGAGAGTGTGCTCCCTTTGACTTACTGCAGTGCGGACGGCACCAAAATTTGACTTAGGATACTTTGACTTAAGCTACGCAATTAACGTAGTGGAAGTTGCTTATCTTAATTCAAACTTATCCCCTAGTGTAGACCAAGGGTGAGAGTGGTCATCCAACCAGCTATGCACGCACATGATTGTAGCCCCATCTACGCTGTATTTCCCTAGTTTATTGACAAGAAGGTCATGCGAGACTGTACCAAATGCTTTACTAAAGTCTAGGTATACCACATCCACTGCTTTTCTCTTATCCACAATGCTTGTTATCCTATCAAAGAAAGCTTTCAGGTTGGTCTGACATGATTTGTTCTTGAGAAATCTATGCTGGCTCTTACCTATCACCTTATTATCTTCCAGATGTTTGCCGATGGAGTCCTTAATTATTTGCTCCATTATCTTTCCTGGCACTGAAGTTAAACTGACTGATTTGAAGTTTCCTGGGTTGTTCTTATTTCCCTTTTTATAGATGGGCACTAGATTTGCCCTTTTCCAGTCTTCTGGAATCTCTCCCACCATCCATGACTTTTAATCATTTCAGGCCTTGTATGTGCTGCATAAATTAGATACGGGAGGCGGGGGGAGTTAATGGACTGAAACTTGAGTCTGAATTTCCTGCTTTGTATCACTCTAAATCAGATTATATTTTGGAAATATCAATTATTAGGGTTTATAATTTCCTGTTCTTTTAAATCTCAGGAAGAAAGAAAAAGAGAAAGCTCTCAAGGGAACTTTATGATACCTTCCTGTAGCCTGTGGATTACTTACACAATAAACCATAGTGGCTTATCAGTTGCCTTGATGGGAGTGGATACAGTCAGAAAACAATGCAGCACAGAGCATAAGTAGTCAGTAGCCTGCACCCTTTGATGTACTCAATGGCAGTTGGTGAATTTTACGAGACCCAATACAAGTGCTTCATATCACACAACCTTTTTACTTCTGATAAAATGACCAGTTCAATCAAAAGTAAAATTAGCATAAAATACCAGTTATTCATGGACTGAGAGCTTGTGTGGCCTGTGGTAATTTTTATAAGCAGGTTGTAAATCCCTAAAAGCTTGAGTTTCTGTAGAATAGAAAAACTGGCAGAGGTACACATAAATTCTTTGTGTATGTACACACACATCTGCAGGACTGCCCTGGATGCACTGGTATAGTGGGACAGGCATGTCAGGGGTACAGCCACAGTACATAGTATTGCAAGATTCTGGCCTAGGTTACAGCCTCCTGTAACCTAGGCTGCCAGTCCAGGATCAAGAGGGTGCACAAGTGACAATGCCAGCTTATTCCTGGGCTGTGAGTTCCAGGCTGAACCTCTGCCAGAGCACCCTACTTTTAAAGGAGCCTCCTAAACTGTGTCCACAAAGCTCTGCGTGTATGGAAGAGTTGAGGACTCAATTTATGCCAATATATGCCCGTGTCACAGAGTGAACACTCACCCCCCTGGCACCTCCAGTTAGTCACTTGGGGCATCAGCACTCCTGCCTCAGAGTGCTCTCTGCTGATCGGTGTCTGAGCAGGTCTTCTTTTGGTGTCGCCTAACGTCCCTTCCTGCCCACAGTGTCCTTTCCTCCTACTGCTGTCCTATATCAGTGCCCCTGCACTCTGGGGTCCTCCCCTCCCAGGGAACCTCCAATTCCCCTTTACCCACCTTGCCTCAGTGACCCACGGCCAGTCTTCATCTAGCCCCTGACACAGGGGCAAAGTGCAGTCTGAAATGGCCACTCATCATTGGCAAGGGGGTGTGGACCTGCTGCCTTTTCCTATCCTGGCTGTTTCCTTACAGCCCTAGTGCCCTTAGGCCTTGTCTCAGGCCCTACAGCCTGGGAGTGAGGTCAGCCAGAGCTCCCCAGCTCTGCCTACCTTTCCCCAGCTTCCCTGACAGGCAGGTCTCTCCTGCTCCCCAGCTAGAGCAAGAGTCTGTCTCCTCTTTGCCTCCCGCAGCCCTTATTTATACAGCCCCAGCTGGGCCCTAATTGGCTGTATCTGCCTCAGCTGTGGGCTACACTCAGCCCTCTCATAGAGCTGGGTTTTAACCCTTAAATGGCCAGTGAGCGGCAGATGCCCTATCACAGGCTGCTAGAAGAATGTATGTGTCTATCCTGAAACATGACATTTTGTATCTTTCCCAAAACTCTTAGGGGGAATTTTCATCTCTGTTATTGTGTGTTGTTGCCTGGATACATGGGCGACTGTTTTTTCAATCTAACTAAGGTGTTGGCCTCAATAACATCTTGTGGTTATGAGTTCTGGGTATTGGAAAGAAAAGCATTTTCATGTACGTTGTAGATGTGCTGCTCCTTTCAAAACATGTGCATGTTTTGTTATAATGTTAGGACTATGTGAGGTGTGGATGAGGAGCGTGTGAGTCAGCAAAGGGCATGCACATGCAAAGAGGTCTTTAAACCACATCGCGCCTCCCTCATCCTTATGCCATTTGGGGTGGGGGGCTACTGGAGCTGTTTTTGCATAGGCAAAAAGGAGGGGAGCTTGGGCAAACAGGCCTGCAGAAAGGTGGTGCCCACTGAAGTTCTGCCAAGATACAGAGCAACACTCAAGTGGCTCTTCACTGCCAGCAATGTGCAACGAAACCTCTTCAAGATGAAGAGACCCAGATCTCTGGCACACTGTCCTCTGATCTGTACACTTCTGCACAACAGAGGAACACTTAGCCTGGTGGGCATTCGTGCTTTTGCTAGCAGTTTTCTTCCTGCACTGTTGATGTGAGAGGGCACCAGCAACGTATTGAATGGCACTGTAACAGGCACAATGTCAGAGTGAGAAGCATGAAGCAACCTGCCAAGGGGCACACATAAGCGCATAGCTAGTGCTATGAGTTCCTTTCCCTTTTGAAATAGCGTGGGTAAGGCAAGGTTCTGTTGTGCTGGAGCCCAGTGTGCGATGCATTCAATAAAGTAACGCACGCACAGCTCCACAGGGCTTGGTCACGGCTCAATTTGTAGGCCTGTGTATCATTATCACAGTCGTTAGAGCAAAAGGAATTCATGTTTGTCACCAGTGCTGGAAAAATAATGATGTCTTCCAGCCAAGCTCTCTTGTCAGCAAAGGAACAGCATTGATCAGTTCCAGATTTACTCCCCAATGTAGCTATGAGATGCCATCAGAATGGGTGCCTGTTTCTTCTCCCATGCTGCACTCCCCCTTACGTAACCCAAAGATTAACCAATGAGAAAATTCAAGAAAGTGGAGTTGCTCTTCCACTAAAACCAGAAAAATGCTGTGTATCCATTAAGCCCTTTTCTTTCTTGCACTACAAGCCATCTTAGAAAGCCTGGAGCTTGCAATAGCCCTTGCCCTCATAAGTGGTTTGCACTTATAGTTCTGCTAGCATGACTGAACTGACCATCTCTGAACACCATCCCGGTCACTGTGAATGTGGAAGCTTGCCACACCAACATTCCACACGAGGATGGACCTCAAGTTGTCAGGAACTCTATCCCTGATGATGTCACAGCACAGCTGGTGGTTGAGCTTTTGACTTCGTCCTCTCCCACAATCATTTCAGATTTGCAGACGATTCATACTTTCAAGTCAGTGGCACTGCTATGTGCATTCGCATGGCCCCCCAGTATGCCAACATTTTTATGGCTGACTTTGAACAACGCTTCCTCAGCTCTCATACTCCTCCTCTACTTTCACTACATTGATGACATCATCATCAGGACCCAAGGGAAGCAGGCCCTTGAAGAATTCCACCAGGATCTCAACAATTTCCACCCCACCATCAACCTCAACCTGGACCAATCCACCCAAGAGATCCACTTTTTGGACTCTTCAGTGCGAATAACCACCACCCTATACCAGAAACCTACTGACCTTTATACTTACCGACATGTCCCCAGCTTTCATCGAGAACACATTACATGATGATCCATTGTCTACAGCCAAACCCTAAGATACAACCACATTTGCTTCAATCTCTCAGACAGAGACAAATACCTACAGGATCTCTATCAAGCATTCTTAAAACTACAATACCCACCTGGGGAAGTGAAGAAATAGATTGACAGAGCCAGGTGCCTACCCAGAAGTCACCTACTACAGGACAGACCCAACAAAGAAAGTAACAGAACGCCACTGGCCATCACTCCTAGCTCCCAGCTGAATCCTCTCTAGCACATCATCCTTACTTCAGCAAAAAACTTCAGTGTGAAACTGCAGAGCTGGAATTCATATGCAGACTTGATACTATCAGACTGGGAGTAGCTAGCTCACTACAAAAAGTAATTTCCCCTCTTTTGATATTCACACCTGTGGGGAATGGATCTCATCCACCCTGAATGAATTCACTCTGGTTCTCCACATATGTAACACACCCATTTTTGCACGTGTGTAAACACACGCACACACACACACACACACACCCCTGCCAAACTAAAGTTTCCACTTCATGCATCTGATGAAGTGGCTTCCAGACCATAAAAGCTTAAACCCAAATAAATGTGTTAGTCTGAGAAGGTGCCACAGAACTCCTTGTTGTTTCCCTGAAACAGACTAACATAGCTACCCCTCTGAAACTTGTGACTATCTCTGTCCACTTTTCTCTTTTACATCAGACTAATTTCTCTAACCAAGCTGCTCCCATTGGTAACCTAAGAGTGGAACTTTGTTTTGATACAGCCAATAGGAATTGGCATTCCCCCAACCCAGGGGTCAGCTTCATAGCAGAGTGCCTCTTGGCTACTGGTGTCTTTTCCCCCCTTTAGTTTCATACGCTTTCTATGGCAATACTGGAGCAGATGTTTACCGGCATTTTGAATGTAAAGCTGAATCCGCATGGAAGAGCCCATGCACATCATTAGCACCAATTTGCCAGTGTGTTTAACCTCTAGTTCAAAAATAGTCTGGAATATGCTCACTGTCATTTCTACAATGACAATCATTGCATGGGAGAACAGGTATCTTAATGTCCATATATCAGCTGTAAAACCAGTAATACATCTAGGCTTGCAGCTGCACACATTTTTGCATTTGTGTGTGTATAAGAATCCTTGCCTACTATAAACTGTGCCTGATAAATCAGGGGTTGGTGCAATGCCCATTGAAATCAGTGCAGAGACTCACTGATTTCATAGGCAATGAATGAGGCCTTTAGTGATCCTCTGTAGCAATTCAAGAGCAGGCTGGCTGAAAATTCTGTGTGAAACCACTTGCATGTAGCACGAAGAACCATTTCTTTTGTGCTCTTTCCCCTCCACTCCCCCACACCACACTACACCACTCTCTGAGCTGTAACAGACTTGCAAGTTGTCTATCATGCCTCTCACATAACCCCATGCTGTGGAGAGCCTGGGATGAAAGCAGGTGACACATTTCTACGGGAAGCGTAGCTGTCTAAGCAACACTGCCACAGTCAGCAAGTCTAATTATCTAAAGCATGTGGCTGAATTTCCTCTCCTTACTTTCCCAGCACTCTTTCTTAAAGACATTATATTATCCCTGCAGGTGCTGGTGGGAGGCAGCTTAGAAAGCAAATGTTCTGCCATATGGGATGTTGGGCAAGGTGCCACCCTCGCCTAGATATGCTTGGCATTTGGACTTGCCATCAGGGTGGACAATGAAAGCATAACTCTCCCTCAGAAGTGTTCCCGAGTTGTCCATTTTAGGTTTCCCCAAGTGGCAAGAGAAGGTCAGATATCCATACATCGTGCCCTGGGTTTAGGATTAACAGCATTAAATGTGAGCTACAAAGTGTTTTCCAAAACGGATTGCCATAAATGAGAAGGGACGGAGAGGCCACAGAGTGACAGCTGAAATTATAAAGGAGCTAGGGTTTGCTGAAAACTGCAGATGAGAGCTGGTTA
Source organism: Rafetus swinhoei (assembly GCA_019425775.1). Classification (NCBI taxonomy): domain Eukaryota; kingdom Metazoa; phylum Chordata; order Testudines; family Trionychidae; genus Rafetus; species Rafetus swinhoei. The sequence goes on along the minus strand of CM033427.1, from coordinate 120,330,091 downwards.
GAAAATATCCCCAGTTTTGAAGTTGTTTCCTGTATAGACCCATTTTTTTAGGTTTTGTACAATTTTCTGCAATTTTCATTAATTTTTCCCCTCAAAACAAATGTTCACTATGAAAGGGGATATTTTAATTGCTACATGACACATTTCTGTAAGTATTGATGAGCATGCCAATAAATAAATATCATGGATAATGTAATCGAAAATATCAATAATGTTGACAATTTAAGCAACATTTCTGAAAGAGGGCCATTGTCCAACAAAATAATGTTTAATGTGGAAAATTGCCAACCCATTCTCCTTCAGACAACAGTGAACAGGAATACTGATTCACATACTTAATAGTCGTTCAGTTTGGCTATGCTCATGCCTCTTTTTTACTCAATGTTTACCACCACGCTCTCAAATACTGGGATGTATATGGCTACCTGCTTCCCAGCCCAACAGGAGTATTTATGCAACCTACATATGGTGTTATTCTCCTGTTTAAAGGTTTCCTTCATCCAGTCAGGAAGCTAAAGCTATACCATGTGCTTTATATAATCCCACAAAGAACAGTGATTAAAGTACACGAGGTGTGAAGAGCTCACGGGCTAAAGTGTGTTTGCATAATTCAGAAAACACAGAAGAAATCATAATTTGTCAACAGAATGGGTTGGCAATGGGTTACTTTCATCAGATTGTTGATGTGCATAAAAATTACCTCCTCAGTTCTAAAATGAACTTTTCTTCTAAAATTACCCTCCAAAAATGGTTCCCTCAAGATCTTGCTTTTGATGGGCGTTGCTGCACGTGATGCCCCAGAAATACATTTTCATTAATGTCAGGGATACCTGGTCACTGGGGCTATGGTGAATGTCTCTTTTAATTAAATGCCGTGGCTTTGTAATGTTTATTTTATATTTTCTTGGCGAGAGGCATACTTTAAACTACTTTCCAGAACTATGTTGCAGGAAGGATCTGACACCAAGGAATCCTGGCAAGAAAAACACCTTAATTAGCCCCAGTCACATGACCTGAATCAGGGTGGCAAAGATTAATACCCCACTTACATCACACTGATTTCTTTGGTTACTGGATCATGCATCACACACAAAACCCCCTCTTATTCAGTCCTCCAGGACCAAGTTTAGGTGCCACTGAAGTTCATGGCAACCTAGCAAAGGCAGGGACAGGATCTTGGCACACCTTCTTGGGTCACCTAGTAGGACCTTCGTCAGCAAATTTCAGACTTGCTAATAACATCAACAGTACCACAAGGCATGAATTGTGTTAAGTCATTATGTCTAATATGCCTGTTCCGTTTGAAACAATTAAAGTACCTGTAACGGACCCCATACTCCTTGTAAATGAATTAGCACTGTTCTTTCTTGACAAGACTCATAAGGCTCCTGGAAAAAAAAAAAAAAGACTGAGCCCAATGAAATCACTATGTGACTATTATAAACAAATGCTACACTACGAAGAATCAAAAATGCAGTGGTAATTTTTATAAGGGGTACCTGAAAGTAGGAGCTCATTTTAAAAGCAGTTTGATTTGTTTTCAGAACATGTTTTGAGGTTGTTTCTCTACCTCATGTTACAGTGTTAATTGCAATGTGTTTTTATAACGGTGTGTAGAATGAATCAAGAAAGAGAAAGCTGTTGTAGATGATAGTGTAAACAAATGGCGGACAGTGGTGTGCACTGTAAACTTTGCCCCTCCACTGCCCTTCATTTGATGGCAATCCCAGGAGACCAGTGGCAGCATCCGGCTCCTTGGCAGAGTGCATAGTCAGCCATCCAGCTAGGCATTTGTGTTAATGGCTGTAAAGCTCTCCTAAATGCTACTGACAGACACCCGGCCTGTTAGTCTGAGCGGTCTGCCCTCCTGGGTGACTTGTGCTAAGAGTGTCTCTTCTCTTTTTGAACACTGCCTCTCTGGCTCTTGGTAGCTAGTCTCTTACTACACAGAGAGACAGTGAGTGGCAAGTCAGGATGAAAAAACTGGTGAACTACCCCAAGTCTCCCACACCAATCTGAGCAATGCAGACGTCTGACATGCTTCTACCTCAGACCCTGTCTCAGCACACCTAACAGCAGCTCTCCTGGATCCCAGATTCTTGTCCTCAGCCCAGATCCTCCCCCAGATCTTCGTGTAATATCTTCATCTTAGGACCACTGCTGATCCTGGTGCAAGCAGGCCTGACCTTGATTCTTGCCTGACACTTGCAGTTTGACAATGGATTCTCACTGTGGGTTTGACTTGTGCTTGCCCTGGATTGATCTTCAGTTCTTTGGCCCTGATATGGAGCAGCTCAGCCTGGTCCCACAGGTCACCCACAACCGGGCCCTGCCAGGGGGACACCAAGCATAGACTCTGAAACAGCCCCACTGCTCTGAGTCCAAGGAGTCAATGGACTCCATCCAAAGGAGCTTTGCCTAGAGGGAGAAGGAGCTGGAAAAAGGTGCCCAATGAAAAGTAGCAGTTAATTTGAATTCTGTGAGGGTGGATCTGTGTTCACATGCAACAAAAGCTCCCCCCCCCCTTTCAAATGAGGGAGTGACCACAGATTACGAAAATTAACTGGTCATTTGGGACAAATAATAATAATAAAAAATAGAACAAGACAGCCAGTCCATGGTTTCAAATGGGGGCATTGGATAGTGCCCACAGCTCTGAGAGGAACCCAAGAGCTCAGGGGCCATCACAGAGAGCAACTCTGCTTGAACACCTGTACACATGAAAGGTTGCACAAAGGGCCCATATGAGAGGGAACAGCCTTTATGAATTCCAGGCAGCAGCAGGAGGAGTCCACCACACTGAAGACCTGCCCCTCAGATGAGGGAGGGCCACCAAGACCGGAAAACAAATGATAAAGACAAAGCAAGAATGGGAGTGCAGTCAGACAAGGGAAGAAGATGGGGACACTGGCCAGTACCAGCTGCTCTCCAGAGGAGTTCAAGGAGCCAGTGGACACCACCCGGTGGGCTTCCACAAATGAAGCTCCAGGAAAAGCCCCACATAAGAGGTGTCAAAGCCACAGCAGCAGAGATGGACGTTTTCAATTCCACCAAAAGCAGGCATAATGCATACATCAGCACCCCAAACTCCGCTCATTCCCTTGAATGTGCTTCACTTCACTTTCATGGGGAAAAAAAGCTAAGGCAAGACTTGGTGCCCCTTCTATCTTTGTCATCTCTGTACAAGCAGGCAACAGGAATGAAAGTTCAGTGGGTTTTGTGATGTCAACCACACTCACAAATTGTACAACCAAATTGTTCTTCCTTAGAGTCATCTTTTTGTTGCTCACTAATCTATCCAGCTTTGACCCAATGCCGCCTTGGTTATAAATGGTGCTGCCTTATCTCATTACTGATATTGCATACATTGCTTTTTGACTAGATGTTCTCTTTTCTACAAGTCAGTCCCAAAGTGAGAGTTCCTCTAAGGCTCCAATCCAACATGTATTTAAGCACAGGCTTAAATTTAAGCATGACCTTCGCTGAATTGGGACTGTTGTATTAATTTAAACAGAATACATGGGCCCAAAGCATTAAAACTGTCAACATGATCCTGAAACTGTCCAACACAAAATAATTTTAAACAGGATTTAGGGTTTGATATTTAGAAACCTCAGCATGGCAACACAGCACTTAAACACCCTTTTTAGCCTTTGATTAAAAATACAGAAAAAAGGAGGAAAACAGGTAAGCATTGGAAATATAGACAATTCTTTGGGCTGGAGCTTTGTTATTACTGTTGTTGTTAAAGTCCAATCCTGTTTCCTACCAGACAAAAGAAGAGAAACACACACAAGAGGAGAAAGGAAAGAAGAAGGAGATAGAAAATGCAGCATCTGCTTCTGATGTTGACTTTCACGGGTAACCTTACTGCTGGGGGTGGAAGGATAAAGGTGCATGATCTTATTAGCCATTCTGAAACTTGGCAACCGTGCACCACTGTCAGGCTATTAAGGGCATTGCTTTGAGTGGTCTCTGGTTGCAGGTTCACAGCAGTGTTGCAAAATGTACAGTCTTGGACAGCTAAGCCAGATGAATTAAATAAGGCAAAAGGAGAGGGAGAGGAAAGAAAGGGAATCAGATCAGGAAGGACATATAGCAGAAGAGGGGAGACACAGCCACACGTCTCAGGTGATATTTGGGATTTATCTGGAGTCGGTGAAGGTAGTGTAGGGCTGAAGAATGAAATTGCCCTTTTAATGACCAATGTGACATTATGTAACCTCATGAATTGTGGCCCAGTTTTTATGAATGGGATTTTATAAATGAAATAGTGTTCACCACTTTTGGGTTAATTTGTTAGCCGCCTGTTAAGAATGGCCTTTCGAGAATCTGTTGTTGTAACTCCTTTTTAATACATTGTAATTAAAGTGACCCTCCATATTGGAACTGAAACGCCATTTTAAACTGTTAACACATTGTAACTAAAGTGACTCCCTATAGTAACTGAAACCCCATTTTTAATTTTGTACTGCCTTAATTCTTTTTAAAGTTAGGTGTGTGTGTCTAATTTAAGGATGTTAAAGAGCAGCTATTTGGCTAATCGTGTAGTCGACTACACGATTAGTTGATAAGGGGGCCGCTCCGCAAAGCCTCAGTGAGGGTAGCTCCTAGAGCTGGCTCAAACCGTGACTGAGCAGTTCTGGTTCGTGCCGGCTCTGGGAGCACTGCGCCTCTGCATTTTAAATGGAGCAGCCTCTGCCCACAGCCAGCCTGGGCCGCTGCAAACAGGGGCAGCTTGGCGGCATCAGCCCCTGTCCGGGGAGGGAGAGGATCCCTGCTGGGACCCTGTGGACAGGGGCTGCTGCTGGAGCAGCCTCCCCTATCCAGCCCCCCTACTCCCTGTGATAGAGGCAGTGGGGAAGGGGATAGCAGGTGGCACCGTGGAGACGGTGCTGGGGAAAACCGGCTTTTAACCCCCCAGCACCAGCTCCTGTTCCCCACCTTGCTGCCTCTCATATAGAGGGGGCGGGCGGGGGGGGAGGGGAAGAGGGGATTGAGTAGTCGAGTATTCCATTTGACTACCCAATAAGCTTATGCTTATTGGGTAGTCAACTACTCGCTTACATCCCTAGACTAATCTCATTTAAGAGCGTGAATGTGCATGTGTATAAAGGGATCCCCGAAGCCAGCCCGTCTGAGGATACGTCTACACAGCAGGGCTAAACTCTAAATAAGCTACACAACTTGAGCTGCGCTAATTGCATAGCTTAAGTTGAAATAGCCTATTCTAACTTTTGGCGCTGTCTACACAGCAGTTATTTTGAGATAGAGCACTCTTCGACTTCCCTGACTCCACGTACAATGAAGGTTACAGGAGTCGGAGTAAGAAGTCCTCCCAGCGCAACATTATTTCAACATTATGTCAAAATAACGCTGCTGTGTAGACATAGCCTGAGTGACCAGCTGCCAGCACCACTTTAATGGCAGAAGAACAACGCCAGCAAACTCTGCCAAAGACCCACCCAAGAAAGAAAGAGACAAAATTCCCATCAAGAAAAAGATCAAACTTGCGTCTGCCATTGTCTGATGACTCATGGTCATACTTGTGGCCCTGGGACAGTGAGACAGGACAGGATCTATGGACAAAAACATAAAAAAAAGATGGGTGCAACACTATAGGATTGGGTCTTTTGGTTCTACGATCATCCTCCAGGAGCATCGGTGTGCACCGACATGACCCAGATTCCCCTCCTCATGTCTAGACCATCTGGCCAGTGGATTAACATGAGCAACTGAGGCTGGTATTTATGTAACCCCTCTGCCGGGTAGGGCCGGCAGCAACCAAGACTGGGTTCAATATCTAGGGATCCATCTCACACAGAACCAGCTCGAGCCCCCACCCAGTAGCCTGGGAAATTCACACCCTGGGTGCCTCTGAGAGGCAATGCTTCCCCACTCGCAAGCACAGAGTCTGAGTGTAGAAAGAAACTTTTAATGAAACAGAGAAAGAGGGAAGCCACATGGCATTAACTTGGGAAAATACCACAGACAGAGTTCATAACCCTCCACGACCCCGGCCACGAGTAACCTTCCCAGCTCAAAAAGGATTGAGCATTGTCTTTTGTCTCTCAGGCTCGCTAGTCCAACAAGGTAAGGGTTCCATTCACTTACCCAAACTTTCTCTGTACCCCACTTCAAACACCCCACTTACAGCTCTGTCCAGTCAGTGCAGACCCTGACACATCATCCTGATGACTCCACTCCTTGAGCCTGAGGCTATGACACTTTGGGGCTGCTCCTGTGGTCCGCCTGCCGCCGTTCCTACCGGCGGCCCACCGGTGGCTCCTGCCAGCCTCCCTGATGGCCACCTGCCGCCCACTGGTGGCTCCTGCCAGCCTCCCCGCTGGCCACCTGCCGCTGCTCCTACTGGCCCTCTGCCAGTCGCTCCCGCCAGCCGCTACACTGGCCGCCTGCCGCCACTCCTACTGGCCGTCTGCCAGTCATTCCCTCCAGCTGCCTGCCGCCGCTCCTACCAGCCATCTGCCAGTTGCTCTGGCCAGCCACTCTGCTGGCCGCCTGCTGCCGCCCACCAGTTGCTCCTGCCAGCCTCTCCGCTGGTCACCTGCTGCTGCTCCTATCGGCTGCCTGAAGGTCGCTCCCGCCAGCTGCACCACTGGCTGCAAGGAGTCTGGCTCCAGGCCAAACCAGTGACTTCAGCTCTTAGTGATTTCAACTCTTTAGCCACCATCTAGGCTGGCAAAAGATTCCAGCTCCCACTAGACTAGCAAAAAGACTCCTGCTGGAGTCTGCTTTAGGTCTATCCTTAAAACGAGAGGGGGGGGGGGGGGGAAGGCAGGTTGAACCAGTCTTACAGCTCACACCTGGCAGGCATGAGCAGGCTGGGTCAAGCCCTTTGCCCCCAGCTCCATACACTGAACTCTGGAAGGGGGAGGCTAGTTCATCTGAGACCTCTTACAATGATGGTGTCTCTCCTGCAAGCACTGGTGTCATATTTTACAGTTCCCACATTTAGGGGTAGCATGATTGTGACCCCCCACAACAGCCCAAATTAGTTACAATATATCACATTCCATTCCACAACTGATCCTCCATCAGCCCTGGCTGAATTGGATTTACATAACCACACCTCGGATTCCTTCCCCCTCCCGGCCTGAGCTGTATTTATATATCAACAGTTAACAGTTAATTACCTTGCAGGGCTAAACAGTTTGAGTGAGCACCCCCACCCCCAGGGCAGCTCTCTCCTTTTAGCTGGCTGATAGCAAGCAGTAGTTTAGCCCCTGCTTACATTTATATCCCATCTGTAGAACTGCGTGTGAGACTGTGTGGTGGATAATTTTAGTATCTAGGGATAATAAATGAATTCTGCATTCAAACAAACAACTTATCCCCTGAACAAGATACTGTTAGCTCTATTTCTCTAAGTGCAAAAGTAGTGATGTCATCTGGCTCCCCCTCTCTGGCCCAGTCTGGTCAGGACATCTCTCAGGATTAGGACAAAGAAGGTCCAGGGTCCCAGGAGACAGTGGGGGTGGTAACAAAGATGCTGAAGCTTGCTTCTCCCCTTCTCTTTCATCTTTTACTCAGCCAGCCTTCACACTCATCCACCTTTTTGAGGACCTCATTATTGTACCTGATTTCTGACACACTGATTTGGATCCATTGATTTCCTGTTCCACGCTTGTCTTGTTTACCAAGTGTGATCTTAATACCATCCTTGAGTTCTGTCAGCAAGCCTTCTTGTTTGTCTTTTTGTCTCCCCATCTTTCTTTGTCTTTTCCCATCAACATATGTTGTTACATATTATGACAACACTTTATTGACTTCCATTCGTACTTCACTGAGCAGGGTAATATAAAAGGCCAATCATAACTACGGGGCCTTAATTAATGGTAACAACAGTGGCAGTTTCAGCAGCTAGGTTGTGCAACTTTTACCAGTCATTTATATACAAATGATCCACAAATCTCACTTAAGTTCCCTTCTCAATACTCTGATCTATCTTGGCTCTAAGACGGCCAGGAATCACACTTGTGAAATTACTGAAATTAAAGATATCTTTTATCATTTTACATAGTTTTGCAAAACCAAACAACTCTGTAACATTCCATTAGGACAGATGAAAACCAAACAAAGGGTTTTACATGATGGATATTTGTTAGAACACTGATGATGATACATTTTTTGATCTATTCAGATTTTTCAGATAGGTGATTCCAAATACGTTCATGTCTTTCCCAGTATGATGTCCCAATTTATTTCTATAAGCACAGAAAAAGCTTGGAATGACCTGAATATATTCCAGACCAACGGCTTGTATTCCAGACCTAAAGAATTACTAGTTCAACTGCCACAGGCCAAAAGGTCATACAGTCCATTATCCACTTTGATCATATCACATTTTACCTCCACTCCCTTTTTCCAAACCACTAATACCCCCATCACATGCACATACTCATTTTATTAAATTATTACAAAAATAATGTAAATATTTTTCCTGTTTTTCTAGTGACCAGTATTTGAGACTATATAACTCCACTGTATTAAATATCATTGGAACATAAGACCAGATGTCTTCATGTTTACAACACATTCTTTTGGCATAACTTGTCAAAACCACAGTGCAGACTTGGAAAATCTGAATAGATGTCGTGCTGGCTGTTTTCATTTGAATATATGAATTGTCTCAACTGCCTTTGTTATAAACTGTATGGTTTAAAGTTAGGGGCCTTTTTAGTCAAGGTCTTAGGTATCCTAGCAAATCAAAGTATCCTAACAGCAAACACTAAGTAGCTGGGGTATTCACATAGGTTCCAGTTCAGCAAAGTATTTAAACATGTGCTCAACTCCATTTGTATGTGTGTAACACTGACAGGCAGAACTGAACCTGGGACCTCTGGTGCTTAGTGCATGAGCCCCTACAGCTGGAGCTAAAAGCCAGCTGGCTCTCAGCGAAGACTGCAAGAGCAAATTCATCACCTCTCTCTCTCTCTCTCTATGTAAGTGGCCTAAGTGGGACAGTGTACCACACCCAGCAGGTGTGTGGGTTACACATATGCTTAAATCCCATTGCTGTGAACAGGCTTTAAGTCTGGGCATAAAATTATGTGACGGGGGTACGTCTACACAGCAACATTATTTTGAAATAACTATTGTTATTTCAAAATAACTTAGTCCGCGTCTACGCCGCAGGCAGTTATTTCAAAATAATGTCGAAATACTGTCAAGCTGAAAGACTTCTTACTCCAACTCCTGTAACCCTCATTGTATGAGGAGTAAGGGAAGTCAGAGGCAGAGTGCTCTATTTTGAAATAAGTGCTGTGTAGATGCTCCCAGTTTCGAAATAAAGCTATTCTGAAATAAGCTACGCAATTGACATAGCTCACTTTGTGCAGCTTATTTCGAGTTAAGCCCTGCTGTGTAGGCGCACCCTGCATGCTTTCCTAAAGAGAGGCCTACCACCCTTTAGAATCTTGATGCAAATAATGGAACTGACTTGCCACTTTCAGAAAGGAGAGAAAGTTTTATCTTTGTAAAAGAACAATGCCACCATGCTTTGTGTCCAAAGCACAATGCCATTAGAAGGAGTTCCCGTTTTGAAGGTCACTAAAATAGCCCAGCACTAGGACACAATAACTGAATGGAATCATATAGATCCTCATGCACAGAAAGTCATGTTGCCATTCTGCATTGGTGAACAAGGTTCTGGTCCAGTGCCACTTGAAGTCAGTGGCAGTCTTTCCATTGATTTCAACAGGCTTTGTATCAGATTGAAAAGTTGTAGCGCTGCTTGGCACTAACCACAATGGCCATTCAAGTACATACAAATACAGACTATCATCAGTCTTACTGTTTTCTCTGAAGATGGGTGGTTCTCCCCCAATAGGCATTTGACATCATGTACAAAACTATACCAAAAGGAAGGGGCAAAGCTAATAAAATGTTGTCAAGTAAGTTCAAAAAATCATTACTGCGCACTCTGTGTCTCAGTTTCTCCAGCTGCAAAATGAGATATATACTGGAGGACAGGGTGTTTGTAAGACACTTTGAGCAGCTTGAGTAGAAGTGACTATAGATGTGCAAAAATAGTATGAAATATTGTAATGAAGTCTGAAAAGAAATTAAAAAAGAAAGTATCAGAATTCATGGCAAATTACTTGGCACATCATCATTAGGCATCACCTGATGAAAATCACAGTTCATGGTTCTCTTTCTGAAACCCTTACTGCAGCATGAATATATAAATGCTTTTATCACTTGCGTAGCCTCAACTTTATGAAAATATGGTCCTGAAACTAACCTGAAGGGTTCTCCTACTTTTATTAAAAAACTACACTAAGTTTAAAGTTTTACATTTGGCATATTGAGGTTAAAAGGTTTTCTTTAAGATTTTGGTTAATACAGGGGTTTAGGAAATCTGACACATTAATTGGAGTGTAAATTTCTCTAACTGTTGCCTTCAAAGGAATGTTTAGTAGTGAAAAAGGTGTCCGGGGTAAGTTTGTAAAGTTCAGTGAAATTGGGAAGTATCTTAGACCTAAATTTTGAAACATACTAATGATAACATTAGTACAGGATTAACAATTGTACCCCAACTTAGCTAGCTAACTACTTGCTTTAACTCTGGAATAGAGTTTGCTAAATAATTGTTTTGAATTGAATTTTTTAAAATTTTGAGTGAACTGAAAAGTAGAAAAAAAAATCATTAGGAGTGGTACAGAACATTGTGTGTGACCCAAAACTAAATGGTTCATTTTTATGTCACACATTTTTAAAGGTTTTGATTAAAAAATAAAATTAAAGGACATTTCTAAACAGGAAGTCATTCCATACTCAAGCATCAAAGCAAACATGATGATGTTTCAGGAATTTTTCTTAGCTTTGTGTTCAGATAACCTACAAGGAGAGGCTGAGGGAGTTGGGTCTGTTTAGTCTGCAGAAGCGAAGAGTGAGGGGGGATTTGATAGCAGCCTTCAACTTCCTGAAGGGAGGTTCCAAAGAGGATGGAGAAAGGCTGTTCTCAGTAGTGACAGATGGCAGAACAAGGAGCAATGGTCTCAAGTTGTGGTGGGAGAGGTCCAGGTTGTATATTAGAAAAACTATTTTACTAGGAGGGTGGTGAAGCACTGGAATGGGTTACCTAGGGAAGTAGTGGAGTCTCCATCCCTAGAGATGTTTAAGTCTCGGCTTGACAAAGCCCTGGCTGGGTTGGTTTAGTTGGGATTGGTTCTGCCTAAGGCAGGGGGCTGGACTTATTGACTTTCTGAGGTCTCTTCCAGCTCTATGGTTCTATGATTCTATGAAACAATTTAGCAGTAATGTGATTTCGTTAAATAGTTCAATGTTGTCAAATGTGCATTTTTCTCTAGAACAAGGTTTCATGGAAACCATTTCACCTGGCTCTACTCTAATGCTTCACTTAGTCATCCCAGGGGTCAGCCTCTATCTTTGCAGAGATTAGAGTTCCTTCTAAAACGTTAGTATCCATTTTAAAATGCAATGTCAGTAATCACTGGGATGCAAAGGGCCCTGATTCTGTTCCTATGGCATAACGTCCACTGACTTAAAGGTTTTACTGCCTGATCATGCACCTTAAAGAGGACAAAAATTTAGTTGCAAGAAAAAAAAGACAGAGTTTTTTGCCATTTTGTTCTGTGTCTCATTACTGCAGAGTATGGCTTCATTTCATATTGTCTAGACAGTGATTTAAAACCAGAATGAAATAAACATTAACATTGAAGCTTATGATGTATCCTTTTATCACAGTCCTGCAGATACTTACTGTTGGGTTTATATGGCCCTAAAGAAAAACTTAAAGACTTTAATTTTTAATTTATTTATTGTGAGTGAATCTGGAGCCTCTGTCTCTGAGTCAGTGTTATTAGTATTCTTGTGTCTTATGATTTAAACTTTTGGGTTTCTCTACTACATAGTTCCAAAAGTTTTGGTGCTTTGGTTATCCCAGCATTATGCTTTGCAAGCAGTGGCTGTTTCTTACATAGTATTTGGAGTTTTGCACTAGCTTTCATACTCTCTGTAAGTTTCTCTGAGTCAGGAAAGTCTTTAAGCAGCATTTGTTTAAAGTTAAGTCAGTGTTTAATATTTCATTAGAGATACAGGAAGTAGGCTAGGAGAGTTGTAGGACAGAGACCTTTAATAAACACCCCGAGAAGCCAGTGTTACATGCCGTGGACTCTGCCACTTCAGTGGTAGCCACCTAACCATGGCATGCTTTCCTGAATGCCTGGTGCAACCTGAAAGTACGTAACTTCTGAAACTCAGTCTACTACATTCAACTGTTTCCTGAATCAGGGCCATAATATGGGTAATCTGCTCTGTGTGTGCTTTGGGGAAGCAACATTGCTCTGACATTGTTTTCCACATCAAGTAATAGTTTGGTCCTGTGACAGGCATGACAATGCTGTTCTGCAGGAAACAAAAGTCTGGCAGTCTGGCAGACAGCTCATGCGGCTTGGAGCCCAACTCTTGGCTTCTGTCATCCTTCCTGCCCTGCAGCTTCACCCTGACTGCCACGCGCAGCTCCAGCTCACCTTCTGGCCCACAATTCCTGCAATTGAGCGCATAACAGGAAAGCTGTAGTCCAACTGACAAATCGGTCTGCAGAAAAATTTCTGCTCTCTTCAACGCAACAAGAAAAGCAGTGGGCTGGTGTCATTTGCAACGTCAAATCTCTCAGCCAACTATGTAGTGCTCTTGACTTGCATATATTTACATGCTGCAATCCTATTTCTTGCAATCCTGAATAGTCATAAAACTGATTTAGACATCACAATTCAGAACCAACTTTTTTTTTGGAAGTTTCTACATCCCGGGAAAACACAGAGCCCCAGTGACATGAGGATGTGAACAGACTGAGAAATACAGACGCAGATTGCTGCACGTACAAATGAACAAAGTGTTATATATTTATGTATGTATCTGGATTTGTGAAGTGGACAGGAGAGTCTATCTGAACATTTTACTTGCCTGATATACACCTCAATAGACAGTGAATTTATTTGTTGAAACAAACAGCAACTCTAGCACATACAATGCCACTAGGATCCAGATTTTCATGTGCTCAGCCTCCAACTAGCTAAGCTCTCTCTGAAAACTTGCAAAATGGATTTAAGCCTTTCAGTTGACAGAAAATGCATTGTTCCGTCAAATATTTTTTCCTTTATGAATGGTATCACTGAAGGCTATAGAGCTTTTAACAAATTTCATAACATGTATCTACTTGAGAGTACAGTGAACTCTCTGCTTGTGCCGGTACCATGGTGCAAAGTTTACTCAGAATTAGTCTGGCTTTGCTGGAAGAGCATCTACCAGGGAACAGGACAGGATTATTTTCACCATGGGGTTTCTTTGTTCCTTTTAGTGATTCAGACAAACTCAGGACAGCCTGAACATACCCATTAGCAAGCCTGCAAAGAGGAGTGGAGTATTTTGCATGCAATGTTTTGCATTCTCCTTATATCTCGAATGATCAGAGTTTGGCAAAAGGGAAAACAGGATATAAGGCAGGATATCAAATCTTTACTCTTACTTGGCCAGATTTCATAGTCAACTTCCTAACTTCATTCTATTGGGATTTATACTATTCAACTTGAAAGGGCAATACAGATAGCCAGATACATACCAGTGCCTAACATTATGCCCATTGCTCACAGCTCTGAAGTTATGTAACAGATGGCACTGGGTTACAATGCAATGCAAGTAATGCTGTGAGGCTGTCAATTCTGAAGCCATAAGCACAACAAATGGCCAATAGAGAAATCACTAAGACAGCTGCGTTGTCATGGCTCTGCTGGTCCTTTTCATTTATAGATGGAACAGAATGTCATCAAATTCTTCACAAATGAGTGTGAACTGCCCATCAGCTGCATGCAGAGGACAAAAAAGTTGCTCTCTTTTAAAATAATTTGCTTATTAACTTTCTAAGCACTAATCTCTACCTATAGATGCACATACATAAGCATATGTTTGTACGCATGTCAATCTTGACAGCATCAATAGTTTAGCAGTTAGCGTATATTCTAACATAAGACGTCAGAGTAGAAATGACTCCAAGATTAACATGGACATCTTAGTGAAGTCAAATAGCACTGACAAACATGACTACACATAGGCCTGATCCAACACCCTGTTGTGACAGCATTTCCAGAAAAGGCCTTTGGAACATTTCTGCAATTTCCTTAAATAAGCTTAGAGTGTCTCTTCACAACATGGTGGATGGATGCTACAGTGATTCATCTACCGGGTGGTTGATTTATCGTGTCTACTTAGACAAGATAAATCAACCTTTGAGTGCTCTCCCATCAATTCTGGTACTCCACCAGGACTAAAAGAGTTGCCGGAGTTGACAGGAGAGCAGCCCCTGCCGACCTTATCACATGGAAGACTCTGCAATAAGTATGGTAATTGCAGCTGTGCTATATGAATAGATGAAGTTGCACAGCTTAGATCAATGTGGGGCATAGTGTAGACTAGGCCTTAGTAGTATCACGTTCTGGAAACACTATATCCACAGGGTGGGACCCATAGATTAAACATGAGCTATATGCAAAATTTCCTAATCGATCTTCTGTGTAAATTGCAGCATAGCCTTTTGAAGAAAAAGGATGCAAATCTACAATTGTCAGTGGAGTATTAAGCTTTAAAATTCCTTCTGGATTAACAACAACAGGTGTGGGTGTTTTAATCCATCAGTAAACTATTAGGCTATGTCTAC